>JAQQTO010000063.1:11485000-12735000 GCA_029884595.1 Ormosia semicastrata | reverse complement strand
AAGAGGCCCAAGCATCTACAATTCTTCTCTTTTCCTCGACAGCTGCCTCGAAGAATGGAGCTAAGTTTTGAATAGCTTGTTTCACTTGATTACCTTTATTAGTCCATCATTCGTAAGTCTCATTAAGAGCTTGTTTGTGACTTACACAATCCTCAACCAGGGCTCGAAGTTCACCTTGTTGTTCTTCACGCAGTAGCAGTTCTTGTTTAAGCACAACAATTTGTTCTTCATTTTAATTAATATTTTGCTGAGTCGATGAAAGAACAGAAGTGAGCTTCGAACGTTTCCTTTCTACCTTAACAACATTTAACATCAATTGATTCTTTTGTTCGAGCAATTGTTGATTGTTGGTGATGACTTGATTAATGCTGAGAAGCTTGATTAAATAACACCTCTAGACACTTGAGTTAATTGAAATACCTATTCTGGAGAGGAGTAGTGAGGATTGAGATGTTGCTCTTGGTGGATCCATGGTTCTGGTTATATAAAGCTATGATGATTGGTAAACACAAATGCAAAAGAGTAAGTGAATTGATTGTGCATGATTGATGAAACTTTGGTGAATTATTTAATTTTGTGATTCCATTTGAATGGGTTGTTTGAAAAATGAATCAAAATTTGATTTTATTCTTTGACCCTTGTTTGAAATTATTTGTTTGCTTGAGGACAAGCAAAACTCTAAGTTTGGGGTTGTGTTGAATCTCTAGCACAAGTAAGTTTTTGGGTCAAACTAATTTTAGAATTAAAGGATTTAGGTAGAATTTAGATTGGTTTTCATTGTCTTTGAGTATTATAGGTTTTTGTGTTCACTGGCTAATGGGATTTAAATTTTTGTTGAAACAAGTTTAAATTTAATTCAGAAGAAAGAGAAAGAGTTACTCACTTAGTGCGTCGCTTGGTGATGAAAAAGTGTCGCAAGGCGAAGCTTCCAGGCGTGCCATCGCGAGGCGAGGAATTGCTATCGCGAGGCGAGAAGATGAATGAAAGGATTTTAGACTTCGTTTCATGCGTGCCATCGCGAGGCGAGGAATAGCCATCGCAAGGCAAGCTGCTGGTTGGAAGGATCTTCGAAGCTGCTGTGGATCTTGCCTCATACGCGGGCCATCGCGAGGCGATGGCTGTTATCCAGCTAATTTTAAAAGAGTGACGAAACGCTGGATACGGGGTCTGATATTTTTCTGAAATCTAATATTTGGTGTTGACCAGAGCTCTGCTAAGGTTTCATCTTCTTCCACCTCCATTGATTATTCAAGCTTGGGAACAAGATTTTGAAGGATCAATGGCTTCTTCTTCCTCTATTAGTTTGATTTTCCTCATCTTTTTCTCTTTCATTATGAGTAGTTAGATCTTTTTGAGTTAGGGTCAGATGAACATTGTAGATACTCTTATATAATCTATTTACTATTTCTTTACAAGTTAATTTCATGTATTTGAGTACTCTACTCTTTGCTTAATGCTAATCAATACTTGATCACTATTGGTTTGAATTTGGGTATTTCTTCTAATTGAAAATTTGGTTGTAATGCTGGAACTGAGTTGGGTTGGTATGATTATGATTGAATATAGGAATATATCATTGTAATTATGTGTTCCACGAAATCATTGTTATTAATGCTTAATCTGAATTAACAATTACCTAAGGAATTGGGTGTTGTATTTTAGGTTAAAGGGGCTTTGAATTAAGGGATTGATCTAAGTCTAATTTATTGATTGGAACTTCAAATGCATGATTATTACTTGTATTGAGAGTAAACTAGTAGCATAAGAGGGTAAACAATGGGATTCGGATCCTAGCTGCTTTTCTCGATAGATTTTCTTCTCCTTAAAAATCTAAAAATATTCTTTAATTTGTCAATTGTTCTGTTTTAATTTATTCTGTTTATACTTGTTTAAAACTAATACATTTCAAGTTACTAAAAGTTTATTTTCAGTTCAAGTAGAAACAACCTTTTCTTTTGTGTTGATAAAACAATTACAATCCCTGTGGAGACGATATCTCTTTTTTCATCATTATATTACTTGTAGCGATTCAGTGCACTTGTCAAATTTGTTCTTCAACAAGTTTTTGGCGTCGTTGCCGGGGATTGTTGATTTAATTATCAGCAAGGCAAAGGAGTTACTACTTTGGACAATTGTTTTTATTTTCTATTTTGTTTTGTTTACAATTTAACTGCATTAATTTCATTCATTTTTAAATATCGTTGACTTGCTACTTGCAATTCTCTTATTTTCTATTTATGTGAGGGAAAAAGGCAGCTGAATTTTTGCTTAATCTTGAGATTGTGAAGACAGAAAAAGTAAATAGGAAGAAAGTTAAGAAAGCAAGGTAGCAGAAAATAACTCAAGAAAAATAGGAATCTACTTCTTCTTCTCATATTCTCACAGTAGAGGTTATGACTGCACAACCACCACCTAGGCGGACTTTGGGAGATTTTGGCCGGAGGAACAACCGTCAGAGGTTGGCTATTGAGTTTCAACCAGTGGAGGCAAATGCATTTGAGATCAGAACTTCTCTATTGAATGTTCTCAAGCAGAATCAATTTTTTGGAGCGGATAATGAAGATCCCAACCAACACTTGGTGAATTTGTTTGAAATTTGTGGTACATTGACGCTGGATGGTGTTTCTGAAGAAGCTAAGAGGATGAGATTGTTCCCTTTTACTTTGAGAGATAGGGCAAAGGATTGGTTACAAACACTTCCTCAAGGAAGTATTACTACTTGGAATGAATTGGAGGACAAATTTAAGGACCGATTCTTCCTTACCTCCAAGTTCATCAAAAGAAGGGCTGAAATCACTAGTTTTGAGCAAAAAGATGGAGAAAATATTTATGAAGCATGGGAGCAGTTCAAAGGGCTTTTGAAGAGGTGTCCCGACCATGGCTATGGTGACTTAACACAAATGCAAGCGTTTTGCCATGGGTTGAGACCAAATACAAAGATAATGCTAGATGCTTCGGCGGGGGGGTACAATGAATAACAAGACAACTGAAGAAGCAAGAGAGTCAATGGCTTCAAATGAGTATCTCATTCATCATGATAGAGGAGTGCAAGCAAGGAGGGGTGTTTTAGAGCTAGATGCCCATAATGCGTTATTAGCCCAAAACAAATTGGTTTCTCAACAATTAGAGGTTCTCACTAAACAGCTTCAAGCTTTACAAGCGGGTTCCTCTCAATCTCATCATTCCAAGGCTGTGATGCAATGTATGAGGTGTGATTTTTGTGAGGGAGGACATGAGAATGGTAATTGTGAAGCTCAAAGTGCTTCAAATGAGCAAGCCAATTATATGAAAAATTTTCAGGGGCAAAGAGGGAATCTTTATTCTAACACCTATAATGCAGGGTAGAGGAATCATCCCAACTTTTCTTGGAAACAACATGAAGCTCCTCAATCAAGCAAACTTCCTCAACCATAATAGCCTAAAGAGAAGTGATGATCACATATTTGATACATTAATAAGCTTTCATTCTTAGTCATTTACACTCTCTATGTACTTAATTGATTGAGTTTTATTATGTTTTGTAAGTTTGGACTCAAATTGAACTTAATTGAATTTTTCAGCATGATTCATATCTTACACTATTTCTGTATTTGGGTCATATCTTGGGCTGTAGGTGGTGTTTGGAGGTGATTATAGTGGCATTTGAAAGATAAGAGAGAATTCTACAAATTTCATGAAGACTTCAAAGGCCCAATCACACGAGTAGATAACTCAAATTGAGGTTAAAGCAAGAACTAGAGTGCTTTTCCTGACAGCTTAACCTACGTGTACTGTTCATCATAGTTTTTGGGATAGAGGTTGTCAAATAGGCTGAAATTTGGATACTGAATAATTAAGACTCATATCTACAACTTTCATGTTGAACACTTTTCCCAAATCGGACTCCTTGAAGGTGATATTGGGCTTGGAAGTCAGAACAGAGGAGCTGTGACTGGGCCTGGGCAGTGTTTAGTAATTTGAACGTATCTGGAGTTATAGATATGATATTGGACTCAAACTAAAGCCATTTGAAAGCTAAGATCCAGGCCTACAACTTTTATGAAGACCACTTGGTTCAAAAATGACGAATGTAATGACTTCAGAGCTGCATGATTTCGGAGATAAGGAATCTCCATAATTTCCCACTCACCTAAAGTCATTTGGCATTTTCCATTCATTTTCCACTCATCCACCCACTAATGACTCAGCCCTCTTGTCATTTTGTATCTCTAATCCTCTATAAAAGGAGGCATTGGCAGATCATTAAGGGTGTTAGGTGTTAGTTACCAAAATGATGCCATTTTGTTACTAGGTTTTCTTGTAGTAATTTTCCTTTGTTCTAAATTAAAGTCATGTTCTTCTTCTTCTTCTTCTTCTTCTTCTTCTTCTTTTCTTCTTATCTATGAGTAACTAAGTTTCATTTTACTTGGGTGAAAGGTGAAACTCTTGGTAATAAAGTAAGGTTAGATTTATTCTTCTCTTGTGCTTAAATGATTTATATTTTTCTAGTAATCATTATACGTATTATAATTTGTTTCTTATAATTTAGAAACCATCTTTGTAAAGAGGAGTTCTTGATTTGTTGTAGACAAAATATTGACACAATGAATGCTTTAACCCATTTATAAGTGGTGGTAATATTTTTAGGAAACATAATATAATTACGTATATTATTTTAAATAGATTTTTAATGTTGTATTTTTCAATTGGAACCTTTATGTTGCGAGGATTCTAATTGAGTTATAAAAGAATTAATCTTACTTTATTTTATTTACTAAGAGTGAATCCTTTTACCCAATAAATAATTTTAATCGTAATAACAAAATATTCACTTCACCTCAATTAATCTTCAACAATTCCCTGTGGATCGACCTCGGACTCCCGAAAAATTTATTACTTGAGACAACCTGCACTTGGGTTTGCAAATGCGACAATTGAAAATTGAGCATCAAGTTTTTGGCGCCGTTGCCGGGGACTTGATTTGAAGACTGAATTTCTAGTGTAAAAATTTGTATATATACTAACATACTAACTAGTGGGGGAACCTCTCCCTTTCTAATTTCTGTTCATACTAACTTAGTGGGGGAACCTCTCCCTTTTATTTTACGCACTAACTTAGTGGGGGAATCTCTCCCTTTTACTTATTTTATTTTTTTGTAATTTACTTTCTGCACTTTATTTTCTGCATTTTAATTTCTCGTATTAGTGGGGGTAATTTTCCATTTTATTTTCTTGTACATTTTAACTTAGTGGGGTAACTCTCTCTTTATTTTTTTTTTGTACTTTATTTTTTGTATTTATTTTCTGTCATTTTTTTTTTGTTTACTAACTTACTAACTCTCTTACTAACTATCTAACTTTTTACTTTATCTCGCTTCTAATATTTTAATTTATCTCGTATACTAACTTTTTAATTTTTATGCTTATTAACTTATTTGGTGGTTGGTTTATACCACACCTTTGTTAATATTTATTTACTAAGTGTTAATATATATTTGGTGGTTGGTTTATACCACACCTTTGTTAATATTTAATGGACAGTTTATATTACTAGCTTGTACATTTTCTTTTCTATTGTAAGTTACTTGTTTATGCTTAATTGGTATCGTGATTTAAATTCTGGTCGTTTGGTTAGAGTTAATCCAGGTACTTTACATATTGATTTATTTGAATCACAATCACACACATTAAGCACAATGGCTGAAAACGAAAGTGTGCATGATGAACATAAAAATCAACCATTGCCAACTATGCGTGAGTATCTGCAACCATCTCGAAATTCTAGTCCATCATGTTTTATCTTTCCACTCAATGCCAACAATTTTAGATTCAAGCCATGTATGATTTCTTTACTTCCTAATTTCCATGGTTTAGAATCTGAAAGCCCATATTTACATCTAAAAGAATTTGAGGAAGTATGTACCACTTTTCATGATCAAACTTGCACTGAAGAGGTTGTTAAGTTTAAACTGTTTCCTTTTTCTTTGAAAGATAAAGCAAAAACTTGGCTTAACACTTTGAAACTAAGATCAATTGGCACATGGCAAGAAATACAATGTGAGTTTTTGAAGAAATTTTTTCCAACACATAAAACCAATACTTTGAAAAGACAAATCCAAAATTTTTCCCAAAATTCCAATGAAGCATATTTTCAAAGTTGGGAACGTTTTAAAGATTTATTGAATTCTTGCCCACATCATGGTTTTGAAAAATGGCGCACTATAAGCTTCTTTTATGAAGGGTTAACACCCGAAACCAAACAATTTGTGGAAATAATGTGCAATGGTGAATTTCTTGATAAAGAACCTGAAGAAGCTTTAGACTATTTAGACCATTTAGTGAAAATTCTCAATCTTGGCATGGTACTAATCCTTCTGAAAATTCAATTAGATTTAACCTTGCAAATGCTAGTAAAGGAAAATATCATCTTAGTCAAGAAGAAGATCTAAATGCAAGGTTTGCTAGTTTGGCTAGAAAGATTGAAGCTATGGAATCAGGAAAAGTAAAAGAAATCAAATCTGTGCAAAATGAAGAAATTTGTGGCATTTGTGATGAATTAGGACACTCAACAAATGAATGTCCAAAAATTCCTATTTTTAAAGAAGTTGTGCATGAGCAAGTAAATGCAATGAATAATTTTAAAAAACCATTCACTTCTTCTTTTTTAGATACATATAATCCGGGATGGAGAAATCACCCGAACTTCAGTTGGAGGAATAGCAACCAGCCACAATTCATGCAGCCACCACCTCCTCAAAGCACAAAGAAGATTCTCAAAATCCTAGAGGATATGCACCCTATGTCCCACCATATAGGAAAAATCTTGAAGGAACATTGCATGCATTCATGGAAAAACAAGAGGCCATCAATAACCACAACAATCAAATCATGATTGACATAAAAGACACTATTGCTAAACTTTCTTCTACACTTGCTATTCATGAGAAAGGAAAATTTTCCTCTCAACCTCAACCAAATCCCAAGGGTCAGTTTAGCCTAAATGAGGGTAGTTCAGAAAGTCAAAAAATAGATCAAGTCAACTCAGTGATAACTCTTAGGAGTGGAAAGGTTGTTGAAAAACAAATTCTTGAACTTTTTGAGAAAGATGATGAGTAAATTCCCAAAAATGAGGAAGGAGTTGATAAGCCACATAGTCAAAAAGAGATCAAACCTTCGTCTTCACCCTCATTTCCCCAAGCATTAAACAATTCAAGTAAAGTGAATCATAACAGTGACATTTTTGAAATCTTTAAACAAGTAAAAGTCAATATTCCTCTGTTAGATGCTATCAAGCAGATTCCTTGTTATGCCAAATTTTTGAAAGACTTGTGCACTGTTAAAAGGAAACATAATGTGAAAAAGAATGCATTTTTTACTGAACATGTAAGCTCCATTATTCAAAACAATAATGAGTTGAAATATAAAGACCCTGGTTGTCCTACAGTTTCATGCATTATTAGTGAACATAAAATTGAACGAGCTTTACTTGATCTTGGTGCTAGTGTTAATTTGCTTCCATATTTAGTTTATCAGCAACTCAACCTTGGTGAGTTAAAACCAACTTCTATAACTCTTCTACTTGCTGATAGATCAATTAAAATTCCAAAAGGAATAGTAGAAGATGTGTTGGTACAAGTTGATAAATTCATATATCCTGCGGATTTTATTGTCTTGGAAATCCGAACCTATGGTTGATAGTTCTAAGTCGGGCCTCGTTATTTTGGGTCACCCATTTTTAGTAACATCTAATGCTTTGATAAATTGCGAAATGGAGTGGTGAAGCTAACTTTTGGAAATATGACACTGGAGCTTAATGTTTTCAACATGTGCAAGCAACCACAAGAAGTTTATGATGAAAAGGAAGAGATTGAAGGGATTGAAGCCATTATAGATGATCATCTTCAAATCGAGTTCTTCGACCCATTAGAAATCTGTTTAATTAATTCATTTGATTCAACTACACAATTAGATGATGATGTTTATGAAATATGCTCTTTGCTTGACTCATACATAGAAATGGAATACAAAGCATGGAAGCCAAGATTCAAGAGCTAGAATCCATGAATGATGATACCCATGAAGAAGTACCCACACTGGAATTGAAACCATTACCCATGGGTTGAAGTACACATTTTTGGGAGAAGAACAAAGCTCTCCAAGTTGGTAATTTCCTCATCCTTGACTAAAGAACAAGAAGGTAAGTTGATAGAAGTACTTAAAAGGCATAAAAATGCAATTGATGGACATTAAAGGATATAAAAGGCATTAATCCATTAATCAGTACACATAGAATACATTTAGAGGATAATGCTAAAACATCTCAACAACCTCAAAGAAGATTAAATCCACACATGAAAGAGGTAGTTAGAGCTGAAGTTCTTAAATTACTTGATGTTGGAATTATCTATCCTATCTCTGATAGCTAGTGGGTAAGCCCTACACAAGTTGTGCTTAAGAAATCTGGAATAACAAGTGGTTGAAAATGAAAAAGGAGAATTAATACCTACCCGAGTCTCATCTAGTTGGCGTATGTGTATTGATTTCGAAAAATTGAATGCACCACTAGGAAAGACCATTTTCCATTGCCATTTCTTGATCGATTCTGAAAGAGTAGCAGGACATCCCTACTATTGTTTTCTTGATGGTTATTCGGGGTATAATCAAATACCAATTGCATTGGAGGATCAAGAAAATACCACTTTTACTTGTCCCTTTGGCACTTTTGCATATAAAGAATGCCTTTTGGTCTTTGTAATGCTCCGGCAACTTTTCAAAGATGCATACTAAGTATTTTCAAGTGACATGATTGAGCATTATTTAGAGGTTTTCATGGATGATCGACGCAGTTTTTAGAAATTTTTTGAAAATTATCTTGATAATTTGGAAAAAGTTCTTAAAAGATGCGAAGAAAAAGGATTTGTGTTAAATTGGGAAAAATGTCATTACATGGTTACCTCAGGAATAGTGTTAGGTCATGTGATATTTTCTAAAGGAATTGAAGTTGATAAGGCCAAAGTTGAATTAATTGCTCATTTGCCTTTTCCAAAAATAGTCAGAGAAGTTCGTTCCTTTTTAGGACATGTAGGATTTTACAGAAGATTTGTAAAGGACTTTAGTGCCATATCTAGACCTTTATGTAATCTTCTAACAAAAGATACACCATTTGATTGGACTCAAGATTGTCAAAAATCTTTTAAAAAATTAATCGGTCTTTTGACTTCTGCTCCTATCATGCAATCTCTTGATTGGTCTTTGCCTTTTGAGTTGATGTGTGATGCTAGTGATTTTGCTGTTGGCGCTGTTTTAGGCCAAAGAAAGGAAGGTAAGCCTCATGTAATTTATTACGCAAGTCGAACTTTGAATAGTGCACAAATGAATTACACCACTACTGAAAAAGAACTACTTGCTGTAATTTTTGCATTGGACAAATTTCAAGCTTATTTAATTGGTTCATCCACTGTTGTTTTCACTGATCATGCTGCTGTTAGATATTTAATGTCTAAACAGGATGCCAAACCTAGGTTGATACGGTGGATCTTGTTGCTTCAAGAATTTAACATCACAATAAAAGACAAGAAAGGAGCCGAAAATGTTGTTGCAGATCATTTGTCAAGGCTGACGACAGGCTCATCTTTTGATAGCACACCTATCAATGATTCTTTTCCTAATGAATTTTTATTTTCTGTCAATTCCATGCCTTAGTTTGCTAACATTGTCAATTTTTTTGTAACAGGTAAGATGCCGCCTCAGTGGACACACCAAGACAGAAAAAAGTTTTTAATTGAGGTGAAAATTTTCTTTTGGGATGACCCATATTTGTTCAAATATTATCCTGATCAAATCTTTCGGAGATGTGTACCTGACAATGAGGTAAGTAGTGTTATTAAATTTTGTCATTCAAAAGCATGTGGAGGTCATTTTTCTTCAAAGAAAACAGCTGCGAAAATCTTGCAGTGTGGATTTTATTAGCCCACTTTATTCAAGGATAGTTATACTTTTTGCAAAAGTTGTGAAAGTTGTCAAAAATTGGGGTCCATTTCTAAAAGAAATATGATGCCTTTGAACCCTATCCTTGTCATTGAAATTTTTTATTGTTAGAGAATTGATTTCATGGGTCCATTTCCATCATCTTTTGGATTTGTGTACATTTTGGTTGCAGTTGATTATGTTTCAAAATGGATTGAGGCGATTCCATGTCGGCACAATGATCATAAAACTGTTCTAAAATTTTTAAAAGAAAATGTTTTGAGTCGATTTGGAATTCCTCGAGCTATCATCAGTGATGGGGGAACACATTTTTGCAATAAACCATTTGAATCCTTAATGAAGAAATATTGCATTACCCACAAAATTGTAACCCCTTATCATCCTCAGACAAGTGGACAAGTTGAATTAGCAAATAGGGAGATTAAACAAATTTTGGAAAAAATGGTTAACCCAAATCGTAAAGATTGGTCTTTAAGACTAAACGATGCACTTTGGGCTTACCGTACTGCTTTTAAAACATCTTTGGGCATGTCTCCCTATCGGTTAGTTTATGGAAAACCTTGTCATTTGCTTGTAGAATTGGAGCATAAAGCATTTTGGGCCATTAAAGCTTTCAACTTAAGTCTTGATGATGCTTCCAAGTTACGCAAATTGCAATTGAATGAACTTGAGGAATTAAGAAATGATGCATATGAAAACTCAAAGATTTATAAAGTTAGAACAAAAGCTTTTCATGACAAATCAATTTTGAGAAAAACTTTTGAAATTGGTCAAAAAGTTCTGCTTTATAATTCTCGTCTTCACCTATTCCCTTGAAAATTGAGATCTAGGTGGATTGGTCCTTATACTGTCAAACATGTGTATTCTTATGGGGCCATATACATTGAGAATCCTAGGAATGATATTGTATTTAAGGTCAATGGACAAAGACTCAAATTATTTTTGGAACATCAAGTTGTTGAGGTAGAATTCATTTCTCTTTCTAATCCTTATTATGAGTAGAATTTATTTTAATGTTGTTTATTTCTTTTTGCAATTCTTTGTGTTCCCAGTTAAATGGCGGATAACGGTACTCCGTGACTCTCAAGTTGGTTTGTTTTTCGCTTTCCTATAATAACCGAATTCTTCTCCTTTTAAAATGGATGTCATTCTCTCAAATCTAAGAAAACATTTTCCTTCTCTCCCTCTAAATGCTCTAACAAAAGTCTATGAAGCTAGGTGTGAAAGACTGAGATTGTTAATGTATAAGGGCATCCCAGAAAATATACGCTGGATAATCGAAGCAAAGGTTCATTTAGCTGGTGAATCTTCAGATTCATTTGTCCCATACATGCCTGGTCTCGGTAAAAGTTCATTTTCAAAAAGAAGAAGAGCAAAAAGAATGAAAGTTTGTTACAAGTGTGCACGATGGAATTGCAACACGCGATGTCACTCTTTGGGGATGATTTCTATAAATAGAGAAGATAAAATATTCTTCATTAAGAATGGACTGAGTAGGGAGTCATTAGATAATATCTTATTGACTCTTGAGACGCATTCTTGTGGAGTTGTGCAGCGTGAACTTCTTAGTTTATGGAATCTCTTCAAGGACGAGCAAGAGCGTTATAGTCTTGGGAATCTGACTCAAAAAGACTCTGTTTGCCAATTTATAAGAAAATTGGATGGGAAGCTTATCCTCGACTCATAGAAGGCGTTTAAGCCATTTCTGGACGTGAAACCAAAGGAAGATGTGAGCCACAATCACAACAACATGTATATATTATCTTGTACATTTTCTAAAAAAAAAAAAAAAAAGAAAAAAAAAAAAAAAGAGAAAAAAAGAGAAAAAAAAGAAGAAAAAGAGAAAAAAATGAAATAATTTAAATTAAATAAAAAAGGGCAAAACTTCGGTTGTACTTGATCTTTAATTAGATTAGAGCCCTGCCGCTGTGGGTGGCGGACCCGTCATTGACTCGGGTGGACCTTCGCACGCTCGGTCGGTAAATAAGGTTCGTGTGCCATGCTCTGTAGAGATCCGCGCAAGCATTCCCAGGTTTTAACCAAAGACTCTGCTTGCTGATGGACAGAAAGAAGCGTCCCGTGTTTGCATTCTCGAGTGACAATACCTTTGAGCTGGATCCTGTGATTTAATGCCATGGACTCTTCAGCGACCTCTCACTGGCTGTGGTCGTTGGTGGTAGTTGTCAGATTTACGCACTTTAATTAGTGGCGTCGTAGCTCAATCCAAAATATCCCACAAGCGGGAGGGAGAAGAATGCCCAAATTGGCTGAGCCGTTTTGGTATTACTGCACTCATGACGCGCAAAGATAAAGATCTACCATGAAACTTGTACATAAAGGTATGTAATCATTTGTTATTATTATTTTATCTTTGTATGATTTTGTTGAATTTTGGTTTTGGATAGACGATCCTTTGGATGGGATCCTTCGGGGGTTTCTAGACTTCTTTACCCTGATGGTTTTCTTGAAGTAAAAAAAAAAACAAAAAACAAAAAAAAACAAACCAAAAAAAAAATTTACTATTATTATTATTTTTAAAATTTCAAACTTTTCTGACACCAGTCAACCTACCTGTATAAGAGCTATTATTACTTTTTCTATTCTCTTTCCTATTTAAACACTCCATTTTCTTCACTTTCCTGCAACTTATAATCATTCAAAGAGAATGTGAGTGTAGAAATGGAGGGAGCTTCTTCTTCTATTTGTAGATTTGTCAGTATCGATGTATTTTGTAGGACAAGTTATGGGAAGGACTTAGAGTTTGTAAACGCAGCAAGCACTGTTGGTAGAACACTTGCTGCGAGGAACATTCGTGTTGTATATGGGGGAGGTAGCATTGGGTTAATGGGGGCTGTATCACTTTTTGCACATATAAGAGGTGGTCAAGTTTTAGGTGTCATTCCTGAACCTTTAACTCGAAGGAACATCGTTGGAAAGACAATTGAACTGGAAATTCAGGTATCATCTATGCATAGACGAATGAAAGCGATGCTTGAAAACTCTGATGCATTCATTGTCTTACCTGGTGGTTTTGGTACTTTGGAAGAAGTCTTTCAAGTTGTCTCTTGGGCCCAATTGAACATCCACCATAAACCCATAGGTTTGTTGAATGTTAATAATTTCTTTGATAATTTATTATCTTTTGTTGACCATGCTGTGGAACAGAAATTTGTCACACCTTCTGCAAGACGACTCCTTATCTCTACTTCTACTGTTGATGAGTTGATTGATAAATTAGAAGCTTTTGTTTATGAACCTGATCCAAGATGTACTCGATAGATTGGTCCGAAGGAAGCAAAGTGAAGGAAGCGGTGAAGTGGTGAAGGAAGCAAAATGAAAAGAAAGCCACCAAGACACTCCAACTATTTAAATAATTACAAGCTTTAGTTTTATTTATCATACTTTGTTTCTGATTTGTGTGAGGTTTTTCTTTTCAATAATTGCAGCAACAGGTAATATATTCTATCCTTTTTCCTATCTATGTTTTGACATTGAGGACAATGTTGTGATCTGGTTGGGGGAAGGATGGTTGTAAAAAGAAAAAAACCCAAAAAAAAAAAAAATCAAAAGTATGTTTGTTAATATGTTTATTGTGTTTATATTAAAAAAAAACCCAAAAAAAAAATTCAAAAGTATGTTTGTTAATATGTTTATTGTGTTTGTCATCAATTTATTAACAACAAAAGTAATTAGGGATGACAGAGTAAAGAGTAAATTATTTACTCTTGAGACGCATCAAAAATTGATAGCAGAGTAAGGAGTAATTGGGTAGTAACTAGTTTGTGTGGAAGTAGCAATTCAAATTCAGGGAAATTTGCATGATTGAGTAAATTGTCTTCTTTCTTAAAATTCACATGCTTGGTTATGGATGTTGAATTGGTGGACTGAGAATGATAGAATTATGCCTTGTGAGATTTTGAGCCTATTGATGAATGGATTGAACATTTGTACCATTCTTTTCTTTCTTGTGTGAATCTCACTCATGAAATTGTTACTCTAGAACTTGCTTTGATTCTTTTTGAGACTACATTTTCATATGCATACATAAATATGATTGAGACATTTTTCTTCAAATAGCTACTTTAATCAAATAGCCAGCCTTGTTTAGCAGCATGTTGTCTCAATATGATATCAAGCACTCTTATGACTTCTTGGAAATTCTCTGATTCCTGCCAACATAAAGCATTAGAAATGACCTATTTCCCCTTGCTTAACCCCTTTGAGCTTATTTGACTATTCTTTGTTTCGAACTCATTATGTGCCTTAAATGAAAAATCATGTTCTTACTTGACCTTAGGGAATAAGAGAACATTAGTTTTGTCATTCGATGAGTTCTTGAACAAGTGTGGGGGTGTGTGTGCAGAATAGTTAAAAAATGTATATATGATGTTCTTTTTGTAAATAAAAAAATCAAAAATAAAAAAAAAAAGTAAGTAAAAAGAAAAAGAAGGTCAACAAGGCAATAAAGGAAAGGAAAAGAATATGTAAAGAGAATTTGTATTAGGTGGAGTTGGGATGAACTTTCATGCTTGTTAATTGAACTCACTTTCTCATGCTCTTTTATTCTCTGGTATTTAACTTGTCATATCCATATTACCTCCTCCTTTACCTTGACCCCATTACAACCTTGAATAAAGTCCTCATGATTTGTGTGTATATGTGTTTGAGTAGTGGAGAAGTAGAAGATAAGCAAGCTTATGGTAGTGCAATTTTCATGGGTTGAATTGAGTGAAATACCTACCTTTTAAACACTTGAGGGATTGAGAGTGAATCTTGTGAAAATCTATCATTCTTGACTCATGCTTTTTAATTAAAATATCCTTGCTTGTTAATTTGAGAAGTGAAGATATGTTACCTCATGAATGTTTTGATTACTTGAATGATTGCTCTTCATTTTTAAATATTATTAGAAATTGAGTCTTTTAGAGTGTTTAGCTTTTGAGTCTGTTTCGTTTTTTTTTTAGTAGTCTTATGTGTTTTGCTCAGGAGTGCAAAAGGCTAAGTGTGGGAGAGTTTGATGATCACATATTTCATACATTAGTAAGCTTTCATTCTTAGTCATTTACTCTCTCTATGTACTTAATTGATTGAGTTTTATTATGTTTTGTAAGTTTGGACTCAAATTGAACTTAATTGAATTTTTCAGCATGATTCATATCTTACACTATTTCTGTATTTGGGTCATATCTTGGGCTGTAGGTGGTGTTTAGAGGTGATTCTAGTGGCATTTGAAAGATAAGAGAGAATTCTACAAATTTCATGAAGACCTCAAAGGCCCAATCACACGAGTAGATAACTCAAATTGGGGTTGAAGCAAGAACTAGAGTGCTTTTCCTGACAGATTAACCTACGTGTACTGTTTATCACAGTTTTCGGGCTAGAGGTTGTCAAATAGGCTGAAATTTGGATGCTGAATAATTAAGACCCATATCTACAACTTTTATGTTGAACACTTTTCCAGAATCGGACTCTTTGAAGGTGATATTGGGCTTGGAAGTCAGAATAGAGGTTTGTGATTGGGCCTGGGCAGTGTTCCGTAATTTGAACGTATCTGGAGTTATAGATATGGTATTGGACTCAAACTAAAGCCATTTGAAAGCTAAAATACAGGCCTACAACTTTCATGAAGACTACGTGGTTCAAAAATGACGAATGCAATGACTTCAGAGCTACATGATTTCAGAGACAAGGAATCTCCATAATTTCCCACTCACCTAAAGTCATTTGGCATTTTCCATTCATTTTCCACTTATCCACCCACTAATGACTCAGCGCTCTTGTCATTTTGTATCTCTAATCCTCTATAAAAGGAGGCCTTGGTAGATCATTAAGGGTGTTAGGTGTTAGTTACCAAAATGATGCCATTTTGTTACTAGGTTTTCTTGTAGTAATTTTCCTTTGTTCTAAATTAAAGTCATGTTCTTCTTCTTATTCTTCTTCTCTCTTTCTTTCTTCTTATCTATGAGTAACTAAGTTTCATTTTACTTGGGTGAAAGGGTGAAGCTCTTGGTAATAAAGTAAGGTTAGATTTATTCTTCTCTTGTGCTTAAATGATTTATATTTTTCTAGTAACCATTATACGTATTATAATTTGTTTCTTATAATTTAGAAACCATCTTTGTAAAGAGTTCTTGATTTGTTGTAGAGAAAATATTGGTACAATGAATACTTTAACCCATTTATAAGTAGTGGTAATATTTTTAGGAAACATAATATAATTACGTATATTATTTTAAATGGACTTTTAATGTTGTATTTTCCGATAGAACCTCCATGTTGCGAGGATTCTAATTGAGTTATAAAAGGAATTAATCTTACCTTTATTTTATTTACCAAGAGTGAATCCTTTTACCCAATAAATAATTTTAATCGTAGTAACAAAATATTTACTTCACCTCAATTAATCTTCAACAATTCCCTGCGGATCGACCTCGGACTCCCGAGAAATTTATTACTTGAGACAACCTGCACTTGGGTTTGCAAATGCGACAATTGAAAATTGAGCATCAAGAAGCCTTCTGCTTTAGAAGAAGCATTGACTCAATTCATGCATATAACCTAAACCAATTTCCAAAATCATGAGGCTCATTTCAAAAACCAAGAAGCATCCATCAAGAACCTTAAAAACTAAATCGGACAGCTCTCAAAGCAACTTGCTGAACAATCCAGTGGATAATTTTTTGGAAATACAGTGAATAATCCCAAGAATGAGTCGTGCAAAGCCATAACTTTAAGAAGTGAGAAAAGTGTCACACCAGCTGTTGTGTAGCCATTAGTTTCAGGGTCTGTTGAAACAAATGCGAGGGAGATGTTGGATGAAGAGTCAAATAAAAAGAGTGACATTGTGAACATAGAAGAAAATGAAAAAGAAGAAAAGGAAGGGGAGGTTGAAAATCAGAAAAATGAGGATAAAAAGAGTTCTAGTTTACTAGATGAAGACTCTTTCTTGAGGAGAACAAAAGTCAGATTTTGCAAGGGGATAAGCCTTAAGTGATCCCACCATATGTGAAATTATCATATCCTCACTTGAGCAAGAAAAAGGAGAAAGAAGAGTAGTTTGCAAGGTTCTTGGACATTTTCAAACGTCTCCAAATCAATATTCCTTTTGCAGAGGCATTGGAACAAATGCCTACATATGCTAAATTTATGAAGGAATTGTTAACCAAAAAAAGAAAGTTCAAAGAGGATGAAACAGTGGCATTAATAGAGGAATGCAGTGCAATACTTCAAAGGAAGCTTCCCCCAAAATTAAAAGATCCAGGGAGTTTTATAATTCTGTGCACTATTGGCAATATAACCATTGGTAAAGCTCTTTGTGATTTGGGAGCAAATATAAATTTGATGTCATTGTCTATGCTTAAGAAGCTTAGGGGAGGTGAGGTCAAGCAAACAAGAATGGCTTTGCAACTTACAGATAGGTCAATTAAACACCCCTATGGAGTCATGGAAGATGTGCTAGTAAGGGTCAATAAATTTATATTTCCAGCTGATTTTGTCATATTGGACATGGATGAGGATGTAGAGGTACCTTTAATTCTTGGAAGACCATTTTTAGCTACTAGAAGAGCCCTCATTAATGTCCAGCAAGGGCAGTTAATGTTACGAGTGAAAGATGAGAAAGTCACCTTTAATGTTTTTGAGGCGATGCAACACCTGGATGATAAAGAAACTTCTTATCGGTTGAATTTGATTGATACTACAGTTGCAGAATCTATTCAGCACAACATTCCAACTATACCTCTTGAAAGAGTGATTGTGAATGTTATTGATAATCATGGTGAGGTGGATGATGAAATCATTGAGGAGTTTTTGCAGTATCTAGAAGCAAATCAAGTAAAGAGTGCTATCAGTAAGATGACAGAAGAGCTGAGTAATGACAAGGTGGAGGAAAAAGCAAAACTAGAGTTGAAACCCTTGCCATCTCACTTAAAATATGCCTTTCTTGGCAATTAAGATGCAAATCCAGTGATGGTTAGCAGTTCTTTATCAAAACTTGAAGAAAAGAAGCTTGTAAGGGTACTCCAAGAGCACCAAACTATAATTGGATGGACTATATCTGACTTAAAAGGGATAAGTCTAGCTTTTTGTATGCATAAGATTAAACACGAGGAGGAATTCAAACCAGTGATTCGGCCACAAAGAATGTTAAATCCCACAATGAAAGAAATAGTGAGAAATGAGGTGTTGAAACTCCTTGAAGCCAGAATGATTTATCCTATTTCGGATAATGCTTGGGTTGGTCCGGTTCAGGTTGTTCCTAAAAAGGGAGGTATGACTGTGGTGAGGAATGAGAAGAATGAGTTAATTCCCACTAGAACAGTCACTGGTTGGCGTATGTGTATCGACTATCGGAAGCTCAACCAAGCTACCCGAAAGGATCATTTTCCCCTCCCATTCATGGGCCAGATGCTTGAGAGATTATACAGACAAGTCTACTATTGCTTCCTTGATGGCTATTCCGGCTATAATCAAATTACAGTCAATCCAAAAGACCAAGAGAAGACAGCATTTACCTGTCCCTATAGAGTTTTTACATATAGACGAATGCCTTTCGGTCTTTGTAATGCTCCCGCTACTTTTCAGAGGTGTATGCTTTCTATCTTTGCTGATATGATTGAAAAATATATAGAGGCCTTTATGGATGATTTCTCTGTTTTTGGTACTTCATTTGATCATTGTTTGTCTAACCTCACTAATGTCCTAAAGAGATGCATGGAAACCAATTTAGTCTTAAATTGGAAAAAATGTCATTTCATAGTGCAGGAAGGCATTGTATTGGGCCACAAAATTTCAGCCAGTGGTATAGAAGTAGATAAGGCTAAGATTAAAGTGATAGCAAAACTATCTCCACCATTGAATGTGAAGGGCATGAGAAATTTTCTAGGCCATGCTAGCTTCTACAGAAGATTCATAAAAGATTTTTCAAAAATTCCAAAGCCATTGTCCAATCTGCTCATTAAGAATTCTTCTTTTGATTTTGATAATGAGTGCTTGCATACTTTTAATCTTTTGAAGGACAAATTAATTTCTATTCTTGTTATTGTAGCCCCTGATTAGGAGTTACTATTTAAACTTATGTGTGATGCAAGTGACTATGCAGTAGGAGCTGTATTGGGGCAAAGAAGGGATAACATTTTCTATGTAATTTACTAAGCAAGCAAGGTCCTTAATGAGAACTAAATTCATTATGCCACAACCAAAAAGGAATTACTTGCCATAGTATTTGCCTTAGAGAAATTTTGTTCCTACTTGATTGGATCTAAGATTACTGTGTTCACTGATCATGCAGCAATTAAATATTTTCCAACCAAGGGAGAATCAAAACCTAGACTTATTAGGTAGATTTTGTTGTTGCAGGAATTTAATCTTGAGATTAAAGACAAGAAAGGAAGTGAAAATGTGGTAGCAGACCACTTGTCCAGGCTGAAGAATTCTAAAGTTACTGTGAATGCTTATGTCTCTAAGGCATATCAAATGGTTTTTGATGATAACAAAGGCAAAAGCGAAGATTAAGTGCAAAAGAGAAGATCAAGCGCAAAAGGAAACATCAAGATCAAAGAAAGAAGTCAAGAGGTTTATGTAGTTATAAGACTTAGAACATTTATGTTAAATGCTCTCAAGATTTCTCAAATGGTTTTTCAATATATCATTTCAAAATAAATGAGAAATTTCAAAGTTAAACATGGCTTTCAAGAAAACTTAAGTTTCTATCTTGAATCTAACACTCTTAAAAGGATTTATATTTAATCAATTGTCTCAAGATGTTAGAAATGACTTACAAGCTTTATTGGACTTGAAAAATGTGTTCAAAGGCCAATGTAATCGATTACATGAAGTTTGTAATCGATTACACAAAAACAAAGTTATGTAATCGATTACATGAGCAATGTAATCGATTACAAAGCAAGTCGAGGCCATGTAATCGATTACACAATATATGCAATCGATTACATCAAGCCCAGAAAGGCAAGAACACGTTCAAAGAGTCATGTAATCGATTACATGGATATTATAATCGATTACATAGCAAGTCAGAAGTCATGTAATCGATTACATGAATATTGTAATCGATTACAAGCAAAGTCAGAAGCCATGTAATCGATTATACCAATAATATAATTGATTACACAGAGCCCAGAAAGCCAAGAACACGTTGGAACAACAATGTAATCGATTACATAAGTTGTGTAATCGATTACACGAACCCTGACAACATCCAACGGCTATATTAAATGCATTAAATGCATGCCCAGAACACCCCAATGGCTCTATTAATTGAGAAACTTATAAATACCAAAGTTGGGTCTTTATTTGAGGTTGACCAGAAACCAAAAACTGATCATCAATACTTCCAAACGTGAATCAATCCTCAAATCCATTTCTTGCTCTGTTTTTTGTTAAAAATGTGAAAAATCTTTGAGAGCATATTAGAGCTTCAATTTGTAATCATCTGCTCTATTGAGAGCTTTATTCAATCTATCATTATTGCTTTGTAAAGAGGGTGAGGCATCCCTCCAAAAGTGCAAAGGGTGAGGTATCCCTTAGTTGAAGAGACTCAAGCTCCAAGGGTGAGGTATCCCAAAGTGTTGAGTGCTCAAGGTTGTAGTGGTTTTCAAGCACCTATTGAAGCTTGAAGATATAGTGGAAAATCTCAAGTTGTTTCTCGGGGACTGGATGTAGATCACAAGTGGATTGGTGATCGAACTAGGATAAATCATTATGTTTGTTTTCTCTAAACCCTTCTCTTTACATTAAGTACTGTTTTATTGATTTGCTTGAATATTGGTACCTTTGGCTATTGCATTTATAAGTGAAAGTGTTTATCTTTTATATCCAATCATCTCTAATCATCAATTAGCTTCAACGAAAATTGTTTATCAAACGATTTGTGAAAGATTTACGAACTTAGTTTTCATACTCAATTCACCCCCCTCTTGAGTATTGAGGCCACTTGGTAACAAGTGGTATCAGAGCTAGACTCTTGTATAAAGAGCTTAGCCGCTTCAAGAGAAGTGATGGCTTCAAATGGTTTTTCAAATGAAGGTTCTTCTATAAACAGACCTCCTTATTTCAATGGGAATGGTTATGCCTATTGGAAAGAAAGGATGAAAATTTTCATTGAAGCTATTGACTTAGATATATGGGATGCCGTTGAAAATGGTGCTTTTGTTCCAACACAATCTAAAGGTGGTGTGAAAATTAATACACCTAGAAATGAATGGAGCGATGATGATAAAAAGAAGGTTCAATACAATTTGAGAGCCAAGAACATCATCACCACATCCTTGGGGTATGATGAGTTCTTTAGGGTGTCAAATTGCAAGACCGCAAAAGAAATGTGGGATACCCTACAAGTAACTCATGAAGGTACTAGTGAGGTAAAACGATCTCGAATAAACACTCTCACTCATGAATACGAATTATTTAGAATGAACCAAGGTGAAAGCATTCAAGATATGAAAAAGAGGTTTACTCATATTGTTAATCATCTTATCTCATTGGGAAAAACATTTCCTAATGATGATCTTATTAACAAAGTCTTGAGATGTCTAAGTAGGAATTAGTAGCCCAAAGTAACGGCGATTGTGGAATCAAGAGATTTATCAACAATGTCTCTAGTCACCTTATTTGGGAAGCTTCAAGAACATGAGCTGGAACTAAATAGGCTCAATCAAAATGAAGAGCATGACAAAAAGAAGAAGGGAATCACACTCAAAGCCACCTCCTCTATAATTGAAGATAATGATGAAGATGGTGAAGAGGATGGTGAAAGTGTTAAGCTAAGTGAGGAGAATCTTAGTCTCCTTGTGAGAAAATTTGGAAGATTCCAAAGAACAAAGGATTTCAAAGAAGACCACCCTTTCCTCAAAAGAAAGTGTATCAC
The DNA here is from genome assembly GCA_029884595.1 of Ormosia semicastrata. Taxonomy (NCBI): domain Eukaryota; kingdom Viridiplantae; phylum Streptophyta; class Magnoliopsida; order Fabales; family Fabaceae; genus Ormosia; species Ormosia semicastrata. The sequence continues at coordinate 12,713,150 of JAQQTO010000063.1, read as the reverse complement.
AAAGGAGAAGGATCCTCTACTCCTCCAAAATGCTATGAATGTGGAAAGCCGGGACACATGAAAATGGAGTGTCCTATGTATCTCAAGAAGACGGAAAAGTTTGAGAAAAATGCCTTCTAAGGAAAGGAAAGGAAGAAGAGCATATATAGCTTGGGAGGACAATGACTTAAGCTCTTCCGAAGATTCAAAGAATGAAGAAGCCCATCTTTGCCTCATGACTCAAGGAGAAGAAAGTGAAGAAAGCGACACCGAGGTAACCTCTTCTAACCTAGAACCTTCACCTTCTTATGATGAATTGCAAGATGCCTTTCAAGAATTGCATGATGAATCTTTGAGGCTCACAAAAATGGTTTTGTCTTCCAATAAAACAATCTCCTTATTGGCAAACAAAGTTTCTATTTTAACTAAGGAGATAAATGAGCTTAAAATTGAAAATGAGACTTTAGGACTCATTGATGCTAATTTATTATGCATGACTTGTTCCTCACATAATAATACATCCATACCATTACCTTGCTTGTCATGCAAAGCTTTTGAAAAAGAAATTGAAGATTTGAATAACACTCTTGTAAAATTTACTTTTGGAAGAGACAACTTGAATGTATTGTTAGGGAGACAAAAATGTGTTTTTCAAAAAGCCGATTTGGGATTTAATTCAAACAATCATCAAAAGTCTTATAAGAACTTTTTTGTTTCCTCAAATACCTCAAGTAGTCCCTCTGTTAAATGCTTTCACTGTGGAAAGAAATGGCATAGTGCATCAACTTGCAATGTTAGAAAGAACATAAACACTAAAGTTGGAATAAAAAGAGTTTGGGTTCCTAAAGGCACCATGCCTAACTCTAACACACAAGGACCCAAGACAGTTTGGGTACCAAAGGTTAAAACTTGAATATGTGTTGTAGGTGTGCTTGAAGACCAAGAGCTCAAGTTGGTATCTTAATAGTGGTTGCTCTAAGCATATGACCGGTGATGGTTCCAAGTTCTCCTCCCTTACACCCAAGAAACATGGTCATGTCACATATGGTGATAACAACAAAGGGAAGATTCTTGGAATTGGCAAAGTTGGTAAGATCCCTTCATCATCTATTGATAATGTTTTGCTTGTTGAAGGACTTAAACATAATTTGCTTAGTATTAGTCAATTGTGTGATAAAGGCAATAGAGTTATATTTGATTCTTCTTGTTGCATAATTGAAGGAAAAGATGATAAATAAGTTAAGTTTATTGGTCATAGAGTCAATAATATTTATATGATTAGTCTCGATGATATCTCCTCAAATGATGCTAAATGCTTTATGAGTAAAGAAAATGATTCATGGTTATGGCATAGAAGAATTGCTCACATTCACATGGATCACTTAAATAAATTGGTTTCTAAAGAACTAGTAATTGGTCTTCCAAAGCTCAAATTTGAAAAAGACAAACTTTGTGATGCATGTCAAAAGGAAAAACAAGTAAAGGTCTCTTTTAAAGCTAAAAACATGATTTTAACTTCTAAACCTTTACAACTTTTACACATGGATCTTTTTGGTCCCTCTAGAACTATGAGCTTTGGTGGGAATTACTATGCATTAGTGATTGTGGATGATTTTTCTAGGTTTACATGGACATTATTCTTGGCCCACAAAAATGATGCTTTTCAATCATTTAGAAAGCTTGCCAAAGTTATCCAAAACGAAAAAGGTTTTTGTATTGCATCCATAAGAAGTGACCATGGTGGTGAATTTGAAAATCATGAATTTGAAACTTTTTGTGATGAACATGGCATTGAGCATAATTTTTCTGCCCCTAGAACACCACAACAAAATGGTGTTGTAGAAAGGAAAAATCGATCTTTAGAAGAAATGGCAAGAACTATGCTCAATGAGGCCAACCTTCCTAAGTACTTTTGGGTGAATGCGGTTAACACCGCTTGTTATGTTATGAATAGAGCCCTAATAAGGCCAATTTTAAAGAAAACCCAATATGAATTGTACAAAGGAAGGAAACCTAATGTGTCACATTTTCATGTCTTCGGATGTAAATGCTTTGTTTTGAATAATGGAAAGGATAACTTGGGGAAGTTTGATGCAAAATATGATGAGGGAATATTCATTGGTTATTCTATTCATAGTAAGGCCTTTAGAGTCTATAATAAACGAACTATGACCATAGAAGAGTCTATACATGTTGCATTTGATGAAACTAACCCAAATGAGCCGAGAAAAGAGCTTGTTGATGATGTTGTAGAAATCTTGGCAAAAACACACTTAGAAAATCAAGAGAAAGAGTCCAAGAAGCAAGAAGAGAGACTCCTTAATCACTCATGGCAAAAAGATTCAGAAATCTTGGACCTACCCAAGGAATGGAGAACTTCAAGATATCATCCTCTTGACAAGGTGATAGGTGATGTATCAAAAGGGGTAATCACTTGAAACTCACTTAGAGATGCATGTAATCACCTAGCCTTTGTCTCTCAAGTTGAACCTAAAGACATAAATGAGGCCATAAATGATGAGCATTGGATCTTGGCCTTGCAAGAAGAACTAAACCAATTTGAGAAAAATCAAGTTTGGGAATTAGTTCCAAGGTCCAATGATCATCCTATAATTGGCACCAAATGGGTCTTTAGGAACAAACTTGATGAAACGGGCTTAATAATAAGAAATAAAACTAGGCTTGTAGCTAAGGGATATAATCAAGAAGAAGGCATAGACTATGAAGAAACTTATGCTCCCGTAGCTAGGTTAGAGGCCATTAGAATGCTACTTGCATATGCTTGCATCATGGATTTCAAATTCTATCAAATGGATGTCAAAAGTGCATTTTTAAATGGTTTTATACAAGAAGTGTATATAGAACAACCTCCTGGTTTTGAGGATTTTGAAATGCTCAACCATGTTTTTAAACTGAAAAAGGCCTTATATGACTTAAAACAAGCTCTTAGAGCATGGTATAAAAGGTTGAGCAAATTCCTTTTAGAAAAAGGTTTTTCTAGAGGCAAAGTTGACACTACCCTTTTCATAAAACATAAAATGCATGACATACTTTTAGTTCAAATCTATGTTGATGACATTATATTTGGAGCTACTAACAACTCTCTTTATAAAGAATTTTCAAATATTATGCAAAGTGAGTTTGAGATGTCTAAGATGGGTGAGCTCAATTTCTTCCTTGGTCTCTAAATCAAGCAAACAAGAGAAGGAACTTTCATAAGCCAATCCAAGTATTGCAAGGAGCTGCTCAAGAAGTTTGGAATGGACAATGCCAAGCATATGACTACTCCTATGGGCACCTCTTGCTATTTGGACAAGGATGAATGAGGTAAATCGGTAGAAATTATGAAATATAGAGGTATGATTAGCTCACTCCTTTATCTTACTGCAAGTAGGCCTGATATAATGTTTAGTGTATGTATGTGTGCTAGATATCAAGCTAATCCTAAAGAATCACACCTAAGTGCTGTTAAAAGAATAATGAAATATCTAATAGGCACATCACAAATGGGTTTATAGTACCCTAAAGGTGCCTCATGTAGTCTTATTGGGTATTCCGATTCTGATTTTGCTGGGTGCAAAATGGATAGAAAGAGCACTAGTGGGACATGCCACTTGCTTGGAAGCTCACTAGTTTCTTGGTATAGCAAGAAGCAAAATAGTGTGACATTATCTACAGCTGAAGCTGAATATGTTATAGCTGGGAGTTGTTGTTCTCAAATCCTTTGGATGAAACAACAACTCTTGGACTATGGTCTTGAGCTTGATCACATCCCTATAAGATGTGATAATACTAGTGCAATCAATTTGTCCAAAAATCCCATTTTGCATTCTAGGACTAAACATATTGAAATAAGACATCATTTTATTAGAGATCATGTTCAAAAAGGTGATTGTATGCTTGAGTTTGTAGAAACCACTAAGAAACTAGCTGACATTTTCACTAAACCCCTAGCAAAAGAAGCATTTTTCTATATAAGAAATGAACTTGGCATATTGGATCAATCATGCATAAATTAACTATTTACTGCATAATCCTAAAACTAATGCATAAACTTGCATCTTTCTGCATAATCATGCCAAATTACTGCATAATATCTGAATGTTTCATCATATTTGAGTCTAATACTGACTTGAGCATCAGAGATTTCTCCTAAGTTATTTTGCAGGTGCTCCCTCATGCCCAAGACTCCCAAGCAACTCAACATCCTCAAAATTTCACCCAAAATGGTGAAATTCTTGGTAAAAATGGTAATTTTGATCAATTATGTGAGTTGAATCATAATATGATTAGATTATATGTTTGAATGATGATTTGAATTGATCTAAGTTGCTTTGGAACTGATTTGGATGGATTAAAGTTGATTATATGCTGCTTGGAATGCAAAATCTGAGTTAAAGAGTGCTGGTAATCGATTATAATGCCTTTGTAATCGATTACACAGGTTCTGTCACGCATGTAATCGATTACACACCTTTTGTAATCGATTACAATTAACTCAGAACTCAGGTAATCGATTACATCAACTATGTAATCGATTACAAGGTTCCCAGAAAGCATGTAATCGATTACACCAAAAGTGTAATCGATTACATACCCACCAGAATGCAAGTCATCGATTACACACTCAATATAATCGATTACACAGGGTTTTTAAAAGGTTTCTGACGTGCGTAGAGCTCATTTTTCAGAACCTATTCATCTTCTTCATCCTCCTCCTCTGCTCCCACGCACCCCAAACCTCCCAAACCTCAAAATCTCTCATTTCTCACTCAAATCTCCATCAAAATCCCTCATTTCACCTCTCTCAATCTCGAAAAACCCCTCTCCACACCACCTATCTCTCCAAATCTCCTCACATCCTTCACCCAAATCTCCCTATCTTCTCTCACGAACCCCATCTCCATTTCTCTGCCCTAACCTCGTCCCTCTCTCTCTCCTCACTCATCCCCAACCATTTACCACTCATCCCACTCTACTCCTTCTCATCAATGGCTGAATCCTCTCATCGCTCGAAGCGCCCAAGAATAGGGGCTGCCATTGGAGGGTCTTCTGGTGGTTCTTCACGTAACATATCTGGCCTGGACCTCACGAGACACTTCTCCACAGTGAAGCAAGCTGAGTTATTCCGGAAGAACTTCCAGCTTCGCAAGATCATCTCTCCCAGGTATCTTCCCATCACCTTCTGCGAGAGTGAACCTTTAGCGAGCTTTAGAACCATAGAAAATTTAGGCTTACTAGGTTTCTTGAGCATAGAGAAAGCTATCTACCCTAACCTTGTGCGAGTCTTTTATGCGAACTTGAAAGTTAAGGATAATTGTATCATCTCTGAAGTGAAAAAGTAACAAATAAGGTTAACAATGGCTGAATGGTATAGGCTAACGAAGCTCACTCCTGATAGAGCTCACTTCTGTGGGAATGCCAATGTTTGGGGGCATGAGTTTGAGCATAAGGCTGCTCTTCTCTCTTTGATTAGGACTGGCTACTCCCCCTAGTGATCCTAAATGAAGAATCATGGCCACTGGCCTCACTATGGAGAACAGGGTTCTCCACTACCTTTTGGTCCGAGGATTGATTCCCAAGAGAGGGAATTACTCCCAAGTCCTCAAGGATGATGTGGTGGCTTTATGGGCAATGACCACAGGGCGGCCAATTAACTGGGGTTATTACATTTTAAAGCATATGCTGGATGTCAAGAAAAAGAAGAATTCTGCTCTCCCATTCGCCATGTTGGTAACCACAATCCTAGAGCACTGTCGCATTTCGCTGGCTGAGGAATCCAAGGACACCAGCTCGAAGGGACCACAATCCATTGGCCTGCATACCCTGAAGAAGCTCTAGCTCTATAAGGTGGATGATAGGTGGCATTACATCGCTCATGGCACTTTTGGTCATATCCATCACGATCCAGATAGTGACGATGATGAGGAGGGTCAGCATCCTGCCCCTGCTCCTGCTCCCACTCCTACTACTCTTGATCTCCTGCTCCAAGAAATGCACAACCTGAGTGCTAATGTAAACACACGTATGGATCATATAGAGCAGAAGATTGACCATCTTGAGCTGAGGATGGACTACTCAGATCAGGAGCTTGCCTCCATTCGATCTCTCCTGGGTGGACCTCCTATTCCTCGAACACCGCTCTGCTTTGCACCTCCCACATCCTCTCGCCTCTCTCCTGGTTCCCCGTCCTTCGCCGGTCCATCTGGAGTCCCTGCTGATGATGAGGAGCTTCTGGACTCTGATGACGATCTTGAGCCCAACGATGATAACGATGATCTAGGAGACACTGCTGCGGATCCAGGGGTGATGTCTTTTGTGACAACGAGGCCACGATAGTGATCATGGCTTATTGCCTTGATCCTTTTTGTTTTGATAACTACCTTGTATTTATTTTGTTTTGACTCTGATTATATTACATTGGTATACATTTATGTTTTTTTTTTGTTATTGGCTCTTGGTTGTGATAAGTTCCCTTGTACATGCTGATTAATAATATCTGAACTTGCTTCCGCTTTGAATGTTTGGCTGTTTGATAATATTGATTAGACTGTTTAATCTCTTTGGCATTCTTGTTTTGGCAAAATTTGGGAATCATGAAATATAGCTGTTATGCTGTCCATTTTTCTTTAAATGCTTATGTCTTTTTGATAATGCCAACGGGGGAGAAAATAAGGAAAAATGAAATGAAATCTAATTAAAGGTTGCATGAGTACAAGGGAGTTATTGAGCTTTTGAGCTCTCAAGCTTTTCATATGCAAAATCTAACCCAATATCATGCATAAACTCCGGGGGAGCATTGCGCTTAAATGTCTATTATATACAATTGCAAAAACTCTTTCTTTTTCCTATGATTAGTTTGTCATCATCAAAAAAGGGGAGAATGTGAATGCTTATGTCTCTAAGGCATATCAAATGGTTTTTGATGATAACAAAGGCAAAAGCAAAGATCAAGTGCAAAAGAGAAGATCAAGCGCAAAAGAAAAAATCAAGATCAAAGAAAGAAGTCAAGAGGTTTATGTAGTTATAAGACTTAGAACATTTATGTTAAATGCTCTCAAGATTTCTCAAATGGTTTTTCAATATATCATTTCAAAATAAATGGGAAATTTCAAAGTAAAACATGGCTTTCAAGAAAACTTGAGTTTCTATCTTGAATGTAATACTCTTAAAAGGATTTATGTTTAATCAATTGTCTCAAGGTGTTAGAAATGACTTACAAGCTTTATTGGACTTGAAAAATATGTTCAAAGGTCAATGTAATTGATTACATGAAGTTTGTAATCGATTACACAGCAAACAGAAGCCATGTAATCGATTACATGAGCAATGTAATCGATTACAAGCAAGTCAGAGGCCATGTAATCGATTACACAATATATGTAATCGATTACATCAAGCTCAGAAAGGCAAGAACACGTTCAAAGAGTCATGTAATCGATTACATGGATATTGTAATCGATTACACAGCAAGTCAGTAGTCGTGTAATCGATTACATGGATATTGTAATCGATTACAAGCAAAGTCAGAAGCTATGTAATCAATTACACCAATAATGTAATCGATTACACAGAGCCTAGAAAGCCAAGAACACGTTGGAACAACAATGTAATCGATTACATAAGTTGTGTAATCGATTACACGAACCCTGACAACGTCCAACGGCTATATTAAATGCATTAAATGCATGCCCAGAACACCCCAACGGCTCTATTAATTGAGAAACTTATAAATACCAAAGTTGGGTCTTTATTTGAGGTTGACCAAAAACCAAAAACCGATCATCAATACTTCCAAACGTGAATCAATCCTCAAATCCATTTCTTGCTCTGTTTTTTGTTAAAAACGTGAAAAATTTTTGAGAGCATATTAGAGCTTCAATTTGTAATCATCTGCTCTATTGAGAGCTTCATTCAATCTACCATTATTGCTTTGTAAAGAGGGTGAGGCATCCTTCCAAAAGTGCAAAGGGTGAGGTATCCCTTAGTTGAAGAGACTCAAGCTCCAAGGGTGAGGTATCCCAAAGTGTTAAGTGTTCAAGGTTGTAGTGGTTGTCAAGCACCTATTGAAGCTTGAAGATATAGTGGAAAATCTCAAGTTGTTGCTTGGGGACTGGACGTAGATCACAAGTGGATTGGTGATCGAACTAGGATAAATCATTGTGTTTATTTTCTCTAAACCCTTCTCTTTACATTAAGTATTGTTTTATTGATTTTCTTGAATATTGGTACCTTTGGCTATTGCATTTATAAGTGAAAATGTTTGTCTTTTATATCCAATCATCTCTAATCATCAATTAGCTTCAACGAAAATTATTTATCAAACGATTTGCAAAAAATTTGCGAACTTAGTTTTCATACTCAATTCACCCCCCTCTTAAGTATTGAGGCCACTTGGTAACAGTTACTGCTAAGGAGAGAGACATTCTTGAAGAGTTTCCAAATGAGAAGTTGTTTGTAATTAAGAAGAAACCATGGTTTGCTGATATGGCTAATTTCAAGGCTGCTAATGTTATATCAGAAGACTTGACATGGCAACAGAAAAAGAAATTTTTTTGAGATGCCCAATATTACATTTAGGATGATCCTTTTCTTTTCAAAATTGGCCCAGATGGACTTCTCAGGAGGTGTGTGTCACAAGATGAAGGGCAGAAGATACTTTGGCATTGTCATGATTCCCCTTGTGGAGGGCATTTCAATGGAGAATGTACTACTGCTAAGGTACTACAGTCTGGATGTTATTGGCCATCCATCTTTAAAGATGCATATAACCATATGAAGGCTTGTGACAAATGCCAAAGAACAGAAAATATCTCAAGAAAGAGTGAAATGCCCTTGAATCCTATTTTGGAAGTTGAATTGTTTGATTGTTGGGGCATTGACTTCATGGGGTCATTTCCTTCTTCCTACTCAAATCAATACATATTAGTGGTTGTTGACTATGTCTCAAAATGGGTCGAGGCCATGGCCACTCCTATAAATGATGCTCAAACAGTGGTCAAGTTTGTCAAAAAGAACATCTTCTCTAGATTTGGAGTTCCGAGGGTGTTGATCAGTGATGGGGGAACTCATTTATGCAATAATCAGTTGCAAAATGTGCTCTCTAAGTATGTTGTCCAACACAAAGTGGCTACTCCTTACCACCCTCAATGCAATGGCCAAGTGGAGGTATCAAATAGAGAAATCAAAAGAATTCTGGAGAAGACAGTTGGTAATTCAAGGAAGGATTAGGCAAATAAATTGGATGATGCTTTATGGGCATATAGGACAGCCTACAAAACACCTTTAGGCTTGTCACCATATCAGTTGGTTTATGATAAGTCTTGTCATTTGCTAGTAGAACTTGAGCACAAGACATATTGGGCCTTAAAGTTCTTAAATTTTGATCCTACCTTAAGTGGCGAAAAGAGAATTAATCAGCTGCATGAACTAGATAAACTGCGTGCACATGCATATGCAAATATAGGGATATACAAGCAGAAGATGAATGTCTACCATGACAAGTACATCTCACAGAGAAACTTTTATCCTGGACAATAGGTGTTGTTGTTTAATTTATGGCTGACGCTGTTTCCAGGAAAATTAAAGTATAAATGGTCAAGACCATTCACTGTCAAAGAAGTGACACCCTATGGAGCAATAGAAGTGAAAGATTCAGTTTCAAAATGGTCTTTCAAAGTCAATGGTCAGAGGTTGAAACCTTATCTTGGTGGGGTGATAGAAAGAGCACAAGTTGCTCTTGTTTTGCATGAGTCATAAAAATCATAAGTCGTCGAGATAACGACATTAAACTAGCGCTTCTTGGGAGGCAACCCAAGCAATTCTTCTTTCTTAATCATTTTGAATTCATTTTGAGTAGCAATTTTCTTTGTTTTGTTTTCGTCAAAATAAAATGCTAGTTGTGATCTGATTTGGTACTTGTTGTTGCAAGGATAATGTTGCAATTCTGTTGTTTTTAAGTAAGGAATGAAGTGTTGGGAGCTAGAGTTGAAATATGGAGAAGTCAAGCTCCTCGCCAGGTGAATGTACTTTCTCGCCTAGTGACAGAAGTATTTCAATCACCATCGCTAGGCGAGGAATCATTATCGCTAGGTGATTTGAACGACAAAAGGGTTTTATGTGCCTCCAAGCGTGCCATCGCTAGGCGAGCAGTCTTCATCGCAGGGCGAATTTCCTCCAATTTGCCTCTAACTTTCATCGTGAGGCGAGGGAATGATTTAAAAAGTTTAGACTTGAATCAGGGTGCATCGCGAGGCGATAGTTCTACATCACAAGGCGAATTTATAGCAAGAACACCTCTAACTTCAATCGCAAGGAATTGCTGAAGCCATCGCGAGGCGATATGCAAACTGTAAATTCAAAGTTCTCCCCAGTGCTCATCGCCTCGCGGTAGTTCTCCTATCGCGTGGTAAATTTCTAGCCAAATGCCACTGACTTATATCGCGAGGCGAGGATGAAGCCTTCATGAGGTGAGATGGGACATGTAAATTTAGGTTTCTTTTCTAGTATCCATCGCCTTGCAAGATTTCTTCTTTGCAGGGTGAATTTCTAGTAAGAGCTTATTGACTTTCATCGTGAGGCGATCACGAGGCAATGTATAACACTCGCTAGGAGACAGCTCATGAATCATCTTCTATTCTTGCTAGAATGTGCTGTCGCGGAGTGACATAGTGTTGTCGCCAGGCGATGGGTTGCATTTTATAAATAGTTGTCCCATTTGAAGTGTTTTACCATGAACTTCTTCCAAAAGCTCTGTTAGGGTTTTTTTTCACTCAATCCCTCACTTAATTTCCAGTCATTCCATTTCTCTCACTTTAACCCACTCTTTACACTTCATCTCTCTGTAATCCATCTTCAGGTATGTCTTCTCCCTCTATCTTCACTCTAAGGATCATGGTAAATGTTGATCATGGCAAATCTTTCTTTTCCTTGTTTTGATAATGTTACCATGCTGAGACCATGAGTTGTGCTTGATAACAAGTGAATTTAAGAGTGTTTTGTGGCTGAAATAAATTGTAGATTTGTGATTTTAGTTCAAGTTGTGGATTTGTGGAATAGTAATTTACAGGCATCTTTGCTCTTAAATTATACCATTGCATGTACTTCACACACCATGTGTTTGGTAAAAAATTCACAATGATTGTGCACTTCATTATAATCCAATTGCACGTTCAATTCTCTTGAATGTTGTGTCTGCATTGAACTCATTCCTTGCTTAAATTTCAAATCTTGCACATAATTGTGAACTTGACACTTAGTTTTACATGAGTTGTATAATTAAGGAGCTGAAATCTTGCTTGAGTGTGTACCTTTTCAACAGCTCACTGTAACTTTAATCAAAATGAAATTGATTATGACATGTCTTTCTTCACTTTCACACACACCTGTGAGTACTTGGGCCTAAACAGTATCATTTCTTTCATGTGTGCTTCCATTGCATGTGGCATTCTTTAGAACTTGACTTCGTTCTTAGTTATTTTTGCTTGCTTGTTCAGACACACTGAGACATTTTTCTTGTTCTTAACTAGAGACTAAATGAACTACCTGAACAATTTTGTCCTTTGTTTGCCCCTTGAACCTTTAGCTTTTTCTTCGATCTTAACCCTCATTACAAGCCAATAACTAGAAAACCATCGTCCCTACTTACTTGGAGTTATGTATGGGTCACTTCATGGCATGTCTTGGCAAATTCTTAAGTTTGGGGTTGTTTGAGGACAAGCAATGTTTTAAGTTTGGGGTAGTTGTGGATTTTTCCTTGTCCAATATTTTTTTTAAAAAGAAAAGAAAAAAATGAATGAATAAAAAAATAAATAAAATAAATAAAAGAAAAAAAAAAAAGAAAAATTGAAAAAAATATAAAATAAAAAAATGAAATAATGATATTGCATTTCATTCTATTTCTCATTTCATTTGTTTTGAAGAATTGTTTTGGGGAATTGTGTACTGAATAAAGTGAAGGATGACTTATGAGTGTCATGAAATGGCTTGTGTCTAATTCCAAATACGTCCAAATGATTTCCTACCTTTACCTAAGCCCCATTACAACCCAAAAAGACCTCTTTTAGTGTGTGTGTGCATTGCATTACATTTACTTCTCTAGAACTTTGTCAAGCTTATGGTAGGGTGCTGCTTGTGATGTGAATTAAGTGTAAATAACACCTCTAGACACTTGAGTTAATTGAAATACCTATTCTAGAGAGGAGTAGTGAGGATTGAGATGTTGCTCTTGGTGGATCCATGGTTCTGGTTACATAAAGTTGTGATGATTGGTAAACACAAATACAAAAGAGTAAGTGAATTGATTGTGCAATGATTGATGAAACTTTGGTGAATTGTTCAATTTTGTGACTCTATTTGAATGGATTGTTTGAAAAATGAATCAAAATTTGATTTTATTCTCTGACCCTTGTTTGAAATTATTTGTTTGCTTAAGGACAAGCAAAACTCTAAGTTTGGGGTTGTGTTGAATTTCTAGTACAAGTAAGTTTTTGGGTCAAATTAGTTTTAGAATTAAAGAATTTAGGTAGAATTTAGATAAGTTTTCATTGTTTTTAAGTATTATAGGTTTTTGTGTTCACTGGCTAATGAAATTTAAATTTTTGTTGAAACAGGTTTGGATTTAACTCAGAAGAAAGAGAAAGAGTTGCTCACTTAGTGCGTCGCTTGGCGATGAAAAAGTGTCGCAAGGCGAAGCTTCCAAGCGTGCCATCGCGAGGCGAGAAGATGAATGAAAGGATTTTAGACTTCGTTCCATGCATGCCATCGCGAGGCGAGGAATAGCCATCGCGAGGCGAGCTGCTGGTTGGAAGGATCTTCGAAGCTGCTGTGGATATTGCCTCATACGTGGGCCATCGCGAGGCGATGGCCATTATCCAGCCAATTTTAAAAGAGTGACAAAACATTAGATACGGGGTCTGATATTTTTTTGAAATCTAATATTTGGTGTTGACCAGAGCTCTACTAGGATTTCATCTTCTTCCACCTCTATTGATTATTCAAGCTTGGGAACAAGATTTTGAAGGATCAATGGCTTCTTCTTCCTCCATTAGTTTGATTTTCCTCATCTTTTTCTCTTTCATTATGAGTAGTTAGATCTTTTTGAGCTAGGGTCAGATGAACATTGTAGATACCTTTATATAATTTGTTTTACTATTTCTTTACAAGTTAATTTCATGTATTTGAGTACTCTACTCTTTGCTTAATGCTAATCAATACTTGATCACTATTGGTTTGAATTTGGATATTTCTTCTAATTGAAAAATTGGTTGTAATGCTGGAACTGAGTTGGGTTGGTATGATTATGATTGAATATAGGAATATATCATTGTAATTATGTGTTCCACGAAATCATTATTATTAATGCTTAATCTGAATTAACAATTACCTAAGGAATTTGGAGTTGTATTTTGGGTTAAAGGGGCTTTGAATCAAGGGATTGATCTAAATCTAATTTGTTGATTGGAACTTCAAATGCATGATTATTACTTGTATTGAGAGTAAACCAGTAGCATAAGAGGGTAAACAATGAGATTCGGACTCTAGCCACTTTTCTCGATAGATTTTCTTCTCCTTAAAAATCCAAAAATATTCTTTAATTTTTCAATTGTTCTGTTTTAATTCATTCCGTTTATACTTGTTTAAAACCAATACATTTCAAGTTACTAAAAGTTTATTTTTAGTTCAAGTAGAAACAACTTTTTCTTTTGTGTTGATAAAACAATTACAATCCCTGTGGAGACGATATCTCTTTTCTCATCATTATATTACTTGTAGCGATTTGGTGTACTTGCCGAATTTGTTCTTCAACACTTTCTTCAATGGTTTTTCCCTAAAATAAGGAAATCGAAGTTAGAAATGAGAAACATTGATATAAGAAAAATAGTATAACAAACGTCTAAAGTTTTGAACACCTTTTACCTTAGATTGTGGAGAGGCAGCAGATGTAGCCTCTTGGACCATCTTTTTCTTTTTCTTAGAAATTATTGGCTTCAAAGAAGTTGGAGCAGGCCTTCTGGAAGGATGAGATAAAGAGGTTGTCTTCACCGCGGCTTTCGTTTTGGTTTTTTGGACTTTAATGGGCCTCGGAGGCTCTTCCTCCCAATCTTAATCTTCATCCTTCATTACTTTGGTCCTTTTCGAGACTAAAATAACAAATCCAGTAGTTAGTAGTCGAATAAAAATGAGGAAATAGAAGTTAAAAACTTAAGACTTTATCATATGGTGGGTGTTTTATTACTTGAGTGTTTCCAAAAATTGGAATCTAGCAGTTATCTAGATAGCAGGATACAAAAGTTACTTCTCGTTTCTTCGAATGCTCGCCAACACCCAACGCTCCACTTTTGGGGTTTGGAACCTTGTTTACTATACCAAAAGGAGTATTAGGAAGTGGAGGAATCTTAGTGGGGTTTCAAATCGATCGAATGAGACAAAAGGATTTGAAACCAATGCACCAATGAAACGAGCATAACATAATTGATGATGCCTACTTTTTTTTGTTTCAAAACTTGCTTAGCCTCTCGAACCACCAGTCTTAAGTTTTGAGGATCGTATTTGACTTTGAAGAATTTCTCAAACTTAGAAATTTCTTTAAGGTGCATACCTTTTGTTTTCTTCGAAGCAGCTACAGTCTGCATAGAGGAGCCTGCATTAGTAAATCTTTGAAAACAATCTCCAAACGATAGCTCCTGTGCAGAGTAGTATGTTTCCCACCAGATCTTGAATCCTAGGGTTGAGTAAAAAGATGGCTCATACTCGAAAGGGATAAACCATTTTTTCATGTCAGAATTTTTCTTCATGAATTTTTTGCATTGTTCAAAATCTTTTGCTTTTGCTCATAAATTTGGTGTTCATCTTTGAGTGAGATAGTAGCAAGGATGTATTGTGAGAATCCAAATTGTCTGGAGACACACGAGGGTAAGTAAATTTGGAGATTGAAGCCTTTTGATTTAGGATAACCAATAGAAAGGATTGAAGTTGTGAAGATATTGCTCCAAATATTGTGGTTTTCAACTTGTGCTCCAAGAGTAGGGCACAAATATGGTTATTGAAACCATGTAGGACCACAATTTCGAAGAGAAAAAGGGGAGAAGTTGAAATTATCGGTTTGACGCCTCATGGTAAAGGATAGTGAAAAGAAAAACTTAAAGTCTTTAACTTCACTACCTAGTTTTAAGGCATAATAGAGCTGTGACAATCGTGGAGCTTCGATTATCTTGAAACTGGTTGAGGTGGAAGAACTCTGGAGATGGGGTTCAAGGATGGCATTAAGCCAAAGTTGTAACTGCCAGAAAGGGCCTCCAAGATTAGTGAGAGGTTTGGTCTCTGACTTGAGAAGGTTAATGGCTTCTGACATCAAAGCATATAACTAGGCAAGAATCAGCTTGCTCAAGCAACGAGAGAGCCCTCGTGAAGAATAGTGGCTAGAGGAAGAAGATATTTTGGGATCTGGAGAGATCTAGTACAGAAGACAAAACCACTAAGCCAAAGCATCGGGAAGGCTACATGTTCTTCATCGGAGACTTCATCAGTCTCGAGAAAGTTATTCTCGATGAAGGCAGTATAATTCAACTTGGTGAAATCAGGTTCGATTGTTTTTATGGGACTCATGGTGCTGGTGATTACTTTGCCAGTAGGTTTGAGCCCAGTGATGGCAGCCATTTCAAAAAGAGTGGGGGACAACATTCCATAAGGAACATGGAATGAATTGGTAGATCTGTTCCAAAAGAACAGGGGACTGATCAACATAGGAGCATTGTACTCCAAACGCTCCCTGCTTAGCTGAATGAAATCGAAAATACCAGTTGCTTTCCAAGCAGCTTGTTTGGCATTTTCGACTCGATTCAACCACCTAATATACAAAGATTTAGTATGGGAGCTAGTAGGTGGTGAACTTCGAAAGACCTTTGGAAAATAATCAAAGAAATCAATTTTCAAAGAAGGTTGAAAAGCTAGGATTGACTCTCCATTAATACAAGGAAAGAAAGTCTAAATGGAATCATATTGTCCCAAAGGAAGGGTTGGACCTAGGAATGCAAGCTTTTTCTAGTCAATGAAAGAAGTAATCATTACATGGGTTTTCCAGAGTTCAGAGTTACCAGTTGAGGGGTCTGGGGTGTAAGACATGCCTTGTTTCTACAGTGGGGTAGTCACTGTAGCAGCATCTGGTAACTCGTTTACCTTTTCAATTTCTGAACTTGTGAAAGAAGGTTGTGCATATGAGGTTTTGGAAGAAGAAGAAGCCATTGATGATTAAGAAGTTTGAGGAAGGAAAGAGAGTACAAAGAATGCAAAGAGTTTGCAAGAATAGTTTTTGAGAATCAGAAATTGAGAGAGAGTGTGCGCAAGGAAGAAGGTTCAGTGAGCGTATAGGAGAAGGAAAAGCAAACATTTGAAGTCCTTTAAATAGGGGATTTTTAAAAGTATCTAAAAGGAGAGGGATGAAAAAACGTGCACACCCCATTATATGTGACGTGATGAGAGTATAGCTGAAGTCGTTTTGTCCATTATAGCTCATTATTAACTTTGTAATTCCCTAAAAAGTGGAGGGAGTTGGATTGTGGGGGAGTGTCCATGTGGTACTTTAAAAGATTAATGGAGATTTGAGGCAAAATTATAGATTTTGCCATTTGACCTTTCACTTACTTGCGTGACTCAACTGACAGGATGATTTAAAAAGTGGTCAGTTGTAATCGAAAAGGAACGCTCAGAAAGAATAAAATATTAATCTCTCATATTTCGAGAATAAATATTGGGGGCATCTATTGGTATAAAATAAAAACATTTTTCAATCCAATGCCATTTCGATGAATCAATATAAGATTTAGTGTGAACATGATTCATTATGGACTTGTTCTTAAAATAGAATCAAAGTAATAATACTGATTTCGATTCAAATATCAATTTAGGGTCATTTCTGCATAATGTTGAAAGCAGTGGTTTCGATTGACTATCAAAACATTAGACTCGAAGGGTAGCTATACTTAGCAAATTCTTGAAGAAGAATAGAAGATCTCGACTAGATGGAAAACCAGAAAGTGGTTGAAGATTCAAGTTTGAATTCAAAAATAGAGATTTTTGAATTTAAATTAGAAGTTAACAACGGTTGTTGATGTTAGATCAAAACAACATAAGGATTGATGGTTGAGATTAAGCAGTTACTTGTAGTACGAGGATCACTGACAAGGATTTGATGGTTATTAAACAAAGATTACTAATCATTTAGTAGTTATCTTTATTTTTTGACACATGTCAAGATCTTATAAAAAAAGGTAGTTACTTAAGAAGTCTATAAATACTAAGAGGATGAAAATATTTAGGGGTTAAAAATTCTTTACTCACAAACACTTGTAAACTCACGCTCTCACGTCCATTGACATTTTGAGCAAACAGCATGCAAATCTAGTCTAGTATGTTTCCATCCACTTTCATTTTTGTTCAATTGACAAATTCAATGCAAGTTTATTTTAAGTTCATTTAATTTTAGTCATTCTACTTTATTGCAAAACTCTTTTCTATTCTCGATCGAGTGTTCTTTTGAGATTATTTGATTTCTTTTAATTACTTTCTTTACTTTCTTGCAATTTACATACTTGCACATTTACTTTTCGTTACTTTTACTTTGAATTGTTTTATTTTATGCCTGCAATTCACATTATCTGTCATGTTTACTTTAAATGCACTTTAATTCCTATCATTTACATTTAACTTATTTTCATTTTGTATCTATTTCTCTTATTTCTCAAAAATAAAGCCTCTCTTATTTACAAACTTATTTTTCATTAAGTTAAATATCACGTATAAACATTCGATTTTGGATATGTATAACTACTTTGTATTTGAAATCATCATTTACATTCCTTTAAGATACTAACTTGGACTAGAATTCCAAGAGGAAGCAATTCCTTTTCCTGAATTGAGATCGAGAATCAAACTTTGTTCATTGGACAAAGGGTTTACCATAGTCTAATCAGCTATTTTTGAAATATTTTGGTAAACACATACATAAAGAAAGAAATGTTTGGTAGTAATGATAATGAAAAGATCATTCAGTATTTTCAAAATATAAAAAAGTGAAGGAAACAATTATAAATTGATCTTTTATAATTTTGTATTAATATATTTTTAATATATAAATATAATTATGGAAACTGTTTTTTATACTTCTGTATTGATAGTATTACCTTTGTCCCCATTACCTAAAATTTCTAGATCTGTAATTGCTTGTCCCCCCACTTAAATTTTTGTTAGGTATCCTAAACTTAATTACATGTCTTATTCTTTTTTTTTTTAATTTTTTTTTACTGAAAAAATTTAAGTAGAAGGACATGAAAAAAAAATAAAGAAAAGAGAACATGTTATCTTCATCTGTAACCCCGATGGTGATGAAGTAGTTTGAGGCCACATCTAGCATGTAGCCTCGCATCATCAGTCATGATGAGGTATGACAAGGTTGAAGACGTAAAACTGAGTCAGATTGGTCTTATTAATAAGGATGGCTTATAGATGCCCGTTAAGGAGGATGGTGTTATTAGGTTGCTGCTTCATTCAAGCATATTTATTGTCTGATTGTGGCTTCATTCTGGATTTCCACCCAAAATATATTCCCAGGCATACTTTTTATTCAGTATTCCTACCAAATCATTCTCATTGAGGCAGTGACGGATCTTGAGCAAAAATTTTGGAGTGACCATACAATGCTTTGATAAGAAATATAGGGGTAATATGTGTAATCTTCATAAATTAATATTTCTTTCGAGTTTTTAAAATTTTTGGCGTGGCCATTGCTCACCCCAAGTCTCCATGAAGATCCGCCCTTGCACTGAGGGAGGTGGGTTGGTTTCATTCCCATCCCATGGGAATGGTTCTAGTTTTATGAAAAGACTCTATTACCCACCCTCTTCCTCTTCCATCATCACCATCCTCTGGCATCTTCTTCTGTTATGACTGTCATCTTTCTCCAGCCATCACCACCATCTTTATCGTTGCTGGTGACATTTCCCTAATTCAAGTCGCTCAAACCGAACCCTTGGGGACATAGAAGGAGAAGTGGAGCGAGCCATCAACTTTGACAACGGCCTCGTCCTTGGCTAGTAGCCATTGAATCTCGATGGTGACGCAAGTGTAAACGGCAACCATTGGATCTCGACAGCAATGGCGTTGTTACAGAAATGGAGATGTAGTGTCAGCCGTGGAATTTGATGGAGGCCTTGTCCTTTACCAACGGCCACTGGATCTCAACGGCGACAGCGTTGTCGCCCTGGTGGAGACGGATGATGATGAAATCGTGTGGTTCTCTGGGTTTGATTAGGTGAAATCGTGGTTCTATGATGGTGAAATTGCCCTGTACCTCTGAGTAGGAGGAATTTCTTTTATTAGGATTTTGAGAAGCCATTGATGAATAGTTAAATTTTGCAAGTTGTTTGCTGGAGAAATTATGAGGATTTAAAAGGAAAGAGAGCAAGGATATTTTTAGAATATTATCAAGTATCCTGTGAATATTGGCTTCAAAGTAAAGTTAGGATTATAAGACTTTAGGGAATATTTTTTTAACATTCCCAGTAATGGTTAAAATTAACCAAATATGATTTTGATAGATTTTGAAAAATATCATTTCTTATAATATCATTTTCAAAAGACTGCTATTCTTAGGAATGAAAAATTAATTCTTGAACCAAACGATTCCTAAAAATTTGATTCTTACAATAATTACTTCAAAATTCATATTTTTTAATAATAGTACAATGCATGATTGAGTGATTGGGTACCTTATACAAGAGATTTTTGTGTCACAAATTATCTAGACTAACCTAACAAGTAAATAACACATCATCATTTTGAATATAAAATAGTTACGTGGCACAAAATTTAGACAAATCGTTCATATAAAATAATGATGAGTATATTATTAACGTGTGTTGTAAGGACACGTGTTAAGAAATCAAAAATAAAAATTATTAAACATAAAATACAAGCATTTAATACTTTTAAAATTCAAAAAATATATAATATTTTCTTTTTTAAGTAATTAGAATAATTAATAAATACTATTTTATTTCTTAACATTTTCCCTTAAAACACATATTAACAAAATCCCATATTTATTAGTTTAGCCTATACAAATTTTGTAAGCTAATTCTATACAAGAATTTCTCAATTTACACTTTTAGCACATCGAAATCTATACCATTTGTTAAATGTGCCTATATTTTAGATTTTAACAAAAATTTCTCAAAGCACACTTAGTTACTTTAATGCCAGTTTTTTTTTTAAGGTTAAATTAAAATTTTATTTCCTATACTTTATATATATTTTCAATTTAGTCTCTATAATTTTTTTTTAAGTTAGTCTTTATACTTACAAATATTTTTAAAATAGTCCATGTTGTCAATTTTGTTATAACACCATTAATTTAGTCCCTACAGACATTTTACAAAAGAAAAAAAATCTAAAAAAACACATATTGAATAAAAGAGCAATTATTCAAAAAAAGGAACACCTACAAGAACACTTTCTGAAATGCAAGATCATCTTTTGGATATTTTACATATAAAGGAGCATTTAAAAAAGCACCAAGTTGACAAAGGAACACTTACTAAGTTAGTCATTAACAGTGTTATAACAGCATTATAACGAAAGTTGACAACATAGATTACTTTAAAATATTTAAAAATGTGAGGACTAATTTGAAAATAAAATACTTATAAAAACTAAATTAAAAATGAACGAAAAGTATAAAAACCAAAATTTTAATTTAACCTTCTTTTAATTTGTTAGTTATGTTTCAATATATTAGATTGATCGTTTTTTTCTCCACTTTTTTGTGATTAAATGTGCATGGTCATTTTAGGAAGCTGAGCTTGCTAAAGAGAACTAAAGAACTAAAAAGTACGAATACAAATAAGGAACACAGATACAATACAATAAAAAATACCATGACATGGTAAAACTTCAAAAAATAATTGAATCTGATTCTTTGGCATTGAATCTGTTTGGCAAAGTGATTTGTTCTATCATGTAATTGAGTTCTATCAATTACATCTGAATTAAAAAGAAAATAAAAATAAAAAGTGATTTAACAAAGAAATGAAAAATAGGGTACAGAATTAATAGGGAATTAGTCCCTGCTGACTAATGCAATCTGATGCCGCAGTTAACCTTCTGCTACAACCATTCTCTTTCCTTCCAATGGTACATTAATAATTTTTTTTTCACTTGGCATTGTTTATGCAGAAACCACTACTGGTGGAATCTCTTTGGCGTTGCTTTATTGCATCCTAACCATTCCATTGACCTCCCTTGCCATCAAAATGAAGGTGAATGGATCTTCTCTCATGTGAAATTTCACATAAGAGCATGTGAAGATATAGATAAATATAAATTTTTTTTTATACATATAATCTTATAAATTTTAAGAGAATCTTACTATTTAAATCTTTGTGGATCTATCACTCTCTTCATATGAGAAATCCATTCCAACACAATTAAGTCCAAATTTTATCTTAATATGCATGTTGGTCCATTTTACTCCTATCTTTCGAGGCCACTCCATGCTTGACTTTGCAAAAGCTGGTAATAAACGAATTGTCTTAATGGTTTTAAAAATGTTTGGACCATCAATGGAACAAGTATGTACACTATTGATATATTAATTTAAAAGAAAATTAAGAGTTGAGATGAGTGACCTGAAAACTTGTTGAAAAGGTTATGAACAACTTCTATAAATTACAAACTTAGTCCTTATAAAATATGAAAATTGTTTGCAACTCTATTTTAGAAAGGTTCCAAGGTTATATGTGGCCATGTTTTTTTTTCCATTTTATGAGTGTCATTTTATAAATTAAATCTACGTACTATCAATTTTTTCGTAAATTATCATTTAAATGCACAATATAATAATTATAATAAAAATTATTTTCATTATAATTTAAATTATAAAAAAGTAACAATAAACATTTTTAAAATGATAACTATATTATTTATTATATTTATTTTAAAAATAATTATGTATAAAAAATTAAAAAAAATAACATTAAATTGAAGTAGCATTGCTTTCTTAATTTGATATTTTTAAGAAAAAGATGTTTTTATGTAAATACTTCAGTTATTTAAATTTTTTAAACAAAATAAACAAGTTCGATAACTGAAAATAAAAAATTTGTATTACAAAATATGTTTAACTTTATAATATTCTATATACAAATTAAAAATTATTTATATATGAATTTCCACTTAAATCTCGATGTTTTAATGTAATTCTCTTTTCATCATCTAAAAATTTCTTCTTCATTGGCTGACTGTTCTTCTTCCATCTCTCCCCTCCGTCACCCAGACTCCCACGGCCCGACTTGCATGGTTGATAAACTTACATGTCATGCACCTCCTTCCTTCAACAGCTCTAAGACTTCATATGTATGCTTTCTTCATAGCTTGATTTTTAACCGAATACCAAGGAAGTGTTAGTAAATGCATATGGGCAGAAAATGAATATTGACTCATTGTAAAAGTCATGCTGTTTCAGAAATTAAGCTCAAGGTATAATTATTCATAATCAGTTACGATAACCAAAAAGTCAAAAACAGAGAATTGTGAAGGGTTTAAGACTTTAAGTTCAAGGCATCTTAAGGACCTCTTTTCTCATCATACGAAAACCCGTTTTTGCATTTCCTTGTGAATGCAATGGTTGTGTTCAAAACCCAGAAACCCCCCCCCCCCAAAAAAAAAACAAGATGAATTGGATTGAAGTTTGGATCTAATAAGGCCAAGTCCAACCATCTTTTAGGACGTGATACTCAATTATTGGGTGATGTCACTATTCTTATCTAACAAAGGGAACATTCCCTCCTTGAATGCTAACCATTGACTAGCACACAATAAGAGGAATGTCTAAAGAAACTTTTCCCAAGATATTTGTAGGGCACCTAGAAGGGCCAACTTGTCTCTAAGAGTATGTTTAGATTGGTGAGATTGAGTGGAATAGAGGAAAAATGCAATGGAATAGAGATATGTTTTATTGTTTGGGTATGTTAAAAAAAGATGGAATGGGATGAAAATGGCCCATCCCACCAAAAACTACCAATTTTCCCCCTAATTTTGGGGGTACGGGATGGAATCATCTTTTTTATTATTATTATGTTTAGGATTTCATCTCATCTCACTAAAAACCATCCACTTCTCAAACAATGAAGTGATAACTTTACTTTATTCTATCCTAAAATATCCAAATAATGGAATGGTACTTTTATCCTATTCCATTCCATCCCATCTCATCCCATTCCATTTCATTTCATCAATTACTAAATATTCAAACATAGCATAAGCCTTACTTAGTCTCCAAAATACTCTCATCTATAAATAGTCACAATAATCTCAAGGGTAATGATCTTTTGTCTCACTCTCTACCTCCTTGTCCCCTTACTCACTTGAGTGTTGGAGTGTCTTGCATGTACCTAACCCCTATCTCCAATGCACTAGAGGCTGCAAGAGTGACTTGGATCTATTCCAAGAGGCTTCCATCATCCTTTTACCTCGATATAGATCATTGGCACCATCTATGAGGATCGCATAAACTATTATTCCCACCTCCTTCATGGCTGACAAGCGTAGAAAGACAGGAGCAGCCATTGGATGGGCCAAAAGCCTCTGTGATAGCAAACCAAAGTCACGACAGGCCACCCCCACCCTTTGTGTACACTCTATAGTTGAAAGAGTGGAACCCGCTTCTGAGGAGATTCCACCAAATCTCTCCCTAGTTCCTTCGCATCAAGGAGCAAGAACTTAAGCATGTCAGAACCCAATGAACAATGAGCTTTTTCATATGTTTGCTTCGCAGCAACAACAAATCGCCAACCTAATCTACGTCATGAACCGAGAATGTGTGCCTGAAAACAATGTAGAAGCTCGCATGGATCCAAGAGCACGAGTTGACAAACAACCCCAAGCTAACCGAGAACCTTAAAGAAGGCAAGAACCTTCCATGGCTTCATCCCCCTCACAACAACACGAGGCCAATTACCATTTCAGCCATTCATTCTCTTACTTCATCATGGAGTGATGTTGCCCTAGGACTTTAAGCCCCCCTCCCCCACCATTGAGGCATATGATAGGGTTTACAGACCCCGAAGGGCACTTAGATGCATTTATGTCATCTATGCTACTCGTGGGGGGCACCGACCTTATTATGTGCCACGTCTTCCCTTCTACCCAGAAAAAGGCCACCCTCAAGTGGTTCTCTTCCTTGCCCCTACCTCCATCATTAATGTTGATAAGCTGGATATGAATTTCTTGACACAGTTCACCACAAGTAAAGCTCAGCCCAAGACCTCGACTAGTCTCCTTAATTTCAGATAGGGCAAGGAGGAATCACTTAAGAACTACATGACTAGGTTCAACAAGGAATCACTCGAGATCCGAGATCTCAATCAAGTTGTGGCCATGCATGTGATCATGGGCGGACTCTGTCCTGGAGAGTTCACCATATCGCTGGCCAAGAAACTTCCTCAACACCTAGATGAGCTCAAGAATCAGTCTTAATGTACATCAACATGGAGGAGGTCCTAAAGGCAAAGAGTGAGGCTTACAAAGAAGTTGAGGCATCTTAGAAGAAAGAGAGGGAGCCAAAATTGAAGGGTCCTAAGAATGGTCCAAAGCGACCATGACGAGCGCCGAACTCAGTCAAAATTATAACCGAAGTTATTACCTAAGCTTGTAGCATAGTGACAACACCGGATCATCTCCACGAGGATTGTAGATGCAATTTAATCAAATCAAGTAAAAGTTTATCAAATGGGGGTTTGACAGTTTAAGATCGCACTTAACAAAATTAAAGGAAAAAATAACAATTAAAGAGCAGTCAATTTAGAAACCTATCCAAGATTAGGTGGATTCAATCATAGATCCTTCATAGAACACTTGAAGTGCAATTAAATTGTTAATTTGGATCTAATCGAGATCTCTGCATCAAATCCAGAATTCATACTAGACGATCGTCTAGAATTCAATTAACAAGTGATAAACACAAATCCGCAATCACGCCATTCATGAAGATCTATGTTAATTTCAAGTACCAAATTCAATTAACTTAGGCACAAATCAGTAACCTAACCTTTTCAATTCTGTGATTAATTTAGATCAATCAGTTCTAAGTTTCATCACAAATCTCAATCTTCATTTATGCGATTAGTTTAGATCAATCAGTTCTAAGTCTCATCACAATTCTCAATCTTAAACCAAGATCAAATCAGATCAACATAAATAGAATCACCATTCATGCATTCAAGATCAAGAAGAAGAAAGAAGAAGAAGAAAAGAGAAATTCAATTACAAATCAAATACAATACATAACCAAGGTCTCAAGAATCCAAACCACAATCTCTTCAAGAGTTCTAAATTGACCAAAAATAGCTTAGCCCTCCATTACCATGAAGGGGAGCATCAAAATATACAAAAGCTATGAGAAACTATGAGGAAACAAGGAGAAACTATGAGAGAAATGAAGGAGAATACAACTTGTTATTCATGATAACCAATGGTGCCTTTTATAGAAGTCTAGGGTAACAAAAGGACAAAGGGGAGTGGGTGGATGAGTGGGTTGGTGGAGTGGAGTGGTTGAGTGGGTTGGTTGAGTGGGTTGGTGGAGTGGAGTGGTTGAGTGGGTTGGTGGAGTGGAGTGGTTGAGTGGGTTGGTGGGTTGGTGGAGTGGAGTGGTTGAGTACGAAAATTTCTTGTCTGACTTGGAAGCCAAAAACGACTAACTATACTTCAGATCCATGAAAAGTACTCTTCGTGAAAGTTGTAGATCTTTGTCTTGGCTATAAGATGCATATCTGGATCATCCAATTTGGCTTCCTACAGCCCAAGATATGACCCAAATACCACAGGTTGCTCAAACCCAACTTCAGCACCTCTGTTCCGACTTGCAAGCTCAAACTGACCCATTAGACTTCATTTTTTCAAAAAGTATTCTTCATGAAAGTTGTTTATTTGGATCTTAACTATCAACTATCCAAATTTCAGCCCATCTCCATTATTACAGCTTGAGATATGATTTTATGAGTGCACACCGTTCGGATTCTAGTGACAGAACCCGTATTCTAACTTCCATGTAAACTTAGGTCCCTTAGACATCTGTTTAGGACTTCGAGCTCTTCATCAAAGTTGTAGAGCTTCCTCTTAGCTTTCCTACAAGGTAAAATTCATGATTATCAGATATCAGGAACTCAAGTTATGACCAAAATACAGAAACAGTGTCAAATCTCAATAATGCTGAAAATATTCAATTAGGACCAATTTGAGCTCAAACTCACAAAATCATACCAAACTCAATCAATTAAGAATATGGAGAGTGTAAATGACTAAACATAAGGGTTTCTTAATGAATAAAATATGTGATTATCAAATTCCCCCACACTTAGCTTTTTGCACTCCTAGGCAAAACTCAAGACCAAAACAAGGACATAAGAGATTAACAAAAATTTAAATTTCAACGACATTCAAGAGCTCAAAATTTTACAATCAAGAAGAACAACCAAAGGTTCAAGGGATCAAAACATTCATGAGTTAACAATTCTCCATATCTCAAACCAACAAGCAAGGTATCTTTATTATGAATCAAGAATGATAGATCTTCACAAGATTCCCTCTCAATCTCTCAAGTGTTTAAAAGGTAGGTATTTCACTCAATTCAACCCATGAAAATTGCACTACCATAAGCTTGCTTATCTTCTACTTCTCCACTACTCAAAACACATGCACACACAAATCATGAGGACTTTATTCAAGGTTGTAGTGAGGTCAAGGTAACAGAAGAGGATAAAATGGATATGAGAAGATAAATACCAAAGGGAATAAAAGCAAATGAGGGCTGAGTTCAAATAACAAGTATAAAAGTTCATCCCAACTCTAATGTATATCCCTTTACATATTCATTTCCCAATCCTTTTCTTTTCTTTTTTTTTTTTTTATATATATATATATATGAACATAACTATATATATACATTTTTCCTCTTTTTTTTTTTTTAGTACTCTTTCCTTTTTCAACAACCATTTTGTACACACACCCCACACTTGTTCAAAAACTCATCCATTAACCAAGCTAATGTTCTTTTATTCCCTAAGGTAAAGTAAGAACACGATTTTTCATTTAAGGCACATAATGAGCTAGAAACAAGGAATGGTCAAATAAGCTCAAAGGGGTTAAGTAAAGGAAAATATACAAGGTTGGCAGGAATCAGAGAATTTTCAAGAAGTCAAAAGAGTGCTTAATATCATATTGAAAATAAGGTTGGCTATTCGGTTAAACTAGCTAATTAAGAAAGAGGGCCTCAATCATGTTCATGCATGCAAGTGAAATTAAGCCTCAAAAAGAATCAAAGCAAGTTATAGAGTGGTCATTAACATGAGTGAAAATCACACAAGAAAAAAGAGAATGGCATAAATGTTAAATCCATCCATTAGGTTCAAAATCTCACAAGGTATGCATCCATCAAACTCAATTTATCAATTCAATCATCCATCACCAAGCATATCAGTTCAAGAAGGGAGAAAAGTTATTCAATCATACAATGAACCTTTTTTTTTTTAAAACAAAACAAAAAATAAAAAAAATGCTAAAATCTCTCCCCCATACTTAATATAACATTGCCCTCAATGTGAAAGAGAGATATAGAAAAGAGCAACACAACCTGATAAAAGTGAATCAACGCTAAGCGAAAAGAAGCACACCGTCGGTCTTGTATCGGACCACGAAAAAAATCAAATAATAAAATTTTAGTACTTCCACAATTTAATACTAATTAATTACTACCTAAAAAAAAACTCCTTACTCTGTCACCAATTAAGATGTGTCTCAAGAGTAAAATTACTCCTTACTCTGCCATCACTAATTGGTTTAATAAGTCCATGACAATCATATCATACTTTTCAAACAAAACAACAACAAAATTTTTTTTTTGGTCAACTATCCTTCCCCCCAACTAGATCACAACATTGTCCTCAATATTAAAATATAGATGAGTAAAGGATAGAAGATATTACCTGTTGGAGAAAGCTGACACAAATTTAAACAAAAACAAAGTACAATAAAATCAAACCGATTAAAGAGAAAGTGTCAGATCTGGCTTTCTTTTCTTGTTACTTCCTTCGCTTGCTTCTATTGACCAATCTATCGAGCTAATACCTTATCAGGTACATACTCAAAAGCTTCTAATTTATCAATGAGCTCATCAATAGTAGAGGCAGAGATAAGAAGTTATCTTGCCGAATGAGTGATAAATTTCTGTTCCACAGCTTTGTCAAGAAAAGATAACAAAATATCAAAGAAATTATTAACATTCAACAAACCAATGGGTTTATGGTGGATGTTCAGTTCGGCCCAAGAGACAATTTGAAAAATTTCTTCCAAAGTGCCAAAACCACCTGGTAAGACAAGAAATGCATCAAAATTGTCAACCATTGTTTTCATTCGTCCATGCATAGATGTTACCTGAATTTCTTCTCCAACTGTCTTTCCAGTGATGTTATTTTTAGCTAAAGGTTTAGGAATAACACCTAAAACCTGACTGCCTCCTATAAAAGCAGAAAGTGATACAGCCCCCATTAACCCACGACAACCTCCCCCATATACAAGATGAATATTCCTCGCAGCAAGTGATCGACCAAGAGTGCTAGTTGCGTTTACAAACTCTAATCCCTTCCCATAACTCGACCCACAAAAAACATAGACATTTTTGAGGTTACGAATAGAAGGCCCCATTCTATACTCTTCCTCTCTTTGAGTGTTTTTGAGTTGAAGGAAAATGGAGAAAATGGAGTGTTTAAGTAAGAAAAAGAATGGAAAGGGGAATAATTGCACCTATAAGGGTAGGTTGACGGTTGTCAGAAAAGGTTGAATTTAAGAAACACGAGAATCTTTTCTTTCTTTTTTTTTTTTTTTTTTTTTTTTTTTTTGTTTTTGTTTTTTTTGTTTTTTTTTTTTGTTTTTTTTTGTTTGAAAGATGACATGAAGAAGAAGAAGAGGATGATACGTACAGATTGTTTGTGGATATGGCTCACATCTGCCTCTGGTTTAATGTCCAGTAACGGCTTAAACGTCTTCTATGAGTCGAGGATAAGCTTTCCATCCAATTTTCTTATAAATTGGCAAACAGGGTCTTTTAGAGTCAGATTCCCAAGACTGTAGCGTTTTTCTTCATCCTTGAAGAGATTCCACGATTTAAGAATTTCACGATGCACCAATCCACAAGAATGCGTCTCAAGAGTCAATAAGATATCATCTAATGACTCCTTACTCAGTCCATTCTTAATGAAGAAAATTTTATCTTCTCTATTTGCGAAAACCATTCCTAAAGTACGACATCGCTTGTTACAGTTCCATCGTCCACATTTGTGACAGACTTGTAACCTTTTTGCTCTTCTCCTTTTAGAATATGAACTTCTTCCAAGACCGGGCATATATGAGTCAAATGAAATTGAGGACTCACCTGCTAATCGGACCTTTGCTTCAATTATCCAAATACATCTTCTGGCATACCTTTGTGCATTAACAGGTCTCAATCTTTCACATCGAACTTTGTAGATTTTTCTCG
Source organism: Ormosia semicastrata (assembly GCA_029884595.1). Lineage (NCBI taxonomy): Eukaryota > Viridiplantae > Streptophyta > Magnoliopsida > Fabales > Fabaceae > Ormosia > Ormosia semicastrata. The sequence goes on along the minus strand of JAQQTO010000063.1, from coordinate 12,683,590 downwards.
AGCATTTTGAGGAAGAGAAGGAAAATGTTTGCTCGGGTTTGAAAGAATGACATCCATTTTGAAGGAGAAGAAGGGTTCGATTATTTTGAAAACGAAAAATAAATCCGACTTGAGAGTCACGGAGTACCGTATCTGTCACTTAACCGGTAACACAAAGAACTCAAGAACTTGGTTTTCCAGGAATAGTTGAGTCTTTGTCCATTAACTTTAAGCGCATTACCATTCCTAGGATCCTCAATATCTACGGCCCCAGACATACACGTGTTTGATAACAAAAGAACCACACCACCTAGATCTCAATTGTCCAAAGAGTAGGTGCAGATGATAATCTCAAAGCAGAACTTTTTTGACTAATTTCTGCAGCTTTTGCAAAAGGTGTAACAGACCTTGCATAAAGTAGGCCAATAAAATCCATACTGCAAGATTTTCACAGTTGTTGTCGCTGAAAAAAAATGACCTCCACATACTTCCGAGTGACAAAATTTAATGTCACTACCTACCTCATTGTCGGGCACACAAATGCTTTTTTTTTTTTTCTCTTTTTTTTTTTTTTTTATTCATAATGCGGATGGAGAAGGTTCATCACCTCCATTTCTGCATTCTCTGAAGTTCATGATCTTGTTTGAGGCGGTGTCCATTTACAATGATGAAAGCTTTGGCGGTGACCTCACTTTTAATCTGAATAACACTAAAATGAAAAACCTTAGTAACAATAAATGGTCCATCCCATCTAGACCTTAATTTGCCAGGCATGAGTCAGAGGCGGGAGTTATAGAGGAGAACTTTTTGACCAATCTCGAATGTTTTCCTCAGAATCAACTTATCATGGAAGGCTTTGGTCTTCTCCTTATAAAGTTTGGAACTTTCATAAGCTTCCAAGCGGATCTCCTCCAATTGCTGCAGCTGCAGCTTCCTCTCCATACCTGCTTGATCTAGGTCCAAGTTGCATCTTTTCACCGCCCAGAATGCACAATGCTCAATTTCCACCGGCAAGTGGCAGGCTTTTCCAAAAACAATCCGATACGGAGACATCTCGATTGGTGTCTTATAAGCAGTTCGGTAAGCCCATAAAGCATCCTCAAGCCTCTTGCTCCAATCCTTTCTGTTAGGTTGAACTGTCTTCTGGAGTATCTGCTTGATCTCCCTGTTGGAAATCTCAGCTTGCCCATTAGTTTGGGGATGGTAAGGTGTAGAAACTCTGTGCAAGACCCCATACTTTTTCATCAAAGCTTCCATGCTTTGATTACAAAAATGTGAACTTTGATCACTGATGATGGCCTTCAGAACTCCAAACCTGCAGAAAATCTGTGATCTAACAAAATCCACAACAACTTTGGAATCATCAGTCCGAGTAGCTTTCGCCTCCACCCACTTGGATACATAATCAACAACTAGCAAAATGTAAACAAAACCAAAAGAAACAGGAAAGGGTCCCATAAAATCAATACCCCATACATCAAAAATCTCACAGAACAATAAAGATTTCTGGGGCATCTCATTCCTTCGAGAAGTGTTTCCTGTTCTTGGCATTGATCACAAAATTTACAAAACACATATGCATCATGAAATAGAGTGGGCCAATATAATCCAGATTCCAAAACTTTCCTAGCAGTCCTTTGGCGACCAAAATGACCGCCACATGCAAGTGTATGACAAAAGCTAAGAATAGAATGGAATTCATTATCAGGCACGCATCTCCTAATGACTTGGTCACTACAAAATTTCCACAAATAAGGGTCGTCCCACACATAATATTTTGACTCACTCTTCAATTTATCAATCTGAGCCCTAATAAAATGTGCAGGGAAAACAACAAAGAACTAAGAAATTTATCAAATCAGGAAACCAAGGAGTGTTACCTTGCGGCTTGAAAAGTCAAGCTCATCAAGGAAGACATCATGGATAGGAAAAGTATCTGCCTCCTTTTCAATTTGGCTTAGGTGATCAGCCACTAAATTCTTCGCTCCACTTTTATCACGGATTTCAATATCGAACTCTTGGAGGAGCAAAATCCACCTAATCAACCTAGGCTTTGCATCAAGCTTCTTCAGGAGAAACTTCAGAGCTGTATGATCTGAAAACACAACCACTCTAGAACCAAGCAAATATGATCGAAATTTGTCTAAAGCAAAAACAATTGCTAAAAGTTTCTTTTCAATGGTGGTGTAGTTGACTTGTGCAGGATCTAAAGTTCTTGAAGCATAGAAGATGACATGAGATATTTTGCTGACCCTTTGTGCAAGAACAGCTCCCAAAGCATAATTAGAGGCATCACACATGAGCTCAAATGGGAGTGTCCAATATGGTGGCTGGATGATAGGTGTACTGGCCAATGCTTGCTTCAAGTGATTGAAGGCATCCTTGCATTTCTGGTCAAAATGGAACTCCACTTCTTTTTGTAGCAAGTTGGATAGTGGAAGAGCAATTTTGCTAAAATCTTTTATGAATCGCCTATAGAAACCTGCATGACCAAGGAAAGAACGAACCTCCTGCATGCATGTGGGGTAAGATAGGCATGAAATAACATCTATTTTTGCAGGATCTACCTCAATACCCTTGCTAGATATTATATGCCCTAAAACTATGCCTTGCTCTACCATGAAATGACATTTCTCAAAATTCATAACAATGTTAGCCTTAATGTATTTATGCAAAACCTGAGTCAAACTATCTAAACATGCATCAAAAGAAGAGTCATAGACAGTAAAGTCATCCATGAATACATCCATGCAATTTTCTAAAAGGTCAGAAAATATACTTACCATACACCTTTTAAAGGTGCCTAGAGCGTTGCATAAACCAAAAGGCATCCTTCTGTATGCAAATGTGCCAAATGGGCAAGTGAAAGTAATTTTATCTTAGTCTTCTGGGGCTATATGGATCTTAAAATAACCCGAATATCCATCCAAGAAACAGTAATGCGACTTTCCAGCTAGTCTCTCTAACATCTGATCAATGAAAGGTAATGGGAAATGATCTTTCCTGGTGGCTTGGTTAAGTCATCTGTAATCAATGCAAACCCGTCAGCTGTTTTGAATTCTTGTGGGTAGTAGCTCATTGTTCTGATTTTCAACTACTGTGACCCCAGATTTCTTTGGAACAACCTGCACGGGGCTCACCCATTTACTATCAGATATGGGATAAATAATGCCAGCTTGCAGTAGCTTGGTAACTTCTTTTTTTACCACATCCAGAGTCAGGGGGTTCAGTCTCCTTTGGGGCTGCCGTACTGGTTTAGTATCCTCCTCCAACAAAATCCTATGCATGCATGTGGAGGGACTGATACCAGGAAGATCTGCAAGTGTCCATCCGATGGCTTGTTTATTCTGCCGCAAAACCTGTAGTAATTTTTCTTCTTGATCAGGTTGCAAATTTTTAGCAATAATCACAAAAGTGACTTCTCACCATCTTCCAAATATGTATATTTAAGATGGTCCGACAAAATCTTTAATTCTAAGGATGGAGGTTTGTACCAATGGAGGCGTTAAGTCATTTGAAACAACTAACTCAGCAACATTAAATTCAACATACTTCTGACTCTCATTTTCACATGCTGCATCATTCAAGTCAGCAGCTACATCACCACTCATAACTGCATAAATCTAAGCACATGGTACAATATCACAGCCAGCACATGTTTCACAGGTAACAGAATCCAAAAAATCAGCAATATCAGGAAATTCAGCATAAATATCAGCATAAGCATCGTCAACTAGCATATCAATCATATCAACATGGAAAACAGAATGCTCCTCTAGGGGATGTCTCATGGCCTCAAAAATGTTAAATTGTACCACATCGTCGCCAAATTCCATGGAAAGGGTGCCAGCATGCACATCTATCTTGGTCTTGGCTGTCTTGAGGAAAGGTCTGCCTAGGATCAATGGAGCATGGTTTGTTGAAGACTCATCTTCCATGTTCAGAATATAGAAGTCCGCTGGAAAAATTAGTTCATTCACCCGAACTAACACATCTTCTAGCACTCCTGCAGGATAAGTAGTGGTCCTATTTGCCAACTGAATCACTATACCAAAGAGGTTGCAAAGTGCCAATGTTCAAGGACTGATATATTGACATAGGCATGACATTAATTGAAGCACCCAAGTCTAGCATTGCATATTCAAATTTGGAGTTACCTATCGTGCAAGGAATTGTGAAAGTTCCAGGATCTTTGCATTTTTGTGGCATGCTTGGTAGAATCATTGTAGAAACATTTATGCCCATGCTTATTTTTTCGCATACCCTTAAGTCTTCTCTTGTGAGTACACAACTCTTTGAGGAATTTGGCATACTTGGGAATCTGCTTGATTGCATCAACGAGGGGAATATTGATTTCCACCTTCCTAAATATGTCAATGACTTCTCTTTCTATTTCTGTTTGCGCAGTATACTTGGACTGTGTGACTCTGTTTGGAAAAGATAGTGGAATGGCCAGATTTGAATTCTCTGCACATTTCTTCTATGTCACGGATTTTTGGACTGAGCTATCCACTTTCTTCTGTTTCTGGTCACCTTCTGGTTGCTGCACTTGTAGTTCAGGTTGTGGTGGAGTAGGACCGTCAACTTCTCTGCCAGTTCTCAAGCTAATGGCACTTACATTGCCTCTTGGGTTGTTGACTGTTTGTGAAGGCCATTGGTTCGACCCTTGACTTTTCAGCTCACTCAGAGTGGTTGCCATCTGCCCAATTTGAGTTTGTAAATTCTGGATGGTGGTTCTATTTTTCCAGAGCAATCTGTTGCAGCAGCTGGTATTTTTCTTGGTAGACCCCAATATCAGCAATCACAGCAAGAGCCCAGATATGATCCATTTTCTAATACCTATAACCTTGGCTGGAGGGACCATCCCAACCTGAGATATGGAAATTCTGGTCAACAACAACAACAACCCTAAAATTTTGACGAGAGCCGAACTCAGTCAAAATTATAACCGAAGTTATTACCTAAGCTTGTAGCATAGTGACAACACCGGATCATCTCCACGAGGATTGTAAATGCAATTTAATCAAATCAAGTGAAAGTTTAGAAAATGGGGGTTTGACGGTTTAAGATCGTACTTAACAAAATTAAAGGAAGAAATAATAATTAAAGAGCAGTCAATTTAGAAACCTATCAAAGATTGGGTGGATTCAATCATAGACCCTTCATAGAACACTTGAAGTGCAATTGAATTGTTAATTTGGATCTAACCGAGATCTCTGCATCAAATCCAGAATTCATACTAGACGATCGTCTAGAATTCAATTAACAAGTGATAAACACAAATCCGCAATCACGCCATTCATGAAGATCTATGTTAATTTCAAGTACCAAATTCAATTAACTTAGGCACAAATCAGTAACCTAACCTTTTTAATTCTGTGATTAATTTAGATCAATCAGTTCTAAGTTTCATCACAAATCTCAATCTTCATTTATGTGATTAGTTTAGATCAATCAGTTCTAAGTCTCATCACAAATCTCAATCTTAAACCAAGATCAAATCAGATCAACATAAATAGAATCACCATTCATGTATTCAAGATCAAGAAGAAGAAAAAGAAAAGAAGAAAAGAGAAATTCAATTACAAATCAAATACAATACATAACCAAGGTCTCAAGAATCCAAACCACAATCTCTTCAAGAGTTCTAAATTGACCGAAAGTAGCTTAGCCCTCCATTACCATGAAGGGGAGCATCAAAATATACAAAAGCTATGAGAAACTATGAAGAAACAAGAAGAAACTATGAGAGAAATGAAGGAGAATACAACCTGTTATTCTTGATAACCAATGGTGCCTTTTATAGAAGTCTAGGGTAACAAAAGGACAAAGGGGAGTGGGTGGATGAGTGGGTTGGTGGAGTGGAGTGGTTGAGTGGGTTGGTGGAGTGGAGTGATTGAGTGGGTTGGTTGAGTGGGTTGGTGGAGTGGAGTGGTTGAGTGGGTTGGTGGAGTGGAGTGGTTGAGTACGAAAATTTCTTGTCTGACTTGGAAGCCAAACACGACTAACTATACTTCAGATCCATGAAAAGTACTTTTCGTGAAAGTTGTAGATCTTTATCTTGGCTATAAGATGCATATCTGGATCATCCAATTTGGCTTCCTACAGCCCAAGATATGACCCAAATACCGCAGGTTGCTCAAACCCAACTTCAGCACATCTGTTCCGACTTGCAAGCTCAAACTGACCCATTAGACTTTATTTTTTCAAAAAGTGTTCTTCATGAAAGTTGTTTATTTGGATCTTAACTATCAACTATCCAAATTTCAGCCCATCTCCATTATTACAGCTTGAGATATGATTTTATGAATGCCGAACTCAGTCCATCAACTATCCAAATTTCAGCCCATCTCCAAAATTTTGACGAGCGTCGAACTCAGTCAAAATTATAGCCGAAGTTATTACCTAAGCTTGTAGCATAGTGACAACACCAGATCATCTCCACGAGGATTGTAGATTCAATTTAATCAAATCAAGTGAAAGTTTAGCAAAGGGGGGTTCAGTCTCCTTTGAGGCTGCCGTACTAGTTTAGTATCCTCCTCCAACAAAATCCTATGCATGCATGTGGAGGGACTGATACCAAGAAGATCTGCAAGTGTCCATCCGATGGCTTGTTTATTCTGCCTCAAAACCTGTAGTAATTTTTCTTCTTGATCAGGTTGTAAATTTTTAGCAACAATCACAGGTAACTTCTCACCATCTTCCAAATATGCATATTTAAGATGGTCCGGCAAAATCTTTAATTCTAAGGATGGAGGCTGTACAATGGAGGCGTAAGTGTTTGAAACAACTAACTCAAGAAACATTAAATTCAACATACTTCGACTCTCATTTTCACATGCTTTGCATCATTCAAGTCAAACCATCACATCATCACTTCACTCATAAATCTCATAAATCTAAGCACATGGTACAATATCATAGCCAGCATATGTTTCACAGGTAACAGAATCCAAAAAATCAGCAATATCAGGAAATTCAGCATAAATATCAGCATAAGCATCGTCAACTAGTATATCAATCATATCAACATGGAAAACAAAATGCTCCTCTAGGGGATGTCTCATGGCCTCAAAAATGTTAAATTGTACCACATCATCGCCAAATTCTATGGAAAGGGTGCCAGCATGCACATCTATCTTGGTTTTGGCTGTCTTGAGGAAAGGTCTACCTAGGATCAATGGAGCATGGTTTGTTGAAGACTCATCTTCCATGTTCAGAATATAGAAGTCTGCTGGAAAAATTAGTTCACTCACCTGAACTAACACATCTTCTAGCACTCTCAGTAGATGAGCAAAGTGGTCCTTTTTGCGAACTGAATCACTATACCAGTAGGTTGCAAAGTGCCAGTGTTCAAGGACTGATATATTGACATAGGCATGACATTAATTGAAGCACCCAAGTCTAGCATTGCATGTTCAAATTTAGAGTTACCTATCGTGCAAGGAATTGTGAAAGTTTTAGGATTTTTGCATTTTTGTGGCATGCTTGGTAGAATCATTGTAGAAACATTTCTGCCCATGCTTATTTTCTCAGTACCCTTAAGTCTTCTCTTGTGAGTACATAACTCTTTGAGGAATTTGGCATACTTGGGAATCTGCTTGATTGCATCAAGGAGGGGAATATTGATTTCCACATTCCTGAATGTGTCCATGACTTCTCTTTCTATTTCTGTTTGCGCAGTATGCTTGGACTGTGTGACTCTGTTTGGAAAAGGTAGTGGAATGGCCAGATTTGAATTCTCTGCACATTTCTTCTGTGTCACAGATTTTTGGACTGAGCTATCCACTTTCTTCTATTTCTGGTCACCTTCTGGTTGCTGCACTTGTAGTTCAGGTTGTGGTGGAGTAGGACCGTCAACTTCTCTGCCACTTCTCAAGCTAATGGCACTTACATTACTTCTTGGGTTGTTGACTGTTTGTGAAGGCAATTGGTTCGACCCTTGACTTTTCATCTCACTCAGAGTGGTTGCCATCTGCCCAATTTGAGTTTGTAAATTCTGGATGGTGGCATTGACATTCTGTTGGAAACTGTTTCATCAAGTCTTCGAAAGGTGGCTCACCGGGAGTGGTCTGCTGAACAGTGTAGGCTGGAGGGGCTTTCTTGCATGGGTGGCGGCATAGGTTGTGCTTGCCTAAATGCAGGTGGTTGGTACTTGTTGCTAGGGCCTGTAACTTGGTATCTAAACTGCGGTTGCTGCTGTTGGTAGGGCTATTGTTGTTGTTAACCAGAATTTCCATATCTCAGGTTGGGATGGTCCCTCCAGCCAGGGTTATAGGTATTAGAAAATGGATCATATCTCGGGTCATTTCTTCTTTGTGATTGCTTGATATTGGGGTCTACCAAAAAAAATACCAACTGCTGTAACAGATTGCTCTGGAAAAATAGAACCACCATCCTGAAGTGTGGGGCATGCATCAGTAGGATGAGATGAACAAGAGCAAATGCCACACACAGTTGCAGCCATCTGCATTGGTGCTTGTTGTCCCACTGCTAACTGCCTCACCAAAGAAGTTAATTCATCAAGTCTGTGTTCCATTCTCTGTTGGTTTACATGAGATGATTGAATCTCATTGACTCCTCTGGTTGAAGTAATAATTCGTGTGCCAAATTGTTGGGTGTTGGCTTCCATGTTTGCTATCAAATCTCTTGCTGCTGCAGGGGTCTTGTCTACTAAGGCTCCTCCAAAGGCAGCATCCACCATGCTTTTGTCATTTGGCAGTAAGCCTTCATAGAAATATTGAATTAAGAGTTGATCGGTGATTTGGTGGTGGGGACAGCTCGAGCACAGCTTCTTGAATCTTTCCCAATATTCATGCAAGGTCTCTCCTGTCATTTGTCTTATGCCACATATATCTTTTCTAATGGCAGCAGCTCTAGAGGCGGGGAAATTTTTCTCTAAGAACAACCGCTTCATGTCAGTCCAACTTGTTACTGAACCTGGTGAAAGATAAAATAACCAATCCTTGGCTGTATCAGCAAGTGAGAAAGGAAATGCCCTCAGCTTGATGTGCTCTTCTGAGATCCCATGTGGCTTCATGGTTGAACAAACCACATGAACTCCTTTAGATGCTTATGGGGATCCTCACCGTAAAACCGTGAAACTTGGGCAACAAATGTATCAATCCAGATTTTAACTCAAAATCAAGCATCAAGATCTAGGTATTGAATACACAAAGATCCGGTTAGTTATATCAGGAGCACAAGTTCCTTAAGAGTTCTATTCTGTATGTTATTAGCCATGGTTTCAGAATTATTCAAGATCTCAAGTTCACTCCCAATATTAAGATCAAATTCAGAAGCAATTCTTGCACTTAGCCTACGAGCTCTAATCAACCTATGCAAGGTTCTATCAATCTCAGGATCAAAGTCAACCAAGTTATCAGGCTCGGACCTAGTCATGCATCACACAAAAACAAATAAATAAGCAAAATACACTAGACAATGGATAAAAATGTTAGAAAAGTTAATAAAAAGCAAAAGTTAGTAAAAACACTTAAAATGAAAAGATTACACTTACTAATCCCCGGCAACGGTGCCAAAATTTTGACGAGCGCCGAACTCAGTCAAAATTATAACCAAAGTTATTACCTAAGCTTGTAGCATAGTGACAACACCGGATCATCTCCACGAGGATTGTAGATGCCATTTAATCAAATCAAGTGAAAGTTTAGCAAAGGGGGGTTTGACAGTTTAAGATCGCACTTAACAAAATTAAAGGAAGAAATAACAATTAAAGAGCAGTCAATTTAGAAACCTATCCAAGATTGGGTGGATTCAATCATAGATCCTTCATAGAACACTTGAAGTGCAATTGAATTGTTAATTTGGATCTAACCGAGATCTCTACATCAAATCCAGAATTCATACTAGACGATCGTCTAGAATTCAATTAACAAGTGATAAACACAAATCCGCAATCACGCCATTCATGAAGATCTATGTTAATTTCAAGTACCAAATTCAATTAGCTTAGGCACAAATCAAGTAACCTAACCTTTTTAATTCTGTGATTAATTTAGATCAATCAGTTCTAAGTTTCATCACAAATCTCAATCTTCATTTATGTGATTAGTTTAGATCAATCAGTTCTAAGTCTCATCACAAATCTCAATCTTAAACCAAGATCAAATCAGATCAACATAAATAGAATCATCATTCATGCATTCAAGATCAAGAAGAAGAAAGAAGAAGAAGAAAAGAGAAATTCAATTACAAATCAAATACAATACATAACCAAGGTCTCAAGAATCCAAACCACAATCTCTTCAAGAGTTCTAAATTGACCGAAAGTAGCTTAGCCCTCCATTACCACGAATGGGAGCATCAAAATATACAAAAGTTATGAAAAACTATGAAGAAACAAGAAGAAACTATGAGAGAAATGAAGGAGAATACAACTTGTTATTCATGATAACCAATGGTGCCTTTTATAGAAGTCTAGGGTAACAAAAGGACAAAGGGGAGTGGGTGGATGAGTGGGTTGGTGGAGTGGAGTGGTTGAGTGGGTTGGTGGAGTGGAGTGGTTGAGTACGAAAATTTCTTGTCTGACTTGGAAGCCAAAAACGACTAACTATACTTCAGATCCATGAAAAGTACTCTTCATGAAAGTTGTAGATCTTTGTTTTGGCTATAAGATACATATCTGGATCATCCAATTTGGCTTCCTACAGCCCAAGATATGACCCAAATACCGCAGGTTGCTCAAACCCAACTTCAGCACCTCTGTTCCGACTTGCAAGCTCAAACTGACCTATTAGACTTCATTTTTTCAAAACGTGTTCTTCATGAAAGTTGTTTATTTGGATCTTAACTATCAACTATCCAAATTTCAGCCCATCTCCATTATTACAGCTTGAGATATGATTTTATGAGTGCACACCATTCGGATTCTAGTGACAGAACCCGTATTCTGACTTCCATGTAAACTTAGGTCCCTTAGACATCTGTTTAGGACTTCGAGCTCTTCATCAAAGTTGTAGAGCTTCCTCTTAGCTTTCCTACGAGGTAAAATTCATGATTATCAGATATCAGGAACTCAAGTTATGGCCAAAATATAGAAACAGTGTCAAATCTCAATAATGCTGAAAATATTCAATTAGGACCAATTTGAGCTCAAACTCAAAAATCATACCAAACTCAATCAATTAAGAATATGGAGAGTGTAAATGACTAAACATAAGGGTTTCTTAATAAATAAAATATGTGATTATCAGACCACCATGGGGAAAACTCGATGAGTACACCTGATGAATCTACATAATATGTAGATTTATAGGTTAAAAGGGGTTGTGGTTATGTGAATTTTTAATAGAAGTTGTTGATTTTAGATTTAGGATTAGTGTAAATAAATCTCACATCAATTGTCCTCACTTATGATAGTTTTCTTGGATTGGACTAGCTTTGGAAAACCATCCTTTATAGGAATTCAAGACCATCAAGTTCATGCTCAGCGCAGATCTCCCATGCTCAGCGCAAAATGATGAATTCATTACTGACTTTCGCATGCTCAGCGCAGATCTCCCATGCTCAGCGCAAAAGGATGATTTCGCCTCTGACTTCCACATACTCAGCGCAGATTTTGCATGCTCAGCACAAATGGGGAATTTTCATTTCTAAACTATTTGCGCTTAGCATAGATTTCTTATGCTAAGCACAAACGGTTATTTTTTATACTTTTAAATAGGATGTCAGCTCATTTTTACGAGATTCTTTAGACATTTTTTAGGCACGAATTAGAGGATTCTCAGAGAGTCTTGGGATCCATTGGTGTTCAAGTGCTTTTGGAAAGAAGATTTAAAGATTCGATGCAATCCTCATCTAATTTCTACACTTCTTCTTCTACTTTTCTCAATTTCATCATGTGTAACTAAACTCTACAGGTTAGAGTAGGATGAATTTTAGTTCAAATCTTGTGTACTTGTTCTGATCTTGAATTCAATGATGATTCATAGTAATTGAGTAAATTCTTCTACTCTTAATGCTTTCCTTGACTGGCCATCATTGGAATTATTCTTGTGACTTGATTGTTCTATTGGAAAATTGACATTAGGTTAAATCTGAAGAAATTTACCATGAATTGCATGATCTTAGGAATAGGATATGGAATTTATGCATTTGTATGAATTCTTATGCTTATTGCTTGGTTTGAATTGAGAGCACCTAAGGGATTAGGGTTCTTAGTTAAGACTAAAGGGATTATTTGCTAAGAAATTGGGGATAATCTGAATTTGTGAATTTGAATGTCAATTGCTTGAGTTTAAATTGAATTCTGAACAGAATTAAGGCATAAGAGGAGAGCTAAGAGGATTTCAAACTTTAACCGATTTTATTCTAAAAATCTCAATTCACTTGTGTTGTTTGATTCCAGGATAATTCATTTCATACTTTCAGCAAGATTTATAATTCATCATTGATTTTACTTACTTCAATCCTAAGTTCTACTGCAACTCGACTCAAATACATGTTATTCATTGGTTCAATTAGTGATTTCTTAGTTTATGTTGGTAATTGACACACAATCCTCGTGGGATTGATAACCTTATTCACTCTTTATTACTTGTACAATTTGGTATACTTGCCAATTCATTAACAAGTTTTTGGCGCCGTTGCTGGGGATTGTATTTCAATATCAACAAGACTATAGGAATTCTAAATTGGACATTTATCTGTTTTATTATTTTTTTTGTTTAGATTCTTATTCTGAATTTTCTATATAAATTCTTACATTGTGTTCTATTTTTGTGTTGTTGTGCATGTGAGGAAAAGCATCGGGTGAACTGTTATACAATTCCGAGGTAGAAAAGACCGCAAGAAAGAATAGGAAGAAAACAAGAGAAAGAAAGCAGCAGAAGAAGAGTTTGGAAAAAGGAAATTCATCAACATCACAAGTTCAAGTAAATGTAGTCATAGCTGATAACGGGAACAGAGTCCAGAGAACTTTGGGAGATTATAACAATGCTACGGACAATAGAAATTTGTCAAGCATTGTTAGACCACTAGTGGCAGCCAATAACTTTGAAATCAAACCAACTCTTTTGCAAATTGTAGCCCAAAACCAGTTTGGAGGAGCTGAGGTAAAAGATCCTAACATTCACATCTCAAATTTTCTTGAAATTTGTGATACACTCAAGATAAATGGAGTTACCAACGATGCAATACGATTGAGGCTATTTCCCTTTTCGCTTAGAGATAGAGCCAAAGCTTGGCTCCAATCTCAACCAAGGGGTAGCATTACAAGTTGGGAGGATTTAGAAGCAAGATTTTTGTCAAGATACTTTCCTCCATCTCGATTTGTCAAGATGAGAGGAGAGATCACTAGTTTTAACCAAAAGGAAGGGGAAACATTATATGAAGCTTGGGAGCGTTTCAAAGAGCTGCTAAGGAAGTGCCCCAACCATGGATTCGATGATTTATAGTAATTGCAAATTTTCTTCAATGGGTTGAGGCTAGCCACCAAGTTAATGCTAGATGCTTCCGCCGAAGGTTCTATGAATACGAAGACTGCGGAAGAGGCTCAAAGATTGATTGAAGCCATGGCATCGAATGAATATCTAATGCATCTTGAAAAAAGATTTTCGAGAAGGAAAGGAATGTTGGAGCTTGACTCACAAAGTGCACTCTTGGCACAAAACAAGCTTATGACTCAGCAATTAGAGGCATTAACAAAACAGATTCAAAACATGAGTTTTGGTCAAGTCCAACCACAGCAAGTTATGAGGTGTAACTTTTGTGGAGGGGAGCATGACAATGGGAAGTGTGAAACCACCCTAAATTCTCAAGAGGAGGTGAACTACATGGGGAATTATGAAAGACAAAGCAATAATCAATTCTCTAATACCTACAATCAAGGGTGGAAGAATCATCCAAATTTCTCATGGAAGCAAGAAGGCCCTCAATCTAGTAAACCACCACCACCACATCTTCCACAAGATCGAACCACTGTTTTGGAGAATACTTTGGCACAATTCATCCAAGTCTGTCAATCTAACTACAAGAACACCAAGTCATCTATCAAGAATTTAGAAAATCAGATTGGACAGCTTGCAAAACAACTTGCAGAACAATCAAGTAGTAATTTTTCAGCAAATACGCAAGTTAATCCTATCGCGACCGGGATCGCGGCGGATAATAGCAACTCATATGAGATTTAGAATATGAAAAATGAAAAATGAAGTCGCCACCAATTTTATTTTAACTTAGGAAAAATTGGAAAACCTTTCTTTGAAAATGGTCTTTGGAACCAGATTGGATTCGGGGGTCGATTATGGATAGGGAAGGGCGGAAACTTAATCCCACAGCACCCCTAACACACCCGTTCTAAAATGGTACCTTAAGTTAATTGTGCAAATTCTTATCAATCCTTGGAAATATTTATTTTACCCCTATTGCAAAATATCGTAACTATTTATAAAAAAAAAAGGAAACCACAAAATTATGAAAAAATTAATTTTGGCTTGACAGAAATGAAATTCTGCTCCTACGTATCCTCGGGTGCAATGGGGAACTCAAAGTCACGTAGTTCTCTAATAAATGATTATGGGTTGGTTAACTTTAATCATAAAAAAAAGATTTTTTTTAAAAGAGATTTTATTTGAAAACAAATCCCCACTTGCACAGGGTTCAAGCTAGCACCAGACTACTCAATAAACCTTTATGATCTAAACGACAATGAAGATAACATCTGCTATTCAATCATCATCATTAGTCATTGCATTGATTAAAAGATTTTTTTTATCATTTTTTTAAAGGAAGACACAAGACAAATAAGCACAACAATGAGCTAGATAAATAATAATAAAAAGTAAGATTAAATATAAACATCTCAAATCAAACAACTTTAAACAAATTTTATTTTATTTTTAGATTTTTATATTATTTTTTTTTATTTTTTTTTTTGTACTTTTTGTTTTTTATTAATCACAAAACACAATATAAAACATACCATTAAATAAAGTAAACATTAAACAAAAATTAATCTTAAATGACAAACAATTAAACTCAAGATACATTTCTTAATTTTTTTTTTTTTTTTTTTTACTTTTTCCATTTTTTTCTTGATACATTTTTTTATTTTTATTATTATTATTTTTTTATCGATCCTACATATTTTTGTCTTTATATTTTTTTTTATTTATTTTTTTCGCTAAGTCTTTAAATTACCATGCATATTAAATTTAGGCCAACAAAAAAAATAAAAAAAAAGGATTAACACACTAATTAAAACACACTTACCGTAATCTCTTTCTTTTTTTTTTGTTTTCTTTTCTCTTTTTTATAGGCTCTTCTGTTTGAATGGCCCAAACTATATATATATATATATATATATATATATATATATATATATATATATATATATATATATATATATATATATAAAGCTACTAAAATCGAAACAAAAGGGGTGGGGAGTTGTTACTGTGAATGAACTTGCAGAGTCAGAAACCAAGAGCAGGGGCGGCAAGATGTGGCAGTGCACGGTCGGTTGCACGGATCTACGATGTAGATGGCGCGGATCGAGTCTGGGTGCTGTTCAGCGGCGCAGGCTTCACGGTGGTGAACGGCGACGAGAAATGGTGCGGTGGGTCGGTGGTCTAGGATCTCGGTTGAGGGCGGCAGCGCACGGTGGCCAGGAACGGCGAGTGGTAGCATGATCTGGTTACTGCGCTAAGGGTGATGATGACGCACGGCCTGCTGCGTGGCTGAGGGACGGTGGCTGCTGGTTGGAGCTCAGATCTGGTTTGCGATGATGGATCTAGTCATGGCTTCAGCGATGCAGAGGATGGCTTGGGTGATTGTAGGTGTGCGATGAGGTGCTCCGAGATCTCGGGTTCGTGCGGCGCGGGGTTGCAGTCTGTGTATGGGTGGCAGCCATGGAAGATGGTGAAGCATGGGTGGCGGCTCTGTGGAGGGTCATGGCTGGGTACGGGTCTGTGAGTGTGGAGGCGCGGTCATGGTGGTAGGTGGTGATGGTGAAGGAGTGGTTACGGGTGGTGAAGTGAATGTTGGGTCATGGACGCTGGGTGTGATGGAGTGGAGGTGAACTTGATGATGAAATTGGTGATTAGTGGTGGTAGTGAAGTGGAGGGATAGTGATGAAGATGGTTAGAGTGATTCATAGTTGGTGATTTGTGGGGTAGAATGGTGGTTTCACGGTTTGGGGTGAGAGTTTTGGGTTGGTTTGCCGATTGATAGTAGCTGTGGTGAGGTTATGGCTTAATGATGAAGGTGTTGTGTTGAGTTTCTGTGAAGATGTTTTTCTCCCAAAACTCCCAGCTCTTAGGTGGCTTTCTAAAAAAATTCTCCTTGCTGCTGGCTCCCCCCGGTTAAGTGGGTGAAGAAAGTCCATCATACGCTTGCTGCTGCCCCCCTTTACTTCATTATGTGAGATCCAAAAAAAAAATGAAAAAGTCGTGTGCAAGGGTTGCGTGTGAGGGGAGTGAAAGTGCCCTGAGTGACTGAGTGAATGAAACTGTGTAGAGGATTGTGTGTTGCAGTCAGTAACACTTACGTGAGATAGTGGTGAAAAAAGATGGAGAAAGTCAGTGGGTCCAATTGTGTGTTGTAGTCTATGGCCTTTTACTCAAAAGGAAAACAAAGCAGCAAGCTTTTACGTTACATCTTTTTTTTTACTTTTTCTTTTCTTTTCCATTTTTTTTGTTTTTTTGTTGTTTTTACTAAAGTGGGCCTAAGTATTTGGGCTAAAAAAAGGATCAATAATATGAACTTGAATTAATTGAATTTTTTTTCTTTTTTTTTCTCTTTTTTTATTTTTAACCCGGTCAAAATTGGGTGTTCACAATTGTCCCTCTTTACTTGTTTCTTATTAGATAAAAGAAAAAAAAACTGTGATTTTTTCACTTTATCATCATAAGAAATGAGTAAAGACATGAACTCCAATTTTGTCTGGTAAAGCAAAAGATAATAAATACAAAACAAAGTGAGAACAGTAAAATGTATAGAGTTAATGCGCTTAAAAGTAAATGACAGAACTTTAAAATGCATGGAATGCATAGGGCCGATGCGCTCATGCGAAATTAAAATGCAATGAGCCGATGCGCTCAACAGAAATTAAAATGCATGGAGCCGATGTGCTCAACAAAAATCAAAAGACAATGGGCAACTGAGTCCCGAAATTTAAATGACAATGGGCAACTGCGTCCCAGAATTTAAATGACAATGGACAACTGAGTCCCAAAATTTAAATGACAATGGGCAACTGAGTCCCGGAATTTAAATGACAATGGGCAACTGCGTCCCAAAATTTAAAAAGACAATGGGCAACTGCGTCCCCAAAATTTAAATGACAATGGGCAACTGAGTCCCGAAATTTAAATGACAATGGGCAACTGAGTCCCGGAATTTAAATGACAATGGGCAACTGAGTCCCGGAATTTAAATGACAATGGGCAACTGAGTCCCAGAATTTAAATGACAATGGGCAACTGAGTCCCGGAATTTAAATGACAATGGGCAACTGAGTCCCAGAATTTAAATGACAATGGACAACTGCGTCCCGGAATTTAAAAAGACAATGGGCAACTGAGTTCCGAAATTTAAATGACAATGGGCAACTGAGTCTCGGAATTTAAAAAGACAATGGGCAACTAAGTCCCGAAATTTAAATCACAATGGGTAACTGAGTCCCGAAAGATTTTTCTTCTTTTTTCTCATTTTTCTCATTTTCTTTTCTTTGTCTTGCCTTTGTTTTTCTCTCTTTTTCTTTTTTTTTTTTTTTTCTTTGTTTTTTCTCTCTTTTTTTTATTTTTCTTTTTTATTTTATTTTATTAAAAGTCCTTTAAGCCAACAAATGACTTTTGGAAAGCTTTGACCAATCAAAATCCCTATTCACATGCTTTTGCTCGTTGGACCTAATAACCTCGATCATTCTTACTCATCCTTTCTTTCCCTTTTCTTCTTCTTTCTCTTTCCTTATTTTCCACTTTCAACTCTCATTTTAAGAAACGGGATGATCATCTCTTGTCATGAACCCTTATTTGACTGAGTCATTGAGAGAAAATTTTATCCCAGTATTTCACTTTATCCTTCATCTAGTTGATTCCCTACAACTGCTTGATAACTCAATCCATGTCTGCGTTGCTACTTCCTTTAATACATCTTCTCCTCAGTCCTTCAAAAATTTTTGCCCCAGTATGGCCAACTGAATGCAAACAAAATTGCCCCTGTGTAGCTGATCAAACGCAATTCAAAATTGCCCCAGTTTGGGTGCACCCTTCAAGGTGTTTCAGATCAACTTTCTTTGAGATTTCACCTATTTATTTGCCCTAATTTTTGCTTAGACCGCCCCTTCGGGTTTTCAGACTAACGGGCTCTTTTCCTATTTATATATATATATATATATATATATATATTTTTTAGGCTCACCTTTTCGAGTTTCAACCTAACGAGTTTTTTCTCTTTTTTTTTTTTTTTTGCTCGGTACCTCCTCTTCCATCAATTGGGATTTCCAAGTTCTCTTTAATCTGAATTGTTCACCAGGAGATTTTCATTAGATGGTCAAATCATAGTATTGTACTCATATTCACCTTACCTGAAGCATTACGTAACAGACAATCATGAATTCAAAGAGTACAACAGAGAAGAAGCAAACAACTTCCAGATTGTTCTTAGAAGTTTGACTACAGAAAGGGTATTATTTACAAAGGATAAAGACACAAGAAGTAGAATAGCAAGAAAGCCAAAATATATTTTTTTTGCCCCAGTATGGACGTGATTAAACTAGACTCGATAACTGGACATCATGACTATTGTTTTATTTGGTATATGCAAAAATCTGCCCTCATGTAGGGTATCAAATGAATTTGGCTCAGAGTATATCATTTGTGAACAAAAATTGCCCCAGTGTGAGTCACGAAGCTACACCAATGTAGGTCAAATTGAACCAAGAGAACGACAAAAAAAAATGCCCCAGTTTAGAGTCAAATCGAGCAGAGTAGAAACTTGCCCTAGTGTAAATCTTTTTTTCTTTCTTTTTTTCTTTCTATTTCTTTTTAAAAGAGCAATGACTTAGATACTTAGATGAGCATAACATTTGTCTCAAAATTAAGGTTAATGAAAATGATAATAATCCTTCATTGATCAAAATGGACTTTTTGAGGCTTGTAACATAGTCAAGGCTAAGGGTTATGAAAGGAAAGATATAAGGCTCAAACAAGTATTTAAGGGTTGAATCGGACTAAGGATCCTTATTCAAAGCTAAACTTTGCTTTTTCTTTTGCATTTTCAAGCACACTTTTCTCTTACTGCTCTTCATTTCTTTCCTATTTCATTTCATTTTCTTTCATTTGCCTTTGTCATGACTCATTTCATTTCATTTTCTTTCTTCTTTCCTTCCTTTCTCTTCTCCTTTTTTAGTTTCTTCATGATTTTTTCCTTCTCTCCTTTTCCATTATGCTTCAAAATAGCCATCATAGCAATCAACATTTGTTTTGTGCTATCCCCTAGTGTAGGGTGATCCTTGTCCAGGGTTTATTGAAGAAAACTTTCAAGCTCAAAATGGGACAACGAGAAGTAATGAAAAGATGAATTCTTGTGAAGGATATAGAAAGATAATCAATCTTCATTTCAAATATTAATTGTTCATTTTCAAAAAAATTAATTTAGAGATAAAATGATAATGCACACTAAGTGATTACTTATTTGCTCCCTTTTATTTTTCTTTCTTTTTCTTGTTCTTTTTTTTTTGTTCTTTTTTTTTTTTTTTGCAAATGACACTTGCAGATATGGACTTTATTAATATCCACTAAACTGAGAATTGCCAAGAGTCACATGAGATCCAAATACAAAGAAGACACTTTGAGGAAGCGAGAGAGAATAAATGTCAAGAAAAACGTTGTGACGAAAATGAAAGGAAACAAGATATCTATGCAGATTTATTACATTAATGCTTCAAGGAAGTTAACATAAGTCCATCATCACTGATTTTTTTTATGGCAATTACTTCAATCAATTCCTCAGATTTCCCATTGTTCAAAGGTTTCAAATTGCTGGAGGATGAATGACTTCTTCAGAGATGATTATCTCGACTAGTGCGGGGAGTATTTCCCTCAAATGAGGAATGTGCTGCATCATTTTCTTTTCCCAAAGTTATGCTCCTCACCATTTCCTCCAACTCTACATTGACCTCTTCAGAGGAAGCTATATCTTGCCTAGCTTGCATCATTCTTGAAGCGAGTAATTCTTGGATTCGCACCTTAAAGTCCCAACAACTCTTAACACAACTTGATTCTTCATCCTGTTTCTCCTCTTCTTTCATAGTTGTAGTTGGTGCAGTGATACTACAACCTGCTTTCTTTAGCCCCTCGACTACTTCAGCCATTGGCGCACGTAAGCTTCTGACCTTTCCTATGGGTGATCCTTCCATCTCCCATGCATTTACCTCATCAAGAATTGGGTTGTTGACAACACTAGGCCTAACTATTTCTTGAATGTCAAACTTCCCATAAGCTATTAGCTTCCTTATTGCAATCTTAAAAGATTCACAATCTTCAATTGAGTGCCCTGGGATGTCCCTGTGGTATTTGCAAGTTAAACTCGAATTATACCATGCTGGGAATGGTGGTTCTAAAGGACGTACGGGACTTCCCGACATGAGGTGAGCATCAAATAGCCATTGGAATAAGTCTGTGTTTGACATGGATAATCTTGGGAAATGAGGTAGGTTTTGAGGATGGAAGCGACCTCGATTTCAGAAGTTTGGTTGAGGCTGTTGGAGGTTTGGGTAATTTTGTGGAGGGACAAGTGGATATCGGATATGAGATGGGCGAGTTGGTACATATGGTGGTGGTATGGGACCATTGTTGGTTTGGAATTGTGGAGTTGGGGTGTTATTTGTGGTTGGAACAAATTAGTGGGAGGGGTAATAAGGAAATGTAGGTGTAAGTGTTTGGTATGGAAAGTGAAGGTTAGGGCTATATGGTGGTTGTTCCCACATGAATTCTACATTACTGTGGACCTCATTTCGAGTATCCTCTAAAAAGTGACACCCTTCTCCGATAGGAAGCACTAGCGATGCAGTATTCGAGGTCCTTCCCACAACAGGAATCTCAGTGGTGATCCGAGGGTTTGTCCTTATGGAAGTGATAGTTGGCAGGTGCGGATGTGCCCCAGTCACTCTTGTACTTCCAGTAGCCCCAATCAAGTTGATAGTCTCCTTCATGGCCAACAACATTTCCTCCATTCTTCTCTGAGATTTTGCCATTTCAATCATCATCTCTTTCATCTCATCTACTTGCATACTCAGATTTCTTCCTTCATCCTCAGGGTTATCAGCAGCCATTCTGGTCCGAGATCTAGGATTATTAATTTGGGTTTGATTGGTCCCTTCTTTTCTAGGCTGCATAATGGTTCAAACTAATTTGATTTATTAAAACACAATAATATTTAACAAAGGATGAGATGAAATGTATGAGATGCATAAAATGAATGAACTTTGAAAACATTTTTTTTCATTTTTCTTCCCCTTTTTTTAAAAAAAATGCTATGTCATGAAAATGCAAAATGTTTTTTTCTTTTTTTTTTGAATGCTAAGAAAGCTATGAAAATGGAAGATGATATATCTTTTTTTCTAAATGCAATGTCATGAAAATGCAAGTTTTTTTTTAGAATGTTGTGAAAATGCAAGATGGTGTTTTTTTTTACATTAGGAATATCATGAAAATGCAAGACAATGCATTTTTTTCTTCTTTTTTTTTTAAAAAAAAATACAAGAATGAATGACATGAGACATGAATGGATAAAAGAAGATTTTTTTTTAGGAATGCTATGAAAATGCATGATTTTTTTTTAGAATGCTATGAAAATGCAAGATGCTATTTTTTTAATGCTGAAAATGTCATGAAAATGTGTGATTTTTTTTATAATGCTAAGAATGTTATGAAAATGCAAGCAATGAATAGCTTTTTTCTTTTCTTTTTTTTTTGATTTTTTTAAAATCAAGAATAAATGATATGAGAAACAGATAAATAAAGAAAAAAAATTTCTGCTAGGAATGAAAATGTAAGATGATATATATTTTTTTATTTTTTTGGAAAAAGAAAAAGAAAAAAAATGCAAGAATGAATCACATAAAGAAGAGATAGATAAAAAGAAGTACGCCCCATTTGTGCGCTAGTTAGGTGGAACTTAAAGGTTGGATTTCCTTAAAGTCACGACTCTAATTTTGGCAGCCATTACGTTCGATCTATCAATACAAGATTTTCGGGACAGATCTAAACTTCTAAAAGTTATGGTCCTCAAATTGCCCATATCTATAAAGACAAGGTCCCAATTCATGAATTAATCACAAGTAGGGATAAACCCTCTCAATATAACTAGTCCATGATATTAGTAACAATCTGAGTGGTGTCTCAACAAATGTTAAGTGAGCATAAAGCTCCTCAATAACAAAAGTCGAGACCCCTCCTATTCCTCGGCTTCGCACAGACTCGGGTATAGAGCCCAAAAAGTGTGAGGTAAGTGATAGTGACGTGTGTGAGGGAGCATACAAACCTGTACAAAAATTTAAAAAAACAAATTACCCCCAACCTGCAAAAACATATATACAACAACCAGCCAGCAATCATCTATCCTAAGGCTTCAACAATTATGTACAATACATTTACAAGTAACAATATACATAAGATAATGTCATCAGATATTTACATAAAAATAATAAATAAAATCTATTTACAAACAAATGGAAAAACAAAAACAAGGACAAAAAAGGGTAAAATAAATAAATAGATTATTAATAATTTGCATAACTAACAAAAATAGACCTGACTCTCCAAATGTCCCCAGTGGAGTCGCCATCTGTTGCGACCGAGATCGCGGCGGATAATAGCAACTCATATGAGATTTAGAATATGAAAAATGGAAAATGGAGTCGCCACCAATTTTATTTTAACTTAGGAAAAATTGGAAAACCTTTCTTTGAAAATGGTCTTTGGGACCAGATTGGATTCGGGAGTCGATTATGGATAAGGAAGGGCGGAAACTTAATCCCACAGCACCCCTAACACACCCATTCTAAAACGGTACCTTAAGTTAATTGTGCAAATTCTTAACAATCCTTGGAAATATTTATTTTACCCATTTTGCAAAACATCGTAACTATTTATTAAAAAAAAAAAAACCACAAAATTATGAAAAAATTAATTTTAGCTTGACAGAAATGAAATTCTGCTCCTACGTATCCTCGGGTGCAATGGGGAACTCAAAGTCACGTAGTTCTCTAATAAATGATTATGGGTTAGTTAACTTTAATCATAAAAAAAAGATTTTTTTTTAAAGAGATTTTATTTGAAAACAAATCTCCACTTGCACAGGGTTCAAGTTAGTACTAGGTTACTCAATAAACCTTTATGATCCAAACGACAATGAAGATAACATCTGCTATTCAATTATCATCATTGGTCATTGCATTTATTAAAAAAAATTATCATTTTTTTAAAGGAAGACACAAAGACAAATAAGCACACACAATGAGCTAGATAAATAATAATAAAAAGCAAGATCAAATATAAACATCTCAAATCAAACAACTTTAAACAAATTTTATTTTATTTTTAGATTTTTCTCCATTTTTTATTTTTATATTATTTTTTTATTTTTTGTACTTTTTGCTTTTTATTAGTCACAAAACACAATATAAAACATACCATTAAATAAAGTAAACATCAAACAAAAATTAATCTTAAATGACAAACAATTAAACTCAAGATACATTTCTTAATTTTTTTCTTTTTTTTTTTTTACTTTTTCCATTTTTTTCTTGATACATTTTTTTTTTTTTTTTTTTTTTTTATTTTTTTATATGATCCTACATATTTTTGTCTCTATATTTTTTTTTTTTTTTGCTAAGTCTTTAAATTACCATGCATATTAACTTTAGGCCAACAAAAAAAAATAAAAAAAAAGGATTAACACACTTACCGTAATCTCTTTCTTTTTTTTGTTTTCTTTTCTCTTTTTTATAGGCTCTTCTGTCTGAATGGCCCAAGCTATATATATATATATATATAAAGCTACTAAAACTGAAACAAAAGGGGTGGGGAGTTGTTACTGTGAATGAACTTGCAGAGTCATAAACCAAGAGCAGGGGCGGCAAGATGCGGCAGTGCACAGTAGGTTGCACGGATCTATGACGCAGGTGGCGCGGATCAAGTCTGGGTGCTGTTCAGCGGTGCAGGCTTCACGGCGGTGAACGGCGACGAGAGGTGGTGCGGTGGGTCAGTGGTTGAGGATCTCGGTTGAGGGCAGCAGCGCACTGTGGCCAGGAACGGCTGGTGGTAGCGTGATCTGGCCGCTGCGCTGAGGGTGATGATGACGCACGGCCTGCTGCGTGGCTTAGGGACGGTGGCTGTTGGTTGGAGCTTAGATCTGGTTTGCGATGATGGATCTAGTCATGGCTTCAACGATGCAGAGGATGGCTTGGGTGATTGTGGGTGTGCGATGAGGTGGTCTGAGATCTCGGGTTCGTGCTGCACGAGGTTGCAGTCCGTGTATGGGTGGCAGCCATGGAAGATGGTGAAGCGTGAGTGGCGGCTCCGTGGAGGGTCATGGCTGGGTACGGGTCTGTGAGTGTGGAGGCGCGGTCATGGTTGTAGGTGGTGATGGTGAAGGAGTGGTTACGGGTGGTGAAGTGAATGTTGGGTCGTGGACGTTGGGTGTGATGGAGTGGAGGTGAACTTGATGATGAAGTTGGTGATTAGTGGTGGTAGTGAAGTGGAGGGATAGTGATGAAGATGGTTAAAGTGATTCACAGTTGGTGATTTATGGGGTAGAATGGTGGTTTCCCTGTTTGGGGTAAGAGTTTTGGGTTGGTCTGCCGATTGATAGTAGCTGTGGTGAGGTTATGGCTTAATGATGAAGGTGTTGTGTTGAGCTTCTGTGAAGATATTTTTCTCCCAAAACTCCCAGCTCTCAGGTGGCTTTCTAAAAAAATTCTCCTTGCTGCTGGCTGCCCCCAGTTGAGTGGGTGAAGAGAGTCCATCATACGTTTGCTGCTGCCCCCCTTTACTTCATTACGTGAGATCCAAAAAAAAAATGAAAAAGTCGTGTGTGCAGGGGTTGCGTGTGAGAGGAGTGAAAGTGTCCTGAGTGACTGAGTGAATGAAACTGTGCAGAGGATTATGTGTTGCAGTTAGTAACACTTACGTGAGATAGTGGTGAAAAAAGATGGAGAAAGTCAGTGGGTCCAATTGTGTGTTGCAGTCTATGGCCTTTTACTCAAAAGGAAAACAAAGCAGCAAGCTTTTACGTTACATCTTTTTTTTTTTTACTTTTTCTTTTCTTTTCCAATTTTTTTTTATTTTTTTTGTTTTTTTTTTTTTTTGTTTTTACTAAGGTGGGCCTATGTGTTTGGGCTAAAAAAAAAGATCAATAATGTGAACTTGAATTAATTGAATTTTTTTCTTTTTTTTCTCTTTTTTTTATTTTTAACCCGGTCAAAATTGGGTGTTCACAAATCCCAAGGAACGTTGCAAAGTCATTACATTAATGAGTAGGAAGATTGTTGAACCAGTTGTTAGGGAGTTGATAGAAGAGAAAAAGCAAGGTGTTGAAGACTTGATAGTGGAAGAAGACCAACAAAAATCAGTGGGACAAGAAGACAATAAAACAGAAAAAGATAAGAAGTTGAAGCTAGTTGATGAGGACTCCATCTTGAGGAAAACAAAGAGCCAATTATTAAAAGAAGACAATAAGCCTCAAGAGATCCTTCTCTACGTTAAACTTCCATATCCACATTTGGGGAAGAAAAAGGACAAAGAAGAATAATTTGCTCGATTCCTTGACATTTTTAAAAGATTACAGATTGATATTCCTTTTGTTGAGGCATTAGAGCAAATGCCTACCTATGCCAAATTCATGAAGGAACTCCTCATCAAGAAAAGGAAGTTAAAGGAAGATGGGACAGTCGCTTTGACAGAAGAATGCAGTGCGATTTTATAGCGGAAGCTACCTCCAAAGCTCACTGACCCCGGTAGTTTCACTATCCCTTGCACTATTGAGAACATAACTATCGGGAAGGCTCTTTGTGACTTGGGGGCAAGCATCAATCTCATGCCTTTGTCCATTTTAAAGAATTTATGAGTGGGTGAGGTGAAGCCTACTCGTATGGCACTTCAAATAGTAGACCGGTCCATTAAACACCCTTATGGAATCATAGAGGATGTATTAGTAAAAGTAGATAAGTTCATCTTCCCAGCTGACTTTGTCATTCTAGACATGGAGGAGGATTCCGAGATACCACTCATCTTGGGGAGACCTTTCTTAGCCACTGGTCGTGCTCTAATAGATGTCCAACAAGGACAGCTGTGGCTTAGAGTTCAAGATAAAGAGATCATTTTCAATGTTTTTGAGGCTATGCATCACCCGAGTGATAAGGGGCAATGTTTTCAAATGGATATGGTTGATGTAATGGTCAAAGAAGTTTTTGGGACAGCAATAACTTTTTACTACTCTTGAGAAGGTAATGGTTAATTCTATTAAAAATCTTTGTGATGAGGAAAATAAGGAAGTAGAAGAATGCATACAGAATTTGGAGGCTCAACAAGTTCAGTTGGTTGTTGATGCCAAGAAGGAAGAGCTAAAGAGAGATGAAGTACAAGAGAAGCCCAAGTTAGAGCTCAAGCCACTCCCTCGACACTTGAAATATATTTTTCTTGGCAAGAATGATGAAAATCCTGTCATAGCGAGCAATGAATTGTCCAAGTTGGAGGAAGAGAAACTTGTAAGGGTACTTAGAGAACACAAGACAGCTATAGGGTGGTCTATTTTAGATTTGAAAGGCATAAGTCCCTCATTTTGCATGCATAAAATTCTACTTGAAGGAGAATTTAAACCAGTAGTGCAACCCCAAAGGAGGTTAAATCCTACAATGAAAGAGGTTGTGAGGAAAAAAGTGCTGAAACTTCTTGAAGCAAGGATGATATACCCTATTTCAGATAGTGTGTGGGTAAGTCCGGTTCAAGTGGTACCAAAGAAAGGAAGGATGACAGTTGTTAAAAATGAAAAAAATGAGCTCATTCCCACACGTACAATTATGGGTTGGCGCATGTGTATAGACTATCGTAAACTCAACCAAGCCACTCGGAAGGACCATTTCCTGCTACCATTTATAGATCAAATGCTAGAAAGGCTAGCTAGTCAAGCTTTCTACTACTTTCTAGATGGTTATTCCGGATATAACCAAATTGCGGTTAATCCGGAAGATCAAGAGAAGACAGCTTTTACATGTCCATTTGGGATCTTCGCCTATCGTCGGATGTCATTCAGATTATGTATTGCACCAGCCACGTTTTAAAGGTGTATGCTTTCTATTTTTTTTTATATAATTGAAAAATCAATAGAAGTTTTTATGGATGACTTTTCTATTTTTGGTTCATCTTTTGATTTATGCCTTATTAACTTAGCTGCTCAAAGGTGTGCAGAGACCAACCTGGTTTTAAACTGGGAAAAGTGTTATTTTATGGTACATGAGGGGATTGTCCTTGGTCACAAAATTTCAGTTAAGGGAATTGAGGTAGATAGAGCAAAGATAGAGGTCTTAGAGAAGCTACCACCACCAACGAATGTTAAAGGAGTCTGAAGTTTTCTTAGACATGCCGGGTTTTATAGACGTTTCATTAGAGATTTTTCCAAAATTGCTAAACCCTTGTGTATCTTGCTTATAAGGATTGTCCTTTTGAATTTACTACTGAATGTTTGCATGCTTTTACTGTTTTGAAAGAGAAATTAATCATTGCACCCATTATTGTTGCGCTGGATTGGAATTTACCATTTGAATTAATGTGTGACGCTAGTGATTTTGATGTTGGAGCTGTGTTAGGACAGAGAAAAAAGAAATTCTTTCATGCTATTTACTATGCAAGTAGAGTGTTGAATGAAAATCAAATTAATTGTGCCACAACTGAGAAAGAATTACTTGCAATAGTGTTTGTATTAGAAAAGTTTAGATCTTATCTCGTTGGGTCTAAAGTCATAGTGTTTACTGACCACTCTACTATAAAATACTTACTGACTAAGGTTGATTCCAAGCCACGACTGATTCGTTGGATCTTACTTTTGCAGGAGTCTCTCAAGATTCTCTACAAAAAATTTCCTTGAGGAAGTGTACCATATAAAAATCTCCAAACTCCCCAAGTCAAGGGCTCTACGACCACCAGGACAGGTGGATAAGTCCAAGCATTGTAACTATCACCATGCTTACAGATACAATATAGAGGATTGTATTAACCTCCGAGATGTCATAGAGACTCTAATACAACGAGGATGGCTCTAAAGTCATGTCCAAAAGCCTTAAGATGGCGATTCGTTGCATTATCAAAAAAAGGATGAAAGAAAAAAAAGCTATAGTCCGCAACGATAGACACCCTCCCTTGGTGATCGATCACCACCTCAGGAGCGTTCCTAGCATCAGAAGGAAGATTCCCCCCAAAGGGAAGACAGACGTGACAATGAGGTCATAATGACCATTAACACCATTTTAGGTGGTTTTACAAGTAGCAAACAGATAAGGTTCGCTAGGAGGAGACATTTAAAGGTAGTGGTCAGTGTGGCATCCCTCCCCATCATCAAGAAAAGAAGTGGATCTTAGAGCATGCCAGCAATCAACTTCTTGAACAATGATGCAGAGGGAGTGATCTTGGGCTATGGCTATCCTATGGTCATTTCAAGAATTATAGCCAATGCAAAGGTGAAAAGGATTTTCGTGGACCAAGTAAGTTCGACAAACATCTTGTTCATGGATTACTTTTGGAGCCTCAGACTTCCCTTGTCCAACCTTAAGCCCTTTGAGACCTACCTAATAGGGTTTTTGGAAGGCAATGTGCGGCTCGAAGGATACATAGAGTTATACCTCATCCTAGGGGTAACCCTTTTGGAGAAAAGGGTAAAGGTTAAATTTCTAGTGGTTGACTGCCTATCTGCCTACAATATCATCTTGGGAAGGTTGTCATTGAATACTTTTGGAGCTATAGTGTCTATCCACCACCTCGCCATGAAGTTCCTTACGGACGACGGAGAGGTGGCAACAATGAGAGCAAATCAAGCTGCAGCTCAAAGCTACTATAACGACATCCTAGATTTTCCAGAGTTTGTATCTCACTCAAGACAATACGCCTCACCACCTCAAAGGAAAAACCCCCCAACCCGTGAAGATGGCTAAGCTCAATGTCTAGAGTGACGTGAAAGAGAAAAGGCCACAACCTAATGGCTAGTTAATTAAAGTCCAACTCGGACCAAGGCCCAATCAGATCATTAAGATCGAAGTGGGCCTCTCCAAGTTGGAATTAAAGAGAATGATAGAGTTCCTGCTATAGAATAAAGATCTTTTCGCATGGATAACAGTCGATATGCTTGGCCTCGATCCCAATTTCATTTGTCACAAGTTATTGGTCTTCACCAATACCAAACTAGTATTGCAAAGGAAGAGAAAAGTGGGACCTAAGCATTAAAAGGCCATTTAAACGCAAGTGAAGGAGCTCTTTAGTACATGATTTTTTAGGCAAGTCTTGTATATCACTTGATTGTCAAACGTGGTCTTAGTTAAGAAGTCCTCTAGGAAGTGGTGATTGTGTATAGACTACACAGACCTCAATAAAGCTTGCCACAAGGACCCTTAAACATTACCTGACATGGATAAGCTAGTGGAAGGTACCAGTATCTATCTTTCATGGATACCTATTTGGGGTACAACCAGATTCCAATACATCTAAAAGACAAGGAGAAAATTGGAAAGATGATGCCCGTCGGATTGAAAAATGTTGGGACCACCTACCAACAGATGATGAACAAAGTCTTTGAGGAGCAGATTGGGAAAATGGAGGTGTACATTAACGACATGATCGTGATGACCCCAATCACAAGAGACCACATTGGTGACCTCATAGAAATTTTTGGACAATTGAGGCAACATAATATGAGGATGAATCGAGAGAAGTTCATGTTTGGGGTCTAAGCTAGAAAGTTTCTAAAGTTTATGCTAACAAATCAAGGAATCATAGTTAACTCGGACAATAATCAACATGCAAAGCCCCAGAATAATAAAGGAGATCGAACAACTCATAGGACAGATAACGACGTTGACAAGATTTGTGTCCAAGTCAGTTCAAAGGGCCTTACCCTTTTTCAAGCTTTTAAAGAAGGGAATGGAGTTCAAGTGGAATTCAAAGTGCGAATAAGGCTTCCAGAGCTTAAAACTGACGCTCTCCACACCTTTGATCCTGACCAAACTAGAGGACAAAGAAACTCTATTCCTCTATCTTTCAATAAGTATAGAAGGGGTTAGCTCAGTCCTTATCAAAAAGACAAAAGAAGAGCAAAACTCTATCTACTTTGTGAGCAAAGTCCTACAAGGACTGGAGCTCTATTACCAGAGAATTAAGAAGTTATCTTTTATTTTGCTTGTTTCAGCAAGGATATTGAGATAATACTTCCACTGTCACACTGTGGTTATGAGAATAGACCATCCAATTAGGTAGGTGTTGCATTGGCTTGAACTCATAGAGAGAATGATTATATGGTCTGTGGAGTTGTCTGAGTTCAGAATTGGATATGAGCCCCACCAAGCTATCAAGGCATAAACTTTATCTGACTTCGTAGTGGATTTCACCCATTGTTTGACCTCTGACCATGAGAGGGAATGAACTATCTTTGTGAATAGAGCATCCAATCCAAAGGAAAGCGGGGTTGGCATTATCTTGGAGAATGAGAATAGCGTGACAGTGGAGCAATCTTTGAAATTTGAGTTCTCTACCTCAAACAACTAAGCAGAATATGAAGCAATGATTGTTGGACTCCTCATGGCGAAGGACCTTAAAGCCACTAAAGTAAGACTTTGCAATGAATCCCAACTGGTTGCCTCCCAAGTCTTGGGGGAATACCAAACTAAGGACCCCTAATTGCAAAAATACTTACCAAAAGTGAAGTAACTCATGGAGGGATTCTCCAAGGTAAGCAAAATTCTAAGGTGGACATTTTCCAAGCTCGCCAGCACAAAAAGCCCTAAGAATAATAGGTCAATTATCCAAGAGACCCAGCATAGTTGATGCTAAGATAGTGAAGGCAATAGATGAGGAGAATAGTCAGATCATGCCCATAGCGACATATTTGCGCTGTAGAGAGCTCCATTCGGACCAAACAAAAGCTAAAAAGATAGTTAAAATGGCAGCATAGTATATTCTAGTGGATAATAGACTTTATCATAGAGGCTTTCCTCTCCCACTACTAAAGCATCTTACACCGGATGAAGCCCAGTACATCCTCATTTAAACTCATGAAGGCTATTATGGCTAGCATCTAGGGGAAGATCCATGGAAAGAAAAGCCTTACGAGCAGGGTACTTTTACCCCACCATGTTGACCGATGCCATGACTTACATCCAAAGTTGCGATAAGTGTCAAAGGTTCTCCAACATCCAAATGGCACCACTCGAATAGCTGAAGTATTTGGTGATAGTCGTGGACTATTATACAAAGTGAATTAAAGTAGAGCCCTTAGTAACCATTGTAGTGGACGAGGTTAAGAATTTTTTTTGAAGAAAAGCATCATCTGCAGTTTTGGGATCTTAGAGTCCATTATCATGGACAATGGAACCTAGTTCACTGACAAGGAGTTCAGAGAGATGTTTTCTAACCTCAAGATTAAACAACATTTCATCTCAGTTGAACACCCACAAGCCAACAGGTAGGTTGAAACCACCAACAGGTTGATACCTCAAGGATTAAAGAGAAAGCTCGAAAATACCAAGGGTGAATAGGTTGAATAATTAAGCCATGTACTTTAGGCATATCGAACAATCCTTCACTTGGCCACCAGAAAGACACCTTTCAAGCTCACCTATGGCTCCAAGGCCATGATTCCAGTGGAGATCCGAAATTTGAGCTAGAGAAAGGAGCACTTCTCTAAGAATCTGAATGATGGAATCATGCAGGAAGAACTTAACTTGACAGAAGAACAGTGCAAAGTGCCCATATTAGAGAAGTCGTGTTCAAGCTCTAGATTGCTTAGAGGTATAATTAGTGAGTCATTCTCAAGAAAGCAGGAATAGGAGGACAGAATGTATAAGAAGGAAAACTAGCCCTAAATTAGGAAGGC
This sequence comes from Ormosia semicastrata, assembly GCA_029884595.1. Taxonomy (NCBI): domain Eukaryota; kingdom Viridiplantae; phylum Streptophyta; class Magnoliopsida; order Fabales; family Fabaceae; genus Ormosia; species Ormosia semicastrata. The sequence continues at coordinate 12,651,511 of JAQQTO010000063.1, read as the reverse complement.
TCATATTGGGTAATGAAAGTGCTAGACAATGGGGCATACAAGATCACTGACCCCGCAAGACAAGAGCTACCTAGATCTTGCCACACCTCCAACTTGAAGAAATATTACAGTTAGATGTTTATCTTTTGATTGTGAGAATGGATGTAATGAAGTCGTAAGTCAACACAAACAATGAAAGAGAGGTTTATTCAAAAGTTACAACTTATATTCCTAATCCAAAACCTACAATTATTACATTCATCTTTAGAATTTTAGCTCGCACAGAAACACTAAAGGGACATCAAATCCTTAAAGCACAATTTCTCAAACTAAAAGCCAAGAATGAGATCTCGAATCCTAACTTAGGCATGAAATTATAAAGCCAAGTATAGGATCTCATATTCCAACTCAAGCTAAAAGTCAAGTATGGGATCTCATATTTCAACTTAGGTTAAAAGCCAAGTATGGGATCTCAAATCCCAACTTAGGCTGAAAAGCCAGATATATGATGTCAAATCCTAAGCTCGGGTTAGGAAGGGGCGCTGGACCCTCGAAATGTAGAACCAAAGATAGTAAAATTACTAAGGTAAATAAGGCAGAGATAAACGTAAATACACTGACTGCAAATATAAAATACCAATGAAAAGCCCCAATAGAGGGTACATATTGTATTTACAATCTTAAATGGGCCCTTAAAGGGCCGAAATAAAAACAAAAGGAATAAAAAAGGATGGCAGAGAACAACTACGAAGCAAGGGTGTCAATGTCGGCTTCAACGTTGGCATTGTCATTAGTGTCAACGTTGACACCATCCTCAGCTTAGATACTGACTTCAACATTATTGACTTTAGCTTGATTGTCGTCCTCATCATCTTCTGAGGGAGGATCTACAATCTGGTCATCTAATACCATCTTCAGGTAGTCGATCCCCTCCAAGTTAGTGATAACAGGATAAAGGACGGTGACCTAGGTTAGGGCATTTTGGAAAGACTCTTTAGTAACGCCCTCCTAACCTTCAAGAAGCTCTTTCTTTTCTTTGGCCCAGGCTTTTCTCTTAGCCTTGATGTTCTTCTCGAGGTTCAATAACTTTTTCTCAGCTACCAACGCCTTTGCCTTCCAATCATCTGAATCCCTAGCTTTCAAGTTCTTTAGGCTTGGTTTCAAAAATCTTCGCCTTTGCTTCAAATTTTTTTGTCTCAATCTTCTAGCCCTCTGCCCTCGTTGTTTCATTGACCACCTTCAACTAAGTTAACTTTAGCTCATTGCGAGTCATGGTCAAACTCTTCCCCAACTTCTTTTTTTCTTTCTCTTACCTTGAGCTCTTATCTTAAAGTATCTTGAGATCAAACTCCAGCATGGTGATCCTCTTGATGTCTAAGGTGGATGCCTCTAAATACCAAAGGATGCTAACTGTCTGCAAGTTTGCTTTCTCTGTTTTTAGGAAAAGCTCGAAGAGGGAGTATTAGTTAAGAGTTGCAATGTTGTCCAGGGTCTCAAAGAAGGTGTCCATGTGACCCTAGACGTCGAATGCATTGCTCCAAATGGTGGCCGATAAGGATGGGGAACCTATTGTCAGATCAAGGATATGGGCTCCCCAGGCAGAAGTCCCTACTATGGCCTTGGGAGCGTCTGCTGAAAAACTGCCATTTGAGGTTGCGGTCTTCTTCAGTCGGCTCTCGCCCGCTTGATCAGACACCTTGTGCAAATGAAAAGCTCAGACAGTCAACTAGAAGGCCCCAAGCTCACCTCTTTGGATCCTATCACCTACTAGTCATTTCTGGCTTCACGGATAGAGGAGTCCATCTGCATAGCTTCAGATTTAAAGGCCACAGCGACGTTCTCCTTCGACCTCTGCAAGTTCTCAAAAGGCACAATGTTATCTATAAGCAAGAAAAACCATAGTTAGAACAAAATAATGGCAAAGCAAGAAACAAAAAATTCAAGCAAAACAGATAAATGTTAAAATGACCCCAAACCACAAAGTTTACCTGAGATGCCCTTCAGCTCGACATCGTTTCAGTTTATTAACTGAGAGCTTTTGAGGACTCTAGCTCTAACATCTCAGCCAAACAGTTGATAGTTTCTGGCTCGACCTTCAACAATTGCTCCTATTTAATAGCTAATAGACTTTTCTTCTTGAAACTCTTATTCTAGTAGAAATTGATCTTGGGCTCTTTGTCACAACCGGGATAGCGACAAGAGGCAACAAAAAAATTAAAAACAAAATAAGAATTAGGGGAGTCACCACCAACTTTATTGGGTTAGGAAAATGTTGAAAAACCCTAAAAAAATTGGAAAACTAGTCTATATAAACCAAATTTGATTCAAAAATCGATTATGCACAAGGAAGGGCGAAAACTTAATCCTACAACACCCCTATACATTGGTCCTAAGACGATTACCTTAAAATCAATTGTGCGAATTAAATAACCTAAAAATATTTCATTTACCCCAAAAAAGAAAAAATATTCAATGACAAAAAAAGAAAGATTAACATAAAAAAAGGAATTATGAATAAAAATTGATGACAATTAAAATAGTTACAAGTAATGTAAAAAATCAAAAATTAAAATATTCAAGGTCAAAGAGCAAATTAAAAATAAAAAAGCATCAAGAGCTAGTTTACAAAAATTTACAATAAATGAAAACTATTTACATATAAATCAAATAAATCAAAATCAAAATATTTATAATAAAAAGAAAAATAAAATAAAATAAATCACAAAATTAAAATTATAAAAGTTTAATTTTGATTTTACTTTCGGCCTACATGTCCCCTAAGTGTAATGAGAAGTTCAAAACCAATGTAATTCTTTAAGAAATAAGTGTGGGTTAGTTAGTTTTAATTAACTTGAAGACTAACAAGTTGTCGTAATTCAGCTGACATTCCAAGAGGTAGTATGGTTAACAAACTGTCACAACTAGAAGTGGGTACACAGGCCGGCCCAAGCCGCAACGGATCACAAGTAAACAGATCGAGCTAAGTTGGTCCGCAAATTAAATGGATCTGCATTATTCCAGCCCGTGTCTGCATCGCTTAATGTCGCAGTTTTACAGGATGGTCCGCGGCTCTCAGTATTTATTTATTTATTTAGTTTTTAAATGGCTAAAAGGGGGCAGGGAAAAACATGTATATAAAGGTTAGGCCCAAATCTACTTGCATAAATCTTCTATGTTTTTTACTTTTTAGGCCATGTATAAGTATGTAAAGGTTAGGCCCAAATATGATAGTCTCTCACTTAAAGCTAAACTGCCTAATATATATATATATAAAGAAAACTTGAAGATCAACAAAAAAAAAACTTTTTACTAAAATCATTAGTCTCTATATTTAGTATTAAGCTAAAGTGTGTAATTTTATGGATGACTCAAACACTTGAGGATTAACCCTTTATATAGGAGGCTGGGAGGGTGAAAGAACATGATTTTTCCGATATGGGACTTAGTGAAGCGAATAGTTAACCAATGTGGGACTTTATGTATAAAAGATATTACTGTAATTTTTTCCCGTCTATCTTTGTGATCTTTTTCTTCCCATATTTTATTTTTTCAAAAGACTCGAACAAAATTGGGTGTTAACCGTAACCCATTATGCTTGACCGTTCGAATAAAAAGGTCAAAGCAAAGTGAAAAAAAAAACAACCAATTTTGTTCAAGAAATTTTGTTAATCAAATCAAAATCTTCCTAGACCAAGGGAGTAGCAATCCAACAAATCATTAGAAAACTTGAAAACAACATAATGCTAAAAAAATGGCATAAACAAACAATCAACCAATTATTCACAAACCTAAATAACAAAAAAAATTATACAAAAATCTGTGACAAACAAATATTCAAAATCTTGGATAACAACTAGAAAATCAAATATCTGAGACAAATAAAAATTAACAGATATTTGACAACCTAGATAGCAAATAATTAAAATATCTTAGGCAAACAAAAATTTAACAGATATTTGATAACCTGAACAACAAGGAATTCAAATATCCGAGACAAACAAAAAATGGGTGAGATAAAGATCCTTGGGGTTTGAACCCGGAACTGAGAAGATAAAAAATCCCAAGGTTGGAACTTGAAACTGATGAGAGAAAGATCCTATGGGTTTGAACCCGAGACTGATGAGATAAATATCCCGAAGGTTGGAACCCATAACTTATGACATAAAGATCCTCGAAATTGGAGCTCGAAACTACTGAGATAAAGATCCCTGGGGTCAGAGCTTAGAACTGCTAAGAAAAAGATTTCCGAGGTTTGAACTTAGAACTAATGAGATAAAGACTCCCCGAGGTTGGAACCTGGAACTGCTAAGATAAAGATTCCCAAGGTTTGAACCCGGAACTGATGAGATAAAGATCCCCAAGGTTGAAACCTAGAACTAAGGAGATAAAGATTCCCCGAGGTTTGAACTCGGAATTGATAAGAAGAAAATCCTCGGGATTTGAATCCAGAACTGATTAGATAAAAGAAGTAGTTCAAAAACCAAGTAATCAACAAGTTATTTTGAAATCCAAAAATGAGCTAACTATGCAACCCTAGACCTAGTAACAAAAACATCAAGTCATTCCATCTCCGAGCTATTCAAACTAGGCTATTCAAAAACCTAATAATCTATCATACAAAGATTGTTGGTAAAAATCATGCAAAGACAACTTATTGTTGCAAAGTTACAAAATTAAACAATACTTTTTTTCTAAACATCAATTAAAGATGGAGTTCAAAACTCAGTCTTTCAAATGACTCACACAAATGTAAAATTTTAATTAATAGAAAAATTCATTTCAAATTCAAAATTCTAGAAGGATCCAGATGAGAAAGCATTTCCATAAAATTCCTAAGAAATCATTTACCATTGTGTCACAACATACATTTATTTACTCAAAAACGAACAAGGTGAATTTAAGGCTAGTAAGAAAAGAAAAGAATATTTCGAAGATGTAACAAAAGAGATCAGGGATTACAAGACAAGCCCCCAAGTATACAAGTATTAGTCTAAGAAATTCAACATCTTTTCAACTCTCCTTCATGTGAGAATTTTCAAAATTATCCCCCAAGTATACAAGCAATAGTCCATAAAGTTCAATACATTTCCAACTCTTCTTAATGCAAGAACTTTGAAAATCAGCCCCTAAGTTACAAAATTAGCATCCGCATGGACCTTGAGGTTCAACAACCAATTCATCTTCAAAAATTTGTAATTTATTGCTTCAAACTTTCATTAAAAATTGTATCCAACAATAATGTAATTCAAGTATCTCATCATCAATTTCATTTTTCTCTATTTTTATTTTTTCACTTCTATTTTCATTAATTTTTTCTTTTTTCCTTTGTTTTTTGGAGCAATGAACTAAATAGCTTGAAGGAGTAAGAATCATTTTGTCTCAAAATTAAAGATTTTGAAAATAGAAGCAATCACTCAATGATCAAAATGGACTTTATCAAACTTGTAATGTGGCAACGGTTAAGGGTTATCAAAGAAAGGATATAAAAAACCTAAACAAGTGTTTAAGGTTTAATTGGGACTTAGGATCTTTAACATCGTAACTCCAAGCCATGTTTTGTCAATTGCATTTTTGCTTTTCTAGAACAATTATCCTTTTTCATTTCAGAGTGAAAACCCTTTGTTTTTGTTTTTCTTCCTCTATTTTTGCTGCTTCTTCTTTTTTTGCTTTTTCCTTTTTTAGACATTTAGTTTTCAATGATATTTTTCTTCTTTTTCCTCAAATTTTCTCTTCTTTTGATTGGCATTTACAAATTATGACAACTAAACATTAATAATTAATCCTCCTTAACCGCAAGCCCCAGTGTAGAGGTGACCCTTGTCCAATATTCAATCGAAAAAAGAATTTTAGGCTCAAACGGGGTGACAAAGGATATTGATGATTTTTTTGGATGGAGAAAGATGGACAAACCTCATTTCAAATCGTAATTGCCTTTTTTCAAAACTTTAATCTCAATACAAAGCTTTACAACCAACGTATACTAGCATTTTTTGTTCAATTGCTCCTTTTCCACTTTTTTTCCTTTTTTCTTTACTTTTTTCCCTTCTTTTTTCTATGAAGCACCAAAGATACAAGACACTAGATCACATAAACACCTTCTCAATGGACACAAAAGATACAAAAGTGTAAAAATAATAACACAACGGTATGATGAACATGCAACCTTGAAGCTTCCTTGCAACACTCCTTTCAACTTATTGTTAACCCACAACTTTCTCAACTTCATAATTTCCATGTATTGCTTGGGGGTAAAGGGGCGATGAACATGGGATTAAAGGTAAAATTTGAAGGGGTTTATACAATGAAGGAATTCATGGAATAGTATTTTGGGATGGAAATAAAGAAACAAGAAGAATTGGTATTATCTACTCTAAAGTAGGACATTAGGATCCACAAAAGGTTCAAGTTGAATGTTACTGACAAATGATCAAGAATTAAGTTAAGGTGGGCATAAGAATGAGTTAGGATTACAAACAAACACATGTTATGACACAATAGTGAGATCTGAGAGTTTGAAAGCAAATTTTGATGGGAAATGATGGCTTAAAATCTGGATTTTTCATGACTTTTCTTCATTTTTTTTTGAAAGCAAGAGCTAATGTGAAAGTAAAAATTCAACAATGAGAATTTTTTATTTGATTTTTTGAAAAGAATGAAAAGATGCATGAATGCATTTAAAAAAAAAGAAACACTACAAAAATTAAAAATGCAAAATATTTTTGAGACAATGAATGCAATTTTTTTTTTTGTTTTTGACATGCAAAGTAAAAAAAAGGACAAATAAAAGTACAAATGGGAAATGAGTCAATTATTGGAAAAATAAAAAAGAAATTAAACTTATCTACATAAAGGAAAGAAAATTTCAAACTTTTTTAATAACTTTTTGAAGACTTTTTTTCTAAGAACAACCAATAAAAGACAAGAGATAACTTGAGCCTCCAACTTTTTTTTATTGAAGCCTATCTTAGGAGTAGAAAGCCTACTTGTACCAAACACAACTTAGACTTCTAGCTATTTGGGTGACCTCTAGGGAACTCTATTAGTGAATAAGTTTTCAATGGTGGTTCTATGACTCTAAAGGTCTTAAGTCTCCAAAGCTAATATCTCATTTCAGAATGTTTACCCAATATCAAGTGAATTGTTAGGTGTGGGACATTCATGGAAGAGACACACTCTGAATGAGATTTTCGTGATAACCAAACAAGATGTGCATCTAAAATGGCTACCACTATATAACCTCTTACCTATCTTATGCTTCACTCAAACCCAAGTATAGGGCCCAGCTCATTAGTATGTGAATAATGTATTCTATAAATCTAATCAACCCTAATCAACCTATGAACTACCCATTTATTTGCAAGAAATAGGAGAGCTATAAAATCACAAGAAATCATATACCCTAAGGTTCAAGAATATACATTAACAAATTACATAAGATATATTAAAAATTAATAACATTAATACTCATAAAATACAAAAGAATGGGGTAAAAAAAATAAGTAAAGGTTATAAAATTCATGCAACTAACTTTATTAGACTAGACTCTCTAAGCGTCCCCAGTGGAGTCACTAACTGTCACGACTAGGATTGTGACAAGAGCCAATCAAAAATTTTAAAACAAAATAAAAATTAGGGGAGTCATCACCAAATTTGTTGGGTTAAGAAAAAGTTAGAAAACCCTAAAAAAATGAAAAATTAGTTTGCGTAAACCAAATTAGATTCTAGAGTCGATTATACACATGGAAGGGTAGAAACTTAATTCCACAGCATCCTTATACATTCGTCCTAAGACGATTACCCTGAAATCAATTGTGCAAATTAAATAACCTAAAATATTTAAATTACCCCCAAAAAGAACAAATAATCAATGACAATAAAAGAAATATTAACATAAAAAAGGAATTACGAATAAAAAATTGATGACAATTAAAATAGTTATAAGTAATGTAAAAAATCAAAAATTAAAATATTCAAGGTCAAAGAAGAATTTAAAAATAAAATAAGCATCAAGAGCTAATTTACAAAAAGTTATAATAAATGAAAAACTATTTACATATAAATCAAATAAATCAAAATCAAAATATTTACAATAAAAAATAAAATAAAATAAATCACAAAAACTAAATTGTGAAAATCTAATTTTGGTTTGACTTTCACCTACATATTCCTAAATACAATGAGGAGTTCAAAGTCAACATAGTTCTTTAAAATATAAGTTTGGGTTAGTTAGTTTTAATTAACTTTGAGACTAACAAATTGTCACAACTTAGTTGGCCTTCCAAAAGATAATGGAGTTAACAAGTTGTCACAACTCAACTAATCCATCTTTATTATTGAATTAATTTTAAAATATCTAAAAAAATCAACAACTAATAAATAAATAAATAAATCAAACTAACCAATAAATAAGCTAAAATGAACAAAACAAGTATGTAGAAAAAAAATTAAATACATAAAAATGAAGAAAAAAAAAAAAAAAGAATTAACAAACTTACTTCTAAGGTGTGCAAATATTATGTTTGTTGCATAGGGTCCCACGTCTTCTCACAAATCAAAACCTAAATAGCAACCAAAAAAAAAATTTACTAAAATCTCCAAGCTCTATACTTAGTATTAAGCTCAAGTGTGTGATTTTCTAAATGACTCAAACACTTGAGGATTAACCTTTTATATAAGAGGTGCGGAGGGTGAAAGAGCATGATTTTTTCGATGTAGGACTTAGTGGAGAGAATAGTTTACCAATGTAGAACTTAATGTATAAAAGAGATGATTACACATCCCCCCTTATCTTTATGGTCTTTTTCTTTCCTTTTTCTACTTTTTCAAAAGACTCAAACAAAGTCAAGAAGAAGGGCAAATAACCAGACGTACCCCTTACCTAGAAGCAAGTTTCCTTGAAGTCCTTGTAAGACTCGTCGTAGAGCTCGAAACATTTATGCCCAACGTGATTCCTATTGGATATCCACCCCAGGTTGCCATTGCCACCGGTGGAGGTAAGCACAGAAAACAAATAGAAGATGCCCATAGAGGGTCGTATCTCAAAATGTCAACAAAAAATCTCATAGGCGTGTATAAAGGTCCAACTATTATGGTGTAGCTCCGAGGGTGCCGCCCCCATTCTCATAAAAACCCTTATTTGGAAGTTCATGAATGGAAGACGAAGTTCGAGACACATAAAAAATATCTCATACATGAACATGAAATGTGCCCCAGACTTCTTCTAGTTGCATATCATGTGGTCCTTGGTGCAAGTAGTGCAAACGTAATGGCCCTCAAGCCTTTAGCCCTTCATTAATGTCATGTATTGTCGGAGATCGTTAGCATTCCCCCAGCTGTAGGCCACGGGCATGATTCTTAGTGGTTCGTAGTCCACCCAAGAATAAAGTTTTGCGTCTGGTGGGGGTAGGAATCCCTTCAAATGTTTCTTGATATCAAGCTTCTTCCTCCCCATGAATACAGATGTTGGAGCTAAGTGTAAACAAATAGAGGCTGAAGAATCGTTAGAATCGCTACTTATAGATCCAAGGTATTTTTCTGCGGAGTACTTGAGCTCGGAATACGGTCACAATCCTTGAAAAATACCCCTAGATCTAGAAGCTTCAAAATGTTTGCTACCATTAGCATGAAACTTGGCAAAACTAGGCGGCCTCTGTGTCTCGGGGCAGAGAAACCCCTTGGGGCCCTCCTCCACCGCCTACAAAGCGGGGGTTATTCTAAGACATCTAGGCTACGTTTGGTGCATTGTATAAAGAAGACATAATAGTATAAGCTAATACTATCAGGTCTTATTCAATGTTTGGTGCATTCAACTGATAGTATAATGAAATCAGGTCAAGTCATTTTATCCTATTCTAAGGTGATAACTCTATCCCTTCCCCTAGTACATGATAAGACATAATAGGATTTCTATTCCAATCTTATCCTTAATTTTATTTTTATCACTCCTCTCCCTTTGCCCCACCACCACCACCACCATCACCTCCACCACCACCACCACCACCTCTACCACCGCCGCCACCACCACCACCTCTACCACCGCCACCACCGCCATCACCACCACCATCACCGCCACCATCAAGCATCGTCGCAACCACCACCACTACCACCACCACCGCCGTCACCACCACCACCACCGCCACCATCACCACCACCACCACCACCATCAAGACCGCCTTCGCCACCACCACCACCACCACCACCGCCGCCAAGCCCACCAATGCCGCCTCCACCACCAATGCTACGCCACCCGCTACCACACCACCGCCGCGTCGCCACCACCACTACCACCGCCTCCACCACCACCACACCACCATCACCACCACCTCCACCATCGCCGCCGCCACCACCGTTGCCACCACCACCACTACCACCGCCGCCACCACCACCACTACCGCCGCCACCGCCACCACCACTACCGCCGCCGCCGCCGCCACCACCACCGTCGCCACCGCCGCCACCACCACCACCACCACCACCACTATCACCATCTCCATCACCACCGCCGCCACCACCACCACCCCACCACCACCCCGCCGCCACCCCCACCACCACCGTCCCGCGCCACCCCCCCACCACCGCCGTCGCCACCGCCACCCCCACCACCACTACCACCACCACCACCACCACCACCACCATAAAGTTTTTTTATTATTATTTTTAATTATTTTAACTTTTATGCTAAAGGATATTTTGGTCTTAAAAAAAATGTTATACAATCAGCTAATTTATCCTTTTGTTATCAAATAAAAGATAGGATTATGTCTTATCCTATTAATTATACTATCATACCTTATACTATCCTATCATCTTATCTTATATTATACTATCATGTGCACCAAACATAGCCCTAGAGAAGACCCCCTCTTCTCCATTACCCCCCCCCCATTTCCCTAATTCTAACCATTGCAACCAAAAATGGAAAGAATAAAGAGAAAGAAAGAGTTACTTGTGAAGGAAAATAGGGAAGGTAAGGGCTAATTAGGGGCAAAGAAACTACTAGAACCCGTTGAAAGAAGGAAAGCTCCTTAGGAAACCGCTTGAAAACGCTTGGAAACGTTGTTGCATTGCCACTAGTGATGGCTAGAAATCATTGGAGCACGTCGGAGAAGAATGCGAGAGGATGGGGAAGCAGAAAATGGTAAATTGCTCCCCTTAACTCCTATTTATAGGGAGGCTTAATAATAATCACCACTAACCTTTGGGGGCAAAGTTGTCCATCCACATTAAATTTGAAATAATGATCAAGTGCGAAAATCGAGTAACAGCTGGGCATGAATGAACCCCTTTGCACAACGTGGCAAAAAAAACTGTTGGCTTGCACGTTAAAAGGCAGAAGTGCAGCAAAGGAAAACATCTCATACAAGCCAAAGGTCGCAATCTTATGGACCACAAGCCGCTCCTATATGGTCCAAGACTGCTCCAATACGATACAGAACACAGCCCAATCATCCAAGGACCACGACTGCTCCAATACAGAACACATCTCAACCATCTAAGGTCCAATCCGCTTGACTTCCCACATCTAGAGCCAAGGCATTGAAATCATCAGCAGAACCATTTTAGAGATCACGACCACGGAGACCCATCATTGCCTCCTATAACCTCTCAAAGGCAATGGCACTCAAATAGTGCGAGTTCCATGGTCAAGAGCTAATCGTGCCTGGCCACGAAACCCCTTAAATGCGCGAAGAGGTCAAAGTCATTGAGCACGGCCCAAAGTAGCAGCCACAATGGAGCTTGGCACTATGATAGCCATCAAAGCACTAGGTTGGGGGCAATGATCCGGACTAGAGTTTGGGCCTAATAAGGCTAAGCCCAGCAACCTTTTTGGATGTGATACTCAATCATTGGGTGATATCACCATCCTTATCCAACAAAGGGAATATTCCCCGTTGAATGCTAATAATTGGTCAGCACACAATAAGAAGAAGGTCCTAAGAAACTTCCCCCAAGATATTTTTAGGGCACTTAGAAGGACCAACTTATCCCCGAGACCTACTTAGTCCCTAAGACAATCTCCTTTATAAATAGATAGAGTAACCTCAAGGGTAAGAATCTTTTCCCCTCACTCTTTACCTCCTTACATCCTTACTCACTTGAACATTGGAGTGTCTTGCAAGTTCACAAACCCCCTCTCTCCAATGCACTAAGAGGCTACAAGAGTGACTTGGATTTGTTCCAATAGGCTTCCAATATCCTCTTACCTCAGTACATATCACAAGGCTAGAAAAGTTTGATCTAAACTTAAAAAAAAATCACCAAAAAAGGGTTGGTTCATTGAGACTGGAAAAATACCTAGGAAATACAATGAAAAATTCACCTCTATCAAAACCCAGAAAAAATGCTCAACCTACAACAGCACAGGACAGGTATGGTTGTGAGAGAGGAAAAGACACTGAGTGGTAATCCCAACTTAGTTAGAGAAGGAAAGGATAGGTAGGCTCAACTTTGTAAGAAAGGGAAAGAGACTGAGATTAGTCATCCCAAAGCAGGAGAGTGTTAGCCAAGTGGCCTCTAACTCAAGAGGGGGGTGAATTGAGTTTATGAAATATTTTCGCAAATCTTTCGTAAAACATTTGTTAAACAATTTTCGTTGAAGCTATTGGATAATTGAAGTGAATAGATAAATGAGATTGAATACTTCACTCACAAATTAAATAAACCAAGATGGATAATATTCAAGCAAGCATATAAAGTAAATGCACAAATATAAAGAGATAGGGTTGAGAGAATCAAACACAAGGATTTATCCTGGTTCAGCCACCCCTTGTGACCTACGTCCAGTCCTCAAGCGAACCACTCGAGATTTTCCACTAAACTTCAAGCTTGAACGGGTGCTTGAAAAATCTTTACAGATTGGAGCACTCAACAACACTTTGGGATACCTCACCCTTGTGCTTTGAGTCTCAAAACAGGGATGCCTCACCCTATACAACCTTTGAGGGATACCCCACCCTCTTTACACCTTTGAAGGATACCTCACCTTCTTCTCAACAAGGGATACCTCACCCTTTTTCACTAGAGGGATACCTCACTCTCTTTACACAATAAGCAAAGTGTTTGAATGATAGAAACTCTCTCAAAGAGTAGATTAATACAAATTGAAGCTCTCACTAGAATAGATTATTACAAATTTAAGCTCTAATATGCTCTCAAAGATTTTTCACGTTTTTGGCAGAAAACAGAGCAAGAAATGGATTTGAGGATTGATTCACGTTTGGAAGTATTGGTGATCAGTTTTTAGTTCAAGGTCAACCTCAAATAAAGACCCAACTTTGGTATTTATAAGTTTCTCAATTAATAGAGCCATTGGGGTGGTTTGGGCATGCATTTAATGCATTAAAAATAGTCGTTGGACGTTGTCAGGATTCTTGTAATCGATTACTCAACTTATGTAATCGATTACATATGTTGTTTCAACGTGTTCTTGACTTTCTGGGCTCTGTGTAATCGATTACATTCTTGGTGTAATCGATTACATGGCTTCTGACTTATGTGTAATCGATTACAATATCTGTGTAATCGATTTCATGACTTCTGACTTGCTGTGTAATCGATTACAATATCCATGTAATCGATTACATGACTCTTTGAACGTATTCTTGCCTTTCTGGGCTTGATGTAATCGATTACATATATTGTGTAATCGATTACATGGCCTCTGACTTGCTTGTAATCGATTACATTGCTCATGTAATCGATTACATGCCTTCTGTTTGCTGTGTAATCGATTACAAACATTGTGTAATCGATTACATTGGCCATTGAACACATTTTTCAAGTCCAATAAAGCTTGTAAGTCATTTTTAACACCTCAAGACACTTGATTAAACATAAATCCTTTTAAGAGTGTTAGATTTAAGATTGAAACTCAAGTTTTATTGAAAGTCATGTTTAACTTCGAAATTTCTCATTTATTTTGAAATCATATATTGAAAAACCATTTGAGAAATCTTGAGAGCATTTAACATTAATGTTCTAAGTCTTATAACTAAATAAACATTCTTGTCTTCTTTCTTTGATCTTGATTTTTCCTTTTGCGCTTGATCTTCACTATTGCACTTGAACTTCACTTTGGCCTTTGTTATCATCAAAAACCCATTTGATATGCTTCAAGACATAAGCATTCACATTCTCTCCCTTTTTGATGATGACAAACTAAACATTCAACAGAATGAGAAATATATGCATTTATTTGATTATCAGATAATTAAGTGCAACACTCCCCCGTAATGTATGCATGAGATAGAATATTTGAAAGTGCAAAACTCCCCCGTACACATGCAATATATTTCACTAATTTCTCTCCCGTTGGCATTATCAAAAAAAAGACATAAGCATTTAGACTTGATATATTTATTTCAGCCCAGCAAGATCAATATAAGAGTATAATCTTTTAGCACATCAATATGTGATACCAACAGCAAATGCATATGATGAAAGGCTTCAATTAGTTCCAAAACATTCCAAAACAATCCTAAACATCTTTTAAGTAAAAAGTCCAAATAGATTATGATCAAGAACTTATAATTGTGCAGCAAAACAACATATTATGCATTGAGATATCATATTATGCAGCAACTTAATATATTATACAGAAGATTGTGACATTGTGCAGCAAAAAGTTATGCAACAAGATGACCAATTTATGCAGCAAATAAGCATATTATGTCAAGTTCAAAGAAATTAATATTATGCATGTTATTTCACACAAGATGCATATTCATTTAGCATATACAAGACATATAAAAGATATTTTTCAAGATGTTAACCAAGTAAAGCATAAAACAAGACTCCACTTAACCAAAGGATGCAAGTTCAAGCTTCTTGGAGACAAGGAGGATAGCTTGAAGTATTTTCTGGTTATGTGCTTGGCGCAGCCACTTTTCAATATATCCAAAGTTAGTTCTTGGCCTTCAAGCACACCTACAACACACTTCAATTTGTGACTTTTGGTACCCAAATTTTCTTGGGTCCTTGTGTGTTAGTTTTTGGTAAAGTGCCTTTGGGAACTCAAACCAATTTAGTTCCTAGCTTGTTATTGATATTCTTCCTTACAATACAATTTGATGCACTATGCCCTTTCCTACCACAATGAAAGCATTTAATAAAGGGACTATTTGATGTACTTGATGAAACAAAGAAGTTCTTGAAAAAATTTTGTTGTTTATTGGGATTATACCCCAAACTAGCCTTTTGAAAAACGCATCTTTGGTTTCCAAGTAATATGTTCAAATTATATCTTCCATAGGTAAATTTTGAAAGAGTGTTTTTCAAATCCTCAATCTCAATTTCAAATGCTTTACATGATGAGCAAGATGAGGGTGTAGATGCATTATCAAGAGATAAACATGTCATGCATGAAGAGTTTGCATCAATCAACCCAAGAGTTTCATTTTCTAATTTAAGTTCCTCAATTTCCTTATTTAACATAGATATCTTGTTTTCAAAAGAGAAAATTGATTTCTTGGAAGATAAAACAAGTTTTGCTAGTCTTATAGATTCATTATGTAATTCTTCAAAAGCATCTTGCAATTCATCATAGGAAGGGGAAGAGTTTGATTCAGAATTTGAAGATGTTACCTCTATGTCATTTTCATCTTCCTCTTCTCCTCTAGCCATGAAACATAGATTGACTTTCTCATTATCCGAGCTATTGGTTGAATCCATGTCATTATCATCCCAAGTTATGTAGGCTCTTCTTTCTTTCTTCTCCCTTGAGGATTTTTGGTGGTATTTTTCCACTTTACTTTGATAAATTGGGCACTCTATCTTCATGTGACCCAACTCTCCACATTCATAGCATTTAGGAGTGGATGAGGTTCCTTTCCCTTTATGATAAACATTCTTTTGGGGAAAGGGAGGTCTTCTTTGAGCTCCACTCTTCTTGAAGAATCTTTCGAATTTTTTGACTAGTAGAGCAAGATTCTCCTCATCTATTTCCAAGTCATTCTCATCATCTTTATCATCTTCATTTACCATGGAGGAAGTGGCTTTGAGAACAATCCCCTTCTTTTTGTTGTCATCTTCTTAACTTTGTTTGAGTCTATTCAACTCCAATTCATGTTCTTGGAGCTTGTCAAAAAGTGTGGCTAAATTCATTGTAGCAAGATTTCTAAATTCCGAGATAGCCGTCACCTTAGGTTGTCAATCCCTGCTCAAACATCTTAAAACCTTATTAATAAGATCTTCATTAGAAAATGTCTTTCCTAATGAAGCTAAATGATTAACTATATGTGTAAAACGTTTTTGCATTTCTTGAATACTTTCAATATGGTTCATTCTAAAAAATTCATATTCATGAGTGAGAGTATTAATTCTTGATCTTTTCACTTCACTAGTACCTTCATGGGTTACTTCTAAAACATTCCACATTTCTTGAGCAGATTTACAATTTGAAATTCTATAGAATTCATCATGCCCCAAAGATGTGGTAATAATGTTTTTGGCACTCAAATTATATTGGACCTTTTTCTTATCATCATTGGTTCATTCACTTCTTGGTGTATTAACCCTTACACCATTAACATCTTTTGTGGGGATAAAAGGACCATTTTCAATAGCATCCCACACATCTAAGTCAATAGCTTCAATAAAAATTTTCATTCTTTCTTTCCAATAAGTATACCCATCCCCATTGAAAAAATGAGGTTTATAGATAGAGGAACTTTTTGAAAACTCATTTGAGGAGGCCATCACTTTCTCTTGAAGCTGCTAAGCCCTTTACACAAGAGCCTAGCTCTGATACCACTTGTTAGCCAAGTGGCCTCTAACTCAAGAGGGGGGTGAATTGAGTTTATGAAATAATTTCGCAAATCTTTCGTAAAACGTTTGTTAAACAATTTTCGTTGAAGTTATTGAATAATTGAAGTGAATAGATAAATGAGATTGAATACTTCACTCACAAATTAAATAAACTAAGATGAATAATATTCAAGCAAGCATATAAAGTAAATGCACAAATGTAAAGAGATAAGGTTGAGAGAATCAAACACAAGGATTTATCCTGGTTCAGCCACCCCTTGTGACCTACGTCCAGTCCTCAAGCGAACCACTCGAGATTTTCTACTAAACTTCAAGCTTGAACGGGTGCTTAAAAAACCTTTACAGATTGGAGCACTCAACAACATCTTGGGATACCTCACCCTAGTGCTTTGAGCCTCAAAACAAGGATGCCTCACCCTATACAACCTTTGAGGGATACCCCATCCTCTTTACACCTTTGAAGGATACCTCACCTTCTTCTCAACAAGGGATACCTCACCCTTTTTCACTAGAGGGATACCTCACCCTCTTTACACAATAAGCAAAGTGTTTGAATGATAGAAACTCTCTCAAAGAGTAGATTAATACAAATTGAAGCTCTCACTAGAATAGATGATTACAAATTTAAGCTCTAATATGCTCTCAAAGATTTTTCACGTTTTTGGCAGAAAACAGAGCAAGAAATGGATTTGAGGATTGATTCACGTTTGGAAGTATTGGTGATCAGTTTTTGGTTCAAGGTCAACCTCAAATAAAGACCCAACTTTGGTATTTATAAGTTTCTCAATTAATAGAGCCGTTGGGGTGGTTTGGGCATGCATTTAATGCATTAAAAATAGCCGTTGGACGTTGTCAGGATTCTTGTAATCGATTACTCAACTTATGTAATCGATTACATATGTTGTTCCAACGTGTTCTTGACTTTCTAGGCTCTGTGTAATCGATTACATTCTTGGTGTAATCGATTACATAACTTCTGACTTGTGTGTAATCGATTACAATATCTCGTGTAATCGATTACATGACTTTTGAACGAACGTTCTTGCCTTTCTAGGCTATGTAATCGATTACATATATCCATGTAATCGATTACATGACTCTTTGAACGTGTTCTTGCCTTTCTAGGCTTGATGTAATCGATTACATATATTGTGTAATCGATTACATGGCCTCTGACTTGCTTGTAATCGATTACATTGCTCATGTAATCGATTACATGCTTTCTGTTTGTTGTGTAATCGATTACAAATGTTGTGTAATCGATTACATTGGCCATTGAACACATTTTTCAAGTCTAATAAAGCTTGTAAGTCATTTCTAACACCTCAAGACACTTGATTAAACATAAATCCTTTTAAGAGTGTTAGATTTAAGATTAAAACTCAAGTTTTATTGAAAGTCATGTTTAACTTCGAAATTTCCCACTTATTTTGAAATCATATATTGAAAAATCATTTGAGAAATCTTGAGAGCATTTAACATTAATGTTCTAAGTCTTATAACTAAATAAACTTTCTTGTCTTCTTTCTTTGATCTTGATTTTTCCTTTTGCGCTTGATCTTCACTATTGTACTTGAACTTCACTTTGGCCTTTGTTATCATCAAAAACTCATTTGATTTGCTTCAAGACATAAGCATTCACAGAGAGGTATGGTTTTGTGAGAGAAAGGATTAAAATGCAATATATATTACTTGGAATATAAAATAGATTAAAAATGAGATAACATGTTATCAACGGTCATAATACATAGACTTTCGATGTTCCAAACTTTTTTAAGTGCATCGTAGAATCCTCCGATAATAAATGATAATATAACCCATGCATGACATTAATGGTAATCAGTCATCCAAATTCCAAATCTCCAATCCATTAATTTTTCTATATTTTACCAAACTGTTAATTAAGCACTTTGGTAATAGTTAACCGGGTTTTTTTTTTGTTTACAACTAAAACCTTACCTCAAATGAATTAATTCTCTTTTATCAATGATAATACGATATTGTACAAAAAAAATAAAAGCAATAGGGAAGACCCGCTTGGGAATTGAAAATTCACTTAAATTTGCTCCAATAACAACCGATCTTCACCAAAACTTGTGGTTATTGTAAGCATCAAAACGATGTCAATGAACACCATGAATGTACTAAGCCTATGATAATTGCAGACCTGCTTGAGTATTTGTTCCGAGCTGTAGATTCTTTGGCATTGAATCTGATTGGCAAAGTGAATTGTTCTATCATGTAATTGAGTTCTATCGAATTAAAGGGAAAAAAACAAAAAACAAAAGGAATTTAGCAAAAATGAAAATTAGGGTACAAAATTAACAGATGGAAATGTTGAGGTGGAGTCCCGGCTGACTAATGTAATCTGATGCCGCAGTTAAACCTTAATGGTACAATTCTGCTACAACCCTTCTCTTTCCTTGTAAGCTTCTCCAATTTTTTTTTCCTTTACTTCAGGCTTGGACATCGCCATTACTTCCCATATATAGATACAAGAATGACTACAATGTCTATGTGTTCATGGTTTTTACTGTCAAAAACTTGTATACCTCCTTGGCTCAATATATCACAACACGAAGCAGGCCTGGCTGCGGTTCTGTGAAGTCAAGGCCCTCTTCTTCAAGTAGATAACGCTGTACAGCTACCGGAAGTCTCGCAGGAGTGCGTGAACCCCTGGTATGGTGACCAGTACCAACACAGATATAAACCTGCAAACGCTGCTCAGCAGCTCTGGCAGTGCTTCTTAGCACACTCAATTCGTGTTTCAGCACATGAATAGCTTCACTTACATGCAGTCCGTGTAGGTCTATCATCCTCTCGTGTCCTCTGCCATTGACCTGCATCTCTGGAGCAACAGGATTCCTGAAAAATCAACACGTGAACAATGACCAAGGCAGAACCCAACACTTAGAAAACCAACCTAGTAATGACAAATTTTAGAACAATGAGAAGGGAACATTCTAGCTCATACAACAATATAGCACACTTTGTCCAGGTAATCATTCCAGAAAGAAACTATTTGACAGCCTCTACTGGTAAGGGAAGGCAAAGGAAAAGCTGCAGCACTTTAGGCAGTACATTTTCTCAAAGAAGTAATGATACTCACTTGCAACTCACTTCTAACAATTTTCCTCTGTAAGCCAATGGATAACAACTGGACATCACTCAACTTTTTTTGAACCGCTCACCAGATTGTTTCACACCTCTCACAACCAATGTAAAACCATCATCATACTTCTCAATGGCCAGCAGTCAGCAAAAGAAAAAACATTTGAGTAGGTAAAGAAACAAGTGGAAGGTAAAAATATGCCTAAAAAGAAACAAATAGAGCCAGCTTGTCAAAAGAAACTCTCATCATATCATTATATACAGGTTGTGAGGGGGCAGCAAAATATGATTGTTAAAACCAGACCAGACCAAACAGTCCAACCGGTCTAACCATGAACGGGACACTTAAGCAGTTATGGTTCAGTCTCATAACCAAATTGACGAGCAGACCAATTTGAACCAATCAAAACTAGAAAAAATCAAATTGAACCAGCTGGTTCATCCGGTTGAACCAATCAACCATTATTTTAAATAAAATAGAACTCTATTTTTCACATTTCATAAATATTTTTATGTATTTCATATTATTGGATGTAAATTATTCTTATGACATCCAGTTTGACCAGTAAGTTCAAACAGTTGAACCTGAACTAAAAGTCTCACCGGTTTATTGTCCGGTCCGGATTTAACAACATTGCAAGATATATATTGTCATCATGACACCATACAAGTCTTTATTTTTACCAAAACTCACATGGAAAGGAAGAGTGAAAGTAGTGGGCAACAACGCACCTTTGGCGGTAAATAGATTCTTGAGCTTTTCCATGAGCTGCTTTCATATGCATGTTGTGCAGTTGCCCTTTAACACTTAGCTCCTTTGCTAGGGCCTTATTGCCGATAAGGTAGGCTTGCCGTGCCTGTTTTTTTAAGTTATGAACAGTTAAACTCAAGTTACAAAAATTAGGATGGGTGACCTCCTGGATAGTCCTTGTACTACATCCCTTCACCCAACTTTAATGAGGCCTTTTATTTATTTAATAAAAGTAATATAAATTACTATTTAAAATTAATTTTCTAGTTTTATGAGATGCCAAGTTATTAATATAATAGAAAGTTAGAACAACATAACATATGTAAGTTGATTGCAAAATAGATCACCTCATGAGTGTAGAGTGCTTCAATGAAATGTTATTGCTTTAACAATGCTTCTCAACAAAAAATGAGTAATGCTATACCTAACTAACAAATCCTCCTAACATCCTCCTAATTACTTAAAATAGAAATATTAAATGAAAAAGTAGACCATTTAATATCTTGAGAATAAAAAAAGCATTTAATACTTCCAATTCTTTAGTTATTAGGCAGATTATCAGAAGATTGAAGATATAAAATTATTCACAAAAATTAGAATGATTTGAATGTGAGGGGAAGAGTGAGAAAAAGTGAAAAAGTGCATGCAGTTCAGCAGTTCTTATTGTTGGCAGCAAACAAGAAAATGGGAGGGAAAAATATAAAAGAAAAAAAAAACCTGGTTTTATAAGGAAAAGAAATTGAGGGTTAGTACGTTAGAAAAGTGAGAAACAAAGAAGGGCATTAACAAATAAGGAGACAAAATAGGGATTGTGAGGAATTCATTAGGTTATAGTTGACTAATAAATATGAAGGAGAGGATAAGATTTATTAAGTTAGGATAATTAGTGACCTTAATTTATATGAATAAATATAATAGTTATATAAATTATCAATATAATATTAATAAATTATGGGTCCTAAAATATAGGGAAAATTTTGGAGCCTTACGTAAGGGCTTTGTTGGCCTTATGATTGAGCTGCCTCTGTTTGTATACTAGAAAACAAAAGAGATAATGTAAATTGTGGACTAACTCAAAGGAAGAACATATAAGACTAGAAGTCTAGTGAATGCATGTGGATACAAGCCAATCACAAAGCACATGGCCAAAATCGTTATATTATATTCTCATTCAATACCCATTAACTTCTCTACAGCGTGAATCAAAGACCCACCTGCTCAAAATATGCATTGCGCAAGCGTGCATGATCACGAGCCTCCTCCCGCAGTTCAGAATACATATTTGCTGTCATCCAAAATTGTTAAAGGAAACACAGTATAGAAGGAATTCATCCCACAATTGAAGCATATAAACATAAATATTTACCAACTATGTCACCAGTTTCAAGCCAAACAGGAGCTGCCCGAGGGGAACCACGGTTCTGTATCCTATCACCAAAGTTGGCTCTGCCCTGTCCACCATTGTAGGCACTAGCCAGAACATTTAAACTCCTACTTGAGCCAGTGGAAGCATCACCAGAACCATTTCTTTCATACTTCCATATACCAGAATCCTGCGAAGTCAATTTCCTGACAGCTGAAGCAAAGTCAATAGCACCTCTAGATGGAATTGAAGAGCTAGATTTGAACATGAGCATGTCTTTGTCAGATGATAGGTAAGGATTGCCACTTTGTTGGACATTATCTGCCGCATATTTTGCAGAAGTAGTATGGCCATTTGGTGAAGTGAGTGCAGGGAAGTCCATTGCACTGAGATTGGGAGCTGACAGAGTCTTTGAATTCAGATTCTGATTGAAACTACCATCAACTTGAAGCTACAAATTTGGAGGCGAAAAAATAGAGATGATCAACATAAAATTCCTTAGTTAAGAAGGATGCCAGAGAAATGAGTATTATTCATGAGAGATGACAATGACATCCACAGAATGAAAAACAAAACCTAAAGACATGGTTGTATTACTATATCATATACCAAGAAAAGATTATATATCCAAAAAAATGCTAATAAAATGCCAACGGCCCCATGATAACAGTAAGTATAGTGTATCAGGATTCAGGAAACAGTGATTAGAAACCAGAAGCCGGATTGCATTAGAGTCACCTCACAACTTTATGGGGGTGCCAGCTGTTCCCTGCCAAAGCAAGGCACGGGTATTGCTCTACACATTTAGCATCCATCCCTTCAGATTTAACAGGGTACCAATTACCAAAGCATAGTGCAAGATGTGCATTTCCAACCAATAATTGCATCGCAACATGCTAGGAGACAGATATAACACATGAATATAACAATGCATAATTTTTTACAGGCAATCACATGAAAAGAGGCTTTATAAAGAGCCATAATAAAACCACAAGTCAGTTACTACATGAAGATCAACCTACCTCTAACTGAGTGAGCATCTCAATGGTCAGATGTAAATCACATCCATTGGCAAAGTAAACTTCGGCAAGGCTTTCTGATGCAAAACCAGGGAATAGAGAAGCTAAAAACTCCAAAGGGTTCAAGTCAGTATCATCCACAATTGCATTCTCAGCCAAAACATCATTTAAGAATCCATGTCTAGAGTTGTCATCATAAACAAGAACCTCTCGACCACTGCTAACATGTTGGTTGGTATTCCCAATTTGCCTATCCCAAGGCTTTGCTAACGCACTCAAAAAGCTTGCTGAAGATGGTTCCTCTCTGTAGGTTGAATTGGAAAACCTTAATTTATCAAGGTGCTGTTGAGATAATTCCTGCTGCTCATTTAATACATATCTACTTCCCTTAGGAGAAGTAAACCTTGAAGACTCATTATCATCATGTAAAGATAAGCCCGATAAAGAGAGGTTGTTAAGACCTTGGGATTCATCTTCTCCCATGACTTTGAAGTCAGGGGTGATATCATCAGGGAGCTGACAACGCCAGTACTGATGGGCCTCATCATCAGAATTATTTGAAATGGATGATTCTGATCGATCTAAAACTGCTTTCCCAAGAGATCCAGAAGTAGGGAGCCTTGTTGTTGCATCTACTGAGCTGGTACTTCCAGATGGAGATGATCTGAGGGCCAAAGGAATAAACTCTGCTGCATTTGGATTCAAAGTGGTTGCCTTGTTGGGGGTGCTAAGCTTTGTGTCAGTTGGGGATCCTTTCTTGGATAAGCTCATTATTAACTAGAATGTGGACAAAATCGACTAAAACATAGATGGACATTAAAAACAACAGCAGCAAAATTCCAGTTAGCTTCAACCAAACCCTGCAAAATATTTAATTTGATCATACTCAGTGACCAACCAGACTGCCATCAAAATAACAAGGCAACAATAAAAATTCCATAAGTTTCATACATCATGTATTAGACAAATGAATTCAATAGTATCCCAGATAACATGATACAGGAATGTGAATAAACAACTCAATATTGAAATCCGGTTACAACTATTTTTAAAAATCCACCACGTGTAATTTCCAAATTAGCAATAGCAGTGGAGCATATGTAAGAGATATAACTACGTTGATTACCACTGCAAGCGACTACAGCTGACCATTTTCAAAACTGTAACTTGGAAGTGATTGCCCTAAGCTAAATTGAATACCAACTATGTATGAGTTACATAAACAACTTTTAGCAAATCTTATGAATACCAAAAATGCATTGGAGAACACTGACCAATTTCAGAACTAGTAAGAAACTGCAGGATAAGGTTAAAACCCTAAAATTTTCTGAAGCAAATAATTGAAAACGTTTAAAGCAGTTTATAAGATGAACTAAACACTAGAAAGAATTATTGAAAAGTAACTACATAGAAAGCCTATTAAAACCCAACAAAACATCCAAAAATTTCAAACCCGAATTTCACAATAACAACAAACAAAACAAAAGTGCAAGAGATTAAAACCAGCAAAAGACAAAAAAAAAAAAAAAAAGAGTAACAAGTCAAAGCATGAGCACACCAATAACACAACCTTCCATTATGAAAGCCAAAAACTTCACAAGATCTTAAGCAATTCAACGGCTCAGAGAATCAGAAGAGAATATACAAAACAGAACCCAACAAGTAAAATTAATCAAACAGAACAAAAGCTGTAAATTACAGATAGAACAGAAGAATTAATGAGATGGGTAAGTGAAAGATCTGAAATTTATGGAAGAGTGTGAAAGAAAAATTATACCTTTGCGAATCAAATCAAAGGGATCCATGGATGAAGATTGCATAAGATCAGAGGGTAAGAGCGGGAGAGATGAAGAGATAAAGTGAAGCAAGTTTTTATTTTTATTTTTTTCTGGGAATTTGAGCTTGGTACTCTCTCCAGTATTATCTCAGTTATCAGGTTTTTCCTTCCTTTCTCTCTCTCCCCCCTTTCTTTTCTTTTCTTTCTCTTTTCTCTTTCTCTCTCTTCTTTCTCAGTTTTTTTGTTTGAAATCCTCTTAGCTAATAATAACAACACCACCACCACAAAAATACTAAAGAAGACACCCAACCTTTCGCCACTCGATTTGACTCCTCTCTCTCTCTCTCTCTACAAACTTTCTCTCTCTAATATGTGTCTTTGAGTCTCTCTCTCTCTCTCTTACCCTCTTAACTGTACACCGCTTATAATTAATTAATCTGCATGATTGGGATTTGGGAAGAAAAAACGTTGGCACAACCATTTTTTAATTCTAGTGCTTTTTTTGTTGTCTAAAGTATTTATCTCTTTAATCGGAGAAAAACTAATTTTTCAGTACGATCAAGCGCTTTTTTATGATATTATTTTCATATATATTAATTTTATAAACAAATTTAAAATTATATTTAAGAGTTTTGAGTTATTTTTACTAACAAATCAATGATTTTAGTACATTTAATTTTTTTTTCTTTTGTACCTATTGTAATAAACAAACGTGTAACAACCAACAACGTTAATATATGTTCTAATGAACCTCTGAAGCTAAAAGCCATGTGTATCCAAACTTACTTGTCCCTAATGGAGTAGCCCAATTACCCCCAAGTTAGTGTTGGAATAGCCCAATTATCCCAAGTTAGTGTTATTTCTTTTTCTTTTTTGGGTTCTTTGTTTTTGGGATTTTTGCAAACATAGGAAAACCAACAAATTAAACATTGTGGGTAATATTTATGGATAAAATTTAGATAAAAAAATTTACGTATTTATGATATTATTTTTTAATAAAAATATAATATATGACATTTTTTATAATTTATTGATAAAAAAATTAAAAAATATAAAAAATTTATTAAAAATTAAAATATATATTATATTTTAATTAAAAAATAACATCATGAACACTTATATAACTTCACCTAATATTTATTTTCTTCCACCAAGGTGTACAGTGCCCTTAATTTTTTGGCATTGAACTCGAGTCATTAGGTGGTACTTCATGTTTATTACTTTACATGATGAGACAACCTATACTTTTCAGTTTTGGTTCTGAAGTTCTCATGTGTTGTGTTCAAATTTCAGAAGGGCTGTTTCAAGCTTAATAATAACCTTTCATTAGAAAGGTTGAGCACAATAAAGAAAAACAGAAAGGGATATAAAATGAAATGAATGGCAAATGATCCACATTTTCTTTTAGTATGTTCCACAGTTTTTGTTACCTTTTCGCTTTGTTTGCCATCAATTTCTTCATGGAAGTAAGTTTATTATAACTTTTTTTTTCACCACATATTTATTATAACTTGAAGAATTATATAAAACCAAATGAAATAACAACGTATATTTTTCAGTTGAAGGAAATAGCTAGGCTTTTATGTTAAATATTATTGGCAAACGTTAATATATCGGATCATAATTTTATTTAAACAATTTATTAATTGTAGATAATGATATAATATGAGTATTTTATAGGAAACCAACGTCAAAATCTAAAATTTTAAATATTAAGTTCTCAAACTTATAAAGTGATACACAATCAATTTAATCACTAATGTAATGGTATAGTTATTTTAGTATAAAATCATTACAAATGTATGTTTTAAGCTACTTTTTAAATTTTTTTTATCTCCAAAATTCAAGTAAGTATAAGTCCTGATTATTAAAATAGAAAGATATTCTTTAAAGAAAATTAAGGATTTAATAAAAAATAAACATTTATAAATAGTATAAAATCAATTTCTTAAATTTTATTCTAATCAAGTTTCTAATGTTTAATAATAATAATAATAATAATAATAATAATAATAATGTATTTAGATGCAATATAGGTCTAAATACATTATTCCTTTTTCTCTCCGTTTTTAAGAATGTAATTATCATTGTTATTCAAGACATCTCAAATAATGTATTTAGAGTTAAATTAGTACACCCTGTCCTTATTTTAACCAATTATAATTCTAGTCTTTCATTGTTTTTTTGGTAAACTCGTCTTTCATTTTATTACATATACAATAGAATATATCGAAAATATATGTCAGGAATGATGAAGAACCCATCTGAAGCATATTGCTCTTCATAAATAGGATATAAGGTTGCTCAAATCTCGCTGAAAAACATTTCGTGGGAGGGATAACTTCAATATTTTGAGCGAGAAATAGTTTCCCACCCTAAAAGTGTGAGAATGCCTCATAAATAATAAAACTAGATATAAGGTTCTAAATAATAAATAGTTCCTTTCTTTGCTAAGAAGTACCTATCAAAATCTCCTTTAAGTATCTATTTGACTCTTAGAATTGAACATAAAATTAAAATTTGGAATTAGAATTGAACTTCTTAATTTCAATTTTTATATTTAGAATGTTATTTAGAATTAGAATTGTAATTTCATAAACCAATTCTATAGAATTGAAAAATAACTAAGTTAAATTTTTCTCAATTTTTAACCTATACCATAAAAATTACTAATTCTATAACTTAAAAGTTAAACTCTCTCTCTCTCTCTCTCTTTCTCTCTCCATATTTATTTATGAACAATCATATTTATTAAGATTCTATATTTATATACAAAATTATTTTTATATTTATAGAAAATTATTATAATAGTTGTTATTTTTTTTAGAAAAAATTCATGAAAATTTTCTTTATGAAAAAAATGGCTATTATATTATAAAAAATTATTGTATGAATATTTTTATTAATTTTAATTTTGTAAATAATTTTTTAATGTTTTAGATCATACCTTTAAATAATAAAATTATAATTGAATTTAGAATTACAATTTCTTATCTTAATTATTTGATAACCTTAAACATAAAATTTAAAATTTTGGACTAATTTTAATTATGAAAGAATTAGAATTAAAATTAAAATTTTATATTTCAATTCTAATTCCACTATCCAAACGGACTTTAAAGGTCTTTATATTTGAATGTGATGTTAATGTCAAGGGTTCGATTTTTACCAGCCTACTAGAGCCACCTTCCCTCCTCTCTTATTTAGGAGTTTGCACCTCCTATGCAATTAAAAAAAAATCCCTCCAAAGTCATAAAAATATGAAAACTAGCATACGTTCCAATTTTAATGTTTTTGAGTGTTGTTAGAAGTTGCTGCCATATTTTTTTTCTAAAAAGAAGTATTATTAGAAGTTATAATAATTATGATTATAGATTTAAGTAATGTAACAAGTCATATTTGCGCCCTTGGTGTTACAGTGTTAAAGCAATTAGGTTATTTAAAACATTGGCTAAGTTAGTTTGCAACTCATTAATTAGTTACTAGTTACTTGTGTTTTATATAAGTCACATGATTAGTTTGTTATACACATTTTACACATTCAATAAATTTCAGATTTTCATTTCTCATATTCTTTGTGTTTTTGAATGGAAACCCTTGCTAGCCTTTTAAACCTAAGAGAGGTCTCACTACAAGAAATTCGGCTTTTAGCAATGGTTTTTTCCAGCAGATTTTAAGCTGCTAGTAATCTAGGTAATTTTTAACGGAATAATCCGCTGGATAATAAAATTGCCATTGATTTTCTACATTTTCGATGACTAATCCACTAGTAAATGAACCAGTTTCTTTTCTCAAGGATGCCGAAATATTTGGTAAGTGAATCATTTACGTATTACGAGATTTTTTATGAATTAGCCACCAAAAATTCAAAAGATTCGCCTAAAAAACTTTTCAACAAAGACTAATCTATCGAAAATATTTTTATAAGAGACAGACACAGTAGCTTCCCTTCCATTTTTGTATTTTCTCTCCCATACCAACCACCATGACGCCCTCCTTCTTCCTATACTAGCCAATGTGATGTCGTTCTTCCTCCTATACTAGCCACTTATCCCAAATCACAATTGTCACTCCTGGTGCCTAGCACCACCATGTTCATCGTCAGTTCCCACTGTGGTGGTGCATGGGCAACCTACATGAGCTCACCCCAAGTCGTCGCATCTCTGAACATAGGCGTGGACATGGTGCATGGAGACATGGATGCATGGCGCAGAACCGGTATGTTATTTTTGTTTATCTTTTTATTTGAATGTTATATTTGTTTGTAATATGTATGTGTATGCATGTATGTATATTGTTTATATTTTGAATATATATGTTTATATATATATTTGAATGTATATTTATATGTATGGTATCTTGTTATTTGTTGGTGTTTGTGTGCTAGTATGATAGATGATAGACATTATGATGTTCTAGAATTTAAATAATAACATTACATTGTATAAGACTAATACTACTTTATTATAAGAATAATATAGTATTATGTGCTAATTTTAAAATTTAAAAAATGTGACAAAAATAGTAATATGAAATATCAAATTTTTAAAATTTTAAGTGAAGAGATTGATAAATTATTTAATTCTAATTTAATAATTTATATATTAAATTAAAATAATTATTAATTAATATTAATAAAATTAATAAAATATAATATGAAATAAAAGAAAGTAAAAATATGAACTACATATAATTAAATAATTAATTAATTAATTACAAAAAATGATAAATTACAAAAATGTACGTCTAATCAAATGTACGATGTATGCGCATGGGTTGAAGACATGAGGCATTGTGTCGATCTTATAGCCAAACAGTGGTTTCAAAGTAAGATAAATGACATATATATAAGAGGCATTGATTACTGAGCTTTGAATTGTGTAAACCGATGATTTAAATTTAATCAAATATAAAAAATTATAATATAATATAATATAAAATTATAGAAAGTGAAATTTTGAATTATATTAATAATTAAATAATTAATTAATTAATTAAAATAATTAAAAAATAATTAATTAAAAAAAAAATTAATTAAATAAATAAAGAGGTAGTGTGATAAATCTTGCAACGAACAATAGCTTCAAACTACTAAGAAGAATGACAAATATATAAGAGGCCTCGACTACAGAGATAAAAATTGCGTAATATAGTAATATGTTAGTGTTATTAACCTTATTTGTATGCATGTTGTTGCATTTGAATTGTTGAAATAATTAATGTTGTACTGAATTAGGAAGCTCTAAACCTTAAGCTATACGATATTAGTTTTGAATTGATAGGTTAAGTGGCTTTGAACAGTTCAGATTTGACTACTCAAGTAACTGATCTTTTGTCATCCACTTATAGTAAGGATGATAACTCTAGTGATAAGATTATCGGGTAGTAAATGTAATAGAAAGTTTAAGTTGTGACACAAGTCCACCTCTTATGATGATGAGGAAAAAACTAGGTAGGGTGATATAAGAAAAGGAAGAAGAAAAACATTGTGCATTAAAAAAATAGATTTGCATGTTTTTGTGAAGTACATTTTATGACGGATAAAAGTCGCACAATGGAGCAATTAGGGAATAAGACAAAAATCAAAAGCAGACGAAATTTATATAAAGAGTGATTTCAATAACGAAAATGATGATATACAAGAGTGTGGTGGAGAGGAAATGCCCAATAAAATCGTGAGTTTGACATCGTTAGGATTGGGAAAGTTGAGTGGGTGGTACCAAGACTATTAACCTTGTTAGTGATACTGGAAGCATGTGTCTCCTTATACTCGTTTATCGAGTTTGGGGAGTAGTTGAGAGAAAATAATTTCAAGGATATTTGGCTGAAGTTGGGATTAAGGTTTTAATAGTGATTATGATGATAAGTGGAGTAGATGTACGTTTCTTTTTACTTGTGATACAGTTAGAACTCAAGGGAAGACTATCCATGTTTAATAAATGAGTTTAGGAGCTGGAAGCGTCAGTATCAAGAAAAGTAATTTTTTTTATTTTTAATAAATTGTTTTTGCTCGTGGTAAAAGAATTTTTGAATTAAATTTTCTCTTAATGAGTTAGGATTAAAATACTAGCAACTGTTTGGGAAGCACTTCCTTTTTTCTAAGTAATGTTCCTTATGAAATATATATACTAAAAGAAAACAGCAAATTTGTGACAGATTTTTTGTGGCGAATTCGCATCCGCCGCAATTGCGGAAGATGTTGCGGCGGATTATAATCCGTCTCAATTTGCAGTGAATTTTACGGTGGATTATTTTTGCGGTGGATTTTTGCGACGGATTGTCTCCAGCAAAATTTTTTTGGCGACATTTCCATCGTAAAATGTTGTTACAGTTGGTAAAAAAAAATTGTGGTGGATATTTTCACCGCAAAAATTAATAAAATATAAAAAAAAGGGAGGAAAATTAAAAAAAATTAACAATTTGCAGCGGACAAATCGACCGTAAAATTTGTCACAATTTATAAAATAATAAATTGCGACTGACAAATTTTGTCACAAAATTGATAACAAATAAAAAATTCGTAAAAAAATTTTAAAATTTTTAGTTGCGAAAAAATTCATCGCAAAAAAGCATCACAATTTAAAAAATAAAGTTGCTGCGAAAAAATTTGTGGCAAAATATATGACGTAATAAAAAATTTGTAAAAAAATAATAAAAATTTTTGCTGCGAAAACAATCACCGCAAAAAATCTGCCACAATTTTTAAAAAAATTTGCTGCTGATTTTGCTGCCACGAAATATATAAATGTAACAAAAATTCATAAATATAATTTGTAGCAAAAAATCTACCTCAAAAATTTGTCGTAATTTAAAAAATGATTTTGCAGCGACAAAATCCACCGCAAATAATCTGACGCAAACTAGATCTAACACCCCCTCTTCTTCTTCCATTCTCATTTGTCCGAATCAGTTTTTTTTCTCTCAACCTCCTCTCCCCTTTCTCTCTGCAACCGACCTACCACTACCACTGACCCTGCAACCCCGACCCCGCGACCCGCGGCAACTGTTCCCCCACCCTGCGACCCCGCAACCCACGGCACCGCTCCCCCCCAGAAGATCGGAGAGCGCGCGACCCCGACGCACCGCTTCCCACGGACCGCAACCCACAGACCATGCGGCACCGCCACCCGCGATCCCCCGACCCCGCTGCACCACCGACCCGGCCGGCCACCACTGCTTCACACCTCCACCAGTCCGGGTGACGCCACCTACCAACTAGGTACCCCACTGTTCATTACTTGCTCTGTTCATCACTTTTCATTTTTTATTTTAAGATGCTTGATGTAAAAATAATTTATTGATGTTGGTTTTGTGTTTGAACCAATGACTTGTTTGCTAAGAAGATGGTTAGGGTAATTATTGAGGTGATATGATAAAGCAGTTTGGGATAATGAGGGTCATTTTGAAGGTGATTGTGAATTGTAGATGATCACATGCTCACGACCGGGTTTAGAAAATTTATCTGTCTATGATCAATTTGAATTTGATTATAGCAATGTACTTTAACTCTACCTGGTATTGTTATTGACGAGCGTCGAACTCAATCAAAATTAAAATCGAGTTGTACCTATGGTTTGTAGCATAGAAGTTAACACCAGATCGTCTCTCAATGATCTTAGTTTGCAAATTAATCAGATCAAGGCGAAATTGGGAAAGGGGGTTTGAGTTGATGAATAGAATATAAAATAACAGAATTAAGGAAAGAACAATCAATTAAAAGCGTAATCAATCCAGAAATCTATCCAAAAATTAGTGGATTCTATCATAGATCACTAAACAAACATTTGGATTGCATTTGAATGATTAACTTGGGTTTAATCGAGATCTCAGCATTAAATCCAAAATTCTTACTAGACAATTGATGAGTGCAATCCGCAAGTGTACGATTTCGTCGTCAAGTAATAAAAAGATTGAATCCACAGGGACTGAGTCTATGAATACCAATTAATTAATTAATTCAATTAAATTAAACAAAAGAGAGTGTGATTGTTTATTAAGAATAACGTAGTAACAAAACAATTAAATAAAAATCAAGAAAACAGAATTTAGAACAAAAATAGCAAGTTATCAAGAAGGGGGTTTTCAGATTTAAGAAAGTTTCCAAGATTGGGGTACCACAATGATACAAGACAAATCCTAATTGACAACCCCTTTTATTAAATTTGAAATTCAATTGAAGGTGAATTACCCTAAATTAGTTAATGTTCTCTTTCAAGATACAAGATCCGTGCCCAATTAAACTAATTCCTACTCTTGTGGTAATTGAATTTAAATTGAACCCATTACGCTTTGTGGTAATTCATTGATTCCTCGAAAGGCTAAAACTACTCTCGTGATTTAGACCTTAAGTTCAATTCTAATGATTCCAACACTTAGGTTCACCTCTCAGTACGTCCCTAAATGCCTATGAGATGCAAATAAGTGGCCAACAAATTCACATGAATAAAAGCAATAAGAATTGAATCAATGAACAATCAAGATTAATAAAAGGGGAAAACAACGTCAATTAATCATTATCAATGTATCAAAGGGTATTGCCCAATCCTAAAAACAAAAGTAACTACTCAGACATAGAGAAGAAGGAAATAGAAATCAAACTTAAAAACATCCCAAACCCGTAACAATGGAAGAAGAAGAAGAAGGATCAAGAACCCAAGCCTCCTTCGTGCCTCCTTTAGAACTAGGTTTGAATCAAAGCTAGCATCCCCTAATTGCAATCAGAATATCTATTTATAGCCTAGGGCTTCTATGGGCTAAAAGCCCCCAAAAGAAATAAAAATAGAAAAACTAAAATTCTGCTGCGCTACGAACCACGGCTACGAACATCACGGCCGCCGTGCCGTGGTCGCTTCGACTCGGGATTGTTAAGTCGTCTCTCTCAACCACGGCTGTGGTGGCCACCACGGCTAGGCCGTGGTTGAGTCTGTTTCAGTTTTCTACATTTTCTTGATTCCCTCGAACCATGGCCGTGGTAGAGACCACCCCCAGGCCGTGGAGCCCTCTGGAATGGCCTTTTTTGCACCTTTGTTGCTATCCATTAAGCTCCAACTTCAAACATGCAAGCATTCCATTCAATCTAAGGCTAATTCAACATTAATCCTGCACAAGAACACCAAAAACACGGCAGTTATCCGAACTAAGGGAAAAATAAATCAAAAGGGAAACTAAAATGCCTAAAATTCTCAAGAATGCATGCAAAATAAGAACAAAACATGATGTTGTTTCACACACATCAAATCCCCCCAAGCTTAAGACTTTGCTTGTCCTCAAGTAAAAATTAAAGTCAAACCAAGAAGTAGGATCAAAAGAAAATAATGAATGAGGAACCCGAGAAAACAATATCCAAGCAATAGGCTAAGGCAAACAAAGAATCTGAGAGGTAATCAAAATCAAGTCCAATTAGAGGCTAAGTTCTCAGAAATCATGCATCCTCACTGATTGAATCAAGTTCAATCTACGAACCACAATCAAAGTGTTTAAGGGTGAAGACAATGCGCTCAAAATCCTTCAAAGAAAATGCACTTTCATATGCTTGATAAGAAACCAGATTTTCACTAATAACCAGCATGCATGTAAGAATCAAAAGGTCTTTCAAGGGTTATAATGGAGCCACGGGAATGATGATAGGTAAAGTAAATACAATAGAACATAAATGGAGCAAAGGTATATTTTTTTTTCAAAAAGGATCATAACTTCACATTTCCAAGTATTTTCTTCCTTTCTTTTCCTTCTCCTCTTTCTCCTCTTTTTCAAGCTTTCATCTTATGATTTTCTTTTATTTTCTTTTTCTTTTTCTCTCTTTTTTTTTTTGAGGAAGAGGAAGCTCAAATACATATAATTTCCAATACAACTTTCAAATAACTTTCAAGCCCAATTTGCTCCATTTAATATTCTAAATGATAACCAACAATGTTTCAAAGATAGGTATCAAGAAAACAAGTATGCAATAGGCTCAAAATGGGCAACTAGAGGATGAAAGTGTAACAATTTCGAAGGCCGAGAAAAATACCTAAAATGTCTTAATCACATTCAAGCATGCAACCAAAAATTTTGCCTCAAAAAGGTTTCAAATCAAGTTCTAGAGCACATGATCAATGAAGAATATCACTCAACACAAAGAATGGGAACAAAAATCATATAATGCATATATCCCATATAGGCTCAAAACTCACATTTAGAGGTTTAAAATTTCAATGAGAAGCACAAATTCAGAGAACATTATGCTAATTATCAACTATCAAAAGATCACCTCTACTATCAATTAAAACAATGCATGTAGCCTATCACAAGAATTAACAATTGGGTTCCAAATCAATACCATCTCAAAATCCTCAAAAGAGAGGGGCACAAGTTCAATGAAAAACCCAAGAGATATGATGGTGTGAAAATGTAACATGAAAATACAATGCAAAATAAGACATGAAAATGCATGAAACTAATGAAAATGAAAATGCCAATTATCTAAAATGAAAATACAAAAATATGAGAATAAATGAAAATATGAAAATATGAAAATATCCCCCCCAAGCTTAGAACCTACATTGTCCCCAATGTAAAAATCTAAAACAAGCGAATGGATAAAAGAAAAGAAAAGAACTCATCATGGCGGTGGTGGAAAAACTTCTGGTGTTCAATCCATGGCCATGGAAGTTTTCATGAGCTGGGTGTGGAACCTTCTAACTTCACTCTCCTACTAATTTGAGCTTCAAAAAAGGTCAAACCTAAATAAAATCCATGAGATAAAGATCAAACAACAATCTAACACGCAAAATTAAAAGAAAAAGATGAAATAAAACAGAAAAATAAGAAAACATGGGTTGCCTCCCAAGAAGCTCTTGTTTAAAGTCATTAGCTTGACTTTGGTCTGGTTTCTGTGCTCAGGTGACGTCAACGGAGTAGTGCTCAGTCCCCACTCCTTCAAAGTGTTTCACTCTCTGACCATTTATCATGAAAGGCTTATTACCTTCTTTCTTCACCTCAAGCACACCGTAGGATAAAACTCGAACAATCTCATATGGTCCAGACCATTTCGACCATAACTTACTAGGACAGAAACGTAGAAGTGAGTTATTAACAAGGACTTTATCCCCGATTTTAAATTCATGCTTCTCGTCACACTTGTCACTATGCTTCTTAGGTCCTTCCTTGCAGGGCATAGCATCAGTCACTGATTCCTGTATACCTAAAAGCACAACACTATCCACAACTTTAGTAGCATCAATGCGATTACATGAATTTAAGGAATTAAAATTTTTTTCAGAATTAAAAACATCAAAAACTACTTCCTCATCATTCAATCGCAAAGTCAATTTTCCTTCATGGACATCAATGATCGCCCGTCCAGTGGCAAGGAATGGGTGCCCAAGTATGATCGGCATTGTAGCATCAGCTTCCATATCAAGCACAACAAAATCCACAGGCATATAAAATTTACCAACCTTAATGGGAACATCCTCCAAGATGCCTACGGGGTACTTGACTGACTGATCCGCCAATTGAAGAGAGATAGTTGTGGGTTTCAGCTCACCCACTTCCAACTTTTTACACACAGAAAGGGGCATAAGACTAACACTAGCCCCCAAATCACACAGAGCTTTATCAAAACTGGTATTCCCAATCAAGCAAGGAATAGAGAAGCTACCTGGATCTTTTAACTTAGGAGGCAATTTATTTTGAATTAAGGTACTACACTCTTCAGTTAAAGCTACTGTCTCATATTCTTCTAGCTTCCTCTTATTAGATAATATGTCCTTAAGAAACTTAGCATAGGTAGGTATTTGTTTTAATGCCTCAATGAAAGGTACATTAATGTACAATTTCTTAAGAACCTCTAAGAACTTCCTAAACTGCTTATCTAACTTCGCCTTAGCCAATTTTTGAGGAAAGGGAATTAGGGGTTTGTAAGGTTCAGGGGGTACATACTTAGATACCTTCTCAGTGGTTACCTCCTCTTCTAAGGGTTGTGTCTTAGTCTCTTTTTTCTCAGTCCCCTCATCTTTGTCACTCTCCCCCTTACCTTTGGAATCCTCTAATTTCTTTCCACTCCTCAAACTCACAACTTTACAATGTTCATTCCCTGGGTTTATTTCTGGTTGACCAGGAAACTTACCTTGTTGCCTATGTGAAGTGTTCGCTTGTTGGGCAATCTGGGTTTCCAACATCTTATTATGAATGGCCAAATTATCAACCTTAGCTGATAACTCTCTAATGGCCTCAGTCACAACTTGCCCATGGTGCCTAAACTCCTCATTCTGCTTAGACTGGCTCTCAACAAAATTCTCAAGAAGAGACTCAAGTCTAGATTTTTGTACCTGTTGAGATCCAGAAGAAGGTTGAGCACTACCTTACCCAGCTTGATATTAACTATTCTGGTAAGAGAAGTTAGGATGTGACCTCCAACCAGGGTTATAAGTTTGGGAATACGGATCATTCCTCCCCTTTTGGTTGAAGTCATGAAAATTGTGGCATGATTCCACTTGCTCCATCGGTGCACCATGTGAGGATCCAATTCCAACTTGGCATTCACCTCCCATATGTCCCTATGCTCCACAAATCTCACAAAAATTGTTAGAGGCACCTATGGTATTTACATGAGCTTTCTCAAGCATGTCAAAACGTTTATTCAAAGAATCAAACTTTGATATAATTAAATCAACACCATCTACCTCAAACTTACCTCCCGAGAGCTTTCTCGGATTGTGCCTTCTTTCATTGGCCCATTGGTGATGATTTGAGGCTACACTCTCAATTATCTCATAGGCCTCTGTCAGCCTTCTGTTCATCAAAGCTCCACCAGCTGCGGAGTCAAGAGACACCTTTGAAGAATATTCCAAACCATTGTAGAAGGTGTGGACAATCAACTGTTTATCTAGTCCATGATGCGGGCAAGCTTCCAACAGCCCCTTGTATCTATCCCAAGCTTCTGATAATGATTCTCCGTCTCTTTGAACAAAGCTTGTTATTTGAGTTCTAAGATGTGCAGTCTTGGAAGGAGGAAAGAACTTATTCAAGAATGCTTGCTCTAATTGATTCCATGTGATTAATGTATCGGTGGGTACCGATTTCAACCAATCTCTAGCCTTGTCCCTTAATGATAATGGAAACAATCGGAGGCGAATGGCATCAACTGAGGCACCTTCAATTTTAAGAGTCTCACAGAATTCTAAGAATATCTCCACATGATCATTTGGGTCCTTCAAGGGTAATCCTCCAAACTGGTCCTGCCTTATCATAGAAAGTAAGGCAGGAGGTATGGTGAAGTGCCTGGCTTCAATGTCTGGCTGAGCAATTCCAGATCGCAAACCCGAGCATTAGGGGGCTGCGTACTCCTTTAAAGTTTATTATCTTCAGCTGCTGCCATGACAAGTGTTGGTTCAGATATTTTCCTTACTCTTTGCCTTTGTTGTCTTCTCCTTTGATGCAAGGTTCTTTCAATTTCAGGATTTGTTTCAATAAGAGTCCTGAAATGTCTAGCACTTCGCATAAACAAGAAAAATTACCTGCAGAGAGTCAAAGAGAAAACAAGAACGTAATAATATGGTAAAAATAAAAAGGTTTAAAATAATTAAATTAAAAATTAAACTAATATTCAAGAAAAACACAGTCCCTGGCAACAGCGCCAAAAACTTGATGCGTGAAATCCGCAAGTGTACGGTTTCATCGTCAAGTAATAGAAAGATCAAATCCACAGGGACTGAGTCTATGAATACCAATTAATTAATTAATTCAATTCAATTAAACAAAAGAGAGTGTGATTGTTTATTAAGAATAACGTAGTAACAAAACAATTAAATAAAAATCAAGAAAACAGAATTTAGAACAAAAACAGCAAGTTATCAAGAAGGGGGGTTTTCAGATTTAAGAAAGTTTCAAAGATTGGGGTACCACAATGATACAAGACAAATCCTAATTGACAACCCCTTTTATTAAATCTGAAATTCAATTGAAGGTGAATTACCCTAAATTAGTTAATGTTCTCTTTCAAGATATAAGATCTGTGCCCAATTAAACCAATTCCTACTCTCGTGGTAATTGAATTTAAATTGAACCCATTACGCTTTGTGGTAATTCATTGATTCCTCGAAAGGCTAAAACTACTCTCGTGATTTAGACCTTAAGTTCAATTCTAATGATTCCAACACTTAGGTTCACCTCTCAGTACGTCCCTAAATGCCTATGATATGCAAATAACTGGCCAACAAATTCACATGAATAAAAGTAATAAGAATTGAATCAATGAACAATCAAGATTAATAAAAGGGAAAAACAACGTCAATTAATCATTATCAATGTATCAAAGGGCATTGCCCAATCCTAGAAACAAAAGTAACTACTCAGACATAGAGAAGAAGGAAACAGAAATCAAACTTATAAACATCCCAAACCCGTAACAATGGAAGAAGAAGAAGAAGGATCAAGAACCCAAGCCTCCTTTGTGCCTCCTTTAGAACTAGGTTTGAATCAAAGCTAGCATCCCCTAATTGTAATCAGAACATCTATTTATAGCCTAGGGCTTCTATGGGCTAAAAGCCCCCAAAAGAAATAAAAACAGAAAAACTAAAATTCTCACATACGCTGAACCACGCAAACCACCACCGGCCGGCCGTGGTCAGTTCTGACTCAGGATTGTTAAGCTGTCTCTCAACCACGGTCGTGGTGGCCACCACGGCCAGGCCGTGGTTGAGTCTGTTTCAGTTTTCTGCATTTTCTTGATTCCCTCGAACCATGGCCGTGGTAGAGACCACCCCCAGGCCGTGGAGCCCTCTGGAATGGCCTTTTTTGCACCTTTATTGCTATCCATTAAGCTCCAACTTTAAACATGCAAGCATTCCATTCAATCTAGGCTAATTTAACATTAATCCTGCACAAGAACACCAAAACATGGCAGTTATCCGAACTAAGGGAAAAACAAACCAAAAGGGAAGCTAAAATGCTTAAAATGTTCAAGAATGCATGCAAAATAAGAACAAAACATGATGTTATTTCACACACATCAACAATCATCTAGAATTCAATTAACAATTGATACACAAATTTGCAATCGCATAATTCATGTTAGATCTATGTTAATTTTTAAATCCGAATTCAATTAATCTAAGCACAAATCAGCACTTAACTTCTAATTTTGTGACTAACCAAATTAATCAACCTAATTCAATCACAATTCTTAATCTCAAATCAAGATCCAATCAGATCAACAAAAAAAAAAGGAAGAAGAAGAATCCAAATACAATTCAAAATAAGAAATTAGAGCAGAATCTCAAGAATGTAAACCAAAATTTCTTCAAGAATTCAAATTGATTACAAGGTGTTTAGCCCTCCATCAGAAGAGGAAAACCCAGAAACGAAAATTAGAGAGAAGGATAGAAGAGAGGAGAGAAGAAAGTTCTAAAGAGAAGTGAGAAAAGTGTGGAATGAAAACTCCTTTTTTAGATCACTCCCTCTCCAACTATAAACTGCCCCCTAAATTGGCCTCTAGTGCCTCATTACACTTTCCAAACACAGTTGGGCCTTGTAGGAATGCAATGACCCAAGTTTCATCTGAATTGGACTTGAATTGACCAAGATATGCTCACTTTAATGCCATATGCTCCTCAAACCCGAGTCTGAACTTCCAGGCCCAATTAGGCCCACTAGACATCTGATTGAGACTTTGAGCTCTTCATCAAAGTTGTAGAGCTTCCTCTCAGCTTTCCTACAAGGTAAAATGCATAATTTTTAGATGTCTAGAACTTGAGTTATGGCTGGAATACAGAAACATCGTCAAAACTCAATAATGCTGAAAAAATTCAATTAAGCCCAAATTTAAGCCCAACTTATAAAACATGTCCAAGGTCAAACAATTAAGTACATGAAGAGTGTAAATCACTTAAAATGAGGGCTTATTAATGTGTAAAATATGTTATTATTAGTTATCTTTGTAATATATTTGATGCATGTGATAAATCGTATTACCGAGCAAAGCTTTAGTTTCCCGTTTAAGATTCAATATTAGTGAGCACACGTACTTTTTGAAGGTACTTCTCATTGTATTGAAGCTTGAATTGTCCAATTTGGACAGTTTAGGAAGAAACTTTTACTTCACTTGATTATGGTTACTCCTTAAATCCCATACCATATACTTGATGAAATTTTGTTGTGCAACATTTCCTTTTGTTCTCTGGGTGCACACTTGATCATGGTAGATGTCACCACTTTCTAGTCGTGCACTTGGAGACCAATGGGAAATGCTGCCAAAATTTTGTCAAGTATAAGATGTGTGATTTTTGTGAGTACTATCAATCAAGTGCTGAAAAAGTATTTTCTTGAATGGGATAGGGTCATACCATGTTAAGAGAGATTAAGATTTTGGAAATAATAGTTGTTTGGATTGAAATATTTATACAAGTATAATTTTAAAATATATTAATTATGCAACATATGTTATGCATTTTGCATTTTTGTATTTTGATTTAAGTGTAAAATTATCATTGCAGAAAATGGTAGTTCCAGAAAATCGTAGATGGATGTATAATAGGACTCATTCGGGTCGTAGAGGACTTACACAAGAATTTGTATGTGGAGTTGAAGAGTTTGTGAATTATGCATGTCGATCTTCCCATTACTTAAGTAAAGGAACAATTAGGTGTCCATGTTTAATATGTTATAGTAGGAAATTGTTGAAACCTGAGATTGTGAAAGTTCATTTGTATAAAAAAGGATTCAAACCTAGATATTGGTATTGGATAGATCATGGAGAGGAAGAGCCTGATCCAATTAGTGTAGATATAAACTTTGATGTGAACACTGCTAATAGTCCTATACTAGAGGAGGAAAACGTGGTTGATAGATATCAAAATATGGTTTGTGATGCGGCTGGAACAGACTTTGGGGATTTTAGGAGTCGTTTTCAACAGAGTGTTGAGGAGCCTCCACATCCAGAGGCCGAAGAGTTTTATGATCTATTATATGCTTCAAGTCAGTCGTTATGGCCTAGCTGCGAAACTCGTTCTGAGTTATCCTTGGCAGTTCGAATATTAATCCTCAAATCTGATTATAATGTAACGCATGCGTGCTTTGATTCATTTATGGAGATATTAAGATAGGTTGCTCCACTAGGATCACGAATTTCTTTGAATTACTATAGAACAAAAAAATTGGTTTCTAAACTCGGGTTTGCTTCAAGAAAAATAGATTGTTGTGTAAATAGTTGTATGTTATACTATGACAATGCCAGACAATGTAGGTTTTGTGGTACTGGAAGATACGAACTTCGTAAAACCAGTAATGGAAATAACAATGAAGTTCCGGTGAAAAGAATGCATTATTTACCTCTTATTCCTAGGCTCAAGAGGTTGTATTCCTCTATGAGCTCATCTGCACACATAAAATATCATGCTAAAAATAATAGGAAGTTGGGGGAGATGTCTTACCCATCCGACGGTGAAGCATGGAAACATTTTAATAGGACATATCCTGAATTTGTAATTGATCCTAGAAATGTTAGGCTTGGTTTGTATGCCGATGGTTTCACTCCATACAATCAATCTGTTTCTTCTTATTCTTGTTGGTCTGTGATAGTCACTCCATATAATTTGCCTCCAGAAATGTGTATGACTGCTCCATACATATTCCTAACATGCATTATTCCCAGCCCTAACAATCCTAAGAGCAAGATTGATGTTTATTTACAACCATTAATCGATGAACTGAAAATTTTATGGGCGAATGTTTTAACTTATGACGTGTCAAGCAAACAAAATTTTATGATGAGGGCGGCATTAATGTGGACAATAAATGACTTTCCAGCATATGGAATGTTGTCTGGATGGATGACTGCTGGTAAATTAGCATGTCCATATTGCATGGATCAAACAAAGGCATTCACTTTGAAGCATGAGGGAAAAATTCGTGGTTTGACTGCCATCGTCAATTCTTGCATGTTAATCACATGTTTAGAAGAAACAAAAATGCATTTAAGAAGAAAACTGTGGTGACTGATTTGTCTCCACCAAGATTATCTGGACATGAATTTTAGTGCCTTTAGTAAAATAACTGAAATGCAGTCGTGCAAACACCATGAGTATGGTGTTTATCATAATTGGACTAAGCAGAGCATATTTTGGGAGTTACCATATTGGAAGAATAATTTATTTAGGCATAATTTAGATGTCATACATATTGAGAAATATGTCTTTGATAACATATTCAACACTGTTATGGATGTTAAGGGCAAAACAAA
The DNA here is from genome assembly GCA_029884595.1 of Ormosia semicastrata. Taxonomy (NCBI): domain Eukaryota; kingdom Viridiplantae; phylum Streptophyta; class Magnoliopsida; order Fabales; family Fabaceae; genus Ormosia; species Ormosia semicastrata. The sequence goes on along the minus strand of JAQQTO010000063.1, from coordinate 12,608,527 downwards.
GGATAATGTGAAGACAAGAATGGACTTAAAAGAATATTGTCAACGACCAGAATTGGAGCTTATTGATTTTCCAAATGGTAAGATCATGAAACCAAAGGCTAATTATACTTTTACAAAAGAACAAAAGAAAATTGTTTATGAATGGGTGCAACATTTAAAAATGCCAGATGGTTATGCTTTGAACTTGGCCAGATGTGTGGACATGAATCAATTACGATTGTCTGGGATGAAGAGTCATGATTGTCACATGTTTATGGAGAGTTTGCTTCCAGTTGCTTTTTCTTTGTTGCCAAATCAAATTTGGAAGCCATTGATTGAATTAAGTCAATTTTTTAGAAACTTGTGCTCAACGACTTTGACGAAAAAAGACATGCTAATGGAATAGAACATTTCGGTGATTTTGTGTAAATTGGAAAGGATATTTCCACCGAGTTTCTTTAATTCCATGGAACATTTACCAGTCCATTTACCTTATGAAGCAAGAGTAGGGAGCCAGTTCAATACAGATGGATGTATCCATTTGAGAGGTACTTAAACAAGATAAAGAAAATAGTTAAGAACAAAGCTCGATTTAAAGGTTCTATTTGTGAAGCTTATTTGATTCAAGAGATATCTCATTTCTGTTCATTTTACTTTGAGCCTCATGTTAAGTCAATGAGAACTAGAGTCAGACGAAATGATGATACAGATGAAAATATGTCAATGGAATTGACTTTGTCAATTTTTAATAAACCTGGCCGAGGTTATGGAACATAAAAAATACAATGGCTAAATGATGCTGAGATGAAATCTGCGACATTGCACATCTTGCTAAATTGTGAAGAAGTTGAACCATACCTCAAGTAAGTGGTACTAATAATTTAATTTAAATTTCAAATGTATTGCTCACTAACAATCAAATCATAAACTTTTAATTTTTCAATATTTTTTTACAATATTTCAACATTCCTGAGGAACATTCAAATGAAAGAATAAATGCAAATTTTATAGAGTGGTTCAAAAGTTATGTAAGTATTTAAACATTACTAAATTATTGATCCTAATCATTATATATGATTTAGATCATTAACATTAACTATATTTTTTTAGGTTCACAATCCACAAAATATGGTGAATAATTCTTACTTGTATGATTTGGCATAGGTACCTAGTAGATGTGTGACATCTTGGCTAATGTATTTTGTCAATGGATATAAATTTCACACAGATGCTTAGTCAGATGGGAAGAAAACAATCAATAGTGGTGTGTGTGTTAAAGACTCAACTAATTGTGAAAATGAAAATGATTATTATGGAATACTAAAAGATGTTGTTGAGTTAGAATATCTTGGGGAACCAAAAAAAAGTTATTCTTTTAAATATGAATGGTTTGACCCTATGATTAATAGAGGTATTGATAACACTATATTTTATATATTTTAAATTCTCTCACTAGGCTTCTTAAGATTCAATTAAGCTTAATTAAGTTAGTTTTGACACATTTTATGATTTTAGACCTTATTGGATCATTAAACGAATTATTGCATAAATTAGCTTTAATTATCTCTTTAGAAGTGTTTAGTAAACTGGCTATAACTTGAGTTACAAATATCTGATTGATATGATTTTTTCTTGTAGGAAAGCTTAGACAATTCCCTACAACTTTCATGAAGAACACAAAACTCAGATCAGACTCATTGGAGGAGATATCGAGTTTTGAAGTCAAAACAGAGGAGCTAAAATCGGGTCTAAACACTCTGCAGTAATTGGACTATATCTTGAGTTCTAGGCATGATTTTGGACTGAAACTAAATCCATTTTAAAGCAAAAATCCAGGCCTACAACTTTCATGAAGACCACTTCTCTCAAAAATGAAGAAAACTGGACACACGGATGTGCATTTACTCAATTATTAATATTAAAAAATGTCATAATTACGTATTAAACTTAACAATTAAGTTTGGTTACTGTGCATTGCATAGTAACCAAACTTTGCCTATAAATAGAATTGAATTTCAGAATTGATAAAATTCACGTACAAGGAGGGGGAGGCTCTGGAAACAGAGAGGAATTCCTCCTCTCTTCACTTTTCTTTCTCTTTTTTTTTTTTTTTTCTTTCTAGTCTATGTGTAAATAAGTTTCAGTCTACTTGGGTCAAAATGTGAAGCTCTTAGTAATAAAATAAAGTTAGATTTATTTCTCTCTTGTGCTTTAATGATTTATATTTTCAAGTAGTTATTATACGTGTTATATTTTGTTTCTGATAATTTAGAAACTACCCTTGTAAAGATGAGTTCTTGATTTGTTGTAGACAAGATTTTGACACAGTGAATGCTTTAACCTATTTACAAGTGGTGGTAATAGTTAAAGGAAACATAATATAATTACGTAATAGACTTTTAACGATGTATTTTTCGATTGGAATCTCCATTATGTGAGGATTCTAATTGAGTTATAAAAGGAATTAATCTTACTATTACTTTATTTATCAAGAGTGGATCTTTTTAACCCAAGTAAATAATTTTTATCATAATAACAAAATATTTACCTTACCTTAATTAATCTTCATCAATTTCCTGTGGATCGACCTCAGACTCCTAAGAAATTTATTACTTGAAACAACCTGTACTTGGGTTCGTAATGCAACAATTAATCCTACATCAAGTTTGTAGACTTGGTCAAGAAAAGTGCGCATCAAGTTTTTGGCGCCGTTGCTCGGAACTTGATTTGAAGAATAAATTTTTGATATAAATATTTTTGTACATATTAATGCACTAACTAGTGTGGTTAAAAAAAATAAAAAAAATAATTGTGTGAATAGTGTGTAAATAGTGCGTAAATAGTGTGTGAATAGTATAAATAAAAAAATTGAGTGAATAATGTGAATTGTATTTTACAAAAAAAAATTATAAGTGGGGGACAACGTTGTCCCCGTAAGTTGAAAAAAAAAAAAGGGGGGGGGGAAGGTAGTCATTCGTGACTACCTTATAGAATAAAAAAATAATTTAAATAAAAGTTAAAAAAAATGAAATGAATAGTTAAAAAAATAATTAATTGGGGGACAAGGTGTCCCCATGAAAGAAAAAAAAAAAAAGGTGGTCACACCCGTGACCACCCAAAAATAAAAATAAAAAAAATATAAAAAATAATAAAAATTAAAAATTAAAAAAACAAAAAAAAATTATTAATAAAAAAAACTAGCTTTTAATTTCTGTACAGTGGGGTTAATTCTTCCTTTTAATTTCTGTACAATGGAGGTAATTCTCCCTTTTATTTTCTTGTACATATTAACTAGTGGGAGTAACTCTCCCTTTTACTTTTCTTGTACATACTAACTAGTGGGGGAACCTCTCCCTTTTAATTTTTGTATATACTAACTTAGTGGGAGAAATTTTTCCTTTTATTTTACGCACTAATTTAGTGGGGAAACTCTCCCTTTTATTTTTCTGTAATTTATTTTTTACATTTTTTTATTTTTATTTAGTGGTTGGTTCATACCACACCTTTATTTTTTTTTATATGGTGGTTGGGTTATACCATACCTTTGTAAATATATATTTAGTGGTTAGTTTATATCATATCTTTATTAATATTTAATGGCAGGTTTATACCGCCTACTTGTTAATATTTATTTTATTTTATTTTTCTTTTTACCATGGCAGGTTTATACCGCCTACTTGTTAATATTTTTTTTTTAGGTTGAACTTTGTATATATTTTTATTTTATTCTTCTTATTTCTTTTTCTCTTTTGTCATGTGTAATTAAATTTATGTGTTTTTAGGTTGTAACTTGATTCAATCGACATGTATTAAGATTGAAATTTTAATCAGTTTCTTTTTTATTCAATTTGAGTGCTTATTATGATTCTTAATGCTTTTATGAATTGGCCACTCATAAATTGATCTAGTATAGTGTATGTAGAATCAGAAGGTTTGCATATGACCTAGACCATAAATAATAAGTGTCATGATTTATAATCATCTAGGAATGGAGGTTACAGGTTGTGTGGAAAAATTGTGGTATTTTTCATGAGAATCCCAAGAGTGAAGGTTTAGACCAAGGAATTGAGTTTTAATTAATTACTAGATTCTCCCATCAATTAAATGATTAGAAATTGATTAGAAAGAAGGTCCCAAAGTTACTTTATTGTCTATGATAGATTATTGAATCAAGTGACATCAGATCCCTAGTATTTTAATTTCATGTTTTTTTTCCTCTTTATTTTGTGTGTCTTAGTATTTCTTTTTCTTTTTCTTCTTAATCATCAACTTTATTTGACAATTTGGTTACTTGTCAATTTTCTCAACAAGTTTTTGCAAACCTAAGTTGATACAGTGGATTTTGTTGCTTTAAGAATTCAAAATAAGCCAAAAATATTATTGTAGATCATTTGTTCATACTTACAATAGGCTCACCTTTTTAAAATCACACCTATCAATGATCCTTTTTTCAATGAATTTTTAATTTTCAATTTTATGTTTTGGTTTATTAATATTGTCAATTTTTCTTGTAACAAGCAAAGTTGTTCTTTGGGGATGGTTTTCGCAAACAGAAAAGATAGAATATTCTTCATTAAGAATGGTCTGAGTAAGGAGTCATTAGGAGATATCTTATTGACTCTTGAGACGCATTCTTGTGGAGTTGTGCATAGTAAATTTACTAATTTGTGAAATCTTTTCAAGGGCAAGTACGCGTGTTACAGTCTTGGAATTGTACCATTCTCTTATTTCTTGTGTGATTTTTTCTCATGGAATTGTTACTCTAGAACTTGCTTTGATTCTTGTTGAAGCTACATTTTCACATGCATACATAAACATGATTGATGCATTTTTCTTGAAATAGTTACTTTGACCAAATAGTCTACCTTACATATTTTCCTTTGTGTAACCCCTTTGAGCTTATTTGATCATTCCTTGTTTTAAACTATTAATGTGCCTTAAAATGAAAAACCATATTCTTACCCAGCCTTAGGGAATAAGAGAGCATTGGCTTTGTGATTGGATGAGTTTTTGAACAAGTGTGGGGGTGCGTGTGTACGATGGTAATAAAAAAAATTGAAAAAAAAGGAAAGAAAAAGAGTTGACCAGTGGATGCTTGGAAACAACAGGAGAATGTTCAGGCCTAACAATGAATTGATCTTTAACAAAATATTAGTCAAATATTGGTCATTGTCCTTTATGAGAAGGAAGCAAACAGAGAAGGAACTAAGAAAATCCTTGAAAATTTTAGACTAAATGTTTTCATACATCTTCTCCACTTTAACTGTATCATAATGCTCTTCGATTCTCTTTGATATTTAACTTGTCTTATCTATATTACTTCCTACTTTACCTTAACCCCGTTATAACCTTGAATAAAGTCCTTATGATTTGTGTATATATGTTGTTTTTGAGTAGCAGAGAAGTAGAAGATACGCAAGCTTATGGTAGTGCAATTATTCATGAGTTGAATAGAGTGAAATACTTACCTTTTTAAACACTTGAGAGATTGAGAGTGAATTTTGTGAGGATCTGTCATTCTTGATTCATTCTTTTCAATTGAAGTTTCCTTACTTGTTGGTTTAAGATGCGAAGAAATGTTATCTCATGAATGTTTTGATCCCTTGAATGTCTGGTTGCTCTTCATTATTATTATTATTGAAAATTGAATCTTTTAGAGTTTTTAAGTTTGTGTCATTTTTCTTTATTCCCTAGTTTTTGTTTTATGTGTTTTGCCTAGGAGTGCAAAAGTTAAGTGTGAGAGAATTTAATAACACTATATTTTATATATTTTATAATCATCTCATTAGGCTTCTTAAGGTTCAATTAAGCTTAATTAAGTTAGTTTTGACATATTTTATGATTTTGGACCTTATTGGATCATTAAATGAATTATTGGATAAATTAGCCTTAATTATCTCTTTGGAAGTGTTTAGTAAATTGGCTATAACTTGAGTTACAAATATCTGATTGATGTGATTTTTGTCTTGTAGGAAAGCTTAGACAATTTCCTACAACTTTCATGAAGAACACAAAACTCAGATCGGACTCCTTGGAGGAGATATTGAGCTTTGAAGTCAAAATAGAGGAGTTGAAATCGGGTCCAAACATTCTGTAGTAATTGGACTATATCTTGAGTTCTAGGCATAATTTTGGACTGAAACTAAAGCCATTTTAAAGCAAAAATTCAAGCCTACAACTTTCATGAAGACCACTTCTCTTAAAAATAAAGAAAACTGGACACACAGATGTGCATTTACTCAATTATTAAAATATTAAAAAAATCAGAATTACGTATTAAACTTAACAATTAAGTTTGGTTACTGTGCATTGCACAGTAACCAAACTTTGCCTATAAATAGAATTGAATTTCATAATTGATAAAATTCACATACAGGGAGGGGGAGGCTCTGGAAACAGAGAGGAATTCCTCCTCTCTTCCTCCTCCCTTCACTTTTCTTTCTTTTTCTTTTTCTTTTTCTTTTTCTTTCTAGTCTATGTGTAAATAGGTTCCAGTCTACTTGGGTCAAAGTGTGAAGCTCTTGGTAGTAAAATAAGGTTAGATTTATTTCTCTCTTGTGCTTTAATGATTTATATTTTCAAGTAGTTATTATACGTGTTATATTTTGTTTCTAATAATTTAGAAACTACCCTTGTAAAGAGGAGTTCTTGATTTGTTGTAGACAAGATTTTGACACAGTGAATGGTTTAACCTATTTACAAGTGGTGGTAATAGTTAAAGGAAACATAATATAATTACGTAATGGACTTTTTATGATGTATTTTCTGATTGGAACCTCCATTATGTGAGGATTCTAATTGAGTTATAAAAGGAATTAATCTTATTATTACTTTATTTATCAATAGTGGATCTTTTTAACTCAAGTAAATAATTTTTATCATAGTAACAAAATATTTACCTTACCTTAATTAATCTTCATCAATTCCCTGTGGATCGACCTCAAACTCTCGAAAAATTTATTACTTGAGACAACCTGCACTTGGGTTCACAATGCAACAATTAATCCCGCATCAAGTTTGTAGACTTGGTCAAGAAAAGTGTACATCAGGTACAAGAGTTCACAAAGATTATAAGATTGTCGAGGTTCGACACACTAGACGATACGAGAGGTTTGATCCTTTTATCCTTGCTTCCTCTGCGAGACAAGTGTATTACGTTCCTTTTCCTGAAAAGAAAAAGGATAAGGTCTGATGGTGGGTGGTAATAAAGACCAAGGCAAGAGGTCGAGTTGAAATTGAAAGTGCCCAAGAAATTACATTCCAAGATGATACTATGACTCCTGTGGATCCAATTGTTGATGTGGATCTCATTGACCATTTGCAAGACACTAATGTGGTTTTTGATGTAGTTCAAGATGTTGGTTCTAGTAGACAGGAAGAAAATGATGAAGATTAACAAAGTTTTAATGACGATGATGATGAAACATAGGGCTGCACAACCCGACCCGCGGACCCGCGAACCCGACCGACCCGACCCGACCCGACCGTATATATCCGGGTTGGTTCGGGTAGACGGGTCGGTTCGGGTCAGATCTAATAAACCCGTCCAGTCATCGGTTCGGGTGACGGGTTTGGTGAACCAACCCGATGACCCGACCCGATGACCCGATTACCCCAAAAACAACGTCGTTTTTGAGTAATTTCTATTGAAAAATATTCATGGGTCGGTCCAACCCGACCAACCCGACCACCAACCCGACCAACCCGATCACTAACCCGATGAACCAACTCCGATGAACAACCCGAGAGTTGGTTAACCAAAAACTTAACACAACTCGACCCGACTCGACCCGATGGTTTGAACATTTTTTACCCCCAAACCCGACCCAACCCGACCCGTGTGCACCCCTAATGAAACATCTTCCAATAATGAATATGAAACAAATAGTGATGAGGACAATATTTCCTCATAACTATGAGTATAGAATTATATTAATATGTTGTAGTTACTAGTTATACATTATTGTGTTATGTTTGGAATTATATTTACATTATATTTTTATTATTTGTGTAGATGTCATCGTCACGAGGTGATAAGGGGAAAGGGAAAGAGAAGGAGAAGGAACAACCTCGATGTCTTAGGATTAATATAGGGAGACCACCTAAGGGGCAAACATTAGGATCATCTCCACCCCCAGTTACAATATTACCCACTACAGGTTTGCTTCAGCCACTATCTTCTGAGTACATTATGATACCCACACCTGGATCACAGCATCCGTCACATACTTCACATTCACTACATGGTGCATCGTATGATTCTAGGTTAGCTACTATTGGCCTATCACCGAGTACCTGTGAGTTATCGGGTACCCATGAGTCACCGGTTACCTGTGATTCTAATTTTTCCATTTCTGCAACAAATCAAAGCAACAAGACATTTGTTGAGCCCGATGGTGATTTTGGGTATGTGTACAACTACTTGTTATTCATTTATAGTTATGCGCATTCAAATTTTTTGTTGAGAATATTTACATTTCTTTTTTTAAATTATATCGTAGGTTTCTGCCATCTAAACCTGTTGCTGATGCCATAACAAAGATTATACGATCTAGGTATAATCAACCTTGGACATCTTGGGGAGAAATACCCAAGGATACTAGAGAAATGTGGTTTCGAGAGTTTCAAGTATGTATCATTTTTTATTTGTTTAATTATATTTGTTTGTCTTGTAATAGTGTAATTTTTTTAACTTTAACGTTATTTACAACATATTTTTGAAGAGTTATGTTTGGTGGATGCCTCAGCATCATAACCATATGCGAAAGGCATATAATAGCTGTAATTCGAAGAGACTATCAGGTTTGTTAGGGTAGACACGCAACTTAAATGAGAGGCTTTTTTGGATTGGAGAAGGCATATGGGAAGGCTTATGTAGGCACTGGGCTAGTAGCGTGTATAAGGAGAAATGTCAGCAAGCAAAGATGAATCGTGCTTCTGACACTGGTGGATGCTTGCACACAGGTGGTTGCATTTTGATCTGTTGATTATTCCTATATTTTAATCGCCTTGTAATTGATTCATTGAACTCCATTTGTGCTTAATTGTCATCATTTAGCTTAGTTTCTGATATCAAACTCTAATTGGAATATTATTGTGAAACTTTGCTTAAATGTATTCTCATATGCTAATACTTGAACTTTTCAAGAAACCTTTGAATGACGGAGTTCATTTAACCTAAATCAGGCTTGACATCCACTTGAAGAAGGGCTATGGATTCATGAAGATCAATTTCTCCCTTTGAAGCAATGAAAGAAGAGTTTCTGAGAAGAATCCAAGCCGAAATATGAAGAAGTCAAAATACAGGGCCTGCGTCAAAATACAGGGCCTGCGTCAGAATACAGGGCCTAGGCTGTGTAAAAATACATGGCCGTGTGAGAGTACACGGCCTAGGCCGTGTACTCCTCTGACTTTTGTAATTGAAATAGTGAAAGTTTGCTCCTCCAACACAGAATCATACATGGCCTAGGCCGTGTATGCATACACAACTGTGTATTTCTCCAGACAGGAATCAAGAAGTTTATGTTGGGAGCCTATATATTCACACCCTTAGCACATTTTGAGGGAGTTCTGACCTAGGAGAGCAGCTGCAACTCCTTGGAGAAGGAGAAGGGAGTCTTGGATCAAAGATTGGAGTCTCGGGTTTGAGCAATCGGAGATCCATCATCCTCAATCCTCAGAAACTCGTTTGCTATTTAGTTTTTCTTCTGCACTTTGTTTTTTATGATGCTCTTTCTCAGTTTTTCTTGTGATTTTGTTCTAGCTATGTATAACTAAACCTCCCTTGGTTAAGGAGGTGATGAAACCACTAGTTTTGATGTTGTGAATCTTGCATATTTGATTATTTCAACACAGTTATGCTTTTATTCATATATTTCTGAATCTATTATTGGTATGGAGATTTTTATACTTGTTCCCACTTTCAAAGTGGTAGATCTGGATTTATTATGTGTGGTTGCGGTAGTAGATCTAGCGGAATATATGATGTTCATGTGGGTATAATTATCTTTGTGCTATTTGCCAGTTATAAAAGTGGTAGATCTGGGTTTATTATGCGTGGTTGCGGTAATAGATCTAGAGAAATATATGTTCTAAGTAATTTAATACCAGTGTGTGATTAGATCTTAGTGTAATTGGTTTTCTAAAACTTAATGCAATTATTGGATAGTTGTAAGAGCGGTTGCTTTATGACTAATCAATGATCAGAAGTTGATTTGAGCGGTTGCTGAATTAGCCAACACGTAAGGAAAACAGAGATTTACTCTCACAATTGCATAAAAACATAATTAAGCATGTTGGAATAAAATGATATGTGGATTTACATTATCATATAAATCTAGTGGTGGATTCTACCTCTTAACCAATTTTCTTATATTGTTGATTTTAGTTTATATATTATTATTATTTTTGAAGCTGTTCATTGTTCATCAAAACTCCAAAACCCTTTTTTTTACTATTTATTGTCAATCAGAGTTTAAATTAGGAATTGTTTAATAGTGTTCATTGAATTGGTTTTCTGTGGATCGACCCTTACTAACTACAACTAGTTGTAAGATTTTTATTTTCTGATGGGCCTGACAATTGGTTTTTATCTGAAATTTTAATCACTATATCTACACGCATCAAAATTTTGGTGCCGTTGTCGAGGAGCCAATTTTTCAATTACACTGTTAATTTATTTCCTATTTTTACTCTGTTTTTATTTTTATTTTATTTTATTTTATTTCTTATTTTTGGAGTGTTTTGTAGGTGTTGATGTCCATTGAAGAGTTAGATGAGGGATTGCAGAATTTGAGGAACTATATTGATCAACTCAACTCACATCCTCAATTTCCTTTCCATCCGGCTAATTTTCAACTCACACCTGCTGACATTGATGCTGCCCGTTACATTGATCTATCGAGTTCAGAGACATTTGAGCCATCTGAAATATCTGAAGAAGTGACAATGGTAGAAAACACTTTAAGGGTGTTGGGTGCTCCAGATCTAGATCAACAGCCTCTGTGCATAGACATTCTTGAAAATGAAGAGGCATTTGAATTGAAATCCGGCTTAATCAATCTCTTGCCATCTTTCAATGGATTACCCAGAGAGAACCCCAACAAGCACTTGAAGGAGATCCATGTGGTATGTTCTAGCATGAAGCCTGCAGGAATTCATGTAGAGCAAGTTAAGTTGAGAGCTTTTCCATTCTCATTGAAAGACTCAGCTAAGGAGTGGCTTTACTATTTGGCACCCGGATCCATCCAATCATGGCAGGACATGGCCCGAGCTTTCCTAGACAGATACTTCCCTGCCTCAAAGGCTACAACAATCAGAAAAGAAATCTGTGGTATTCAACAAAGGCATGGGGAATCACTCCATGACTGCTGGGAGAGATTTAAGAAGCTATGTTTCAGCTGCCCTCATCATCAAATAAGTGAGCAGCTCTTAATTCAGTATTTCTATGAAGGTTTACAAGTGATGGATCGCAACATGATTGATGCTGCTAGCGGAGGAGCATTAGTTGATAAAACTCCTCAAGAAGCTAGAAACTTGATCTCAAGAATGGCTGCCAATACTCAACAGTTTCACTCTAGAAATGGCACTGGAGTGAGAACAGTGAAAGAAGTAGAGACAACCAGTCTACGGCAGTAAATAACTCAATTAACTGCTATGGTTCAGCGGTTAATGGATGCAGGCAAAGCACCAGTTCATGTTTGTGGGATCTGTTGTTCATCTGATCCCACTGATATGTGTCCCACTCTCCAAGAGGACACAAATGAAGAGGTAAGAGCAGTAGGGGGATATGCTGGACTTTCAAAAAATTACAACCTTTACTCAAACACATATAATCCGGGTTGAAGGGATCATCCTAATTTCAGCTATGCATAGCAACCTCAAAATCAACCTCTAGCTTATGGACCTCCAGGATTCCAACAAAGGTAAGCACTTTTCCCTCAGAGACAACAGCAAGTTCAAGCTCCTAAGCAACCTGAGCCTTCACTAGAGGAGCTAGTGAAACAAATGGCCACTAATAATTTGTAGTTCCAACAAGAAACAAATGCAACCATACAAAGTTTTAAACAAGAAATAAGGACTGCAATCAATAACTTACAGAATCAGATAGGGCAGTTGTCCACAGAATTCAACAAGTTTCAAAGTCAAGCTTCTGGGAAACTACCCTCACAGCCAGAAGTGAATCCGAGGAAAAATGCTAGTGCTGTCACATTAAGAAGTGGAAAGACGATGGATGAGCCTACATCTCTTCCACCAATCACTCAAGAGAAAGATGAACCACCCAAAGAAGCAAATGATAAGGGGCAAAATTCCAAAGCCCCTAAGGTAAGTAATTCTGAACCCCTTCCTAAATATTTCATTAAAGCTCCTTTTCCTAGTAGGTTGGTTAAAACCAAAAAAGAAGAAGCAGAAAAAAAAAACTTGAGACTTTTAGGAAGGTAGAAGTTAATATCCCTTTGTTAGATGCCATTAAGCAGGTACCTAGATATGCAAAATTTTTGAAAGAATTATGCACTAACAAGAGGAAGTTAAAAGGAAATGAAAAAGTCCAAGTGGGAGAAAATGTTTCAGCTATAATTAAAAAGAAACTCCCAATCAAATGTAAGGACCCTAGAACATTCACCATTCCATGCACTATAGGTAACACAAGGTTTGAAAGGGCAGTGCTTGATTTAGGTGCATCTATAAATGTCATGCCATATTCTATTTATGCATCTTTATACTTGGGTCCTTTGGAACCTACTGGTGTTATTATTCAATTGGTTGATAGATCTAATACATTATTCAATGTGAATGCTTATGTCTCTAAGGCATGTCAAAAGGTTTTTGATGATAACAAAAGTAAAAGAGAAGATCAAGCACAAAAGGAAAAATCAAGATCAAAGAAAGAAGACAGAAGATTTATTTAGTTATAAGACTTGGGATATTAATGTTAAATGCTCTCAAGATTTCTCAAATGGTTTTTCAATATATGATTTCAAAATAAATGGGAAATTTCAAAGTTAAACATGGCTTTCAATAAAACTTGAGTTTCAACTTTAAATCTAACACTCTTAAAAGGATTTATGTTTAATCAAGTATCTTGAAGTGTTGGAAATGACTTACAAGCGTTATTGAACTTGAAAAATGTGTTCAAAGGCCAATGTAATCGATTACATAATGTTTGTAATCGATTACACAGCAAACAGAAGGCATGTAATCGATTACATTATAAATGTAATCGATTACACGAAAGTCAGAGACCATGTAATCGATTACACAATATATGTAATCGATTACACACAGCCCAGAAAGGCAAAAAACACGTTCGATGAGTCATGTAATCGATTACATGGATATTGTAATCGATTACAAACAAAGTCAGAAGTCATGTAATCGATTACATGGGCAATGTAATCGATTACACAAAACCCAGAAACTCAAAGAACACGTCCGACGAGTCATGTAATCGATTACATGGATATTGTAATCGATTACAAAGAAGTCGAGAAGTCATGTAATCGATTACATGGGAATTGTAATCGATTACAAGCAAAGTCGGAAGCCATGTAATCGATTACACCAAGAATGTAATCGATTACATTGAGAAACCTCCGAAAGTTCGAAAACGTTGGAACAACAATGTAATCTATTACCTGATCTGTGTAATCGATTACACAAACTCTGACAGCGTCCAACGGCTATATTAAATGCATGTCCAACTACCTCCAACGGCTCTATTAATTGAGAAACTTATAAATACCAAAGTTGAGCTTTTATTTGAGGTTGACCTTGAACCAAAAACTGAACATCAATACTTCAAAACGTGAATCAATCCTTAAATTCATTTCTTGCTCTGTTTTCTGACTAAAAACGTGAAAAATCTTTGAGAGCATATTAGAGCTTCAACTTGTAAACACTTGCTCTAGAGAGAGTTTCTTCTATTTCAATCTTATACATTCTGATTAGTGAGGGTGAGGTATCCCTCAAGTATTGTAAGGGTGAGGTATCCCTTGGAAAATAGAGGCTCAAGCTTTTGGGTGAGGTATCCCATATTGTTGAGTGCTCAAAGTTGTAGTGGTTTTTCAAGCACCCATTGAAGCTTGAAGATATAGTGGAAAATCTCAAGGTGTTGCTTGGGGACTGGACGTAGATCACAAGTGGAGTGGTGATCGAACCAAGATAAACGACTGTGTTTGTTTTCTCTAAACCCTCATCTGTTTATTGTTGTACACTGTTTCATTCATTTGCTTGGATATTGTCTTCTTGGCTGTTATGATTATAAGTAAAAATGTTTATCTCATCTATCTAATTATTCCTAATCATTCAATAGCTTCAACGAAAATTGATTGTCAAACGATTTGCAAAAGATTTGTGAACTTATTTTTAACTACTCAATTCACCCCCCCTCTTGAGTATTGAGGCCACTTGGTAACATACCTTAAGGGTGTGGTTGAAGATGTCTTGGTGCAGGTGAATGAATTAGTGTTTCCGGTAAACTTCTATGTTTTGGACATGGAAGAAGATGATTCTCCCAAATCTTCTCCTATCTTGTTAGGGAGACCATTTTTGAAGACTGCACGGACAAAAATTGATGTGCACTTAGGAACTCTAACAATGAAATTTGATGGGAAATTAATTAGATTCAATATTTTTTAAGCTATGAGATACCCAAGTGATGTGCACTCTGCTTGTTTAATCGATTCTTTTGATCCTTTTGATTCTTTAATTTCTGCAGCTTTTGATACTGACCATTCTGATGCTCTTGATACAATTCTAACTCATAGCTTAGATGTACAAGAGGAAAAGAAGAAGAATGAAGAAGAGCCATGGAGTGAAGACATTGATGAAATTGTTGTTGCCTTACAAGAGCTGTCTTTCACTCCAGAAGAGCATGAGGTAACTTTTATTGATTTACCTATTACTACTGATATACCTCAACCTTCCGTTATGCAGGCACCTGAATTGGAACTGAAAGCACTGCTTGATCATCTTAAATACATCTTCTTGGGGGAGAAGGACACCCTTCCAGTAATAATTGCAAAGTCACTCACCCAAGAGCAAGAAGAGAAACTGATAGCTGTTTTGTAGGAACATAAGATAGCCATTGGTTGGTCAATAGTTGATATCAAGGGTATTAGTCCCTCCATTTGTATGCACAGGATATTAATGGAGGAGGGTGCTAAACCTGTGAGAGACCCCCAGTGGAGGTTGAATCCTCCTATGATGGAGGTTGTGAAAAAGGAGATACTGAAGCTCCTAAGTGTGGGGGTGATCTACCCCATTTTTGACAGCAAGTGGGTAAGCCCAATCCAGGTAGTACCAAAGAAATCTGGTATTACTGTGGTAAGAAATGCTGAAAAATGAGCTTATTCCCACTAGGTTACAAACAGGGTGGCGTGTCCGCATTGATTACAGAAAGCTGAATGCCATCGCTAGAAAAGACCACTTTCCTTTGCCTTTCATTGATCAAATGTTAGAAAGATTAGCTGGTCATTCTCACTATTATTTTCTGGATGGCTTTTCAAGTTATAACTAGATTACTATTGCTCCAGAAGACCAGGATAAAATAACCTTCACTTGTCCATTTGGTACCTTTACTTATAAGCGAATGCCTTTTGGACTTTATAATGCACCAAGAACTTTCCAAATATGCATGATGAGCATATTCTCTGATTACATTGAAAACATCATTGAGGTTTTTATGGATGACTTTAGTGTCTTTGGAAATGGTTTTGAAAACTGTTTGGAACATTTGACATTGGTACTTAAAAGATGCATTAACACTAACCTAGTATTAAATTAGGAAAAATGTCATTTTATGGTAGAAGAGGGTATAGTGTTAGGTCATATAATTTATGCTAGGGGAATTGAAGTAGACAAAGCTAAAGTAGAAATCATGCATTCTTTGCCCCCACCCACTAGTGTGCGGGAAATTCGTTCTTTTATTGGCTATGCAGGTTTTTACCGGTGATTCATCAAAGACTTTTCTAAAATCTCATTACCCCTTATGAACACTCCAAAAAGTGTGCAATTCAAAAGAAAGAAATGAAAAAAAGTTTCAAAAAAATACAAAAAAAAATAAAAATAAAATCATTCAAGTTCACATTATTGACTTTTTTTCTTAGCCCAAACACATACCCAAATTATTTTAATAAACAAAAAAAATGCAAAAACAAAAAATATAAAAAATGGTCACACTTTCATTTATTTTTCTTTTTTGATAAACATAATAAAGTCCTCGAAATAGTAAGTTTGATGCAACCTTTTCGTAGGACATTTCAAGTGAATGACTTGATCATGAGATCCCATTTCTTTGCACAACACTCTCTCCACATAAATATCACCCAGTCAAGTATTATTGTTAATCGGGACGAAAATACGTTGAGATTTTTTTATATGCTTCTTTTGACACTTCTCACGGGTCTGGATATGAGATATCAAGTCTTCCTAAAAACCATAGGTAGCCCCTTCAACCTTGAACTCCCCAACCTTGATCATCCTTCATTTCATCTTCACCTCAAAAAAAAAAAAAAATGGATCGTGAACGTGATCTCCATCTTCACGACCACCCTCTTTGTGGTCTTCCCCAAAGCATCCCATCTTCACCAAGGAAAGAAGATGATGATGTTGAGTTGATCTCGGTGGTAGCGTCATTTGAAAAAAGAAAAAAAGCAAGAATGTTTTGGGAGGCTAGTGAATCATGCGAAGGGATTTTTGATTCTTTTTGAGTGGTGTGTTATTGGTAGCACTCTTACATAAAAGCCATATCTTCGGTATCCTTGCACATTGAGTTGAGAGTAAAAATGTAATGTTCAAATGCATGTCTTGGATATGAGATATTGATTCATTTGTTGTCCATCTTCTTTTCTTTATCTTTTTGAGCCATGAGCACTATACAAGGGTGGCACTCCTCCCTTCTGCATCTACATTTCTCAAACAAATGGAATTCATCTTCACCTCCGGAAACATTGTCACCACCACCTTATGTAACTTCACAACATTCTCATTCCCCATTCGGGTCGAAATCCAAAGTGCCACATCCTTCCCCTTGTAATATTAAAACGGGATTTGGACCCTCAACCCACTTCACAAAATACCATCATTCCCTCTACCGAGGTCACAACTACATCGAGTGACCTTCAATTCATTCGACCGATCGAACCACACCATTGGACCCTCAACCCACTTCACAAAATACCATCATTCCCTCTACCGATGGAACTATATCGTTGACCTTCACCTCACTCGCTCGTGCTCAACCACACTTGACCCTCAATCAACTTCATAAATACCTTCACTTCACTCGCTAAGATACGAACCACACCAGCTACTACCCACCTACCGACAACCCATCCAAACCTTCGACCATCAACCAAACTCCATCCCATCCGAGCTCCTTGGATCCCAAAAGGCGTGACTCCACCATCTTCATCATGTTGCAACCGTTCCGTGAATCCATTACCCCTTCCCAACCGATACCGTCGAATCCATCCCATTTCTATTACCGTATCAAACCCCAAAGAATCACCCCTTTCCAACCGACCGTCGAATCCATCCCATCCTTACCTCCAACCGATTAGGTAAAACCCCAAAACTCAGATCACCCTTTCCAACCGATCCGATCGAATCCATCCCATCCTTACCTCCATTCGACCATCGAACAAAATAGCCAGGTCTCCTGCTAATCCGGTCTTGTAAACCAGGTCCTTCGGTTGTATCTTTTCATTTCATGGTTATCATGTTTCTGTTCTTTTTTTCAAAAGATTGTTCTTTTTGTTATTTCATGTATCATCGTATGTTGGGCTAGATTTTTCTTGGAGTTAAAAGTGATAAAAATAGCAAAATAAAAAAAAATAAAAATGTTCAATCTTTTAATCCATTTTGTTGAAATGATGATTTGAATAATGAATGCTATCTTTATTATCTTTTGGATCATAAGGGTTTATTGATTCTCAAGCCTAGTGCTAACTTTAGAATCCTTGTTCAAAAAAAAAAAAATGGATTCGCTTTCAATAAAATCTTTTTTTAAATAAAATCAACCAACCCACACTTATTTTATAAAGAACTACGTAACTTTGAGTTCCCATTGCACCAGGGGGATACGTAGAAAAATTTCATTTCGCACAAGAGGCGGCCCAAATTTAAATTTTCATAATTTTGTGATTTTTCTTTTATAAATAGTTACAATGTTTTGTAAAAAGGGTAAAATAAATATTTTCAAAGATTGTTAAAAATTTGCACAATTAACCTAAGGTACCGTCTTGGGGCCCCGGTGCATTAAGTGCGATGTTAAGTTTCCACCCTTCCCTAAGCATAACCGAGGGTCTCAATCCGATCGCAGGTTCCAAAGACCATTTCCAAATAAAAGGTTTTTAATTTTTCCTAAGTTGAAAATAAAATTGGTGGCGACTCCCATTTTTCCATTTTCATGTTCTAAAATCCTTCGATTGCTATTAGTTCCCGCGCGATCTCTGGTCGCGAAGGTATATCCAACTCCAACCATTGGAGATATTTGGAGAGTCAAGCTTTTGTTGTTACTTGTGCAAATTGTTAATAATTTTTATTTATTTATTTTACCCTTTTTATCCTTGTTTTTGTTTTCTTTTTTGTTTGTAAATGGATTTTATTTATTTTGTTCTATGTAAATATCGATAGCGTTATTCCCGTGTTTGTTTTGACATGATATACTTGTATATGTTTTGTACTTAATTTTGTGGTGATAAGCTCGTTGAAACCTTAGGATAGATGATTGGCTTTGCCCACTAGAAAATCTTACGATATGTTTTTGCAATTGGGGGTAGTTTCTTTTTAAATTTTTTGTACATATTTTTAAAAGCTCCTCATTACATCATATCACTTACCTCACACACTTTTTGGGCTCTATACTTATATTTTGCGGCCGAGGAATAGGAGGAGTCTCGACTTTTGTTATTGAAGGGCTTTATGCTCAACATTTGTTGAGACACCATCATTGTTACTAATATCATGGACAATCATATTGAGAAGGTTTATTCCTACTTGTGATTAATTCATGATTTGGGTCTTTGTCTTTCGAGATAAAGGCAATCTGGGAACCATGACTTTTTAGAAGTTTTGACTGTCCTAAAAAATCTTGCATTGATAGATTGAACATATAGGTTCCACTTGACTAGGGCACAAAAGGGAGCGTACTTCTTTTTCTTTCTTTATTTATTTCTCATATCATTCATTCTTGTATTTAAAAAAATCAAAAAGAAAAGAATAAAAAAGAAGTTATTCATTGCTTGCATTTTCATAAACATGCTTAGTATTATAAAAAAAAAAAAGAGATCATACATTTTCACGACATTGCATATAAAAAAAAAATCATGCATCTTCATAGCATCCCTAACAAAAGCAAAAAAAAAGGAAAAAACTTGCATTTTCATGGCATTGCATTTCAAAAAAATCATCATGCATTTTCAGAACTACTAGGCATCCTTGACATAAAATAAAAAAAAATCATGCATCTTCATAGCATCCCTAGCATTCAAAAAGAAAAAAAGCATCTTGCATTTTCATGACATTGCATTTTTTCTTAAAAAAAAAAAAACGGCAGGAAGAAAAATAAAAAAAAAATGTGTTTTCAATGTTCATTCATTTTGTGCATCTCATGCATTTCATCCTATTCTTTGTTAAATGCTATTTTGTTTTAATAAATCATCTTGCATTTTCATGACATAACATAAAAAAAAAGAGGAAAGAAAAAAATGAAAAAGTGTTTTCAAAGTTCATTCATTTATGTGCATCATCATGGGTTTCATCCTATTCTTTGTTAAATCTATTTTGTTTTAATAAATCATCTTGCATTTTCATGACATAGCATTAAAAAAAAAAAGAAAAAATGAATGAAAAAGTGTTTTCAAAGTTCATTCATTTTGTGCATCTCACTGCATTTCATCCTGTTCTTTGTTAAATGTTATTTTGTTTTAATAAGTCAATTTGGTTTGAACCAAAGAGCCTAGGAAGGAAAAGACCAATCAAATCCACATTCATAAGCCTAGATCTCGGACTAGAATGGCTGCTGATAACCCTGAGGATGAAGGAAGAAATCTGAGTATGCAAGTAGATGAGATGAAAGAGATGATTATTGAAATAGCAAAATCTCAGAGAAGAATGGAGGAAATGGTGAGGAGCATAACTCTAGGAAAAGAAAATGATGCAGCACATTCCTCATCCGAGGGAAATACTCCCCGCACCAGTCAAGATAATCGTCTCTGAAGAAGTCACTCATCCTCTAGCAATTTGAAACCTCTGAACAATGGGAGATCTGAGGATTTGATGGAAGGGGTTGCCAAAAAAAAAAATCAATGATGATGAACTTATGTTAACTTTCTTGAAGCATTGATGTAATAAATTCGCATGAATATCTTGTTTCCTTTCATTTTCAGTGTCTTTCTTAATATTTACTTCTCTTTCACTTCTTCAAAGTGTCTTCATCGTATTTGGGGGCCCATCGGACTCCAGTTCTTGGTAATTCTCAGTTTGGTAGATGTCAATAAAGTTCACGTTGTAAGTATCCTTTGCCTAAGAAGAAAAATAAAAAATAAAATGGAGCAAAGAAATAATCACTTGGTGTGTATCATCCTTTTGTCTCTGAATTAAAGTTTTTGAAAATGAGCAATCAAGATTTGAAATGAAGATTGGCCGTGTTTCTCTATCCTTCATCGAAATTCATTATCTCTCGTTGTCCTTTTTGAGCTTGAAAATTTCTTCAATAAATCCTAGACAAGGATCACCCCTACACTCACAAAGTAAAAGTTGATTGTCATGGTGGCTATTTTTTGAAGCATAATGAAAAAAAGGAAAAATAAAAAATAAAAAAAAAACTAAAAAAAAAAAAGATAAGAGAAAGAAAATGACATGAAATAAGTCATAACAAGAGGAATGAAAGAAAGTGAAAAGAAAAGGAAGAAATGAAGAGCGAAAGAAAAGTGTACTTGAAAATACAAAGGAATTGACAAAGTTTAATATTGAACAAGGATCCTTGGTCCCATTTAAACCCTTAAACACTTGTTTGAGCCTTATATCTTTCTTTATAACTATTTGACCATTGGCCATGTTACAAGCCTCAAAAAGTTTCATTCGATCAATGAAGGATTGTTGTCATTTTCACCTTTAATTTTGAGACAAATGTTATGCTCGTTTAGAACCTAATTCATTTTTATTTTGATCAAAAAAATAAAAATAAAAAAAAGAGAAAATGAAAAAAGATGACTTACACTTGGGCAAGAATGCCTAGAAACTAGTTTGGATTATCCCATATTGGGGCATGTTTCTCCATTAGTTCAATTTGACCCATTCGGGACAAATCTTTTGGGTCACTAAGGTGAGTTTCGCTTGGTTACTAGGGCCGGGCGCTCTCTTGGTTCAATTTGCCCCAAATTGTGTAGCTGGGGGACTCACGCTGGGGCAATTTTTGTTCACAAATGACATACTCTAAGCCAAATTCCTTTAATACCCTACATGAGGGCAGATTTTTGTATATACCTGAAAAAAAATGGTTATGGTGTCCAGTTGTCGAGTCAAGATCAATCACGTCCATAATGGGGTAAAAAAATAAATTTCTTGCTTGCTATTCTACTTCTTGTGTTTTTACCCTTTGTAAATAATACCCTTTTTCCGTAGTCAAGCTTCCAAGAACAATCTGGAAGTTGTAGCTTCTTTTCAAGTAAAGAATTGTACTTTTTGAGTTCATGGTAATGTTGTCGTGAATATCGTTTTATGTTTTCTTGAAGGCCAGTGAACATTGAAGGGTGTCTAACACTCTTTTGACCACCTAACCTTGATGTAATCTCTAATGAAGGCAATGGGAGATAAGTAGATCTTGGAGGGTCCCATTTGATGGAAGAGGAGGACCCGAAAAAAAAAGAAAAGAAAAAGAAAAAGAGAGAAGAAGAAGGAGGAAATGTCGTTAGTTGGAAAGATACCAAGCAAAAGTTAGAGCAAAAAAAAAAATGAAAAAACTAGTTTCCTATCTTCTACGAAATAGAAAGGTCGGTCTAAGCAAAAGTTAGGGAAAATAAATGGGTAAAATCTCTTGAAAGTCGATCTTAAAAGCCTTGAAGGGTGCACCCAAGACCTTGGGCAATTTTTGAATGTTTGATCACTACACAGGGGCAATTTTGTTTGCATTTAGTTGGCCATATTGGGGCAAAATTTTTGAAGGATTAAGAAGAAGGTTGTGTTGAAGAGAATGTAGTTTCTCACCCCGTGAGTGATCATGTAATTCCGGGTGAATCAACTTCCAAGGATGAGAGAAGAAAGTTAAACATTAGACTAAATTTTCTCTAATGTTTCATTTAAGCAATGGTTCATCCCATTCCTAAAGGAGACTTTGAAAATGGAAAACAAAGAATGAGAAAGAAAAGCCTTTGGAAAGGATAGTAAGAATGATTGAAGTTATCGGGTCCAACGCAAAGCATGTGAATAAGGTTATTGGTATTTCAAAGTCATCCTTGGTTCAAATGTTTTTCAAATAAAATTTAAAAATCGAAAAAATAAGTAAGAAATTGAAATGAGAAAAGAAATCTCTTTAATGAAAAGAGAAAAGAGAAAGAGAGAAATTAAGAATGGACTTTATGGAAACAAAAAAGAAAAATAAAAAAGAGAGAAAAAAAAGAGAAAGAAAAAAACGAGAAAGAAAAAAAAAAAGAGAGAGATTGCAAAGGAAAAATAAAGAAAAGAAAATGAGAAAAATAAAAAAAATAAGAAAAAATCTTTTTGATCAAGATGTTATTCCATTGTCATTTAAATTTCGAGACATGTGAATCTTATCTATTGTCATTTAAATTTCGACATGAAGGCCCATTGTCATTTAAATTTTGGTGAAAGGGCTAGTTGTCATTTAAATTTTGGGTCTCAGTTGCCCATTGTCATTTAAATTTGGGCCACTAAACACACTTGTCATTTAAATTTCGGGCGCGATTTTCAATTGTCTTTTACATTTAGGGACTTCGGTTGCCCATATGCCTTTTAAATTTATGAAGCACAAATCGCCCATTGTCTTTTAAAAAGTTCAGAGTTCAAGAATGAAGTACAAAACCTTTTAAATTTGGGAAGCCTTGTATTAAAATTCTTTTAAATTGGATCGAGGAGGAGAATACTTAAGCCAATTGTCATTTAAATTTCATCGAAAGATTGTCATTTAAATTTTGGGCCCACCAGCACCATTGTCATTTAAATTTCGAAGGCATGACCTTGTCTTTTAAATTTCGGTCATGATCCATGATGTCATTTAAATTTCCAGGTCATTCGATTGCCATTGTTATTTAAATTTCGGCCTTGCTTTCACATTAACCGTGTTTTCTATTCGAGATGGTTCAAAAGACACCATTGTATTTAAATTTCGGGCTAGTGACGGCCCATTGTCTTTTTGAAGATTTGGGGACTCGAAGCCATTGCCTTTTAAATTTCAAGTTTCGATAAGCTTGCCCATTGTCATTTAAATTTTCTTTGTGGGGTTCCAATTGTCATTTAAATTTCGGGATGCTTTTTCCCATTGTCTCCTAAATTCGGGACTCAAAGTGTTTGTCGCCTTTTAAATTTCGGGAGATTGCCCATTGTCTTTTAAATTGAACTCGATTGCCCAGTGCCTTTTAAATTTTGGGCAAGTTTCCCATTGTCATTTAAATTTCGGGTCACGCGCCTGCCACAAAATGTCATTTAACATTCAACTTTGCTTAGTAGCCCATTGCCTTTTAAATTTCTAACGCTTGATTGCGTCTTTAAATTTCGGAGATATGAATTTCCCATGCCTTTTAAATTTTGGGACTCGATTGCTCATTGTCTTTTAAATTTTGGGACGCGACTTACTATTGTCTTTTAAATTATTGGCCCATGCATTTATTTTTGGTTGAGGCCATCACTCCAGCATTTTAAATGGATTCCATGTATGCGCAACGGGTATGACCTTTTGAATTACATTGAGCACATTAGTTCCCATTTCAATTTTTTGAAAAAAATGGACATGGATGCATAATTTATTTGTCACCTTTGAGCGCATTGGTGGCTCATTTCAAACAATTTCTTTGGTGTATCGACTCCATGCATTTTACTTTTGAGCGCCACCGGCTCATTGCATTTAATTTCCATCGTTGTTCCTGGTTTATTTTGCATTTATCCTCTTATGAATTTGGCAAAAATGGATTCATTTCCTTAATGGAAATCTTCTTACGACGATAAAATGAAAAACTACATTTTTTCCTTTTATCTAATAAGAAACAAGTAAAGAGGGCAAACAAACACGATCTATTTTGGATTAAAAGAAAGAAAGAAAAAGTTAAAAAAATACAAAAAAAAAAGTTTAAAAATAAAAAATCAAGTTCACATTATTGACTTTTTTTTTATTGCCCAAATGACATAAGCCCACTTATAAACAAAAAAAATCAAAACAAAAAAAAAAAACAAAAAACTGGTCACACTCATTCTCGATTTTTACTGTCTCTCTTGGCACAGCCACTCAATGTTAGGTATCGCATCACACGCAACCTTTTCGTGTAATTTACTTGCAAGACACCACTCACGTTCGATCCCATTTCTTTGCACACCTCTCTCCATATAAACCGCTCACCCACATACATTTCGGGGGGTTAAGACGAAACACGAAGGAGATTTTTTCTTCTTCTTCTTTTCCTTTTAAGGCTTCTCGCATCCCTTCCACCCTAAAAATGATAAGCGATCGCCCCTTCAAACCTTGAACTCCCCATCTACCTTGATCATCCTTCATTTCATCTTCACCTCAAAAAAAAAAAAAAAAACGTGAACCATCTCCATCTTCACGACCACCCTCTTTATCTTCCCCAAAGCATCCCATCTTCACCAGAACATCCTTAAGATTGATGATGTTGAGTTGATCTCGTTCTTGGTATATAGGCGAAAAAAAGAAAAAAAAGTAAGAATCTTTACACGGGAGCTAGCTTCCAAACGAAAGGGATTTTTGATTCTTTTTGAGTTGAGTGTGTTATTGGTAAATGGTGGGTAAGCCCTTTCAAATCACTATCCTTTCTACCATTGTTGTGAGTAAAAATGTAATGTTCAAATGCATGCTTGGATCCGGTTTGGTTAGTTATGTTGTTGTCAATCTTTTCCTTTTCTTTTTAGCCATGAGCACCATACGCACACTGGACTCTCCCTTATGCATCACATTTCTCAAACCACCAAAGAATTCATCTTCACCTCCAAAAAACCGTAACCACCACCTTCACATAACTTCACAAAGCACCATCATTCCCCATTCGACCGATCAAATAAAGAGCCACATCCTTCCCCTTTAACCGAGTCGAACCCCACGAACCACACCATTGGACCCTCAACCCACTTCACAAAATACCATCATTCCCTCTCTTTAGGCATTCGAACTACATCGCATGACCTTCACTTCATTCGACCGGGAACCACACCATGTGGACCCTCAACCCACTTCACAAAATACCATCATTCCCTCTACCGATTGTCGAACTACATCGGTGACCTTCACCTCACTCAACATAATCGAAGCACCATTGTGACCCTCAACCAACTTCACATCAATTCACCTTCACTTCACTTGGTTAACCACACCGGCATTCTTACTATCCTCTCACCAATAAACATAATAAAGTCCTTAGAATAGTAAGTTTGATGCCATTAACCCATCCAAACCTTCACACCATCAACCAAACTCCATCCCATCCGACCATGTCGGATCCCAAAATGGATATGACTCTTCACCATCTTCATCAATTGCAGAGAACGCTACATTGAATCCATTACCCCTTCCCAGTGTCGACCGTCTCCATCCCATCCTTACCCTGTAATGTGGTTCCCAAAACGAAATCACCCTTTCCAACATGACGAGTTATGTGAATCCATCCCATCCTTTCCAACAAGATGATTATAAAGTTGGTCACCCCTTTCCAACCGAATCATCGAATCCATCCCATCCTTACCTCCATTTGTCGACCATCGAACCGAAGAAGCCAGATACCTCTCCCCCTAATTGAGTGAGTAAAAATGCAGGTCATGCTCAAATGTATCTTTTAATTTCGATATTATCTGTTTCTTTGTTTTCTTTTCACGTTTTCTTGTTCTTTTTTTTTATTTCATGTATCATCAGTTTGTTGGGCTAGTTGGGAGTTAAAAGTGATAAAAATAGCAAAATAAAAAATAGATTAAAAAACTTTTAATCCATTGCAATGACCAATGATGATGATTGAATCAACGAATTATCTTCATTATCTTTTAGATCATAATGGTTTATTGAGTAGCCTAGTGCTAACTTGAATCCTGTAAAAAAAAAAAAAAATGGATTCGCTTTCAAATAAAATCTTTTTTAAATAAAATCAACCAACCCACACTTATTTTATAAAGAACTACGTAACTTTGAGTTCCCATTGCAATGGGATCCACGTTGGACTCGAATTTCATTTACTGGGCAAGCCCAAATTTAAATTTTCATAATTTTGTGATTTTTCTTTTATAAATAGTTACAATGTTTTGTAAAAAGGGGTAAAATAAATATTTTCAAAGATTGTTAAAAATTTGCACAATTAACCTAAATATGGTACCTCTTAGAAAAGTGCATTAGTGGTGCACGGGATTAAGTTTCCACCCTTCCCTAAGCATAACCCGACTCCCGAATCCGATCTGTTCCAAAGACCATTTCCAAATAAAAGGTTTTCCAATTTTTCCTAAGTTGAAAATAAAATTAGTGGCGACTCCATTTTTCCATTTTGGATATGTTCTAAAATCATTTCTATTACTATGTTTCCTTGTGATTCACGTCATTCACCCCTTTACAAGCTTCTCCAAAAAGATGTCAATTTCAACTTTGATGAGAAATGTATGGAAGCTTTCAATAAACTCAAGAAGTTGTTGACTGTTGCGCCTATCATTAGGCCACCTCTTAAACTACCATTTGAATTGATGTGTGATGCCAGTGACTTTGCGGTAAGGGTTGTCTTAGGATAGCGAGTTGATAGAGTTCCTTATGCCATTTACTATGCATCAAGGACTCTAAATGATGCTCAACTCAACTATTCAACAATTGAAAAAGAACTTCTAGCTGTTGTTTTTGCTTTAGAAAAATTTAGATCATATCTCATTGGCTCTTAAGTAATTATCTTTTCAGATCATGCAGCTTTGAAGTATCTTCTAACAAAGAAAGAAGCGAAGCCTAGATTGGTCCGATGGATTTTATTGCTCCAAGAATTTGACTTGGAGATTAAAGACAAGAAAGGGAGTGAAAACTTAGTAGCCGATCATTTGAGTAGGTTGGTAACTGAAGAGGAAGAAATGCCTATCATTGAGACTTTTTTGGATGAGTATTTGATAGCTGTCAAGGCCATAATCCTTTGGTATGCTGACATTGTTAACTACCTGGTTACTAAGGACTTTCTGGAGGGTTTGAATAAGGCCCAAAGAGATAAATTAAGGAGTGACTGTAAGTATTACATCTGGGATGACCCGTACCTCTGGAAGCATTATGCAAATCAGGTCATTAGGAAGTGCATTCCTGACTCTGAGACACACTCCATTCTCTCCTTTTGCCACACCTATGCTTGTGGAAGATATTTCGGCCTTAAAAGGACAGCCAACAAGGTGCTTGACAGTGATTTTTATTGGTCCACAATCTTTAAAGATGCCTACAATTTTTGTAAGTCTTGTGACCGCTGTCAGAGAACAGGTAACATTGGTCCTCAGAACCAAATGCCTCGAACCCCGATTATTTTTGTGAAAGTTTTTTATGTGTGGGGTATTGATTTCATGGGACCATTTCCTCCTTCATTTGGTTTCTCATACATTCTCTTATCTGTTGATTATGTGTCTAAATGGGTGGAAGCAAAAGCCACCCGATCTGATGATTCCAAAATTGTTGCAGACTTTGTTAAATCACATATTTTCTCTAGGTTCGGGACCCCAAGGGCTATCATCAGTGACCAAGGGACCCATTTCTGCTACAGAATATTTGATACTTTTTTAAGGAAATATAGAGTGATGCACAGAATTTTCACACCTTATCACCCACAGACAAATAGGCAAACCGAAGTGTCCAACCGAGAGATTAAATCAATCCTAGAAAAGACAGTGAATCCCTCACGTAAGGATTGGAGTACTAGACTTGAGGATGCGTTATGGGCTTATAGGACTACCTATAAGACTTCCACTAGCATGTCACCATTTCGGTTGGTGTATGGAAAGCCCTGTCATTTACCCGTAGAGCTACAACATCACTCTTATTGGGCCATTAAGCAAGTCAATCTGGACTTAGAAGGTGCTGGGAAGCAGAGGAAGTTCCAGTTACAGGAACTGGAAGAATTAAGAAATGAGGCCTTTAAGAATGCCCTAATTTATAAAACCAAAACAAAGGCATTCCATGACCACTTGATCTCTATGAAAGAATTCCACAAAGGACAAAAAGTGCTGCTATACCAATCCAGACTTAAACTATTTTCAGGTAAATTGTGCTCTAAGTGGATTGGGCCATTTGTGGTAACCAATGTCTTTCCTTTTGGTGTAGTAGAGATCATGAGTGAAATATCTGGTAAAGCATTTAAGGTCAATGGGCATCGTCTCAAACCATATCATGAACTTCTTGACAGTGCAAAAGTGAAAGTGATGACCCTTCTCCTTCTACAGTATAAAGATCATTGAGAGCATCATCATGTCGGGCTGAGGACAATAAACTAAGCGCTCAATGGGAGGCAACCCATCATCAAGAAAACCAGATTTGATTTCTTTTTCCCTTGTATCTTGTGTTTTATTAGTTTCTTGGAATATGTCTTGATCTGTTTGTGATTGTGAGCATGAGAACCTTTTATAGAAATCATTGAGACTTGGATTGCTGAGTATGTGTTCGAATGCATTGATTGATTGAATGATAATTGTGTGGACTGAATTTAATGGAAATCAAGCGAAACTGTAAGAATTACTTCTTTTGTGGTGTTGTTGTTTTGTTCTTCTGAATGCTGAATCATGTTCTTTGGGGATGATTTCCTTCAATTGAAAAGTTAAATTATATTTCATGATGAATGGACTGAGTAAAGTGTTGATCTCTTGAGACGCATTCTTATGAATATGTGCCTTATGAACTTCATCGATTTTTGGAATTCCCTCAAGCATTATAAGTTTTAATCTTGGGAATCTGACTTTAAAAGACCCTGACCTATGTTTTTGAATATTCTTCAAAGAACAACATTGCATAAGATAAGAGTTTCCTTATTGTTTTAATGTGAATTGAATAGTTTAGGGATGCATTTTGATGAGTTTTTGGTAGAAAAGGAGCAGGGGAGGCTGTGTACAATTACACAGGCTGTGTATGCATGAACAGCAAACGTTTCCTCAAGTCAGAGGAACACACGGCTCAGGCCGTGTACTCTCACATGGCTGTGTGATCGTGTGGCAAGAACCACTCCCTGGCAGTATCATACATGGCCTAGGCCGTGTGGATTCACACGGCCGTGTAAACGTGACAGCAGCCCATTTTAGGGCTTTTTCTTCTAATTTCTCCCATTTCTCTCTCCTTTCATGTGCAGCCACCACCATCTCCACCCACTTCCTCCTCCAAATCCTTCATTGTCAACCATTTCTCATCTACAATCACTCAAACTCTTTCCGTTCCTTCACTAATTTCCCATTTTCTCCCAAATCCCACCACCACCACAGTCACCACGCCCATTCTAGCCACCACCCCAACATTCATTTTTTTCTTCCATCTCATACCTTCAAATCATTACCCATTCCTCCCTTTATTCTTTCCTCACTCTATTTCAACCAAACCAACTCCCTTTCTTCACCATTTCTTTAAAATCCCCACACCATCCTTGTCTTCTCCACCGTGAACACCACTACTTCACAGCACTCATCTTCTACAAATTTTCAAAATGTCTCCCAAGAAGAGAGTGAAGCACACTGCCAGTGGTCAATCATACCGCTGCCCTTCTACTCCACGTGCACCACAGCCACCACTTCCTGCACGTGAACCATCTCCCCCTCCTGAGGTAAATGTCCATCCTATCTTAACTAAGGATGTTGTTCCAACTAAATTTCTAGATGAGGATACTTTCAGATAAGATTGTATGATGAAGTTTTTGAATTATTGGATGGAATAGGTTGGGGCACCTTTGCTAGAATGCGTGCACCAACTTATGACAGAAAGTTGTATCCTCTTAGTGACCAAGATAGGTGGCCAGGTGATATTACTTTTTAGCTATTTGACATTCCCCACCAGTTAAATATTCACTAATTTAGTGCCATTTTTAGCTTCCCTATAGGCCATAACCAGCTCCCCTATGATCTTAGGCCTGATAGAGTTTGGACAGCATTAACTGTTGTTGATTCTGATAATTATAATCCTAGCAAGTCTAAAGCTTCCAGACTTAGGTCTCCAGCACATAGATATATTCAAAAATGGTTGGCAAATACAATCTGTGCTAGGGGCGAGAGTCAAGGCACTATTAGTCGAGCTGAATTGTTCTTTTTGAATTGCATGATTAATGGGGAGCCTGTTAATGGATCATACTAGTTGTGTAACGTATTTAAACATTTAGTGACTGCTTTAACTAACCGTATTTTAGTGGGGGGATTTGTTACCCTTATTGCTCAATACTTTGGGTTGGATTCTGATGTTATTATTGAGGATCCTGTATCGGGCTCTTCTGCCATTGATAGCTCTACTCTGATTCACATGGGGTTATGTAAGAAACAGAATGGAGAGCTATTTTTGGTAGGAGCTGGTAACCAGGATATTCCGAGGAGAGTTCTACCACAGCCTGATGATGATGATTCAGCGCCTCCGAAGTCTGCATCTCGTTTTGCTGCTGGTCCATCTAGCTCTAGGCCACAAGTCACTTCACTTGATGATGTCATTACACGTATTGATCGCCTAGAGATGAACCACACTGCACAACTTCAGACTATGGATGCTCGCTTGGCCTCCATTGACAGTACCATGGCTGAGATCCTCCAGCGTCTTCAGTAGCTCTTCCCCATTTCCCCATTGATGTTGCCCCTTAGTTTCTGTTGTATTTTTATTCTCCTATATTGTATACATTTGGTATTTGGTTTCACCTGCACTTAGTTATTTATTTCAAAATTGGTGTGTTTCATTCCAATTTTGCATGATTGTGTTATAGTTTTATTTTTATTTTTCTTTTTTGGATGTGTGTAGCATTGAGGACAATGCTTAGTTTAAGTGTGGGGGTGTGGATACTTTGATGTTCTATTGTGGATTCTTTTGATGTTCTAAATGGCTGGGGATTAAATGACTGATTGAACTAAATTGCCTTTCTTGGAATGAGTGCATGTGATCTTAATTGTGTAATTTTTCTTGTGGGTACTTTCCATTGGGCTTTTAAGTTTCTAATGAGCTTTCAAATGTTGTGATTATTGAGCAATTGACCCAATTTTTTTTAATAATAATAAACCTTTGAGCTTGATCAAATAAACTTTCTGGTTATCGATTTTGTCGAGTAAGATTTTGAAAAAGTAAAGGATTTAATTAAAATTGATGAATCGAAACCTAGTGAGTTTGTGGGCCTTGTTGTGAATGGCTAATTTTAGGCCATTTTTTATTCTTTGATTGTGTGATTCCACTCATGATTATTGTGCTTTTCAGAACTTGTATTGGTTCTCTTTTAAGCTGCTAATAACCACTGCATGCATTTGAAATGATAAAGGCATTTTCTTTTTAAATAACTACTGGCCAAATAGCCATCCTTGCATTTTATCCATTTATTAACCCCTTTGAGCCTAATTGACCCCATTTCCTTCTATCTAAGCTCAATTTAAACCTAAAAGTGAAAAAACTATTTTACTACCCTACCTTAGGGAGTAGAAGAGCTTAAGGATTGCATTAGAAAATGGCTTTTGAATAAGTGTGGGGGTGTGATTCATGATGTTTTTGCCTAGTTATGTCTATGTATAAAATGTCTCATATTGGCAAAATATCAGGTTGAATTGAATGCAAGGTGTATATATATATATTAAAAAAAAAAGAAGTCAGAAAAAGGATAAGGTACATAAATAAGAATTTGAATTTGAAGATTATTGGGAAATTATGTGTAATGATTGAATATCTTTCTATTTTGCTCTTCTAGTTCCTATGGTCTAACTTTGTCTATCTTTGATGTATCCTACCTTAACCCTGACTCCATTACAACCTGAATAAAGTCCTTTTGATCTCTATTTGCATGTAGTCTGAGTGGTAGAGAAGTAGAGGCTTGACAAGCCTATGGTAAAACATATTCTTATAAGTTGGTTGAGTGAAAACACAAGCCTGAAATACTTGAGTGAGAAAGCATTTCAGTGAGGATTTATCATGCTGATTGAACCCTGAAATTTGATTGATTTTGCTTGTCAACTTGGATTGCTAAGAAAGGAAATTTTGAATTATTTGAAAACTAAATGCATAAAGGTCTTTGCTCATTATTCTGCATTTGCTTGGCTTGTTGTGAAACTGTGTTGAACTATATATTTTTGCCCAGGAGTGCAAAAGGCTAAGTGTGGGGGTAATTAATTTGTTGATTATTCCTATATTTTAATCACATTGTAATTGATTCATTGAACTCCATTTGTGCTTAATTGTCATCATTTAGCTTAGTTTCTGATATCAAACTCTAATTAGAATATTATTTTGAAACTTTGCTTAAATGTATTCTTAGATGCTAATATTTGAACTTTTCAGGAAACCTTTGAATGGCGGAGTTCATTTAACCTAAATCAGGCTTGACATCCACTTGAAGAAGGGCTATGGATTTATGAAGATCAATTTCTCCCTTTGAAGCAATGAAAGAAGAGTTTCTGAGAAGAATCCAGGCCAAAAAATGAAGAAGTCAAAATACAAGGCCTGTGTCAAAATACAGGGCCTAGGCTACGTAAAAATACATGGCCGTGTGAGAGTACACGGCCTAGGCCGTGTACTCCTTTGACTTTTGCTATTGAAATAGTGAAATTTTGCTCCTCTAACACAGAATCATACACGGCCTAGGCCATGTATGCATACACGGCCGTGTATTTCTCCAGACAGGAATCAAACATAAACTTCTGTGAGAAGTTTATGTTGGGGGCCAATATATTCACACCCTTAGCACATTTTGAGGGAGTTCTGACCTAGGATAGCAGCTGCAACTCCTTGGAGAAGGA
Source organism: Ormosia semicastrata (assembly GCA_029884595.1). NCBI lineage: Eukaryota > Viridiplantae > Streptophyta > Magnoliopsida > Fabales > Fabaceae > Ormosia > Ormosia semicastrata. The sequence goes on along the minus strand of JAQQTO010000063.1, from coordinate 12,575,428 downwards.
GAAATGAGTCTTGGATCAAAGATTGGAGTCTCGGGCTCGAGCAATCGGAGATCCATCATCCTCAATCCTTAGAAACTCGTTTGCTATTTAGTTTTTCTTCTGCACTTTGTTTCTTATGATGTTCTTTCTCAGTTTTTCTTATGATTTTATTCTAGCTATGTATAACTAAACCTCCCTTAGTTAAGAGGGTGATGAAATCACTAGTTTTGATGTTGTGAATCTTGCATATTTGATTATTTCAACACAATTATGCTTTTATTCATATATTTCTGAATCTATTATTGGTATGAAGATTTTTATACTTGTTCCCACTTTCAAAGTGGTAGATCTGGATTTATTATGCGCGGTTGTGGTAGTAGATCTAGCGGAATATATGATGTTCATGTGGGTATAATTATCTTTGTGCTATTTGCCAGTTATAAAAGTGGTAGATCTGGGTTTATTATGCGCGGTTGCGGTAATAGATCTAGAGAAATATATGTTTTAAGTAATTTAATCCTGATGTGTGATTAGATCTTAGTGTAATTGGTTTTCTAAAACTTAATGCAATTATTGGATAGTTGTAAGACCGGTTGCTTTATGACTAATCAATGATCAGGAGTTGATTTGAGCGGTTACTGAATTAGCCAACACGTAAGGAAAACAGAGATTTACTCTCACAATTGCATAAAAACATAATTGAGCATGTTGGAATAAAAGGATATGTGGATTTACATTATCATATAAATCTAGTGGTGGATTCTACCTCTTAACCAATTTTCTTATATTGTTGATTTTAGTTTATTTATTGTTATTATTTTTGAAACTGTTCATTGTTCATCAAAACTCCAAAACCCCCCTTTTTACTATTTATTGTCAATCAGTGTTTAAATTGGGAATTGTTTAATAGTGTTCATTGAATTGGTTCTCTGTGAATCGACCCTTACTAACTACAACTAGTTGTAAGGTTTTTATTTTCTGGTGGGCCTGACAACTGATTTTTATCTGAAATTTTAATCACTATATCCTCACGCATCATATTTCTACCAGCACCCCTACACAAAAATTGGTAACTATTATCGTCAGTTGTTTAGTAAAATATTTTATTATTTTATTATTAACTTATTTTCTCATTATTACAAGCTAAGGCTTGGGGTAGAGAGTCTACAATTGATGAGACCTTTCGTCACGTACATTTGAGGAAAGAAGACCGTACTGCATGGGTTTCTACAAAAGTTAAGGATATATATGTTAGTATTTCTTAACTTGAAATTTTTTATTTTTAATATTAACTCATCTTATAACAATAGTCATAACAAGTTTTTTTTATTTCCATCGTTAGGAGGAATTCAAAGCAAATGAATCTGAACAATCTTCTCAATGCTCAAATGAAGAAGGGGCATCTGGTACACAAATGACCAGTCGCGAGCTTTGGATTCAAACTGTTGGCGAGATAAAGAAGGGTCGTGTTTATGGTATTGGTTCTCAAGCATCTATCTATGACCATGACGAATCATCCTCCTCAAGGCCTAGATTGAGTCAAGTTCCTGAGCACATTATTAATCAAGTTAAGTAATAGTTACAACATTTTTTTATTAATTGGTTTTTGTATTTTGATGGATGTACTCATTCATTCCATTTTTCATATTTTTGGCTAAATAATTTATTTGTAGAATGATTAATGAATTTGTATTTACATATGTTAATCAGGTTAAGGAGCAGTTGCAGCAGGAGATGTTGGATCGGGTTCAGGATATTCAACAACAAATGGAGCAGCGAAGCCAGCAACGTGACCAATAATGTAAGGCAGAATAGAAAATGCGATTTGAACAATACTAACGTTAACAACAACAAATGATTGGTAATATGATGAAATCATATTTACAAGCCACTGATACTCAGCCAAGCCAGCAACAACCACCAATAGAAGAAGACAATGAGGATACTGAAGATGATCATGAAGATGACAATGATAATGATCATATGGATTGAAATTGATGTTTGAGTACTGTATGGATTCTGATAGTTCTTGCTAAACTTTGTATTTGAAGAAACTTTGTTTAAGAAACTTTGTATGGATTATGTTTATTTTATGAATTGGTTAAATGCATTAATAAGTTTAAATTGATGTTTGAGTATTGTTTTAAATGAATTGACAAGTTAAAATTAATGTCTGAGTGCTGTATGTATTGATAATAATATAATTATGGATTTTGAACAATTTTTTAAATATTTTAAAAAATTCAAAAAAATTTAAGTTCTAAGTAATTTAGAGTAATAGATTTAGATAAATATATGTTCTTAGTAATTTAATCTTGTTGTGTGATTAGATCTTAGTGTAATTGGTTTTCTAAAACTTAATGCAATTATTGGATAGTTGTAAGAGCGGTTGCTTTATGACTAATCAATGACCAGGAGTTGATTTGAGCGGTTGCTGAATTGGCCAACACGTAAGGAAAATAGAGATTTACTCTCACAATTACATAAAAACATAATTGAGCATGTTGGAATAAAAGGATATGTGGATTTACATTATCATATAAATCTAGTGGTGGATTCTACCTCTTAACCAATTTTCTTATATTGTTGATTTTAGTTTATTTATTGTTATTATTTTTGAAGCTGTTCATTGTTCATCAAAACTCCAAAACCCCTTTTTTTACTATTTATTGTCAATCAGTGTTTAAATTGGGAATTGTTTAATAGTGTTCATTGAATTGGTTCTCTGTGAATCGACCTTTACTAACTACAACTAGTTGTAAGGTTTTTATTTTCTGGTGGGCCTAACAACTGATTTTTATCTGAAATTTTAATCACTATATCCTCACGCATCACATTTCTACCAGCACCCATGCGCAAAAATTGGTAACTATTATCATCAATTGTTTAGTAATATATTTTATTATTTTATTATTAACTTATTTTCTCATTATTACAGGCTAAGACTTGGGGTAGAGAGCCTACAGTTGATGAGACCTTTCGTCACGTATATTTGAGGAAAGAAGACCGTACTGCATGGGTTTCTACAAAAGTTAAGGATGTATATGTTAGTATTTCTTAACTTGAAATTTTTTATTTTTAATATTAACTCATCTTATAACAATAGTCATAACAAGTTTTTTTATTTCCATCATTAGAAGGAATTCAAAGCAAAGGAATCTAAACAATCTTCTCAGTGCTCAAATGAAGAAGGGGCATCTGGTACAAAAATGACCAATCGCGAGCTTTGGATTCAAATTGTTGGCGAGATAAAGAAGGGTCGTGTTTATGGTATTGGTTCTCAAGCATCTATCTATGACCATAAAGAATCATCCTCCTCAAGGCCTGGATCGAGTCAAGTTCCTGAGCACGTTATTAATCAAGTTAAGTAATAGCTACAATATTTTTTTATTAATTGGTTTTTGTATTTTGATGGATGTACTCAATCATTCCAATTTTCATATTTTTGGTTAAATAATTTATTTGTGGAATGATTAATGAATTTGTATTTACATATGTTAATTAGGTTAAGGAGCAGTTGCAGCAAGAGATGTTGGATCGGGTTCAGGATATTCAACAACAAATGGAGCAGCGGAGCCAACAACGTGAGGCAGAATGGAAAATGCGATTTGAACAATACTAACGTTGACAACAACAAATGATTGGTAATATGATGAAATCATATTTACAAGCCACTGACACTCAGCCAAGCCAGCAACAACCACCAATAGAAGAAGACAATGAGGATACTGAAGATGATCTTGAAGATGACAACGATAATGATCATACGGATTGAAATTGATGTTTGAGTACTGTATGGATTCTGATAGTTCTTGCTAAACTTTGTATTTGAAGAAACTTTGTTTAAGAAACTTTGCATAGATTATGCTTATTTTATGAATTGGTTAAATGCATTAATAAGTTTAAATTGATGTTTGAGTGTTGTTTTAAATGAATTGATAGGTTGAAATTAATGTCTGAGTGCTGTATGTATTGATAATAATATAATTATGGATTTTGAACAACTTTTTTAAATATTTTAAAAAATTCAAAAATTTTGCAGTGACAAAATGCACCGCAAAATTCGCCACAAAATTGTGGCAAATTAGCGGTGGGAAAATCCACCGCAAATTAGGGGCATTCCGGTAACAATTCTGGCTTGTTGCCGGAGCGATTTGCAGCGAATTTGCAGGCGGAATAATCTGCCACAAATTTGTGGCAAAAATTAAAATTCACCGCAAACAAAATTGTAACAACAATTTTTGCGGTGGTCACAAATCCTCTGTAAATCCACCGCAAATTGAAAATTTGCTGCAGATTTTAGGTGATTTGCGGCGGATTTATCCTTCGCAAATCGTGATTTTTCTTGCAGTCAATCATCAACATTGTCTTCAACAGTTAAATACTTTTATTTTTTTAACATTTTTGCACTTTTCCTTATGCTTGATGATAGCTACATCGTACAATTTAACTCATATGTCTTCTCCAATCTACAGACCTCTTTGGATTTGAGAAGTTACATAGTCTAAATCTCTAGATTGGAGAATGCATATAAGTTAACTTCTATAAGATTTGACTATCATCAATTGTTTGGAAGAGCGTATATAAGAATGTTAATAGAATTCATATATTTAATACTTGAATACAATGATAATGATTGATATATTTCACAACGAACATTACTTTTGAAAAAATTATGCTTCTCAAATTGTAGTAAGATTAGTATCCCAACCTATTAGGAGAAAAACTAATACAAAAAAAAAAAATTTAAACATGTATGAGTGCTATTGACTTAAGAGCTCAAAAGAAGAATGACTTTTTTTATACTAACACTCCTAGTTTCTAGACTAATTTGTTAAATTTGGATAGTCTTTTCTTGAGTTCATATTATATTACATGTAATAAGAGAAATATATATGATTTCACTTGTCATCATCATCACTCTCCAAATCCTAATATCACTCTCATCCAAATTCTCTTGAGATTAAATTTTTTTCTACTGTTCTTTAAAAATCGTTACACGACTGCAAGCAGACATATTCTTCTTGTGCCACTTGCAAGGGTAATGGTCTTGGGGCTGCCTTCTCAACTATCCTAGTTTTAATAATGTTGAGCATACCATATTATCGAGATATTCATCTCCATAATACTCTGGTATAATGTCATTTTCATTGTTGTCATCATTCTTGATAAAAAAAATTCATTTGTTTTTTGTTTCTCTCTTATTCTCTGGCTTTTCCACCAAGAGGTTTCTGTTCACCAGAAAAATTACATCATAAAATCGTGTAAATTCATTATTATAATCTACAATGATTTTCTTTTTCCTTTTTTAATCTCATTGCCTAATTTTCTTCTCATCATCATAAGAGGTGAAACCATTTTGACTACGCAAACGTTCGATCATATCAACCACCTAAGATGTTATTATTAGAGTTATCATCCTCAATACCAATGGAAGATGAAACATGAGTCGAGTAGTTAAATCTCGGACTGCTCAGAGTCACTTGTAAATTCGTTGGAAAAAAATTACAGAAATAGGTTTTTTCTAGTAGAATTTCTATTGAAAATTTTTTACAACAAAACTTTGCCAAAAAATCTTGACCGTTGACAAGTTGTCATTTTTTTTCTCGACGGCCAAATCTATCGTCCTCATCCTTGACTTGCCAAGCCGCAGTAGCATCACCAGGACCCCCCATTTCACCCAGAACGCGACCAACGCCTCAAACAAAACAACCCACAGAAGCCATTGTACCCTGCATCGTCACTTACCCCTCCTCCGTCTCTGCCTCGTTGCTGCCCTGGTATCGAAAAGAAAATGCAAAATGGAAGGGAAGTTGTCACACTTTTCTTTTATAAAAAAATCTCCAGTTGATTAGTATCCACACAAAAAAAAATTTTGACAATTTCTTTTTGAACTTTCGATAGCATAGCCACCGAAAAACCTTAGAAAACAAAATTCTTGCGAATCATTTTCAATAGATAAAATGACCGGCACTCCTCCAGATATAATCCTCAAGAAAACCTCAAGAAAAGAAATGATACATTTTACTAGCAGATTATTCACCAAAAATGTAAAAAACAATGTCTATATTTTTTCCAGCAAATTTGTCCATCGAAAAAATTTTAATTTATTTTTTAAATCGATGTTTGGATTTTCAGTGTCTAAAATTCTACTGGAAAATATCACCGCTAAAGCCCAAATTTCTTGTTATGGGCGATTTTGGTCTTATCGCCCCCTCTGAGCTCTATTTTGGTCGCGTCAATTGGTAGTGGTCTAATTGATGACGAGTTTTGAGCCCCTAGTAGGGGTTTTGTTCTGGTGTTTTAGCCACTCTTGCACATGATGCAAATACTTTCAGTTAATGTTCGATTTTCAATGGAGCTCAATGGTTATCTAAGATTCATACATCATTTGGTGTCGTTTTATCACAAACCCACCATTGGTCTTCATTTTGATATTCCTTGTTATGTTGATTAAAGCTCTTATAGTGGTTCTTCATCCCGTTTTAGTCTCACATCCTCCATTTTGTGTCTTTATTGTGGTTCGAGCATCTTATGATGCTAGTGTGTCATTCATCTTTGGAGGCGAGCTAATTGTTGGTATAGATTTTTGTTTGGTTCTAACCAAACATGAAATATGCTTCTAGCATTTTGGTTTAGTTGATCCACCACAGAAGAAAATGGAGTTTGGTTGCCAAAGAAGACTTTGCATTGAATATTGGTTTATGGTTTGTTGCGGTGACCAATTGATCTTAGTTTGTTTGATGTATTCTAGATTAGGGATTGTTTTTGCTTCCATATTGTTTTGAGTGATCAATAGTGTCAAATTTTTATGTTTTTAGTATTAATTTGCTTCTGCCTTAGGTGGTTAAGATTTGCATTTTAACTTATGCCATTGGTGATTAAGCCTCCTCCATAATTTGGCATTAATGATATTGTCCCACATTTGGGATTGTTTAGCATCATGTGATGCTGTTTAGAGGCCTATAGTGCCCCAATTTTACTAGGACGAGTGTCGTGGAGACATTGGAAGAAGATTGAGGAGACCTCAAGATAGGTCTACAACTTCTAGGAGTTATGCGGCCATTATCAAGATTCATCATTCATCTATAGTTTTTTTTTATTAGCCAATATGATTACAACTTAATTCATTATATTTTGTCATCATTGATTGTAGATTTATCAATTGCATTATATTGTTGATCCCAAGCTAGGAATACTAATACATATCATCAAGCTTGACAGGGATGGTGTTACAGTATTGCTAGTGTAGTTAAGTTAGTTAGAAGATTGGTTGGGTTAGTTTTGTAACTCATCATTCAGTTATTAGTTAGTTATTCTCACTTGTTCTATATAAACCACGTGATTAGCTTGTTGTACATAGATTACGTATTCAACAAATTTTACGTTCTCATTTCTTATTTTGTTTCAATTCTCTCTTCTCCCCATTTCTCTATGTGACTCGCCATATTTCTTAACACTTGGACTTTGTCCATGTTTTTACTCATTTTTTTCTCTATTTCTAAGCACATTCTTGTTTTGTTTAAAAATATTTATTTAAAGATTAATTTTACAAATTAATCACAATTAGATATCAAGTAGTTATAATAATTATTTAGTTTTTACTTATAATCCTTATGTCAAACTAATCCTTAAAAGTGTCTTTTGCATTTGTGTGAGGCAGCCTAATCTATAAGTCATTGTGTTTATGTTAATACATAAGTTGATATTGGTAGTTTTGGATTATTTTAATTAAATGATTATTACATATAATGTATATTAATGTTAAACATTTTAAATTTTACTATATTTTCTCTTTGAAGTATGAATATATTAAACAAGAACACAAACATATTTCAAAACATTTTAAATTTTTAGGGTTTGGGTCATGTGCAATTTAGCATTGAATTTTAAAAATGTCAAATACATGTTATTCTTTATTAAACATGTAGAAAAAAAAATTTTGTTTGACGAAACATCAATATGACTAACAAAATCATCACATATGAGTCACATGCTCCATCAAAACGCACGTGTCCACATAAATGCCACTATGCAAAAAAACAAAACAAAAAAAAGCCAAAACTTGATATTACAAGTTGGTTTAGGTGTTGTTGTGTTGGTTTGCTTAATTTGAATATCGGCTTATTAGATGCTAGTACAATCCAGCATTGCCTTGCCACTCAATGATCGGCTACAATTAATGTTCTTAGACAATATGATTGCACAAATTATCTTGCTAACTCAAGTCTTTCTAAGAACTATTTTAGAGGAAATCACTTCTTCTCGTGACCCTAGCTCTTTTAGTTCTAGCTCATTGTTTAGATTATACGTTCCACTACCTTGTTTTTTCTTCATTGTTCTTTTGTTTCGTTGCACTTTTAACTAGTTGTCACACCAAAAAAATCATTTACTTTAAATGCATAAAAAATGAAATGGAAAAGAATCATTATGGTATATATATATATAAGTGGAGGATTCATGCATTCATAATTGAAGAAGACACATGCCTTGATCTTGGAAATTCTGTAACATCCCTTCCCCTTAACTTTTATCATAAAAAAAGGGGACTAAAGAAGATATTGCATTATATATCAAAGTCAACCACTATAAGAGTTATCATCAATCACAATCAACTAACAGAAATTGCTAAGTAGCCCAATGTTTTAAAAATTGAACTAGATCGACTGGTTCAATTGGTTTAGCAAGGAACCAACTGTGTCTATGGTTTGGTCAAGGCTTAAAATCCATCTATGTGATCAGACCATTGTTAGACTGCTGGAATCGGTTTGAACTGTCATAAACTGATGACCTGCTCTAACCAAAAACACATATTTTTTTTTCTTCCTGGCTTCATCTTTGCATTATGCACTGGTCTCCTCGATGCTCAAGCTACTTTCACCACTGTTTATTTTGTTGCTGTCTAGTTGTGCCGCTGTTTATTTATCCACTCAACCCACCATGACAGTGTTTGGTCACGGTTGTTCACATAGCCCTTAAGGCTTCTAGCTCCAACATAAACTTCTTCCTAAGTAGGCAACAACACAAGGGTCAGGTGGCTATCAATAAACGACTTTAGTGCTACTAGTGTTGTTTTTTACTATGTTGTGGTGTAACTGGAATTATAACTTAAGTGAAGAAGTTAGGATTTTTTACTCATCACTTATATATAGATTTGGGCCTTTTGGGTTGGTCATTTTTGAAGCAAAATATAATTTTAAACTTTATGTTATGGGTGCTCCAGTTAGCCCAAAATAATAGTATGAGCTCTTAATATAAATTTTATATAAATTACTAATGCAAAAATAAGAAGAAAAAAGATTAATTATAATTATAATAAATTTATTCTATATTTTTAAAATTAAAATTATATATTTCAATTTAAAATTGTATATTTTTTATTTTAAACATATTTATGACATCATTCGGTCAATCACCGATCTAACCAATTGAATCAATCGAATAAGATCCAAAGATCTCACTGGTTCAATGTTCGATTCGATTTTTAAAACTTGAGGTAACCATTCAATGGTAGATCAAGACAATGACCAAGTTCCCTGGTGTCCTAAAACCAACACAAAAACACCTAACTCACCTTGTATTCTTGCGTTTTAGGAAATTTCTTCTCTTAGATACAATTTTTCTTTTAAATTTTTTTTTAGCCTTTTAAAATAATTAGGGTTTTGTTAACATGTGTCTTTAGCGCACATTTAAAAATAAAAAATAGAAACTATTAAATGAGAAATATAAATATTTAATATCTTGAAAATCTAAAAAAAAATTCTTTAAATCATTAAGATGAGTAATAAATGTTATTTTTATTCATTAACTTATGCCCTAAGGGCACATATTACCATGGTTAGAGTAAATTAGAAGTTTGTTACATTAGTTTGTTGAGTTATCAAGTTGGTTACTAGTCAGTTAATTACTTTTATTGTTCAATATAAGGTATATGATTGGCTTGATATACACATTTTTTACCATTTAGTAAAATCTCACTTTGTGAATTCTCTCATTTCTCTCCTCTTTACCATGTTTACCAACATGGTATTAGAGCATTGGCATCCACCTTGAGCTTCCAACTACATTTTCTTTTCTTTTCTTTTTTTTCTTTCATTTTCCTATATTTTCTCATATTTTCTTCTTAATTTCTTCCGTTGCACACTATGTAGATTCTTCATCTCAATCCTCTATTCTCTTTTTTTTCTCTCTCTCTCTATATATATATTTTTCTTTCACCTTTTTCCTTTTCTCACATTTTCTCTCAAAACTTCTCTCTCTATATATATCTCATTTTGTCTTTTTCTTGCATCTAATATGTTTCTCAAAACAAAATTTATGTTTCTCTTTTCTCTGCCATTTTCTCTTTTTCTCATTTTTTTCAATCAAATGGTTAAGGATTATTTGACTGAAACCACTTTTTCCCCTTTTTTCCTTTTCTTGTCCAATCATTTTTAGTTGTTTTTTTTTCACTACATTGCCTTTCTCTTCTAGTCTTTTGGAAAAGTCTTTCTTGCATACACTTCATTCTCAAGCTCCAAAACATTTAGTGGTGCGCAATTTGCCTCTGTCTTGTTCATTTTGGTCTGGTTGGTGGCTATTTTTACTGGTGATGCCTTTTGATATGATCCAAGAATGGAACATATGATTTTCGAATCTTCCTTGAGTTGGTTCTCTTATAACCGAATTCAACAACAAATAAAAAGAAAAAAATTAAACAAAAATTGAAGTAGAAGAATAACAAGTGGTGTGAAGAACAAGTAAGGTAGAAAATTAAAAGATGGAATAAGACAAGAAGATGAAGAATGACGCCACAATCTCAATCCTATTGAGGAGAATGAGAATGATAAGTCTTGTGTAGAATCGTCACAAAGGTATGAGGAACCTTTGATAAGATGATTCTCTCTAAGAACCCAAGAGGCACGAAATAGCTCTCTCAAATATGGTGAATTCATCCACTTTTATTAATCTTCCAAAATTCCCTTTTGGAGTACATGAGTTCCCTATTTATAGGCTAAGCTTGAAGCTATTTGCAACCCTTAAAGTCCTAAAATGACTCTTGAAATACAAGGAATAAATTCCCACTATCATGCAATTACCAAAGTGTATTGATAAGTGCATGTACATTATTACTTAGAAAATAAGCATTAACATGATAATAAATTTTCACTAGCCATCATAATGGCTTAGGAAGTCTTTAAAGCACAAAAACTAACTTAGGGAAGACCAAAGGACATCTAAACTTATTTCAACAAAATAATAAAAAAATGACTTTAATATGAGACCCCCAATTAATTGGCCCAATGAACCAAATAGAGAGCTTTAACAAATTTATAAAGCCCAAATCTTACCAAACATAAGTCCTAATTGGAGTCCTCTTCAATTTGGATTAATTAGACTAACTTGGGTTCTTCTTCTTCCTTATCTTACTTGAGATTGAATATGTTGGCCACCTCTTGTGGTAAAGCTTCCTTAGCCCTCTTGGATCTTGACCTAGTCATAAGCCCTCCTAGCCCAATTAAAGCATCCTCCTTCTTAGCTCTTCCTTTCCCACTTGATGGTCCTCCTTGGTCTTCATCATCCCTTCCTTATTTAAGTGAATTCATCCACGAATTTGATGCTTCATCACCTACATCAAAAGGACTTAAGTCAACCACATTGAATGTTGCACTAATTCCATACTCATTGGGTAGATCAATTTTATAAGTATTATCTTCAATTCTCTCTACAACTTGGAATGACTCATCTCCTCTAGGTTGGAGCTTTGATTTCCTTTGAATGGGAAACCGTTCCCTCCTTATGTGTACCTACACTCAATCTCCTGGTTCAAATACAACTCTTTTTCTACCTTTATTGGCTTATTTAGCGTATTGCTCCATTTTCTTCTCAATTTGGTCCTTTACTTGTTCATGGAGTTTCTTCACATGTTCGGCCTTTGCCTTGCCATCCTTATGAACTAATGTAGAGGGGTTAGGTAAAGGAATCAAATCAAGAGGGGTTAGAGGATTAAATCCATAAACAATTTCAAAAGGAGAAAATTGAGTAGTAGAATGGACTGTCCTATTATAAACAAATTCAACATGAGGCAAACATTCCTCCCAAGATTTAATATTCCTCTTAATAATGGATCTAAGGAGAGTAAAAAGAGTTCTATTTAAAACCTCGATTTGTCCATCCGTTTGTAGGTGACAAGTGGTAGAGAATAAGAGCTTTGTCTCTAGCTTGTTCCATAAAGTTCTCCAAAAATGGCTAAGGAACTTAGTGTCATGATCTGAAACAATACTCTTTGGCATTCCATGGAGTCTTACCACTTCTTTAAAAAACAAATCAACCACATGACTTGCATCATCAACCTTGTGGCAAGGAATAAAATGAGCCATCTTTGAAAATCTATCAACGACCACAAAGATAGAATCCTTTCCCTTCTTGGTGCGTGGCAGCCCTAAAACAAAATCCATAGACAAGTTAATCCAAGGGAAATTAGGAATGGGCAAAGGAGTATAAAGTCCATGAGGTATCACCTTTGATTTGGCTTTCTTACAAACAATGCATCTTTCACAAATTTTCTGCACATCATGCTTCATACAAGGCCAATAAAAGTGTTCATGCAACATTACTAATATCTTTTGAACCCCAAAATACCCCATCAAAACCCCCTTCATAAGCTTCTTTAATAAGCAAGTCACGCATGGAACTCCTAGGCACACAAAGTCTTTTATCTTTGAACAAATAATTATCATGCCTAAAGAACCCATTTTGCGCTATTTTCTCACATGCAGCATATATATTAGAGAAATCCTCATCATGCACTTATAACTTCTTAATATGTTCAAAGCCAAGTAATTTAGTTTCAAGGGTAGTAAGCAAGTTATACCTTCTTGAGAGTGCATCCGCCACCACATTTACCTTTCCTTACTTGTGCTTTATAACATAGGAAAATTGTTCAAGGAACTCCACCCATTTAGCATGCCTTTTATTGAGTTTACCTTGTCCTTTCAAATGCTTCAAAGACTCATGATCACTATGAATTACAAATTCCTTGGGCAAAAGATAATGCTGTCATGTTCGTAAAGCTTTTACAAGTGCATACAATTCTTTGTCATAAGTGGAATAATTAAGTACAGTGTAACACCCTTTCTGGTGATGTCACATTTATGATGCAGAAAATAAAAATAAATAAAATCCTTACCCAAGTTGTAAAAACATTTTGATACTTAAATAATATTTGTGGTATATATATATATTTTTTTCCTTTTATAATTATAACATTAAATAAAATAACACGGAACACAAAATATAAGAAACATAAACTCACCATAATATACATGTGATTTTTCTTTAGTACACGCATAATTTACATCTACAAGCATTTGATAAAACAGTAAAAGACAACATAAAACTAAGACATAATATTGCCCAAGTGCACCTCAGAGCTCTCTAATCCTCCGATGGATCATCTTCAGAAAGATCCTCGTAATTCAGAGCTCCTGGAGGTCCCATAGTTCTAGGTCCCATAGTACTACGGACACAAGTCCGAGCAGTTGACTCGCTACTGAGCTCACTAGGCGCATGGAAAACTCCCTGCCAATAACGCCTAATGGTCAAAGGTAACTCTAAATGTAAATAAAGCATAGTAGTGAATATGACATCTCCGTCATACTCTCTACATAGGGACACAGTCAAACGTCCCACGTATACAACTGTGCCTCTATCTACTCGCAGACGCCAGGCTTCAGAACCCCCGTGAAACTCCAGTCTCACAAACCCGAGGAATCCTGGTAACGCCATGATCTCAAGATCAGTCTTGATGTTCAGTGTGATCTACCGGCTCCTCTTCCTCAAACTCTTTACGGAAATAATAAAATAATATCGAGAAAACATATAGAGAGGTGAGACAATCTACACCATTACCCGCATGGCAATAAAGAAAACGACAATACAAACAAATATTCCAACAGCACACACCAACATTTCATGCATAATATAACAAAGTAATACATATTAAAATAACACATACCATTATATTATGCATAATATATTAAAGCAATAAATATTAAAATAACACATATCATACATAATATATTAAAATAGTACATCATATATTTTATCACAGAATATGGTAAGCAGTAAAGTGCGATGATGCATGAACAAGAAATACGGGTAATGCATGAACACACACTGACTCGTTCCTACTCCATGGAGCTAAACACGGATATCTGAGGGAATGATCCGAATAGAAACTAATAATACTTTATGGCTGCCCAACCAAACTATTGCACTTTGTCAATCTTTGTGTCTATAGGCCCACAAATCCAAAACATCGTGTAGCGAGACACGATCCAACATCGTGTACCACGGGCATAGTACTTAATAGTCCCCTCAAGATCTCGACTAAGAATAGTGTTTGTCAAGATCATTAGTGTGTTGCCCGTTACCACGGCCCCGAGGTGCTACCACTGTCCACATATGGGATCCTCCGCACACTAATGCCTCCAAGTTCATAAATGAACCACACTATACTTATCACACCAAACACGGTGTAGTTCGCCTCGTCAATCAATCACCAATTATAACCCAAATTGGCACAACACTCTAAGTATGATCTAAAATGACAAAAATACCCTTATTATCCAAATTTTACCATAATTACGAAAAATTATCAAAATGCCCTTAGTCACAAAATATCAAAGTATAGTACGTCCCACCTGACAATACTACACCATAACATGTCCGGGTCCACCACTTTGGTCCGACAGCAAAATTCACAGTATCTTTCAATCGCGTAGGAATTTTATCGCGTTTTCACAATCTCGTTGTTTTCATAAACGTTTTTAAATTGTGTAAATATATTTTTGACGTTTTTAAACATCGCAAAATCTTTTAAATCATTTTCTCAATCGCGTAAGATTTTTAATTCATTTTCTTAACCGAATAGCTTAAAATTATTATTTTGAGAATATGCAAAACTATATATAGTACATTTAAAATACGTAGAATATTTTTCTTGTGTTCTAAATATAGTATGGAATCTTTTCATTTTATTCGTCTGACTTTAGTAAATTTCGGCAGCATTTTGCATATAAAATCAGTATAAGGTATTTTTAACGTTTTCCTCTAAATATAGTTCATTTTATTTTTACCCAATAATTTCACTTTGAAACTTACTAACGCGCTTCAAAATTTATGGAATGATCTCTACGTTAGTATTTTTCAAGCGTCTAATTTAATTTTTATTTAAACTAATGTCTGCTAAGTTAAAATTCTAGGACTGAATTAATTCCTTTTATTTTTCTCAATGATTCATTTGAATCAATTTGTGTTGTAAATCAATTACCTAACCTATCTTAGAAAATAAAATGGCATGTTGGCCAAGTCAAAAATAAAATGGTATTCAATTATACTCTAAATGGCATGTTGGCCATAATTAACTTAAATCAACTTTAAATTAATTATTTTACCTAGATTCTTTAAATCAGTGATTTAGAAAATTACTGAGAACATTTTGGTTCTCTATTTTGATGTATGGCCGTGAGCCTCATAATGTGTTCTTTGGAACACTCATGCAAATCGTACATGTTATTCACATCCTACTTTAATAAGTATACAATTATAAACACATGCAATTATATAATCACATACAATATACATACAATATACTTTAAAACCATAAATATGCATAGCAAAAATAATAAAACTATAATCATGCATTAGCAAAATAGATCACAAATAAGAAAGCATTTAAACAATCACAAAAATAATAAAACCATAAACAATCACACAATAATAATACAAACAATAAAACAATCACACAAATGAATCCTTATGGATTCTGCACACACATACAAATCCATTTTCCCATCACCACTTAGGGTTGATGAGATTAAATCTCCCTCTTACCTCTTGTAGACAAATTAATCGGTTTGTTCTCCTCCTTTCCTCTAAATTTCGTACAAGCTCCAAAACAATTCCTAAAATTCTTAAACAATTAGTAAAAACACATACAAGGTACAAAATAGAAAAACCGTGGAACAATCATGGTTAGAAAAATCAAAATTTTAATTTTGAACCATAGAAACCAAACTTACCCTTAAGTAAGTAAGCAAGAAATGGAATTTTAGGCAAGATAGAGTAGGAATTTGGGAAAACTTTGTGAATGAAAGATGCTTAGAATAGGATTTGGGTTCAAGAAAAGCTAAGAGATAAAATTATAGAGGTTTGGTGGTGTGGGGTGAGGGCTTGACCGAATAGAGAGAAGAAAATGAAAGGAAAAGTATGCATGGGTTTTTGGTATTTTTGGAGAGAAGATGAATAGCTTAGATTTAGGATAAGTGTAAAATAAAAGTGAAGAGGGAATTGAGAGGGCTGCTGCCGTAGTGAGTGGTTTTAGGTGAGGTTGAGTGTTTGATTTGAATTGATAAATATCCAAGTGTGTTCAAATGGAGTGCACATGGTTTATGACACTTGGAGAGTTCAAGAAGCTAGTAGAACCAAGCCACCAAGCCCTCTAAGCTGCTGAAAACCGTGGGTCTCCTTGGCATTTTAAGGGTTTAATTGTTTTCCATTTACTCCTAATTATTTGCTAATTAATTAGGCAATTAGTTAGGTTAATTATCCTATTAAAACTAAATCAACATTCTAATCATATAATCAATTAGTTTAATATATATTAGCATATATTATAACCTTTAATAAATATTAAAACATCTAATTAGTATTTAGATTATAATTAATTAAGAACTAAACTAGTTCACTTAGTTAGCTAATTAAGTAATTAGATTAGTCAAATTAAGCTTAATTAGCTACTAATCAAATTAAAGCCTACAATTTTTGACTTAATTCTAACCATTGATTTCATCTTTAATTCTTAGCCCTAGATTAAATCTAAGGTAGATATCACTTGGTCATAAATCTTGAATTCTAATCTCACCATTGATTTGATCAACGGTTGAAATCAAAGGCTTCCTAACTAAGTCTTCATCCAACGGTCCACACGAAAGTCTATGCTTCCTTCGTTGACCAATTCCTATTGGTTTAGAAAGTCAAGCCTACTTTTGTTGACTTGCTCTCATTGGTTAGAAATTGTCCAAATTAGCACAGATGTTATGCTTTTCCTAAACGCTGGTCCCACAACACTTTTAAAGATCTGTGGTCAAATCAAAGCGATTTTTACTATTTTTGAGACAAGAGGTAGATCGTATTATAATATAATATTATAAAAATATAAAATTATTTTATTACACGCTTAAATCTGAAAAATTACGAGATTAATATATATATCAATCAATTGGGTTTAGTAAGATCCCCAGGTTCCAATTAATTAAAATAAGATTTTTTCCTACTTTAAAATTATTATTTCCTGGCTCGAGCAAATCACACACAATAGTCAAGTACACTCACGGAACAGTCAAATTTAATTTACTGCTCACAGAATTCACAAAACAGTACATTTCAGGACTATATTGTAATTATCCCAAAAGTTGGGGTGTTACATACAGCCCCATTAAGCTTCTCACTAAAGTAAGCAATTGGATGACCCTCTTGAAGTAAAATAGTCCCAATCCCCACATTAGATGCATCACATTCAATTTCAAATGATTTTGCAAAATTAGGCAAAGAAAGAATGGGTGTATTAGTGAGCCTATCCTTAAGTGCATTGAAAGCATTATCTTGTTCTTTTTCCTATTTGAATCCCTTATTTTTCTTTACAATTTCATTAAGGGGTGTAGCCAAGGTGCTAAAATCTCTTACAAATCTTCTATATAAACTAGCTAACCTATGGAAACTTCTAAGCTCACTCATGATTTTGGGAGTTGGTCACTCTCTAATTGCTCTCACTTTCTCCTCATCTACTTGCACTTCTTTAGAACTTACAACAAACCCAAGGAAGACAATATGATTTGTGCAAAAAGAACATTTATCCAAGTTGGCATACAACTTTTCTTTCCTAAGGACATGCATCACAGAGTTGAGATGTTCAAGATGCTCTTCAAAACTCTTACTATATATCAAGATATCATCAAAATATGCAACCACAAACTTTCTAAGAAATTCACGCAAGACATAGTTCATAAGCCTCATAAATGTACTAGGTGCATTAGTTACGCCAAAGGGCATTACCAACCATTCATACAATCCGTATTTAGCTTTGAAAGCTGTTTTTCATTCATCCCCCTTTCTTATCCTAATTTGATGGTACCCACTTTTTAAATCAATCTTAGAAAAATTGTAAGAACTATGCAATTCATCAAGCAAATCATCAAGTCTAGGGATAGGATATCTATACTTGATAGTGATATTGTTGATGGCCCTACAATCCGTGCATATTCTCCATGTTCCATTTTTTTTTTTTGCACCAAAATCACGAGTACAACACATAGGCTCAAGCTTTCCCTTATCCATCCTTTTTGCATCAACTCCTCCACTTGTTTTTGGAACTCCTTTGTTTCTTGAGGATTGCTTCTATAGGCTGGCCTATTGGGTAGAGAAGCACCCGGAATGAGGCCTATATGGTGTTCTATTCCCCTCATTGATGGCAAGCCGTGGGGTATTTCTTTTGGGAATACATCTTCAAATTCTTACAAAATAGATTCAACATCACTAGGCAAAGGGTTAGCATGAGAATTCAAATAAGTATCTTTGTATAAGAAAATGTACATAGGTTGCCTTGCAAAGAATGCTCTCTTCACAAAATTTTCTTTTGCAAAGAAACTCAAATTTTCTCTCATTGTTTTTCTTTCCTTCTTTTCCTTCTTTCTTTTGAATTTTGTCCTCAAAAGTGAAATTTTTCTTTTTTTCAAGATCCTCCTCTTTTTCTTTCAAGTCTTTTCTCTCTTGTTCTCTCTTTATTTTCAACTTCACTTGATCCTTACAAACCTCTCTTGGAGATAATGGTACAAGTATGAACTGAAGAGCATTATGTACAAAAGAGAACTTGTTAGTGAAACCATCATGAGTAACATGTCTATCAAATTGCCAAGGCCTTCCAAGTAAAATATGGCCGGCCTCCATGGCATGTAATGTCCTTATTTTTAGAATTAGAAGATGAAGTGGAAGTAGTAAGCAAGGTGGCCTTAGGGGCAGCCACGGGTTCCTTTGGACTAGAAGAAGATCCCTCCTTCTTTTGCTTGTCCTTCTAACTTGTTGTGTTGAAGTTGGAAGAAGCCTTCTTCAAAGTACCCTTCCTCTTGAGTTGTTGCTCCACCTTCATGGCTTGATGCACCAAGTCTTCAAGCTCAACGTAATGTTGCAACTCCATAATATCACTAATGTCTCGGTTGAGAGCATGAAGAAACTGAGTCATGATTGCCTCTCTTTCTTCAACAATGTTGGCTCTTATCATGATAACCTCCATCTCTTTAAAGTACTCATCCACACTCCTATTCCCTTGAGGGAGTCTTTGTAACTTATTGTGTAGCTCCCTATGATAATAAGAAGGTACAAACCTCCTCTTAATCAAAGTTTTCATTTCATCCCAAGTAATGATAGGGCGCTCTCTATATTTTGCCCTTTCTTTTTGAACTTGATCCCATCAAATCAATGCATAATCCGTGAACTCAAATGCAGCCACCTTCACTTTATTCTCTTCATTGTAGTTGTGGCATGAGAAGATTTGCTCAATTTTCATCTCCCACTCAAGATATACTTCCGGATCATTCCTCCCTTGGAAGAAATATATTTTTATATTCACACCCCCAAGCCTTTCTCCCCTTTCACCTCTCTCATTTTCTCTATCTCTCCTCTTTATCTGTCTTTTCTTTTTCAGATTCATGGGATTCTTCATCATGGTTAGAAGTTCTATCCCTCTCTAACCTGTCAATCCTCTCATGGATTTCATCATTTTACCTTTGAAAAAGCCTTTCCAAATGTCTTGTTAAAGCTTGCATTTAGAATGTCATTGCGCCTGTCCTTGGGGAAGGAGGGGGACTTCTATTTTGATCTCTTTCCTTGGACATTGTACAAAATCAACAAGTTAGTAAACACAATAAAACAAGGTCCTCACTCACTCTTCTCACATATTTCCCTCTTAGAATTGTAGTTTCCTCGTGTTTACACACATCATGCCTTTTATATAGCAACCTCTCTTGCCTTTTCCCACTTAAGTCCTCTTTACAAGCCCTTAAAGTGAATCACAAGTCAATCAACAAAAAAGTACTCACACACAATGTAAACAATTCACACAAAGTCTAAACACTCAAGAGGTCAATGAAATATGAAATACTCTTAGACAAAACCAAAGAGCCAAAAAGACAAACAAGAAAAGCTAATAAAGAACAAGGTATACTCAAATAGGAGTTGATCAAGACAAGAAACAGGAACAAGTGTAGAGTAGAAATGATCAAATTAGCAAAGGAGAATTATAGCATCAAAGTCTACCAAGTATATGTTAATATTCAAGAAGACTAAAACACTCTAAATATGTAATAGGGGCGAAAAATCAGCTGCTGTGTTTTTTTTAAAAAACTTTTGGTATTCATGCTTGTTTTTTTTTTTTACACAAATAGCCCCACGAAAGTTGAAGGAGTGTTAACAAGATCAAATAGTCAAGGAAGGTGCTATCTAACACATAAACATCAAAATATCAAAATCAACAAGGTCAAAATGGATCAAACTTAGAACATTAATCAAGAATAAGTGCTAAATTGAAAGAACACAAGATCATAACTCAACGCTAGGATCCTAGCTCTTAATACCACATGATATGATCCAAGAATGGAACATATGATTTCTGGATCTTCCTTGAGTTAGTTCTCTTGTAACCGAATTCAACAACAAACAAAAAGAAAAAAATTAAACAAAAATTGATGTAGAAGAATAAGAAGTGATGTGAAGAACAAGTAAGATAGAAAATTAAAAGATGGAATTAGACAAGAAGATGAAGAATGGCGCCACAATCTCAATCCTATTGAGGATAATGAGAATGAAAAGCCTTGTATAGAATCGCCACAAAGGTATGAGGAACCTTTAATAAAATTCAAGCTATGGTTCTCTCTAAGAACCTAAGAGGCACGAAATAACTCTCTCAAATATGGTGAATTCCTCCACTTTTATTAATCTTCCAAAATCCTATTTTGGAGTACATGAGTTCCCTATTTATAGGTTAAGCTTGTTGCAACCCTTAAAGTCCTAAAATGACTCTTGAAATACAATGAATAAATTCTCACTATCATGCAATTACCAAAGTGCATTGATAAGTGCATGTATATTATTACCTAGAAAATAAACATTAACATGATAATAAATTTTCACTAGTCATCATAATGGCTTAGGAAGTCTTTAAAACCCAAAAACTAACTTAGGGAAGACCAAAGGACATATGAACTTATTTGAACAAAATAAAATACGAAAATTACAAAATAATAAAAAAATAACTTTAATATGAGACCCCTAATTAATTGGCCCAATGAACCAAATAGAGAAAGCTTTAACAAATTTATAAAGCCCAAATCTCACCAAACACAAGTCCTAATTGGAGTCCTCTTCAATTTGGATTAATTGGACTAACTTGGGTTCTTCTTCTTCCTTATCTTACTTGAGATTGAATATATTGGCCACCTCTTGTTGTAAAGCTTCTTTAGCCCTCTTGGATCCCGACCTAGCCATAAGCCCTCCCATCCCAATTAAAGCATCCTCTTTCTTAGCTCTTCCTTTCCCACCCGATGGTTCTCCTTGGTCTTCATCACCTTCATAGATGGCACGGTCCGACATTGCCTGATGTGTCAGATTTTAATGCATCTTATGGTTCTACACCAAATTTCTGAGCGTGGACTAACACCTGTTTTTCTTTTGTTATTATGGTTACTGATTTGATATGTTTGTTGGCAATGGTCCGACTCATTCAATGCTTGCTTAATTTGTTCTATTGGATCATTGGTGCTCTAATTTGAGTTCTTAAAGGCTTCTGTTGTTGCAACATAGATTGCAATAAGCTCAGTGAGTTTCTGATATGTTCTTAGTGTCGTGAAGCACCTTGAGTTTTGTTCTCTCGTTCGATGAACACAAAAATGAAAATAAAGGAAATGGTTACTTCAAATTGCCAAAGTCCACACTGAACATGTAGATTTCTACCTTTGTTTCCTGTTGTTCTTTGCCTTCCATTGCCAACATTGGTCATGCATAGTGGTGATGTTTTGTGTTATTATAAGAAAAATCTCAATTTCTTGATTTCAACTCTCTTAGATTTTGCTAAGCCACATATGCTACAATATAGCAGCTTTGGTGTTTGAGTGACCAATAGTATCACATTTTCTAATTACCAAAAAGATTGAATTTCCCAATTTCACGTATTTTTGTTTAGCCTTAGATTAGCTTTGATTTCAACTTCTGCCTTGGGTGGTTAAGTATTATATTTTAGCTTCTGCCTTTGGTGGTTAATCCTTACCATTATTTGGCATTCTTGATCATTGTTTCAACATATGAAATTTCTTGATATTTGGAGGCCTATAGAGCCTCGATTTTGAGCAACTTATGACTGATGATAATTTTGGCGAGTCGACTCATTTCATATTTAGTTTCATTTGTATTTTCGTTAATGATCATTCCAGCATGATTCATTTGCTTGGGACAAGAGCCATGGAGACGCCAGAAGCAGAGCTACGAGCCTTGGCCATCATTAAAATCTCATATTCTCTTATTTCTTTTGTTAGCCGAAGTGATTTTGGCATTATTGTATTATGCAATTAATTTTTCTTGATTGAGTTGTGTTTTACAATTTATCCCAAGTTAGAGATGCTAAGTATACATCCTCAAGCTTGTTGGGGGCTATTACCATGGTTAGAGTGTGGTTAATTTTAGTTAGATTAGTTTGTTGAGTCCGCAGGTTGGTTATTAGCTAATTACTTCCATGGTTCTATATAAGCTATATAATTGGCTTGATGTACACACTTTTCAATATTTAATAAAATCTCAGTTTATGAATTCTCTCATTTCTCTCTTCTCTACCATATTTTTCAACAACACATGTTAACAAAACCCTAATTTTTGTGGGGTGAATGATACATGATTCAAATTTTGGGAGGTTTTTTTTTTATATTTTATTATGTTTGTGTACTGTGTTCATACTACTTAGATACAGACCTTTCTTGCCAAATTCTATTCAATTAAAAATTAATGGTTATGACATTCCCACAATACTGTATTAGTTTCAAATTGATGGAGTAAAATAATTTTGGTTAAATTAAAGTTTTACTCCTATAATTTATACTAATTTTCAATTCAGTCTCTATAGTTTTTTTTTCAAAGCAGTCATCATACTTATAAAAGTTTTCAAAATAATCCCTACAATTAACTTCTATTTTAACACTATTAATTTAGTCCTTAGTAAAGAGAGTACTTATTAGACAAAAAAACACTTACTCAAAAGAAATAAGTACTTTATTTTACATTTTATATAGAAAAGTAGCATCTAAAGAAATCCCTATTAAATAAAGATACACTTACTTTATTAATTAACTAACGATATTATAATAGCATTATAACAAAAGTTAATTGCAAGGATTTTTTTGAAAAAATTATAAATTTGAAGACTGATTTGAAAAAAAAAAATTATAGAGACTAAATTGAAAATAAGTGTAAATTATAAAAACCAAAATTTTAATTTAATCAATAATTTTTCTCCTTTAAAATTTAATCAGCTAAACTGCATCATGAGATTTTTAAATTTATTAAGTGAATTTGAATATTCCACTAACAATTCAAATTAAAACTCAAGCTGATTGTATTTTTGCGTTCGTGAACTTGCCCAAAACAGAGTTATCCCATCCTTTGTCTTCCCTCCCTAATTTTATTGCTTGATTATGAGTAAATTTCCAAATTCGTTCATGAGAAATTTTTAAACCTAACATGTTAGTTCTTGAGAAATGAAAAATCCTAATATAGTTCTTAACATGTTCAAATGTCAGTCAGCCACATTAATTCCTGATTAGGGACTAATTTGGTGGATATATGATGTTTTTAAGAACCACGTTAGGATTTTTCATTTCTTAAGAATTAATGTATCCTAAATTTTTCATGAATAAATTTGGAAATTTACCCCTTGATTATTAGGCGCGTGTGCTTATAAAGAAAAAAAAAATCATTTTAATTCATGCATATAATATATACTTTGTGCCCCTAAACCAGATTGGTTATCTATCATGGTCGCCGTAAAAGAATCGAATCTGAAGTCATCCTCTTTACTTTCCACCTATTCAGTGATAGATCATAGATAGATACATTAACCATTACATTTATGAATATGTACAATCCTAATGTACTATTGCACCCCACTGTGTTTGTTTTGGCTATGAAATCATTTACAAACTGCAGAAACACCGAATGCGACTTTCATTATTGACACTTAAGAGTTGAGACATCATTATATTCGCATTTATATATACAAGAAACTTGAAATATGTATAAAAAGATATTTAAAATTTTGTTGAGACTGAGAATGAGGCATCACAATTTCATGGCTCAGAGGGAATTAACGGCCCCGTGACCCACAACGCTTAAACGGAGTATCTGTATATGTGATCACAAAATTATTCTCTTTTTTAATATATAAATTAAATTATAGAACATATGTATATTCTGCATCACAAGGCGCAAAGAAGACGCTGGCTGCTATGCCATCGCAACTGCTGCTTTCATATATCTAAACATTTTTTGGCTTCTTAGTTTAATTTAATAAATAAATAAAATAATATGAAATCTTTTGTCCTAAATCATGCATGATGGGGGATAATTGCAAATGTAAGAATGGGTTTAGATAACAGTTAATAAAACATCCTATAGTCTGTCTACTGCAACTGAATTCAAAATAGTTAGACAAAAATAGTCATAATTTTGATACAATACGAGAGTGGTTGTTATATAAATTAAAGTGATAAAAATCATTTATTCATCGAAGAATCAACAATCAGACCACATTATTCTGGTAAAAAATTCTGACAAAAATTCTGCCTCTCTACATATTTAATTGACATAGTCTCTGATCATATATCATGCTCAAAATAATAAGAATTTAATTTAATTTTTTTTAATAAACTCACAGTCAAACCTAAGCGTGGGTGCTATTTATCATTTTTTTATATAATGGTAATTTAAACTAATATATGACCTCTTACAAACTAGTTAAACTTCTTATTACTAATTCATTCTTAGTAGCTTTTCTATTTTTTAGTTTAATGGGTAAGAACATATTTTATTTATTTAACTGGTAAGAGCATGTTATAAGGCAATGTAACATTATGCGATTGTGAAGCTACAGAGTCCCAAGTAACTACAAAATTAAATTTTAACTTTGATTTTCTTACCATTTTTTTTACTTACTTTTTTTTTTACATTTTTTCATATCATTAATCATATATACTTTTTTATCATTTTTTTTATTTAATCATAATTTTTAAAAATAATATAAATAATAATATATTCTTAAAAAGAATGTAAGACCGATATTTTCCATTAATTTTAAAAGGATGTAGTGAAGGCTGCAGCCCACGAAAAGTCGAAACCACAAACCGTAGGTCCTGTGGAAAACTGCATGCCATGGGAGATAGGCTTTCCAGCTAATGGGCCTAAAATTCAAGGTCCACTTACGTTTTTTTAAAAAATGGAACAGGCATGGAAGAAGACATTATTTAAATTAAATCATGGAGTTAAATTACGTAATACAAGGAGAACATGCTTGGAAAGTTCATTGTTTTCAAGCTAATAACAGCTATTGCCTATAGGGTGTTAATTAGAAGAACAAATTGTTAGCACCGAAAAAGAAAAGAAAAACAAAACAAAACAAAGATTCTCAATCAAAAATTCTTTTGTAACTCTAAATGATACTGACCTGTGTGTCAAACTATTAGTACTTAATGTATGCTATTCAATATTCATTTTGACGCTTGTTAGATATATAAATTGTTTTTAAATTTAATGTTTGCGAAGGAAAATTCAAATGGGTTTGGCCCCAATACAAAAGCAATAATATTATTGCTTTTCGGGGGAAAAAAATCAATTATGCATGCAATATACACAAATATACCCATGATTAATAGAATAATTTTATTACTAACATTAATTAAATAAGTGAAATTTGCTAACTTTTTAAAAATCATTATTATTTTAAAAAGATTTTATTTTAAAATTTTTAAAATATTCAAAATTTTGAAATTATCTTTATAATTAATAATTTTAACATCAGTCTTGTTGTATGATCTTAACTAAATGGACACTGAAATTTTTATATGGATTTTTGACAGCATATCTTATTCTGTAGCTTGGATGGCTTTCAATACAGAACAGCACCTGACAGCAAATATGATGGCAGGCCATAGTGTGCATGATTGTGTGCATCTATGAAGTTGTGTAATTACAACACAACACTAGGGCAGACCATAGGATGTCATATGTTAGGTATGAAATATGACAACTAAAATATAGAATTAAAAATATACGAATTGATATAAAATATTGATAAGAAATGAATAATTTATTTTTTGAGAAAAAAATTATGCATTCATTTTTAATATAAAGAAAGAATAATGACATTCTTTTTTTATAGAAGAGAATACATATCTCTTTAAATAAATTAGGAAAAAACATATTAAAAAGAAATTAAATATATTTTCTTTTCTACTTTCTGAATGACTTGATGAATTGTGAATTATGGAGGCTCAATTTATAGGTGAGCAACTCCTTCTCAGACCATCCATTAAACAAAAGGTTGAGATTGTTTTTCTCTTATTCGTCAAAACCTAAGGTGTCTAAAATTAAGGAGAGAAATTTTCTCCTTCTACTTGATTTGTTAAAGCTACAAAAGTAGCTTTACTATTTTACAATCTCGCACTTAAAGCTACTTTTGGTGAGCTTTCTCATTTTGCCAATTATATGATGCTTAAATTTCTAATAGTCGTACAAGGATCTACACCACATAAACTTATCAACATTGATTGACTTCGTCATAGCATCTGCTATGTTGTCTTTGGCGTGAATCTTTTGTACATACACACACTCTCTTCTACTACTACTTCTCTGGCAAAGTGATATTAAACTCCAATATGCTTTGTCTTTTAATGAAATGCTGAATTTATTGTAATGTGCAAGGAACTCTGACTATCACAATACACAAGAATTTTCTCTTGTTTGTGCCCTAGTTCCTCCATTAACCTTTGAATCCAAATTGCTTCCTTGCATGCCTAGGTGGCTGCTATGTATTCAGCTTCTATATGGGACGGAGCTACAATAGTCTATAATTTAGAAAACCAACTGACCGCTCCATCTGCAACTGTGAACACATAACTTATAGTAGATTTTCTTTTATCAAGATCACCTGCAAAATCCGAGTCAACATATCCTCTGACAGTAAACTCTAATCCTCCAAAACATAATGCAACACTTGAGGTTCTTTTAATGTATCTTAAGATCCTCTTAACAATATTCCAATCCTCTTTATCAAGATCTACCATAAAGCGACATATCATTCTAACTGCTTAAGCAATGTCTAGTATCATACAAATCATTGCATACATAAGGCTTCTCATTGCTGATGCATACGATACACGAGACATTTTCATCCTCTCTGCTTCATTGCTAAGGCATATACTTGAGGATAATTTATAATTGACAAGAAGTGAGGTGGAAATTGGCTTACAATCTTGTATGTTGAAGTATTGCAAGATTTTCTTCAGGTAGATCCTTTGAGAAAGTCAAATTCAATTTTTTCTATTTCGATGAATTTGCATCCCTAAAATCTTATTTAATGGTCCCAAGTCCTTCATATCAAACTCCGTAGCTAACTACACCTTTAATTCTTGGACCTGATCGTTGTTGGGGCTTATTACCAACATGTCATCCACGTAAAACAGTAAAATGATGAAATCATCACCACCAAATCTCTTGTAATAAACATAATGGTCTGAACTTAGTCTGTTGTACCTAAGGCTAATTATGAAGGAATCAATTCTCTTGTACTAATTACACCTTGGCGGCTGCTTCAAATCGTACAATGATTTGGTTAACCTACAAACCAAGTTTTCTTTGCCCTGTTCTTCAAAGCCTTCTGGTTGGAGCATATATACATCTTCTTCAAGTTCTCCAAGAAGAAAAGTTGTCTTTACATCTAATTGTTCAATATGTAAATTAAATGCATCATACATAGCTAGGACTACTCTGGTAGTGGTTAGTCTAACAATTAGAGAAAATATCTCATTAAGTAAATACCTTATTTCTAAGCATACCCTTTGACCACCAATCTTGCATGGTATGATTCCACTTAGTCATTGCCATATTGTTTAATCTTGTATACCCATTTGTTACTAATGACTTTACGTCCATCTGGAAGTGAAACAAGTTCCCATGTCTTATTCTTGTGTAAAGCTTCCATTTCTTCCTACATTGCTGTCATCCACAAAGAAGCATCTGAATTACTAATAGCCTCTTGAAAAGTCGATGACTCTCCTTCTTCTGTAAGAAGACAATATGTATCGTGGCTGGTCATAACATATTATTTATGCCATGATGGTTTT
The DNA here is from genome assembly GCA_029884595.1 of Ormosia semicastrata. Classification (NCBI taxonomy): domain Eukaryota; kingdom Viridiplantae; phylum Streptophyta; class Magnoliopsida; order Fabales; family Fabaceae; genus Ormosia; species Ormosia semicastrata. The sequence continues at coordinate 12,546,977 of JAQQTO010000063.1, read as the reverse complement.
GTAACGCCCCCTTTTTCGAGAGCAAGGACGTCACACCAAACATACGTAACTCAAAAGAAAACTATTAAGACCCGATTTATTTCATCTATAGGTATTAACTTGTTTATCAATAAAATATCCTAATGTAGCGATTCTATTTTATTATTTATTTATTTTTTGTAAGTGAAAAACATAAACTTAGCAGAACTCAACGTAGAGATCAAACCATAAATTCATACAAAAGATATATACCAAATATATAGATAGATAGATAGATAGATAGATAGATACATACATAACATAAGTCATTAAATACATTAACAGTTTTAGCAAAAGAAAGCAGAAGCTTTACGTGCCCAAAAAGATATATATACAAACCGCCACTAAGGCTACAAAAAGTATCATGCCCCCAACAGTTACTGAGAAGAAGCCTCAGAGGGGTCCTCCTCAGGTTCCTTCATAGGGGCAACAGACTCACGAGCAGGAGCTCGTGCAGTGGATAAGAACGAATCCTTGTGTGGAGTATACTCGCGACCACCCCACACCTCACGTATCGGCATGTAGAACTCTAGTCGTACAGCAACATCAAGAGAGAAAACAAGTGGATCATAACGACCCCAAGCTAAAGATATAGTCACATCTCCCATGTAGACGAAACGCTCGGCAACCAAGTCGACGTGCCAACAGTCAATGCCTTTGTGAAACCTTAGTCTGGCATACCCTAGAAAACCTCGCCGGGATGCCATAGTCAAAGAGAAGACTAATTCACCCCAAAACCAAGAAACTCAAGCTCTTCCTTGCCTCGGTCTTTTAAGAAGCATAAATGTAAACAGAATAGCAGAATACAGAAAAGAGGTGAGATATCCAACATTAATACCAATTATGGTCGTAAAGAACTAGAAACGGCGCAGGACGCCATACATCATGTCAAACATAATAAACAACCTCAAGACTCAGATGATAACTAATTTAATAATACAGATAGTCATAACATCATTAAAAGAAATAATTCCATAATCATATATATTTTTATGCCAGATAAATATATTGACAGACTATGCACATGCACAAGGTGCCGAAATCCTACTCTATGGAGCTAGACACAACATCGGAGAGAATGATCAAGGAGACATGCCTGTATCTCATCAGCCTCAAATCATTTGCTTTCAATATCAACAAATTGCGCAACACGGCTTATACAAGGCATCCTTCTCAAGATCGCGATATAGGACAGTGTCTCAGTCCGGATCATCAGTGCATTTGCATCGGTCTGTCCCACTACACAAAGGAGCTACCAACTGTCTATTGCGAGATACCCGTACCCCGACGCCCCCAAGGTCAACAAGTGACCTACACTAGTCTATTTGCACCCGCACATAAGTGTGATTCATCTCCTAGGCATACGGCCTTACAAACAGAGTCCAATGGACTTTCACAATGCATGATGACTCGATGCACATACATATACAGATATTCCATAATAGTATGACTTGTCCATGATTAAATGCCACATTAGACCTAATCATTTACCAATAATCCTTGGTCTCACTTTTGGACCCACAACAGTCAATATCCAAATCTCAAGAGTGAAGACATACTTTTTAAAGTTTAGTGCAAAAGTTGTGCCTCAATTTCATTATGTTTTTCTGTTAACCTCTCAAGGAAAGTTTTCTAGTATTTCTCATTCAACCTTTATTGCTCTTAATTAGATAAGTTCTCTCCTTTGTTTTAGATTCAACTCACTTAAATTAATTATTTTAAACTCCTCACAACCTCACCCACACTCATGTTCTTTCTTTGCCCAAAAATCACTCTAGGCTATAGGATAAGAGTTTGTTCTTTATTCTTTCTATATTATGAATTCCTAATTAATTATCTAACCACCTAATTACCTAAGTTTTAATTGATACAAAAATTTTGTCCATGGGTGCCCTACATGGCCGTGACCTCCCACAGGCTAGGAATCCAAAATTTTCATCACATTATTAATTACTTATTACTTGATTGCTTAAGTCCTAAAGTAGTACAAAAATCCCATCTTGGACCCATTAAAGGCCTCTTGGTCATGAGCCTCCAAATAAAAGGGGTAAAAATCCTTTGCTTTCCATATACACATCCAAGCATCCAATGCATTCCAAATTCATCAAGTTACATAATAGCAAGTATTAAAGTCATGCAACACAACCAATCACACATTACCAAAAATCACATAACAAAGTGAGCAACCCACACATGGGTTGCTCACCATCAACACAAAAATGTGTTCCTTACCACCAAGATAGGTTGAAGAGGATAATCTTCCTCTTATCTCAAGAGACAACAAAAGAAAGCAAACTCCTTGATGCTCCCTTGAAATTTTTGTCCACCACCACCAAGAAAATCCTAGGATAGTTAAACTCACCCAATCAACAACCAAAGCTTGAAAAGAGGAGTCCTTGATCATAAAGGTGACCAAGGATCACGAAAATGAGAAGAGAGAAGATGAAAGTCAAGAACTTTACCTCAACGCTTCAAGTTTTAGGGTTTTGTAGAAAATGATGAAGATGGAGGAATCAAGATATGCTCACCAAAGAGAAAAGCTTCTATGTGACAAGGGGATTCAAGAACCAAGGTTGGTTGGAGGGAACAAAAATGGATTACCAAAAATGGTGTTGGGGTCGTGAGAGTGGAGAGAAAATGGAGAAGAGAAAGTGTGAGAGAGAAAGGAGAAAAGTGAGAGTGAAAAGTGAAATCTTGTTTGAAATGAAAAAGTGATGTGTGGTAAAGAGAAAAGATGACAATTTTGGTAATCTTTTCCCCCCAATGGCCATGGGGTTACAAGGAAGGAGAGAGAAAAGGTGAAGCTTCCTTGAGAAGCTTGATACAAAGTTTCCTTGAGAAGCTTCACACACTTTTTGAAAAAGTGGAGGTTGATGTCATGGTAATGATGTCATCTTGGTGATGTCATTAAAGTGCTCTCTAAAAAATATGACTAACACTCTACTAGAGCTATTATCCAGTGGACAAAGGTTACAGTTAGCAAAAATAATATTTATCACCTAATGGATAATAAAATGTACTGCGATTTTATTTATCAGATAAAATATTGAAAAAATAAAAATTTTGTAAACTGTGCCCAGCCTCGGGTTTAGAAAGATCGCCCGTCGATGTTTTCACAGTCTAAAGTTTTTCGGCCTCGGGAAAAATATTTTATTTTTTCGCCCTCGCTCAATATACACGTAAATCAAAAAATATATTAAAATAATCAAATAATTCAAATAATTCTAGAAAAATTCACAAAAATCACAAATATTATAAAATATATATATGTATCATGAAACAAGCAATTTTCGGGGTGTTATAGGTTTCCTTATGATCAATTATGTCTTTACACGATTGTGAGAATAATTCTCTATTTTCCTTAGGTTTTAGTTAATTTAGCAACCGCTTAAATTAAGCTATAATCACTAGTTAGCTATAAAGCAATTGCTCTTATATCTACATAATGATTACATTAAGATTTAGAAAACCAATCACGCTAAGGTCTAATCACACACCGGAATTGAATTTCTTAGATCATATGTCTCACTAGTCCTACCACCGCAACCGTACATAGCAATCCTAGTTATACCATTTTTGAAATTGGCAAAGAGTATAAAAACCTTTATACTAAATTAAGATTAGAAACATGTGAATAAAAACACAACTGTATTAAAATAAAAAACTATGTAGGATTTACAAAATCAAAACTAAGCTTTCATCTTCCCTTAACCAAATAAGAAACTTAGTCACGCATGACGAATTCAAAATCAAAAGAAAAATGAAAGAAAGATATTGTCAAGAATACAAGGGTGAAAGAAAATTGAAGATCAAACTAGTTTCCAATGATCGAGGTTGATTGATCTCCAATGGCTCGAACCCGAATCTCCAATCTTTGATCGAATCTCCCCATCTATTCTTCTTCGAGTTCTCTTTAGTTGTTTGGTGGCTTCTATCCCAGATGACCTTTCTTTGGAACCCTAAATAATCCTATTTATAGCTTTGGGCCCGTAGCTCATCATTCAGGTTCAAAATTGATTTTCTGAGCCATAGACACGGGCCGTGTCTGATGACATGGCCCCCTTGTGTATTAGTCTGTTAACATAATTCTCGTGGGATTGAGCAAGCAGAGAGGTACACGACCCCCCCTCATGTCTGGGGACACGGGTCATGTCTTCGGTCGTGCTCAACAATAGGTCTAATTAAGATGGCAGAGAAGGACACGACCCCCTATGTCTAAGAACATTGGCCGTGTCACTTGGTTTCTTCATGTTTAGCCCTGATTCTTCACATATGATCTTCTCTCCTTGCTTCTAGAAGTGATGTTGATCTCCTTGAGTCTTTAGCTTTCTCCTCAAGTGGATAGCAAGTTTGGTTTGATTTTAATGGACTCCATCACTCAAAGATCTCCTGAAAAGCCCAATTCAATTATGAGCGCTTATAATCACACTTAAGCATAGTTTCATAATAAGGATTTGATTAAGCTTCATATCTAAAAACTTGGCTAAATGTTAACAATTAAGCACATATGAAGTCCAATTATGTGAATGCGTATGTCCTTAAAGCATATCAAATGGTTTTTGATGATAATAAAGTCAGAGATGAAGATCAATGAAGATCAAGTGCAAAAGAAAAGATCAAGATCAAAGAAAGAAGTCAAGAGGTTTATTTAGTTATAAGACTTAGAACATTAATGTTAAATACTCTCAAGACTTCTCAAATGATTTTTCAATATATCATTTCAAAAATAAGTGAGAAAATTCAAAGCTAAACATGTTTTTCAAAGAAATTTGAGTTTCAATCTTAGATCTAACACTCATGAAAGGATTTATGTTTAATCAAATGTCTTGAGGTGTTAGAAATGACTTACAAGCTTAATTGAACTTGAAAAATGTGTTCAAAGGCCAACATAATTGATTACATGATGTTTGTAATCGATTACACAACAAACAGAGGCATTGTAATCGATTACATGATCAATGTAATCGATTACAAGAAAGTCAGAGGCCATGTAATCGATTATACCATCATGTAATCAATTACAAGAAAGTCAGAGGCCATGTAATCGATTATACCAAGTTAGTAATTGATTACAATGAGCCTAGAAAGGCAAGAACACGTTCAAGGATTCGTGTAATCGATTACATGGATATTGTAATCGATTACAAAGCAAGTCAGAAGCCATGTAATCGATTACATGGATGTTGTAATCAATTACAAAGCAAGTCAGAAGCTATGTAATCGATTACACCAATAATGTAATCGATTACAAAGAGCCCAGAAAGCCAAGAACATGTTGGAACAACAATGTAATCGATTATATTTGTTGTTTAATCGATTACACGCAATCTGACAGAGCCCAACGGCTATATTAATGGCATTTAATGCTTGGGCAAAAGTCCCCAACAGCTCCATTTATTGTAAAACTTATAAATACTAATGTTGGGACTTCATTAGAGGTTGACCTTGAACCAAAAACTAATTGCCAATACTTCAAAACGTGATTTAATCTTCAAATCCATTCTTGCTCTATTTTTTGTGAAAAACTTAAGTTATTCTTTGAGAGCACATTAGAGCTTCAATTTGTAATCATCTACTCTTGTGAGAGTTTCATTCAATCAATCTATATTGTTTTATAAAGAGGGTGAAGCATCCCTCCAAAAGTGTAAAGGGTGAGGCATCCCTTAGTTGAAGAGACTCAAGCTCCAAGGGTGAGGTATCCCAAAGTGTTGAGTGCTCAAGATTGTAAAAGTTGTCAAGCACCTATTAACGCTTGAAGATATAATGAAAAATCTCTAGCAATTGCTTGAGGACTGGACGTAGATCACAAGTGAATTGGTGATCGAACCAGGATAAATCATTGTGTTTATTTTCTCTAAACCCTTCTCTCTTTATATTGAGCACTGTTTTATTGAATTGCTTAAATATTGTTCCCTTTGGCTATTGCATTTATAAGTAAAAGTGTTTATCTCGTTTATCCAATCATCTCTAATCATCAAATAGTTTCATTGAAAATTGTTTATCAAACGTTTTGTGAAAGATTTGCGAACTTGTTTTACATACTAAATTCACCCCCCTCTTGAGTATTGAGGCCACTTGGTAACAAGTGGTATCAGAGCTAGACTCTTGTATAAAGAGCTTAGCAGCTTCAAGAGAAGTGATGGCTTCAAATGGTTTTTCAAATGAAGGTTCTTTTATAAACAGACCTCCTTATTTCAATGGGGATGATTATGCCTATTGGAAAGAAAGGATGAAAATTTTCATTGAAGCTATTGACTTAGATGTGTGGGATGCCATTGGAAATGATGCTTTTATTCCCACACAAACTAAAGATGGTGTGAAAATTAATACACCTAGAAATGAATGGACCGATGATGATAAAAAGAAGGTTTAATATAATTTGAAAGTCAAGAACATCATCACCACATCCTTGAGGTATGATGAATTCTTTAGGGTGTCAAATTGCAAGACCGCAAAAGAAATGTGGGATACCTTACAAGTAACTCATGAAGGTACTAGTGAGGTTAAGCGATCTCGAATAAACACTCTTACTCATGAATACGAATTGTTTAGAATGAACCAAGGTGAGAGTATTCAAGATATACAAAAGAGGTTTACTCATATTATTAATCATCTTATCTTATTGGGAAAGACATTTCCTAATGAGGATCTTATTAACAAAGTCTTGAGATGCTTAAGCAGGAATTGGAAACCCAAAGTAACGGCTATTACGGAATCAAGAGATTTATCAACTATGTCTCTAGCCACTTTATTCGAAAAGCTTCAAGAACATGAGCAGGAACTAAATAGGCTCAATCAAAATGAAGAGCATGATAAAAAGAAGAAGGGAATTGCACTCAAAGCCACCTCTTCTATAATTGAAGATGATGATGAAGATGGTGAAGAGGATGCTAAAAATGTTGAGCTAAGTGGGGAGAATCTTAGTCTCCTTGTGAGAAAGTTTGGAAGATTCCTAAAGAAAAAGGATTTCAAAGAAGACCATCATTTCCTCAAAAGAAAGTGTATCACAAAGGAGAAGGATCCTCTACTCCTCCAAAATGCTATGAATGTGGAAAACCGGGGCACATGAAGATGGAGTGTCCTATGTATCTCAAGAAGATGGAGAAGTTTGAGAAAAGACCTTCCAAAGAAAAGAAAGGAAGGAGAGCATACATAGCTTGGGAGGACAATAACTTAAGCTCTTCCGATAGTTCAGAGAATGAAGAAGCCCATCTTTGCCTCATGGCTCAAGGAGAAGAAAGTGGAGAGAGCGACACCGAGGTAACTTCTTCTAACTTAGAATCTCCACCTTCTTATGATGAATTGCAAGATGTCTTTCAAGAAATGCATGATGAATCTTTGAGGCTCACAAAAATGATTTTATCTTCTAACAAAATAATCTCCTTATTGGTAAATAAAGTTTCTATTTTAAGTAATGAGATAAATGAGCTTAAAATTAAAAATAAGACCTTAGGACTCATTGATGCTAATTCATTATGCATGACTTGTTCCTCATATGATAATACATCTATATCATTACTTTGTTCATCATGCAAAGCGTTTGAAAAAGAAATTGAAGATTTGAACAATACTCTCGTAAATTCACTTTTGGAAGAGACAATTTGAATGTGTTGTTAGGGAAACAAAAATGTGTTTTTCAAAAAATCGGTTTGGGATTTAATCCAAATAACTATCAAAAGTCTTATAATAATTTCTTTGTTTCCTCAAAAACTTCAAGTAGCCCCTTTGTCAAATGCTTTCATTGTGGTAAGAAAGGGCATAGTGCATCCACTTGCAATGTTAGAAAGAACATAAACACCAAGGTTGGAATCAAAATGGTTTGGGTTCCTAAAGGCACCATGCCTAACTCTAACACACAAGGACCTAAAACAATTTGGGTACCAAAAGTTAAAATTTGAATGTGTGTTGTAGGTGTGCTTGAAGACTAAGAGCTCAAGTTAGTATCTTGATAGTGGTTACTCCAAGCACATGACTGGTGATGGCTCCAAGTTCTCCTCCCTTACCCACAAGAAACATGGTCATGTCATATATGGTGATAACAACAAAGGGAAGATTCTTGAAATTGGCAAAGTTGGTAAGATCCATTCATCATCTATTGATAATGTTTTACTTGTTGAAGGACTTAAACATAATTTACTTAGCATTAGTCAATTATGTGATAAAGGCAATAGAGTTATATTTGATTCTTCTTGTTGCATAATTGAGGGAAATGATGATAAGTAAGTTAAGTTTGTTGGTCATAGAGTCAATAATATATATATGATTAGTCTTGATGATATTTCTTCCAATGATGCTAAATGTTTTATGAGTAAAGAAAATGATTCATGGTTATGACATAGAAGAATTGCTCACATTCATATGGATCACTTAAACAAATTGGTTTCTAAAGAACTAGTAATTAGTTTTCCAAAGCTCAAATTTAAAAAAGATAAACTTTGTGATGCATGTCAAAAGAGAAAACAAGTAAATGTCTCTTTTAAAGCTAAAAATATGGTTTCAACTTCTAGACCTTTACAACTTTTGCACATGGATCTTTTTGGTCCCTCTAAAACTATGAGCTTTGGTGGGAATTACTATGCATTGGTGATTGTGGATGATTTTTCTAAATTTACATGGACATTATTCTTAGCCCACAATAATGATGCTTTTCAATCATTTAAAAAGCTTACCAAAGTTATCCAAAATAAAAAAAGTTTTTGTATTGCATCCATAAGAAGTGACCATGGTGGTGAATTTGAAAACCATGAATTTGAAACCTTTTGTGATGAATATGGCATTGAGCATAATTTTTCTATCCCTAGAACACCACAACAAAATGGTATTGTAGAAAGGAAAAATCGATCTTTAGAGGAAATAGCAAGAACTATGCTCAATGAGGCCAACCTTTCTAAGTATTTTTGGGTGGATGCAATTAACACTGCTTGTTATGTTATGAATAGAACCCTAATAATGCCAATTTTAAAGAAAATCTCATATAAATTGTACAAAGGAAGGAAGCCAAATGTGTCACATTTTCATGTCTTTGGATGTAAATGTTTTATTTTGAATAATGGAAAGGATAATTTGGGGAAGTTTGATGCAAAATCTGATGAGAGAATATTCATTGGCTATTCTATACATAGTAAGGCCTTTAGAGTCTATAATAAATGAATTATGACCATAGAAGAGTCTATACATGTTGCATTTGATGAAACTAACCCAAATGAGCCGAGAAATGAGCTTGTTGATGATGTTATAGAAATCTTGGCAAAAACACACTTGAAAAATCAAGAGAAAGAGTCTAAGAAGCAAGAAGAGAGATTCCTTGATCACTCATGGCAAAAGGATTCAGAAATCATGGACCTACCCAAGGAATGGAGGACATCAAAATATCACCCTCTCGACAAGGTGATAGGTGATGTATCTAAAGGGGTAATCACTCGAAACTCACTTAGAGATGCATGTAATCACTTGGCTTTTGTCTCTCAAGTTGAACCTAAAGACATAAACGAGGCCATTAATGATGAACATTGGATCTTGGCCATGCAAGAAGAACTAAACCAATTTGAGAGAAATCAAGTTTGGGAATTAGTTCCAAGGCCCAATGATCATCCTATAATTGGCGCCAAATGGGTCTTTAGGAACAAACTTGATGAAACGGGCCATATAATAAGAAACAAAGCTAGACTTGTAGCTAAGGGTTATAATCAATAAGAAGGCATAGATTATGAAGAAACTTATGCTCCCGTAGCTAGATTAGAGGTCATTAGAATGTTACTTGCATATGCTTGCATTATGGATTTCAAACTCTATCAAATGGATATCAAAAGTACCTTTTTAAATGGTTTTATACAAGAAGAGGTATATGTGGAACAATCTCCTAGTTTTGAGGATTTTGAATTGCCCAACCATGTTTTTATAAAAAAAGGCCTTGTATGGCTTGAAACAAGCTCCTAGAGCTTGGTATGAAAGGTTGAGCAAATTCCTTTTAGAAAAATATTTTTCTAGAGGCAAAGTTGACATTACCCTTTTCATAAAATACAAAATGCATGACATACTTCTAGTTCAAATCTATGTTGATAACATTATATTTGGAGCTACTAACAACTCTCTTTGTAAAGAATTTTCAAATATTATGCAAAGTGAGTTTGAGATGTCCATGATGAGTGAACTCAACTTCTTCCTTGGTCTCCAAATCAAGCAAACAAGAGAAGGAACTTTCATAAGTCAATCCAAGTATTGCAAGGAGCTGCTCAAGAAGTTTGGAATGGATAATACCAAGCATATGGCTACTCCTATGGGCACCTCTTGCTATTTGGACAAGGATGAAGGAGGTAAATTGGTAGAAATTACAAAATATAGAGGTATGATTGGATCACTCTTTTATCTCACTGCAAGTAGGCCTGATATAATGTTTAGTGTATGCATGTGTGTTAGATATCAAGCTAATCCTAAAGAATCACACCTAAGTGCTGTTAAAAGAATAATGAAATATCTAATAGGCACATCACAAATGGGCTTGTGGTACCCTAAGGGTGCCTCATGTAGCCTTATTGGGTATTCTGATTCTAATTTTGCTGGATGCAAAATGGATAGGAAGAGCACTAGTGGGACATGCCACTTGCTTGGAAGCTCACTAGTTTCTTAGCATAGCAAGAAACAAAATAGTGTGGCATTGTCTACAGCTGAAGCTGAATATATTGCAGCTGTGAGTTATTGTGCTCAAATCCTTTAGATAAAACAACAACTCTTAGACTATGGTCTTGAACTTGATCACATCCCCATAAGATGTGATAATATTAGTGCAATTAATTTATCCAAAAATCCTATTTTGCATTCTAAGACTAAACATATTGAAATAAGACATCATTTCATTAGAGACCATGTTTAAAAGGGTGATTGTATACTTGAATTTGTAGAAACCACTGAGCAACTAGCTGACATTTTCACTAAACCCTTAGCAAAATAAGCATTTTTCTATATAAGAAATGAACTTGGTATTTTGGATCAATCATGCATAAATTGACTTTTTGCTGCATAATCCTAAAATCAAATCATGTTGCTTTCTGCATAATCATGCCATTTTGCTGCATAATCTCTGAGTTTTTAATCATATTTGAATCCAATACTGACTTGAGTGTCGAAGATTTCTCCTAAGTTGTTTTGTAGGTGCTCCCTCATGTAAAAAAAAAACTCCCAAGCAACTCAACAACTTCACAATTTCACCAAAAAAGGGTGCAATTCTTGGTAAAATTAGTATTTTTGCACAATTATATGATTTGAATCATATTATGAGTAGATTATATGTTTACATGATGATTTGAATTGATTTAAGATGCTCAGGAATTGATTTGAATGGTTTAAAATTGATTCTATGCTGTTTGGAATGCAAAATCTGAGTTAAAGTGTGTTTGTGTCGATTACAATGCCTTTGTAATCGATTACAAAGTTCTGTCAAGCATGTAATCGATTACACAACTTTTGTAATCGATTACAATTAACTCAGAACTCAGGTAATCGATTACATCAACCATGTAATCGATTACAAGGTTCCCCAGAAGCATGGTAATCGATTACAACAAAAATGTAATCGATTACATGAGAACCAGAACGCTTGTAATCGATTACAAAACCAATGTAATCGATTACACAGGATTTTTAAAAGATTTCTGACGCGCACAGAGTTCATTTATCAGAAACTGTTCATTTTCTTCATCCTCCTCCTCTGCTCCCACGCACACTCAACCTCCCAATCTCTCTTTTCTCACTTCAATCTCACTCAAATCCCTCCATTTCACCTCCCTCTCACTCGAAAATACCCTCTCCACGCAGCCCATCTCTCAAATCCCATCATATTCCATCACCCAAATCTCCTCATCTCTCCCTCTCTGCCCTAATTTGTCTCTCACTCATCCCTCTCTCTTTCTTCACTCATCTCCAAACACTTTCCCCTCATCCCACTCTCTTCTTCCTCATCAAATGGCTGAATCCTTTCATCGTTCAAAGCGCCCAAGAACAGGGGTTGCCATTGGAGGGTCTTCAGGTGGAGCTTCACGCAACATTTCTGGCCTGGACCTCACTCGTCATTTCTCCACCATGAAGAAAGCAGAGTTATTCAGAAAAACTTTCAACTGCGCAAGATAATTTCCCCCAGGTATCTTCCCATCAACTTTTATGAGAGTGAACCTCTGAAGAATTTTAGAACCATTGAAAACTTAGGATTGTTGGGTTTCCTTAGTATTGAGAAGGTCATCTATCCAAACCTAGTGAGAGTCTTTTATTCTAATCTGAAATATGAAGATGATTGCTTAATATCTGAGGTGAAGAAGCAACAAATCAAGATAACTATGGCTGAGTGGTATAGGCTGATCAAGCTCACTCCTGATGGAGCAAACTTCTGTGGAAATGCCAATATTTGGGGTCATGAATTTGAGCATAAGGCTGCTTTTAAGGCTGCTTTTCTTTCACTGACTAGGACTGGATACTAACCCCCCAGTGATCCCAAAAAGAGAATTATGGCCACTGGCCTAACCATGGAGAGTAGGGTACTCCACTATCTTTTGGTCAGGGGGTTGATTCCTAGAGGAGGGAATTACTCTCAGGTTCTTAAGGATGATGTGGTGTCCTTATGGGCGATGACCACGGGGTGACCAATCAACTGGGGATACTATATTATAGAGCACATGTTGGACGTAAAGAAAAAGAAAAACTCTGCTCTACCGTTTGCTATACTGGTGACAGCAATCTTGGAGTACTGTCGCATTTCCTTAGCTGAGGAGTCCAAGGACACTAGCTCAAAAGGACCACAATCCATCGGCTTGCATACCTTGAAGAAGCTTCAGCTCTACAAAGTCGATGATAGATAGCACTACATTGCCCATGGTAGCTTTGGGCATATCCATCATGATCCGGATAGTGATGACGATGAAGAGGCTCAGCATCCTGCCCCTACTCCCTGCTCGCTCGCTCCGCTCTGACCACACTAGACCTCCTACTCCAAGAGATGTGAAACCTGAGCGCTACTGTAGACACACGCATGGATCGCATTGAGCAAAAGATAGATCACCTTGAGCTGAGGATGGAATACTCAGATTAGGAGCTTACCTCCATTCGATCCCTTCTGGCAGGACCTCATTTTCCTCCGAGTGCTGCTGCTGCACCTCCCACATCCTCTGCCTCTCTTATTCCCCTGTCCTTTACTAGTCCATCTGGTGTCCCTGCTGATAATGAGGAGCTCCTAGGCTCTGAGGACGATCTTGAGCCCGGCGATGATGATGTTGATCTAGGAGACATCGCTGCAGATGCGGACAGTGATAGCGAGACTACTGATAGTGATCATGGCCCATTGCCCTGATGTTTTCATTGTTATTTGCTTATGACTACATTGTACATTCTCTTTTTGTCTCAGTTATATAACATTGGTATACGTTTTTGGTGTTTTTGGTTATTGGTTATATTGGCTATGATGAGTTACATTGTATATGTTTTTTTGATGATATATGAACTTGAATCAGCTTTGATAATATTCTCTGAATGTTTGGTTTTTGAATATGGTTATATTGAATATTCTCTTGATCTAAATTTACTGGCTTCATTATATTCTCTTTGGATTTCTTGTTTTGGCGATTCTTGGGAAATCATGAAATACAGTCGAAATGCTGTCCATTTTTTTAAATGCTTATGTCTTTTTGATAATGCCAATGGAGGAGAGAATAGTAAAAAATAAAGTGAAAAATGAAATCTAATTAATGTTGCATGCGTACGGGGGAGCTTTTGAGCTCTTGAGCTTTTTACATGAAAAATCTAACTCAATATCATGCATAAACTTCGAGGGAGAGTTACGCCTAAATCTTATATATATATACAAATGCAAAAACTCTTTTTTTTTCCTATGACCAGTTTGTCATCATAAAAAAGGGGGAGAATGTGAATGCTTATGTCCTTAAAGTATATCAAATGGTTTTTGATGATAACAAAGTCAGAGATGAAGATCAATGAAGATCAAGTGCAAAAGAAAAGATCAAGATCAAAGAAAGAAGTCAAGAGGTTTATTTAATTATAAGACTTAGAACATTAATGTTAAATGCTCTCAAGATTTCTCAAATGGTTTTTCAATATATCATTTCAAAAATAAGTGACAAAATTCAAAGCTAAATATGTTTTTCAAATAAACTTGAGTTTCAATCTTAGATCTAACACTCATGAAAGGATTTATGTTTAATCAAATGTCTTGAGGTGTTAGAAATGGCTTACAAGCTTAATTGGACTTGAAAAATGTGTTCAAAGACCAATGTAATCGATTACATGATGTTTGTAATCGATTACACAGCAAACAGAAGCCTTGTAATCGATTACATGATCAATGTAATCGATTACAAGAAAGTCAGAGGCCATGTAATCGATTACACTAAGTTGGTAATCGATTACAATGAGCCCAGAAAGGCAAGAACACATTCAAGGAGTCATGTAATCGATTACATGGATATTATAATCGATTACAAAGCAAGTCAGAAGCCATGTAATCGATTACATGGATATTGTAATCGATTACAAGCAAGTCAGAAGCCATGTAATCGATTACACCAATAATGTAATCGATTACACAGAGCCCAGAAAGCCAAGAACACGTTGGAACAACAATGTAATCGATTACATTTGTTGTGTAATCAATTACACGCAATCTGACAGAGCCCAACAACTATATTAATGGCATTTAATACTTGGGCAAAAGTCCCTAACGGCTCCATTTATTGCAAAACTTATAAATACTAATGTTGGGACTTCATTAGAGATTGACCTTGAACCAAAAACTGATTGCCAATACTTCAAAACATGATTTAATCTTCAAATCCATTCTTGCTCTATTTTTTGTGAAAAACTTGAGTTATTCTTTGAGAGCATATTAGAGCTTCAATTTGTAATCATCTACTCTTGTGAGAGTTTCATTCAATCAATCTATATTGCCTTGTAAAGAAAGTGAGGCATCCCTCCAAAAGTGTAAAGGGTGAGGCATCCCTTAGTTGAAGAGACTCAAGCTCCAAGGGTGAGATATCCCAAAGTATTGAGTGCTCAAGATTGTAAAGGTTGTCAAGCACCTATTGAAACTTGAAGATATAGTAGAAAATCTCTAGCGGTTGCTTAAGGACTAGACGTAGATCACAAGTGGATTGGTGATCGAACCAGGATAAATCATTGTGTTTATTTTCTCTAAACATTTCTCTTGACATTGAGCACTGTTTTATTGAATTGCTTGAATATTGTTCCCTTTGGCTATTGCATTTATAAGTAAAAGTGTTTATCTCATTTATCCAATCATCTCTAGTCATCAAATAGCTTCAACGAAAATTGTTTATCAAACATTTTGCGAAAGATTTGCGAACTTGTTTTACATACTCAATTCACCCCCTCTTGAGTATTGAGGCCACTTGGTAACAAATTAGATCAAACACAGGACACTTAAAATGTAGAAATAATCGACAAATCAAATACTCTCACATTTAACTTTTTGCACTTTTAGGCAAAAATATACAATTAAGCACATGTTTCCCAACAAGCAATGAAAGTGCAAAACAATGAGCAATGACCTACGCACTTTAGTCTTTTTAAGGAATCTAAGCAATCAGGAATTTCTTCCCTTAATAATCTAAACCAGTAAGTAAAGTCAATCAAATATCAGGGTTAAATCAAAATGATAGATCCTCATAGATTTACTCTTTTCACTTAAATGTTTAGAGCTTATGTTTATTCTCAACCCACTCATGAAAACATGCCCTACTATAAGCTTGACAAGCCTTTACTTCTTTATCACCTAGGCCACATGCATACAAAGATCAAAAGGTCTTTAATTAGGTTGTAATGTGGTCAAGGTTAAGGTAAGATACACCAATGATAAGCAAAGTTAGACCATAGGAAGTAGAAGAGCGAAGGAGAATATATTCAATCATTACAATAAAAATTACCCCTGCACTTTTCAACCTCAATTCTCTCTTTGTATCTTTACCCTTTTCTTGCCTTTCTCCATACAACAATCAAACTTCTTTTTTTTCTTCATTTCTTTCTTTTTTCACTTTTGAGCTTCTCTTTCTTTCTTTTTTGAATAAAAACATCACATCCAAGCATCTTAATATTTTGACAATGTTTATTTTTTTATATGCATACATAGCTAGGCAAACACATTATTAAGTCTCCCCACACTTATTCAAAACTAATTCCTAACACAATTACTAAGCTCTTCTACTCCCTAAGATAGGGTAGCATAATGGTTTTTTGCTTTTAGGCTTGTATTGAGCTATAATAGAAGGAAAGGAAGAAAAGGCCAATTAGGCTCAAAGGGGTAAACAATGGATAAAAATACAAGGATGGCTATTTGGCCAGTAGCTATTTGAAAGAAATGCCTTTGTCATTTTAAATGTGTGCAGTGGTCATTTGTAGCTTAAAAAGAGTCAAGACAAGTTCTGAAGATCACGTAGTCATGATTGGAATCACACAACAAAGAACACAGATGGCATAATATTAGCTATTCACACTAAGGCCCAAAATCTCATTAGGTCTCAATCTATCACCTTTGAATTAACCTTTCAATTTTTCAAAACCTTACTTGACAAATTTGAAAGCAAGAAAGTCTACTCCTTTAAGTTTAAAAACTTATCAGATTTTTTTTAATGATCTTTTGCTCACCACTCAACTAAGATCATTACCCCCCACACTTAAAGTAGACATTGTCCCTAATGTCAAGGCATACACACATTAGAGAAAATAATCTCAAGTAAACCAATAGAGCATATTCAAAGACATCAATAAGGAAGTTGAATTCATAACCAGTAGTCATCATTGATATCCCAAAATAAGATCCAAATACAATGCCAAAATACCAACAGTCAGATCTAAAGTATAATCCAACACAAGAGTAATAAATCATGATGGGGGTGGGGGATAAAATAGCCTCTGAAGCAAAGCATCTAGCTTGCCATCTATGGTATCCATCCGTTGGGCAGTGAATTCCTCTAACTGCTGGAATCGATCCTCCAAGTGCTGGAATCAGGTGGCATGATCCAGCTCCAAACTATCAACACGGGTCATGACCTCATCATATGAAGCAGCTCTGGTGGATGGTTCTACATCTAGTGCAAAAAGGGGAACATACTCCGAAAGCACTGATGCTGCAACATGCTCTTGCGGCTCAGGTATCAGAGCTCTCCTAGGTAGGACATTACCATCTGCACTAACTAAGTGGAGGGCACTATTCTGGTTCACGCACATGCCCATGGCTACAAGAATAGGCCCATCAATAACACTAGGACCCTTTATAGGATCCTCCTCCAGCAACAAGTCCAGATCAACTCCACATTGTTCCGCGATAACAGTGATGTAACCTTCAAGTAATATTCGTCCAGCTCTAGTGGACCCTATATGGTTGAGTTGATTGCAAAGTCAATAATCCCTATTCACTTTTTTCCCATATACCATGTAGTGTATGAAAAATAACGTGGGCCTACTAAGAACCCCCTAGCTTTCCCCCCTCGCATAAATCATATTTGGTAACCACTTTTGTATGTATCTGAAGATAGGGGATCAAAGCTTAGAAGTCTTAGAAGATTTGGATTCATAACTACTAGGATTTGCAACAGTCAACTCATACCAAGCATGCTCCTGACGGAAGTCAGAGTGAATACGATTGTGCCCCACAGGAAAGCCAAAGATGACATTAAACTGATAAATGTTTAATTCATATGGTGTTCCTAAGAATTTAAAAGTTATCTCTCCTGGCCAACCAGTTTGATCACTTAAGGGGTATAGTTTGCAGGAAAAAGTAGAAAGAAACTCTCTAGTCAAATCAACATAGGTAGGCCTACACATATTGGCAAACTCAACCCATCCTATTCTACACAATATATCATAAACCTCTTCATGTAAACCAATAGCTCTTAATGAATCCTCATCTAGATACCGAGCAGGTACTATCTCTTTCCTATCTGGAGGATACACATGTACCTGTCGAGGTGGCTCTACAGGTGGAGGTGGGCGAGGTGCCCTTGCTCACCTAGATCATTCGCTATTGGGGTAATTAGAGCATGAAGTCCTGTCGTGGCCTTCATTCGCTTCTTTGGAGCCATTAGAGATGAAACCAAGGGAAATGGAGGTGGGTAATAAGGAGAAGATGTAAGGAGAGAATTTTGGGGTATTGGGAGTGGATTAGGAAGAAAGAGGGGAAATGTTTGGTGCTTGAAAATGGATGGTAGGAGTAAATATGAGCTTTATTAGTGTTTGAATAGAAGAAATTTGGGAAAGAATGTGGTGGTAGGGCGACGGCTCAAGAGGATTTAGGGGGGAAAGTAGCCTAGAAACCCTTAGTTAGGGTTAAATGGGATTTGCCATACGAACACGGGCTGTGTCTTATGACACGCCCCCTCCTCCCCGTGTAAAGCTTTGGGAGCAAATAGGGCTTCACCGTTCGAAGACACGGGCCGTGTCTGATGACACACCCCCTCCCCCTGTGTAAGGCTCTGGGAGCAAATGAGGCTTCACCGTTAGAAGACACGAGCCGTGTTTGATAACACGCCCCCTCCCTCATGTATGGCTCTGTGAGCAATTGGGGCTTCACCTTGTTAGAGATATGGGGTGTGTCTTGAAACACACCCCCTGCCATGTTGTCCACTAACTTGGTATTTGTAATCTATACTAATTCTCCATTAAATTACTAATTCCCAAGGATTCTCATCCACCTAAAACTCTTATCATAACCTCACACACTCATCAAATAAATAAATCATGCATTCAATTATAATTCTAGCATTACAAAACACAAAGATTTTGAAGGATTCCTGGGTAATCATTCGAGAAACACACCAAGATCTACTTAACCTAAGAAACTAATCAAGAAAACAATAAAGAAATATAAAATAAGAGGACAAAGAAAGCAAATATGGTTTTCTTGGTGATGGGTTGCCTCCCATTGAGTGCTTGGTTTATTGTCTTCAGGCCAACATTGTGCCACCCTTTAATGTTCTTCATAATGTGGATAGAGTAGGGTCATCTCTTCCATTTCTTCACTATTTAGAAGCTCATGGTAAGGCTTGAGACAGTATCCATTAACCTTGAATGTTTCTCCAAACGCCTCATTCATGATCGCCATTGCACCAGGAGGAAAAACATAAGTTACCACAAATTGTCCAATCCATTTAGAACATAATTTACCTGGAAACATTTTAAGTTTGGATTGAAATAGCAACACTCTTTGTCTTTCTTTGAAGCTTTTTCTAGAGATCATTTGATCATGGAATGCCTTGGTTTTTGCCTTGTAAGTAAGGGCACTCTCATAAGCCTTAGTCCTCAATTCTTCTAACTCTTGTAATTGGAGCTTCCTTTGCTTTCCAACACCTTCCAAATCCAAGTTGACTTGCTTAATAGCCCAATAAGATCGATGCTCCAACTCCACAAGCAAATGACATGGCTTTCCATATATCAACTGGAATGGTGACATGCCAATCAGGGTCTTATATGCAGTCCTATAAGCCCATAATGCATCATCAAGTTTGGTACTCCAATCCTTACGCGATGGATTCATTATCTTTTCAAGGATGGACTTGATTTCCCGGTTGGACACTTCGGTCTGCCCATTTGTTTGTGGATGGTAGAGAGTAAAAGTCCTATGCATCACACTATATTTCTTCAAGAGAGCCTCGAATGTTCTGCTGCAAAAATGTGTCCCTTGGTCACTAATTATGGCCCCTGGAGTTCCAAACCTATAGAAAATATGAGACTTCACAAAATCTACAACAATTTTAGAGTGATCAGATCTGGTGGCTTTTGCTTCCACTTATTTTGATACACAATCAACAGCTAGGAGAATGTATGAAAAACCAAATGAGGGGAGGAATGGTCTCATAAAGTCAATGCCCCAAACATAAAAAAACTTTCACAAAAATTATTAGAGTTTGAGACATTTAATTTCTAGGACCAATACTACCTGTCCTTTGACTGCGATCACAAGACTTACAAAAGTTATAAGCATCCTTGAAAATTGTAGGCCAATAGAAACCACTATCAAACACCTTGTTGGTTGTCCTCTTCATGCCAAAATGCCCTCCACATGCATAGGTGTGACAAAGAGAGAGTATGGAGTGAGTTTCTGAGTCCGGAATGTACCTCCTAATCACTTGATCTGCACAATGCTTCCAGAGGTAAGGATCATCCCAGATATAATATTTGCAATCACTCCTCAATTTATCCTTTTATGCCTTATTCAAGCCCTCTGGAAAGTCCTTGGTGGCCAAGTAGTTAGAAATATCGGTATACTAAGAAATTGTAGTCTTGATGACCATTACATGCTCATCCGGAAAACTCTCTTTGATAGGCATCTCCTCCTCCTCAGTCACCAACCTATTCAAATGGTTTGCCACTAAGTTTTCACTCCCTTTTTTCTCTTTAATCTCCAAATCAAACTCTAGGAGCAGTAGAATCCATCAGAGCAATTTAGAATTTGCATCTTTCTTCGCAAATAGGTACTTCAAGGCTACATGATCAGAAAAAATAATTACTTTAGAACCAATTAGATATGATCTAAATTTTTCAAAAGTAAAAACCACAGCTAAAAGTTTTTTTTTCAGTTGTAGAGTAATTGAGTTAAGCATCACTTAGGGTCCTTGATGCATAGTAGATAGCATAAGGCACCCTATCAACTCGCTATCCTAGGACAACCCCTACCGCGAAGTCACTAGCATCACACATTAACTCAAATGGCAGCTCCCAATTTGGTGACCTAATGATGGGCGCCATAGTCATCAACTCCTTGAGTTTGGTGAAAGCCTCCATACACTTCTCATCAAAATAGAATGAAACATCCTTTTGAAGTAGTGTGCAAAAGGGCAATGATATCTTGAAAAAATCCTTGATGAATCTCTGATAGAAACCTACATGACCAATAAAAGAACTAGTGGGCGGGGGTAAGGAATGCACAAGCTCTACCTTAGTTCTATCAACCTCGATTCCCTTAGCAGAGACCACATGACCTAACATTATACCCTCTTCTACCATAAAGCAGCATTTTTTCCAATTCAACACAAAGTTAGTGTCAATGCATTTTTTCAGTACCAATTTCAAATGTTCTAAACAATTCTCAAATCCATTCCCAAATACACTAAAATTGTCCATGAAGAGCTCTATAATGTTCTCTATATAATCAGGAAATATGCTCACCATACATCTCTGAAAGTTTCATGGTGCATTACAAAGTCTAAAAGGCATTTGCCTATATGCAAAAGTATCAAAGGGACAAGTGAAAGTGGTCTTGTCCTGATCTTCTGGAATAATAGTAATCTAGTTATATCCTGAAAATTCATCTAGAAAATAGTAGTGAGTGTGACTAGCTAATCTCTCCAACATCTGATTAATAAAAGGAAAGGAAAGTGGTCTTTTCTAGTAGCAGCATTTAATTTTCTATAATCTATACAAACAAGTCACCCTGTTTGTAGCCTAGTGGTAATAAGCTCATTTTTAGCATTTCTTAATATAATGATTCCAGATTTCTTTGGTATTACCTTGAACGGGCTTACCCATTTGCTTTCAGAAATGGGATAGATCACCCCCACACTCAAGAACTTCAGTATCTCCTTCTTCACAACTTCCATCGTAGGAGGATTCAACCTCCTTTGGAAATCTCTCACTGGCTCAGCCCCTTTCTCTATTAAGATTCTATGCATGCAAATGAAAGGGATAATGCCCTTGATGTCTGCTATAGTCCAACCAATGACCATCTTATGCTCTTTCAATACAAACACCAATTTTTCCTCTTGTTCTTGGGTGAGTGACTTAGCAATTATCATTGGAAGTGTTTCCTTCTCCCCCAAGAATATATATTTAAGATGATTAGGCAATTCCTTCAATTTCAACTGTAGTGCCTACATAACAGAAGGTTTAGGTGCATTATTAGTAAGTGGTAGCTCAACATAAGAAACCTTATGTCCTTCTGAAGTGGAAGAGAGCTTATGCAAGGCTGCTACTACATCATCAATGTCTTCACTCCATGGCTCTCATTCATCATTCCTCTTCTCTTCTTGTAAATCTAAGCTATAAGTCAATATTGTATTAAGAGCATCAAAATGATTAGACTCAAAAGCTATAGAAATTAAAGAGTCAAAACCATCAAAGGAATTAATCAAACAAGCAGAGTGCACATCACTTAGGTATCTCATAGCGTCAAAAATGTTGAATCTGATCATCTCCCCATCAAGTTCCATGGTCAACGTCCCTGAGTGCATATCAATCTTTATCTATGCAATCTTCAAGAATTGTCTCCCCAAAAAAATAGGAGCAGAGTTGGGGGATTTATCCTCCTCCATGTCTAGCACATAGAAGTTTGTCAAAAATACTAGTTCATTCACTTGCACCAATACATCCTCAACAACCCCCTTTGGGTATGCGTTAGATCTATCTGCCAGTTGAATAATAACACTAGTTAGCTCTAAAGGACCTAGATATAAAGATGCATAAATGAAGTAAGGCATGACATTTATGGATGCACCTAAATCTAGCATTGCCTTTTCAAACCTTGTGCTACCTATAGTGCATGGTATGGTGAATGTGCCAAGGTCCTTACACTTAGTTTGGAGTTTCTGTTTAATTACAACCAATACACTCTCTCCTACTTCGACCTTTTCATTATCTTTTAACTTTCTTTTGTTAGTGCACAACTCCTTTAAGAACTTAGCATACCTAGGCACTTGCTTAATGACATCTAATAAAGGAATGTTAACTTCCACTCTTTTAAATGTATCTGAGATCTCTTTATCTACTTCATCTTTCTTATTCTTAACCAACCTACTAGGGAATGGGGCCTTAGTGATATACTTAGGAAGGGGTTCAGGAATACTTACCTTAGGGGTCTTAGAGTTTTACCCCTCCTCATTTACCTCCTTAGGCTCATGATCATTCTCTTTAGTGACTTGTGGAGAATATGTAAGTTCATCTAACACCTTCCCACTTCGCAATGTGACAGTACTAGCATTTTCCCTTGGATTCACTTTCGGTTGTGAGGGAAGTCTCCTGGAAAGTTAGCTCTTGATGAGTGTAAAATACACTCATCTTTTGAGTTTTTTATTAGGATTTTTAATTTATATTTATTTAGTTTTTGTTTATTTTTATTTATTATTTATTTTTTGATTTATTTTTTAAATAATTATCTCTTCATCTAGGATTATTTGAATTTTTAGGAAAAATAATCAGATTTTGTGCAAAAATAAGAAATTCCTCAATATAAATATTTGAATGATTTGAATATTCTGATATAATAATTATACTATTTATTTATGATATTGAGTGAATTTTGTGTCCGCTGAATTAAATGTATTTTTATTATATTTTGTAAGAATTTAAGAAATGATCAAGTTAGATTCTTAATTGGAGCGCAAACAATCTCTATTTGATGACTAAGTATCTCTGCGTTTAATGCAAGGATCTCAAGAAGTTTATTAATTTGAGTGAAATATTTGTTTCCTAATTTATATGGATTCAACAAAAAAGAATAGAAAACAAGAGATTTGATCAAAGATTATTTAAGAGATCAGATCAATGTACTGTTTGCGGCATTGAAAAGATAACAGAAAATCCTATAAATTATCTGTTAAGATTGAGGGCAGATTTTGCTATCTGGTGGGTGAGCAAATTCGTGCAAAAAAGGATACAAAAAGCTGACAATTTTTCTATATAAAGGGAAAACAAGTTTAGCAAAGTAGCTATCTTTTGGTTCAAAAATACATAAAAAATATATATAGAATTTTGAAAGTCTCAAAGGCAGCGAGGGGACGAGCCCTAGGAGAGGAGGAGGAGCCATCATGGAGCTCTCATGGAGTTGAAAATCGAATAACCATTGAAGACGTTTTAGTTTCTTCTCTACAGTTTTATCATGATGAATTCTCTTTCCTCTTCCTATCTCTTCTTTTCTTTTGTCATGTGTAGCTAAATTCATGTGTTGCTAGCGTGGAGATATAACTTGATTCAATCGACATGTATTAAGATTGAATTTTTAATTAATTTCTTTTCTATTCAATTTGAGTGTTTATTATGATTCTTAATGCTTTTATGAATTGACCACTCATAAATTGATATAGTGAGATGTGTGTAGAATCGGAAGGTTTGCATATGACTTAGACTATAAATAATAAGTGCCATGATTTATAATCATCTAGGAATAGAGGTTATAGGTTGTATGAGAGAATTGTGGTATTTTTCATAAAAATCCATAAAGTGAAGGTCATGCCTTTAAGAGTTGGGGCTTAGATCAAGGAATTGACTAGGCTTTAATAATTAAAAAGAATTAACTCGCCAATGAGTTGGATTTTAATTAATTAAGGGATTCTCCCCATCAATTGAATAACTAGAAATTAATTAGAATAAAGATTCCAAAGCTACTCTATTATCTATGATAGATTGTTGAATTAAGTGAAGTCAGATCCCTAGTATTTTTATTTCGTACGTTCTTATGTGTTTTTATCTTTTATAATTTTGTGTCTTTAATTATCTTGAATCACAATTATTGGTTGCCTAAATAGTATTAATATTAGAGAAGTGGTACTTAGTAAACTAATTCCTCGTGGGAACGATATCTTACTCAGCATTTATTACTTTTGTGATTTGGTGCACTTGCCAAATATCACAATAGCTCTGAACCTTGTTAAGGTTTGTGGCTAACTGCCCTACTTGGTTCTGCAGGTTACTGATAACGGCCCTTGTTTCTTGTTAGAAGCTTTGCATAGTGGCCTTTTGCTCCTACTGAAATTGAAAGTTACTAATGGCCATTTGCCTCATTAACTCCTCCAGTGAGGGCTCAAATTGCCTAGGAGTTAGAGTTTGTTGTTGTCTTTGAGAGAAATGTGTTTGCCTTTGTTGAAATCCTAGAGGTCCATAGACTTGAGGTTGATTTTGGGGCTGCTTTCTATAGCTCAAGTTAGGATGATTCCTCACCCCGAATTATATGTATTGGAATAGGAGTTGTAGTTTTTGGAAGGTCCAAAATTTCCCACTACGACCTTTACCTCCTCGTTTGTGTCCTCTTATAGAGTAGGACACATATCAGTGGGATGTCCAGAATAGTAACAAATCCCACAAGCATTTGTCGATGGTTTCTCGTTATCCATTAGTCATTGAACCATGGTAGTCAACTGAGCCATTTGTTGCTGCAAACTGGCCGTTTCTACCTCTTTAACCGCTCTCACTCTAGTATCATTCCTGGTGAAAAATTGTTGAGTGTTTGCAGCCATTTTTGATATCAAGTTCCTTGCTTCTTGAGGAGTCTTATCAACCAAAGCTCCTCCACTAGCAGCATTAATCATGTTACGGTCCATCACTAGTAAACCTTCATAGAAATACTGAATCAGAAGTTGCTCACTGATTTGATGTTGAGGGCAACTAGCACATAATCTCTTAAACCTATCCCAATAGTCATGAAGTGACTCCCTATGTCTTTGTTGGATGCCGCAAATTTCTTTTTTGATGGTTGCGGCCTTTGAGGCAGGGAAGCATCTGTCCAGGAAAGATTGAGTTATGTCCCATGTCTTAGTTTATTAACATAATTCTCGTGGGCTTGAACAGGCAGAGAGGTACACGACCCCCCTGTGTCTGGGGACACGGGTCGTATCTTAGATCGTGCTCAACACTAGGTCCAATTAAGATGCCAGAGAAGGACACGACCCCCTATCTCTGAGAACACGGGCCGTGTCACTTGGTTTCTTCATGTTCAGCCTTGATTCTTCATATATGATCTTCTCTCCTTACTTCTAGAGGTGATGTTGATCTCCATGAGTCTTTAGTTTTTTCCTCAAATGGATAGCAAACTCAGTTTAATGCTAATGGACTACATCACTCAAAGATCTCCTGAAAAGCACAATTCAATTATAAGCACTTATAATCACACTTAAGCATAGTTTCACAATAAGGATCCGATTAAGCTTTATATTTAGAAACTTAGTTAAATGTTAACAAGTAAGCACATATGAAGTCCAATTAGATCAAACATAGGACACTTAAAATGTAGAAATAATCAACAGATCAGGAAGTTTTGATGGCTTTTGCCTAGAAAGACTTGGCTAGACTTATGATATTTAACATAGCCTTTGTTCTTTCTAGGAGAGTTTTATTCATCTGCTTTGCTACTCCATTTTGTTGAGGTATATGAGCAACTGTGAATTGCCTTTGAGTACCATATTGCTTGTAAAATGCTAGAAAATCTCCGTCTACATATTCTCCTCCATTATTTATCCTCAAGCATTTGATCCTCCTTCTAGATTCAAGTTCCACTTGTGCTTTGTACTCCTTAAATATTGGAAACACATCAAACTTCTTCTTGATTGGGTACACATATAGTCTCCTAGAGTAATCATCAATGAATGACACAATATTTTGCTCCTCCTAGGGATATCTCTAGTGACTCCCACACATCATAATGAATCAAGTCTAATATTTGTTTGCTCCTAGTAGTAGATCTTTCAAACTTCAATCTATATTGCTTGCTTGTAACAAAGTACTCATAAAATGGTAAGTTTACTGATTTGAGTCCAAGAAGGGGACCACGCTCTGCAAGAATCTTCATACCATGATCTGACATATTGACCAGTCTATGATGCCACATTATTGTTAAATCTTCTTAGCCAGTTGATGCAACCAATGCATCTGCCTTCTGCAGTGTGTCTCCCATAAACATGTATAGATTTACAACTATCCTTTTTCCTTTGATCACCACAAGGGAACCTCTAACAACTTTCAAAACTCCATCTTCAATATAGGTCTTGCACCCAAGATTGCATAATTATCCAATAGACAATAAATTCTTCTTCAAGCCCTTCACATGTTGTACTCCTTGAATTGTGCGAATTATACCATCATACATTTTTATTTTGATAATACCAACTCTACAAATTTCCAAGGCATGATCTTTCCTATGAACACAGATCCTTTTGAGATGGGTTCATAAGTGTAAAACTAATCTTGACATGGAGTCATGTGCCAAGTTTCTCCTGAATCCATTATCCATACATCAGTGAGCTGTTTTCTACCTTTAGAACTAATTGCTACTTCGTCATATAGGATTTCTCCATCATCAGAGGTACTTGCAACACATCCTTAAGAAGTTAATACTTCATGAGACTTATCTATGTTCTTTTTATTATATCGACAATCCTTCCTTATGTGCCCTCTCATGCCACAATTATAGCATTTGAAATTCTTTCTTCCTCAGTGACTTTGATCTACCATAATTTTCTCTTCCACTAGCGCTATGTTCTGTTGATCTCCCTCTTGTCATCGATAATGTCTTTGCTTGCCTTAAGGTCTCTGATCTATTTTCCTTGTTTTTGCATCTAGATTCTTCTTCAAGAATCGCAGTAGCAATATCATCGAAGGATAGATAGTCAGTGAGAACATTATTTGTTATATTGATGATGAGATGATCATACGAATCAGGTAGATTTTGAAGTAAAAGTTCTGCACGTTCATTCTCTGTTATTTTGTAATCTAATGCTATAAGTTAGGAAAATAATGTATTCATATTATTAATATGATTTATTTCCAGTGCGAATTCACTTATTCGAAGAGTATAAAGTCTTCTATTCAAGAATATCTTATTGTGAAGTGACTTGACCTCGTACAATTTGGTGAGAGCGTCCTAAATTTTCGTTATTGTCTTTTTCTTTACAACACTTGACAAGACTGCATTAGCTAGTGCCAAATGCAAACTTCCAACAGCGTTGTCATCCATCTCCTTCCACTTGTCATCTATAATGCTAGTGAGTCTTCCTTCAATTGTTGCTAAGCAACTGTCCTTCTTCAAAATTTTCTTTATCTTTAATTTTCATAGGGAGAAATTACTTCCATTAAATTTCTTAATCTCACATTTTGTTGCCATTATTTTGACAATAATTCCTTTTTTTTAACTGTAACTTGAGCATGAAGAATAATTTAACCACAACCTTTGGCTTTGATACCACTATTAAGTACTAGAAATATGACATAACTAAAATATAGAGTTGAGAATATATGAACTGATACAAAATATTGGCAAGAAATGAATAATTTCTCTTTTGAAAAAAATTTACACCTTCTTTCTTAACACAAGGAGATAACAATGACACTCTCTCTTGACCCAAGATATACATATCGCTCTAAATAAATTAGGAGAAAATCTATCAAAAGGAAACTAATGTATTTTTTTCTGCTCTTTGGATGACTTGATGAATTGTGAATTATGGAGGCTCAATAGGTGAGTAACTCCTTCTCAAACCATCCATTAAACAAAAATGTTGAGATTGTTTTTCTCTTATCCGTCAAAACGTAATGTGTCTAAAATTAAGGAGAGAAAATTTCTCCTTCTACTTGATTTGTCAAAGCTACAAAAGTAACTTTACTATTTTACTTCATATGCTACTCGCATTCCTGTAAGAAATAATTTTCTCAAGAGCCAAAAGATTCAACATGTGTAGTTTATATTTATCGGAGAAAATAAAAAGGGAAAAAAGTTGTTACACAAAAAATTCATGTTAATAATAACTAACACTTCTTAAAATTTAATCAATTAGGTAAAGACTCCTAAATTATTTTACATAAATAACATGCTTCCTCATATAAGAGTCATTTGATAATTAAGTGTGGATAGTGCACATATCATTTTACATTAGCTTGAAATTCAATTTTTGAATTAAGAAATGAAGAAAGTTAGAATCAAACTTCTAATCAATTAGTCCTCTAATATTGTATTAATGACCAATGCTCAAAAACTTAAGTTGTTACTCATAAATGATTTTATATATTTCTCTAACAATTCATGTACAAAAAATAACCAAAGATATTCACACTCTTAGGGCACATTTGGTACAATGGATTAGGCCTGATAGGATAAGCTTATACATTACATTATGACTTTATCAGTTGTTTGGTGGAACCATAGTATTGTATAAGTTATCCAACAAATTCTTCTTATACATTAAAATGATGTATAATTTAATCAGACCTTGGGGGTGAGATTAGGTCTGATTAGGATTTGATGTATAAACTAATGTAAAACATTTTCTATTCCAGCCTAATGAACCCCGATATCTCTCCTCTACCTTCTCACTACCACCCCCTCCCTTCCTCTCGTTGCCAACTAGCTCTTCTCTAGTAGCTGCTGCCAGCGGTAGTTACTGCCGGCGGTAGCTACAATTAGCAAGGCAAGGCTCCATCTCACTGTCTTTCTCCCCCATTGCAAGGTTAGCTCTCAATCTCTCTGCATGTCATCATTTGGTGAGTGCTTGCCCATGGATTTTTTATCTATCTTTGCCCCTGTATTTTCCTTGAGAACCTTTTTTGCTTCAGCTAATGGCCTATTTTTCTCTAAAATGGTTTAATGAGTTTAGTTATTTCAATTTAGATTAAATTTATCATTAACCTATTTTTATCATGTTGCTTTCTTTGTTGCTTCGGTTAATGGGTTTATATCTATTTCTGATTATCAAAATACCAAAACATTAAGCAGCATCACAATTTCTGGCTGAGCTTTGATTACTAGAGTTGTGTGCCCACCTATTTGTATGCAACAGACACATTGATCAAAAGTGACGCTTTGATCTGCCCAATGAAATTTATTCTTCTTCTCCCTATTTAAACGTGCTCTTTGTAAAAGTGTAGTACAATAGTCAATTTGTTTTGGCAATTTATTCTGAGAATTCTTTATATGAATTTTAGCTTTTATTGGCTTGTTGATAAGCTATTTGATAGAATGTTTCAATGAAAATTTGACCGCTTTCATTGTGAGTTATTATAACTATAAAAAGAGGTTTATATGTGTTTGTATCAGTTGTTTGTATGTTGGCTTATTCTCAAATAATCTCATTGTTTTCCTGTAAGAGTAGCCAATTGAGATGTAGAATCATTAATCATTTAGATTTTAGGTATTAGGCCATATTGTATAAAGTGAGAATGGTTTACTTTTGGATATGTCATCATATATAATGAATGCTGTCAAGGAGTCAATCGTTGGTGGCTTAGTTAGTTTATGCATACAAATTTTATGTTAACATTAACACTTCTATGTGCTGCAATAGGAACCCCTCAACCAGTGGTGATATTAATAATTGCAACAAAAGTTGGTGTCTCAACAATACTAATTTTTCTAGGCTTGGTTGTTCCTAGTTTCAAGGTTAGCGCTGGTAGTGACGAGAAGGTAGCCTGGAACCAATCTTCTTCTCAACCTTTTCATGCAAACAAAGGCCCTCCTAGACCCTTTCGCTGCTTCTTCTAGGTAATATAAATATACATACAAAGCTAATAACTTCCTCATTCAAATTGGTACATAAATGCTTAATTATATCTTAAATCATCAATTGTTTTTTATCTTATTTATTTGTTCATATGTGCTTGTTATTATCAGGGGTTGGACCCCAGGTGTACAACTAACTTGTTTCTAAACACTGAATGTGTAAAAGAGAACACCATTAACAACGAAGTTTGTTTCATACTCAAGTTACAAATGGAACAACACATCCTCCAAGCACAAAGCACGTCCCATACTGAAATTGTGATGCACACTATATTAGGATACTTTAGCCAATGCACGGGGCTACTTGTCAAATTCGAGGACACCAAGTTGGTAAGAATGAAGTCTATTAAAGGAAAAGGGTCTGTGTTTTAGGAAACAAGCATCGAGTCTATGATTGAAGATTATAGATATATCGATGGCATTAACATAGCGCATGATGGGAAGACAGTTGCCACACTTTATACGTATAGTGCAGCACATAATCACAAGAGAATGATTGAGCAAACATGGAGTATTGAAGAGGTTGATTTTAACATTTTTGGCATTGTCAAGATAATGCAAAGCAAGCAATGGGAATGAGTTAGGATTTTGCTTCAATTTTCATCCTTTTACTCCTTTAACTTCTCAACTATAGGAATTGTACAATACTAATTTATACATGTAGTTGATGAATTGATGAAATTGGAAGACCTTTCACCTAGAGAACGCAACAAGCCTGGCTGTTTGCTTATGCAAAACTCTCCCTTTGTACATGTGTTTTGGGGGTTTCAAGGTGAACATAGAGTTCAGTTTGTGAAAGATTTAATTGATGATAACTAATGGTGCTAGTGTTTCAAAACTAGAAATAAAATATGTAGTAGACTATATTTGATAGTACTTGTAAGAATTTGATGGTACTTGCTATTAAAACTTGATGTTATTTTTAATTTAGTGGTGTTTTATGGTACTTGTTATTAGAATTTGATGGTTTCTATTCATGAAATTGTGTGTAGACCTGAGTTATTTTTCATATTATGTGTTGCATTTAGAAATCAAATAGCCATATAAATTCTTGTGAACTTTTACTATTAAGATGGACTTTACCAAAATAAAGATGAAAATGACTACTCGATCTAGATTTTTTTAGATTTTTGTTAATTTTTGTTGTGAAGGCATGAGTTGTTTTTTATGTAATATATATAGTGGTCATTATTTTTTTATAGGCCTTGGAGACTTATTTCTCAAAAAATTAGTATAACATGATAAATTTAGATGAATATAGTATATTTTTTATTAAATGATATTTTTGTCAAAAGTGTTAATATTTTATCATATCCAAGTATTATACAGTGCATCAATAAATACATAATAATATTATTTTATACAACACATCATCTTATATAATATCATTTCAAACACTGGATAGTATTAAAATTTTATCAGGCCTTATATTATCAGGTCTAATATAATCAGGCCTTATCCTATCCTGCGTACCAAACGGACCCTTAACAATTCAATTGGTTTGCACGTGATGAGCACTATTAAACGATGTGTGTTTTTTTTTTTGTGGGGATCCCAAACTGAATTTGTATTTATGTGGGAGTGTTGTCCACTTGTCCAAACACCTATCTTTTGTTTAGAACAAGAGAAAATGAGAAGAGAGAAAAGGAGCTGAAAGTGATATTTTCTTCCATTTGGTTGTGCGAAGAAAACACAAAAAAGACAAAATTTAAGGCATGGGACCCACTAAAAAATTTTCTTCCCACTTAAGCTAAGAAAACTAGGAGAACGAGGTAGATGTACGAGATTATTTACACTTATACCCTTCTTCTCCATTGAGAAGAACAAACATCAACTATCACTGACATTAGCAACTAGAGCTCAACACAACAATAAAACTAAAATCTGGGAAGGGGAGGAATAAGATCAAGGGGAAAGGAAAAATGTGGGGCAATTGGGGATGGTGAAGCCATGGGAAGGGAGATAAGGATAAGGAAGGGGGGGGGGGTAGGGGTTGAGATTGGGGTGAGGCTAGAGGTGGCAAGTGAAAGGGGGCACACAAGTGGGGGTGGGACAGGGGTGATGGGGTGGGGTAAGGTGAGACTTGAGAGACAATAGGGTTGGGGAAAGGGTGGGAGGGTGATTTTTATTTGAATTTTTTTATTTAGATTAATAAAATTATAAAATTACTAATTAGAAATTTTTTTTATTAAATATAATTGAAAATCAAATTTTATAATTTCTAAAATACTTTATAATTTAATTTTATAAAATTATTATTATTATAAAATTTATTTTTTAAAAGAATTTATGAGATGTGATTTAGAGATATATTTTTGGTTAGAAATATATAAGACAAAAATTAACTATATATATATATATATATAAGATCTTACTCAAGTGAGAGGAGTGTTTATTGTGAGTAGGTGAGATGAATAAATCTTGACCATTGGATCTTTCATGAATTGTCAAGATTAGAATATAAATGCATGTGACTTTTTTAAGTGGTCATATGACCTTCAAGTAACTTTTAATCTTGACCATCAATGTATGGTTGTATGATCAAGATTTATTCCTCTCACTCTCTCTCACAATAAAAACTCGTCTCACAGATATGTCCTATATATATATATATATATATATATATATATATGTATATATATATACACACACACACACACATTTGTTACAAACTAACTATATATATTAGTATCTCATCTAATTACATATAGGGATAAGTATGCCATTCTACACAATTATATTTTCTTTTATTATCTATTCTCATTTTCTTTCTCTCTATTTCTCCTTCATCCAAACATACAAAGACGAAACATATTTTTCATTTTATTTTCTTTATCTTTATTTTCTTTCTTTTTATTTTCTTTCCTCTCATTTTGTCTTGTGCATCCAAACAATGGGTTACAATAGTTCCAACTCTCTTACACGGCAATAATGGCACTACAATCCCAAAGGGAGTGACTCGAGTAACTGACCAAGAGAAACTTATATTATGCAAGATTAAGGAAAATCATTGAAAACTAGAGAGTTTGTATTTTGTAAGTGCATATTTAAGTTAATTTCTTTTAAAACTCTTATAACTAAACTATCTAAGAAAAGATTCATTGAAGTTTTTTTACTATAAAATAATTAAAATATAACATGATCTAAGGGGATTTTTTATTAAAATAATGCAGATTGTAAATTTATTTCTCACTTACCGTTGTTGTAATTTTAATTCTCAAAGTATGTTAATTTTGGGTAATGTTGAGAAGTCGGTTTCTTTCAAACTGAATTCTCAACATCAAAACTTTTTTTTTAATGGTGTTGAGAAGTTGGTTCTTCCCAAACCGACTTCACAACATGGCTTTTTTTTTTGTTCTAATCTACTTACTATTTTAAACATTTTTTCTTAATTTTTTTTACATTTTTTCTTCTTTTTTAACATAGTATTTAGTTTTAAAATTATAATTAAAATAATTTAATTTGATTATTTATATTATAATTTGATCATGATAATAAATTGCATAGTATTTATATTTAAGAAACTAAATTAAATAAATTATTTGAGATTAATTAAAATAAAACAATATAAAATGATGCTATGTTTTTATTTAAGTACAACAAAAAATATTAATTATGTTAAAATTAATCCCTTAGTTTTATAGTTTTATACTTCTAGAATTTGAGACTTACTTATGTACAATGTTTAATTAATGCTCTTTGTTTTTCTATTATTTCGTTTAAAACAAAATTGCAATTAATTTTTTTGTTAACATTTTCCTTTTTTTTTCTATTACTAACATTTTCATTTGTAATCCTTAGATTATAAATAATTTTTCATCCATAGTTTATAAAAATATAATTTAATTATTTATATTATAATTTGATTATGATAATATAAACAATAGTTCTCTTTTTAACTAATTAACTAGAATTTGGTTTAATATAAGTTTGTCTGTTAACCATTTTTTTACACCTCATATTAAAATAAATAAAGTGCATAATATTTATATTTAAGAAATTAAATAAAATAAATTATTTAAGATTAATTAAAATGAAATTTAATAAAATGATGATAAATTTTTAAGTACACTAATAAATTAATTTATTAAATAGGTTGATTTATAATACAAAATTAATGTTTCATCAAATGACCCATAGTCCCACACCATAGAGCCTCCCTTTTGTGAGTTGGTTGGACACATTCTGGTTGGACAGGTGCAGGTGCAGTAGTTTAATGGTGTCCTCTTCCTCGTCTTTACTATTCACCTACATTTGGAACTGCATCTCTTTGTTTAGTTGCCTCCATGTCAAAATTAAGCTTTGATAGGTTGATATGGTTGAATAATTTTAGAAGGGCCCATATTTGGTATAGTTGGAGATGGATTTGCGCTGCGAGAAGGACCTTCACTTAGAGCCCTAAAATTTGAAGGAGACCCAAATGTGTAAAGATTACGCATGTAGGCGGTAGTAGATTCTGGGGGCCCTCTGTTCACACCAAAGAGCCTACTGATAAACTCGTCCCCACTAGCAGCAAACGAGTGGCGGCCATTTACGAACTATGATTCACCACTATCTTGTTGTAATGGAGGATGACTAAATGACATGTGTGAAGGCTCAAGCAATTCTTGATGCATGCTATTGTCCTCAACCTCGGGCATCGGTTGGACTATCGTTCGACAAGGTGCACGTCATCGGCTTGGCCTAGGAAAATCAAATTCTTGCGTAACATTTGCAGAATTTGAATTATCTGAAAATGACCTACTCCTAGGGTCCTCTAGATTTTGCGGTCAACACAAGTACGACTATGAATTGGTCATAAACCAAGTCATATATTTCATGGTTAGCAACAGGTGACCCTCAATGCTTGGACCTACTAAGACTCTTTGTTGATGATGCCTCCAATATAGCAGCCATTTTGCGTGCTTTTTTGACTAGTTAGCATCATTATTACCCCGCATCTCCATTTTGTGCATGTCGTCAATAATAACTGGGTCCTATGGAATACTTTGCTGCAACCCAAATTGCCGCCTAACCTTATCTGTTTGATTCAACTTGATAATTGAGAAGCATATTAAGACAATGCAGGTATTCAACATAAGTGTATCTCAAAAGGCATCTATAGTTAAGCAAGCTTAAATATTTGTCTCAGTGTATGGCATCCATACAAACTGGAAAAAAAGTCATTTAAAATACATGACAAACTATGTATAGTTAAATAAATATTGTAGTCATCACAACTATTACCCTATCAATTGACATACGATCTAGTTGTACTCTATATCCTCTCAAGTCTCTGTGGGGAGTGTTCAAGTACACCAGATTCCCACTCCTTATGTTACAAGCAAAATATGTTTAGAATAATTTAAAGTAAATAATTACATGCAATGTAGTTATAAATATAATAATTAGTTTACCTCTTTGCAAGTGGGAATACTGGTTGACAATTTACCTATGGAGCAATGAAAGGTAGCCAGTACCACACCCAAGATTTAAGAAGCCAAAAGCATCCACCTATACAAGAAGCACTACAATCTGAAGTGCGGCACAATATATCGATAAAATGTAGTTATACATGCTAATCCTCAACTATATTGTCCAGTGCACTCAAAATCTTGCAGTAAGTGTAGATACATTAGATGAACCTAATTGCATGATTTATTGGGCATCAACATTCCTCCTAACAACAGTAAAATATACTCTCTACAAAAGCATTCTACTTGTTGTGGACTCGTATTTGTAGGAAGATTGTGAAATGTCATTATTAACCACAATAATTTAATAGTTGAACCTTTCATTTGATTTGCAGATGGAACCCTACCCAACAAATCATTACACATCATGTTCCAATCAAAGCAGTCGGGGCCTATTATTGGTCTTCCATTCACTGGAAGTCTTAGTTGGAGTGCAACATCTTCCATTCTAATTATGCATTTGCCACATAGAAGATGAAAAGTATGTGTCTTAGGTCTCCACCATTCTGTTAATGCAATGACCAAGGCTGGGTCAACTAATATACATCCAATTTGTGAAGCTAGAGAAAATCCAAATTGTTGCAAGAGTGGAACAATAGCTGTAGGTGGTTCTTCTATAGTATATAGGTGGTTACGTAATAATTTTTTTATCGAGTCCTGTTGATAATAAATTTATTAATTAGTAAGTGCAATTAAAATAGTTAACATAATTATATTAAAAAATAAAATATAGTTACCTCATGATTAAGAAAAGAAGATCTATGAGTATTTTGTAATCTTCTCAACATTGATGAAGTTGAAGACTCCATGAAGATTAAGAAAAAAAAGTACAAATTTTAGAAGATGAAATAAATGGAATGCTTCAGAAGATGAAGATGAAAAGCAAAGTGAAAAACCAAAGGAGGAACTCCTCCTTATATAGGCGTTGCTAATATAATGATGACCAATAATGCATGGATCATGTATGATCATGGACTTCCCTCATTACTGCATGAATCCTACAATGTTACTATGCATGGATTCTATTTTTAATCATGCATATATATGTTTATATATATATATATATATATATATATATATATATATATATAATTAAATATATATATATATATATATATTAAATAAATGAGAAGTCGGTTTGGCTTAAACCGATTTCTCACTTGTACTAAATCGACTTCCCACTTGTATCTTTTTTTTTGTTTACTCAATTGAAAAACTAAAAGTTCACAGACTAAAGTAGGAAGTAGCGAATCTCATGCGGAGGAATCGTTTTAGTGGAGCAGAAATGCAAGAATCGTTTCAAAAATACAAGAATTGTGTAATTGAATTGTATTTTGTCTCAGTGTATCAAGTTATTTATTTAATACTTCAATCACTCATGTTCCAAGCAAACTTGATCGGGTGTATTTTGGTCTTACTTGCAGTTGGCTTCTTTTCATCAGTGTTCTTATATTTTGCTCCTCCCATCAAGCTGGTTGGTCTAATTGCTGGAGGCTTTGTCCTCCATCTTATTGGTCCTATTTTCAGGTGAGTGTGTTGTCTCCTTCTTCTTGCTATTGGTATTATTGTGCATTGCTAAAATGAAGTGCTTGATCCTATTTTCAGTTGGCTTCTTCTCAATATTGTTCTTATAATTTGCTCCTCTCGTCAAGTTGGTTGGTCCAATTACTGGAGGCTTTGTCTTGTTCTTCTCATTATTGTTCTTTTTTAGGTGAGTTTTTGTTGTCTTGTCTCGTTCTTGGTCCCATTTTTTGTTGCCTTATCTTCTATGTTCCCATTCTCCAAACCATGTATTTATTTAGTCTTTCATGTTCCCATTCCCCAAACCAAGTCTTTATTAAGTCTTCCATGTTCCCATTTTTTATTGCCTTATCTTTATTTTCTTGGAGTAATTAAAATCTGAATTAATTTTGCATGTATGACATTAGTACTATTTGCATAAGTGTTGAAGCCACCTTGTCTTTATTAATTCTACATGCATGATATTAGTGAAATTAGTACTATTTTTTACTATGCATTGAGTATAATTTTAATTGTTCACTAACTAAGTACAATTTTACTTTGCACTACAGTAACATATCAGTAAAAGAAATTAATAAAATTAAATACTTGTTTATTATTATTCTTATTTTACACAAATTAATAACATTATAAGTCTAACATTATTATTATGTTGTTATACACTACTTTAGTATGCAATATGAGTAACGCAATAGGGATAATGATTCTTCTGTATTATAATGGACAATTATTAAATGCAGATGAAGGAATCACGTTTAACTGTGCTGACCAAAAAATCTTTCGGGTTAATTAAACCATCACATTAGAGGAATTGAGGGCAAGAATTTACTCTAAACTAGAAGTTGGAAATAGAAAAAGGATGGTGGATATTATGTATAGACATCCTATATCTATTGGCTCTAGATATGTTCGGTATAGGATTTTAATACTTGCTGATGATGATGATGTTCAAACCATGTTTCACTTTTTTTTATCAATATCCTAATCTTGGAGTCATTCAGCAATATGCTGAATTAGAAGATCTTGAAGAAGATACTTGGCCTACAAATATAGTTGCTGTTAATGATTTATCCATACAGTCAACATGGTCATTCCATTGGAGCCAATATCAACCGCATCAAGATGCACAATACCAACAAGTGCCAGAGCCATAACCAAACTCTCTCATTAGAGGCGTTCACGTATATGCTGCAAGACTGAGTTCATCTAATGTTGGACTGAGTGATAGTACTTATTCTCCATTTGCTTTTCATGGAGAATATATTGGTGATTTTAGTAAAAATGAAGATGGGGCTGAATTGGGGTTCAATGATGACAATTTTGATTCTAATAGGGATGTTACTGATCACCCCCCATCCACAATTGGTAGCAACATTCTCTTCCTGCTTATGAGCCCTTATCCCGCATGCGTACACTCAATTTGGAGGCAATGCATGATGCAGAATTTTAAAAATATTCTTATACATTGAGTAACCCCATTGATTGGGGAGCATCTATTGGAGATTTATCTATAGGGATGCAATTTCAAACTAAAGAGACTGTGATGTCTACAATCAAGTACTACCATATACATCATTCAGTATATTACAAAGTTAGAGTTAGAGCCAACCAAGTATGCTACCGAGTGTAAGTTGAATGTGCAAGGGTGCAATTGGAGCATAAGAGCAACATATTTGAAGAAAAGGCAAATATAGGAAATCAAGAAATTAAATGGTCCTTATACATATTCATTAGTCATGATTTCTCAGGATCATCAAAAATTAGATTCAAACTTGATTTGTACATGCATTTTGCCCTTGGTTCAAGCAAATCCATCTATTTCGATTTCAGTTTTGCTGGCTCAAATACAAAGTAATTATAAATACATAACCTCTTATAAGAAAGCTTGGATAGCAAAGTAGAAGGCAATTATTCAAGTGTTTGGTGATTGGGAGCAATCATATAATGATCTGCCTAAATGGTTGCTAGCAACGCAATAGTTCATTCCTAGCACAATTGTGGACCTAAAAACTTTGCCTACATATAACGATTCTGAAATGGTCGAGGGTAAAAGAATATTTCATCGATTATTATGGACATTCGAGCAGTGCATTGACGGGTTTCAATTTTGCAAACCGCTTGTATAGGTTGACAGCACATGGTTGTATGGAAAATATAAAGGAACATTATTGCTAGTTATTGTGTAAGATGATAACAGCATACGGCCAATTACTTTTGCTATTGTGGAGGGTGAGACAACAAAAGGGTAAGACTTTTCCCTCTCTAATTTACGAAGACACGTCACACCATAAACTAGGATATGCTTGATTTTTTTATCGACATGACTCCATATAAAGTGTGATTAGACGTCATGATAGTAGATGACAACCTCCACAAGCATATCATATATACTGCATTCGACACATTGCACAAAACTTTATGAGGATGTTTAACAACAAAGACATGCGTAAACAAGTTGTTAACATAGGAACGTGCTATATTCATGATTTTTCTATTTATTATTTCCTTTCTTATATAATTTGAATGATATTAATAAGTATTTATATTTTGATAGGATACACCTTGATGCAGCATCAATTTAATTGGTACTATTAGAATCTTCGTCAACAAAATAGAGAAGCCACAGACTGGCTTGACAAAATTCCCAGGGAAAATTAGGCTCAAGCTTTTGACAAAGGATGACGTTATTGCCATAGACAACCAACCTAGCTGAATGCATTAATTCAGTACTGAAAGGGACACATAATCTACCTATCACCGCATTGGTTCAATCAATATATTATAGGTTGACATAACTCTTTGCTAAGAAGGGATAACAACAACAAGCAATGATAATAGTTGGGCATGAATACTCAAAAATGCTCACAAGGGCCATGGAAGAAAATCAGAGAAAAGCCAATTCCCACGTTGTTCGTGGTTTTACACGAGAAAGTCACGAATTTTTGGTGGAGGAGTTAGTTAACCCACTAGATGGACAACCTCTTATCCAGATGTGGTGTGGCTGTGAAAAATTTCAGGAACAAAGGTTCCCTTGTTCACATGTAATTGCTGCATATGTATCAGTTCATTTAGATTGTATACAATTTGTGAACCAAGTCTACAAGTTGGAAAACATATTCAGTGTTTACCATCAAGAGTTCCAAGTAGTGGGAAATGAAGGATATTGGCCTCAATATCACGGTTCAACTTTGGATCATAACCCAGAAATGCAAAGAGATCCTCACGGTCGGCTACAATTTAGTCGCATTCGTAATGAGATGGATCTTAGGGAGAAAGGTCAACCAAAATAGTGTGGATTATGCAGAAACGTAGGTCATACCCATCCAAAGTGTCCTAATCATGGTGGCATCTCTGGATAAAGCTCACATCAAGAGTGACAAGAAGCATCATGTTTGCAGGTCTTTGTAATATTAAAAACCATGTATGATATTAAGTAATATTGTATTATAATTAAGTTTTGTTCAAGTTTAATAAACCGATTACCATCCTCTAATTATTATTTATTTTTAAGTTAAACATATTTCATTAATATGCATGCTTCTCTAATTATGCATGCAACCTATCATATAAATATTATTAATTTTAATTTTAATAAATATTAAGATTTTTTAAGACCCTTTTTTATATAAATACTAATGAAAAAATTGTTAAGAACAAGATAAATTTAACACAATATAAAGAAAAACTATCTTTTTTAGATTTCATGCAATTACTAATTTTTGTAAAATAAATTTTAAATGTTAAGAAAAATATAATATGTTGACCTTGACTTGAACCCAAATCTCAAACCTAATATGTTGACTGAGTCATTTCTTTGAACTCGAACTCAATCTGATCATGGCCTGACAAATCACTAGCTAAAACCAGATTAACTCAATATTTATATAAAATGTACAAAATTAAACATTATGCATCAGTAAGTCTCAAATTCTAAAAGTGTGAAACTAAAACTAAGGGATTAATTTTGACATAATTAATATTTTTTGGTGTATTTAAATAAAAACAGCATCATTTTATTAAGTTTTGTTTTAACTAATATTAAGTAACTTATTTAATTTAGTTTTTTAAATATAAATATTATGTAATTTATTATCATGATTTATTTTAATTATAATTTTAATACTAAATACCATGTTAAAAAATAAAAATATAAAAAAATTTAAGAACAAAATATTTTAAATAGTAAGTAGATTAAAAAAATCCATGTTGAGAAGTTGACTTGAGAAAAATTGACTTCCCAACATGGCTATAAAAACGATTTTGTGATAAAGTTAGGAAATCAATTTTTGCCAAATTGACTGTAGTATTATTTAAAAATAATAACTAAATTTTCACATTTCAATATTATCTAAAATGAACGTATTTTAAGAATTAAAATTACAACAACTATAAAGTGAGAAATAAATTTACAATTTGTATTATTTTAATAAAAAGGCCGTTCTAAGGTGGTGCTTTTGATGGTTTAGCTCACCACTATAATATAACCTCAATCCATGCACGTGGAGGAAGCAGGTAAGAAAAAAAAAGTTAAAAGTAGGAAGAAAAGTATAAAAGTAATGATGGTTGAGATTTATGTGATGGAATACGGACAAAAAAGTACATAAAGGCTTTACAAATTAGAGGCCCATTAGAGTGACCGAAACAAGAGTACGAAGTTCCCCATCCCCATCATCATACCGTGCTAGTACTTGCTCCATGTGGTCACACGCCCATGGTTTTGCAAGTGTACAAGCAGATTTTGAATAAAGGAAAATAATGGTCATATATTATTATTTTTTAAATAATATTATTTATATTTTTTATGAATAATAATAATTAAGTGAGAAAAATAATAAAAAATAATATAATTAATAATATTAAAAAATATATAAAAAATGTATATATTATTTATAATAAGAATATTTTTTGAATAAAACATCTTAAGTTACATTAATTTTTATATTTTTATATTAAATAATACATATATTTTTTTATATTTTATTTAATATTATTTATTATATATATTTTTTTATTATTTTTTTTATTTAATAATAATTTTTTAAAAAAATATAAATAATACATACAACACTTTTTAAAGGTATAAGAGTAACATTTTCGAAGTAGCACGTTTGGCTAGGACGACACGCAAAAGGTTTTTGTCATCACAGCTGGCTAGCCATTCTCTTCCCTAAACTAAGATTCTGATTTCTGACTTGCAAATTATACGGTTTATGAAACAGTGCACCGTTTAAGAGTTTCTTTGCTTCGGATGTTTTCACATATTCAATAACTTTTTTGTTGAAAAAAAAGTTATTTGTTACTTTTGAATTGTGTTTGGTATAATTTGTTAGTTGAGTATTTTGTTAAAATATTTTTTTGATTATTTTTATATTTTGATATATAAATATTATTTTATTTTTAATTAAATAATATATTTAACCAAAAAATTGATTTTATAATTATTTTAATAATTTAATATATAAAAATAATTTTTTATATCATCTAAATAAAATAAATTAATTTAAAATTACTCTTCAACTAATATATCTAAATATAAATTAGTTTAAATAAAAAAATTATAATAATTATTTTATTTCTAACTGTTAACATACAATCGTATTAAGTTTAGGTGAATATAATATGACTTATTATTGCAAATCATTAAATTTTTTTTATAATTTTTTAGGTTACACAATTGTGTATAAACAAATAATATTTTTAAAAAAAATATTATTATATATAAATATTATCAAGTAAAATTTAATAAATTAAAATTTGATAATATTACTAGTAAAAAATATTTTTAAAAACTTCTTATACATTATACAAAAAAAAGTATAAAGAGTTTTTTTAAAAAAATATTATTATGTGTAAATATTATCAATTAAAATTTATAAAATTTTTAATATGTACATTT
Organism: Ormosia semicastrata; assembly: GCA_029884595.1. Classification (NCBI taxonomy): domain Eukaryota; kingdom Viridiplantae; phylum Streptophyta; class Magnoliopsida; order Fabales; family Fabaceae; genus Ormosia; species Ormosia semicastrata. The sequence goes on along the minus strand of JAQQTO010000063.1, from coordinate 12,503,830 downwards.
ATTTATGAAAAAATATAAAAATTAATACAATTTTTTCATGAGTTTGTAAGGATTTTTTTAAAAATATATTATTTAAAATTTTATAAATTTTAATTTATATTATTTACATAATTATGTAACCTAAAAAAAATAATATAACTTGAAAAAAAAAAAAAAAAAAAACAATGTAACAAAAAAAATCAAATCATCATGATATAAATTATTCATCATTCTTATTGATATATTTTTTAACAATTAATCATTATGATCATATAATTTACCGTATACCTTCTTTCTGTAAGGTGTATATGAGACAAACCCTCTCACCTACTATTGAAGTTAGCTAACCGGTTTATTGTAATAAAAAATATTAGATGAGGTCGCATGATTTTTTTTTTAAATTTTAATATTTTTATCATAAATAATAATTTTTTTTTTAAATTTTATTTAATATTATTCATTATATATATATTTTTTTTTTTTTTAATCATATATTTTAAAAATATATATATATAACCTATACTACTAAAAAAAAAAGTATAACATCATCTTTTTCCTTTCTTCAATAGTTGGCTTACTTTTACTTTTTGGTGCTCACAGTGTTCAAGAAGTTATTGGTCTTGCCTATTCGTCTCCGTGAACTCAACCCATTTTTTCTCTGCATGTTCTCATGGTGAAATGATCTGATGAATGTGTATATAGTTTGAATCTCTTAATCTTTCGGCCACAAAGTGACCCATGGCCTGTGCCCATGAAAAATCCCGCAAAAAATCATGTCTCTTGGCATTCAAATTCTTATACCCAACAGGAACATATCCACTCTCATAAACACAGGGATACTTGGTTAATCACTGATGATTTGATTTCATTGTGCTGCTAACAGGACCGTGGATTTCTTGATCTGGAGAGTAGCTTGAGTAAATGGACCCATAGCCTTTTTTTTTTTATCCTCCTAAATTACCAGTGAAATGCTTAAATTTGGCTCCTCCATTTGAGTGTGCTTTATTGTAAGAATCATGCCCAAAACGTGTTTGAAGAAAAGCCTCATTAAAAGTCAAGTTGCTTTGGATATGCAAAGTTCTCACTGCTGTTTAGTTTTATAACCACCACCTCTTAGGATGGAGCTGACTACAGAACAGCATTGGTCATGCAGATAGGTGCCTACTTTCATCTTCCAGTCATATTTGATCCCACTTCTGCAGAATCCCCTGCCCTGCACGTTTACTACTCTGTTGCTCATTTCCCCCTCTTTCTTGAAGGTGCAGCTGGACTTATGGACAGATGAAAATTTCTAGGAGGCAAAATTTGTTTGGTGCTTACGTACATATCTTAGTAGCATGAATTTAAATTGCAGTTGTGGTTATAGTTTTATTACGTTTATCATAATTATGAAGAATTACAAAAAAATGTAACTATAATTGCAGTCAAAATATAATTACAGAAATCACAAAAATTATAATATTGCAATTGTAATTACGGTTGTGAAACATAATTTAAAACCATGCTTAGTAGTTAACATTTCTACCTATGCTTTTAGCATGCTCTCTTCCTAGCTTATAATAAAGTACGAAAATGCCAAGACATTTGCTTCCTTTTTGGCATATAAATTTTGTATACTGCTCTCATGTTATACACTGCTTGAGACTTTTTCAGAAATAAATTTGAGTTGTTGATTAGATGTTACTGACTGATAAAGAAATCCAGATGTAACTCATAATTGCTTCCTTTTGGTTTCCAGCAGCAGCTAATGATTTATTTGCTAAATAAACTAACGAATGATCAAAGTTTAAATTGGCTAATGCTTTCTGGCCACTTAAAGGCCAACGTCTTATGCCATGAAACAAAATAAAATAGTACATTTCATTATCCAAAATATGTTAGTGGGAGACATTTAATATGCTCCTAAAATGTTTTTGATGATGCATGCTGACTTTACTAATTATAGCAAATATTTTGCTCTCATAATCAGTTTTGTATTATTTATTTTTTAAACATTTATCCCTTAATTATTACATTTTATTCCTTCAAACAAAATTCTTTCATTTCAAATGACCTAACACCTCCACACACTGCCAAGATCATTACCACTGCACCTCCATAGTCGCTGCCCAGCCATGGCCATGATCTCACATTGAACCAAAAATCCAGTCACAACCACCAAAGGCATCCTGTATCCTCAAATCACACAAACAGCAACAATAGAAGCCACCTCATGAACCCAGCTGCACAACCAACTTCCAACCACCGTCATAACTGGATAATGGTGCAGTGATGCACGTAAAATATACTAAGAACAAGTGTACTCTATCATTAAGTAATATAAGACTTAAGTCTTAGTTATTGATCCCACGAGGAATAAGTGGTAATTATTAGATTTGTAAAACTCTTTATTATCCAGACAATTAGAAGTGAAGAGAAATTCAAATTAAAACAGAAAAACAAATAAAGAAAAGTAATGAACAATCAAACAAAGAATATATAATCAATGAGAGAAATTAAGGCGCAAGGTTCACTTGAATCCAATTATTCAATTTTTTTTTATTTATGATGTAAGGTAATTCTTTTGTCAATATTCTCTTACCTGCTATTGAATCACAATGATCATGGATGAAATAATATTCTATTCCTAAATTAAATTACCTATTTGGTCATTTAGTTGAATTAATTAGGAATGCATTAAGTTTCAATTCAAGAGATGAACTAACATACCTGTCAATTCCATTAGTAGAAAAAATTGATGTTTAGTCATTCATCAATCTAATCCTAGGTTTACCATATAGATCCACTCATTGAATGCAGATGGTTACCATTCAAACAATGAATTAACACATGCCAAAAGTGATCAAGTTATGACAAAAATGCAAATAATATGATAAACCCTAAAAGAAATTACCTTAATCAAATTAGAAATCAAACCCAAATAATTAGGAAAACAAGATCCCTCATAGCCCTAGCTATGAGTTTAGCTACTCATATTCAATATAAACAAACTCATATCAAGATACAAACTCATGGAAAGAAAACCCAAAAAATGAGAAAACTAGAGGAAAAGAGAAATTAAACCCCTTTAATGGAGATTTGATCTTCAAGCCTTCAAGAATCGAATTATCCCTTCGAAGTCGTCCTCCAAAGCTTGTTGCCACCAAACTACTCTTTCAAGATTGGGGATTTTCTGCGTTGTGTACTCAATGTCTTGAATTTGGCGTAACTTCTTCTATTTATTGAAATTCATGTTTGTTGTTATGCAACCAGCGCCTAGGCACTGGCTTTTTGGGCGCTGAACCACTTAAACCAAGATGCGCGCTGTTACGGGTTGCGCGCTCAGGTACTCCTCCCTAGCGCTCAGGCACTGGGTCACTAAATCACTGCTGCTACATACGCTTTGGGCGCTCAAGCGCTCCATTCTCAATGCTTAAGCACTAGATGCTGATGAAAAATTTATCTTTTTCTTACTTCTTTGAACGTCCAGTCTTCTCCATGTGTAATTACTTGACAAAAATACATAAAATACAAAATAAAAACACAATTAAATAATACTAAAAATATAACGAAACTTACGAATAAAATTCAATCAAAAATATAAAAAGAACATGAAAAGCCAAAGAATTGAATCGTAAAAATATGACATATTAACGGTTCATCAACTCCCCCACACTTGAGCTTTGCTTGTCCTCAAGTAAAGAATAAGAATCAGCAACAAGATCAAACTCAACATCCAAAAACATTAATCAAGGGAAATTCTACAATTTAAAAAAAAATCAAGTTTAGCAATCAAATCTAATCAAGTAAGATCATTTAACACTTAAAACAATTAGAGGCTTGAGTCTAGCTTGTAACTTTTCTCTTTACCAATCAATTGAAGTCACTCATCTTTCCATCGCTTAAGTGCTTAAGGGCAAAGAGATCACTCAAATTTCTCTTGAAAAATGCAATACCATAAGCTTGCTTATCAATCTCATCTCCACTTCCAAGTTCACATACAACATAAAAATCAAAAGGACTTCTTTTGGTTGTAACGGGGTCAAGGGTATAATGAAAGGTAGGAAAAAGATAAATAAGGGTAAAGAATGCTCATGAATAAATCAATACAAAGCAGAATCAAGTTGAAAAGATGACAAATAGAGCACATTGCACAAAGATATGGGTTATGGCAGCCAACCCTTGACCTATATGCTACTAAACACCAAAAGAAACCCTAACAGCCACCATTAGACCCATCTATCAGCTCAAACCCTAGCCACCATCACTATTTAAACCTTAATTTCCTCCTATAAAAACCCATAACCCACACACTTTTTCTACACATGAATTCACAATCACAGCCAACACCCTAGCCACATATTTTTTTCCTCCATCACATAGCCTTTACCCCACAAATTTTCTCTTCTTTTGGACAATAAATCCTAGCCATCGTATTCATCTTGCAACCGCCAGCCTTTCTTCTACAACCTCACCATCTTCAACCAAAACTTCCTTCATCATTAACTCCTGCAACACACCAAACCCAAATTAACCATCAACAACCCCAAACCAATCTCACAAACTCACCCAAAACAAAACCTACCACTTTCATCAGCTAACCACCTAAACTCACCTCAACACCATTATTCCAACTCACTTCATATTCCTGAAACAACAGCACCCTATCTTGACGTTGAGACTACCCTTCACCGCCAGCCTCATTCCCGACCAAGACCATCGTCCCCCACAACATGAATTCACATTCACTACCAACATCTTAGCCTCCATCCACAAATATACCCGTCACCCCTTTTTCCATAATCTCAATTTCTACTAACCTCTATCTAATCTTTCTTCTTCCTTCATCATATAGTAGCCACACAACCTCACCTTCTGCAAACCATCAACAATTCTTAAGCCACCAAGCCACAACAAAAAACTCCCTTGCAACCCAAACACTATCTTCACATAAATCTCTCCACTCTTCATTAACAAATCAAAAACATTAATGTCACGAACATTAATGTCACGGTTGCCACTCATTTTCCCCAAACCTTACATCCTGCAACCTATCCATAGCCATGAATTTCTTAGCACCTAAACACCTAATATCCAACTATCAAAATCTCCACCATAGCCATCCACCCACAACTAAGCTCTCGTGTTGAACGTCTATGCACCACCCAAATGCCCAACTTACCTTGCACGAATCATCACCATTTTCTCTGCCATACACCATCCTTGATCCAAATAGACCCAACCTTTCTGCCGTTCTACGCATAACCCAGTAACTCGCAGCCTTCGTCCGGCAGCCATCAACTAAACCATCCAGGAACCACCACGTCGCGCCTCCACGCCCATCAACCTAGATCCATCGTGCACCAGATCTGTCCTGTACGACACCCCCAAACCGCGAAGACAGTTGCACACTACTGTGAACACCTCAAGCCACCATCACCATCATCTGCCACCGTGACCACAGTCCAGATCTGCGTCACGCTCCCACTCCTCGTGCACTAGATTCATGAGCTAGAATGACTTTTGTGCCGCCATCGTCTTTGCCTCGCACCACCTGTACTAGCCACCTTCCGCCTAGCAATCTGCGCCTCTGCCACAAGCTCCCACCCCTGTGCTGTATGTGACCTTCGTGAAGGTGGGAGAGCTCCAAGCTTCCACCTTTTTGCTTTCTTTCTTTATTTTTTTCTTTACTTTTGTTTTCTTTTCTTAATTGTTATGTTTAAGTTAAAAATTCTGATGTTTTGTTGATCCTTTTTTTTATATGAAAATTGATAAAAAGAAAGGGGTTTTTTAAAAATGAAAATAAGATATAAAAGAAGAGAAAATAGAAGATATGATTAACAGTAGAAAGTTCAAACAAGAATAAAAAAAAGAAAGAATGAATGAATGACATAAGGTGTTTATTTCTTCATTTGATTTTTGTCTTGTTTATTATTTGTTGTTGTCTTATGTGATCAATGATCAAACTTTTTTTTTTTCTTTCAAATAAGAAAAAAAGAAAAGGAAACTTTTTTTAGTTAAACACAATGACCAATGATAATGATTGAATAGCGGATATTATCTTCAATGTCATTTGAATTATAAGGGTTTATTGAGTAGCCTGATACTAACTTGAACCATGTGCAAGAGTATATTTGTTTTCAAACAAATTTCCTTTTCAAGAATCCTTTTCATAATTAAAACTAATTAACCCACAATCATTTTCTAAAGAACGACGTGGGGTTGAGCTTCTCATTATACCTAGGGATACGTAGGAGCAGAACTCCTATTTCGTCAAGTTAAAAATTAAATTTTCATAATTTATTTATCTATTTAGTTTATTTTTTAACAAGAGGGGTAAAACAAATATTTTCAAGAGTTATTAAAGATCTGCACAACTGACTAAAGGTACTGTCTCAGGATGAATGTGTTATGGGTCTTGTGGGATTAACACTACAAGAAATTCATAAATTAGCAACAGAATTTTGCGAGGGAAATTTTTTCTCGCAACTTCCTCGCTAATCAGAGAGGGAACTGCGAGGGATTAGCGAGGGAAAAATTTTCCCTCGCTAAATTTAAAAAAAAATTCAAGAGGGAAACAGCCACTGAATAGCGGGGTAATTGCGAATGAATTATTTTCCTCTCTAAAATCAGCGAGGGAATTGTGAGAGGTAATATATTCCCTCGCTAAACCAGCGAGGGAATAGCAAGGATAGATGTTCCCTCACCAAAATCAGCGAGGGAATAGCGAAGAAATATGTTCCCTCGCCAAAATCAGCAAGGGAATTGCGAGGTAAGTTTTTCCCTCGTTAAATTGACAAGCTAATTGAGAGGGAATTGCGAGGGAATAATTTCCCTCGCAAATAAAAGGACCGTCCCGCTCGGTTAAGAGCCAAAACATTTCGTTTGGGTTAGAAATCAAATCCCATTTCCCCTCTACATCTCCTTCCCACCCACAGCACCCGAGATGGCCTTCCCCTCCACCACCTTCCCTGGAGCTAAGCACAACAGCCAAGCGAGTCAAATCCCCTTCTTTTGCAGTGATGCCAGTGACGAGCAACCACGCAGCCACAGCAACGCGACTTCTTACTGGTAAGCCTTTTTCCATTTGTCTTCTTTAATTTTCTTCTTTCTTCCACCTGTTCCCTCATGTGTTTTCTGCAGAATCTCACACTCACGTAGCACCCATTCCTTTTTTAAAACATTCCTCTGCTCATACTCACTCTGCACAGATTAGAAATAGCCATTTTCCCGAATAATTATGTTAGAAATAGCAAATATACAGAGTAGATGGTTTTGGTGAGGAAGAGTGCATTTAAAATGTGTTTACTGTTAGTCATGACAACCATTACCCAAGAGGGGGGTGAATTGGGTATTAAAAAACTTTTCACAAATGCTCTTAAAATAAATACAAATATTTAAGCTATTAAATAAAAGAGAAAGAATTGCGAGATGAAGAAAGAAAGCTTTAAGAACTATAAATAAATAAATGTACAATAATATAAAATTGTATAAATAAATGTGCAATAATATAAAATTACGTAAAATAAAGATTGCACAAAATAAAGAGATAAAGAGAAGAAGAAGCAGTACGATATTTATCCCGGTTCGACCACCAACCACTTGTGGTCTACGTCCATCCCAAAACACGCTCGAGATTTTTCACTATATGTACAAGCTTCAATAGGTGCTTGCAACCTTTACATAAGAGAGCACTTTTCACACACAGGAAACTCTACCCTTGTGCTAAAGTCTCACCTTGCAGGATACCTCACCCTTACACAAACCTTAGAGGGATACCTCACCCCTTTACAAATCTTGAAGGATACCTCACCCTCAATGTAGAAGAACAAAATATAGATGAAGAGAAACTCTCACTCATAGTAGTAAATTATACAAATTGAAGTGCTAAGAGGCTCTCAAGGATATCTCAAAGTTTTAGCAAAAAGAGCACATAAAATGGGTGTAAAAATAAATCACATTTTTTAGAGCAAGCGCAAATTAAACAAATAGTCAGGTGTTTTTTCAGATGAGACCCACGGTCTCTATTTATAGAGTCGATATAAACAAATAGCCGTTGGAGTAAATTAAAAGCATAATTATTACGAGAAAATGTCCGTTAGTTTCCAAAACAGTATTCGTAAAAAAATAGTGAGTATTCGAATAGATGAAGTGGTATTCGAATACCACTGTTCATAAAACATCGTGAAAAGCAGATATATATGGGTTATTCGAATACCAAAATGAGGTATTCGAATGCCTCTGTTTAAAACACGTTAGAAAGGCAATTCAGAAAGTTGTTATTCGAATACCTTAAGATGGTATTCGAATCCTTCTATTTAAACACAGTCTAGAACGTTTTCAGGCATGTGGTATTCGAATACCATATCATGTATTCGAATGCCCCTTTAAAAAAACTCATTCAGGAACGTTTTTGTCTTGTGTGGTATTCGAATACCACAAGTTGTATTCGAATACTCCTCACAGATTTTGAAAACTGAATTCAAATGATCATAACTTCTTCATTTCTTATCCGTTTAAAGCAAATGACCAGTCATTGGAAAGATCTTTGAGTCTATTTTCAAATGAAAGAAGTTTCAAAACAAAAATCAAAGTATTTTGAAAGATATGATCAAAAGAGTAATCAAAGGTCAGTTTTGCAAAACTCAAACTTTACTATTTTTCATAGATTTGAACTATTACCAAAACTAGCTTTTCAAAACTTATTTGTTGGACATTTTAACATAGGAAAATCATTTGTAAAAACATATTTGAAAAACATATTTGAGATATCCATAAGGCTTCTTACATAAAGACCCTAAGTCCTAAAAGCTATATCGTTTAATCTTCCTTTGGACTTGGTCTTTGACATGACTTTGATGTTATCAAAACCTTCATAAGATATCCGTTCATATTCTCCTTGTGTTGAGCTTAATATATATCTTTTGCTTTCTTGTTGCAAGCTTATTCTTGATACTTGGACTATCTTACAAAGTATTGTTCACTTAAACAAGCATAGTTAGTCCAGAATCACAATTCAATATCTTCATATGCATGATTCATAAAAGTATAACTCTAGTTAGTTAAACATGCATATAAGACTTTCATAGATACATCCAAATAAGATATTTATCAATTACTAATGGATATGTTCTATATAGGATGCAACAAAGCACATAAGCAAAGTATTATATTTGTCTTGTATTTGTCATCATCAAAACTTAACACATAAAACCATTTGGGGTAAACTTATATCCACAATCTCCCCCTTTTTTATGATGACAAATCACCAAAGAAAAAATATGTTGATGAGTAATATTCAAGAATGGATATTCATGTAATTCATGTAAGCATATCAAACAATAAGCATATATTTTTCTTTCCAATTTTCACTCCCCCTATTTGACATCAACAAAAAGGCTTAGAAAAAATTTTCTCCCCCTTATAGATTCTACATATGATTCAATAATAGAGAGATGAAATAAGCATGCTTTCAAGATATATAAAAAAATTATTCATGCAATACTTGTCATATTTTGGTACATCAATATTTAGCATATGATAGCAACAAGCTTAAGAAAATATGTCTAGCATATAATATCTTGTATACCACATGATAAATAAGTACCACTTGATATCACTTATTAGGATTTACAAAATATTCATATAAGGTCATGAAATTAAGATTTTCAAACAGGAAGATCATGCAACTTGTCACACATCAAGCATTTCTCAATGAAAGAATCAAGAGATATGAAATTTAAGAAAGTTTACCTTCTTTCATTGATAGAGGGAAAAAGAACAAGAGATGATCTTTGTTGACATGTTGATAGTATTATCAATAAAACATTTCATGTCAAACAAGAATGTAAGTCAAAGGATATAACATGTTTACCACTTGTTAGCTAAGAGATATACCACTTGTTAGTCATGGGATATGAGCAACAATTTAAGAGATAAGCTCCCCCGCAGAATATGCATATTATCAAAATAAAGCAAAGGTAAAGATATTTATTCTTAATCCTTCAAACAAAAATCATTTTAAAAACTTCTTCCCCTTTCAAAAAGAATTTTACAAGAGCACATATTTTCAAAAAACATTTTAGAAAGGTAGAGATATTTTATATGAAGAACATATATTCATTGAGATAGATTAAACCAAGTTAAAAGAACATAAGTACATCTCCTTGATGAAATATGCTATAGGAATCAAAACATGTATAGAACTAATATCATTCACCCTAAATGCAATGACAAAATAGCAAGTTAATATCCAATTAGGCACTTTGTCAATGCTAAGCATATTTCTCATGTAAGGAAAGCATCTAATCATTTTAAGATCAATTTATTAACAAATATCATACAATCCATATCATATATAGTACCACAAAAGCTTAGGGATAGAGATACTTATTGAGATAGATAAAGAGTGATGATCCTTCTTTATTGGTCTTTTAACTTTGAGTTTTCTTCCTTTGAATTCTCCATTCCATTGCACTAGAAGAAAGTCTTCTTTATCTTCCTCTTCATTTGAATTCCATTCAGCTTTTCTTGTTTATCCACATATGCTTGTATGTAAACATCTGATGGCTATATTTGAAATACATATAGAGAGACTTGCAAAGCTAACTTTAAAAGTCCTCTCAAACATAGGTTAGTATCAAATGTCATGTAACCTTATTTATAAGCATAATTTTGATTGATATGTAATTTAAAACATGTATCACATTATCAACCATGTACTATTGGCTCTAATAGGACTGCATGAAGCACATATGCACTTGAATAAAAAAAAAGTTTAAGCATTTTAAGACATGATTCAAGTTTATCAAGAAGCATATGATCATCATCAAAACTTATTTAGGCATTTTTTGGCAAATAATTATCATATAAGGCATGTTAAGGTATAACACAACTCTCCAAATATCACATGATATCAAATTTAAAACATAGATAAGGATAATAGATTGATATCACCAAAAGTGTACTCTTTGAATTTTTGTAGATGACTCTCACTTCCACCAACTTCCAAGCTTCAAGCTTTCATGAAGGAATAGAAATTATTTGCACCCCTTTAAAAGTCGAGTCCTTTTAACTTCACTATCCTCAAGTTGAATGAACTTATTCCATTTAAATGCTTGCTTGAGGTAGTTGACACCCTACAAAATAATTCAAAGTACTTTCTTTGGTATCCATCAATTTTGGATCCATAGAGGTTAGTCATTATACCAAACTCATAAGCAAATAAGCATTTAATAATAAAATAACAAATGAGTTTACAAGGGCAAAACATAGTTCATTTCATTGATCAATTTAACTAAGTACATATAATCATCAAAAGAATAGCCAATTACATTGCATTTTTCATACATATCATTAAGTGTATATTTTTAAATAAAACAAAGAATTTAGCATATATTAATTATTAATGCTATGCAACATATACAACAACAAATGCAGCAGAAATTTTTAAAATAAAGCATGGGTATGAAAAATAGCAGATTAAAAAACCAATAAGTATTCGAATGCTTATTTGAAAGATTAAAAACATACCAAAACGTGGTTTTAATGATGGTATTCTAATGCTTGTTGCAGTATTCGAATACTCACGAAAAAGGAGAAAAGGCCAAAGGAGCAAGTATTCGAATAGATGGCCAAACTGGTTCGGCCCGCTGACGAAGGTATTCGAATGCTTTTAATGGTATTCGAATACTCATGAAGTATTCGAATACTCCAGAGTAACGATGGTATTCGAATATGCCAGAGACGAAACGAAGGCCGGGGGAGCAAGTATTCGAATACTTTATAATGGTATTCGAATACTCCAGAGAAAACGAAGCAGAGGCATCGTGGGTATTCGAATAGCCACTGATGGTATTCGAATGCCTTAAACAAAAACATAAGTTTTCTCGATATCAACAAATTCGAATAGTCTTAACAAAAAACACAAATTTGCACGTAAAACATCAATGGTATTCGAATGCCATGTGAAGGTATTCGAATAACTAAACAAGAAAACACATATCTATGTCCAGAAAAAGCATTTTTGAAAGACGAAAGCATACCTTTTGATGGAGTACCTGCAAGAATGATTTCGGATAACTCCGACGCTCAAGTCAAGAATAATTCAAGAAGGATAAAATTATAATTAAGCAATAAATTCAAATATTTAATCATGTGTATGATTGATCAAAAACTCAAGCTCAAGGATTTTCCCATTAGACATGTCATTTTAAGCATGGAGCATACTTTATCTAGCATATTAATATGCAGAAGGATTTTCAAATAATAATTGCAAAGATTAAAAACAACCATGCAATATAGCACTCATTTTAACATGCATTCATGACAATTAAACCAGATACTTGATTCTTACAAAAACATTTTGAAACAGCCAAGAATTATGTTAAAAACAGATAAAACAAGATAAAACCATTTAATACAAATACTCATTTTAAGTCACGATTAAACAAAAACTCACGCTCAAGGATGTCAAAACAATGGGCATACTTTTATCTAGCATATTAATGTGTAGAAACATGTTTAAGACATAAAGCTAGAAAAGTATAACACAAGTTCCACTTATCCAAGGATTGCAAGTCCAAGCTTCATGAAGACAAGGAAAAGAGCTTGAAGTTATTTTTAGTCTTTGTACTTGGAGCAGCACTTTCAAGATGCCAAAGTCACTTCTTGGCCTTCAAGTACACCTACAACACACTTTAATTTTTGACTTTTGGTACCCACATTTTCTTGGGTCCTTGTGTGTTAGTTTTCAAATATTAAACTATTATGCTCTCATAAAGATTAATTTTTCATAGTATGTAAATCGAGCACAATAAATTAAATAATTAAATACCATTAAGCACATAGTTGATTGCATGCTTACTTTCATGATATATAGATAATTTTAAAGCATATAAAGCATACATAAGCATTATAGACCCTATGTACCAAGATATATAACAAATTAATGAACTATATAATAGAATGAATATAATCATGTGTTAAACATAATATTCAAATTTTATTAAGTACACATGATTCTATTAATCAATTAAGGCCTATAAGGAATATACCTCAAATTTATTGACTTTGCATGTGAGTGTGCATAAGAGGTAAAAGCTTTTGATACCTTAGTCTTGGTAATCAATGAAATATTTTTTCTTATCCATTACTTCTCTTTTGAAGTCTTGAACTTTGCAAGTTCTATATTTTGTGCTTGAGAAGCTTTGGTTGAAGCCATCTTCCTTCTTTGACCAAAGTTTATATCATTAGGCTTTGGAAGCATTCTTCTTGATGATTCCTCTTTATTTTGACTAATTTGTCCATCCTTTTGAGAAATATTCTGCATAATTGAAACACTAGGAGGACATTTTGGTACCCACTTCATTTTGGGTCCTTTAATATTAGTATTAGGGCCTTTAGGATTTTTAGGAACCCATACTATACAATTTCTCATATAAAGATTTCTTCTATAATTGCATAAATGAGAAATATGTCCTAGATGACCACAAAAATTACAAATAATTGAATTTAATGATAGCTTGGTCTTTTGAGGATCATCTTTGAAAAACTTAAGCCTTTTCTTGTTATTACATTCTATGTTATTTTTGCCACAAGCTTTACTTGAATTTCCATATGGAATAACATTAATTTTATTTTCATTAACAAGCATAGAATGTAAGCAATTAGAATCATTAGCTTTGGAAAATTTGAAAGATAAGTCCTCAACTTGATTTTCTAAATTAATGCATTTTTCACAAGAAGATGAGGTTTCATATTTCAAAGGCATTTCCTCATTAAGAAAAGCATATTCATTTTTTAAAGTCTCAATTTCATTTTCAATAGAGGAAATATTTTCCAAAGATGATAAGTTTTTCTTTTCTAAATTCAACAAACCATCATACAATTCATTATATGCACTTTGCAACTCATCATAGGAAGGACTATAATTTAGTTTAGAATTATTTACCTCAAAGTCCTTTTTAGCCATATAGGAAGTAGTGTCAATTTCTAGGGTACTTGCCTCTTTAAGAGAATCACATTCTTCCTCATCAATTTTGTTTTGCCATGCCTTTTCTTCAAATTGAGCATCATTGTTACTAAGTGGCATTTGGCTCCATTCAATAGTTAGAGCATCTCTTTGAGGATATTTTTCATGACAAGCTTCCTTCAATGGCATTTGCTCTTCTTACTTTTTATATACAACTTTATGCACAAAATCATTGTTTGCAAGATAAATAGCATTAAGAGTATCCCATATATCTTTAGCACTAGAGCAGCTTTTAATTTTAGCATAAACTTCATCATTCAAACTACTTCTCAAAATTTGCATAGCTCTAATATTTAAAGAAAAACATTTTTTGTCAAAACTATTCCAAATTTGTTTTGATTTGTAAGTAAATCCATTTAGCACAATATCTCACAAATCCAAATCAATAGATTACATATAAAACTCTATTCTAGTTTTTCAATAAACAAAATGCACACCGTCAAAGAATGGTGGTTTATCAATTTCAAAACCTTCCATTTTGAAAAACTTTCAAGGTTGCACACAAGTAAGGATCTTTAACCCTAAGTGGTTAAGCTTTTACCAGAGCACGAAGCTCTGATACCACTTGTTAGTCATGGCAACCATTACCCAAGAAGGGGGTGAATTGGGTATTAAAAACTTTTCACAAATGCTCTTAAAATAAATACAAATATTTAAGCTATTAAATAAAAGAGAAAGAATTACGAGATGAAGAAAGAAAGCTTTAAGAACTGTAAATAAATAAATATACAATAATATAAAATTGTATAAATAAATGTGCAATAATATAAAATTACGTAAAATAAAGATTGCACAAAATAAAGAGATAAAGAGAAGAAGAGCAGGCACGATATTTATCCTGGTTCGACCACCAACCACTTGTGGTCTACGTCCAGTCCCCGAAACACAGTTCGAGATTTTTCACTATATGTACAAGCTTCAATAGGTGCTTGCAACCTTTACATAAGAGAGCACTTTTCACACACAGGAAAACTCTACCTTGTGCTAAAGTCTCAGCATAGGATACCTCACCCTTACACAAACCTTAGAGGGATACCTCACCCCCTTTACAAATCTTGAAGGATACCTCACCCTCAATGTAGAAGAACAAAAATATAGATGAAGAGAAACTCTCACTCAGAGTAAATTATACAAATTGAAGTGCTAAGAGGCTCTCAAGGATATCTCAAAGTTTTAGCAAAAAGAGCACATAAAATGGGTGTAAAAATAAATCACATTTTTCAGAGCAAGCGCAAATTAAACAAATAGCTGGGTGTTTTCAGATGAGACCCACGGTCTCTATTTATAGAGTCAGATAAACAAATAGTCGTTGGAGCAAATTAAAAACATAATTATTACGAGAAAATGTCCGTTAGTTTCCAAAACAGTATTCGTAAAAAATCAGTGAGTATTTGAATAGATGAAGTGGTATTCGAATACCACTATTCATAAAACATCATGAAAAGCAGATATATATGGGTTATTCGAATACCAAAATGAGGTATTCGAATGCCTCTATTTAAAACACATTAAAAGGTAATTCGAAAGTTGTTATTCGAATACCTTAAGATGGTATTCGAATCCTTCTATTTAAAACACAGTCTGAACGTTTTTTGGGCATGTGGTATTCAAATACCATATCATGTATTCGAATGCCCCTTTAAAAAACTCATTCAGAACGTTTTTGTCTTTGTGGTATTCGAATACCACAAGTTGTATTCGAATACTCCTCACAGATTTTGAAAACTGAATTCAAATGATCATAACTTCTTCATTTCTTATCCGTTTAAAGCAAATGACCAGTCATTGGAAAGATCTTTGAGTCTATTTTCAAATGAAAGAAGTTTCAAAACAAAACTCAAAGTATTTTGAAAGATATGATCAAAAGAGTAACCAAAGGTCAGTTTTGCAAAACTCAAACTTTGCTATTTTTCATAGATTTGAACTATTACCAAAACTAGCTTTTCAAAACTTATTTGTTGGACATTTTAACATAGGAAAATCATTTGTAAAAACATATTTGAAAAACATATTTGAGATATCCATAAGGCTTCTTACATAAAGACCCTAAGTCCTAAAAGCTATACCATTTAATCTTCCTTTGGACTTGGTCTTTGACATGACTTTGATGTTATCAAACCTTCATGAGATATCCGTTCACATTCTCCTTGTGTTGAGCTTAATATATATCTTTTTTTTCTTGTTGCAAGCTCATTCTTGATACTTGGACTATCCTACAAAGTATTGTTCACTTAAACAAGCATAGTTAGTCCAGAATCACAATTCAATATCTTCATATGCATGATTCATAAAAGTATAACTCTAGTTAGTTAAACATGCATATAAGACTTTCATAGATACATCCAAATAAGATATTTATCAATTACTAATGGATATGTTCTATATAGGATGCAACAAAGCACATAAGCAAAGTATTATATTTGTCTTGTATTTGTCATCATCAAAACTTAACACATAAAACCATTTGGGGTAAACTTATATCCACATTTACTTTGACATTGGATTGGAAAAAATGCAGAGAACTAAGGATTTATGTGGGTTCTGAGATTGTATATCGTTACTGCTTTATTTCTATGGCTATGGTAGCACATTCGATGGATAATGAGGTCCCATTTGCATGTGCACCAAATGGACAAAATTAAGCATGCGTTTGTCATAGGTCTATAATTTAATTGTGATAATTATGGAGTTCGTAAGGACTGCTAAGTAGACACTTGTTGAATCTCTAGCACAAGTAAGTTTTTGGGTCAAATTAGTTTTAGAATTAAAGAATTTAGGTAGAATCTAGATAAGTTTTCCTTGTTTTTGAGTATTATAGGTTTTTGTATTCACTGGCTAATGAGATTTAAATCTTTGATTGAAACAGGTTTGGATTTAACTTAGAAGAAAGGAAAAGAGTTGCTTACTCAGTTTGTCGCCTGGCGATGAATCAGTGTCGCAAGGCGAAGCTTCTAGTCGCTCCATCGCGAGGCGAGAAGATGAATGAAAGGATTAATCGCGCCATCGCGAGGCGATAGTCTTCCATTGCTAGGCGAGAATGCATTCCATTGCGAGGCGAGGAACATCCATCGCGAGGCGAGCTGCTGGATGGAAGGATCTCTGGAGCTGCTAAATCTTGCTTCACACGCGAGCCATCGCGAGGCGATGGTCGTTATCCAGCCAAGTTTAAATAGCCAGACTAAACACTTTTTACGATCTTCCGTTTTGTTCCTTTTTCTGAATTCTGAAATATTGGGATTTTACCCATAGCTCTGCTAGGGTTTCATCTTCTTCCATCTCCATTGATTATTCAAGCTTGGGAACAAGATTTTGAAGGATCAATGGCTTCTTCTTCCTCCATTTGTTTGATTTCGCTCATCTCTTCTTCTTCCATCATAAGTAGCTAGATCTTTTTGAGCTAGGGTTAGATGAACATTGTAGATACTCTTATGTAATCTGTTTTACTACTTCTTTACAAGTTAATTTCATGTATTTGAGCACTCTACTCTTTGTTTAATGCTAATCAATACTTGATCACTATTGGTTTGAATTTGGGTATTTATTCTAATTGGAAAATTAGTTGTAATGCTGGAACTGAGTTGAGTTGGCATGATTATGATTGAATATAGGAATATATCATTGTAATTATGTGTTCCATGAAATCATTGCTATTAATGCTTAATCTGAATTAACAATTACCTAAGGAATTGGGAATCGTATTTTGGGTTAAAGGGGCTTTGAATCAAGGAATTGATCTAAGTCTAATTTGTTGATTGAACTTCAAATGCATGATTATCACTTGTATTGAGGGTAAATCAATAGCATAAGAGGGTAAACAATGGGATTCTTAGCCGCTTTTCTCAATAGACTTTCTTCTCCTTAAAAATCCAAAAATATTCTTTAATTTGATAATTGTTCTGTTTTAATTCATTCCATTTATACTTGTTTTAAACCAATACATTCCAAGTTACCAAAAGTTTATTTTCAGTTCAAGTAGAAACACCCTTTTCTTTTGTGTTGATAAAACAATTACAATCCCTATGGAGACGATATCTCTTTTCTCATCATTATATTACTTGTTGCGATTCGGTGCACTTGCCAATTTTTCAACAACACTAATATAGGTCCAAAGTCCTACATTATAATTCTCAGGAAATAAGAAGAAAATGATTTTAGTACTTCTAATTGTATGGACAAGTACTTTGTCCTATATGTGGGGTGGAATTTGCAAATGAAACATTATTAGTGATTGGATTTTAGGCACAGGGTAGCTTTTTAGCTGAGATAGCAATAAGCCAATGCTTGATGTAGTGCTTAAGGATAAAACTTTTCCCATGCAAGCCAAATCATGACACTGCTTGTGCTATTTGCTTAAAAATATTAAATTAAATATATTTAATATCTTAAAAATATAAAAAACATTAATACTTGCTTCTATGATTATTTGAAAAATTGGTTAAGACTTAAGAGGACTTACAATTCTTTTACCATATAACCTCATTATGAGAAAATAGAGGAACAAGAGGCACACAGAAGCTTCCTTGGCCATTTTAAAAGAGTTTGAATGTAGAATGATCTAATTTGATTGGCATTTTAGTGTGATATATACAGCGGCATTGCTTTTAAAACATGGCATAAAAATAGAACTATTGTTTAAAAACATGAACTGGGGAAGATGTTGAATATAAAGCCATAAAGGCGAGGAGGAGTGAAAAGAGGGGAAAAGTGTCAACAAAAGAAAACGACCAAGTTAAAGTTATAATGATAATTATAAAGAAAATATGTTACTTTGCAACGAAGGATGCAGTTGGAAATGTTTGGGGTCTGATAACAAGATATCATCTGCATTTAAGAACCAACATGCTTTTATTACTTCTTTATCTTTCCCAAAGCCCGTAAGTGCAATATCTAGCTACCTCTCTTCCCAAGTGACAAAAATTATCATGTGCATTTATAAATACTGGGACACACATGCCCTGTTTCTCTGTTATGCGCACCTTGTGTCTTTTGCTTAATGTTAAGGACTTTTTATTTTTTTAATTTAGATTATGCACATGTAACTATGTTGTGCTGTTACCTTGATAAGCAAAGGTAACTGCTGGCCTATACAATTGGTTTGCACTGTTGGATTCCCTGACTCAGTCATGATTAATGACCAGTTGATGTACCAACCGCATAAATAAATTCAAAGATTGGATAATTAGGCCAAGAATAATACAGAATAATATAGAACTTGATGGCCAGACTTTATCCACCAAAAACCTTGCATTAAGAGGTTGATCAACAATAAAGGGTAATACAACAAGGCTGTGGCCAAACTACAGAGTTTCAATTACAGAGCCCCAGCCAGAGTGAAATAAAGACCCCCCAATAGATGCATGTGCCAATATTTCTTACTGTGGTGCCCATCCCATACAAACAATCCCTCTCTTGGAAGTCCTTTCACCAAAACTAATAGGTAGAGAATCATGATCATTAATTGCCTAAATGGGTTTTCTCAGTGCCCATAAGAATGGCAATTCAGACACCTCCAGTCCATAAGCTATCTCAAAAACTTGATCTTTGCTCAGTTTACACTCACTGCTAAACCCCACAAAGACTACTGACTTGGGTGCTTGCTTATCAAGCCACTCAAATATGTTACCCCAAGACCTATCAGCAATTTCTTTCTCTGAATTTCTGGAGGCAAAGAAATCTATGGGAATCACTGGCTTCCTAATTAGTTTCTGGCATACATTCAAGTACTCACCTTCAATCTCATAGCAACTACGAATGGCCATTACTTGGGAGGCATGCACTAACTTTGCAAATCTTGAACCATCATTTATCCCAGAATCATTTTTCAGAAGTCCAGCATGAACACTAATTGCATTATTATGTGGTGCTCCAAAGAATGATATTGCAGAAGCAAAAATAGGAAATTCACTGATTCACTCGTTTCTGCCCTGAATTAAAACTGCAATTAGGAACAAACTACACATTGGAAAATTCTAAAATTTTCCAAGAAAAAAGCCTTACATGTTAGCTTCAAAATGCCACTGGTTTCACGTAAAATGGACATTAGAGCAGGAAGTTATGCAATCTAGTTTACTATCTACCAGAATGCATTTTCTGCAGAATCCAACTCTGATTCAAACAGAAACTGGTGCAAATTGGCTGCGTGGAAAATTCTGAAATTTTTACCACACGTAGCCCTATGTCTTAGCTTTAAAATGACATAAAAATCATGTCATTCCGATGTATGTAGCTCAAGTTATGCGACAAACATCACCAGCTGTCAGGATAGTTTATTTTTCTTGTTTAAGGGAGTCTTTACTGATTTTCTACATCATGTTGCATAAAACAACCAAAAATCATATTTCCAAACCTCCCCAAAGGTTTTCCACCTCTAAGCATAATTAGTTCTCTAGCCGATTAGAGCTCTTCAATAATCAGTTAAAGTCTCCAATAATCTGTTTTCTAAAGATGCCTAACTCTAGGTTCGACCTGTAGGGAACCAAGTCTAGGTTCGACCCGTAAGGAACCAACTCTAGGTTCGACCTCACTTGCTTGAGGGAACCATCTCAATAGGCTCAACCTCACTTACTAGAGAGAACCAACTCACTAGGCTCAACCTCACTTGCTTGAGGGAACCAATTCACTCTTGCTACTACCCCATTTCAACTCAACTTATTGAGAGAGTAAAGTATTTACCACAAAACTTGCCTATGTAACTCAACTTTAACTATTAAAGGAGTTACTAGTATTTATAAGATTCAAACCATCCCAAAATATCTCCAAAACTTGCCTTAAAAGGCTGATTTTTAAGATTGCACCAAATATGCATCTTAACTCATAAAATTCTAAAATTTTATGGGAAGATAGTTCTCTCTTATATCTTTCCAATGCCGCAAACCTTACCTCATTTGGATAAGCGTATCACAAGTTATGTGACATTTTTCAGAAGCAAAAACAGATGATTTACTGGTTCACCCGTTTCTGCCCTGACTTAAAACTGCAACTGGGAACAAACTACACACAGGAAAATTATGAAATTTTGCAGACAAGAAGCCTTACATGTTAGCTTTAAAATGCCACTGGTTTCATATGAAATGGACACCGGAGCAAGAAATCATGTAATCTGGTTTACTGGCTGTCAGAATGCATTTTCTGTAGAATCTGCCTTGGATTCAAACTGAAACTGGTACTATTAGGCTTGGTTTAAAATTTTGAAATTTATATCACATGTAGCCATATGTGTTAGCTTTAAAATGACATAAAAATCAGGTCATTCCGATGTTTGTAGCTCAAGTTATGCGACAAACATCACTAGCTGTCAAGATAGCTTGTTTTTCTGGTTTAAGGGAGTCGTTGCTGATTTTTTGCATAATGTTGCATAAAACAACCGAAAATCACATTCCCGAACCTCCCCAAAGGTTTTCCACCTCTAAGCATAATTAGCTCTCTAACCGATTAGAGGTCTTCAATAATCAGTTAAAGTCTCTAATAATCTATTTTTTAAACATGCCTAACTCTAGGTTCGACCCGTAGGGAACCAACTCTAGGTTCGACCTCACTTGCTTGAGGGAACTAACTCAATAGGCTCAACCTCACTTACTAGAGAGAACCAACTCACTAGGCTCAACCTCACTTGCCTTAGGGAACCAATTCACTCTTGCTACTACCCCATTTCAACTCAACTTATTGAGAGAGTAAAGTATTTACCACAAAACTTGTCTATCTAACTCAACTTTAACTATTAAAGGAGTTACTAGTATTTCTAGGATTCAAATCATCCCAAAATACCTCCAAAACTTGCCTAAAAAGGCTGATTTTCAAGATTGCACCAAATGTGTATCTTAACTTATAAAATTCTGAAATTTTATGGGAAGATAGCTCTCTCTCATATCTTTCCAATGCCACAAACCTCATCTCATTTGGCTAAGCGTATCTAAACTTATGCGACATTTTGCAGAAGCAAAAATAGGAAATTCATTGATTCACCCGTTTCTGCCCTGACTTAAAACTGTAATTGAGAACAAAATACACACAGGAAAATTATGATATTTTGCAGGCAAGAAGCCTCACATGTTAGCTTCAAAATGCCACTAGTTTAATGTGAAACGGACACTGGAGCAGGAAGTTATGCAATCTGGTTTACTGGCTGCCAAAATGCATTTTCTGCAGAATCCAAGTCTAATTCAAATCGATACTGGTACTGTTTGGCTTGGTGTAAAATTCTGAAATTTTTACCATATGTAGCCTTATATCTTAGCTTTAAAATTCCATAAGAATCAGGTCAATCCGATATCTGTAGCTGAAGTTATGCGACAAGCACCACAGGCTGTTCGGGTGCTGTCCTGATTCTGCAAATTTGGTTATTGCATAATCTTGGTTTCTAACCAAGTTCTAATCCTCAAATCATGGATTCTAAGTGTTTTCTAACCCTAATCATGGTCTCTAATCACGTTAGGATCATTAAACACTAATTTAACTCATCAATGATGGATTTAAACTCAAACTTCCAACTAAAACCCTACTTTTTTCCAACTAACCATTAAAAAGGAAACTATGGATTCTAAGGCCTCCAATCCATCAACTAACTAGTATCTAACTTATTAAACTTACATTATGATCAAAGTCAATCAATCACAACCTAATTCTCATTTTTCTCCAATCCATTTCTAAGATTCTCTATCATGTACCAAAATGGTTGGTTTGACCCATAAATGACTATCTAATACTTATTAGACTAAAATTATCTTAACTTAATTCTTGGAAGCAAGAATCAAGGTAAGAGCTAGGATTTTGCTCTCCAAATCCAATTTTCCATTCCAAATCTCTAACCCTCATTCAAAAGAACAAAGAGGGAAAAAGAATAGAAATATCCTACCTTTAGGTGATGACCAACCTTGGAGCCTTGTTGTTCTTCCTTTCCTCTTCCCTTCCTTTCTTCTCATTTCTCTTTTTCTCCCCTTCGTTTCTCTGTTTCTGTTCTATTCTATTCTTTTCTTTTGTTTTCTGCTGGGGGTCGTGGGTTAAGGAGAAAATCGGAACTTAAGTTCCAGTGTTAGAACTTCTATATGCTACGAACACTTGAATTATACTAATTCAAGTTTTTCAACTTCCCAACAACTTTAAAATAAATATTAGGATTCATTTAAATTGCTGATTCACTTTTATTCTCATTTTTCATATCTACTACTAGTCAATCGGTATTAAAATACACAACCAATATATTTAAAAATACGTAACTGACTCCGATTCTTCTCAAATTTTAACTGTATCTTACTTAACTCATTTGTGACCTAAAATTAATTTCTCTATACTTTTTTCTCTCAACTTAGCCTTTAAAGCTATTTCCTAAGTCATTTTAAGCTATTTTCAACTTCTATGTTGCAACTAAGTGCCTAAACTAATTCAGTTTGTCACAAAACTGAACTGACATGTTAAGCAAGTATTAGAATACCTTTGTAACCATTTATAAGCCTAACATGATACTTGAGGGTGTGACACACTGCTTCACCACATTCAAAATAACTTGGTTCATTTCTTTATCGTGATCAAATTCACTCACGAATCGAATGATCGTGACTTCCTTAGTATCGCAATCACATAGGGCTTCCAATTCCTTACACACTGCTTCATCTTCTCAATCTGTTGCACAATCTTAATCGCAGTGTGCCGAGCTTGCCATGATTTCTTACTCTTATAAATAACCTTCAAGAAGGGTAAGAGTGCAGATATACCAAGAGCAGAGGCAACAACACTGAAAGCTCTAGCAGTAGTGTTCCTAACATATTCATCAATGTTGTCTATGTCAGGCTGCATAGCAGCAATCATTATGGCCAGTGAAAACTTAAATTTTATTTATACTTTTCTCTCCTATGAGGTATATTTAGGACTATATAAATATGACATCAAATCTTGGATGTTGAAAATAAAAGTCATGAATTTCTAACGAATTATGTGTTAAGAATATTGGTTTCATTTAACTTTTGAATGTGCTTTAACATATGCTTAAAGTTTTATTTTCTTATTCGATATTTTCTTATTCGAGTGAAGATTTGAGCAAAACCTTAGTTTCTCGTTTGAGATTCAATATGAATGAGTACACATACTTACTGTTTGTACTGCTCATTGTATTGAATCTTGAATTGTTCAAGTGGGACAATTTGGTAAGAAATTTTTCCTTCACTTGGTTAATAGTTATTATTTAAATCTCATATCTTATACTTGTTAAAATTTCGGTCTGCTACATTTCCTTTTGTTCTCTGGGTGTATACTTAAACGTGGTAGATCTCACTGCGTTATAGTCATGCACTTGGAGACCAATGGGAAATGCTGCTGAAATTTCGTCAAGTATAAAATATGAGATTTAAGGAATAACTATTAACCAAGTGTTGAAAAATTTTCTTATCGAATGGGATAGGGCCATACCATGCTAAGAAGGATCGGTTGATATAAGGATTTGTATTAATGTGCTAAACCAATTTCAGCAATCATGAGACCCGATCGAAGTTGGATGTTACGAAGAAATGATCCTACCGGCTATGTAAGTGAAGAATTCAAGGATGAAGTTGATGATTTCATTAGGTTTGCTCAAGGAGACCCGACAGTTAGTGATGCATTAAATCACATCCTTTGTCCATGTGCTAGATGTAAGAATTGTGCTTGGAGGGAGGTATTTGGGGTAGAACAACATCTATATAAGTATGGATTTGTGGATGGTTATGTAAATTAGACCATCCATGGTGAGGACATATGGGGGGATAGCGGCTCAACATCCATTGTCCATGATGATGAAGTGGAGCCTAGGAATCCATACGTGGATATGGTTATGGATGCCGCAAGTGATAGATTAAATCCAGAGGCTCAAGATTTAGAAGAGGATCCAAATGCGTCAGCTGCGAAGTTTTGTGACTTGCTAAGAGACACTGACGAACCTTTATGGGATGGTTGCTATAAGCACACGAAATTGTTAGCTGTAACTCAACTTTTGAACTTGAAGTCAGAGTTTAACATGAGTGAGAGTTGTTATGATAGAATGATTGTCATAATTAAGAGCATACTTCCAGAGCTTGAAAGGTTACCCGAAAACTTCTACAAATCGAAGAGAATGGTTCATGAGTTAGGATTAGGATATGATAATATAGACGAGTGTCTTAATCAGTGCATGTTGTATTACAAAGAATACAATGACAAGAGACTCTACTTAGTTTGCTTAGTATGTGGACACCCACGATTCAAACCGAAGGCGGGACGTTCATCGAATGAGAAGGATATGTCGCACTCAGTGTTGTGATATTTTCCCATTATGCCAAGACTCCAACGTCTGTTTATGTCCAAAAACACTGCACAGTATATGACTTGGCATGCAGATGGAGTGCGTCAAGATGAATCAGTGATCAGGCATCCAGTTGATACTTAGGCTTGGAAACGATTTGACGCTACCCATCCTACATTTGCCCTAGACGCTCGAAATGTTAGGCTTGGCCTATGTACATACGATTTTAATTTATTCAGCGGTTCAACCACACCATATTCATGTTGGTCTATTTTTGTCACACCGTATAATTTACCTCCAAGTATGTGTATGAGAAGGGAATACATATTCCTCACTCTTATGATTCCTGGACCAAAGTCACCTAGTAAAAATTTAGATGTCTATCTTAGACCCCTAATTAACGATCTGAAGATATTGTGGGATGATGGGGTGCAAACTTATGATGCCTAGAAGAAGTAAAATTTCGATATGAAAGCGGCTTTGTTGTGGACAATAAGTGACTTTCCAGCCTATAGAATGCTGTCTGGGTGGAGCACTCATGGAAAACTTTCTTGTCCGCTTTGTATGAATCACAGTAAGTCATTTGTGTTGAAGCACGGTAGGAAATGTTGTTGGTTTGATTGTCATCGCCAATTTTTGCCCTTTGATCATCCATTTCGCCGTGATCGAAACTCTTTTAAGAGATCAACAGTGGAAAAATCCAATCCACCGCAACGGCTGAGTGGGACAGATATCTTGAATAGAGTGACTCAACTTAAGGAAATCATTTTCGGCTTGAATTTAGGTAAAAAAAACAAGATGGCTTTGGTATACACCACAATTGGGTGAAGAAGAGCATATTCTGGGAATTGCCTTATTGGTCGACTAATCTAATACGATATAATTTAGATGTTATGCATGTTGAAAACAACGTGTTTGATAATATCTTCAACACTGTCATGGACATAAAGGGCAAGACAAAAGACAATGCAAATGCAAGAGAAGATTTGAAGATAATATGCAAACGTCCTACCTTGGAGCTAATAGTTGACAATGGCAAGTGTAAAAAACCAAAAGCGACGTATGTCTTAGATGCCAATAAAAGAAGGATGGTGTGTGAGTGGATAAAACAGTTGAAATTTCCTGATGGGTATGCGTTGAATATCGCACGTTGCATCAATGTAGACGGCGGGAAGATATATGGAATGAAAAGTCACGATTGTTATGTTTTTATGCAAAGGTTAATTCCTTTAGCATTTCGTGATATCTTGCCAAAACCTATATGGGGACCGTTAATAGAACTAAGCTTGTTCTTTAAAGAAGTTTGCGCAACTGAAATTCGTGCTTCCACCATTGAGAATGCAGAGCTTTCTATCATTGAAACAATTTGCAAGTTAAAGAAGATTTTCCCTCCAGCATTCTTTGACGTGATGGAACATCTAGTCGTGCATCTCCCTTATGAAGCTAAGGTTGGAGGACCAGTGCATTACAGGTGGATGTGCCCCTTTGAGTGGTGTATGCTGTACTTGAAAAGAAAGGTCCGAAATAAGGCGAAAGTTGAAGGATCTATTTGTGAAGTGTATATTTTAGAAGAAATTTCTAATTTTGCTTCTATGTATTTTGATCCCCACCTACAGACCAGGCGCACTCAAGTTCCTCGGAATGACGACGGTGGGGAAGATGCAATTAATGAACGATTGTCTGTTTTTAAACATCTATGTCATCCTGTCGGGAGAGGTCGAAATAGATTCTTGACGGATGTGGAACTTCAGATTGCTGAGACATATGTGCTTGTAAATTGTGGAGAAGTAGAACCTTATCTCCAGTAAGTTTACTCTCTATCTAATGAATTTGTTATTAATGTGCTAAATTTATGCTAAATATTAATTATTGTATTGATTAGACAATTCGAGGATTCGTTAAGGGATACAGATCCCAATATAACTGATGATCAAATATTGGAAGCTCGAGATAAGGACTTCAGTAGGTGGCTAAAACATCTAGTGAGTCCTTTTATCCATAATAGTGATCTATCATATTAAATTCAATGTGCATTATGCTAGATGTTACAACTATCCACCGTCTATGTAATGATACAGGTTAATATAGGCCAAGTCGAGGATCAAATGATACGAGAGATAAGTTACGGTCCATCCAAGTCCGTGACTTCTTACTGTGGCCTAATAGTTAATGGGTACAGATTTCATACCAAGGTGTACGGACAAAATAAAGCTACCATAAATAGTGGCGTATGTGTTAGAGGTAGTATATATGGTGAGAATGACTTCGACTATTATGGCATAATTGAAGATATATTGGAATTGTCATATGTAGGAAATCAGAACAAAGTATTTCTTTTACAATGTCATTGGTTTGACCCGATAAATGGAGTCAATATTGATGAGAGATATGGGTTGGTTGACATCAAGCATAAATCAAGACTTCACTCAAATGAGCTATTCGTCTTAGCCAAACAAGCACAACAAGTGTACTATACAAGATACCCACAAAGCGGGAATAGAGCTAATGGTGAATGGTGGGTAGGTTGCAAGGTCAGAGCAAAACTCTTCGTGGTTGAGACATTGAATGAGGAAGGTGATGAATTGAATGACTTAACTGCCACTGATTATTACCAAGATGATGGATCCCTTGGAACACACAATCCTGTGATAGATGATGAAGCAGTCTCCTTGTTTGATGCACATGCCCAAATGGAAGAAGTTAACATACGTGATATACATTATCCAATGGACGATCTGGTTGATGATGAGTTCATTGATGACAACGAAAATAATGAAATTAATGAATTCTCAGATGAAGATGAGGAATCTTTTGCTTCAGACTCAAGTAGTTAAAATTGAAGCTTGTTCAATAAATTTCGTTAATGGTATTTACACTGGATTATCATTATTATATTTTGTGGTTTTTATTGACATATAGTTGCTTAAATGGAGTCATGTTTCATTATGTTTCCTTGTGCAGATATCCATCATGACCATTCGAGGTAGAGGTGCTGGACGCAGTATTGGGAGAGGCCGTAATGTTGCATCTACCTATGATTCTCCACCAGTACAACATTCTCAGCCCTCTCCAGGTATACCTATAGGATAATCTTTTTAATTATTATTAACTCGTAGTTTATATAAATGTAATATATATGTGTTTTTTTATGTATAATTATATTAGGTGCAACTTCAGCTACTGGCCCATCGACCAGTGCAGGCCTACCAGCGTCTAGTCCATTGACCATTGGAGGCGCATCAGCTTCTGTCCCACCCCTTACTGACCCAGCGATTTCTATGCCACCCCCTGCTGACCCACCTACTAGCAGCCCGAATGTGGTGCCTTCATGTGGAGAATCCAATGTAGAAACAGATAGCAGGGAACTTATATATGTGGCGCTTGTCCCTAAACCGTAAGTACTAGTGACATATCATCTTTTATTACATGTATTTACTTTTAGATAATTCTCTCATTATCTTATTGTACTTACAGGAGGAGGTTTCTACCGTCGAGGATGACACATGACATTATGTACAATGTCATAACACGGATGCCTGTTTCGGCTAGTACGTGGCGAGGTTATCCAGCTGAGATGAAGGAAATATTATTTACTGACTTCATGGTAAGTAATTGTATTTATAGAATTATATATTATACGTTTATTGAAAAATAAATATACATACATATCCTTTGTGTAGGCTAAGCATCAGTTCACATCTGATGCTGATCGCGATATGTCGAGAACTGTCTGGGAACAGACTATCTTGGACAGTTATCCAGACCATTTGAACAAAGCACCAGATAAGGCCTTTGAGAGGGCAAATTCAAACAACTTGGCTGATATTAAGGGCCATGGGCCCAGAGGAATGAGGACGGAAGTGTGGGATGGCCTGGTCAACATTTGGCTGACAGATAAATGGATGACGGGGTCTGCAGCTGCCCGAAGGAACAATGCAGCCATGCTGATGCCTTGAAGCATACAGGCAAGTCGATAAGCTTTGGTCAACACAAGAGCAAGATGATAATATAACTTCCGCATTTAAAGTTTTAATGATAAGCATCTGTATATGAACATGTTGTAATTACTTGAGTTATTTGCCTATCTTAAGTATGACATAGTATTTTAGAGGGATTGCCTTACTTTTGATATGTGTTTCTTATATAATATTCTTCCATATGGGATTACAGGAGGCAGAGTTAAAGCATCCGGTTTCTTACAGAGATCTGTATGCAAAAGTTCATAAGAAGAAAGATGGAAGCTATGTTTCTGAGCGCTCGAGGAATTTTATTGTAAGTGTCTTGTTCCTATTCAAAAGTCATATATATTTTAGGTTATTTATTTTTTTGTTAATATTTTTCTTGTTTTGTTATTCTTAGGAGTCATATGACACCGCAATGACAGAAAAATATGGAGAAAACTCTTCTTCTCACCCTATGGTTGACCCAGAGGTCTGGTTAGATGCGGCGGGTCCCAACAAGAAGGGACGTGTGCATGGCATAGGTAACAGCTTGCACATTGGTAATAACACTAGGCCAGCTTCATCCTCCTCGGTTGCGGGTCCTTCCCACTCTACACCATTGACACAAGACATATTTGAAGCTGTAAACACAGCAGTGGCAGCAGCGATGGCTTCGTTTGTCCAGAGTCAACTTGTCCCTATGTTGGCGCCCTTCCAATCGTTCCTATCTACGATCGGATCAACAAATGTTGCTCCACAACCACCATCGCAAGATTTAGGCAGGGAGGGTCGAGAGGAAGACGAAGACGAAGATAACTTAGACTGATTGTCTTTTTTTTTTCTTATTGTCAAATTTGTATAACTTTCAACTATATTGATTGATTATTTGTATAATAACTTTTAACTATTTATTGGATTATTTTGTTCAAGTTATTTGTTGTAGCATTTTACAATTATTGGATTGTTGTTGGATTTTTGTTTGCTAGATTTCTGTTTGCTGGATTGTGGTTTGATATGCAGGTTTTGGGAAAGTTATATATACAGATAGGTTATTAAAAAAAACTAGCTCAATAGCGAGGGATTAGCGACAGAAACATTGTAAATAGCGAGGGATTAGCGACCACATAGCGACAGAAATATTAGCGAGGGATTAGCGAGGACATAGCGACGGATCATTTAGCGAGGGATTAGCGAGGAAATAGCGATGGATAAGTTAGCGAGGGATTAGCGAGGAAATAGCGATGGATAAGTTAGCGAGGAATTAGCGACGGAATAATATAATCAATTAGTGACTGATTAGCGAGGTATTAGCGAGGGAATTTAGAGAGGGATTAGCGAGGGAATAGAGAGGGAATAGCGAGGGAAATTGACTAAATTAGGAAATAATTCAGCGACGGAATAAGCGAGGGAAATTCCCTCGCCATTTTGCGTGGGAATATTAGCGAGGGATTAGAGAGGAATTAGCGAGGGAACTAAATTTTTTAGAGACGGATTAGAGAGGGAATACTTTCCCTCGCTAATTAGCGATGAAAAAAAGTGAGAAAATTTCCTCAGCTAATCCTCTCTAATCCTACCGATATCATCAGCGAGGGATTAGAGAGGGATTAGCAAGGGAAATTTCCCTCGCTGTTTTCCTAATTTCTTGTAGTGCAAATCCTTTCACTAGTGCCCTTATTACTTTGACAGTATCATGAAGTGACCAGTTAGTGTATGCTACTTCAGTATGTATCCAAGGGTTATGATAATGCGACCTAACGGAGTAATACTTGGAAAGCAACTAATTTAGATCTTAGTGATATATGTGCTAAAGAAAGATCGTGTCGAATATATGCACACTATGCTTGTGTCTGAGACATGTCTGTTATGTGATGCTATTTTCAAGGAGCATCATAAGCGTGGACATAAGACATATTAGAGGTCAAAGTAACAAGCTTTAAGTGATTGAAACTCACAAAGGATTAGAGATGCTATATGTGAGTGTGTATAGACAGATCTAGGGCATTCGAGGCACATTTATGACAAAGTTAATCACAAAAGGGTTGTAGAACTTATGCTGGTCCTAAAAAGGATTGTTAGTATAAGAGCTCCAGAATATAGTGCCTAAGCAGCCATGACAACACACTCAGTATGAAAATCCAAAATAATGTTTATTTGAATGAAAGACTCTGAGTTGTTCATCCCATCACGTGCGAGGGGGAGATGTTGGAAAATGAGGCGCTCATGATAAGCTAACCCATATCTATGATCTGACTTTGTTGGTTAATTAATTGTTTAATTAATTAACTGGTCAAATATTTTTTTAATTGGGGGTCTGGTGGGAGTGGTTATTATAACTCCTACATGGGATAATTCCCTTTGTGTGGGAGAGTGGGAGGTAGATAGTTTTCTATATATTCAAGTGAAAGACATAGTTTTCTATATATTCAAGTGAAAGACCCCCCGTAAAATAAAGAAATAAAATATCATTTTCTCTTTTAGAGAGAAAAGTGAGTAAGAGCAGAGCCTTGGTGTAGAGCACATCACTGGAGAACATTCAAGATTGGATTCGACTAAGGTATGATCACATTCCATTGTGCATAAATCTCCAAGTTCAAGTCTCTAATATTTTCTTAACACCACTTATATAATTACTTATATAGTTTTCACTTTGTTCATCTCTTTCCAATGTGAAACTTCTTCACCTACATTTTACTCACACTTGAATTCCCAACAATAGGTCCTTTTACTTTATATAGTTATCATTTTGTTCATTCCTTTCTAGTGTGGGCTGCTGCAGTTGTAGGCTTGATGGGTTCTTGAAGAGTAGAGGAGATATAGATAAAGATATAAAGGAGGGTTGTTCACAAAAAAGAGTCCAGAGAATAGGTTGAAGAAATCTCGGTAAGGTTTTCAATGATGCCTTCCTTAAGGCGTGGAGAATCTTAAAGGTGGAACAAAAAAAAAATTATCTTAAGGGTGCTAAGAATTTTTTTTCTTTTATTGAGGGAGCAAAACATAAAATCTCAAGATAAAATTTTAAATGTTTTTCAAAAATCTCAAAGAGCATTTAGGTTATGTTTGAAATGAATAAAAATGAAAATTGATTTGATTTGAATTGATTTGATTTGATTTAGAAATCAAATTTTATGTTTGGAACTTTAAAAAATAGAAATTGAATTGATTTAAAAATCAAATTTTGTGTTTGGAATTCATTAAAATGAGAATTGATTTAATTTAGTTTTATTATTTTACATTTTATCCCTTATTAGATGTGGTTAGAGGTAGTTACTAAGGGTAAAATAGTTTATTCATTTTAAATAAATCAAATCCTACTAAATTATATCAAATTTGATAAAATTTCTAAAATAAAATGAGTGAGATCCATGAGATTTTAGAAATCAAATTATTTTTTATTTTTTAACATTTCAAATATAAGATTTAATTAAATTTAATTTACAAATCAAATCATTTCTTATTTTTTTACATTCCAAACACACTCTTAAGAAAAATGTTGAGGGTTGGCTCTACTTCTGGTTCTTGCTTTAATGATCTTTTCGTTTGCACTTCCCATATTATTTTTTATATTTTATATTTTATCTTAATGAGTTGATATGTGACCCTAAATGGTTGGGTGAGGATTCCAAATTTGGAAACAATTGTATCCATTAATTCATCATCCATCTAATTCATCCATATCTAAATCCAATGCAATCTGTCTAATTATATTATATATTTAATGGATTTGATTAATTTTAGCTAATGAATGGTTGAGGAATCAACCAAAATATTATTGGATATATAAAAGTTTAAAGAATGAAATGTACGAAGATACAGAAGCAGATTAAATGTATTTTGTTAAGAGAAATACAAAGGTGGAGAATGAAATATATTTGGACAAAGAAAAGTCTAGATGCATCTATTTTAAAAAATGTATTTGGACTAAAGAGAGTCTAGGTGCATTTATTTTAGAAACCATAGTTAATTTTTAAGAGACACATAATTTTTTATTAAACAAAATATAATTTCAAATGGATGAGTTGAATATCCATTCATGCATCATATTTATTAAAATGGGTCATAGGTAGGTTTGATGATGTTAACATTTTTTTTTTATTAAATCTGGATCCTCTCATTTTAGGAGGTAACATGACAAAGTGTTATGTTTAAATAGATCGATTTGATGATTAACCTCATATTTTTTTTTCAACTCAAGATAATTCGTTAACAAAATGAAAAACTATTTATTTAATTAGACTATTTTAAAAATTATATTTTAGATATGTGGTTTGTAATTTATTATTATTATTATTTATTATTATTTTTATAGTATTTATTAATTTTTTATATATTTTTTTATTTTTTTAAATAGATGTCGATCCTCTATTTTTTCAATTTTATCTTTTATGGAGGTAACAACTGACATTTTAAGTGTCATCTGACAATTTCATTTAAATATTTAAATATCTTAGCCTTTTATTATCATGAAACACCTATCTATGGTGCAGATTATAACACCTCATTTCTCAAACAAAACTCACCATTTTATTAAGTACCATTTTCTATTCTTATTTTCCTTTCTGCTGAAATTCATCCTAGATTTTCTTTTTGTGCTTCCTACATAAAGTCTTCATTCCAATCATTGAATATCCATTACCACAAGCTATTGTCCTGGTAGTGTGAAGGGAACCTGGACAAAACTAGTCGCACTCTTTAGTCTTGATTTTGCTCTGAAAGCATTCCTTTCTCTTCGCATAATTTTTTTTTTCCAAACAACTACTACCATTCACTAATTCTTTTGTTAAAATCACTTTAGTTGTAATTTCTGATTCATTCCCAAAATGTTGACGAGGAACCCTATCATTGCCCTCTAACTTATTCTAAAAAAGTTTCAACTTTTGTTGGCACCTGGCCAATGCTATCAATAGTTGAAGATTGAAACCCACTACCTGTCCTCATGACTTGACCGTTGAGGTGTAGCTATGGATTAGAAGTTGTAGCAGCTGCCACCAGTGTCGCATCCTGTTTCGCATTGGATTGCACCCTATACAAAAGCGACGCGAACAGGTCATCGTGTTATTCTCTAGGTTTTAACCAAGTAAACAAATTGAGTCTTCTTTGCACTAACGTTTCATCTGATTGGGTTGGGTTCGAATGTGAGGGGCAGTGGGCATGGTGGAGATAAGACCAAGAGGAAAGACGACTTGATGACGAGGAAGTATCA
The DNA here is from genome assembly GCA_029884595.1 of Ormosia semicastrata. Lineage (NCBI taxonomy): Eukaryota > Viridiplantae > Streptophyta > Magnoliopsida > Fabales > Fabaceae > Ormosia > Ormosia semicastrata. Next base: position 12,469,454 of record JAQQTO010000063.1, on the reverse strand, counting down.
CAGTAAAAAATGAAATGAGAATGGAAAAATAGTAGTAAACGGTGAGTTTTGTTTGAAACGTGAGGTGTTATAATATGGACCGTAGATTTGATGATAATAAAAGGTTGAGATTTCCTTAACATGACATTGCCATGTTAACTCCTAAAAGGAGAGATATTAATTTTTTTATTGACCTTAAATTGATTAATAGTTTGTTTTTTATTAATTCAATATGTATCAATTCAAAATTCATCTAATCAGTCTATTTACCATCCCTAATTAAGGTAGACCCATGATGGATCAAGTTGAGTCGAATCAGATTAACCGGTTTACTTAACTTTATATATATAACTGAATGCTAATGAAACAAGTTTTATACTCCAAACAACTAAAATTTTCTAATTATTTGAAGAAAAAAAAGAAAAAACTAAGAAGGCATGTATATTTATTTAATACAATTAAAATTTTTTAAAATTCCGTTTTTAATGAATTTTTCTCCTCTTTGAAAAATGCTAAATCCTCTTAAAAATTTCCTAAAGTCAAAGAAAAAAAATGCATGTCAATTTAATATTTTTATGAGTTTAAATTTTAAATATTGTCTTTTTAAAATAATAATGAAAATTGTTAGGTTAATATTTTAAAAATAATTTAACATTTCTGGTAATAATATAATATGGCTTGAGTGATACATTACAAGAGAACGAATATTGTGCCTAGAAATCTCTCCACAAGTACGAAGATTCAGAAATCTACTGCCCAAGGCTAAGTAAAACTAGATATTAGCAATCCTGTTAGCCCACTTATCTTTGTAAATTCTATTTACTGCGCCACCAAACCCCCCAATGATTGGAAAATTTTCCTTTCGGTTAACTTATTTAATATAAAACAGAACAACACAGATCTGTATCCATCCATATATATCTTTGCCTCTTCACCGCGTTTCTCGTCACTACCACAACTCAGAGAGAGAAAGAGAGATAGATGAGAGAACAGGGAGAAAAAAAAAAAGAGATCTAATACGCAAAAGACCAATTGATTTTGCTGTAGAGTGCAGAGTTCGATTTGATTTGAAGAATTGGTAGACAGAGAAATAAAGCCCATTAAGGCTCTGGGATGTACTACACGCCATTCGATGTTCTGATTTTCGGCTGCGAGAAGGTTCAAGAGATCGAGTGGGAGAAGGAGCGATAAATTCTTACCTCCACCAACTATATATATCTTCAACATTTTAGATCCTTGGATTATCTCTGAGGATCTTCCAAATCCAATTCCATCGCCTGAGTTTTCTGGGACAAGGTAAAAGTATAACAAAGTTCTCATTCATCAGTTTCAATACGTGTATCCGTTTTCAAAATTAAAACTTTCCAAAAATTCTTAAACCTTCATTTGAACTTGCATCCTAGTTATTAAGTAATGTTATTTGCACATTAAATTTTTTGTAATAATAATTTAATTATTGTTTATTAAGGTGTATAAATTAGTTATCTAATGAATAAATTTGTACATTAAAATTTTTACATCATTTTTACAATGATGAGTTGACAACGCCTATAGATTGATTATCAAACTGTTACTTGATAAGCTAGCAACAAACTATTAATTTGATAATCAATTTATACACATTGTTAGCCTAATAGTGTAAGAGTGCGTTTATTTGTATTTTTTTACACGAAAAGTGTTTTTCCTCATAAAAAAAGTTAATTGTAAAATATAGATATATGTTTGAATAAAATTTTAAATTTTTTTAAAAAATTGCTTTTTTAAAGTGTGAATAAATTACTTTTTAAAATAATCAATTATAGAAATATGTAATAGAATATAAAAAATTAAATAATATTTTTTATAATTATATCAAAATGTAAAACAGCTTCGTAAATAGCTCTAAAAAATAATTAATTATTGATACTATCTTATATTCATTTTTTTAAAAGTTTACTCAATTAAAGGTACCGTGAAAATGGTACAAAAATTTTCCCTAGTTATTCCTTTCCTAGTGTTCTTCCTTAATGTAGAGGTTGGTGTGTTGTGTTGCTTTGTGTGCGTCAGAGTGAGCCAAATAGAAGAAAGAAATATATGGCTACGACGGTTTTGAAAGAAACAAAATCGCTATCGGCTATTGAGACGGCAGCAGTAGCAGCGGCGGAGGTGGAGGCGGTGTCCTGCGTGAAGTGCTGTTGCTGCGGGTTGATGGAGGAGTGCACGCAGGCGTACATTGCTCGCGTGAAGGAGAGGTACCAGGGTCGTTGGATTTGCGGGCTGTGTGCTGAGGCAGTGAAAGAAGAAAGGCTGAGGTCACAGAGAGACATGGTGATCACAACGGATGAAGCACTAAAGCGACACATGAAGTTTTGCCAACAGTTCAGGTCTTCGAGTCCTGCCAACAACCCCACCGAGGACTTCATTCTGGCCATGAAGCAGATCCTTTTCCGCACTTTGGATTCTCCCAGGAAAGACCGTAGTTTCACTTGTCGACCACTCGGTAGATCTCAGAGCTGTTTTTCAACCATACAAGGAACAACAACACAGGCAGAAACACACTCAGAGTGATTGTTTGGGGTTAGAGAAGAAATTGTACTAGATATAGAGGTAATAATAATAAAACAAAACTTTGACTCTAGCATTTGATTCTAACCTTTACTTTTAATTTTATTTAATCTTTTTTTATTTGTTACTTTTAATTTTATTTAATTAAGTTAATTGATATATAAAAAAAGATTAAATGAGATTGAAGACAAATGTTAAAATTAAAGATTAGAATCAAGTTTTATTCATAATACTAATAATAATAATTTAATAAACAGTGAACAATTACAAGCATTGGCTGAAATTGTGTCCTGCATTGTTTCGTTAGTTGTGTTTAATAATTTGGTTGGGGTCGTTGGTTTTTAGGATTGTGGTTTAGGTCGAGTTGGTCGTTTTATTTGACATTTGTGACTTGAGTGGATGATTGTTGGCAGGAGAGTCTCCCTTTCTTGACTTCAATGTAAATGTCATTACTTTTGGTTATCTCCGTTTGTATACTATCAATGGAATTTTAGTTTCTTTATGGTTGGGCCAAATTCAGCTTATGAAATTTCGTTGAAGTTTTTATTTTTATTTTTTACATAACATTTAGTTCAATCTTGATTTTCTCATTACACTTTTTCTTATACCATTTTTTACACCACTATCATATATCATTGATTACAACATTCACATGTGAATATTTTTCTTTTACTTAATCACAACCATTCACATGTGATGTAAAATGTGATGTAAGAAAAAAGTGATGTGAGATGAATATTTTTCCATTTAGTTTTGTGGCCAAATCATATTCTGTCTCTGGGCTGCAAACCAGGGCCACTCCCTTTTACGTCTTCTTTTTATTTCTTTGTTTTTGAAATCACTCCCTCTTCCCTTTCATCATTAAAATGGTTATTGTGTTATACAACTTACAATGATTCTTAATGGGATACTCACTCTTCAGAATCCGTGCTTACAATGATTTTTGAATGCCGAGTGATCTAAATAGAGTATGTAGTGGCATGATATCTTGAAGTTGCCTGTTCTTGGTTCTGGAAGAATCAAAAGCTATGGTTTATAATGCCAAATTAGCCTTGAGCTAATATATATTAGTAAATATAGTTCGAAAGATATTGCATAGGACTCTTGGGGTAAAACAAAAAAGAAAATGTCACTTTTTTCTCTATGATTCATGTTCACAAATCAATTATATATATGGTCCATTTCTACTTTGGTTGTTTCGTCAGCAGAAATTTGGAGGAGAAAGGTGTGATATCCAAAAATGAAAGCCTCTAACTCTTAAGCCACCCAATTACTATGTTTAACGAGGCATCTGAGAAGGATATCTGTTGGAAGAAAAGAAAAATATCTAGTGCCAGGGGTTCCATTGCTTGTGATGGTCGGACACATGGAAAATTTGTGCTCTATTAGGGGATGAAAGATGCCAAGATGTTGGTATAAAAATAAAATTTTTCGTTTCAAACAATTTTGAGGTATATTCGAAAGCTTAATATGAATGATATTTACTAAGTTATCATGAATTATATTTGTGCACTTGAATAGACACAAATACTTTGACTCTTTTAAAATCGAAATTGTTGTGAAATTTGAGAAAGTTACCAAAGTGATAATTTCGATTTGGTCTCAAAAGTTGACATCCAAAACGCTAGTAACTATACTTAAGACTTTTTTGAAGATAGAAGAGAAAGATTTCGATTAGAAGACACTAGCTGTTTGAAGATTCAAAACTTAAATTTAGATAAGATGTAGTTTGAATTAAATAAGAAGTTAACAACAGTTAAAAGTGTAAGATCCAGATAATACGAGGATTGCTAACAAATATTAGACAATTACTTTAGTTTTAGACACTTCTCAAAATCTTGTAAGGAAGATAGTTACTTAGGTTGTCTATAAATACCAAGAGAATAAAAATATTTAGAGGTTGGAATTCATTCACTTGCACACATATCTAAATATGCTCAAAGTCACTCTGACACAAAGAGCAAACTGGATAAGTCAAGTATGTTTCCATCTTGCTTCATTTATGTAAACTATACAATTTTAAAGCAAGTTTAATTGATGTTCATTTACTTCTCAAGTCATTTACATTTTTGCAAAATCTCTTCTACCCTTGATTGAGTGATCTTTTCGAGATCATATGATTCATTTTACTTGTTTTCTTTATTTGCCTTCATTTATCATTCTGTAATTTATTCTTCTATCAAGTTTACATTACAGTACTTTATTTTCTTGCATTTTACTTTTCGTGCAATTTAGTTAGATTGTTTTTATATGTTTTCTTTACTTTTTTATTACAGTTCTTTACATACTTTACTGCTACAGAGCTGTTACATTTTCATTTGATATTCACATCGCTTGTATTTAAATCGAAATTAATTCTGACATTCTAGTTGAAAAAACAAACCTCCAAGAACTTGAGAATCCATTTTCAAAAAGAGATTTCATTCTCAGATTGATAACCGGAATCAAATTTGTTTTTGATAAAAATCATACTAAACACATGGTATCTTGAAGTTGCCTATTCTTGTTTATGGGAGAATCAAAAGCTATGGTTTATAATGCCAAATTAGCCTTGATCTAATGTATATTAGTAAATATAGTTCAAAAGATATTGCATAGGACTCTTCTGGTAAAACAATACAGAAAATGTCACTTTTTTCTCTATGATTCATGCTCACAAATCAATTTCATATATGGTCCATTTCTACTTTGGTTGTTTCCTCAACAAAAATTTGGAGGAGAAAAGTGTGATATCCAAAAATGAAAGCCTCTAACTCTTATGCCACCCAATTACTATGTTTAACGAGGCATCTGAGAAGGATATATGTTGGAAGAAAAGAAAAATATCTAGTGTCAGGGGGTACATTGCTTGTGAGGTCAAACACATGGAAAAATTGTGCTGCCACACGATGTTGGTATAAAAATAAATTTTTTTGATTCAAACAATTTTGAGATATATTCTAAAGCTTAGTTTGAATAATATTCACTAAGTTATTATGAATTACATTTATGAACTTGAATAGACATAATTACTCTGATTCTTTTATAATCAAAATTATTGTGAAATTTGAGAAAGTTACTGTTCCGGATACTGACCGAAACCCAAGGTAGCCAAAAGGAGATCCACCGAAGTTCACAGAACGGAAAGTCGATGGAGTCAATTCTTAGGTTTGCCGATCAGTTTGGAGAATTTAGTCAATGTAATCAAAGGCTAATAGAATTGGAACATGCCCTGAATGACCGAAGAGCTAGCTTATATATGAATGTTTCTGATTCCAACCGTTTAAGGACATTTGAATCTCTTACCGGGTGGTCTACGTTATGTTTGGTCTTTATGATATGAACAATTCTAACGTTGGTCATCAAGTCGAGAACTTATGGCTATTAACGGTCATCGGATTTTGACCTGATGACCGTTAGCGGTCCATAATTTGAAACCTCGGCAATGGTCAGTCGGGTATGGGGATCCGAAAACTACCGTTCATTAGGTCGGCCCAATCGGTCAAGGACATAGGTGTCCCGATGACATTTTGGGCCATGACGATCCACAAATTTCACTTGGTTGATCTTTAGATTCGGTAGAGCTTTACTTTTGGGTACTACCTTGCATTAGGTCGCCGCAATCGGTCAAGGACATAGGTGTCCCGATGACATTTTGGGCCGATGCGGTCCATGACCCCCATTTCGGTCAATAAACAATTTTTATTTTTGACCGAACTTACTTTTCATCGCCTTGGATGAGGATGAGTCCAAAGCATAGTAAATTTCTCCTCTAACCAGGCGCTTTGTTATCTGTGCACGAAATTTAAATATAACTTGCCACGTGTCATGCCTTTATTTATCAAGGCGTCAACTATGTCACTTCACCATTAATACACCTGACTCCATCAAGGCCTTTAATTATTACGGTTCTTTACCTTCCGCCGTTAGATTCATCCAACAGTCCTGCTTAAAACTTTTCGTTTTCCTAGATTTTTTGTTTAGCGGTTTTATCACTTTAAAAACTGCCCAACTATGCTTCATTTATTCGTTTCTCTTCACTTCCCCAACTCTTCTTCTTGATCCTTCCTCTCCTCATTTTCCGCGTCTAGGAGAGATTTGAAAAGTGAAACTCAACACCCATTTTAACCCATTCGGTTTCCCATTCGTACAACGAAAACTCCCATTTTTCTTCACACACGCCTTTACGCACATTCCAGGTAACGTCTAGAATATAATCTTAATTTTCCTTTTGTTTTGGTATCCGTTTTTGAAAGAGAAGGGTGCGTTACTAGGATTTGTGTTTTATTCATCTTCTTCTCCAATCCAAATAGGTTAGTTCAGTGTTGAACTTCACTTTTAGTAAAAAGTTATTGTCGAGAGATTCCTCTAATTAGCTGTCCAAATCCATACTTTGGAAAAAATCCTAAAAGAAAATCTATAGATACATTAAACCCTACTGCATCAAACCAGGATGTCTAACCATCCGGCAAACACATCGGTAAGAGAAGAGTTGATGCCGAGCTACGACTGGGTTCACCCAGCCGTTAGCAAATTCCCTTCAGTTTACAATACGGTCGAGAGCATTACCGTGCTCCGACAATGTGTTCTGCTTAGCCGAGATGGTGATGAGGGTCGGTTTATCTGTCACCGTGTCGCAACGATGAGTTCGTATTCATGTCATCGTATGGCGATGATCAAGTCGGATGGGTGTACATGTACGAAACCTTTTTAACCGACTGAATTTAAAGCTACCTTTTACCAACTTCCAAATGGTTTCGGTACTTAGTCGTTTGAATGTCGCACCTTGCCAACTTCATCCTAATAGTTGGGCCTTTGTAAAGGCTTTCAAGTTTTGATGATCTTTCTTGATAAAGTTCCTAGCACAAGTTTTCTTTTTCTTTTTTCGGTGTAAAAAGGAGTCGGTAAAGGAGGTTGGGTTTCACTCTGACCATCCTCGTAAAAAACTTTTTTCAAACTTTTGACTCATCATATAAAAACTTCAAAAGTAAATTTTTCCGAGTTAAGACCGTCATGGCGACATACCTTTCTATGCCGACCAACTTGGGATAGAGATTCCCTCTTTATTGGAGAACAGAGCCGAAATCCATACTAAGTGTCGAATACTAAGCCTTTTGTCTACCGAAATAGAGACCTGTCGACTTCTTGGAAGAATGTTACGTTTCGGACATTAGTGTGTTTGTCAAATTTGGGGATTATCCAGACAAAATTGCAAATTTAATGAGTAAGTTTTAAATCCGATGTTTACTAACTCATTCTTTAACATAAACTGACTTTTAACCTTTTTGTTTTCGTTTTTCGAATCGATGGCTCCTCGGATGTCATTCGATGCAAGAAGTTCGTGAAAAGAAAGAACTTCCGACCGACGTGGTTGAGATAGACAAGACAACTTCCGATGTAGAGAAGATTGAGGCCCCAATTCATGTTGCCGATTCCTCCGAGACTCAATCGATTCAATAGTCGGAAAGAAAGCCGAGAAGAAGCCGATGAGGCGACCGAGACCCCGAAGGTTCCTCTTACCGAAGACGCCGAACACTAGGTGAGGGCTCTTCCTCGAGAATCGGGAATCACGAAGTGTGTTTGAGGCAACAATGGCTTCGATGCTAATGCGTATGGCCCTTCGCTTTGGGCATCTTCTTTTCCATTCGAGTCGTTTTGGAAACACAAATCTTACTGCCGGTGACAAGGAGAGGAAGGATAAGGTTGGTGGGATCGGTCTTTCGCCGATGGGCTGAAGTTCAACTCCTTAGAGCCACAAGTGCGATCGGTCGGTAGAACACGAGCTGGAAGATTCGAAAAAGAAGTTATCTTCTTTCAACTTATTATATCGATCGGAACTTGAAAAAGCTCAGCGAGCTCATCAGGAGGAAGTCTCAAACCTTAAAAAAGAAAATGAAGTCCTAAGGCAAAAAACTTCGCGTATTGACGATCTCGAGACCTCTTTTTCTTCCTTAGAGAATAAAAAGAAAGAGGTCGATGAAGAACTTTTGATTTTGAAGAAGGCAAAAGAGGATGCTGAGGAACAAAAAATAGAGGCCGACCGAGTCCTGATAGAAGCCTTGAAGTTGAGAGATACTCTTAAGACCGAATCGACAAGCCAAGCTTAAAGAGGAGGCGGCGAGTCAAGGAGGATCGCCGGTTTGAGTCCTGGTCTTGAGCGAGTAAAACTTCTTAACCCCGATGGAGTTTTTGACGATCGGCTAGGCGAGCTTGGTCCATTCAAGATTATAAGCGAAGGCCGAATAGTTGATCATCGCCAGAAGACGAAGATGAAGATGATTAACTTCAAGTTAACTTATGTAGTTTGTTGTTTTTGTTCTAACCGAAAGTCATTGTAATCCTGTTTCCATTAGTAAGCATTTCGTCTTTAATGTAACACCGAATGTGTTTGGAAATATTATTTCTTTGTCTTCGTTTGGAAATATTTGCTATTCCCTACCCAAGCTTTCCGAGGTATACTTACCCACGATTCCGAGGTATACCTAACAAAAACGTGTATAATAGTAATCATTTTAGGTCGGACAAATCACCGAAAACATGATTTTTACCATAAAATATATTATACGATTGTAGGTCGGACAATTTTGCCGGAAACACGATTTTTAACATAAACGTGTATAATAGTAATCATTTAGGTCGGACAAATTACCGAAAACACAATTTTTACCATAAAATATATTATACGATTGTAGGTCTACAATTTTGCCGAAAAAGCTATTTTTCACCGCTTTGGTAGGCATCGACTTTAATCGGTCCAAAGCCGGAGTATTTCATCGGCTTTGGTGCATCGACTTTGGTCGGCATTGGTAAAATCCTTGATTTCCTCGGCTTTGGTGGCATCGACTTTTCCTTAATAGCAGTATTTCATCGACTTTGGTATCGACTTTGGTCGACATCGGTGAAAAGCGGAGTCTTCCTCGACTTTGGTGGCATCGACTTTGTCGAGATCGGTGGCCGAAAAGTCTGAGTCTTTCATCGACTTTGGTCGGCATCGACTTTATTCGACATCATAGAAGAGAGTATTTCATCACCTGGTGGCATCGACTTTATATCGGCATCGGTGAAAAGCCTAATAATAAATACGTATCGAAAATATTTTAAAAGATGGTAACATTTTGATTTAAGTGTAAGATGTGCCTCGTTAAAACCTTCCAGACAAAACCCAGTGGGAAAAAACCTGGTAAGGAAAAAGAGTACATCATCCTCGAATAAGAGATTTTAACTATAAAACTTCCTTAAAGAGGCCGAGTTCCAACCTAGGAAGAATTTTGCCGATGAGTTCCCCATCCTTAAGCTCCTCCTCCAACAACCTCTTCAATTCGAAAAGGACCTTCCCGGTTGGCCGACATTTTCCCCTCACCTTGTGGTCTTCTACGAGTCTTCCATCTTGCGTAGCACCAAATCGCCCGATGAAAAGTTCTCGATCGACCTTGCGATTGTACTTCCTTGCCATCCTAGCTTTGTTTTCTACTTCGCGGATGTGGGCGACTTCCTCTCTTCTTCCAACAGATCAAGATCGGTCCTCCTATGCTCATCATTCGCGTCTTGGGAAAACGTCATTCTTCTAAAGCTCGGCTCACCGATTTCAACCGGGATCATAGCGTCGGCACTATACGTCAGTCGGAATGGTGTTTCTTGGGTCGAGGATTGGGCGTCGTATGATATGCCAATAGGACACTATGTAATTCTTCCTACCGAGCCCTTTAGCACGATCCGATCTTTTCTTGAGTCCCTTACAGAATTATCTTGTTTGCGCTTCGACCAAGCCATTGGTTGCAATGGTGCTTTCCGACGTAAAAACTTTAATACCATTCTTAAGACAAAATGCTCAAAAATTCTTGTCGATGAACTTGTTCCATTATCGAACACAATAATAAATGGTAAACCAAATGACATATAATATTTTTCCATACAAACCTTTTTACCTTTTCTCGACGTTATCTTTGAAAGTGGCTCGAAACCTCGATCCACTTCGTAAAGTAGTCGATTGCCACCACAATGTATTTCACTTGTCCTGCTGCGATTGGTAAAGGACCCAGCAAATCAATTCCCCATCTACAGAATGGCCATGGAGTGTCAAGGTTATGAAGTTTTTCCGGTGGGGCCCTGTGCAGACTTGAAAACTTTTGGCATTTTCACATTTTTGACGTACTCTTCAACTTCTTCATAGTAAGCCAATATAATCCCGCATTAAAACCTTGCCACCAAAGAACGTCCTCCGATGTGACTACCACAAACACCTTCATGAACTTCCTCCATTACCGACATAAATTGACTTCGCTCAATGCATTTCAGTAAAGGTAAGGAAAGTCCCCTCTTATATAAATCATCACCGATCAATACATAATAACTTGCCGACCTTTTAAGCTTCTGGGCCTTTTGTTCGTCGAGCAGTAAATCGCCATTTTTCAGATATTTAATGATCGGAACCATCCAAGAATTTGGGTCGGTGTTTATAACAAAAGATTCAACAGCATCAATGCTCGGACTTTCTATCACCTCCTGTATGACCGATCTATTGTTCCCGGCTCTCTTAGTACTTGCTAGTTTGGATAATAAGTTGGCACGTGCATTCTCTCTCAAAGTCTCTTGGAATGTGCGAAATTTTTCAAACTCCGCGAATTTCTTGACAATATCCTGCACCTTTGATAAATATTTTGTTAGCTGGGCATCTTTCGTTTGGAATTCACCCCGACACCATAACAATCATCACCGGGAGTCCGATTTTGCAATCAGTCGGGTTGCTCCCATCTCATCAGCAAGGGAAAGCCCAGCTAGGAAAGCTTCATACTTTGCCTGATTATTACTGGTTCGGAAATTGAACTTTAATGATTGTTCGATCAGAATCTCATTAGGCCCTCCAATATAATTCCTGCCTTACTTCCTTTCACATTCGATGCTCCATCAACAAAAAGATACCGAGGTCATTATTTGGGTCATGAGAGGGTGAGGATAGTTCAACCAGAAATCGGATAATACACGTGCCTTGATTGGTCCCCTAGGTTGATACTGGATATCAAATTCGAAAGCTCGACCGACCAAGAAATCATACGACCTTAATAGCTCCGGTTTTCTTAGAACTTGTTTAATAGGTTGGTCGGTCATGACAATTATTCGATGGCTTTGGAAATATTGTCGAAGACGCCTTGCCGTTACCACGAGGGCCAATGCCAATTTCTCTATCCTTTGATATCTGACTTCCGCTCCTTGCAGCACTCGACTCACGAAGTAGACTGGACGCTGGTCCCTTCCGTCTTCCTTAATCAATACCGAACTCAAAGCTTTGTCAGAGATAGATATATAAAGCAATAGAGAATCACCTTGTTCGGGTCTGGTTAAGATTGGCGGTGTGGTTAAGAAGAGCTTCAACTCTGCAAACGCCTTTTTCGCATTCCTCGGTCCATTGAAAATTAGTTGGTTTCTTTAAGCATAATGGAATAGCTCGGTCGGTGATTTTGTGAAACCTTGATGAAGCATAAAATTCTCCCCGTTAGTCTCTGGACCTCCTTGATTGACGACGGACTCCTCATGTCCATTATAGCTCTACATTTGTCCGGGTTGGCCTCAATCCCTCTATTGGTTAGGAGGAAACCGAGAAATTTCCCACCTTGAACACCGAACACACATTTCTCTGGATTCAATTTCATGTTGTATTTCCTTAATTGAGTGAAGATTTCTAGGAGATCTGAACAGTGATTACTGCTGGCCGGTGTCTTTACCACCATATCGTCAACGTACACCTCAATGTTTCTCCCGATTTGGTCCTTAAATATTTTGTTCATGAGTCTCTGATAGGTCGCCCCAGCATTCTTCAGACCAAAAGCCATGACTCAGTAACAGTAATTCCCGAACTCGGTGATAAAGGCGGTTTTCTCCTCGTCTTCCTGATGCATCCTGATCTGATTATATCCCGAATAGGCATCCATGAAGCTAAGGAACTGATAACCGGATGCACCGTCGACCAACCGATCTATGCTTGGAAGAGGGTAGGAGTCCTTCGGACAGGATTTGTTCAAATCGGTAAAATCCGTGCACATCCTCCACTTCCCTATTGACTTCTTGACCATGACCACGTTAGCTAGCCACGTGGTATACTCAACCTCCCTTATGAAACCACCTCCAATGATTTTTTGGTTTCTGAGCGGCGGCCTCATTTCGGCTCCGAGCTTCCGCTTCTTCCGAGCAACGGTTTTATCTTCATTTATTGAAAGTTTATGAGTAATCACCTCTCGGGTCAATTCCTAGTAAGTATCTTTAAACACATCGGCGTTGTCCTTCAATAGCTTCTCCAAATCGTTCTTGACATCGGTGGAAGGTTGGAACCGATGCGGGTTACCTTTCGGTTTCGGCCCCGTGGATATAACCTGCAAATCTTCTATTGGTTGAGGTCGATCCTACTCATCACCCTCAATCTAATTCGATATTAATGTGCAAGGATTTGCTGACGACTCAACTCAAAAGTCGCACACCTCTTTTGGTTTTGGCTTCAGTGTTTCGTTATAACATATTCTTGCCTCTCTTTGATCCGCATGAACCACACCTATCTCACTTTTGGAAATGGGAAACTTCATTGTTAAATGCGGGTTGACACCACCGCTCCCAAAGAATTAAGAGAAGTAGCTCCAAGGATAATATTATATGGAGTATGAGAATCAATAACCAAATATTTAACAAGAATTATTTTTAAGAGTGTACTGTTCGAAAGTCGTTCGAAGTTCGATATACCTTTTACATTTACCTGCTCACCTGAGAAGCCGATCAGACACCCATCAAACGGTTTTAACTCGGATTCTGGAATTTGCAATCTTCGGAGAGTTGACAAATAAAGTATATCTGCCGAGCTTCCCTGATCGACCAAGACCCTTCTGATCTGGAAATTTCCGGCGATGATGGATATCACCATTGTAGTCGTCCAAGTTTTCATCGAGACTGTGAAATCTTTCTTGGAAAAAGAGATCACCGGCTCTCTTCACATTGTACTTTGGGAAGGATGACTTATCGACATGACATCGGAGGTGTTTTTTTCGAGATGAATTCGAACTCCAATCCTCCATATCCTCCATTATGGTGTGATCACTCCCCGATCACATGATCCCGAGTCCGAAACAAAGAACGACAACTTTAATCTTTTCTCCTGAGCTCGGACTCCTTTAATCTGGAATGATTTTCGTCTCTTGTCTCTTTTATCTCTCTACACGGCTTCTACGCCGATATATGTATTTTCCAAGATGACCTTCTCGGATGAGTTGCTCAGTCTTTTTAACGTAATGCATTCTTCGGTTGAATGTCCGTATACCTTATGAAACTCGCACCTTTTGGTCTTGTCAACATTTGGCGGGGTCCTTTGTTTTCCTGCATTCATTGGAATTTGAATCAAACCAAGTGCTATATATTTCTCGAAGAATTTGGTCCTGAGGGGTGTTCAAAGGGGTATATCTGTCAAAGATAGATCGAACTCTTCCAACGCCTCCCTCGAGCCTCGATTAAACCTTTACGATTGGTCATTATTGCGTGTTGCGTTTAATTGGATCGGCCCCCTTGAAATTTTTCTAACAAAGTCGAATGGAGATGTGAGAGTTTGCTCTGTTCTACCGCCGTTTCCCGGATCGAAAAATTGCCGCTCCATCTGCTTTCTTGCAAGGGCTATCTCCTCCATGTTTATGTACCCTGCAGATCTACCTCGCATCATCAAGGTCCAAAGGGGCTTTATTCTAAGGAATCAAGCAAATGGTCCATTAACCCCGCCATGATTGCATGTAAGGATACTTGCATTTGAGATCTTTAATCTGAACCGCTTCCTCCCGAATCTCCGCATAAATTCTTTAAGGGTTCATCTCTTCCCTACTTTTAAATTGATCGAGACTTGCCGAAGTCTTCGATGCGTCTGCTTGTAGAAAAATGGTTAAGGAATTTAATTGACAATTCAAAAAAGTCATAGATTGAACCTTTCGAGGCTTGAAACCCAAAGTAAGGCCGACTTCTTCGGTGTTGTCGGGAAAGCCCCATTTAATCGGATCCGACCCGCCGTTGAGAAGCATCATAGAATTAAACATCGTGAGATGCTCCTGTGGATCGGTCGTTCATCGTACAATTCCATAGTTGGAAGCAAAGCCTTCCGGAGTTTGATCGACATTATGAAGTCCGAAAATGGATGATCCGCATGGGAAAGAGTGATTCTTATGGTTCGTGCCCGCACACGAACTTCGATCGGTTACTTATGGTCGAGAACGTTGATGAAATTCCGTCGCTACGTCCTCATCAAATAACCCTTCGACCTCCCTTTCGGGTTAGCTACATGTTGTTCTCTGTTGTGCATTCGACCAATCTTCTGATCAATGCGGTACAGAAAATGTCCCTTATTGCTTGCATAAGCATCTCCATTGAACCGCTCACAAGATCAACCGGGGTCTCGCCATTGATGGTCCACGGTTTGATTTGTGGCCATAAGTAATAGGAAAAGTGGACTTTTCGGATAACGAGTTGGTTGCTTCCAGGTAGGAAAAGTTTTACCTAGCCCTCGGTGGGCGCCAAATGTTACGATGTTTACCGAAACCCAAGGTAGCTGAGGAGATCCACCAAAGTTCACGAAACGGAAAGTCGATGGAGTCGTTCTTAGGTTTGCCGATCGCTTGGAGAATTTAGTCAATGTAATCAAAGGCTAATAGAATTGTGAACATGCCACACGATGTTGAGTAGCTTATATATGAAATTTTCTTTCCAACCGTTTAAGGACATTTGAATCTCTTACCCGGTGGTCTATGTTATGTTTGGTCTTTATGATATGAACCGATTCTAACGTTGGTCATCAAGTCGAGAACTTATGTATTAACGGTCATCGATTTTGACCTGATGACCGTTAGCGGTCCATAATTTGAAACCTCGGGCAATGGTCAGTCGGGTATGGGGATCCGAAAACTACCGTTCATTAGGTCGGCCCAATCGGTCAAGGACATAGGTGTCCCGATGACATTTTGGGCCAGTACGGTCCAGTTACTAAAGTGATAATTTTGATTTGGTCTCGAAAGTTGAGATCCAAAACGCCAGTAACTACACTTAGAAATTTTTTAAAGACAGAAGAGAATATTTTGATCAAAAGACAGTAGGTATTTGAAGATTCAAAATTTAAATTAAGATAAGGTGTAGTTTGTATTTAAATAAGAAGTTAGTAGTGGTTAAAAGTGTAAGATCTAGACAATACAATGATTGTTAATAAAGATTAGGCAGTTCCTTTGGTTTTAGACACTTGTCAAAATATTGTAAAGAAAGTAGTTATTGAAGTTGTTTTTAAATACCAAGAGGATATAAATATTTAGAGGTTGAAATTCATTCACTTGCACACATCTCTAAACACGCTCAAAGTCATTTTGATGCACAAGAGCAAACTCAGATAAGCCAAGTATGTTTCCATCCTCTTTCCTTTATGTAAACTTTACAATTTCAATGTAAGTTTGATTCAAGTTCATTTAATTCTCAAGTCATTTACATTTATGCAAAATCTCTTCTACTCCTGATCGAGTGATCTTTTCGAGATCATTTGATTCATTTTACTTGTTTTCTTTACTTGCCCTCATTTATCATTCTGCAATTTATTATTCTATCAAATTTACATTACAATACTTTATTTTCCTGCATTTTATTTTTCGTGCAATTTAATTCGATTATTTTTATATGCTTTCTTTACTTTTTTATTACAGTTCTTTACATACTTTACTGCTACAAATCTGTTACATTTTCATTCGATATTCACATCTCTTGTATTTAAATCGAAATTAATTCTGACATTCTGGTTGAAAAAACAAACCTTCAAGAACTTGAGAATCCATTTTGAGGAAAATATTTCCTTCCCTTATTGATAATCAAAATCAAATTTGTCTTTGACAAAAATTATACTAAACACATGGTATCTTGAAGTTGCCTGTTCTTGTTTATGGAGAGAATCAAAAGCTATGGTTTATAATGCCAAATTACCCTTGAGCTAATATATATTAGTAAATATAGTTCGAAAGATATTGCATAGGACTCTTCTGGTAAAACAAAACAGAAAATGTCACATTTTTCTCTATGATTAATGTTAACAAATCAATTTCATATATGGTCCATTTCTACTTTGGTTGTTTCCTCAGCAAAAATTTGGAGGAGAAAGGTGTGACATCCAAAACTGAAAGCCTCTAACTCCTAAGCCACCCAATTACTATGTTTAACGGGAAATGTCTAATATGAACTACTTGTAAAGTGGTCCATAAATGGAGTAATTGATTTTTTGTTATTAATTTATTATTAAAATAAATCAATAATTGAGATAAAAAATAATAGATCTTTATAGATTTTAATTAATAATATTTATATTTATACATAAATTTAATTAAATTATTCTTTTTTTTCTTTTATGAATAATTATATATACAAAAAATTTATAAATTTTAACTAATAATTTTTATATACATTTAGATATACATATAAATACTGTCTAATAAAAAAAATGATTAATCTATAAACCATTTCTCGAGTGGTCGATATTAACCTTCTCCTGTTTAACGACGCATCTGAAAAGGATATCTGTCGGAAGAAAAGAAAAATATCTAGTGTCGGGGTCCATTGCTTGTGATGGTCGAACACATGGAAAAATTGTGCTCTAATAGGGGATGAAAGATGCCAAGATGGGATCATTGTGTGCAATGAGTTACTAGAAAAAAACCCGTACTTTATAGGCCCACTACAGCTGCGAGTTGTAAAGTGCTAGACCCTCATGATAAGGATACACAAACCGTGAAATCTTATCTGAAGTGCTTTGCTTCGTGCATACGATCGAACTTAGAAGTTGACCGGGGGTGATCCCAAAATCATGTGTTGTTTTCTGCTGCTGTCACGCCCATTGGTTTTGTTAGTCATTTGATACACTAATAATGGATTAATGAAACATCAATTCTACATATACATATTTACATATATTATTTTATATTTATACAAAATTTTCACCATAAACTCTTCTATTTTTTACACATTTACACTTTAATTCTGTAACATATTCCTAATGTGAAGAGATGTGCTCTTAAATTATATGTAGAAAGCACTATTCTTAATGAAAAGGCTAAAGAGCCTGGGAAAATAAATTAGAGTAATGTTGGATGTACAACTCTAATGTGCACATTACCTCACATCCCACATTACAATAAAGTTGTAGAATCAATGTATAGGTGTATAGAAAATGAGATAGAACTAGTTATAATTAGATGATAAAAATTATATAAATATGTGTAGGAAGCATTATTCAATAAAATTTATCTCTCACTTTTGTGAACTCACCAAGAACATTTTATTTGCTCTATACGAGCTAAATTTGGACAACAAAATTTGAACTCTCTAGTAGGGTGATCTCGGGTCTTTGTTGACATGATGACTCAATCAATTCGACCCAATCCAACTAAAATTTTTTGAGTTAGTTCGGGCAATCAGGTTTGTTCAAGTAGAACTCAATTAAATCGACCAGTCATCAATTCGGGTAACGGGTTAAAAAAATCAACCCAATGACCCGAATGTAAAACATTGTTGCTTTTCATATTAATCACTAAAATCATCAAATTCACACAATCAAACTTTCATAAATCAAACTCAAACCATTTAGTGCCCTGGCCCTCTCCATAGGACCACCTTCTCCATCCTTGTTCCTTCGTGGTCACTACTTAGCATCCCAACCTCTACTCCAACGGAGCCACTATGACAATGCCTTCCGCCCTCAGCTTGCGACAGCAATGTTGCATTCGATAGTAGTCCTTAGCTCAGTGTGGTGGTACGATAATGAAGCTTAGGTCTCACCTCGTCGCGAATCTCGATGGCAATTGACGTCCTTCCGTTGGCGTGGTTTTGTTCTTGGGTCTCCACCCTCACCTCAAACGTCTTCGTCCTTAATTTCCTCTACATGTTGTCTTTCTCTCTAGCGATTCTCTCTCTATCAAGCACACCTTATCTTCAAGTTTATTTTGCATAAAGATCCAAACTTTATACTATGGTAAGTTGGAGTGGGGTGTGGGTGACGAAGGTGAACTCTATGTTTGTGTGTGAAGCCAATAATGGACTCATAAGGTGTTTATTTATTTTTTCTGAGGGAGTAGAATTTTTTTTATTTTTTATTCATACTGAAGAAAATGGGGAAAAAAATCTTGGAAGCCGATGAACCGACCTGACCCGACCCAACCTAATGTTGGTCAATTTGGTTCGGTTCAGGTTAGTCGGGTTTAATGATTTAATTTGCTAGTGCAAATACACACCAACTAATGTATTTTGGTGTATAATGATGAATCGTTAACATGCCATATTTTTACAGTTCAATTCTTTAGTTTTTCATATTCTTTTTATTTATTTTTATTAAATTTTGTTCATGAATTTTGTTATATTTTTAATATTGTTTGTTTATGTTCTTATTAAGTGCTTTGTGTGTTTTTGTCAGGTAATTACTCATGGAGAAGACTGGATGATCAAAGAAGCAAAGAAAAGAAGAATTTTACAGCAGTGTTTAGCGCTTGAGTGCTGAAAGTGGAGCGCTTGAGCGCCCAAAGCGTATATAGCAGTGTTAATTTAGTGTCCCAACTCCTGAGCGCTGGGTGAAGAGCGCTTGAGCGCGCAGGAGGTAGCAGCAGACATCTGGCTGCGTAATAGACCATGTGATTTTCAATATATGGGAAAAGTTATGTCAAATTCAACACAGACAGAGACAGACAGACATTGAACACATTACGCAGAAAATCCTTAATCCCGATAAGGTTGTTTTGCAGTAGCAGACCTTGGAGGACGGCTTTGAAGGAGGATTCAATTCTTGAAGGCTTGAAAATCATAATCTCCATTAAAGGAGTTTTGATTTCTCTTTTTTTCTATTTTCCCCTTTTCTTTGGGTTTTTTCTCTTTCTTTCTAGTTTTCCTCTTTCTTTGGGTTTTCTTTCCATGGGTTTGTATCTTGATATGGGTTTGTTTGAATTGAGCATTGTGTTTGGATATATATCTTTGAAGACTTGTTTTGATGATAACAAATGGGAAGACTAAATGAAGATGATAAATAGACTAAGTCCAAGTTTATATTTGATTAGCATTAGGACTTAGGTTTTGTTGTACGGAACTCACTTTGATATCACTCTATTTTTGAAAGAAAAGATAAAACTTGTTTTAAAATAAACTTAGTATCTTTAAAACATCTTCTCCAAATCTGTTTTACACTGATTTATTCGAATAGAGCTTAGTCTATTCGAATAAAACCCTTTACGAGATTCTGTGTTTAAAAACGTTATTCGAATAGCATGACTTTTATTCGAATAACTGAGATCTTTCAGAATTGTGCTTTTAAGTGAGTTATTCGAATAACTCAAACGTTATTTGAATAAACCTTTTCTATCTGAACTTGTCTTTTAAACTTTATTCGGATATTTTAGCTTTTATTCGAATAACCTCTTCATTTTTAGAACTCTGGTTTTAACAGAGTTATTCGAATAACACATTGGTTATTCGAATAACCCATTTCAGATGGCTTTTCACGTTGGTTTTAGATACAGTGTTATTCGAATAAGCTTTTCTTCTATTCGAATAAACACGAAGCTCATGATCACGAATATGGAAACAGACAAGCTTTCAAATTAGTTTTAAATGGTTTTAATTATACCCAAACGACTATCTCAGTGTTTTTCCCTATAAATAGCAACCTTGGGTCACGAATTTCTTTGCCCATAACTCTGAGCTATTTTCTGGTTGCTCTAATCTGTGAAAATTATTTTCTACGTTCTTTTTGATTAAAAACTTTGAGCTATTTCTGTGAGAGTTCCATTAGCACTTCAATTTGTATTACCTACTCTGAGTGAGAGTTTCTCTTCATCTATTTTCTGATAATTTGTATCGAGGGTGAGGCATCCCTCAAGGTTTGTATAAAGGGTGAGGTATCCCTGTAGGCTGAGGCTTTAGTACAAGGGTAGAGTTTCCCTATGTGTGAAAAGTGCTCTTTTGTGTAACAGTAGTAAGCACCTATTGAAGCTTGTATACTTAGTGAAAAAATTCATCTTTCGAGGACTGGACGTAGACCACAAGTGGGTTAGTGGTCGAACTAGGATAAATACTGTGTCTGCTTCTCTCTTCTTAATCTCTTTACTTTATGCAATTTAATTTACTGCATATTTATTTTTCGCTGCTCTTTATTATTTTTTTTCTTCTTCTCGTTCCTTCTATGCATTTATTTATTAAGTTTTTAATATTAGTTTTTGATAAAAAGAGGTTTTTCGAAAAAGTTTTATACTCAATTCACCCTCCCTCTTGAGTACTGGAAGCCACTTGGTAACAAGTGGTATCAGAGCTAGACTCTTGTATAAAGAGCTTAGCAGCTTCAAGAGAACATGGCTTCTTCAAATGATTTTTCAGAAGGATCTTCCATAAACCGACCACCCTTTTTCAATGGGGATGGTTATGCATATTGGAAGGAAAGAATAAAAATCTTCATCGAAACTATTGATTTAGATGTATGGGATGCTGTCAAAAATGATGCTTTTATACCCACACATGAGGTCAATGGTGTAAGGACCGAAACACCACGAAATAAATGGTCTGATGAAGACAAAAGAAAAGTTCAATTTAATTTAAAAGCCAATAATATTATTACTACTGCTTTGGGATATGATGAGTTTTTTAGAATTTCAAATTGTAAAACTGCTAAAGAAATGTAGGACACTTTGCAAGTTACCCATGAGGGTACTAGTGAAGTTAAGAGGTCGAGAATCAATTCTGTAACTCGTGAATATGAACTATTCAGAATGAACTAAGGAGAAAGTATTCAGGAAATACAAAAGAGGTTCACCCACATAGTTAATCATCTTGCATCTTTAGGCAAAAGTTTTTCTAACGAAAATTTGATTAACAAGGTTTTGAGATGTCTTAGTAGGATTTGGCAACCTAAGGTAACAGCTATTTCAGAATCGAGGGACTTATCTACAATGACTCTAACTACTCTCTTTGGAAAACTTCATGAGCACGAACTGGAACTGAGCAGATTAAGTCAAAGGGAAGAAAATGATAAAAAGAAAAAGGGGATAGCACTCAAAGCCACTTCCTCAACACTTGACAATGATGATGAAGAAAATGAAGAAAGCTCAGAGAACATCGAGGTAAGTGAAGAAAATCTAAGTTTGTTGGTTAAAAAGTTTGGTAAATTTCTCAGGAAAAAGGGAACGCAAAGAAGACCTCCCTTCCCTCCGAAGAAGACTTATTACAAAGGCAAAGGAGCTTCATCGACTCCAACTTGCTATGAATGTGGCAAACCTGGTCACATAAAAATGAAGTGCCCAGTTTACCAAAAGAAGAAGGAGAAATTTGAAAAGAAGCCCTTCAAGAAAAGGAAAGGAAGAAAAGCCTATATAGCATGGGATGAGAACGACATGGATTCAACTGATAGCTTAGATAGCGAGGAAGCTCAACTATGTCTCATGGCAAAAGGAGAAGAAGAAGAAAGCGAAAATGAGGTAAGTTCTAATACTACTTTATTGCCTTCTTACGATGAGTTACAAGACGCTTTTGAAGAATTACATGAAGAATCTTTAAAATTGACAAAAATTATTTCTTCTTCTAAGAAAACAATTTCTTCTCTAGAAAATCAAATTCTTGTTTTAAATAAAGAAATAGAAGAATTAAAAATTAAAAATGAAACTTTGGGAATCATTGATGCATGCACAAATCATTCTTCACATGCTTCTACTTCTTCATCTTGTTCTTCATGTCATATGCTTGAAAAAGAAATTGAAGACTTAAAGAACACTCTTTCTAAATTCACATTTGGAAGGGATAACTTAAATATTTTATTAGGAAGACAAAGAGTGATTTTTCAAAAAGTCGGGATAGGTTATAACCCGAAAAATCAACAAAAACTTTATAAAAACTTCTTTGTGCATTCTAGTGTTTCAAGTAGTCCTTTTATTAAATGTTTCTACTATGGAAGGAAAGGACACAGTGCATCAACATGTAATGCAAGGAAAAACATAAATACAAAAATTAAAACAAAAATGGTTTGGGTTCCCAAGGGTACTATACCCAAAACTGACACACAAGGACCCAAGAAAGTTTGGGTACCAAAAGTTAAAAATTAAACTTGTGCTGTAGGTGTACTTGAAAGCCATGAGTTCAAATTGGTATCTCAATAGCGGCTGCTCCAAGCACATGACCGGGGACGACTCAAAATTCACCATGCTTATTCCCAAGAATCATGGACACGTTACTTATGGTGATAACAACAAGGGAAAAATTCTTGGAATCGGCAAAGTCGGTAAGAACCCTAACTCCTCTATTGAAAATGTGCTACTTGTTGAAAGCTTGAAACATAACTTGCTAAGTATTAGCCAATTATGTGATAAAGGAAATAAAGTAATATTTGACTCAAACTGTTGCATAATTGAAGATAAAAATGACAAGCATGTTAAATTCATTGGTCATAGAGTAAATAACATCTATATGATTAGTCTTGATGATATATCTTCAAATGATGCGAAATGCCTTTTAAGTAAGAATGATGATTCATGGTTATGACATAAGAGAATTGCACACATTCATATGGATCACTTAAAGAAGTTGGTCTCTAAAGAGCTAGTAATTGGTCTACCCAAGCTTAGTTTTGTAAAAGATAAATATTGTGATGTATGTCAAAAGGGTAAACAAATAAATGTCTCTTTTAAAGCAAAAAATATAGTTTCAACTACTAGACCTTTACAACTTTTGCACATGGATCTTTTTGGACCTTCTAGAACTATGAGCTTTGATGGGAATTACTATACTTTAGTGATTGTGGATGATTTTTCTAGGTTTACATGGACTTTATTTCTTGCAAATAAAAATGATGCATTTCTAGTTTTTAAAAGACTTGCCAAAGTTAT
Source organism: Ormosia semicastrata (assembly GCA_029884595.1). NCBI lineage: Eukaryota > Viridiplantae > Streptophyta > Magnoliopsida > Fabales > Fabaceae > Ormosia > Ormosia semicastrata. The sequence continues at coordinate 12,446,067 of JAQQTO010000063.1, read as the reverse complement.
TCAAAATAAAAAAGGTTTTCAAATCTCTTCTATAAGAAGTGATCATGGTGGCGAATTTGAAAACAATGTTTTTGAAAATTACTGTGATGAACATGGCATTAATCATAATTTCTCTACCCCTAGAACTCCGCAATAAAACGGAGTTGTAGAAAGAAAAAACCGTTCTTTAGAAGAAATGGCGAGAACTATGCTTAATGAGGCTGCTCTTCCTAAATACTTTTGGGCGGATGCTGTAAGTACAACTTGTTATGTAATGAACAGGGCTCTTATAAGGCCTATTTTAAAGAAAACCCCATATGAGTTGTATAAGGAAAGAAAGCCGAATGTATCACATTTTCATGTTTTTGGATGCAAATGTTTTGTTTTAAATAATGGAAAAGATAATTTAGGCAAGTTTGATGCTAAGTCTGATGAAGGTATATTTCTTGGTTATTCAAATCATAGTAAAGCTTTTCGTATATATAATAAAAGAACTATGACTATTGAAGAATCTATACATGTTGCATTTGATGAAACTGACCCAAATGGATCGAGAAAGGATCTTGTTATTGATGATGTTGCAGAGGTCTTGGCGAAAACACATTTGGATAGTAAAGAAAAAGAAATCAAGGAGCAAGAGGATAAATAAAGACAAGAAGATTCGTAAGGCTTGGAACTTCCCAAAGAATGGCGAACTTCAAAATATCATTCCCTTGATTAGATTATTGGTGATGTATCTAAAGGCGTAAGTACTCGTAACTCTCTTAGAAATACATGTAATCACTTAGTGTTTGTTTCTTAAATTGAACCTAAGGATTTAATTGAAGCTTTTGATGATGAACATTGGATCTTAGCTATGCATGAGGAATTAAATTAGTTTGAAAGAAATCAAGTTTGGGAATTAGTTGCTAGACCTAATAATCACCCTATAATTGGAACTAAATGGGGTTTTAGTAACAATCTTGATGAAAATGGGTTAATAACTAGAAACAAAGCTAGATTGGTTGCTAAAGGATATAATCAAGAAGAAGGAATAGATTATGAAGAAACCTATGCACCTGTAGCTAGATTAGAAGCTATTAGAATGTTACTTGCCTATGCTTGCATCATGGATTTCAAATTATTTCAAATGGATGTCAAGAGTGCTTTTCTAAATGGTTTTATTCAAGAAGAGGTATATGTTGAACAACCTCCGGATTTTGAAAATCATGAACTACCCAACCATATTTTTAAACTTAAAAAAGCTTTATATGGTTTAAAGTAAGCTCCTAGAGCTTGGTATGAAAGGTTGAGTAAGTTCCTTTTAGAAAATGATTTTTCAAGAGGAAAAGTCGATACTACTCTTTTTATTAAAAATAAAAAGCATGATATTCTTCTTGTGCAAGTGTATGTGGATGATATTATCTTTGGTGCTACTAATGAATCCATTTGCAAAGAATTTGCTAAGACAATGCAGAATGAATTTGAAATATCAATGATGGGAGAATTGAATTTCTTTCTCGGACTTCAAATCAAACAAACGAACGAAGGGACTTTCATAAGTCAAATCAAATACTGCAAGGAATTGCTTAAGAGATTCGAAATGGAAAACGCTAAACACATGGCCACTCCGATGGGCACTTCTTGCTACTTGGACAAAGATGAAGGAGGTAAATCAGTAGAAATAACGAAATATAGAGGTATGATTGGATCTCTCCTTTATCTTACTGCTAGTAGGCCAGATATAATGTTTAGTGTATGCATGTGTGCTAGATATTAGGCAAACCCTAAGGAGTCTCATTTAAGTACTGTTAAATGAATAATGAAATACCTAGTAGGCACTTCACAAATGGGCTTGTGGTACCCTAAGGGTGCCTCTTGTAGCCTAATAGGCTATTCTGACTCTTATTTTGCTGGGTGTAAATTGGACAGAAAAAGTACTAGTGGGATATGCCACTTGCTTGATAGTTCTTTAGTTTCTTGGCATAGTAAGAAACAAAATAGTGTGGCTTTGTCTACCGCCGATGTTGAATATGTTGCAGTCGAGAGTTGTTGTACTCAAATCCTATGGATGAAGCAACAACTTTTAGACTACGGTCTTCAGCTTGATCACATACCGATAAGATGTGATAACACTAGTGCAATAAATATCTCTAAGAATCCCATACTGCATTCTAGAACAAAGCATATAGAGATAAGACATCACTTTATCAGAGATCATGTACAAAAAGGGGATTGCATTCTTGAGTTTGTTGAAACATCTAAGCAACTTGCAGATATTTTCACTAAACCCTTAGCAAAAGAAGCATTCTTTTATATTCGAGGAGAATTGAGCATAATTGATCAATCCAATATCTAATTGCATGTTTTATTGCTGAATATTATCACATGAATATATGCTTTGAATTTCTTGAACGTATGCTTTTCTGTGCTTCTTTGTTAGGTTTATTCGAATAAGCAAGCTTTTATTCGAATAAACTTCCTTACTGCTTGTGTTGAATATCAGCTTTATTCGAATAAAACATAGTTTATTCGAATAAACTGGCTTTTGTGTTACAAACTGTTTATTTTTCATCTCTGTCTATTCGAATAAAATCCCTCCTTATTCGAATAACCAGACTCCTTCTTTTATCAGTATCTGTTTTTCCCTCTGTCTATTCGAATAAACCTCAGGTTATTCGAATAACCTGAACCTCGTTTTATCAGTCTTGACTGATAGCCCTCAGTCTATTCGAATAACTCCCATAGTTATTCGAATAAACCCTGTCAGTTGGCCAAAACGCTTGGCTTTCCTAGATGCTCTATTCGAATAGATCCCACCCCTATTCGAATAAACCCTAACAGAAACACCTTTTCAGTTTCCTACGTGTCTGTCTTTCCAGTTTCCCAGCAAGGTTTATTCGAATAAACCTTTGTTTATTTGAATAAACACGAGGCCTTCTTTAAATAACCCATGCGCGCCCAAACGTTTTCACCCTCTATCTTCTTCTCTGCTCTTCACGTCTCCATAGCTCCTGCCATCTCAAACTTGTTTACCCCTGAGTTTTCACTATTTCTCACCTTCTTCCACCATGGCCTCCTCCTCCAGCAAGCACCCACGCACGAAGAATGCTCCATGCAACAACCCTCTTGATCTAATAAGGCTCTCCTCCAATGAAGAGCATAATGCATGCTTTATCACGCACTTCTGGGAGCGTAACTTAGTCCAACCCAAGTACCTTGACCTCTCTTTCTTCCAGCAACACTGAGGCTTCGACTTTCTGACCCTGCTGCAAAACCAGGGAGTTCTTCAGCTCTACTCTCACCGGGTCACCATTTATCCAGCTCTGGTGAAGATGTTCTTTTGCAATCTGGAATTTGATGGCCAGAATCTTCTCTCTGAGGTCTGTGATCAGAACATTGTGATCACACCGCTGGACTAGCTGACTCTGTTTGGACTACAGTTCTCTGGCGCCCTTGTTGAAGATGGTGACACCCCGTTTCTTGAAGAGTTCAACAAACTTCAGGCGATTGAGGACTTGCTGAAGCCTGGCCAAGCCCTGCCTGACAAGGGTCTCAAGGGGGTATACTGAAGAGCCAAGATAGGCTTCTGCATTACGCCTTCGCTCATATCTTGGCTCCCCACGGTGGCAACTACGCTTACCTCAGCGAGGAAGACATCTTCATGTTGTGGTTTCTGAAGAATGACCATCAGATCAACTAGCCTGTGTTTATCATGAGACACATGATGAGGGCCAAGGGCAAGGAAAAATCAGACCTGCCTTATGGCATTCTCGTCACTACATTGCTGAGCAAGTATCCTCAGGTCTTGGAGACTGAGCGAGCCATTGCCTTGACTCACCACAACGTCTTTGGCGCCCACACCTTACGCAAAATGAAGATGATCCAAACCGATGAAGGCTGGGTGTACCCAGATGAGGTTGCTGAGGATGAGCTTGACCCTGCTGACGCCCCTACTGCCCCCGTTGATGCACCTGCTGCTGCTGCTGCTCCTGTCACTTTAGAACAGATCATGGCCACCTTGCAGGATAACAGAGCTTAAATGGAACATACCTTCTCTATTCTATTTGATAGAATAGAAGGTGTTGAACGTGAGGTTGCTTTGCCCTCCGACCTGCTTCACCCGCTCCCGCACCCGCCTTCTTCACCACCACCTCCGGATACTTATTTCTAGGATCTTTAGCTCTTAGGCTATCTGTTTTTGTCTTCATGTTATTTATTTCTGGCTCTTGTAATTGAATCTTTTTTATTAATACATAAATAAAATTTCCTGTTGATCTATTGATCTGAGTATGTTTCCTTTTAAGCACTTTTATATATGTTTATAGGACTTACCCCTCCTTTTTGCTCATGACAAAAGGGAAAGAAAAAATTTGATTATTTTGAATGTAATTGAGAAAAGATAGGTAAACTTAAAATGAGATTGGATTCAAATTGAAAGGGGGAGCTGCGCACATATTTGATATACATTACCTCTTAAAATTAAAAAGGAGGAGTAAGCTTTACCTCTTTGTGAATTCCAATTATATGCACTAACGCTTTTCTCATTGATAGTTTGTCATCATCAAAAAGGGGGAGAATGTGTTTGGATGCATATCTTTGAAGACTTGTTTTGATGATAACAAATTTGAAGACTAAATGAAGATGATAAATAGACCAAGTCCAAGTTTATATTTGATTAGCATTAGAACTTAGGTTTTGTTGTACGGAGCTCACTTTGATATCTCTCTATTTTTGAAAGAAAAGATAAAACTTGTTTTTAAATAAACTTAGTATCTTTAAAACATCTTCTCCAAATTTGTTTTACACTGTTAAGCTCAACACATACACAATCCTTAACATGCCATCAATCAAGCTTCCAATCATGCAAACAATTATAAGGCTTCAAAAGGGGACCTAGGGATATAATCATTTAAGGGTAAGCTTGAAAGGCTCAACCGGTCCAAACAATGCCCTAATCATTTCCTCAACCATGCACAATCTAAGATTTCGCCTCAAGAGAGTTGCAAAACAATTTCAAGGATAGTAGAAATCATCCACATGCACAATCCATAAACATTCTCTAAATAAGCACTCAAATCTTTCCAAAGTTAAACAAGCATTTAAGTGAGAAATACATCATGCATAAAAACAAACAAGATTGCTTAAGCATGCTTCAAGATCACAAATGGTTTCACAAAAGAATTGAGGACAATTGCAAGCATTTATATCATTGACCAACCATCACACACTAGCAAATGGCATAAAGTCATGCATTCAAAAGATTCATCATTTTCCATTTCAGGATGCATAACAATATGCACAAAGTGTTGAAAACTAAACTTTTATCAACATCTCACTAGTAATAGCCAAAACAGGATATACTCATGAAAGCATGATGACCATCACTAGCACATACTTAAAGTATCAAAACATGTGTAACATTAAGCATCAAGGGTAAAAACATGCAAAGATACTCCCCAAACCAAAGTGAATGTGTGTTCTTGGTGTTCATGGTTTATAGGGTACTTGAGCAAGTCAAAACAAAGAAGCAAACTAGAACGAGCACTATTAAATAAAGAAAAACAGAGAAAACAACATGAAAAATGCAAAATGGGGGCCACGCCGCGGCGTGAAAAGTTCACGCCATCGGCGTGGAGCGCTCTGGTGAGTGTTCCTGATAGGCAGAGACTGGCACGCCGCGGCGTGGACATTCTCACGCCGCGGCGTGAGAGGTCAAGCTGCACTCTGCAAGAAACCGCTGTTTTCGCCGTGTGCTCCATTTTGGCCCCAAGCACCTCCAAAACATGTCTAAAAGCTTAAAACACAAAATATATAACAAAAACATAACAATAACACAAAATCAAACTATAACTACTTATCTAAACAAACCAAAAACAAAGGCATAAAAACATACATTAAAACTATTTACAACAAAACATAAAAAACTTGAATTAGAACTAAGCAAACTCATTGTCAATATTAGCAATATGGAAATAATGCCTTATCCCTTCAAAAGTGAACGGCGCCAAAACTTGTTAGGGTCAAAACGTGTTTGCCCATTTGCTAACCGCAAACTAGGTAATGTGCACGGGTCGCACAAGTAATAAAATGATGAGTACAGATATCGTTCCCACGAGGATAATTTTATTTCCAATGCTAAGTATTAACCGATAGCTCACCTAATTCTATTCAAGAATATAAAAATGGATAAAAGTAAAGAAAGTAAAGACATAAAGTAATAAGGATAAACGGTTAGAGTTTAGGGAAATCCTTCTTCACCCTTTACATAAACTAATAACAAGCAATCCTCCTCATAAATATGAATGCAATGATTATGTTAGCTTGAGAATCTACATTAGCTAAACGCCTATGTCTAGGTCATCTAACCATGGTGTCATTTGCCCAACTCTCTAAGTGTCCTTGAGAGCTAACACAAAATCCACTCTTTGAGGTCTATTCTCAAACACGTGCTATGCATGGCTAAGAGGTATATGTCTATCCCATTAGCGAATCAACTCATCCCGCCATTGGAATAGAATCGAACATGCATCAACCATACATACGATCTCAAACCCAAATCCCTATGTCTAGGTTCCTTAGATTCTATCAAATCACTCAAATGTTGGCCAAACATTCAAGAGCATTGAGCGTAATATGATTGAACAAAATCAAAGATCCACACAAACTCAGAGAAGAACAAATCATTAATATTAATAAAAGGATTCAAAGTCATCCCTAAATAAAGCTCAGCTATACAATGAACATGAGAACAAATTACAAAATACATGTTCAAGAAATGAGGAAGAGAAAAGAGAAAAGAGAGAAGGAGAAAGCTTATGGATTTCGTCATTGAAGCTCAGATCCTCCTCCAATGGAAAGAGGGCTTCCATCCTTAGCTCCCCAAGCTCCATCTCCACCTCCAATGGAGTTCTAGCCGTAGCCTCTAACCCAGAAACTAAAAACCTAAAAACCTAAAAGAGAGAAAACTGAGAGAGAGCGAAAGGGTGCGTGGAAAACTAAATAAATAGGCTCAGTTCGCTGACGCGCGCCGCGGCGTGGACATTCCCACGCCTCGGCGCAGAGCTCTCTGCCCTATCAGTATGTGGCTGGCTGAGGCATCCACGCCGCGGCGTGGCTATTCTTGTGCCGCGGCGTGGAAGACTGGAATGCATCCTTGGCTTCTTTCCTCCAACGCTGGGCCTTGGCTTGCATCAATTCGTCTCTTTTGAGCCCTTCCTACATTAGAGAAAGTACCAAATTAAATATAATTGCAAATCTACTTAATCACTCAACATATATGCACAAATTGCTCAAAAACATAAAGGAAGGTATCCAAATGACATTTAACAAATATAAGCATAAAACCTTCCAAATATGCATAAGAACAAGGACTAAGCATGCCATGAAGCATAATTATGGGGCATAAATAACTATATTTCATGGAGTTATCACCAAACGGCTATCTCAGTGTTTTTCCCTATAAATAGCAACCTTGGGTCACGAATTTCTTTGCCTATAACTCTGAACTATTTTCTGGTTGCTCTAATCTGTGAAAATTATTTTCTACACTCTTTTTGATTAAAAACTTTGAGATATTTCTGTGAGAGCTCTATTAGCACTTCAATTTGTATTACCTACTCTGAGTGAGAGTTTCTCTTCATCTATTTTCTGATAATCTGTATCGAGGGTGAGGCATCCCTCAAGGTTTGTATAAATGATGAGGTATCCCTGCAGGCTGAGGCTTTAGCACAAGGGTAGAGTTTCCCTGTGTGTGAAAAGTGCTATTTTGTGTAACAGTAGCAAGCACCTATTAAAGCTTGTATACTTAGTGAAAAATCTTGGCTTTCGAGGACTGAACGTAGACCACAAGTAGGTTAGTGGTCAAACCAGGATAAATACTGTGCCTGCTTCTCTCTTCTTAATCTTTTTATTTTATGCAATTTAATTTAATGCATATTTATTTTTCGCTGCTCTTTATTGTTTCTTTTATTCTTCTCGTTCCTTCTGTGCATTTATTTATTAAATTTTTAATATTAGTTTTTGATAAAAAGAGGTTTTTCAAAAAAGTTTTATACTCAATTCACCCCCCTCTTGAGTACTGGAAGCCACTTGGTAACAAGCATGAGTAGCTAAACTCATAGCTAGAGCTATGGGGGATATTGTTTTCCTAATTATTTGGGTTTGATTTCTAATTTGATTAAGGTAATTTCTTTAGAGTTTATCATATTGCTTGTATTCTTATCATAACTTGATCACTTGTGGCATGTGTTAATTCATTGTTTGACCGGTGTCCATCCGCATTTAATGAGTAGATCTATATAGTAAGCCTAGGATTAGATTAGTGAATGACCAAACATCAATTTTTCCTACCAATGAAATTGATAGGTATGTTAGTTCATCTCTTGAATTGACGCTTAATGCATTCCTAATTAATTCAACTAAATGACCAAATAAGTGATTTAATTTAGGAATAGAATATTATTTCATCCATACCATTGGGATTCAATAGTAGGTAAGAGAATATTGGTAAAAGAATTACCTTACATCATAATTGAAAGAAAATCAAAATAATTGGATTCAAGTGAACTTTGCGCCCTAGTCTCTCTCTCATTGATTATCCATTCTCTGTTTGATTGTTCATTATTTTTTTTTTATTTTGATTTTATCTTGAATTTCTTCATATACTTTCGATTGTCTGGATAACAAAGAGTTTAGCGAATTTAGTAATTACCACTTATTCTTTGTGGGATTGATAATTGGGACTCAAGTCCTATATTACTTGTCAATAGAGTGCACTTACTCTTAGTGTATTTTAAGCGCACCAAGTTTTTGGCACCGTTGCCGGGGATTAAGTTTGATAATATTAGAAGCGAAAAGTTGTAGTTAATTTAGACGCCTTTTTATTCTTTATTTTATTTTTATTTCTTATTTTATCTTATTTTATTTTTAATTAATTTTTCACTTCCTATTTTGTTGTTTATGCTTACTCGATCTCAGTTTCCTGATTTAGCATTTGATCTAGAAATTGAGAAAACAGCTCGCAGGTTAAGGCAGCGAACTTTTATTATAGCTATGGCAGAAAACATAAACAGGATGGAAGGGCAACCAGTTGTTGAGGCAAACCGTGAAAAAAAAGCTACCCCAGCAGAACGAACCATGCTTGAGTACTCTATGCCCACTGCTAAGGGGTATGGAGGGAGTAAACAGGATGGAAAGGCAATCAGTTGTTGTGGCAAACCGTGAAGAAAGAGTACCCAAGTAGAACAAACCATGCTTGAGTACTCTATGCCCACTGTTGAGGGGTATGGAGGGAGTATTATAAGACCAGCTGTGGCGGTAAATAATTTTGAGATTAAACCAACATTGATCTCCATGATTCAGAATTCAGTTTCATTTAGTGGATTGCCTTCGGATGATCCAAATCAGCATTTGGCCAGGTTTTTACAGTTGTGTGATACTATTAAGTACAATGAGGTGACAGATGATGCAATTCGATTGTGACTTTTTTCTTTCTCTCTTAGGGATAGAGTAAGTTAATAGTTAATGTCACTTCCAAGGGGTTCCATTACTACATGGATCAATTAACACAACAGTTTCTGACTAAATATTTTTCTCATTCTAAATCTACTAAGTTAAGGAATTATATATCTTCTTTTGTGCAGTTTGAAATGGACACTCTTTATGAAGCTTGGGAGCACTTTCAAGAGTTGTTGAGGTGATGTTTACATCATGGATTTCCCGTGTGGTAGCAAGTTCAGACTTTTTACAATGGTTTGTCATCTATAAATCGTTCACTCATTGATGTTGCTGCGGGAGGTATAATATGGAGGAAAACACCTACTGAGAGCCAAACATTGATTGAAGAAATAACACTAAACAATTATCAATAGCAAAATGAGCGCTAGGCTCCTAAGAAACAAGTAGGTGTGCATGCTGTTGATTCTTCTACAGCCATTCTGAGTCAATTGGAAGCTTTAACGAAGAAGGTTGAGACTCTGATGATGACAAATAGTGCAGTCCCACTAATCATTTATGAGGCATGTGGAGGACAGGGTCATACAAGTTCAAATTGCCAAGTTGGTAGTCTAATTGCCTCCGAGCCTGAACGAGTAAATTTTGTTGGTAATTCCAACCGGCAATAGTACAATTCGTATTCAAATACGTAAAATCCCGTTTGGAGGGACCACCCTAATTTTAAATGGGGAAATCAATAGGACTATCAGCAGAATCAGTAGAGAGCTCCACCACCACCTCCAGGTTTCCAAGCACCTGCAGAGAAGCCAAGCTTTGAAGATTTGGTAATGAAATACATGCAAAATTATGATGCTAGAATGAAGAACATGGAGACTCAAATTAGTCAATTGACTACATTGATGACAGCAAGGGCACCAAGGACATTGCCTAGCACTACTAAGACTAATCTAAAGGAACAGGTCCTTGCAATTACCCTGAGAAGTGGTAAGGAACTTGGGGAGTTCTCCCAGAAGAAGGTAATATCAGAGCATAGAGATACTCTTATTAAGTCAGTGCATGAAAATGAGAAGGTAACTGAAACACCTAGTCCATCAGGAATTGAGACAAAGAAAAATGATGTGCTTACTGAAGATGTCTCAATTTAAGATGTCAATAAAGGAGAGGTTGAGAAGAAATAACCCAAGTGGCAGAGAGCAAAGAAGGATCGTGAGCAGAGCACAGTTTATGAACCATCACCATATACCAAGATCCCATTCCCTCAGAGGCTCAAGAACAATCATCCAGACTAACAATTTTCTAAATTCTTGGAGATGTTCAAGAAGTTATAGATCAATATTCTGTTCGTTGAAGCCATCTCTTAAATGCCCAAGTATGCAAATTTTTTGAAAGAAATACTTACGAAAAAACACAAACTTGAGAAATTTGAGACAATATGTCTAACTGAGGAGTGCTCTGCTTTTCTCTCAAAGAAGTTACCCCCAAAATTGAAAGATCCAAGGAGTTTTACTATTTCTTGCACTATTGGTAACTCTTATTTTGAGAAGGCATTATGTGATTTGGGTGCTAGTATTAATTTGATGCATTTCTCTGTGTTTAAGAAATTGAGAATGTAGGAACCGAAGCCCACCAACATTTCACTATAGTTGGCTGATAGATCTATCACTTACCCTCGCGGTGTGGTGGAGGATGTTTTGGTGAAGGTGGACAAATTCATATTCCCAGTTGATTTTGTGGTGCTAGATATGGAAGAGGATGTCGATATTCCTCTCATTCTTGGAAGACCATTTTTGGTCACTTCAGGAGCTGTGATTGATGTACCTCGGGGTGAGCTCATTTTGAGAGTGGATGAAGATTATGTGACCATCAATGTCTTTAGGGAGGCTAAATCTTCCCCAATGTCAAATCTCCATGCCCCTGTCAATTTTGTTCAAGCTAAGAAGTAGGAAACTGTAGCTATCAAAGACCTCTACCATCATATAATGTTGATGTTGATCTTCCAGAAACTTAAGTTATTGAAACTGATAAAGGTCCTCCTATGATCCTTGCTCCTTTACAAATTGGCTCTTCATATGTTGATCGAGTGCGTCCTCCTATTTCTCTTACTTTAAGCCACCTTGATTTATCTGAAAAAGGCAACGTCGAGCTAATGACGTTAAACAAGCGCTTCACAGGAGGCAACTTGTGTTTCTTCTTTATTTATCTTGTTTTAATTATTTTTTAGTTATTTTTGTTATTTTTTCTTTTAGATGCTACTCATGTGTTTTGGGATTTTTCAGATTCTGTTACTGCGCTGACTCTTGTGCTTCCTCTATGCTTGACATTGTGTCATTGCCCATCAAGTTTTGTTCTTTTCTTTACTCATTTTATTTATTTTTCTTCCACATTGAAGACAATGTTTATCTTAAGTGTGGGGGGTACTTTTATAATTTTTGTACAAAAAAAAATTTGATGAGCACTTGAGTATTGCTGGTAATTAAGCTGGAATTGTGTGTTGACGTCTTGATTTATTCAGAGCTGATAGCGATATGTTTTTAAGGAGATTCCATTACTCATGAGCTTATAATGTGTGAAGCAATCTTTTTCAATGAAGTAAAGTGAAATTTAACATCTTATATGGGATTTAGTCATGTTTGCTTACTTTTGTTCTCTTTATCAACTTAGCCAGAAAGTGAGTTTTGAGCCTTAATGATTGGATTTTTCATAAACAAAATCTTATTTTTCTTTCGGAGTGAGTTTTCTCTTGATTTATGTGCGCTAGAACTTGGTTTGATATCTTGTTGAGGCTTTAATGATTTACATACAGACTTGAATATGATTAAGGCAATTAGGCTTAATTGTTTCTTGACTTTCAAAGTTGTATTAATTAAATAACCCCTTAGTTGTCCCATTTGAAGTTGAAATTAATTTCTTTGAATACCCAATTGAATAATCAGGTTGAATTCTTTGGAGCATCTAATTTGTTAATTGATAAGTCATAAAAGGTTATTTTTGTCTTCAAGGGTTTAAAAAAAAGAGAAAAATTTGAAAAAAAAAGAAAAAAATGGAAAAAGAAGAAAGAAAAGAATTGTTGGTGAAGAATAATGAGAATATTGGGTTGAAAGTGAGAATTTGTTATATATTTGTGCATTATGCTCTATCTGTCATCTTTTCAGCCTCATTCTGCTTTGTTTTGATTTATCCATGAGCATTCTTTACCCTTATTTATCTTTTCCCTACCTTTCATTATACCCTTGGCCCCGTTACAACCAAAGGAAAGTCCTTTTGATTCTTGTGTTGTATGTGAACTTGAAAGTGGAAATGAGATTGATAAGCAAGCCTATGGTATTGCATTTTTCAAGAGAAATTTGAGTGATCTCTTTGTCCTTTAAACACTTGAGCGATAGAAAGATGAGTGATCTCAGATGTTTGGTGAAGAGAATAGTTGCAAGCTAGACTCAAGCCTCTAATTGTTTAAGTGTTAAATGATCTTACTTGATTGGATTTGATTGCTGAACTTGAATTTTTTTTTTTGTGGAATTTTCCTTTGATTCATGTTTCTTGATGTTGAGTTTGATCTTGATGTTGACTCCTATTCTTTGCTTGAGGACAAGCAAAGCTCAAGTGTGGGGGAGTTGATGAACCGTTAACATGTTATATTTTTACGGTTCAATTTTTTGATTTTTCATATTCTTTTTTATTTATTTTTATTGAATTTTGTTCGTGAGTTTTGTTATATTTTTAGTATTATTTGTTTGTGTTCTTATTAAGTGCTTTATGTGTTTTTGTCAAGTAATTACTCATGGAGAAGACTGGATGATCAAAGAAGTAAAGAAAAGAAGAATTTTACAGCAGTGTTTAGCGCTTGAGCGCTGAAAGTGGAGCACTTGAGCGCCCAAAGCATATACAGCGGCGTTAATTTAGTGTCCCAGCTCCTGAGCAATGGGTGAAGAGCGCTTGAGCGCACAGAAGGTAGCAGCATGCATCTGGACTTAAGTGGTTGAGCGCCCAAGCATTCAGAATTGAGCGCCTAGGCGCTGGTTGTGTAACAGGCCATATGATTTTCAATATATGAGAAAAGTTACGCCAAATTCAACACAGACAGAGACAGACAGACATTGAACACATTACGCAAAAAATCCCTAATCCTGATAGGGTTGTTTTGCAGTAGCAGACCTTGGAGGATGACTTCGAAGGAGGATTCGATTCTTGAAGGCTTGAAGATCATAATCTCCATTAAAGGGATTTTGATTTCTCTTTCTTTCTAGTTTTCCCATTTCTTTGGGTTTTTTTCTTTTTCTTTCTAGTTTTTCCCTTTCTTTGGGTTTTCTTTCCATGGGTTTGTATCTTGATATGAGTTTGTTTGTATTGAACATGAGTAGCTAAAACCATAGCTAGGGTTATGGGGGATATTGTTTTCCTAATTATTTGTGTTTGATTTCTAATTTGATTAAGGAAATTTCTTTAGGATTTATCATATTGCTTGCATTCTTATCATAACTTGATCACTTATGGCATGTGTTAATTTATTGTTTGACCAGTGATCATCCACATTCAATGAATGGATCTATATGGTAAGCCTTGGATTAGATTGATAAATGACTAAACATCAATTTTTTATGCCAATGGAATTGATAGGTATGTTAGTTCATCTCTTGAATTGAGGCTTAATGCATTCCTAATTAATTCAACTAAATGACCAAATAGGTGATTTAATTTAGGAATAGAATATTATTTCATCAATGATTATTGAGATTCAATAGCAGGTAAGAGAATATTGACAAAAGAATTATCTTACATTATAATTGAAAGAAAATCAGAATAATTGGATTTAAGTGAACCTTGCGTCCTAGTGTCTCTCTCATTGATTATTCATTCTCTGTTTGATTGTTTATTATTTTTCTTATTTATTTATTTTGATTTTATCTTGAATTTCTTCATACACTTTTGATTGTCTGGATAACAAAGAGTTTAACAAATTTAGTAATTACCGTTTATTCCTCGTGAGATCGATAACTGGGACTCAAATCTTATATTACTTGGCGATAAAGTGTACTTACTCTTAGTATATTTTATGACCACCATATATGATAACATGATTTCATAGTAATTTTAAAGTTAAATTATTCTGTAAGCCCAAATACTTTTTAAAGATATCTAAATATGTTTTGTATTTTAAAATTTTGTAATTGAGTCCCATATTTTTAATTGGGTTCCTGAATTCAGCTTATCGTTTAGGGTGCTTTAATGATAGGTTATATTCAAGAACCCAATTAAATTTTTTTTTTTGAAACTATAAGGAACCAATTTCAAACTCTTTAAGTCCCTAGAGTTTTAAAAACTCCTAATTAGGTCTCAGAATCGAGGCTACCATTTACAAGCTTTTAAAATATAAAGATATAATTCAACATTCTCAAAAAGAGTAAATCACCGAATTTGTCCCCAAAAGATTTGCAGTCCTTCATTTAGTCCTTGAAAGATTAAAAATTCCATAGTTTCTAAAAGATCAATCCGTCGGTTAAGTTAGTCCCACAGTTGGTGTTACTCCATTTGAGTTGATGGAGCTGATAATGTGGCACGTTAACTACCTAATTTGCAATTTCCAATGCTCATATGGCATTTTATATGCCATGTAGGCACCAAATCGCTCCCCCAAAGGTTTGCATGGCGTCATAATAGTTCTTGAAAATTTCCAACTCTCTAATTTCTTAAATCCCCCCATTTCCCCTGTTCTTCATCCTCTTGTCTTCATTAATTCCCATTTCCCCCTTGTCAGTTTAATATACCTCCCATAATTAGATTGTAACCATCACATTTTAAAAGGATTATAAGCGCAATTCCTTTCATGAATATATGAATATACAAAAATACACATTAATTTTACCAAAAATTTAAAAATTACAGTTAATGATCTACAAAAATACAAGCCAAAATTTAGTGAAAGATAAATAAGAAATTATTATTTTCAAAACAATTACACCATGGATATATATATATATATATATATATATATATATATATATATATATATATATATATATAAGACATATCTAGTAAGAGGAGTTTTTATTGTGAGAGGGTGAGAAGAGTAAATATTGACTATACAATTATACATGGATGGTTAAGATTAAAAGTTACTTAAAGGTCATGTGAATACTTAAAAAAGTCACATATATTTATGTTCCAATCTTGACCATTCATGTAAGATCAATGGTCAAGATTTACTCCTCTCACCTGATATACATCTTATATATATATATATATATAAAAGGACCAAAACTTTTGATTTTTCACGCAGAAAGTGTTTAGACTATTAAATACAGACATTGGTAATAATAAATACAAGAAGAAGATAATATATTTTCATTTTCCAATATTGAGTGTGATGAGAGATGGCAATAATATATAAAGTAATTTAAAGAACAAAGTTGCAAACACCGACAAAAAGAATGGAGAGAATGGAGCTATAGGTGGTTTTGCCCATGCCACCTGTCTCCAGCAAAGACCTACTAATGTTCTACAATGTTCCCTCAGGAAACTTCGCTTGATTCGCCATGCCTACATCTTCTCTCTCCCCCTCTCCCTTCCTCTCCCCCCTATTTCTCTCCTCTTCTCCTTTGATGAAAGAATATATGGTGATGGTTAATAGAAGAAGACACAAAAGCAAGAAGACTATTTTTGTTTTGTTTTGTCTATGAATTTCAATACAGTTCGAGGTACATAACTATCTTAGGAGAAATTTAAGGAATTAGGGATTTTGAAAATTTCAAGAACTAATATGATAATGTGTGAATCTTTCGAAGACTAATTTGGTGCCTAAGTGAGCATAACATGCCACATGGGAATTGGCAACTGCCAATTAGGCAGCTAACGTGTCATATAATCACATCTATCTACTCAAACGAAGCAAAGTTGATAACTAAACCAACACATTAATCTTTTATGGATTATTGAGTTAATTTTAATCACTCGTGGACTAATAACGGATTACAAGTCTATCGGGGACCAATTTGTTGATTTATTCTTATGTAAAACATAAGAACTTATAGATTATTTGAGCCTAATTTTTATCAAATTTTGAGCCATTGTTATTATATTGAAAGGAAAAAGCTATTAACATTTTGAATGGAAAGGACTATGACCAGAACTAAAACAATTTTCTTAGGATAAAGCTTTGCTAAAGTGAGCTTTTCTATAAAATGAATAAGTAAGTGTATATCTACTATTAAATTTTAGTGAATTAAAATTACGATGCACTTTAAATTAAATCAATGGTAGATACACTCTTACTTATTCAATATAGAGACAAACACACTTTAGTGGAGTTTTTTCCATTTTGTTATGTGTTTATGTATCTTCCACTTCTCACATTGCAATAAATTCACAAATTATCGGTAGCGAAATCCATAAGTAATTCCATAAAATCTGTCGGTAATTTGTTTCTAGAAAAACACTTATCCAAAAAGATAAATCTAACGAAAATTGCCTATAGATTTGGTTGCCAAAAAAAAGGCAATGTATCAATTTGCGACATTCCACTAGAGAATGCTTGTTACCATAATTTTTTTCAGAGGAAAATCTACCGAAATCACTATATAAGTGACTATGAGAAATCCAAGATTTGACTACTCTACTTATCTTTCATTTCCCACTAATAGTAACGATGATGACTCTAATAATAACATTTTCAAGCGCTTGATATGATTGAAAGTTAGGTATTGAAATGATTCCTCTTCTTATGATAATGAGGACAAAACTAAGTACGAGATACAAAAAAGGAAGGAGAAAAATATTGCAGATTATAATAATGAATTTACATGATTTTATGAAGTAATTTTTCTAGTGAACAAAAGCCCCGTGGTGGAGAAGCTGGGGATTAAGAAAGAAATCAAAACCAAATGAAATTTTTTTTATCAAGAATGATGACACCAATGAAAATGACATTATAACAGAGTATCATGGAGAGGAATATATCGATAATATTGTGTGCTCAACATTATAAACTAGGATAGTTGAGAGGGTAACCCCAAGACCATTATCCTTGTTGGTGGCATGTGTTTACTTGCAGTTGTGTAACAATTTTTAAAGGGTAGCAGAAAAAATTTATTCTAAAGGGAATTTGGGGAATTTGGACAAGAGTAAAATTAAGATTTCGAGAGTGATGATGATGACATATGAAAGCATATATAGCATATATATATGAGACATCTAGTTAGAGGAGTTTTTATTATGAGAGGGTGAGAGGAGTAAATCTTAATCATACAACCATACATGGATGGTCAAAATTAAAAGTTACTTAAAGGTCATGTGACCACTTAAAAAAGTCACATGCATTTTTGTTCTAATCTTGACCATTCATGTAAGATCCAATGGTCAAGATTCACTTCTCTTATCTCTTATAATAAACACTCCTCTCACCAGATACGTTTCTTTTATATATCTATCTATCTATCTATCTATCTATCTATCTATCTATCTATCTTATTCAATGTGACACAATATGAAACTCAAGGAAAGACTGCCCAAATTTAATAAATCAGTATAAAAACTAGGAGTGTCAGTATAAAAAAATTTATTTTTCTTTTAAGCTCTTGAATTGATCGCGCTCGTGTTTAAAGCATTTTGTGCTGGTTTCTCTCCTGATGAACTGAGATGCTAATATTGCTAGCTACAATTTGAGAAGCACAATTTTTTCCAAAAGCAATGTTTGTTGTGAAATATATCAATCGTCATCACTGTATTCAATTGTTAAATATATAAATTTTATTAATATTCTTAAATACGTTCTTTCATATAGTCGATGATAGCCAAATCTTACAAAAGTCAACTCATATACCTTCTCCAATTCAGAAATTTGGACTTATAACTTTTCCAATTCAAAGAGGTCTCTAGATTGGAGAAGGCATATAGGTTGACTACTGTACGATCTGACTATCATCAAGTGTAAGGAAAAGTGTAAAAATGTTAAGAAAATTAGAGTATTTAATTATTGAAGACAAAGATGATGATTGATGCATTATGTAAAGAACATTACTTAGAAAAGGTCATACTTCTCGAATAGTAATTGCCTTCATTTCTATCCTAGCTCATTAGGAGAGATCCAATACGAAAATCTTTTAAGAAGAGCGAGAGTAATTTATTAAAGATTAAAAGAAATTTTACTTTTCCTGATATGCTTCCAACTCCTAAACTCATTCATTAAACATGGATAGTTTTCCCTTGAGTTCTAATGGCATTACATTGAATAAGAAAAATACATCTACTCCACTTGTCATCAAGATCACTATCAAAACTCTAATCCTAACTTCAACCAAATACCCATAAAATTATTTTTTTCTCAATTAACTACTCACCAAAACTCAATAAAGGAGTTTAAGGAAGGAGACACATGCTTTCAGTGTCAATAACACGTTTAATAGTCTAGACACTACCTACTCAACTTTCCCAATCTTAATGATATCGAGTTTACGATTTTATCCGACATATCTTCTCTACAAGACTCTTGTATAATGTCATTTTCATTGTTGAAATTACTTTTTATATCAATTTCATTTGCTTTCAATTTTTGTCTTATTCTCCAACTGCTCCACTATGCGCCTTCTATCCATCAGAAAATCTACTTTAAAAAATGTAAAATTATTTTTTTAATTCACATTATTTTTCTTCTTTCTTTTCTTATATCACCTTACCTAGTCTTCTCCTTATCATCATAAGAGGTGACCTCGTGTTACTACTCAAAATTTCTATCACATGTACCACATGATAATCTTATCACTAGAATTATCATCCTCACTACCAGCAGATGACAAAAGATAAGTTACTTAAATAATCAAATCCCTAATTGCTCAGAGCCACTTTATCAATACAAAACTAATGTCGTCTAACTTAAGTCTTAGAGCTTCTTAATTCAGTAGAGCATTAATTATTTCAACAATTCAAACACAACAACATATTAAATTAAATTAAATTAAATATGGATAAGTAAAATAAGTAAAATAAAAACATTATCTTGTATGCAATTAAGTTAAAATCTTTATTAATGTAAGATTGTTTAAAATGGTTTTATTAGGATTTTTCTATAGTAATTTTGGAGAATTGAAGTTATATTTTGAATTATAATTTGAAACTAACTTAATTGAAAACGATTCTAAATTTTAATAAGTGCTATTCATTTGAATTTTTTTAGTAGATTTTAGAAGATAAGAGTTCTTGCTTTAACTCCTAATTTATTTAACATTTCCTATTTTAAGTGAGTAGGCTTCTTGAAATAAATCATTCTTATTAAATTAATAAATTATTATTAACTTAATTAATTATTAATTATATATATTGTTCACATTTTTAATTTAATTTATATTATATTATATTATATTACATTATATTATACATTATTAATTTATCAAAATTAAAATTAAAATTAGTATTAATTAATAATTAATAATATTTTAATTTAATATATAAATTATTAAATTAATTAAATTAAATAATTAATCATCCTCTTCACTTAAAATTTTAATATTTAATATTTCTTATTTTATCACTTTTTTTTTTAATTTTCAAATTAACACATTAGGTTATAATCTATACTATTGATAATGGAATTCTCTCTGGTTTGGTCATAATTAGAGTTTCTCATTTTTTCATTCTCATTTAATATAAATTATAATATTAATCTTATACAATGTAAAGTTATGAATCAAATCCTATAACAACATAACAAAGAATTATCTATCATAATAACATACAAAAACCAACAAATAACAAATAACAAGTATATATAAATATACATTCAAATATACATATAAACACATATATTCAAAATATAAATATTATATATATATATATATATAGCGTATTTGGTGAGAGAAATGTTTATTTAATAGGTGAGATAAGTGAATCTTGACTATTGGATCTTACATGAATGGTCAAGATTAGAACATAAATGCATGTAACTTTTTTAAGTGGTCACATGACCTTTAAGTAATTTTTAATCTTGACCATCAATGTATGGTTGTATGGTCAAGATTTACGCATCACACCCTCTCACAATAAAAAAGATTCCTCTAGTCATTTGCTTTAAACCGATATGCCTTAATATATGAATTCGAGTGTGGTATTCGAATACCACCAATTTTAAAACGTATATTCGTTAAGAGGAAAACGTTTAGAATGTGTAAAATAGAGGTGAGTTGTGGTATTCGAATGATCTTGATCATGAATACTGGATTCGAATAACCCATTTTTTTTGTACATGAATAGTTAATATTAGAACATAAATACATGTGACTTTTTTAAGTAGTCACATGACTTTTAAATAACTTTTAATTTTGACCATCTATGTATGGTTAAGCGGTCAAGATTTACTCTTCTCACCCCTTCACAATAAAAACTCCTCTCACTATATATATATATATATATGTGTATATATATATAAAATCTTACTCGTCTCTGAGAGTAATTTTAGTGTTTTTATTGTAAAGCTTTTATTCTTCATCTCGCAATTCTTTTTCTCTTATTTAATAGCTGTGAGAGTGAAAAAATGAATCTTGACCACTAACATGGATCTTTCATAAATGGTCAAGATTAGAACATAAATACATGTGACTTTTTAAGTAATTTTTAATCTTGACCATCACATGACCTTCAAAAACTAACTTTTAATCTTGACCTTCTATGTATGATTGTATGGTCAAGATTTACTCCTCTCACTCTCTCACAATAAAAACTCCTCTCACTAGATATGTCCCCTATATATATATATATAGGATCTTATTCTGGTGACATGAATGTTTATTGTAAGAGGTGAGAGAAGTGAATCTTAACCATTAGATCTTACATGAATGGTCAAGATTAGAACATAAATACATATGACTTTTTTAAGTAGTCACATGACCTTTAGGTAACTTTTAATCTTTACCATTCATGTATGATTATATGGTCAAAATTTACTCCTCTCATCCTCTCACAATAAAAACTTCTCTCACTAGATATGTACACACACACACACACACACACACACAATCACACACATTATTAAAAAATATAACATTCAAAATTAAAAATTAAAAAAAATACATACAAGTGAGAAGCACTCAAGCCACGTCCCATGCACTATGTCTGGGTCGCATGGGCCATCAACCATGATGGCACTCATGGTCGAAGTTCAGGCCCTTGTGGCCTTTAGGGTCAACATCCATTAGCGTCGAAGGAGTTGAATATCAGGGATTGGTATTTTTGCTGGAGGCACTAGGAGGATGGAGCTTGACGATGGAAGGGGAGAGAGGATGGAGAAAAGGGAGAAGAAGGGGGAGAGCGGATGGAGAAGAGGGAGACAAAGGAGGAGAGAAAATTAGGTTGTAGAAATGAAAGAGAAAATTAGGTTGTAGAAATGGAAGAGAAAGGAGTCTCACACAGCTCTTAAATTTTTTTTCAGCGGATTATGATTTGTTGAAATTTTTTTACAAGTATTTTTGAATTTTCGGCGCCTAATTCGTTAAAAACCTCAAAATACGTAATCGATTTTTTACCTAAGTAACCTCGCGTCTTATTTTTGGCAAATAATCTGTCAAAAATTTGTTGATCCTCCTCCTTAGAAGTTAGAGGAATTTTCCAATAGAATTAATCTGCTGGAAAATCTCGAGAAACAAAACTGATACCTATACCAATGGATAATCCATTAAACATGTAAAAAAAATCTATGACAATTTACTATTCTAGTAGATTAATTCGCCAAAAATTTATTTTGTTTTATTTAATATTTTTTTCTTGATGTTTGGTTTTTCGACAAACATTTCTCTTGGAAATTGTGAGGACTATCGGTGGCAAAGATTTCACAAGAAAATCCACCACTAATGGTTGAATTTCATGTCGTGTCATTTGGTTGTGTCTCATGTAGTCATGGTTCATTCCAAGGGGTATTATTTCAAGTGAAAATATCACAAGATGTCCTTATATCTTTTGAGTATGGGACTAATATTTTTACATGGGCATTAGCTTGACTCATAAACATAAGGTGTTTTTAATGGGTTTTGAACCCCTACACATAAAAACCCCTCACATAGAGTTTAATTTAATTTATCAACTGAGTCACACTTCGTGACTTACACAATGTTATTTTGTTAGTACTGTAGTTATTATTAAATGGGCTAGCTGTTAGTTATTAGGTGTTAACTACTTTCACTTAAAATTCTGCCACAAAAAGAAAAAGCAAAAAAATTATATTTTATATATAAAGATCCTAAAATTTGAAAAAAGGCAGTGTACAAATAATTCCTCCAAAAAGTATATCATTACTTATTAAAGTAAATATTCATTTTGTTCTTTTAAAGATATATGCAACAATTCTCTATTTATTAACATTATATTAATTTTTTATTAATAAAAATTTATGCTATCATATTCGTTTTTTTAATTAAGGACCAATTTGATAACAAATTGATAACTAATTTAATAGCATAAATATGATAAAATAATGAAATTAATGACACTAATTATTATTAAAAGACTGATTTGATGTTGTGAATAAATAGAGGACTATTGTGATATTACTTATATCTTTAGAGGATAAGAGGATAAAGAGACACTCACTCTTATACTATGTTTAGATGATAGGTAATGAGGAGAAAAAAAAATAAAGAGATGAGAAATAACTTTTCTTGTTTAGGAGTTTTAAAATACATAAAAAGTGGAAGGAACACATGGAGAATTATTTCTCCTCTCTTCCCCTCAAAGGCCCAACTTTTGTTCCCTTTAAAATTGAGGTGGAATGGAAGAAACACATGAATTAATGAAGTTCCATTTTGTTCTCTTATTAATCTTCTAAATAAAGAGAAATGTAACTATATTTTATTTCTTCCCTTCTTTTTTCGGTCTATCCCCACCTATTATGTTCCGTTCCATTAATGAAAAAACATTCAAACACATTGTTAATCATTATATATATTGCAAATAAAGTCAAATGACTCAAATTCACAATAAACTAACCATAAATAACACGTAATCACCCATTAAGTGTGTGTTTGGGATAACTGTGAAAACTTGATTATTTCAATAATCGATTATTGTATAAAAGCTTTTTGTTATAATCGATTATAATAGAATCAGTTTTATATTTGGATATATTAGCTGAAAAGTGATTTTAAATTAATCTGTTTCGTTTGGATGGTATAAAAAATCACTTTTATACATTAAATCACTAAAATAGGTATAGAATGATTAAAAAAATTATTTGATTGATTAAAAAAGTTATTTGATTGAGGATAAAATAATATTTACATCTTAAAGTGGAAAATAATCCCAACAGCTGAAATGCAAAATGCTCAAATGAAAGCTGAAATGCAAAAGCTGTTGCCGTACAAAAAGCTTAACATCAACAACTTTTTTCTCACATCCCAAACACGTTGCATTTCTATAGCAATAGATGAAATGCAAAAAAAAGTTGTTGGTTCAGCTAAATAAGCTGTACCAAACATGCTCTAAGTTAATGAATCAAGATCCTCTCATTTTAAGGAGGAACATGGCATTGTCATGTTCGCAAAACCTTGGTCCTACATTTTTATTAAAAGCTCATCTATGGTGTAAATTATGGTTTTCAGAACCGAATCAAACTAGTCAATAGGACAAGAAAAACTGAGAACCGGTCCTCCAATCGATTCAATCAATCCTCAAAAATCAGATTTTCAAAAATCGATTAAATAACTGGAAACTTGTCACGGTTCACAGGGTTGAATCAGTTAAACTTTTTGTTTTGAAAAAAATTAATTTTTTTAAAAATATTTAAAACTTTTTTAAGGAATTGATTATATGGTTTGTAATTTATAACAAAAACTTATCATTTAAAACTCTTAATTTGTCTAATGCGAGATAAATAAGACATTGTAATGTAATAAGAATTTGACTTCAATTTATAATATGAATCTTTATCTCTTACCTTTTACTTATTCGATCTAAGGCAAATATATGTTAGAAAATTATGTTAGCATTAGTATAACACTTTTAGTATAATATTTATTCATATGATAAATGAATTTAATTATATTAGTAATACATTTCAATATTTCTTTTTGTTATTATTTATACAATTAACATATGTATATTATATATTTCTTATATATTATTATATATCTATGTATATAAAACTCTAATTCGACCCTAATTTAATCCCGATTGAACCTTAAAATCTTAATCCTCTTTCTTTTCTGGTTCAATGACCAGTCCCATTCTAAAAACATTGGTGTAAATTGTAACACATCATTTTTTTCTCTCACAAAACTCACCTTTCACCAACTTTCTTTTCTTTTTTCTTTTTTTTTTCCTTTTTTTTTTTAAGTTTCTCTTTCGTGTTGCTCCTCTAACTCCACCATAGATGTTCACTAACTCTTTTTTGAGTCTTTTTTTTTCGTGCTCTGTAATTTATCTTAGGTGTTGTTCCTCTAACTCCAACGATCAAAGTTGCCATAATCGTCCCTCTAAATCTTTTGTTTTTTTGTTTTCACTAATCAAATCATAATATGCTCTACTCATTTAGGCAATCTTTCCATCACCAATGGATACTCACAGAGCAGACATTATGTCACTCATTCTCTCTCTCACTATTTCATACACAGTAGCAAGTTACTCACAATTTTGACCCCCTTCACTACAACAAGCACAACATCTTCTCCAAAAATGCCATCTAGACACAAAATCGCGCATGAAGTTTTCCTTCACCCAAGCTCCCAAAAAAAATATCCTCTACAACTCACGTTACCAAACCCTCCAAGACTCCTCAATCCAGTTTTCAAGCATCTGTGAGAAATTCCAAAACCCAACTGAATCACTACTCTGCACACAAGTCGCAACCAACATAGAAAACTCATGCCCGGATCACTAAGAGACTCATCGCAAATCAGCACATAAACCTAGAATCCATCTTTACCATCACTTCTATTTCCCAATCCATATCTATCTCCTTACCCTAACATTAGTAACCATGATACTGAAGGATTGCATAGTGATCAAAACATGCAGCAGAACAACGTAATAGCAATCCAAAAATAATCATTTTTGTGTTTAAATTTATTCTAACATTATGAAGATAAATTTGAAATACCTAATAGAAGGTACTTGATACTTTAAAAAATTTTCTTTGATTGTCCAAAAACTCTATGCGTATCCACACCGAGACCAAGCTTTGCTATCAACTCCTTTGAAACATGGAACTTATACAAAAATATGAGAATAAAAATCCAGAGCAAAAAAACATACATTTTCTGTTAACGATATATCAGTATATATTGAAGTTTCCTTGCTACACACCTTAAATAGCTATAAAAGCTATTTTATTTTTTTATTCCAAAAATAAATATTGTGCAATATTAGCAAATCTTATCTAATAGGCAACTTGTTACATCTTACTTAATGTGCAACATATCCTTTCTAACGTGCAGCATATCAAGTCCAACACGCAACATATCAGATTCATATCTAATAGGATTTAACCAACCATATTGGTTGCTACTTGTACCACGTTCTTGACTTTTGGTGCATATCTAATAGGATTTCACAATAACGTGCAGCAATAAATTTTATCTATTAAGATAACGTGTAATAATAAATCTTATCTATCAAGATAACATGCAGTAATAAATCTTATTTATCAAGATAACGTGCAACAATAA
This sequence comes from Ormosia semicastrata, assembly GCA_029884595.1. NCBI lineage: Eukaryota > Viridiplantae > Streptophyta > Magnoliopsida > Fabales > Fabaceae > Ormosia > Ormosia semicastrata. Next base: position 12,420,019 of record JAQQTO010000063.1, on the reverse strand, counting down.
ATCCTATCCAATAGGATTTAAAACATTAGTTACAACATTTGGAAACTTTTGATTTTTCTATTCCAAATATAATTTCTTCAGATAATTGTATCATATATTAATTGTATTTTAAGTGCTATCAAAGAATATAATAATATTTCATTTGGATCAAAAATTTATTTATTTGAATAAATTAAATTCTCTAATTTAATTATCAAATAATAAATTAAATAATCCTTTAGCAAAGACTAGAACACTCGTTAGTGTGTGACCTCATAGGTTTAATACTAAACTGGTAGTAAATTATTCGAACCAAATTACTAATCAAGGTTGGTGTCTAGCAACACTCCTTAATGACCGGATAGCATGAAGTAACATCTTTTTCTCTTCAAGAACCTTTAGAAGAATAATGCAATATTTCCTTCATCGTTCCAGCTCTAAGTTAACCTTATGGTATAAATGTCAAACTCTAATAAGTAAACCTTTACATTTTATAACTAATTAGTGAATGACTTAAGAAACTCATTTCTTCATTCATTCAATTGCCCTGACCAAGGTCTTAATTTTATTGTTATAATCATAGAGCTCAAACTCATTACTAAGAGTTGATGGATTCCTTCTTGATATATCATTAATTCTACAAGTATTTAGTCATACCCAATATCCATTCAACTAGCGTCCTAGGGCATTAGGTGTTCGAAATCAAAGTATAAGAAAGAACTTGTTAATTACTGTGATAATCTCAGTTAAAGGAAAAGTTTACACCATGTTCTTCATGAGAATATCCTATTGACAATTTAACGGTAATATAAACCATTAAGAATTCTCAGTTGAGTCAGTTCAACGATCATATCTCCATATGCATCATCTATATATGTGAATTTATAAATGAGATTTATCAATCTCCATTTAACAGAGACAATCACACGTATATTGATTTACTCGGATTACTAATGTCTTATTCTCAATAATCTTATAATCAAGAACACTTTAGATTAAATTATAAATAAGAACTCTAATTATCATGATCTCTATCATGATGACAAATGTTTAAATTTAACCAAGGACCTTGTCATATTAATTAAATAATTAAATAATAAATATGACAAAATAAACTAAATGTAATGTTATTTATCAAAAAATAAAATGATTACAATGAGTTTCAAAAAAATACAATAGATTAGATTTAGGGCATGTTAATTTTTCCTAACAATCTCGCACTTGCACTAGAGTCAATCTCTCATGTATTTCATTCTCAATTTCCATTTGTGCTTGTCGAACTCCTTTACATCAAGTGCTTTGGTGAATGGATCTATTGCATTTTCTTTTCCATCAACCTTTTGAATCTTAATGTCTCCACATTCAATGATTTCTCTAATTAAGTGATACTGCCACAAAATATGTTTAGACTTTTGATGCAATCTTGGTTCTTTTGCTTGAGCAATGGCTCCATTATTGTCACACAATAATGGAACTGGTTCTTCTATTGAAGGAACCACACCAAGTTTAGATATGAACTTCTGATGTGTGTGAAACAACATTATATTTTGTTCTTGTTTTGCATGCATTTTTAGTATTTTAGTTTCTCTTTTTATTTATTTTTCCTTTAGTTCGGATAATTGCGGTGTTTGTGGTGTTATTGTGCAATATTGGTGCTCAATTGGCCTTGAAATGGATGGAAAGCTTGCATGATTGAAGTTAGAGCTTTACGGATAACAAATTGGGGAAAAAGACTCATTCCAGAGAGTTCCACAGCCTGCCTGTGGAATTTCCCACGGCCATGGATCGAGCAACTGTGTGAAGAAGCAAAAGTGATTTTCATGAGAATTCCACGGCCTGGCCGTGGAATTTCCCACGGCCGTGGAATTCAGTCAGCAAGATCCACGACCTAGCCGTGGAGTTTCCCACGGCCGTGGATCACAGTCCGAGTCAGTTTTTAAGTTTCATTTTTATTTCTTTTGATAGGCTGGGACTAGTTGAAACCCTAGGGGTATAAATAGATGCTCTGAATGTAATATTCGGGGTTCCAATTTGGTTTGAAGGAGGCACGTTTGGAGGCTCTAGATCTTCATCTTCTTCCTCTCTTCTCCCTTCGCTACGGGTTTGGATGTTCTTGAATATGTTTTCTTGTTTATTCTTCTCCATGTCTGAGTAGTTCTATTTGTTTCTAGGATTGGGCAATGCCTTTTGATACATTGATGTTGATTAATTGATTTAGTTTATCCATTTTATTAATCTTGAATGTTCTTTGATTCAATCTTTATTGCGCTTATTCATGTGAATTTGCTGGCCACATATTTGTATCTCATAGATATCTAGAGATGTACTGAGGTGAATCTAAGTGTTGGAACCATAAGAATTGAACTTAAGATCTAAATCACGAGAGTAGGTTTAGCCTTTCGAGGATTTAATGAATTACCATAAAGCGTAATGGGTTCAATTTAAATTCAATTACCACGAGAGTAGGAATTGGTTTAATTGGGCACGGTTCTTATCTCTTGAGAAAGAACATTAACTAATTTAGGGTAATTCACCTTCAATTGAATTTTAATTTTAATAAAAGGGTTATCAATTAAGATTTGTCTTTTATCATTGTGGTTACCCCGAATCCTGGAAGCTTTCTTGAATCTGAAAAACCTCTCTTAATAACTTGTTATTTTTGTTCTCATTTTTGTACTTTAGTAGTTATTTATTTAATTGCTTAGTTACTACATTCTTATCACTCAACAATTTTATCCCCTTTGTTTAATTGAATTGAATTAATTAATTAATTGGTATTCATAGACACAGTCCCTGTGGATTTGATCTTTTTATTACTTGACGACAAAACCGTACACTTGTGGATTTCACACACCAAGTTTTTGGTACCGTTGTTGGGGACTATGTTTTTCTTGAATATCAGTTAATTTTTAATTTAATTATTTAAACCTTTTTCTTTTTATCATATTCTTACGTTCTTGTTTTCTCTTTGACTCTCTGCAGATAATTTCTCTTGTTTATGCAAGGTACTAGATGTTCCGAGACTCTTATTGAAGCAGATCCTGAAATTGAAAGAACTTTTCATAGAATGAGAAGACAATAAGGGCAAAGAGCGAGAGAAATACTTGAACTAACACTTGTCATGACTGAACCTGAGGATAATAGACCGCTAAAAGAGTATGCAGCCCCTAATGCTCGGAGTTTGTGATCTGGAATTGCTCAGCCAGGTATTGAAGCTAGACACTTCACCATACATCTTGCCTTACTTTCTATGATAAGGCAGAACCAGTTTGGAGGATTTCCATCAGAGGACTCGAATGATCACGTGGATATGTTCTTGGAGTTCTGTGAGACCCTCAAGATTGAAGGCGCCTCTGTTGATGCTATTCGTCTCTGCCTATTTCCATTATCATTGAGAGATAAAGCTAGAGCTTGGTTGAAGTCTGTTCCCGCTGAGACAATCACTACTTGCGATTAATTGGAGCAAGCTTTCTTGGACAAATTCTTCCCACCATCCAAGACTGCTCATCTTAGGACCCAAATCACAAGCTTCATTCAGAAAGATGGAGAGTCATTGTCAGAAGCTTGGGATAGATATAAGGCTTTGCTAGAAGCTTGCCCGCATCATGGGTTAGAGAAATGGTTAATCGTCCACACCTTCTACAATGGTCTAGAATATTCTTCGAATGTGTCTCTTGACTCCGCAGCTGGTGGAGCCTTGATGTACAAAAGGCTAACAGAAGCTCATGAAATCATTAAGAGTGTTGCTACAAATCATCACCAATGGGCAAATGAAAGAGGTCATAACTCAAGAAAACTTGCGGGAGGTAAGTTTGAGGTAGACAGTGTTGATTTAATTATGTCAAAATTTGATTTTTTGAATAAACGTTTTGACATGCTTGAAAAAGCTCATGTTAATGTCATAGGTGCTTCTAACAATTTTTGTGAGATTTATGGAGCACAGGGACACATAGGTTCCGAATGCCAAATTGGAATTGGCTTCTCACAATGTACACCAGTGGAGCAAGTAGAATCATGCCAAAATTTTCATGACTTCAACCAAAAAGGGAGGAATGATCCATATTCTCAAACTTATAACCCCGGTTGGAATACACATCCTAACTTCTCCTACCGGAATAGTCAATACCAAGCTGGGCAAGGTAATGCTAAACCCTCTTCTGGATTCTAACAGGTACAAAAATCTAGACTTGAGTCTTTTCTTGAGAACTTTGTTGAGAGTCAATCTAAACAGAATGAGGAGTTTAGGCAACATGGGCATATTGTGACTGAAGCCATTAAAGAGTTGTCAGCTAAGGTTGATAATTTGGTCATTCATAATAATATATTAGAAACTCAGATTGCCCAACAAGCACACACTTCACAAAGGCAACAAGGTAAGTTTCCTCAACCTGAAATAAACCCAAGTAATGAACACTGTAAGGTTGTGAGTTTGAGAAGTGGAAACAAATTAGAGAATCCCAAGGGTAAGGTGGAGAGTGAAAAAGATAAGGGAAATAAGGAAAATGAGACTAAGATACAACCCTTAGAAGAAGAGGAAACTAATGAGAAGGTGTCTAAGTATGTACCCCTTGAACCATACCAACCCCCAGTTCCCTTCTCTCAAAGATTGGCTAAGGCCAAGTTAGATAGGCAATTTGGGAAGTTCCTGGAGGTCCTTAAGAAATTGTACATTAATGTACCCTTCACTGAGGCGTTGAAACAAATGTTTACCTATGCTAAATTTCTTAAGGACATTTTGTCTAATAAGAGAAAGCTAGAGGAATATGAGACAGTAGCTTTAACTGAGGAGTGTAGTGCTTTAATTCAAAATAAATTGCCTCCTAAGCTAAAAGATTCAGGTAGCTTCTCCATTCCTTGTTTGGTTGGCAACACTAATTTTGATAAAGCTTTGTTTGATTTGGGGGCTAGTGCTAGTCTTATGCCCCTTTCTGTGTGTAAGAAGTTGGAGGTGGGTGAACTAAAACCCACAACTATCTCCCTTCAATTAGCGGATCGGTCTGTCAAATACTCCATAGGCATCTTGGCATCTTGGAGGATGTTCTTATTAGAGTGAGTAAGTTTTATATGTCGGTGGATTTTGTTGTGCTTGACATGGAAGCCAATGCTAAAATGTTAATCATACTTGGGCGTCCATTCCTTGCCACTGGAAGGGCGATCATTGATGTCCACAAAGGGAAATTGACTTTGCGATTAAATGATGAGGAAGTAGTTTTTGATGTTTTTAAATCTGAAAATAATTCTAATTCCTTAAATTCATGTAATCGCATAGATGCTACTAATGTTTTGGATAGTGTTGTGCTTTCAGGTGTGCAGGAATCAGTGGCTGATGCTATGCTAGAAAAGACCTTGCCCAAGGGTACTACAAAATTTGAGAAGTCTAAGCCCTGTAAGAAAGGACCTAAGAAGCAGAATGACAAATGTGTCGAGAAGTGTGAATTTAAACTTGGGGATAAAGTTCTTGTCAATAACTTACTTCTACGTTTCTGTCCTAGTAAGTTATGGTCGAAATGGTCAGGACTATATGAGATTGTTCGAGTTTTATCCTACAGTGTGCTTGAGGTGAATAAAGAAGGCCATAAGCCTTTCATAATAAATGGTCAGAGAGTGAAACACTTTGAAGGAGTGGGGACTGAGCACTACTCCATTGACATCACCTGAGCACAGAAACCAGACCAGAGTCGAGCTAATGACTTTAAACAAGTGCTTCTTGAGAGGCAACCCAAGTTTCTTTGTTTTTTCCTTTTAATTTCTTCTTTCTCTTTTGATTTTGTGTGTTGGATTGTTGGTTTGAGCTTTATCTCATGGATCTTGTTTAGGTTTGACCCTTTTTGAAGCTCAAATTAGAAGGATAGTGAATTTAGAAAGTTCCACACCCAGCCTATGAAAAATTCCATGGCCATGGATTGAACACCCAAAGATTTTCCACCACCGTAGTGAGTTCTTTTCTTTTATCCCTTCTCTAGTTATAGATTGTTACATTGGAGACAATGTAAGTTCTAAGCTTGGGGGTATTTTCATTTTCATTTTAGATAATTAGTTTCATGCATTTTCATGTCTCATATTGCATTGCATCTTCATGTTGCATTTTCACACCCTCATATCTCTCGGCTTTTTGGTTGAACTTTGTGCCCCTTTCTTTTGAGGATTTTGAGATGGTATTGATTTGGAACCCAATTTGTTGATTATTGTGGTAGGCAACAGGCATTGTTTTAATTGATAGTGGAGGTAATTTCTTCATAGTTGATAATTAGCATATGTTCTCTGAATTTGTGCTTTTCATTTATTTTTGAACCTCTAAATGTGAGTTTTGAGCCTATATGGGATTTATGCCTACATGAATTTTGCTCCCATTCTTTGTGTTGAGTGATAATTCTTCATTGATTTTGTGCTCTAGAACTTGATTTGAAACCATTTTGAGGCAAAATTTTTGTTTGCATGCTTGAATGTGATTAAGGCATCTTAGGTATTTTTCTGGCCTTCTGAAATAATTGTCACACTTTCATCCACTAGTTGCCCATTTTGAGCCTATTGCATAATTATTTTTCTTGATGCCTATGATGATATATTGTTGGTAATCATTTAGAATATTAAATATAACAAATTGGGTTTGAAAGTTGTGTAAAGTTGTGTTGGGAATCATATGTTTTTTACCCTTCTCTTTCTCAAATGAATATATATATATATATATATATATATATATATATATATATATATATATATATATATATATATAAAGGGAAATAAAAAAAGTAAATTAAAAAATCATGAGATGAAAGCTTAAAAAAGAAGAGAAAGAGAATAAGGAAAAGTAAGGAAGAAAATGCTTGGAAATGTGGAGTTATGCTCTTGATTGAAAAAATGTCTTTGCTTCATTTATGTTCTATTGGATTTCTAATGCTCATTGAAAATTTTGTTAACCCTTTGTGCATACCTTTATTTCTTTACCCTACCTAACATTATTCCCATGGCCCTATTACAACCCTTGAAAGACCTTTTGATTCTTACATGCATGCAAATTGTTAGTGAAAATTTAGTTTCTTATCAAGTTTATAGAAGTGCTTTTTCTTTGAGGAATCTTGAGCGCATTGTCTTCACCCTTAAACACTTTGAGTGTGGTTAGTAGAGTGAACCCAATTTAATGAGGAGCATGATTTCTGAGAACTTTAGCCTCTAATTGGACTTGATTTTGATTACCTTTCTAATTCTTGGTTTGCCTTTGCCTATTGCTTGGTTGGATGTTTTCTCGGGTTCCTCATTCATTATTGTCTCTTGATCCCATTTCTTGGTTTGACCTTAGTTATTGCTTAGGGACAAGCAAAATCTTAAGCTTGGGGGGATTTGATGTGTATGAAACAACATTATATTTTGTTCTTATTTTGAATACATTTTTAGGCATTTTAGGCATTTTAGTTTCTCTTTTTATTTGTTTTTCCTCTAGTTCAGATAACTGCGGTGTTTGTGATGTTGTTGTGCAGGATTGGTGCTCAATTGGCCTTGAAATGGATGGAAAGCTTGCATGATTAAAGTTGAAGCTTTACGGATAGCAAATTGGGGAAAAAGACTCATTCCAGAGAGTTTCACGGCCTGCCCATGGAATTTCCCATGGCCATGGATTGAGCAGCTGCGTGAAGAAGCAAAAGTGATTTTACAGAGAATTCCACGGTCTAGCCAAAAAATTTTCCACGACTGTGAAATTCAGCCAGCAAGATCCACGGATTGGCCGTGGAGTTTCCCACGGCCATGGATCGCAGTCCGAGTCAGTTTTTAAGTTTCGTTTTATTTCTTTTGATGGGCTGGGACCAGTTGAAACCCTAGGGGTATAAATGGATGCTCTGAATGTAATATTGGGGGTTCCAATTTGGTTTGAAGGAAGCACGTTTAGAGGCTCTAGATCTTCATCTTCTTCCTCTGTTCTCCCTTCGCTACGGGTTTGGATGTTCTTGAATATGTTTTCTTGTTTCTTGTTCTCCATGTCTGAGTAGTTCTCTTTGTTTCTAGGGTTGGGCAATGCCCTTTGATAAATTAATGATGATTAATTGATTTGGTTTGCCCCTTTTATTAATCTTGAATGTTCTTTGATTCAATCCTTATTGCGCTTATTCATGTGAATTTGCTGGCCACATATTTACATCTCATAGATATCTAGGGACGTACTGAGAGGTGAACCTAGGTGTTGGAACCATAAGAATTGAACTTAAGGTCTAAATCATGAGAGTAGGTTTAGCCTTTCGAGGATTTAATGAATTACCATAAAGCGTAATGGGTTCAATTTAAATTCAATTACCACGAGAGTAGGAATTAGTTTAATTGGACATGATTCTTGTCTCTTGAGAAAGAACATTAACTAATTTAGGGTAATTCACCTTCAATTGAATTTCAATTTTAATAAAATGGTTGTCAATTAGGATTTGTCTTTTATTATTGTGGTTACCCCCAATCCTGGAAGCTTTCTTGAATCTGAAAAACCTCTCTTAATAACTTGCTATTTTTGTTCTCAATTTTACACTTTAGTATTTATTTATTTAATTGCTTGGTTACTACATTCTTATCACTCAACAATTTTATCCCCTTTGTTTAATTTAATTGAATTAATTAATTAATTAGTATTTATAGACACAGTCCCTGTGGATTTGATCTTTTTATTACTTGACGACGAAATCATACACTTGCGGATTTCACACACCAACTTCTTCATCCAAACCGCTTCTTTAGCAGCCTCATTTGCTACTATATATTCTGCTTCAGTTGTTGAGTCAGCTACTATAGTTTGTTTGGAACTTTTCCAACTCATTACACCACCATTCAAAGTGAAAACATAACTAGATATGGGTTTGCTATCATCCTTATCTGATGCAAAATTTGCATCTGCATAACCTTTTAGTTTTAGTTTCGAATCTCCATAAATGAAGAATTGGTCTTTAGTTCTTCTCAAGTACTTTATAATGTTTTTAACTAATTTCCAATGTTTCTCACCAGGGTCTGCCTGATATCGGCTTATTACACCCAGTGCATAAGCAATATCAGGACGCGTACAAGTCATGGTATACATGATAGCTCCCACTGCACTTGTATATGGTATTCTATTCATGTGTTCTCTCTCTTCAAGGGTTTTAGGACTATCCTCCCTACTGAGAGAAATTCCAATGCCTATTAGTAAATGACCTCTTTTGGAATTTTTCATGTTATACCTCTTTAAGATGGTATCAATGTAAAAGTCCAGGCAACCTTTTAGATCTATCCCTATAAATCTTTATTCCCAAAATAGGTTGCTTCTCCCAAATCTTTCATGGAGAACTATTTAGAAAGCCAAATTTTTGTAGTTTACAATACTGGTACATCATTTCGTATGAGCAATATGTCATTAACATACAACACCAAGAAAATAACTGTGCTCCCACTGAATTTTTTACAAACACAAGGCTCCTCTTCACATCTAATAAAATCAAACTTTTTTATTGTCTTGTTGAAGTGGATATTCTAACTTCTAGAAGCTTGCTTTAATCCATAAATGGATCATTGTAGCTTGCAAACTTTATTATGATCAGACAAGGACGTGAAACCATCAGGTTATGTCATATACACTTCCTCTTCCAGCTCACCATTTAGAAAAATTGGTTTTCACATCCATTTGCCATATTTCATAATCATAGTATGCTGCTATAGCAAGTAGAATCCGAATTGATTTGAGCATTGCCAAGGGAGAGAAAGTTTCATCATAATCTATTCATTCTTTTTTACGATACCCCTTAGCAACAAGATGGGCTTTATAAGTCTCCACCTTTCCGTCCACTCCAATCTTTTTCTTGAAAACCCATTTACAACCAATAGGCTTTACATCCTTTGAAGTTTCAACTAAAGTTAATACTTTGTTGATCTTTATGGATTCCATTTCAGATTCCATGGCTTCTCCACTTCTTGTAGTCAAAACTTTGCATAGCCTCTTCATAGGTTCTAGGGTCATCATCATTATGATCAACTTCATTTAACGCATCATCTTGCACCAATAAGTTTAATTTACTCGGTGCACGATGTGCTCGGCTAGACCTTCTAAGAGATTCATTTGCAATTGATTCACTTTGTACTAGATTTGGTGGTTATTGTATTGGTTCATTAACCTGTTCTTGAACCTCAACCATCGAAGGTGGTGACCTTCACGTTGACTTCAAAACATCCAGCAATGGTTTCTCAACTTGCATTTCAAGCTCTTGAGCTTGCGTTATTTCATTGGTTTCTTGAATTTCATTTAGTTCTATTTCTTTACCATGACTTCCCTCTGAAAGAAATTCCCTTTTTAAAAAGGTTGCTCCTCTTGTCACAAACACCTTGTGGTTAGAAGGGTGACAGAAATAATACCCCATTGTTTCTTTGGGATACCCAATGAACCTACATTTATCAGACCTTGCATCAAGTTTATATGTTTGCAATCTCTTGACATAGGTCGGACATCCTCAAACTCTAATGTGCTTGAGACTTGGCTTACGACCTTTCCATATCTCATATGGCTTAATAAATATGCTACTGTTTCTAAAGCATATCCCCATAAATTTATTGGAAGATCAGTGAACCCCATCATGGATCTTACCATATCTAATAAGGTTCGATTCCTTCTTTCGGATAGACCATTGTGTTGAGGTGTTCCTGGAGGTGTCCACTGTGATTGAATTCCATTTTCATTTAGATAATCAAGAAAATTATCACTAAGATGTTCTCCTCCTCTATTGAATCTGAGTATCTTGATACTCTTACCAAGTTGTTTCTCAACTTCACTACAGAATCTTTTGAACATTTTAAATGACTCAGATTTGTGTTTCATAAGATACACAAAACCATATCTGGACATATCATCAAAAAAAGTGATAAAATAAGAATATCCTCCTTTGGCTTGAATTTTCATGGGCCCACAATCATCTGTATGAATTAGACACAATAATTCAGAAGCTCGCTCTCCGTTTCTGGTAAACGGAGATTTGGTCATTTTTCCTTTAAGACAAGATTCACAAGTTATATATGATTCATAATCATAATGGTCAAGGTAACCTTCCTTGTGTTACTTGTTAATTTTTTTTTCTCTTTTATATAACCAAGTCTACAATGCCAAAGGTATGCACGATTTACTTAATTGTCTCTTTCTCTTTTAAGGCCAGAAATATGCATAATTGGTTTTACATTCACATCAGGTAAGACATAAATACCATGTCGGAGATGGCCATTCACATATAAATTATCATTATGATAAATTGAGCAAATGCTATTATTGGAAACAATACTAAAACAAGCTTGTCCAACATAGAAATTGAAATAACATTTGAAACAAATTTCGGAACATAATAACAATTCTCTAACACCAACGTTTCCCAGTAGGCATTATTAAAGAAATTGATCCTACAGCTAGGGCCACAACATTTGCACTATTCCCAACTTGAAGACTAATTTCTCCTTTCTTCAACCTTTTACTTATCTGTAGCCCCTGCAACATATTGCATATATTAAAACTACTCACATTGACGAATCAATACCAGTTAAATAAATCATGAAAACATTTTTAATTAAAGTCTCACCTTATTTTTTTTTCTTTTAGAGAAGCAAGATACTTCTTGCAATTTCTCTTCTAATGGCCTTTCTCCTTACAGAAGAAACATTCAGCATCAAACTTGTCTAGCTTATCCTCTTAACCTTGGGTTTGGTCACACCACCTTTAGGTGCAAGGGGTTTCCTTTATGGCTTGTACTTACTTTTACCCTTCCTTTTAGAGGATTTAATAACCAGCATGACAGTTCCTTTCTTCTTATCAGATACAACTTGATTCTCATAATCAATCAATAAATTGAGCATCTCATGAAGTTCACAACTCATTTTATTTATGTTAAAGTTAACAATGAATTGTGCAAATGATTCAGGAAGTGACTGCAAGATCAAATCTTAATAAAGCTCTTTTCCAAGTTTGCACCCAAACTTCTCAATTTGTTCAATAAGATCAATCATGTTTAGAACATGGGGCCAAACTGGAGAGCCTGCAATCAATGCAGACCCAAACAAATTTTAGAATAACGGATACCTAGTTGTTCTGCTTTGTCCACCATACATCTTCTTAAGATGTTCAATGATCGCAGGTGGATCCATATACTTATGTTGCCTTTGAAGCTCAGAATTCATTGATGCTAGAATGATGCATTTGGCATTAAGACATTCTTCCAAGTGCTTCTCATAAGCCTTGGTTGCTTCAGTATCTTCTTTGTTAGTGGGGGTAGTTATGGCAGGGTTATCAATCACATCGATAAGTTTTTCATGCATAAGAACAATTCTAAAATTGTGGTACCAATCATCATAATTGGTTCCAACCAGTTTGTTAGTATCAAGAATGCAGCGCAATGATAAGGAAGACATGTTGAGAAATGTAACACAAGAAAAGAAAACATAAGAACACATTTTCATTTATCATAAAGATATGAGCTTTTATCTAGATGATATTTCCACTAACTACATTACTGTTAAAGTAGTTTCAGAAATCTCTATTTCTCTTAGTGGAGTTAAGAAATCCCTTAAAATATATATATAATGAGCCCCTTGGTAGTCAAGTCGTTTCTCCTGCATGTATATTTTAAAGTAGATAACTTTGTATCACATACGACTTTAAAAATAATTCCACGCCATATAGTTCCACTATAAAAGTGCACAAATTTGGCAGCAACACAACCTTTGTTACTATTAAGTACCATTTTGCAGCAACCCATTTACTGATATCGAGGTACTCAAATTTTTTGTTGTGCTTTTAATAGCAACCCACAAGCCTTGCTTCCAAAAGATGAAAAATGGTTGCAATATCACCAAAAACAAAGGTGCAAATGACTCCCTCCTTCTCTTCTTCCTATTAATTTTTTACTTTCGCTCCAAAAACTAAAATGAACCCCAACCCATATGACGAATTACATAAGGCAGAATTCCCAATTTGTTTCTCAACCAAAACTCCCAATTTCTTTCTTAACCAAGCTCTCATTTTCTTCCAAGACCACCATGAGCTACTACATCTCAGAAGGCAAAATTTCCAATTTCTTTCTCAACCAAAACTCCTAATTTCTTCCAACCCCACCATGAGCTAGTACGTCTTTGAGCTCCCAATTTCTCATAGTAGCCTCTCGTTGGGTTTCTAACACTGCGAAGTCTATCGACTACTACACGTGATCAAGTTCGTTATCCGTCAACATCTAAGATTTGCTAGTGGGTTTGGTCAGAGTCTAAAGCGGCACCACACGTCTTCATTTCGGTGAGCTCTCTTTCTCTTGCAACTCTAATGGCGTGCTCTTTCTCTCTCCCCTTCTCTTTCTCTCTCTATGTCTCAGAGTTTTTTCCTCTGATAAATGGATGTGTATTTAAAAGATCTCACTTTCACCCTGAAAAAGCTAATGTCTTTTGTCCCTCAACGTGAATAAGAGAGTGTGCCTGTAAGAAAGAGAGTGTAAGTTTGAGGGAAACTAAGCTTGTGCATTTTAAAATTAACAGCATTTTGAAGTTAGACACACATAGAATTCTACAACACAGGAGATGAGTTAGATCGATGTCTATGTATTTTTCAAAGAAACAAAGAAAAAGTAGTGTGCACTAGTTGAAGTTTAAGTGTCACTATTATGATCACGTGGCTGTGACTTTAAAGTTAGATTTGAGTTATTTGGCAATTACCAATTAGATGACAATGCAATTATATTCTTAACAAAATTACATATATAATGGTTAATATGGAGTTTTTATTAAGGCTGAGATTAAAGGAATGACAATAAGTGGATATATAATAAAAAGTCAAAATTATCATTTTTCTTTGGGTGAAAAAGTTATCATCTTTTTACTTCATAATAATTGAATGATAGGAACTAATAAAAATATCTTACATTTTACTTTTAATGTAAGGGGCATGTTTGAATGTAGTCATACTTGTTTCTGTGGTAATAGTGAGGAATCTGAAAGTGGATTGAAATGGGGGTAAAACCAATTCATTATATTGTTTAAATTTTAGCAGTGTCTAGTCCCTTTTTCATGCAATTTTTTTTGTTTTACTATTAAGTTGAGTCAATGCTTAATTTCATGACTTCTAAACATTGGATTTAGGTGATTTAATCATGAGTGAGGATAAAAATGGGGAGAGGATTTTAATCAGGTTAGCTAACAGTGTGAATGGTTAATGAATCAAATTTTGCTTTTCATGAAGTCTTAGCAGGTTGGCTTTTCTGATCTCTAGCCTGGAAAAACATGATACTTTGTCTGTTAATGGTTTAAGTTAAAATCTACATTTTTAAGCTTTTAAGTAATCAAGGATGCCATGATTCAAGTTTTGCTATGCTTTCTATTCAATACAAGATGAATAGAAACTAATTTTTTTAATTGGATAACTCTTGAATCTTGTTTCAAGCTGGAATTCTTTGTCAATGCTATGCTTTCAATCATTAAAGTTATTTTGAAAATCTCAGTTGTGTTTTTACCATTGGGTCAACAAAATCCATATTAAATCAATGTATGTCCTTGTCCTCATGAAGTTGAGTAGGTGTAAGGGATGACATCCAAGTTCAGTGGTCATTAATAAGATAACTAAAATGACTCTGTAAGGATGATGACACCTTACAAGTCAGCCACCGTGATTCATAAGAACTAAGACCATACATAAAAGGCACATCTAATAGCTACTATTGTTACTACTCTAAATTTAACACATGTATTTATCAAAGTTCCATTTCCTATTAGGAATTTGTGGTAGTCGAGTCAAATGAAAATGAAAATTTTCATCTTTTAGAAACAATGATAGACCAAAATGAAACCTTATAGAATTGGTTTATAGACCAAAAAATATGAACTAGAAATGTTATTTTTCATTCATTGTTTCATAATATCTTAGCAACTCATTTTTGTTCATTTTTGCTCTTGTTTTATAATTTATTGGCAAATGCATAGATTCCCCATTATTCTTTGTTTACACAATCACCTATTTCAGAGCCTTTCCCCTTACCAACCTTAGCCAAACCCATAGAAAAATGACAACTAACAAGGAAAACAAAACAATATGATGAAAAACCTAAGTTTCTTTTAACACAAAAAAGGTTGGGAGACGACTGGATAAGACTAACCAATCAAGGCAGCATAGGCAAATCTATCAGCATTCGAAATTGTGATGGTTCATTCCCTGTGTGTCCATTAGGTCCTTTTATGTCTGTATTTTTTTTGTTATATTCTTTTATTTTTCTTAGTGATTCAAAATGTTTTAACAATGTGATTACAGTATAATCCCAATATATTGAGTGAAGTCTCACTTTTAAATTTTCAAGTTATTTTTTTATTGTTATTGAAATTCAAACATACTAAATTTAGTAAAGTTTAAAGGAATATGATTGATATTCTAAACAAAGTTTACCAACTCATAATCTTGTTTAACTTCAATCCTTTAGTTTTGAATTTGGCACTATTCAATTCATTTCAAGTGGTTTATTTAGTTTCATTCCACAAAAGAATCTTCACCCCAAAAAGGATAAGGCAAGTTAAAAAAAAACTTGTAACCACATAAATCAGATTTTACTTTATTTCTTAAAGATGAATGGATTTATAAACTATATTATGAAACTTGAAGCCTTGGCTTTTTTAACAGTATTATTGTAAGAACTATTGGCATTGGTTTACTTTATTACTATATATCCTTTGTTATTTGTTTACTTGTTAACCTATTTATTGAAATTTTTTGAAGGGGCTAAAACTGTGAAGGCAGGGAGCAATAGTTTAGGAATAGTATTATGCATGTTTTGTTTATAATATTTTGTAGCCATTGTTGAAATGCAATCTGCATTCACCTTTGATTTTTTGAAGTCAATTTTTTTTTAGTTGTTATACTATTCAGCTTTAAAGTTAGTAAAGTATCTTTATCATACTATTCTTGTTTGTCTTCACTAATGATTTAAAATGCTCAACAAATTTAGTATTATCAATAGGTACTTTACTTGTTTTTAATTTTTAGCTTATCAATATGACTAATACAAACCAAATTTCAAATGGTGCTGGTCACATGGGACATCTAGCAATTCAAGAACTCAAGCTATAGGTATATTTAGACTTTATTTCTATTAAGCTAAAGTATACAATGTTGCCTTTCAAATACTAGAAGACAAAACCTTGATCTTTGGGTGTCTACAAGGCAAACCCTTGATATTGAAACTGATGCATGCAATCTGAAAATTCATATGTAGGTTGAAGTTTGAGTGAAACATATGAATGAACTCATTTCTCATGCTTTAGAATTTTGAAAGAAAAAAATACATATTAAGAGCTTGATTTTTATTGGGTTGATAAATGGATGAATTTGAAAATTCTATGTTTTGGTTATTAAGTTATTAGATTAATGATCAGAATTCTACTCGATTCATGTCTAATTTAATATGAGTTTGGCAGAGTCTAGTCCTTTTTGTAGTGCCACCTGAGGTCTGTATAGCTAGCTCTCAATTGGGTTTGCTTTCTTTTTTGTTTTGTACATTGCATCACACTTTGATTGTTGTTTGTGATATTTGGTTTGTTGTTACTTATTGGTGTGTGCTTAGATTATACATTAGTTTCTTACTGTCTCTGGGACTAGGCTGCTGACTACTATGCTTAAATTGACTTAATTGATATAAAAGCCTTATGTTTGTAGCGCAATTCAGTAATGTTGATATTATAATTGAATTTATGTTTGTACTCTTTTTGGCTCTTGAAATTCGACTCACTTTTTAGCTCTTGAGAATAATGCACTTCCAGGGGAGCACTCACAAATTGTTTAGTCACTTTTCTTCTAGTGTGTCACTTTTAAAATCCTTTTGATAATGCAGTTGACCAAATACAGGGCTTGGCAATAACAAGGATTAGTTCCTTTAAACTTATATTTGTTGTTGTCCCTCCCTCCCTTTAGTTTATTTTCCTAGTTCTGTTTCTCTTGATGATCTTCCAACTTTGGTTATTTTTTATTGGACTTTATTGTATAGATTTATTTCTTAATTGTACAGATTTATTTTATTATTTATGTTATTAGGGCAAATTTGATTCTTGTATTAGGACATATTTATTTCCTATACTTTAGCTCAATTTTAGGCAAGTCATTATTGTCATAAGTCTATATATTATAGATTATACTTGTACAATTGTGATTAAATAATAATATTCAAAAATATTCTTTCAAGATAGTGGAGTCATAACCACAACATACATTCCTTCAAGATATCAGTTAGCAAATGTATTAACTACGGGACTACCCACAGAGCGCTTTCAAGATCTTATTGGAAAATTGTGAATAATAGATATTCATTCACCAGCTTGAGGGGGGGTGTTAGACTTTATTATATAGATTTATTTCTTAATTATATAGATTTATTTTATTAGTTCCGTTATTAGGGCAGGTTTGATTCTTGTATTAAGACATATTTATTTCCTATAATTTAGCTCTATTTTAAACAAGTTTTTATTATCACAAGTCTATATATTATAGATCATACCTGTACAATTGTGATTAAGCAATAATATTCAGAAATATTCTTTCAAGTTGGTATCAGAGCTCCCGAACTGGGAGCCTTTTGTTTCCGTTGCATTCAGCCTTTTGCTAATTGAACCAGCCTTCATTGCTGGGTTTAGCTGTAGTCTTTGCTGCATTCAATCAGAACCGGACCAGAACCGGATTCGATCGTCTGCGCACGGTTCACCCTCTGTTCTTCTGCTCTAATCCAAACTACTCGGAGCTAGTGCCCAGTCACAGTCATCTTCACCAGAACCGGTGACCCGCGAGCAGCTCTGTTCGTCGTGGGACTAGCCTTGTGCAGCCTCGTGCGTCTCTAATTTGTCAGACCAATGTCGTTGTCTCTGATCTCGCCCTTAGGATTCTTCTTCCCCACCGTCAGCCACCAGTCGTGAGCCATACTGCCACATGTCACTGTAGGCGAGCCATCCCTCGGTCCTGACCTCCTCTGTGGCTGTGTTTTGAACAAAAGTCAGACCTAAGTTAGCAAACTCAGCTACAAACTCATGATCTACCTCAGCCACCTACGCGATTTCCACCGTGCCAAGACCAAAGTTGTTTTTTGTGAAGGTCAACCAGACCCAAGTTCACTGTTGTTCATTTCTTGGTCCCAACCTCTCTAAAAAAAAGGAAGGAAGGTTAAAAAAATTGAAATTGAACCATGAGTATGTCAAACGTATAAACTAGTAAGAATTTTTGTTTTCAATTCTTTAATGCTTCTGGTATTAATAATTTATGGATTATCGACTTTGGTGCAACTGACCATATGACCCTTTATTCACCACCTCTGTTATCTTATTAACCCTATTCTAGTAAACATTATATAACCATAATTGATGACTCTCACACCTCAGTTGTAGGTTTTGGTACTATTAAACTCTAGCCCTCTCTACACTTATACAATGTGCTTTATGTTCCCAAACTTTTCGATAATCTTATTTCCATTCATAAGCTTACTAAAGACAATAATTGTGCCGTAACATTTTTTCATTCTCATTGTGTCTTTCAGGATCTTGTCACGGGGAGGGTGATTGGAGTTGCTAAGAAATAGGGAGGGTTATATTATTTTCTTAATATGCCAGCTAATGGTGGTCTTGATCAGAAGTTGCTATCTTCTAGTAATTAGTCTAGTTTTGAGTCTCTCTCTTCTCAAATTTGGCTACAGCACAAGCGTATGAGACATCCTTCTTTTTCTTTACTTAAGTCTACGTTTTCGTCCTTATTTTTAAAAAAATCTATTAAGTCTTTTCATTTTGATGTTTATGAGTTTGTCAAACACCATCATGCAACTTTTTCACCTAGTTCTAATAAAATTGTTGAGGCTTTTGCACTTATCCACTCTGATGTTTGGGGTCCTGCATCTATTCCTAACATTTCTGGCACTAAATAGTGTGTTTCCTGCATTGATAATTACACTCGAGTAACTTGGATTTTTCTAATGAAAGACAAATAAGATGTGTTTCAGTTGTTTGTTCAGTTTTATCGTATGGTTCAGACCCAATTTAGAAAGTCCATTAAATGTTTGCGTTCTGATAATGGTAAGGAATATGTCAAGCAAAATTTCTCTATATTTATTAAAGAGCATGGTATTGTGCATGACCTCACATGTGTTGATACTCTTCAAGAAAATGGTGTTGTAGAAAGAAAAAATCATGATTTACTTGAAATCACTAGAGCTTTATTTTTCCAAATGTCTGTTCCTAGTTCATACTGGGGGGAGGCTATTTTAACTGCTACATATTTAATCAATCGGTTACTATCTCGTGTCCTAGGGAATGTAAGTCTTGTTCAACTCATGTCCTCTCACTTTTCATCTGTTCCTATTATGTAGAGTCTACAATCTCGTGTCTTTGGTTGTGTGGCTTTTGTCCATGTACATTGCCACAATCGCAGCAAACTTGATCCTCGTGCTGTCATATGTATTTTTTTGGGTTATGCTCCTGACAAGAAGGGTTACAAATGATATCACCCTTCAAGTTGTCATTTTTTCGTATCCATGGATGTCACTTTTCATGAAAATGAGTCATTCTTTACTCGTCCTCAGCTTCAGGGGGAGAACACTAAGGAAGATGAGGCTGAATTCTTCTCTCTTGGGTCCTTCCTTCCTTTACCATTTGACTCTAAACAAGAATTTGCATATTCTTTTGGCACCACACCTAAACTAGCTAATGTTAAGGCCAAGGCTAGCACACCAAAATTGGTGTATCAAAGGAGAGGGAGACCCGAATTGGCCCAACAACAACTTTAGGCATCCGAACTAATGGTAAATACTAAATACAAGTTTTCCTGTCTTTGAACTTCCTATTTTTGAACCAGACCCATATAATATTATTTTTGAACTTGATACCATGTCTCTAAATAATTATGAACCTAACCTAGATGATTTACCCATTGCATTGAGGAAAGTGAAAAGGTATTGTCCCAATCCCAAGTACCTTATTTCTCAATTTGTCTATTCTAAACATCTTTCCCTGTAGCACCAAAGTTTCATTTCAACCATAGATTCTATCAAAATCCCAACATTAGTGCAAGAAGCATTAAAGGATAATAATTGGATTCAAGCTATAAATGAGGAGATAAGTGCATTGGAAAGGAATGGAACATGGGAGATTGTTGAGAGGTCAGGTGACAAAAGGCCAATTAGGTGCAAATGAATATATACTTTGAAATATCAATATGATGGTACACTAGACCAATATAAGGCAAGGTTAGTGGCAAAAGAATACACTCAGACTTATGGAATTGACTATGAGGAGACATTTGCTCCAGTAGCCAAGATGAATATTGTAAGGATCTTACTCTCCCTTGCTACCCACTTTGGGTGGGAATTATACCAGTTTGATGTTAAAAATGTCTTTCTCTATGGAGACTTAGAGGAGGAAGTTTATATGGAAATTCTCCCTAGATATGATTTCACTAATGGGAGGAACAAGGTGTGCAGGTTAAAGAAGGTGTTATACGGGTTGAAGCAATTTCCCCGCGCTTAGTTCGGAAGATTCATAAAAAAATGGTGTCCCTAGGTTATAGACAAAGTCAAGGCGATCATACTTTCTTTTTTAAATATTCACAAGAAGGTAAACTCACAATTTTGCTTGTATATGGTGATGACATCATTATATCAGGTGATGACCTAGTTGAGAAGAAGCTCCTAAAGGATAAATTATTTGCTGAGTTTGAAATGAAAGATCTTAGAAAACTAAAGTACTTCCTTGGGATTGAAGTTGCCTACTCCAAGTAAGGTATCTTCATTTCTCAAAGGAAATATGTCCAAGATCTTCTCAAAGAGACTGGAAAACTTGGGTACTAATTAAGCAGAATCACAAAATGAGAAGTGATGAAGAAAGTCTCAAGGTAGATAGATCTCAATATCAGAGGCTAGTTGGGAAACTGATATACCTAGCACATACCAAACCAAATCTAGCGTATACTGTCAGTATTGTTAGTCAATTCATGCATGATCCGAGGGAGAAACACATGCAGGCCATGGATTGAATTCTACAGTATCTTAAAACTGTGCTTGGAATAGGACTACTATTTATAAAAGAGGGAAACGTATCCATGGAAGTGTACACAGATGTTGACTATGCAGGTTTGGTTACTGACAAGAGGTCAACACCATGTTATTGTATGTTTCTGGGTGGAAATATAGTAACATGGAGAAGTAAGAAACAGAATGTAGTGGCACGATCGAGTGCAGAAGCTGAGTTTCGAGCAATGGCACAAGGAGTTTGTGAATTGCTATGCATGAAGATCATATTAAATGACTTGAAACTAAAGCATGAAGTGCTTATGAAACATTTTTGTGACAACAAATCAGCCATTAGCATTGCATATAATCTGATTCAACATGACAGGACAAAACACATTGAGATAGATCGGTACTTTATCAAGGAGAAATTGGATAGTGGACTCATAACCACAGCATACATTCCTTCAAGATATCAATTAGCAGATGTATTAACTAAGGGACTACCCACAGAGCGCTTTCAGGATCTTACTAGCAAGCTGAGAATGATAGATATTCATTCACCAGCTTGAGGGGGAGTGTTAGATTTTATTGTATAGATTTATTTCTTAATTGTACATATTTATTTTATTATTTATGTTATTAAGGAATATTTGATTATTGTATTAAGACATATTTATTTCCTATAATTTAGCTCTATTTTAGGTAAGTCATTATTGTCACAAGTCCATGTATTGTAGATCATACCTGTACAATTGTGATTAAGCAATAATATTCTGAAATATTCTTTCAAGTTTTTTTGTTATTGTTAAGTAGTAGGATAAGTATCCCGATATTGGTAAATTATAGAAATGACTAGACAAGGAAGCCAAAATTGTTGCTGAAACTGAAATGACTATGTGTCAGATGGTAAATCTGCTTGAAACAAAAATTATTCTTAGGCGTTGGGCATGAGTTATTATCACTTATCAACCTTGTTGTATTAAGATAAAATTGTTTCACATAACTTATTTACATTAGATACGCTACTGTGTATTAGAAAATGACACAGATCAGGATACCTTCCTCATCAGTTGTGTTTTAATTTTGCTCATTTGATCACTTTTACTTTTCTGATTGCCTATTGGTAATTAACTACTTTGTGAATTGTACTATGGTTATCAATGCGCCTCCTTTTTTTATAAAATTTTGTGGCATATGAAGCAATTGCATGTTATCTTGCTTAAAATGATAAAGATTCGTCTGTTGGTTTATACATGAAAGAGGTGTAAGTAAATTCGTCTGGTGGTTTATACATGTTATCCTTTTATTATATTGATGATTTATGTTAATTGTCATGATTTTATATATATACTATAGAATCCTCTTCTCTCTTCATCTTACTTCTTCACTTTAGTTGTGCATTTTCTCAGAAGCTGCTAAGTCTTGTCTTTCTCTTTCTTTATATATCTATTTTCTCACAGAATGACCAAACCAAATTGAAAATTAAGAAGGGCTTCAAGGCCAAGTTAGCTAATGTAACATTCATTGAAGCCCTTTAAGATTCCATTTGATGTTCTTATAAAAATGGTTGTCTTTAACTTAGGAATGATTAGAAACAGCTACAGACTTATTTCATAGAGATAAGTTTGGTTAATGGCTCTCCATATTCTCCAAGAAATAAATGATATATTAAAATAATTGCGATGAATTCTCATCTTTAAACACAAATTGAGACCTTGACAAATCTTCCAACCAAATTTTTTGGCCTCAATCCTATAAGCTCTGCAAAGCCCTAAAGTTTTTCCAAATCTAACACATTATGTATTTCTATCATTCTGTCTTTACATCATTGGAATAAATGATCTATTTAATAGCTATGAAATTGCCATTTTCATGGCAGACCCTCATCCCCGCTTTGCCATCCATTAATGATGCTACTTTGTAATTTTATTCATTCTTATACCTCAATGATGGATTTATCATCTACATTCTGTGATTCTGATCCTTATTGTTGAGACTAAGAAAATTTTTCAGCTTAGACCTTGATGATGCTACTTTGTATTCATTGTTTTACCTTAAGGGTGGACTTATCTACATTCTGTGATTCTGATCCTTATTGTTGTGACTAAATTTGTTTAGCTTGGACCTTAAATGTAGCTAGGAAAGCCCTCTTGTTTTGTTACTAATAAATACCATTGATGATGCTACTCTATATTCATTCTTATACCTCAAGGATGGACTTATCTACATTCTATGATTTTGATCCTTATTGTTGTGACTAAGAAATTCTTTTAGCTTGGACCTTGTGTGTAGCTAGGAAGTCCCCTTATTTTATTACTAATAAATATCATTGATGATTCTACTTTGTATTCATTCTTATACCTCGAGGATGGACTTATCTACATTCTATGATATTGATCCTTATTGTGACTAAGAAATCTTTTTAGCTTGGACCTTGCATGTAGCTAGGAAAGTCCCCCTGTTTTGTTACTAATAGCATATTTGATACACAGTCATTTCTTATCATTAAGTAGGCTTTAATTGAGGTCACCTTTAATTGGCTTGGTTTATCTACTCTTTGTTTTTCAACATATAGCATATGACTTATGACTTATAGT
The DNA here is from genome assembly GCA_029884595.1 of Ormosia semicastrata. Classification (NCBI taxonomy): domain Eukaryota; kingdom Viridiplantae; phylum Streptophyta; class Magnoliopsida; order Fabales; family Fabaceae; genus Ormosia; species Ormosia semicastrata. The sequence continues at coordinate 12,396,468 of JAQQTO010000063.1, read as the reverse complement.
ACTATAGTTGTGACTTCATGAAAAATATTTAACTTAAGCAAATATGGTGCAGGTTTTGCAAAGGTCAAGTTAGCTACCTTTTTCTAAACTATTTTGTGGTTGTTGGTTGGAGCATATTTGATATAGCAAAAATAATATTGCAGGATTGTTCCTCAAACCTTTTGCTGGGAGGTTGAAAGCATCTGGTAGAATACATGACTGGTCTTGAATTTAGTTTTTTTGGAAGCAACATCTTATGTGAAAGCTTATGTAGTCACTAACCAATATTGTCTTTTAACTTGGGATCATTTCAAGTAGGCTACGGGTTATGTATGTAAGCTTATTGAACAATTTGTAGTGCCACTAAATCTTATGTCCACGACTAATTTTTAACATTTGTATGGTGAAATATTGAAGTAAAGACAATGTATGGCTATATATACACATATATTAAATATTTCATGTTGTTTGGCTAATTCATATTTTTTTGGTACAAAAAAAATCAATAAATAAAAAAATAAATTTAGCTTTTATTTATTGATAATTTTGTTAAATTTATACTTATACATAAATGATGCTAAATAAACCTAAGTAAGTTGATTAATAAGGAATTAGTTCTCAATTTTGCCATTTGTAATATATATATATATATATATCGCAACGACATTAGTTGCTGCCAAAGGTGTTTCAACAGGCATGTGTGCAATTTGAAATTAAACATTTCGCAGTAATAATATTGGCTGCCAAAGGGTTAATTTATCGCAACAACAATTTCGCAGCGACATTAGTTGCTGCCAAAGGTGTTTCAACAATCGTTTCTCTACTTTGAAATTGAACATTTCGCAACAATAGTATTGGCTGCCAAAGGGTTAACCTATTGCAACAAGAAAATGTATTTTAGTAGCGACATCCTTGGCTGCAAAATCATCACCTTTTGCAGCGATCCCAAAAAGTGGCTGCAAGAACCTTTCGCAATATGTTCTAATGCAACGGCGGTAGCGACTCTATTTCGCTACAAAAAGTGTCCTATTGCAGTAAAATCTCTCTTTTGCAGCAACTTTTTTCTCTATTAAAAGTCTCATTTCCTGTAGTGTTCCCTGGTTGTCAGGTCATTCCTATTGGTATTAATGAATTAAATTTTATACAATTTTGTATCACATACAAAAATAATTCCATATCATATAATTCCCTGGTTATCAGGTCATTCCAATTGGTATTAATGAATTAAACTTTATATTCTCCGAGTAATCCAGACGTTTTGTATAAATTAATTCCATCTATGTATATGCATGACATGCAATAAATAATTTTTTTATTTTATCCTTTAAACCACAAGTTTCCTGATTGTCAGGCCACTCCTTGTAAACAAGGAATATATAAAAAAAAATGGCATGTTTTATCATATAAAATTTTCAAAAGCCACCGAGAAGCATATTACAAGTATACTAACTCACAATTGGAATTAACAAACCAATGTCACGCACAGAGTATGCTTTAAGTATACTAACACATAAACTCATAAATATAATTTGTCACCTTATGCAAAAAATTAGCTATGAATAAATCATTATATCACTTGTAAATAAAATTCATGAAAGTAGTGTATAATTTCAAATTATACTTAAGGACACGAGTGATAATCTGCTAGATTATCTATTTTGTCAAAGCTTTTTGAGTGGATTTCATCACTTAAGCCCAACTTTTGATGTTGTTTTGACCTTAAGATAACTTTATTTTATCTTTTTAGTTGATACATTTTAGTTTGTTAGATTAAGTTCATTTTGATTAGAATTATTGGCGTTTTAGCTTATTTGCTGATGTTTTGATTGTAGGCATCAAGGGAAACAAGATGAAGCTCAACATGATGAAGAAACACACTGGAGTCTAGGCGCTAGGTGCCTAAATGTTGAGCGCCAAACGCTCACCTTCTCTAGACCTAATTTTTAAATGATTATGAGCGCCAGGCGCTTTACTTCTGAGAGCCAGGCGCCTGCTTGTTCCTGAGATATATATAAAAACCTATTATTTCCATAATTAGGGCATCTTTTTAGTAGTTGTTGAAGGACGATTGTTGATTGGAACCCTATTTTGGACAGATTTATGGTGGTTTAAAGGGATGAGACGTGGAAACGATTCAGACCTTCATCGACTTATGGAGTTTTCTTTGATCTCTTCTCTTATTTTAGTTGTTGTTGCTGTTTTCATGTCTAGCTAAACTCCTTTTTGTTGGAATTAGGTGGATTTTGATGGATCTTGATTGCTTTCGACATTGGATTCAATTAATATAAGTTACTTTTTCTATTTTGAGTTTATGATCTATTCTCTTAACGCTTTCTAAGGATTGATTCTCTTTGGAACGATTTTAGATTATATGTTGAATGAAAATTTGATGTATAATTGTGCTATGAAATTATGAACCTTGCTTATCTCTAGGCTAGGAATAGTCATTGATTTGCTTGTTACCTCATTGAATTCTAAATCTTAATGCTTGTTATCCCTTAGAATCGCCTAAGAAATTAGGGGTTTTAATTGAAAATAAGGGATCAATTGTCTAAGGAATTAGGAGTTAATTAATTTAGAGAATTCGGTAACAAAATAGGAATAGTAGCTTGTATTAATTCCAATTAATATGCAGTAGGTGAAGTCAAATGAAGTTTGATCCCAACTCTTTCGTTAATTGAATTTTAGTCATCTCGCATATTAAATGTTTGTTGAATTGCTAAATATAGAAATAAAAAAATATTGTCATTGCGCTAGTTCATTTGTTTCTTTTGTTATTGTTATTAGAGTTCCCTTTAATCCAAATTTTAGTTTAAATAGTAGTTAATTTTGAGAATCGGTATTTGGCTATTGTTCCCTAAGAACAATATCTAGTATCTCACCATTACCCAAGCGTCCCTTACCCAAGCTCTAGGTGCTATCTGGAAGTCCAAAATTTGTGACTCTCGGGTCCTTGGGCGCCAGGCACCAATCATCTGACTGCTAGGCGTTCTCTGTTCCAGGAAAATCACCTTCGCTGCCGCTAGGTGCTCAATTTTTACAAATTACCCTCCTCTCTGTGTGTAAGGCGCTAGGCGCCACATACATAGGCGCCAGGCGCTGGTCCATCTTAGAAAAATGGCCTTCTCGGCCTTATGGGCGCTAGGCGTCGTCTTGTTTGTAAGCGCTGGGCGCCCATTTTTGTAGCGCTGGGCGCTCAGATAAAAAAAAATATAACTTAAGGCTGGTTTGGTCAAGGATGCTGGGCATCCCTTTGTCCTTCTTTTTACCTCATGCTCAGTAACACCACACCAATCTTTCTCCTTATCTCACTTCCACACACGTACAAACCTTCACCCACTTACCCTCCTCCATCACTCTCATTCCCTCTATTCCCTTTTTTTTCTCTTTCTCTCTCTCTACGCAGATAGATTCTCTCCCCCTTTCCTCTATTCTCGCTGCTTCATCTCTAGGTAGGTATTTTCATTTTTTTTTGCTTTCTTTCTTTTGTTTTGTTAGATTTCCTTTGTTCTCTTGGTTTTGTAGTTGATCTTTTCTAACTTAGTGTTGATTCTCATTGCTAATTTTGAATTTTTTTGGATGTCATGGAATTTGAATGTAAGTTTGGGGTTAAGGTTCGGGATTGTCAATTTGGAGATTTTTGAGGTGTGAGGGATTTTGAGAAATTATGAAAGTGGTGATGAAATTAAACCCTCCATTAAGCTATTGGTTTATTCAATTTTGGAATGTAGGGGTTTATTTTTGAAAATTTGGGATTGCTATGCTTGTTGGATAAATTGAAGTTTAAGGTTGCATTTGGGTTTGTTCAAGAGGTTTAATTGCTTTATGTAGAATGTTTGCACTCCTAAGTGTTATCCCTTTGTGCATTGGTCACCCTAAGTTTGTGAACATGTTTGAATTGTGGGATTGGTTTTATCTTCAGCATGTTTAAATACGTGGGAACATTTTGATTTGCATTATACATGTGCATACAGTTGCAAACTGATCTGTTTCAACCATGGTTGCTACATGAACTTGCTTGGGCTTTGTAAGATTCATATTATATATACTGGTTATGGTATTGAATTGCACTAATGACTGTTGGTATTGTGTAGGTACCCTTATGGCTTCAAAGCTTCCTATCCGGAGAGATTCAAAGAAAAGAAAGTCAGAGGCATCCTTTTCAAGAGGCTCAACTTTTGATAGCACCCAGTTCCGAATAGAAGAACATAAGAAGAGGTATGAGGCAATGCACAAGAAAGAAATAATTCAAAAACAAAAATTGGAACTGCCTGGTAGGGAATTTAATGAAATAAACAGAGTAATTCAAACTAGAATATGGAAGACTTTAGTTTCTTACCCCCAAAGTAGCTTATCCCAAAATGGTGAAGGAATTTTACTCGAATGCGTATGCCACAGACAAAATAGAAAAAAAGATTTGAAAGCTTTGTGAGGGGAAAAAGTGTGCCATTTGATCACAGGACAATAGACACTCTCCTAGGTACAAAGCCATATTGGGATGGAAACAGCAATTAGTAGAATCTTCAACACTACGCAATGGACACTGATAGTATTCTCAGCACATTATGCCAACCAAGAGCCCAGTAGACAAGCACTAAGGGAGGTCAACCAAAAAATTTGTCCTCCATTAATTTGAAGATAGTTCCAAAAATCTGGGCATCTTTCTTAGTTACTAATATTTTACCTTGTACAAACAAATCAGACGTCAAGGTGGATCGAGCTCAAATGGTGTTTGCCATAATGAAAGGGTTATGCATAAATATAGGTGACATCATTGCCTCAAACATCCAAGCCATAGCAAACTCCTCTTCAAAAGCATTAACATACCCGTGCTTGATTACTATATTGTGTGAAAAAGCCGAGGTTCCCAAAGAAGAGTTTCAGCCCATGAAGAGCCCGTCTTCAATCAACATGGCCTATGTTACTAATTGTTGTGGAGTGAATGACGCAGAACCAGTGGAAGGTCAAGCACTTGCAATAATGAGGCAGCTGTAAATTCATCAGAGGTCTCAAAAGCAAAGGCTTGCATCACTTAAGCAGTTAATGCCAACTGTTCAGCACAACATGGAAGCCGGTTTGAGAATGATGAATGTGTTGAGAGAGGGCAACAAAGGGCTTGAGACAATGTTGCAAAAGTTAGGGGGAAATCTTGATCTCACTTTGGGACTGATGAACCCCAGATCTGATGAAGAGATAAGGGACTATGTTAACTAGAGACCATTCGAAGAGGAACAAGTGGGCATTGAAGCTAAGAATGAGGAAGATGAAGAAGGAGAAGACCAAGAAGACGAATCCGCTGAGTCTGAAGAAGAAGATGATGACTAGCTGAGGAAGCCTCGAGGGAAGTGAAGCAGTGGAGGAATTTGGAAAGGGCTCTTCACAGAGCCCATCAGATAACTTTAACTTCCTTCCCTTTTATTTTTGTTTTTATGTTCTTTTTTGTGTGAGGTAGATTTGATACTTCATTAATTATTTTGTTTTTTTTCCTTTATGTCTGTAGTCTAATTGTTTTATTTTAGACTATGTGTTTGTTCAATTGAGTCAAGCCAATGTTGAACTATTTGGAGTTTACTTTTATGGGTCCCCATGTTTGGTAGTATCATTGTAATGTGATCCAACCATGCATGCATTGCCTGTTAGGAAAACTTGAAAGCTTTGTGGGCTTATTTCTTAGAATGTGGTACTTGAATGAGAATTATGATTTCTATACATGAATCTTATAGCATATTGTTAATGTCCTTGGTGATTTTTGTGATTGGGTTTCATAATTCATCCTTGGGAGTTGTTTTGAGCCTTCAACATTTTTGCTTTGATGAGAGGCCACTTGTGAGTTTCTATTCTCCTAGCTTTGCTTAAATCTTATTTGCATGTCGTGATTTGCACAATGCATCGACATGATAAAGGCAGTTTTGTTGTTAAGCCAGATAGCCATATAGCTAACCAATGATGTTTGTTTCCATTGTGTTTCCCCTTTGAGCTTAATAAACTGAATTCTTTGTTTGACCCGTACAGCATGCCTTAGCCAAAATAATTAATGTCTTATCCACCCAAAAAAGGTAGGTGAGCATTGAATTTATTGAATATGTGGGTTAGGAATGTACTAAGTGTGGGGAGACCATTATTGAATATGGCTAAAAAAAAAGGAAAAGAAGACAAAAATAAGAAAAAGAAATGAAAAGAAAATTTGTATGGGAAAAAAGGAAAGAGAATCAAAAAGAGCTTAAATTCACGAGGAGAATTGTAATGAAAGTCTTAATGCTTACTTATTCTCTAGGGTATTAGCTTGTCTGGTCCTATCTCATCCACCCTTAACCTTGACCCCATTAAAACCCTTAAGAAGTCCTTTTGATTGTTATATTTGTGAGTTGCGTGCAAGCATGTTTGAGATGACAAGTAAATCCAAGGAGGGTGAGCTCTATAAATGATGACTGAGGGAAATATAAGCCCAAACACAAGAGTGACTGAGAGTCTCTATTCACTTATAGAAAGTTTAAGTGACCCAATTATCAGGTGTACTTTGCTGCTATGGTCATTAGCTTTCAAGCTGTAATTGATCAGTGCATGGTTGTGATGATCCTTATTTTTGACCCTCTGAGTTTCAGTTACATAGTTGAGAGTTCTACTTTCAGGAATGCATGTATGAATTGATTTGCTGTCACTTTGATGCTTTTGAGTTGTGGGACACTCTTAGTTTATTTTATTCAGTTCAGCGTGAGTGTTTGAGTTGTGGAGTTGTCTTTTTGTTTGGCTCGTTTGTTATTCTATTTTGCTTGAGGAGAAGCAAAGTTTTAAGTTTAGGGTAGTGATAATCTGCTAGATTATTTATTTTTCTAAAGCTTTTTGAGTGGATTTCACCGCTTAAGCCCAACTTTTGACGTTGTTTTGACTTTAAGACAACTTTATTTTATCTTTTTAGTTGATCCATTTTAGTTTGCTAGATTGAGTTCATTTTTATTAGAATTATTGGTGTTTTAGCTTATTTACTAATGTATTGATTGTATGCATCAAGGAAACAGCATGAAGCTCAACATGATGAAGAAGCACACTGGAGTTCAGGCACTAAGCACCAGGCATTCACCTTCTCGAGAGCCAAGCACTGGACTTCTGAGCTCCCGGTGCCCTGCTCGTTCCTAATACATATAAAAACCTTTTATTTCCATAATTAGGGGATCTTTTTGGCAGCTGTTGAAGGACAATTATTGATTGGAATCCTATTTTGGACAGCTCTACGGTGGTTTAAAGGGAGGAGACATGGAAACGATTTAGACCTTCATCGACTTATGGAGTTTTCTTTGATCTCTTCTCTTATTTTAGTTGTTGTTGTTGTCTTCATGTCTAGCTAAACTCCTTTTTGTTGGGATTAGGTGGATTTTGATAGATCTTGATTGCTTTTGACATTGGATTCAACTAATATAAGTTACTTTTTCTATTTTGAGTTTATGATCTCTTCTCTCAATGCTTTCTAAGGATTTATTCTCTTTGGAATGATTTTACGATTGTATGTTGAATGGAAATTTGATGTATAATTGTGCTATGAGATTATGAACCTTGCTTATCTCTAGGCTAAGAATAGTCATTGATTTGCTCGTTACCTTGTTGAATTCTAAATCTTAACGCTTGTTATCCCTTAGAATCGCCTAAGGAATTAGGGGTTTTAATTAGAAATAAAGGATCAACTGCCTAAGGAATTAGGATTTGATTAATTTAGAGAATTTGGTAACAAAATAGGAATAATAGCTTGTATTAATTCCAATTGATATGCAGTAGGTGAAATCAAAAGAAGCTTGATACCAACTCTTTCATTAATTGAATTTTACTCATCTCGCATATTAAGTGTTTGTTGAATTGCTAAATATAGAAATCAAAAAATATTATCATTGCGTTAGTTCATTTGTTTCTTTTGTTATTGTTTTTAGAGCTCCATTTGATCCAAAATTTAGTTTAAATAATGGTTTATTTCGAGAATCGGTATTTGGCCATTGATCCCTAAGAACGATATCCAGTATCTCATTATTTTTATTACTTGACAATCTGGTACATTTACCGTGGTCCCAACAATGAGTGAGCAATGCACACAACAATTATGCACAAATTGTATCACTGAAAAAAAAATAATTCATTATTTAAATCATGCATCTACTTCACAAATTCATGAAATATAATTTTAGTAATACAATTTAAACACAAATAACCTAGGCTCTGATACCACTGAAGGAATGCATAGTGATCGAAACATGCAAAGGAATAATGTAATAGCAATCCAAAAATAATCATTTTTGTGTTTAAATTTATTCTAGTCTTATGAAGATAAATTCGAAATACTTAGTAGAAGGTACTTGATACTTTAAAAAAATTTCTTTGATTGTACGAAGACTCTATACGTATCTACACCGAGACCAAGTCTTGCTATCAACTCCTTTGAAACATGAAACTTATACAAAAAATTTGAGAATAAAAAACTAGAGTAGAAAAACATATGTTTTCTGTTTGTGATATATTAGTATATATTGAAGTTTCCTTGTTGCACACCTTAAATAGCCATAAAACTATTTTATTTATTTATTAAAAAAAATAACGTGCAATATGATAACTTCGTGTAATGTAGTTATTTGTGCCCCATAATTGTGCTTCATAGAATGTTATGTCCTTGTTATTATGCATATATGAGAGATTTTATGCTTATAATGGTTGAATTTCCTTTGGAGGTTTCTCTATATGCTATTGAGCAAATTGTGCGTATTATGCAAATGATTAAGTAGATTTATAATTTATATTTAACTTGGTGATTTTCCTAATGTAGGATGGGCTTAAAACTGAGGAATTAGAGCAAAACAAGGCTTAAAAGCCAAAGAGAAAGCCAAGAAGGCATTCGGGAAGAGAGCGCCGCAGCACAGGTTATGTGCGCCGTGGCGCAAATGAGCATCATCAGAATTGTCATACTTAGACCCAAGGCTAGAGGGCCGCAGCGCAAGTTAGTGTGCATCGCGACGCTAGGCAACCGACCCAATGAGGGCCGCAGCGCAAATTAGTGTGCGCCGCGGTGCGAGGTGCAGAACTGAGCCTATAAATAGATTTTTATCAGATTTTCTTAGGATGGCTTTCTAGGTTTAGAGAAGCTGTGCCTTGTTCTTCATGGGTGGAGGCTGAGGAGGCCAAAGGAGCCAAGGATGGAGGTCTTCTTCCTTAGGGAAGTTGATTGGAGCTTTAAAGGATCACATCTAATGAGATTCCTCCTTCTCTTTTCTCTTTCTCTTCTCTTCTTTATCATTTGAACATGTATTTTGATTTGTAATCATGTGTTCAATGATGTAGCAGCTGTTTGAAGGAATACTTTGAATTCTTGTTATGAATATTAATGATTTTGTTTTCCTTTGAGTTTGTATGGATGTATGATTTTGTTCAATCATATGGTTCTTAATGCTTTTGAAGGTTTGATAAGCTTTTGAATGATTTTTTGAAGTCTGATGAACCTAGACATAGGAATTTGGATTTTAGATCTAATGTATGATTGATGCATGTTTGATTCTATTCCAATGACAAAATGAGTTAATTCACTAACTGGATAGAAATATACCTTTTAGTCATGTATAGTGTGTGATTGAGAATAGAATGTTCAACGGTGGATTTTGTGTTAGCTCTCATGAAAATATAGTGAGTTGGGCAATTAAAACTATGGTTAGATGACCTAGACATAGGCTTGTAGCTAATGAAGATTCTCAAGCTAAACTAATCATTGCATTCGTATTTATGAAGAGGATTGCATGTTGTTAGTTGAAGTAAAGGGTGAAGAAGGATTTTCCTAAACTCTAAACCATTATCTTTATTGCGTTTGTAGATTAGATTTAGTTTAGTTTATACTTTCTCTATTTTATATGCTCTTGAATAGAATTAGGTAAGTTATTGGTTAATACTTAGCATTGGAAGTAAACTTATCCTCGAGGGAACGAACTTATACTTTGTATCTGTATTACTTGAATGACCCATGCACTTGCAGCCTATCTTGGGACAACAAGTTTTTGGCGTCGTTGCCGGGGATAAGACATTATTTCTATATTGCTAATATTGACAATGAGTTTGCTTAGTCCTAATTCAAGTTTTTATGTTTTGTTAATTGTAAATAGTTTTATTTTTAAGTTTTTATGTTTTTGTTGTTGATTTGCTTAAATATGTAGTTATAGTTTGATTTAGTGTTTTTGTTATGTTTTGTTGTACATTCTGTATTTTAAGTTTGTAGGCACATTTTGTTGGTGTTGGAAGTCATATTGAAGTAGAAATGGTAGTAGAAACCATTTTCCTGCAGAATTCTGCAGGTTTGGTTCTCTCGCCGCAGTGTAATCTTTTGAGCGCCGCGATGTATAGGCACATTTTCTGCAGAATTCTGTAACTTTTTATAGAGCCGCGGCCCAGACATGGTTATGCCGCGGCCTAACACCTTGTTTTTACCTTTTCTATTTATTTTCTTTGTTTTTCTTTATTTAGTATGCTCAATGCTAGTTTGGTTGCTATTTTGATATGCTGAGGTACCCTATAGATCATATGCAATAAGGAACACATTCACTTTGGTTTGGGGAAGTATCTTTACATGTTTTCACCATTAATGCTTAATGTTTACACATATTTTGATATTTAAAGTATGTGCTAGTGATAATCATCATGCTTTCATGATTATATCATGTTTTGGCTATTACTGGTGAGCTGGTGATACAAGTTTTAATTTTTCGCACTTTGTACATGTTGTTATGCATCCTTGAATGAAAAATGATGGATCTTTGGAATGCATGACATATTTCTATTTGCTAGTGTGTGATGGTTAGCCAATGATATAAATGCTTGTGTATTGCCCTCTATTATGTGAAACCATTCATGATCTTGAAGCATGTCAATGCAATCTGGTTTGTTTTTATACATGCTGTGTTTTTCCATTTAGATGCTTGTTTAAATTTAGAAAGATATGAGTGTTTGTTTAGAGAATGTTTATGAATTGTGCATGTGGATGATTCCTTTTACCCTTGAATTTGTTCTCCAACTCTCTTGAGGCGAAATCTTAAATTGTGTATGATTGGGGAAGTGATTAGGGCATTGTTTGGACCGTTTGAGCCTTTCAAGCTTAACCCTATATGATGATATTCATAAGTCCCCTTTTGAAGCCTTATACTATTTGGCCTTATTTGTTTTTCACCACCATTGTATTCGTTAACCTGTTAACCGTTTTAATGTATGTGAAAGCATTGCATTTTCTTCCTACCCTTATTGTTTGTTAAGTTCATAATATGCTATTTCTTGAAGTGAGTTCAGTGATTAGGGGTATTATTGATCCAATACAAAATGAGCCTGAAGGAACCAGATGCAGTCAAAGAAAAAAAAGCATTGCTTTGCAAAAATAGAAAAAGAAATGAAATGAAATGAAAAAAGAAAAGAAAAAAAAAAGTAAGGCATAAGTTAAGTAAAGAAAGAAAAGCATAAAAAAATGGTTCTGACAAGTTTTCTACATTCACTATTGAATACCCTGCTAATATCAGTTAGAGGCTCATGACTTGAAATATCATGTTTATGTTTCTCAATGTTTGTTGTATATCCTATCCTTTTATTTTGTTACCCATTACTCTTGGCCTTATATTATAAGCTATGAAAGTCCCTCTTGATCCTCAGTTATGTGTGATTTACATTATTGGAGAGAGGGTTGGATTAGAATTTTGTGGATTCTTTGATTTGTATCCATGTGTAGGTTTATAAACTTATCCAGATGAGCATGATTTGAAAAAGATAAGTTTGACTTGCATGTTTGTGAGAAATATCATGTGCATGATTGGAAACTAGATTGAGGGCATGTTTAGAATTGTATATGTGTTGAGCTTAATTGTGAGGCATGTGCATCTTTTAAGGACTTAAACAATCATTGTGCACTGGTTGTGGTTAAATGAAAATTGAAATGTTGAATGCATGTGAGCGTGAATTGATTAATGTGAGTTTACTTGATCATACTTTGTGTTGCTCGAGGACTAGCAACATCTTAGGTTTGGGGGTGTGATAATTTCATGTAATGTAGTTATTTGTACCCCATAATTGTGCTTCATAGAATGCTATGTCCTTGTTATTATGCATATATGGAAGATTTTATGCTTATAATGGTTAAATTTCCTTTGGAGGTTTCTCTATATGCTATTGAGAAAATTGTACATATTATGCAAATGATTAAGTGAATTTATAATTTATATTTAACTTGGTAATTTTTCTAATGTAGGATGAGCTTAAAACTGAAGAATTGGAGCAAAACAAGGCTCAAAAGCCCAAGAGAAAGCCAACGAGGCATTTGGGAAGAGAGCGTCACGACACAGGTTGTGTGCACCGCGGTGCAAATGAGCATCATCAGAATTGTCATACTTAGACCTGAGGCTAAAGAGCCGCGGCACAAGTTAGTATGCGTCGTGGCGCTAGGCAACCAACCTAATGAGGGCCGCGGTGCAAGTTAGTGTGCGCCGCGGCACGAGGTACAGAACTGAACCTATAAATAGATTTTTATCAGATTTTCTTAGGATGGCTTTCTAAGTTTAGAGAAGTTGCGCCTTGTTCTTCGTGGGTGGAGGTTGAGGAGGCCAAAAGAGCCAAGGATGGAGGTCTTCTTCCTTAAGGAAGTTGATTAGAGCTTCAAAGGATCACATTTAATGAGATTCCTTATTCTTCTTTCTCTTTCTCTTCTCTTCTTTATCATTTGAGCATATATTTTGATTTGTAATCATGTGTTCAATGATGTAGCAGCTATTTTAGGGAATACTTTGAATCCTTTTTATGAATATTAATGATTTTGTTCTCCTTTGAGTTTGTATGGATGTATGGTTTTGTTCAATCATATGGTTTTTAATGCTTTTGAAGATTTGATCAGGTTTTGAATGATTTGTTGAAGTCTGATGAACCTAGCATAGGAATTTGAATTTTAGATCTAATGTATGGTTGATGCATGTTCGATTCTATTCCAATGGAGGGATGAGTTAATTCCTAACTGGATAGAAATATACCTTTAAGCCATGTATAGTGTGTGATTGAGAATAGAACATTCAAGGGTGGATTTTGTGTTAGCTCTCACAGAAACATAGTGAGTTGGGCAATTGAAATTATGGTTAGATGACCTAGACATAGGCTTTTAGCTAATGAAGATTCTCAAGCTAACCTAATCATTGCATTCGTATTTATGAAGAGGATTGCATGTTGTTGGTTGAAGTAAAAGGTGAAGAAGGATTTTCCTAAACTCTAAACTATTATCTTTATTGCTTTTGTAGATTAGATTTAGTTTAGTTTATGTTTTCCCTATTTTATATGCTCTTGAATAGAATTAGGTAAGCTATTGGTTAATACTTAACATTGGAAGTAAACTTATCCTCGAGGGAACGAACTTATACTTTGTATTGGTATTACTTGAATGACTCATGCACTTGCGGCCTATTTTGGGACAATCACAATATTACCAAATCCTATCTAATAGGCAACTTGTCAAATCTTACTTAATGTGCAACATATTCTTTCTAACATGTAGTACATCAAGTCTAATGTGTAGCATATCAGATTCGTATCTAATAGGATTTAACCAATCATTGGTTGCTGCTTGTATCATGTTCTTGACTTTTGGTGCATATCTAATAGGATTTCATAATAACGTGCAGCAATAAATCTTATCTATTAAGATAACGTGCAACAAAAAATCTTATATATCAAGATAACGTCCAGCAATAAATTCTATCCAACAAGATTTAAAACATTTGACTACAACATTTGCAAACTTTTGATTTTTATATTCCAAATAGAATTTCTATAGATAATTGTATCATATATTAATTGTATTCTAAATGTTAGCAAAGAATATAATAATATTACATTTGGATAAAAAATTTATTTATTTGATTAAATTAAATTCTCTAATATAATTATTAAATAATAAATTAAATAATCCTTTAACAAAGATTGAAACACTTGTTAGTGTGTGACCTTATAGGTTCAATACTAAGCCGGTAGTAAACTAGTCAAACCAAATTACTAATCAAGGTTAGTGTCTAGTAACACTCCTTAATGACCGAATAGTATGAAGTAATATCTTTTTCTCTTTAAGAACCTTTAGAGGAATAATGTAATATTTCCTTCCATCGTTCCAGCTCTGAGTTAACTTTAGAGTATAGTATAATTGTCAAACTCTAATAAGTAAACATTTATGTTTTATAACCAACTAGTGAATGACTTAAGAAACTCATTTCTTTATTCATTTAATTGCCCTGGTCAAGGTCTTAATTTTATTGTTATAATCATAGAGCTCAAACTCATTACCAAGAGTTAATTACTATGATAATCTTAGGTCAAACGAAAAGTTTGCACCATGTTCTTCATGAGAATATCCTATTAACAGTTTAACGGTAATATAAACCATTAGGAATTCTCAGTTGAATCAGTTCAATGATCATATCTCCATATGCATCATCTATATATGTGAATTAATAAATGAGATCTATCAATCTCTATCCAATAGAGACAATTACACATATATTGATCTATTTGGATTACTAATGTCCTATTCTCAATAATTCTACAATCAAGAATACTTTAAATTAAATTTTAAATAAAAACTTGCCTCTCATTATTATGGTCTCTATCATGATGACAAGTGTTTAAATTTAATCAAGAATCTTGTCATATTAATTAAATAATTAAATAATAAATATGACAAAATAAATTGAATGTCATGTTATTTATCAAAAAAATAATAATTACAATGTGTTCCAAAAAATATACAATAGATTAGATATAGGGCATGTCAATTTTTCCTAACAGATACCATAAACAACTCCCCCATAACTCTTATTTTCAAGTATCACTATACAGAATCAGTGTCTGCAACTGATAAATCTCCAAACATACACGTCCAAAGCACACTTGAAACTTGTTTAAGTGGAATTTTGGTTTAAAGGCTGGGTAACAATTCCAATAAACAAATAATGAAAATCAGATGAATGTGGGTTTCGAGTTATGTGGTAATCTCGTTTTAAAAATGGTTCTAACAGTAAATAAAAGGGATTTAAAAGATTTGAAATAAATAAGTAGAAAATGCAGAAAAGAAACCTTGAAAAGATTAAAGAAGTTTAAAGGAAATGAGTAGGAATTTAAGAATGCAGAAAATTAACTGAAAGCGTGTAAATGGTGCAAAATTAAAGTGCAGAATTTAAAAGGAAAATAGTAAAGAAAAGCAAGTAAAAGTGCGAGAAAATGTAAAGGAAATTTAAAGGACAAGACTGAAAAGTAAATGAATTTAAAAGAACATTGCATTAATATAAATGACTTGAAATGTAAAGGGAAGGTATACTTGGATCTGTATCCATGTATCTGCTTGAGTGAGATGTTTAGGATTTCAATCAAGTATTCAACCATTTGTACATCATGAATTCTAATATTTATAGATAAACTATTAAAATAACTGACTCCTAAAAATTATACACGTATATGGCAGTTATATGCCACATATTCAACACTAGTACTTTGCCCAACTTTTGACAAAACCAACTTCTGACCATTTAGTACTTTTGTTTGTTCAACACTAGGAAGATTTTCCAATATCCACATCCATCCGTCGAATTATAATTTTTGCTGATCTTCTTGAATCTTCGACAGCTTTATACACCATTCCACAGAGCTGATCTTCTAGCGTATTCGACAGGTTTATGTATTCATTCAACAGAACCGATCTTCTAGCATCTTCAACAGCTTTATGCATCATTCGACAACCGATCTTCTAGTCATTCTTGTCAAATAATGTTCTCCTGTCAGCATTGATTTTGTCAAATTGTAACTTGGCCATTTTCATCACCAAGTCACATTATGGCTGACATCTTCCATCATTCTCTATCAAGTCATTCTCCGTCAAAAAGTAACTTAGCCAATTTGTTTACTTGAGGCATTTTCTCTGTCGAATCCAAAATTAAGATTTATCACCTAACAAAACCAAACCACCATCAATCCGTATGCATCACTGCCAACCAAACCATTGTGGCCAACATCCCCCTGAACCAACGTTACTAGAAACAAAACCAAACCATCTATGCAACTTTCAAGCAAGCACCGTGGACAAGTCATTGCCAATAGAACACCAAACATAGAGTCTCCATCTGTCGTCCATGACCAACCACCGATCTTGCCATAAGCCACCATGCACAAGTTAACCCAAACGGCAGCCATCTAACGAAGCACCACATACGTTAAAGAAGGATAAGTTGTATATAAAAAATACGACTTACTCAAAATATAATAAAAAAAATACAGTACTTATATTGTTCTACTTATATTATTTTAAAAATTAAATTTTGATCTATACTTATATAAAAAATTCGTTTTCAAAATGTACCATTTTTGTTAAAAAGTCAAACTCATCCTTCCACGAACTCCTTTTTCTTGACTTTTTATTTTTTAGTTTCTCTTTCGTGTTTCTCCTCTAGCTCCACTATTACTCTAACTCCACCATAGCCGTTCCTATAACTCCCCCAATACAGTATTGCCATAGACGGCAAGTTGGCAACCACTGAAACAAAGCTAAAATTTACTTTAAAAGCTTTAACTTTTAGAGGAGAGGTTCTAGGGTACAATTGATGCTATGTATCTTTTTTTTACTTTTTTTTTGTAAAACTTGTTTATCTGAGTTGCTACATTGTTTTATTGCTTCTAAGGTGTTCATGGTTCACGTCAGATTTGAAAGAATCCAAAAACCAACCCTATCAGTCTTAGTCTGATTGAAAGAAAAAAAATGTTAATCCAATCGAATCTCACGGTCACCATGATATGTTTGGATTTATCAGTTTTCACTCCCAATATGAGAAATTATGAGACAATTTTTATTTGTTTTTTTAATATTTAAGTAAGTCGTGTTTATAAGTTAGACTTACTTTTTGTTTTTATTTTTTTAAGTCATATGAAACTTGCATAGGGTTTTAATTCTAATAATAAGTGGTGCTTCAAACAAAAGAGACCACTGCTGCCTTTTCAAATTAGCAAGGTGAATATACTGAAGGATTTGTTTCACCAATTCTATAAACTTAGATCAATTATAAATATAAGATTATAGCATATTAAAAATGTATTGTATTCAAGAAATAGATCAAGAATGTGTACTTAGCATGATTCCACAATCCATTATTGTTTAGTGAAAGGATCAAAATAATTTGTTTGTGTGAGAGAAATTACCCTCAATCCTAGTAAGTTTTCTGTGCGTACTAAAAACTGCCTAATGGGGAACCAATTTATAACTTACCAGATGAGAGTAGGGACTTCTCAACAAGCTACTAAATGAATAACCCAAACCCATCACGGGCTACTCACAACAAAAGCCCAATTACAATATTCATAAATTGACCAAGTGCTATATTATAAAACATAATTCCATAATTAATATATATTAATGATTTAAACAATATTTTAATTATTGAATAATGCTAATCCACATAACATATATATATATTTGAATTAAAATTCAACAATTTTCTCACTTGGATAGCATTAGTCAATCATTAAAATACAATAATCATTAACACTAGAATACCAACTATGGTCAAAGTATGTGTCAACCAACAGTCTTAGAAATATAAGCTTTAACACTGCAGAAATAATATCTGATAGGGAGGTAGATCATACATGTTAAATGCTCATATTTCACATAAAGAATAATGAATATGGAAAAACATAATTAATTAAGAGAAATATGCAATCCAAGAATAGTCCAAGCATATAAAAATGCTATAAGAGATATGATAATAAAAATAACGTCATCTCATACATATCTCATAAGAATTTCAAGAAGTAAATATATAAAATTTCAGACTCCCACTAACCAAAAACATCAAAAGACTTAACTAAACCCATATGAGCCACATGATTCTGAAAAACTCCAACAGTTAAGCCTTTAGTTAGTGGATCTGCTAACATATTCTCTGTAGCAAGATACTCAATTCGAGTCTGAAACTCTGGAATTTTCTCTCTAACAAACAGATATTTAATATCAAAATGCTTTGACCGAGAAGAGTTTCTATTATTTTGAGAGAAATGCACAGCAACAGTATTATCGCAATATATCACAAGTGGCCTAGATATGCTTTCAACAATATGAAAGTCAGAGATTAAGTTTTTTAGCCACATGGCTTGACAAGTAGCCTCATAGTAAGTGACATACTCTGCCTCCATGGTAGAAGTAGCTGTAAGAGTTTGTTTAACACTCTTCCAAGAGATAGCTCCTCCTGTCATCATAAAAATAGAGCCGAAAGTAGACTTTCGATCGTCAGGGCAACCTGCGAAATCAGAATCAGAATAACTAATGACCTGAAGTTGATCAGACTTCTTATAGTTCAACAAATAATCCTTGGCTCCCTGCAAATATCTCATGACCTTTTTCACGGCTTTCCAATGACCCAAACTTGGGTTGCTCAAGTATCTCCCTAAAGCATTAATAGCAAAAGCAATATCAGGATGAGTACAAACTTGAGCATACATTAAACTGCTAACAGCGGAAGCATATGGGACCTTTTCCATTTCAATTATCTCTACATCATTTTGAGGACATTGGGATTTAGAGAGTTTATCACCTTTTTGAACAGGTGCAGCGCATGGGGAGCAAGAATGCATGTTAAACCGCTTAAGGATCTTTTCAATATATCCTCGCTGAGACAATCCAAGAATGTCACGTGACCTATCACGGTAAATTTGGATGTCTAAAACAACTGAAGCATCACCAAGGTCCTTCATATCAAAGTGGCTACTCAACTTCAGTTTTGTTTTAGTCAAAAGTTTAACGCAACTGCTAGCAAGAAGAATATCATCGACATATAGAACAAGAATTATAAAATTGCTCCCACTAGTCTTCAAATAAATGCACTGATTTGAAGCATTTTCTTTGAATCTAAAAGAAGTGACAACCTGATCAAATTTCAAATACCATTGCCTGGATGCCTATTTCAGTCCATAAATGGATTTTTTAAGTCTGCAAATCAAATGCTCCTTACTTGTTTCAACAAAACCATCAGGCTGAACCATATAAACATCCTCGACTAGATCTCCATTTAGAAAAGCTGTCTTCACGTCCATCTAGTGAAGTTCTAAATTAAAGTGAGCTACCAAAGCCATAACAACTCGAAACGCATCTTTTGTAAAGACCAGTGAAAAAGTCTCCTTATAATCAATGCCTTTTCTTTAACTATAGCCTTTTGCTACTAGTCTAGCTTTGTATCTCTCAACTCTACCATCTGGACTACGCTTGGTTTTGAAAACCCATTTGCACCCAACGGGTTTGCAACCAACTGGTAACTCCACGAAATCCCAAATAGTATTATGAGACATAGAAGACAATTCATCATACATAGCATTTAGCCAATTAGAAGCATGAGAGCTAGAGATTGCCTCGTTAAAAGTTACAGGATTGTCGTCATCGTGGAGATCAAACTCGTGCTCCTGAAGATATACTACATAGTCATCTGGTATAGAAGGTCTGCGTACTCTCTGAGATTGTCTTAATGAAACTATTTCAGCAATGTCATTTGGTTCTTGTTCATCAACTGGTAGTGCCACTACATCATCTTCTCCTCGAAAAACTTGATCATCATTATGATTAAATAGAGCCATGATATCTACAGGAAGTGAAACAGTTGGTATAGGAACAACTGTCCGATCTTCTTTTAGAGCGACTGATCGTGGTGTATGGCTCCCACTATCCAAATCATCCTCAAAGAATATCACTCGGTCAGACTTGATGACTCGCATGGAGTGAGAAAGACAATAGAATCTACAACCTCTGGAGCCCATGCAATAGCCAATGAAGAAGCCGTTAATAGTCTTAAGATCAAGCTTCTTCTGCTGATGATTATAAGGTCTAACTTCCGCCTTACAACCCCACACATGAAAGTATTTCAAACTCGGCTTCCTTCCAGTCATCAGCTCATAGGGAGTTTTCGGTACAGACTTGCTGGGTACTTGAATAAGAATGTATATAACAGTCTTCAAAGCATCTCCCCAAAGAAAATCAGACAATGATGAATGGCTCAACATGCATCTCACCATATCCATAAGCATGCGGTTACGTCTCTCTGCAACTCCATTCTACTCAGAAGTACCAGGTATAATATATTGAGCTTCAATTCCACATTCATCGAGATATCTAGCGAACGATCCTAGATTTCTTCCAGTTTCATCGTATTCCTCTGTCAGACCTCACACGTTTGATTTTCTTGCCTGTCTTCAATTCAACAACAGCCTTGAAGGATATGAAGGCATCCAAAGAACCAAATTTTTTCTGGAGAAGATCTATCCAACCAAATCTGGAGAAGTCATCTATAAAGGTAATAAAATACCTATATCCACCCATGACAGTGGGTGTAATGGGTCCACACATGTCTGTGTGAATCAACTGTAGCACATCATCACACCTATTTGGTCCTTTATTCCTAGTTTTGGCAGTGAACTTGCCTTTAACACAATCAATGAAAGTGTCAAAATCAAAGAAGTTAAGGTTATGAAGAATACCTTCTCTAATTAGTCTTTCAATTCGGGGCCTAGATATATGCCCTAAACGTCTATGTCGTAGCATAGAAGAACTCTCATCAGTCCTATTACGCTTACGTCCAACAACAGAGTTAATAGATATATCATTCAAATTTAGCATATATAACCCATCACACAAAACTCCTGAACCAATGGCAACAGAATCAAAACAAACAACAACTTTTCCATTACCAAATTCAATAGTGTAACCACATCTATCCAAAGCTGAAACTAAATTTAGATTTCTCCTCGTGGAAGATACATAAACAACATCTTTTAAAAATAAAGTATGACCAGAAGGTAAATGCAAGGTAACTACTCCTATTTTTTCCACTGATACTCTAGTTCCATCTCCCATAATGATCTTGGATTCAGCATTACTTGGCTTCCTCAAGCTTGTGAACCCCTGTAAAGAATTCACAACTTGAATAGTTGCACCTGAGTCAAACCACCAAGTTTTGGGAGCAACATCAATCACATTTGATTCAAAACAAGCTAGAGCTAGAAGTGTACCTTATTTCTCAAGTTTCTTCTTGAGAATGTAACAATCATCCACTTTATGGTCATACTTCTTGCAATACTTACAGTTTCCCTTGAAGAAATTCTTGTTAGGCTTGAAGAAATTTTTCTTAGGTTCTAGGTGCTGAGATATTTTTCCCCTTTATTCTTATCATGTTGAAACTTGCCTTTGTAATATTCCTTTTTTCTCATTTTTAGTACCAGAAGTATAAGCAACAAAATGAACACTATGTGATTTTCCTTTCCTTATAGAATTCTCTTCTTGAGAGACAATAGCAATCATTTTATCAACAGTCCACTCATTTTTCCGAGTGTTATAAGAGGTCTTCATAACATCAAATTGAGAAGGAAGTGACTCAAGAACCTTCAGATCAGATAACTCTCACCGACATAAACCTTGAGAGACTTCAGTTTATTAAAATAGTGCACTAACTTCATTATGTGCTCACGAACTCCACTAACACCATCATACGCAGTCTTCTCAATCAAAGAAAGATATTGACCCTTCTGAACTTTATCAAAAGCCATGAATTTCTCACCAACAAATTTCAAAAATTCCTTAGCATTCTCGCTATCTAGAATTCTCTGTCTATTTGACTTCTCCATAGTGTATTTCATCACCTTAAGGCACACCTTGTTTGAGTGCTTTCATTTTTCACGAGAAGCCTTTTCAGCAGCAGTGGACTCAATAGTAAGAGCAACAGACTCTTCTTCCCTCAAAGCCAAGTCCATATTAGTGATAGCCAAATAAAGATCTAGAGATTCTTTCCAATCCTCAAAATTAGTCCCATTTAAAGTTTTGACAACAGTCAATTGCATAGGCAAAGAGGTTGGCATGAAAACAACAAAAGGAAATATTTTATATGCACAATGTTATCATGCAACAAGAGAATTAAATGGTTCTGTATGCTCAGCCAAACAAGCCCTTTAGAAAATTTCTTACTTATCATGGTCCCGCCTAAGGGTCCTGAACCATAATAAATAAGAAATATAATAATACAATGCACAAATCTTATATCACCAAAAATTTTAATACTGATAGGGTACTTGAAGGATAATTGACATAAGCATAAATATAACAGTACATTGTACAATAACAAATTACATTAATAACAACACACCGATAGGGTATAATTACTATCAATGCAATAAAAATTATGATTAAAAAAATTAATCATTCAACTCACAAAATTTGTACAATTGTACCCACGATAGATAAGCTCACAGTTATACAAATTATCAATAATTATACTTAATAGAATATGATAAACTCATATTACGTATATATATAAAAAAAATTCACGATTATTGATGATCACATATTTGATACATTAATAAGCTTTCATTCTTAGTCATTTACACTCTCTATGTACTTAATTGATTGAGTTTATTATATTTTGTAAGTTTGGACTCAAATTGAACTTAATTGAATTTTTCAGCATGATTCATATCTTACACTATTTCTGTATTTGGATCATATCTTGAGCTGTAGGTGGTCTTTGGAGGTGATTCTAGTGGCATTTGAAAGATAAGAGAGATTTCTATAACTTTCATGAAGACCTCAAAGGCCCAATCATATGAGTAGATAACTCAAATTGGGATTGAAGCAAGAACTAGAGTGCTGCTCCTGACAGCTTGATCTACGTGTACTGTTCATCGCATTTTTTGGGCTAGAAGTTGTCAAATGGGCTGAAATTTGGATGTTGAATAGTTAAGACCAATATCTACAACTTTCATGTTGAACACTTTTCCATAATAAGACTCCTTGAAGGTGATATTGGGCTTGGAAGTCAGAACAGAGGAGCTATGACTGGGCCTGGACAGTGTGTAGTAATTTGAACGTATTTGGAGTTGTAGAAATGATATTGGACTCACACCAAATCCATTTGAAAGCTAAGATCCAGGCCTACAACTTTCATGAAGACCACTTGGTTGAAAAATGACGAATGCAATGACTTCAAAGCTGCATGATTTCGGACACAAGGAATCTCCATAATTTCCCACTCACCTAAAGTCATTTGGCATTTTCCATTCATTTTCCACTCATCCACCCACTAATGACTCACCCCCCTTGTCATTTTGTATCTCTAATCTTCTATAAAAGGGGGCATTGGTAGATCATTTCGTGAATTAGGTTTTAGGTACCAAAATAATGTTAGTTTGTTACTAGGTTTTCTTGTAGTAATTTTCCTTTGTTCTAAATTGAAGTCATGTTCTTCTTCTTCTTCTTCTCTCTTTCTTTCTTCTTAACTATGAGTAACTAAGTTTCATTTTACTTGGGTGAAGGGGTGAAGCTCTTGGTAATGAAATAAGGTTAGATTAATTTCTCTCTTGTGCTTAAATGATATATTTTCAAGTGATCATTATACGTATTGTATTTTGTTTCCAAACCCTCCTTGTAAAGTGAAGTTCTTGATTTGTTGTAGACAAGAGATTGGCACAATGAATGCTTTAACCCATTTATAAGTGGTGGTGTTAGAAACTCTCTTTATAAAGTGGAGTTCTTGATTTGTTGTAGACAAAATATTGGCACAATGAATGCTTTAACCCATTTATAAGTGATAGTAATATTTTTGGAAACATAATATAAATACGTATATAGTTTTAATAGACTTTTAACGTTGTATTTTTCGATTGGAACCTCCATGTTGTGAGGATTCTAATTGAGTTATAAAAGAAATTAATCTTACCTTTATTTTATTTACCAAGAGTGGATCTTTTTACCCAAGTAAATAATTTTAATCATAGTAACAAAATATTCACTTCACCTTAATTAATCTTCAACAATTCCTCAGGATCGACCTCGACTCCCGAGATTTTTATTACTTGAGACAACCTGCACTTGGGTTTGTAATGCAACAACTAAAAAGTGTGCATCAAGTTTTTGGCGCTTGTTGGGACTTGATTTGAAGAACAAATTTCTCGGTGTAAATATTTTGTACATATTTTTTTTTTTTTTCACTTTTAATTTTTTTTTTTTGTATATACTAACTTACTAACTTTGTGGGGAAATCTCTCCCTTTTATTTTTTTTTTTTGTACATACTAATAGTGGGGGAAAACTCTCCCTTTTATTTTACGCACTAACTTAGTGGGGAACCTCTCCCTTTTACTTTTCTTTTTGTAATTTACTTTCTGCACTTTATTTTGCGCATTTTAATTTCATACGTATTGGGGGTAATTCTCCTTTTATTTTCTTGTACATATTAACTTAGTGGGGGTAACTCTCCTTTTATTTTTTTGGTACTTTATTTTCTGTATTTATTTTCTCATCATTTTTTTGTTATTTATTTTCTGTCATTTTTTTTTGTTTACTAACTTACTAACTTACTAACTATCTAACTTTTTACTTTATCTGCTTCTAACATTTTAATTTATCTGCATATTAACTTTTTTTTTTTTTTTTTTATTTGGTGGTTGGTTTATTACCCCACCTTTGTTATTTTTTATTTGGTGGTTGGTTTCTACCACACCATTTTTATTTTTTTTTATTTGGTGGTTGGTTTATTACCCCACCTTTGTTATTTTCTTATTTGGTGGTTGGTTTATACCACACCTTTGTTAATATTTAATGGACGGTTTATACTGCTAGCTTGTGTATTTTTTTTTCTATTTTAAGTTACTTGTTTATGTTTAATTGGTATCGTGATTTAAATTATGGTCGTTTGGTTAAAGTTAATCCTAGTACCAGTACATATTGATTTGTCTCAATCACAATCACACACATCAAATACAATGGCTGAAAATGAAAGTGTGCATGATGAATATGAAAATCAACCGTTGCGAACCATGCGTGAGTATTTGCAACCATCTCGAAATTCTAGTCCATCATGTTTTATCTTTCCACTCAATGCCAACAATTTTAGATTTAAGCCAGGTATGATTTCTTTACTTCCTAATTTCTATGATTTAGAATCTGAAAGCCCATATTTACATCTAAAAGAATTTGAGGAAGTATGTACCGCTTTTCATGATCAAACTTGCAGTGAAGAGGTTGCTAAGTTTAAATTGTTTCCTTTTTCTTTGAAAAATAAAGCAAAAACTTGGTTTAATACTTTGAAACCAAGATCAATTGGCACATGGCAAGAAATGCAATGTAAGTTTTTGAAGAAATTTTTTCCAACACATAAAACCAATGCTTTGAAAAGACAAATCCAAAATTTTTCCCAAAATTCCAATGAAGCATATTTTCAAAGTTGGGAACATTTTAAAGATTTATTGAATTCTTGCCCACATCATGGTTTTGAAAAATGGCGCACTATAAGCTTCTTTTATGAAGGGTTAACACTCGAAACTAAACAATTTGTGGAAACAATGTGCAATGGTGAGTTTCTTGATAAAGAACCTGAAGAAGCTTTAGATTATTTAGACCATTTGGCTGAAAATTCTCAATCTTGGCATGATACTAATCCTTCTGAAAATTCAATTAGATCTAATCTTGCAAATGCTAGTAAAGGAAAATATCATCTTAGTCAAGAAGAAGATCTACATGCTAAGTTTGCTAGTTTGGCTAGAAAGGTTGAAGCTATGGAATCTGGAAAAGTAAAAGAAATCAAATCTGTGCAAAATGAAGAAATTTGTGGCATTTGTGATGAATTAGGACATTCAACAAATGAATGTCCAAAAATTCCTGTTTTTAAAGAAGTTGTGCATGAGCAAGTAAATGCAATGAATAATTTTAAAAAGCCATTCACTTCTTCTTTTTCAGATACATATAATCCGGGATGGAGAAATCACCCGAACTTCAGTTGGAGGAATAGCAATCAGCCACAACTCATGCAACCACCACCTCCTCAGGCACAGCGAGACTCTCAAAATTCTCAAGGATATGCACCCTATGTCCCACCATATAGGAAAAACCTAGAAGGAACATTGCATGCATTCATGGAAAAACAAGAGGCGATCAATAGTCAAAACACTCAAGCCATGATTGACATAAAAGACACTCTTGCTAAACTTTCTTCTGCACTTGCCATTCATGAGAAATGAAAGTTTCCCTCTCAACCTCAACCAAATCCCAAGGGTCAGTTTAGTCTAAATGATGGTAATTCAGAAAATCAACAAATAGATCAAGTCAAGTCAGTGATAACCCTTAGGAATGAAAAAGTTGTTGAAGAAAGTAAGGAGATAAAGAGCCAAATGTCCAAAGTGATGAACTCCTTGAGTGTGAATGAGCTAGAGGATGTGGAAAAGAATCAAGATAGTAGTGATGCTGAGCTACTCAAGGAACCTAAGGTGACAAAAAGTCTTGTTAAGCCGTAAAAATGATGACGAAGGCCACTGACATACATGATTGACTCAATCATGGATAGGGGAGTTTCTACAACTCATGATTTTGATCCCCATGAGAATTTTCTTGTCAATTCTGAGTTTGATTCTATCAGTAATCCCTCTGATGTAGTTGATATTTCTACTAATTTTGATAAAACTCAAGATCATGACACTCATGCATGGCAACCAAAGTTTAAGGAGTTTCTTATGAAATGTTGGAGCATTACTGATAAAAAAAGGTATTCGTCCCTTGGTCTGTTCTTATAAAATTAATTTGGAAGAAGGTAAATGGTCAGCGGTTGAAGCTATAACTTGAGTTGAAGGATCCAGATGTAGCAGAGGCTTTGGTAGACGATCTTGTCTACCAAAGCTGAGGTAAGTTTTAGTATTTCATGTTTTTATTGAGTCGGCTTAAGTGCCTCCCAAATTTCGGAGGCTTTGTATGGGGATGTAAATAGTGTCGGCCAACAAAAAAAAATATAAAACAAAAAAAACCCAAAAAAAAAATTTGTTTGTATGCTTGTTTATTTCATTTTTTTTTTGTCATTGCTAACCATTGTCAAGATGTAGTTATTCTCTTCTCGTCTAAGCATTTCGGGTATGTAACTTCTCCTCATTACTTTGTTTAATTTTGTCCCAATAATTTCTTTAATGTATATTGATGATTATTTCTTCAATCTGGATTTAATTGTTAACATTGAGGACAATGTTGTGATCTGGTTGGGGGGAAGGATAGTTGTGTAAAAATAAAAAAAAATAAGAAAAATAAAAAAAAATTAGAAAGTGTGTATATTAATATGTTTGTTGTGTTTATGTGTTTGTCAGTAACTTACTAAACCAGTGAAGGATGGCAGAGTAAGGAGTAAATTTTACTCTTGAGACGCATTTTAGTTGGGGTAGTAACTAATTTATGTGGAAGTAGCAATTCAAATTCAGGGAAATTTGTATGATTGAGTAAATTGTCTTCTTTCTTAAAATTCACATGCTTGATTATAGATGTTGAATTGGTGGACTAAGAATGATAGAATTATGCCTTGTGAGATTTTGAGCTTATTGATGAATGGATTGAACATTTGTACCATTCTTTTCTTTCTTGTGTGAATTTCACTCATGAAATTGTTGCTCTAGAACTTGCTTTGATTCTTTTTGAGACTACATTTTCATATGCATACATGAATATGATTGAGGCATTTTTCTTGAAATAGCTACTTTAATCAAATAGCCAGCCTTGTTTAGCAGTATGTTGTCTCAATATGATATCAAGTATTCTTATGACTTCTTGAAAATTTTCTGATTCTTGCCAACATAAAGCATTAGAAATGACCTATTCTCCCTTGCTTAACCCCTTTGAGCTTATTTGACTATTCTTTGTTTCGAACTCATTATGTGCCTTAAATGAAAAATCATGTTCTTACTTGACCTTAGGGAATAAGAGAACATTAGTTTGTCATTCGATGAGTTCTTGAACAAGTGTGGGGGTGTGTGTGCAGAATATTTAAAAAAATGTGTATATATGATGTTCTTATTCTTTTAAAAAAAATCAAAAAAAAATAAAAAAAATCAAATCAAAAAAAAAATTTCAAAAAAAAAATTGTAAAAAGAAGAGGGTCAACAAAGCAATAAAGGAAAGGAAAAGAATATGTAAAGGGAATTTGTATTAGGTGGAGTTGGGATGAACTTTCATGCTTGTTAATTGAACTCAGCTCTCATGTTCTTTTATTCTCTGGTGTTTAACTTGTCATATCCATATTACCTCCTCCTTTACCTTGACCCCATTACAACCTTGAATAAAGTCCTCATGATTTGTGTGTGCATGTGTTCTGAGTAGTGGAGAAGTAGAAGATAAGCAAGCTTATGGTAGTGCAATTTTCATGGGTTGAATTGAGTGAAATACCTACCTTTTAAACACTTGAGGGATTGAGAGTGAATCTTGTGAAAATCTATCATTCTTGACTCATGCTTTTCAATTGAAATATCCTTGCTTGTTGATTTGAGAAGTGAAGATATGTTATCTCATGAATGTTTTGATTACTTGAATAATTGCTCTTCATTTTTAAATATTATTAGAAATTGAGTCTTTTAGAGTGTTTAGCTTTTGAGTCTGTTTCGTTTTTCTTTTTTCTTTTTTTGTGAGTGATCTTGTGTGTTTTGCTCAGGAGTGTAAAAAGCTAAGTGTAGGGGAGTTTGATGATCACATATTTGATACATTAATAAACTTTCATTCTTAGTCATTTACACTCTCTATGTACTTAATTGATTGAGTTTTATTATATTTTGTAAGTTTGGACTCAAATTGAACTTAATTGAATTTTTCAGCATGATTCATATCTTACACTGTTTCTGTATTTGGGTCATATCTTGAGCTGTAGGTGGTCTTTGGAGGTGATTCTAGTGGCATTTGAAAGATAAGAGAGAGTTATATAACTTTCATGAAGACCTCAAAGGCCCAATCACAAGAGTAGATAACTCAAATTAGGATTGAAGCAAGAACTAGAGTGCTGCTCCTGACAGCTTGATCTATGTGTACTGTTCATTGCATTTTTTGGGCTAGAGGTTGTCAAATGGGCTGAAATTTGGATGTTGAATATTTAAGACCAATATCTACAACTTGCATGTTGAACACTTTTCCAGAATAAGACTCCTTGAAGGTGATATTGGGCTTGGAAGTCAGAACAGAGGAGCTGTGACTGGGCCTGGACAGTGTGTAGTAATTTGAACGTATTTGGAGTTGTAGAAATGATATTGGACTCAAACTAAAGCCATTTGAAAGCTAAGATCCAGGCCTACAACTTTCATGAAGACCACTTGGTTGAAAAATGACGAATGCAATGACTTCAGAGCTACATGATTTTGGACACAAGGAATCTCCATAATTTCCCACTCACCTAAAGTCATTTGGCATTTTCCATTCATTTTCCACTCATCCACCTACTAATGACTCACCCCCCTTGTCATTTTGTATCTCTAATCTTCTATAAAAGGGGGCATTGGTAGATCATTTCGTGAATTAGGTTTTAGGTACCAAAATAATGCTAGTTTGTTACTAGGTTTTCTTGTAGTAATTTTCCTTTGTTCTAAATTGAAGTCATGTTCTTCTTCTTCTTCTTCTCTCTTTCTTTCTTCTTAACTATGAGTAACTAAGTTTCATTTTACTTGGGTGAAGGGGTGAAGCTCTTGGTAATGAAATAATGTTAGATTAATTTCTCTCTTGTGCTTAAATGATATATTTTCAAGTGATCATTATACGTATTGTATTTTGTTTCCAAACCCTCCTTGTAAAGTGGAGTTCTTGATTTGTTGTAGACAAGAGATTGGCACAATGAATGCTTTAACCCATTTACAAGTGGTGGTGTTAGAAACTCTCTTTATAAAGTGGAGTTCTTGATTTGTTGTAGACAAAATATTGGCACAATGAATGCTTTAACCCATTTATAAGTGATAGTAATATTTTTGGAAACATAATATAAATACGTATATAGTTTTAATAGACTTTTAATGTTGTATTTTCTGATTGGAACCTCCATGTTGTGAGGATTCTAATTGAGTTATAAAAGAAATTAATCTTACCTTTATTTTATTTACCAAGAGTGGATCTTTTTACCCAAGTAAATAATTTTAATCATAGTAACAAAATATTCACTTCACCTTAATTAATCTTCAACAATTCCCTGTGGATCGACCTCGGACTCCCGAAATTTTTATTACTTGAGATAACCTACACTTGGGTTTGTAAATGCAACAACTAAAAAGTGTGCATCAATTATGACACATTAACAAAGAGAATATCATAATAAAAATATTTACAGTGAATAACACTATTATGAGCTTTCTCCAGTACATGCCAAGCCATCAACACATAAAACTCACTCCATTCAAAGAATGAATTGCGAAAAACAATTGTTATATATATATTCAATCAATTGACTTTAAATAAACACACAGTCCACATCCTGGCAAATGGACATTACGAAAATAATCATATCCATATAAGACAAAACAAACATCTCCATATAAGATAGAAAAAAAAAACACCTCCATGTAACATAAAACACGTCCTATAACTTTCATATAGGAGAAAGTAGTATTGACCACTTTCAATCAAGAAATTGATTCTTTTCGAACTAAGCAACGAAACCCTTTTTGTTCTTTTTCTTTTTGTTAAAAGCAATCAGATGTAATGTGCAGCGAAAAACATCGACAGTGAAGATAGACTTAAAAAACCTAATTTTCAAATTTAGGGTTCATAAATTAGGGTATACAAATTTTTTATTTAATTATAGAAAAAAAAATATAATAGCCATAATCTATATCTAATCAGGCTCTGATACCAATTGAAGGATTTGTTTCACCAATTCTATAAACTTAGATCAATTATAGATAGAAGATTATAGCATATTAAAAACGTATTGTATTCAAGAAATAGATCAAGAATGTGTACCTTGCATGATTCCACAATCCATTGTTGTTCAGTGAAAGGATCAAAAGAATTCGTTTGTGTGAGAGAAATTACCCTCAATCCTGGTAAATTTTCTGTGTGTACTAAAAACTGCCTAATGGGAAAGCAGTTTATAACTTACTAGATGAGAGTAGGGACTTCTCAACAGGCTACTAAATGAACAGCTCAAACCCATCACGGACTACTTACAACAAAAGCTCAATTATAATATTCATAAATTGACCAAATGCTATATTATAAAACATAATTCCATAATTAATATATATTAATTATTTAAATAATATTTTAATTATTGAATAATGCTAATCCACATAATATATATATATATATATGAATTAAAATTCAACATATACAACCATATATAGGTTCCTAAGTTTCAAACAAAAGAGACCACTGCTGCCTTTTCAAGTTCTTTATTTCCAATATCACAATTGTTGGTCATATTCTACAGATCAATAGATTATCACTTGCCCGCTCTGCGCCAGCCAATAGGCAATGCACCACATCCACCGAGTTTCGTATCCTCCAATGGGTAATTCTATTCCTACCTGATACCATAGAAACATCTATCAGCACACCATTCTTAACAACTCTCAATTGGGTAAAGAAATAGCACATGCGAGTAATGTAATAGTATAATTAGAACTAAATGTGTGTGTGTGTGTGAGAGAGAGAGAGAGAAGGTTTCCAATTCCACAAAATGGATTACAAAATATCAGTCATGCTTTGTTATACAACAAAAACTCATTTTAAGTACACATTTTATTCAAAGCAAATAAAATAAACCCAAACAATAGCAAAACCTTATGGGGATAAGACAGTATACATATGTTTGTAGGTCCATGCAGACAATGATATTGGAGGAACAAAAATACAGCCAATGAGCCAATGAAAATAGATGCAGTTGCACACCATGGAATGCGGGAAGATCTAACTAACTAGACTAACTAGCTCATTTAGCATCCCACCATTTTTGTTAGTATTTTTCGTATATGAGTTTGTTACGATGAGAGTTTGTTAGGATCAGCCTTTTGCTCTGGCTGCTATATATACTTTATATGTACGACCCACGAATTTGAATAATATGAATTAATCCATTTAGCTCTCAAGTGTTTCTTTGTTTTTTGTTTTATATAATGGTATCAGAGATCTGATTCGTCAGATCTCTGCTGTGCAAGATGGCAAGGAATTCTCAACACAGTCAGAATTCTCAACACGGTCAGGCTTCAAACACTGAGAATGCAAACAATGCAGATCCAACTCAGAACCCAGGGAGTCCTTATTATGTTCACCCTAATGAAAACCCATCATTGGTAATGGTTTCCTCTCCTCTTACTGGTTCCAATTATCATATATGGGCTAGATCTATGCGTAGAGCTCTTATTTCTAAAAATAAATTCAAGTTTCTGGATGGCACAATCACAAAGCCAGATGCATTCCACCCTCTTTATGGTGCATGGGAGCGTTGCAACAACCTCATTCACTCATGGTTGATGCACTCCCTATCGCCTGCAATTGTGAGGAGTATGGATCTTATAGAGGATGCTACGGAGGTATGGAAGGACCTCAAAGGATGCTTTTCCCAAGGAGATTTGCTGAGAATTTCAGAGCTCCAACAAGAGTTGTACATGTTCAGACAGGGACATCTCTCAGTCACAGAGTTCTTCACTGAACTCAAAGGACTCTGGGAGGAATTGAAAAACTATAGACCAATTCCTGAATGTGCCTGTCCAGTCAAGTGTACCTGTCTTGCCATGAGAAACATGAAGAAATACAGGGAACATGCTTACTCTTTACGATTCCTCACTAGCTTGGGAGACCAATTTGCTCATGTGAGATCTTAGATTCTCCTCATGGATCCTTTTCCTCCACTGAACAAGATCTTTTCCATGATAATTCAGCAGGAGAGACAAAACGAGCACAGTATACAGGATGAGTCAAAGGTGCTCATTAATGCAGCAAGATCATCGAATCCAAAATTCCATGGCAAGGGGAGAGGACAGAACAACTCCAAAGTCTGCTCCTACTATGGCAAGATAGGACACACCATTGATGTGTGCTATAGAAAGCATGGCTTCCTACCCAATTTTAAGTTCAAAAATGGAGGACAGGCCAATAATGTTTAGTCAGATGAGAATAAAATGAAGATAGATGACTCATCAATCACCAAGGGAGATTCATCACATGGTCCAGTTGCTGGTTTTACTCAAGAACGGTATGACAGTCTCATCAACCTGCTATAGTGCAACATACAAACCTCAACAAGTAACAATCCTTCCACACCATCACATGTTAATGTACTATCCTTTGCTAAACAAACCAGTGAACCCTTAGGTAAACATTTTATTTTGTCATGTTCTTCAACCAAGAGCTCTTGGATCTTTGATTCAGGAGCTACTGATCATATTTGCTCCACAATGTCTTTCTTTACTTCTTTTCATGAAATTACTCCCATGCAGATAAGATTACGCAATAATAGTTGTGTACAGGCCAAAATAGCAGGCACAGTTTCCTTTTCACCAGATTTCTACCTAACAGATGTTCTGTTCCTTCCTAATTTCAATTTTAATTTGATTTCTATGTCAAAACTGTTAGCTACAAATAATTGGAAGTTGACTATTCTTTCTGATACTTGTTTAATCCAGGATGTGAAATCCTTGAAGATGATTGGTTTGGGTAAGCTAGTTGATGGCTTATATTACTTGCTAAATGATCAGATAAACACCAGTAAAAGGACTGTCTCACACGGTCAAGCTCTTAGCTGTTCCACCATACCACCCTCAGAACTTTGGCACTATAGATTAAGTCACATTTCATCCAACAGATTGTACACTCTAAGCAAGCAATTTTTCTTTATTGAATACCACAAGTCTGAGCCATGTGACATTTGTCAATTTGCTAAACAAAGGAAACTATCTTATACTGTTAGTGTTCACAATACAAATGCACCTTTTGATCTTTTGCATTTTGATATTTGGGGCCCATTTTCAATGACAGGAATAGATGGTCATAAGTATTTTCTTACTGTTCTTGATGACTATAGTCATTTCACTTGGGTTTACCTACTAAAATCTAAATCAGAGGTTTCAGTTGCTGTCAAGAATTTCATCAAGATGGTAAAAGTACAATTTCATAAACATGTTAAAATAGTAAGGACTGATAATGGTCCAGAGTTTTTGTTAACAGATTTTTATTCATCCTCAGGAATAATACACCAACTCAATTGTTGTGAGACCCCTCAACAAAATGGGAGGGTTGAAAGAAGACACCAAACTATTTTAAATATAGCGAAAGCACTCATGTTTCAGTTAAAACTGCCAAAAACATTTTGGACATATGCAGTAATGTATACTATTTTCATCATGAACAGAACTCCCACACAAGTGTTAAAGCATAAAACTCCTTTTGAAATCCTATATCATTAGCTGCCTGAATACAATAACATGAAAATTTTTGGAGGTCTCTGTTATGCTTCAAACACTTGCTGCACATAGGAACAAATTTGAATCTAGAGCTCGCAAGTCAGTGTTTCTTGGTTATAAACTTGGTGTCAAGGGTTATATACTTCTTGATATTTCCAATTATAACATTTTTGTGTCAAGAAATGTAGCCTTCTACGATCACATTCTGCCCTTTCACAAGGATAACACTAACAGTTATAAGAGTCTTCCTTCTCCATCACTTGACATGTTAGATGCCACTCAGGAATTTGCTGTCAGACCTGACCTTGACATAACATATACTGCACCACCAGAAGAAACTTCAGACCCAGACAATTCTATTACTCAGGATCATATCCCTCGAAGCTCTAGCCGTGTGCGATAGCCACCATCCCATTTGTCTGATTATTATTGCAACGGATCTGTTACCTCAGCTTACCTCCCAACATCTTTAGGATGTAAGTATCCTCTTTCTAATTGTGTCTCATATGTTAACCTATCTCCTCAATACCGTCACATTGCTTTATCCATCACTAGTGATAATGAGCCTAACTCTTGTACTAAGGCTTGTTAATTTGAGTGCTGGAAACAGGCTATGCAGACAGAATTAGCTGCTCTTGAGCAAAATCACACTTGGTCTATTGTGGATCTCCCTACAGGTGTTAAGCCCATCAGAAATAAGTGGGTTTACAAAATCAAACGAAGAGCTGATGGAAGCATTGAAAGATACAAAGCCTGATTAGTTGCTAATGGCTATAACTAGATAGAAGGCCTTGATTTCTTTGATATATTTTCACCAGTTGCTAAATTAACCACAGTCAGGCTACTGCTAGCTATTACTTCGGTTAAACATTGACTTTTACATCAACTTGATGTAAATAATGCCTTCCTCCATGGAGAGCCGCGTGAAATAGTTTACATGAGTAGTCCATTGGGGCTACATTCTCTTGGAACAAACAAAGTCTGTAAACTACCCAAGTCTTTATACGATTTGAAGTAAGCCAACTGGTAATGGTTTGCCAAGCTCACAGAGATCTTGGTTGCTTATGGCTACTCACAAGCTGCCTCGGATCCTTCCTTATTTACTAAGTCTAGTGATGGACTATTTACTGGCCTATGCATCTATGTTGATGACATTATTCTGGTAGGGGACTCTTTAGATGAATTTGCATACATCAAGGGGGTCTTGAACGCCAAATTTAAAATCAAGGACCTTGGGGAGCTAAAGTATTTTCTTGGTTTGGAGGTGGCTCATTCCAGCAAAGGAATTTCCCTTTATCAACGTAAATACTGCCTAGATCTTCTCAGGAATTCTGGTTTGATAGGCTGTAAGCCTGCTACTACTCCCCTAGATAGTGTAGTACACTTGCATCAAGACTCTAGTAACCCTTATCCTAATCCTGCTGCTTACAGGCACCTAGTTGGGCGGTTGTTGTATTTAACAAATACACACCCAGATATCACATATGCCATACAGCAGCTCAGCCAATTCATGTCCTACCCCACTATGGTTCATTTTTGTGCTGCCACTCGAGTTTTGAGATACTTAAAGGCTTTTACAGGTCGTGGCCTTCTGTTTCCACGACAATCTTCTCTCCAACTTTTTAGATGTAGTGATGCAGATTGAGGAGGATGCATTGACACACATCGCTCGATCTCTGGCTTCTGTTTCTTTCTTAGACATTCCCTCGTCTGTTGGAAATCCAAGAAGCAAAACACAGTCTCACGATCATCATCGGAAGCAGAGTATCGTGCACTTGCAGCAGCCACTTGTGAATTACAATGGCTCACTTATCTCCTCCGTGATCTCCACATTACTTATGTCCGCCCACCAGTTCTCTATTGTGACAATCAGAGTGCATTACATATTACAGCTAATCCGACTTTTCATGAAAGAACCAAACACTTGGACATTGATTGCCATATTGTTTGAGAGAAGAGTCAATCTGGCCTCATGCACCTTCTTCCTGTTCCCAGTTTTGAACAAAGGGCAGATATTTTCACCAAAGGGCTCCTTTTCAACTCTTTCACCACTTTTCTTCCCAAGCTGGGCATGGTGGACATCTTCCACCCACCAACTTGCGGGGGGGTATTGGAGGAACAAAAATATAGCCAATGAAAATAAATGCAGTTGCACACCATAGAATGCGGGAAGATCTAACTAACTAGACTAACTAGCTCATTTAACATCCCGCCATTTTTGTTGGTATTTTTCGTGTGTGAGTTTGTTACGATGAGAGTTTGTTAGGATCAGCCTTTTGCTCTAGCTGCTATATATACCTTATATGTATGACCCACGAATTTGAATAATATGAATTAATCCATTCAGCTCTCAAGTGTTTCTTTGTTTTCTGTTTTAAATGAATAAAAATAAAGAGAGAAAGCCAATAAGGAAAAACAAGCAATATTTATAAAGAAAATGTAGAACAGTCATCAGATTACGAAAGGAAATTCTACTGATGAGTTGGTGATCAAGACATGCAGAATCTTCGCATTAGATAACTCAACAGAATTCAACATAAAACTAAGATTTTACCTTTGGACAAAACAAATCTCAGAGTTGATGCAATTCCTTCTATATGCTTAATTCGAACTAGAACCAGCAGCACAAGATGTTTTAGTGTTATTGTCTCTCAAAAGACTGCTCCCTTCAGTGTCTGTTAAATATTGATCACTTGATCCCTGAAGTGAACCATCCTTTAAATTATTTGGTGCAGAATTGCTATTGCTTCTATTACTGTCTCTGGTTTCCAGGTGTTCCATCATGTGTGACACAGTTGCAATCCTTGCATTAACTTCTCGCCTAACTTCAGATCCAAGATCAGACATAGAGGTGTTACGAGAGAACCATCTCTCCTTCTAGCCTCTTGTGCTCTTGAAAATTGACTCTTTATATCTGAAAGACGTGAAAAAAAATTAAAGTTTACATTACAAATGAAGGAAATAAATGGGATAGATAGAGAAGAGTGAATACTCAAGGATCTCTTAAAAAACTCACTTTATTTGATTTCTTGGCTTGCTTGCAAATGCACTAGTACATAAGTATTTATAGGTGCACTAGGCACCTCATGATGCATGTGATACAATGAACTTTAACACCTTGAAACTATAACTCCTAGAAACTACAAATTCTTAAGCACAGGAAAATGCTATGAACCTAGAAATACATGAACATGAGGAGTATGTGATAAATTAAGTAACATGTGATGAAATGAATCAAGTTTAATCCATTTTCCAACACTCCCCCTTAAACTTGATTCTTCTTGGTAACTCCAATCCATGCACGCATCTTCACAAAATCTTCGAACTTCAATCCTTTGGTGAAAATATTGGTTACTTGATCATTTGCTTCTCACATAGGAAAATGCAACTTCTTTGTTCTCAACGCATTCCCTTATGAAATGAAACTTTGTATCTATATGTTTGTTGTGATCATGGAACATAGGATTCTTCTCCAACACTATGGCATATTTGTTGTCCATGAAAATAGTAGTAGCTTCGTCTTGAGTCACATGTAGCATTTTTAACAACCTCATTAACCAAATTGCATGACAAATACAAGAGACAGCACAACATATTCAGCTTCACATGTAGAAAGAGTCACGATAGGTTACTTCTTCGAACTCCAAGTGAAAGCAGTGTTACCCATGAAGAATATAAAACCACTAATGCTCTTTCTATCATCAATGTCACCTCCCCAATCACTATCATTATAACTGATAACACTGTATTTTATACATTTTATAATCCTCTCACTAGGCTTCTTAAGGTTCAAATAGGTTTAATTAAGTTAGTTATGACACATTTTATGATATTGAACCTTATTGGATCATTAAATGAATTATTACATAAATTAGCCTTAATTATCTCTTTGGTAGTGTTTAGTAAACTAGCTATAACTTGAGTTTCAAATATCTGATTGATGTGATTTTGATCTTGTAGGAAAGCTTTGACAATTTCCTACAACTTTCATGAAGAATACAAAACTCAGATCGGACTCCTTGGAGGTGATATTGGGCTTACAAGTCAGAACAGAGAAGCTGTGACTAGGCCTGAGCAGTAGGCAGTAATTGGATCATATCTTGAGTTCATGAAATGATTTTGGACTCAAACTAAAGCCATTTTAAAGCTAAGATCCAGACCTACAACTTTCATGAAGATCACTTTTCTCAAAAATGAAAAAAACAGGAGACACGGTTGTGTCTCTTGGACACACGGCTGTGCATTTGCTCAATTATTCCAAAAAAAAAAACTTAATCGCTAAGTTTCTCCTGTAGCTACACAGTAGCTGAATTTACGTATAAATAGGCATCAGAATGAATGAAAATGTACAGAGACGGGGAGGGGGAAACTCTGGGCTTATTTCCAGAGGAGGAGAGGAGGAATTCCCTCCTGTCCTTAGTCTCTCTTCACTTTTCTTTCTATTTCTTTCTTTCTTTTTCTTTCTTCCAGTCTATGTGTAAATAAGTTTCCTTCTACTTGAGTCAAAATGTGAAGCTCTTGGTAATAAAATAAGGTTGGATTTATTCCTCTTTTGTGCTTTAATGATGTATTTTCTAATACCTATTATACGTGTTATATTTTGTTTCTGATAATTTAGAAACTATCCTTGTAAAGAGGAGTTCTTAATTTGTTGTAGACAATATATTGGCACAGTGAATGCTTTAACCCATTTACAAGTGGTGGAAATAATTAAAGGAAACATAATATAATTACATATATTATTTTAAATGGACTTTTAACGTTGTATTTTTTGATTGGAACCTCCATGTTGCAAAGATTCTAATTGAGTTATAAAATGAATTAATATTACTTTTACTTTATTTACCAAGAGTGGGTCTTTTAACCTAGATAAATAATTTTTACCGTAGTAATAAAATATTTATCTTACATTAATTAATTTTCATCAAGTCTCTGTGGTTCGACCTCAGACTCACTGAGAATTTATTACTTGAGATAACCTATATTTGGGTTTGCAACAATTAATCCCGCATCAAGTTTTTGGACTTGATTGAAAATTTGTGCATCAAGATTTTAGCGTCGTTGCTGAGGACTTAATTTGAAGAATAAATTTTTGGTATAAATATTTTTGTACATACTAATGCACTAACTAGTGGGAGTAATTCTCCTTTTTAATTTCCCCATACTTTTAAGTGAATAGTGTAAATAGTGTGTGAATAGTGTGAATAGTATGTGAATAGTATGTAAATAGTGTGTAAATAATGTGTGAATAGTATTTTATATATAAAAAAATATGGGGGACAAGGTTGTCTCTCGTGAGTAGAAAAAAAAGAAAAGGGAAGGGGAGGGTGGTCACACCCATGACCACAAAAAAAAACAAAAATAATAAACTAGCAATTAAATAAAGAAAAGAGAGAGGGAACATAATAATGAAGAAAGAGAAACGTAAAAAAAAACTAAAAG
Organism: Ormosia semicastrata; assembly: GCA_029884595.1. Lineage (NCBI taxonomy): Eukaryota > Viridiplantae > Streptophyta > Magnoliopsida > Fabales > Fabaceae > Ormosia > Ormosia semicastrata. Next base: position 12,356,833 of record JAQQTO010000063.1, on the reverse strand, counting down.
CAAACAGAAAGCTAAAAAAACATATAAAGAAGTTAAGTGTTTTGTTTTTTTTACATATTAACAGTAGGGGAAACTCTCTCTTTTAATTTCTGTACATATTAACAGTGGGGGTAATTCTCCTTTTTAATTTCTGTACAGTGGGGGTAATTCTCTTTTTTTATTTTCTTGTACATATTAATAGTGGGAGAAACTCTCCTTTTTATTTTCTTTGTACATACTAACTAGTAGAGGTAACTCTCTCTTTTATTTTCTTGTACGTACTAACTTAGTGGGGAAACCTCTCCTTTTATTTTTTCTGTACTTTACTAACTTAGTGGGGAAACTCTCTTTTTATTTATTTATTTTTTTATAATTTATTTTTTGCACTTTATTTTTTTTTATTTTATTTTATTTTATTTTTGTGGTTAGTTTATACCACACCTTTGTTATTTTCGTTTATTCGGTGGTTGGTTTATTACCACACCTTTGTTAATATATATATTTGGTGGTTGGTTATTACCACGCCTTGTTAATATTTATTTATTACGTATTAATATATATATTTAGTGGTTGGTTTATTACCACGCCTTTGTAAATATTTATTTAGTGACCGGTTTATACCACACCTTTGTATATATTTTTTTATTTTTTTATTTTTCTATTTCTTCTTCTTTTTGTTATGTGTAATTAATTTGTGTGTTTTTAGGGTGAAAACGTAATTTGATTCAATCGACATGTATTAAAATTGAAATTTTAATCTGTTTCTGTTCTATTCAATTTGAATACTTATTATGATTCTTAATGCTTTATGAATTGGTCACTCATAAATTGATCTAGTAAGGTGTATGTAGAATCAGAAGATTTGCATATGACCTAGACCATAAATAATAAGTACCATGATTTATAATTGTCTAGGAATGGAGGTTATAGGTTGTGTGGGAGAATTGTGGTATTTTCCATTGGAATCCAAAGAGTAAAAGTCATGCCTTTAAGAGTTACGGTTTTAACTAAGGAATTAAATTTTAATTAATTACTGATTCTCCCCATCAATTGAATGACTAGAAATTAATTAGAAGGAATGTCCTAAAGCTACTCTATTGTCTATGATAGATTATTGAATCAAGTGAAATTATATCCTTAGTGTTTTAATTTTTTGTGCTTTGTTTTCTCTTTTTCTTTTTAATTTTGTGTATCTTTGTGTTTGTTTTTCTTTTTCCTCTTAATCACTTTGATAATTTTGTGCACTTGTCAATTTTTTCAACAAGTTTTTGCAAACCTAGGTTGATACGGTGGATTTTATTGCTTCAAGAATTCAAAATGAGCCGAAAATTTTGTTGTTGATCATTTGTTCATACTTACAATAGGCTCACCTTTTGAAATCACACCTATAAATGATCCTTTTCCAGATGAATTTTTAATTTTCAATTTTATGGTTTGATTTGTTAATATTGTCAATTTTCTAGTAACAAGCGAAGTTGTTCTTTGGGGATGGTTTTCACAAACAGAAAAGATAAAATATTCTTCATTAAGAATGGTCTGAGTAATGAGTCATTAGGAGATATCTTATTGACTCTTGAGACGCATTCTTGTGGAGTTGTGCATAGTAAATTTACTAATTTGTGAAATCTCTTCAAGGGCAAGTAAGCGCGTTATAGCCTTAGGAATCTGACTCAAAAAGACACTGTTTACAAATTTATAAGAAAATTATATGGGAAGCTTATCCTCGACTCATAGAAGGCGTTTAAGCCGTTACTAGACGTAAAACCAGAGGAAGATGTGAGCCACAATCATAACTACATATATATATATATATATATATATATTTTCTTGTATATCTTTTTCTTTAAAAAAAGTGTTTCTTAATCTTCTGACACAAGTCAACCTACCCATATAGGTGCTATCATTACTTTTTCTATTCTCTTTCCTATTTAAACACTACATTTCCTTCACTTTCCTTCAACTCAAAATCATTCAAATGGAGTGTGAGTGTAAAATGGAGAGAGCTTTTTCTTCTTCTTCTGTTCGTAGACTTACCAATATTTGTGTATTTTGTGGGTCAACTTATGGGCATGATTTAGAGTATGTAAATACAGCAGTCACTCTTGGTCAAACACTTGCTTCGAGGAAAATTCATGTAGTATATGGGGGATGTAGCATTGGGTTAATGAAGGTTGTCTCACTTGCTACACATTTAAGAGGCAGTCAGGTTTTAGGTATCATTCCTAGACCTTTAACTCGAAAGAACATCACTGAAAAAATAATTAGGAAGGAACTTCAAGTATCATCTATGGATGAACGAATGAGGTTAATACTTGCAAACTCTGATGCATTCATAGCCTTATCGGGTGGTTTTGGTACTTTAGAAGAAATTTTTCAAATTGTCTCTTTGGCCTAACTGAACATCCATCATAAACCCATAGGTTTGTTGAATGTTAATAATTTCTTTGATCTTTTGTTATATTTTCTTGACTATGCTGTGGAACAGAAATTCATCACACTTTCGGTAAGACGACTCCTTATTTTTGCTTCCACTGTTAATGAGTTGATTGATAAATTAGAAGCTTTTGTTTATGAACCTGATCCAGTAACAACTCAAATAGATTGGTCCAAAGGAAGCGATGAGGGAAGCAGAATGAAAAGAAAGCCAGCCAAGACACTCTAACTATTTAAATAATTACAAGCTTTAGTTTTATTCATCATACGTTGGCTTTGTTTAAATTTGTGTGAGTTTTCTCTTTTCAATAATTACAACAACAGGTACTTTCTTCTATCCTTTACCTTTTTATGTTTTAACATTGAGGACAATGTTGTGATCTGGTTGGGAAAAAAGATAGTTGTGTTAATAGTTGTGTGAATAATTATGTATAGTTGTGTGAATAATTGTGTAAAAAAAATGCTTAAAAAAATTTAAGAAGTGTGTTTATTAATATGTTTGTCGTGTTTACTAATAGCTAAACCAATTAAGGATGGCAGAGTAAGGAGTAAATTTTGCTGTGGAGGTAATTTTACTCTTGAGACACATCTATATTGGGGTAGATAACGAGTTTATGTGGAAGTAGCAAATGGATTCAGGGAAATTTGCATGATTGAGTAAATTATCTTCTTTCTTAAATTTTACATGCTTGGTTATGGATGTTGAATTTTTTTGGTCTAAGAATGATGGATATATGCCTTGTGAGATTTTGAGCTTATCGATTAATGGATTGAACATCTATACCATTCTTTTTTTTCTTGTGTGATTTTTTTTTCTTATGGAATTGTTACTTTAGAACTTGCTTTGATTCTTTTTTAGGCTACTTTTTTACATGCATACATAAACATGATTGAGACATTTTTCTTGAAATAGCTACTTTAGTCAAATAGCCAACCTTGTATATTTTCCCTTGCTTAACCCATTTGAACTTATTTGACCATTCCTTGTTTCTAGCTCATTATGTGCCTTAAATGAAAAATCATGTTCTTACTCAGCCTTAGGGAATAAGAGAACATTAACTTTGTCATTGGATGAGTTCTTGAACAAGTGTGGGGGTGCGTGTTCAGATTGGTAATTCCAAAAAAAAGAAAAAAAAAGAGCTGAGTAATGGATGTTTGGAAATAACAGGAATAGAAGGAGAATGTTCAAGCCTAACAATGAATTCAATCTACTATATTGGCATTAATCTTTAACAAAACATTAGTCAAATATTGGTCATTGTCCTTTATGAGAAGGAAACAAACAGAGAAGGAACTAAGAAATTCTTGGAAAATTTAGACTGAATGTTCTCAAACATCTTTTCCACTCTAACTGTATCATAATGCTCTTTTATTCTCTTTGGTATTTAACTTGTCTTATCTATATTACTTTCTTCTTTACCATAATCCCATTACAACCTTGAATAAAGTCCTCATGATTTGTGTATAAATATTATTTTTGAGTAGCGGAGAAGTAGAAGATAAGCAAGCTTATGGTAGTGTAATTGTTCATAGATTGAATAGAGTGAAATACTTACCTTTTAAACACTTGGGAGATTGAGAGTGAATTCTGTGAGGATCTATCATTCTTGATTCATTCTTTTCAACTAAAGTTCCATGCTTATTGATTTGAGATGCAAAGAAATGTTGCCTCATGAATGTTGTGATCCCTTGAATGATTGGTTGCTCTTCTTGATTCATTGAATCCTTTAGAATTTTTAAATTTTGAGTCTGTGTCATTTTTCTTTGTTCCTTAGTTTTTTTTTCTTGTGTTTTGCCTAGGAGTGCAAAAGTTAAGTGTGGAGAAATTTGATAACACTATATTTTATACATTTTATAATCCTCTCACTAGGCTTCTTAAGGTTCAATTAGGTTTAATTAAGTTAGTTTTGACACATTTTATGATATTGAACCTTATTGGATCATTAAACGAATTATTACATAAATTAGCCGTAATTATCTCTTTGGCAGTATTTAGTAAACTGGATATAACTTAAGTTACAAATATCTTATTGATGTGATTTTGGTCTTGTAGGAAAACTTAGACAATTTCCTACAACTTTCATGAAGAACACAACTCAGATCGGACTTATTGGATGTGATATTAGGCTTGCAAGTCAGAACAGAGAAGTTGTGACTGGGCCTGAGTAGTGTGCAGTAATTGAACCATATCTTGAGTTCAAGAAATGATTTTGGACTCAAACCAAAGCCATTTTAAAGCTAAGATCCAGGCGTACAACTTTCATGAAGACCACTTTTCTCAAAAATGAAAAAAATAGGAGACACGGCTATGTCTCTTGGACACATGGCCGTGCATTTGCTTAATTATTCCAAAAAAAAAACCTTAATCACTAAGTTTCTCCTATAGCTACACAGTAGCTCAATTTGCCTATAAATCGGAATTAGAATGAATGAAAATGTACAGAGACAGGGAGGGGGAAACTCTGGGCTTATTTCCAGAAGAGGATAGGAGGAATTCCCTCCTCTCCTCAGTCTCTCTTTACTTTTCTTTCTATTTCTTTCTTTCTTTTTCTTTCTTCCAGTCTATGTGTAAATAAGTTTCCTTCTACTTGGGTCAAAGTGTGAAGCTCTTTGTAATAAAATAAGGTTAGATTTATTCCTCTCTTTTGCTTTAATGATTTATTTTCTAATAACTATTATACATGTTATATTTTGTTTCTGATAATTTAGAAACTACCCTTATAAAGAGGAGTTCTTGATTTATTGTAGACAATATATTGGCACAGTGAATGCTTAACTCATTTACAAGTGGTGAAAATAATTAAAGGAAACATAATATAATTACGTATATTATTTTAAATGGACTTTTAACGTTGTATTTTTCAATTGGAACCTTCATGTTACGAGGATTCCAATTGAGTTATAAAATGAATTAATCTTACCTTTACTTTATTTACTAAGAGTGGATCTTTTAACTCAGGTAAATAATTTTTATTGTAGTAATAAAATATTTATCTTACCTTAATTAATCTTCATCAAGTCTCTGTGGTTCGACCTCTGACTCACTGAGAATTTATTACTTGAGATAACCTGCACTTGGGTTCACAACAATTAATCCCGCATTAAGTTTTTGGACTTGGTTGAAAATTTGTGCATCAATAACCAACAAGTTTGAAATTGGATGAGGGAGAATTGTACAAGTCATAGTCAATTGTACCTTTGACATATCGCATAATCCTTTTAGCCATTGTCATGTGAGTGCTAGTTGGTGCCTCCGTGAAACGGCTAACAACTCCTACTCCAAAGAGAATGTCATGCCTTGTGCAAGTCAAGTACCTTAAGCCTCCAACAAGACTCCTATAAAGAGTTGGATCCACTTTTTCACTTTCATCATACTTGAGAATTTTGTTGCACAATCAATTGGGGTGTTTACAGGCTTACAATTCTTCATCTTGAATTTCTCAAGGACTTTCTTTGCATAAGCATCTTGAGAAATAAAAATTTCATCTCCATCTTGCTTTACTTCAATGCCAAGGTAGTAAGACATGAGTCCTATATCGGTCATTTCAAATTCTTGAGTCATCACTTTCTTGAACTTGTGAAACATCTTTGGATTGTTGCCAGTAAAGATTAAGTCATCAACATATAGGCATATAAGAAGAATGCTTCCATCTTTGCCTTCTTTGACATAAAGAGCATGTTCTTGTAGGCATTTGATGAATCCATGACTTTCGAAATACTTATCAATGCGGCTATACCAAGCTCTTGGAGTTTGTTTCCAGCTATACAATGTTTTCTTCAACTTTAACACTTTATCTTCATGTCCTTTCGCCACATATCCCAATGGTTGTTGGATATACACTTCTTCCTCAAGGTAGCCATTTAAGAAGGCAGACTTGACATCCATTTGATAAATTTTTCACTTCCTTTGAGCAGCCAAGGAAATGATCAATCGAATTATCTCTAGTCGAGCTACAAGAGCAAACACTTCATCATAATCTACTCCATGTTGTTGGCTATAGCCTTTAGCAACAAGCCTTGCCTTATACCTCTCTATTTTTCCTTGAACATTTCTTTTAACTTTATAGATCCACTTCACACCAATCGCCTTTTGCCCCCTTTGAAAGAGTAGAAAGCTCCCATGTGTAATTCTTTTGAATTGTTTGAATCTCTTCATCCATTACAAGTCATCATTTCTCCTCTTGTGCTGCTTCTTCAAAGTGTAGTGGTTTAGAATCAGCAAAGAGACAAAATAGTGTTGTATTTTCCCCCATTTCTATGGCTTTATAAAGGTCTCTTAGACTCCTTGTACCTCTAGGACCCTCAGGCAAGCTATGAAGAGGAGATTCATCTCTTCTAAGATTGGATGAATGTGGAGAAGTTACAATATCTTCATGCTCTTCATGGTTGGACTCTTCAAGCATAGGAAGTGAAGCACTATCTTCAATTTGAGAAATATCCCACTCCCAAGAGCTTTCTTTATCAAAATCAAAATCTCTACTAATCACAATCTTCCTATAGGTAGGATTAAATAACTTATAGCCTTTAGAGTTTGAGCTATGGCAAATCAAGACAAACTTTTCATTTTTGTCATCTAGTTTCATCCTTATCTCTTTAGGAACATGCATATATGCAATGCTTCCAAAGACTCGCAAGTGAGAGACAGTAGACTTCTTACCACTCCAAGCTTCTTGAGGATTCATCCTATAAACACTTCTAGTAGGGGATAAGTTGGATAAGTACACAGCACAAGCGATGACTTCAACCAAAAACTCCTTAGGCATATTCTTGCTCTTTAGCATGCTTCTTGCCATGTTGAGAATTGATCTGTTTTTGCGTTCTACAACTCCATTTTGTTGCGGAAAGTAAGGAACAGTGAGAAAATGACGAATGTCATTAGCCTCCCAAAATCTGTTGAATTCCATGGAAGTGAACTCTCTTCCTCTATTGGTTCTTAAAGCTCTGGTGGAAAATTCACTCTCATTTTCAACTTGGGCTTTGAACTTTTGAAATGCTCCAAAGGCTTCATCCTTCCCCTTCAAAAAAAATCCAAGTTTTGCGAGAAAAATTATCAATGAAAAGTAAGAAGTAATTGGATTTACCATGTAAAGATGACTTGATTGGGCCATAAATATCGGCATGAACAAGTTGAAGCGGCTTAATGGCTCTTGAGGTGGACTCCTTTGAAAAGGACTTTCTCACTTGCTTCCCCAAAAGATAACCTTTGCATAATTGGTTGGGTTGAATAATGAGAGGCAACCCATGTACCATATTCTCCTTTGTCAATGCACTCAATCCTCCAAAATTAAGATGACCAAATCTCATATGCAAAGCCAAGAGGAATCTTTGACACATGCCTTCAAACATTTTGGATGATCAACATTAACATTGAGTAAAAACATCCTATTCTTTGACATAGGCACCCTTGCTATCAAGTTATATGCTTCATCTCTCAAAGTACAATAAGCATCTTTTAATTGAATATCATATCCATTCTCAAGCAATTGTCCTATGCTCAAGATATTTGCTTTTAAAGAAGGAACATAGTAGACTTAAGAAATAAATTTATGGATACCATTTTTTGTAAGGAGAAGAACATCACCTTTGCCTTGAATAGGAACTTTTGTATCATTGCCAAAAACAATTTGGCCTTTATGCTTTTCTTCAAGATTTGTGAATAATTCCTTGTTGCCACTCATATGGTTACTAGCATCGGTGTCAAGATACCACAAGAACTTATCTTCATCGCCTTTGTTGGCCAATAATAAGAGTAGTTCTTCTTCTTCTTTCTCCTCCACAAGATGGGCCTCTCCTTAGTTGTTAGTAGAGCTCCAACATTCATAGGAGTAATGACCATATTTATGACAATTATGACATTGAATATTAGATTTTTCATACCTTCTTCCACCTCCTCTCCTAAAGCCATAGCCTCCACGACCTCTTGATTTTTGTGATTGTTGACTTGATCCTTCATTATTGGAGTGATAATAGTCTCTTCCTCTTCCACGACCACGACCAAAATTACCACCACGATCTCTACCACTTTCATGGTCTTGACTTCGACCTCTTCTTCTTCCTCGAGAGCTAGTATACACTTATTCTTTGTCTTTCAAATAGACCTTTGCTTGAAATGCTTGAACTAGTGGCTCCTTGTTCTTCAATCTTTCTTCATAAGCTTGCAATGATCCTTGTAGTTCATCAATGGTTATGGTCTCCAAATCTTGGGATTGTTCAATAGCCACAGCAACAAGATCAAATTTTGAATAAAGTGTACGAATAATTTTCTCCACCACACGAGCATCTTCTAAATCCTCACCATATCTCTTCATTTGATTAATAGTTGCCAAGACTCTTGTAAATTAGTCATACATAGATTCAGACTCCTTCATGTGTAAGGATTCAAACTCACCTCTTAAGGTTTGAAGACGCACCTTCTTCACCTTGTCAACTCCTTTGTGAGACTTTTGGAGAATCTCCCAAGCTTGCTTCGCCTTAGTTGCACAAGAAACTTTTTCAAACATGTTATCATCCAAAGCTGCATGAATGATGCTAAGAACATGTTGATCTAATCTATGATTACTTTATAATTGATTTCTTTGTGCTTGATGTAAGGCTCCTTCATTTTCAGGCTCCTCATAACCATTCTCTACCATCTCCCATGCACCTTATGAGCCAAGAATTGCCCTCATACGAACATATGCACTATTACATGAGTATTTATAAGTGCACTAGGACCTCATAATGCATGTGATACAATGAAATTTAACACCTTGAAACTATAACTCCTAGAAACTACAAATTCTTAAGCATAGGAAAATGCTATGAACCTAGAAATACATGAACATGAGGAGCATGTGATAAATTAAGTAACATGTGATGAAATGAATCAAGTTTAATCCATTTTCCAACAACGAAGGGAGAACTCTTCAATTGTATCACATCCACATGCAACATAGAATAGTCACTTTATTCACTACCTCATTGACAAAGCATTTAGTTTAGATTTCAATTCTGAGAATGACTGGAATTCTGATGGCCCTACTGTCTTTACTACTTGGAGTAGACTGATTAGGTGATCCCCTGTGTGAAGTTTTAGACATTTTTAAGGTAACAGTGCATTTTGAAAATCAATTTTTCATAGTTATGTAAATCAAAAGTTAATTCTTGAAATCATGCAAACTAAACTGTGAAATATAATAAGTCGTATCTATCAAACATAACTTACATTTAAATAATTTTTTTTAATAATAAATCATGATTCAGAGGCATGACTTATCAACGATAATTTTTTATTATTATATGTAGTTAAGTCGTGTTTTTCATCTACGACTTACCTTATAATGTTTTTTTAATTAAATTTTGGGTAAGTCGTGGATGAAAACCACGACTTATCCTTTTTTTTAATAAAAAAAATAAATTCATGACTTGTATTAAGATTTAGAGGCTGAAGTTATTTCTTATAACTAGAGTTATATTGTCTGGATCATATAATGTTACTGAATGAATATTTACTTCAATAACAGTGTTAGTGATCATAGGATTTAAGAGTTATATAAGGATTAATATATTCATAAATATCACTAATATCAACAGCAAATGAACTACGAAGAGGGTCATATGATGATATCTACCCATTTAAGTAAAAAAAAAGAGGAAAATTTCATATTAAAAAAGTTGTAATATTAAAAATGTATAATTAGCATTCTTAATAAATATCTCTAGTAGAGAAAATTAAATGAAAATAGACAAAGTTTGATACAAAGTATCAACAATGAAGAGAACTTAAAAAACACTGAAATATAAAATAGCACCGGAAGGAGAGAGTAAAATTTATAAATATAAATTAAGACTTAATATAAGTCAGGTGTCAACCACGACTTTGTATGACAATAAAAAAAAATCTAAAACGATTGTCGTTTTATTTTACTGTTTTGACAAGTCGTTTTGACATGTTAGAATAAGCAGATAGCTCAAATTCATGAAGCTCACACGTACATACAGTGTACCTTACATTAATTAAGCAAAAAATTAGCGCAACCAACAAGTCAAACTCAAACACATGTCCCACGAATCACCATAAACGGGTAGAATAAATGCTAGTACAATATAATCAATGAAAGAAAGAGCCAATAATATTATTAAATGCTACTAGAGTTCGGCAAAAGAAATATCTTGTTGAAGTTTCGTTAGCCAAAATTTTTTTGGGTGTCAATTTTTTTTAAAGAAATTTTAGAGAGGTCTTTTTGCTTATGACAATTTTTGTTGTTTCTGATAAATTTTAGAGAGGTCACTATTGAACCTGAGGTAGGAACGGGGGATTTGGGGAAATCCAACCGCATCAAATTCCAATCTCTACCAAATAAAAAATGAAAATCGTTAGTGACTTAGGTAAGTTGAGATTTTAGGCCACTCTTATAGTAACATAAAAGAAGAAAAATAAAAAGAAAATAGGAAGAGTTATAATTTGGAGAGCAGCTATACAACTAATTTTTGTGGTTTACATTTTTTTTGCAAAAAAGTTTAAAAAAATGGAGGTTGTCTTATTATATGGTCAATGATAAGTTTCAAATATGCCTTACTATATATAACTTATCAATGAAAAGTGGATATAGCAAGAATTAAATCCAAGATTATATTTAGAGTTTAATTTTAATGCATTACCATATGTGTTACTTTTAAAGTAATTATTATGAGAGAAATATTTTTTTTAGTATATGAGAGTCAAACATTTTTAATGATAGTACATTAATTAAAATTAAATTCTTTTATTTATTGATGCTATATTTAATTCTACCAATTGAATCAATTCCAAATCCCAGTTGATTTTGTGATTCAAATTTACTATCAAAGAAAAAGAACATTGTTACTTTCAAATATTAAAGACGCTAAGTGTGATCAAAACGTGTATTGGTCTAAATAGAAGGGATTTGGATCTTTTAAACATGCAGTCTTAAGTTCAATCTTAAAATTCATGTGTCTGAAAAATAATATCGTTAGGAGGAGTCTTCCCTTAAGCGTCTAATCATATCCTAAGATATTAGTCTTTTACTTATCAGGTGAATGGATACTCTGAGGAAAAAAAAAAGATACTAATATGTGTTTATATTAGTTTATTTATTGTTCAAAATAATTTATAATTAAAAGTTTTTTTAGAAAGCTTTTAAAAAAATAGAACAATTATTCTTTCAAAAATAATGTTTCCAATCTTGCATTAAGATTGATAAAATGTATTGCGGGAAGGGGAGCGGGGGGAGCATTTGTCAAACCTAGGTGTTTATTTTACCCTTTGCATGAAAGTTTTTGTTATTATTATTATTTGGTTGAGAACGATATTATTTTTTAGTATTTTTGTAGTGAGAATTTTTGTGCACCATTTCATTTTCTCATTTAATAGGTATGAGTGTTATGCGGGTTATAAGTTGTGTAAATAATTTTTTGTTTAAATCATTTCAAAGGATAGAGGAACAAATATATTCAAAATTAAAAAATACTCTTATTTATTTTTATTTTTTATGACTTAAATTTATGACATCCATTAGTGATTTACCAAAAATATTTCTCAAAACTATGTTAATAAGGTATTTAATTTTATTTTATAAATTTAAATTTCATCTACCTTTTTACTCCTTCGGTCCCTTAATAACTATCTTATTAAAAAATTAATTTATTTCAAATTATTTGTCATTTGAGAATATAAAGCAAGCATATTAATTTTTTTCAACTTTACCCTTTTAAATGAAAAAAGAATTTATTGTATCATGTGAAATTAATGAAGAGAATTAATGGAGTTAGAAAAAATAATTTAGTTTTGTTATATCATATTTTCTTGTATTTGAGATTATTTAATTTTATCCTTAATCTTTATGCAAAAGTCTTAAAAGACAATTAAAAAGGGTCTAAAGAGTATGATATAAATTTTGTACATATTATTAACGTGCAATTGTAGTATAATAGGAAATTAAAAAATAAATTTCATTTTAACAAAGAAAAATAAATTTAATTGTGATGTATTCTCAGTATAAAATTTTTTATATTATAAATTAATTATGTATTGTCACATTATTAAAATAATTGACTCTCATAATAATTAATTTAAAAATTATATATGTTGTGATGTATAATTGGTTAATAATATAAAAAATCTATGTATTAAAATTAAACTAAACAAATTCCTAATTTTGTAATATTCAAAATAAAAAATATAACCATATTTGTTTTACATTTTTAAGACTTAAACTGATTTGCCAAAAAAAAATTTTAAAACTGCGTTAATAAGGTATTTATTTTATAAATTTAAATTTCATCCACTTTTGTATTAATATAGTAAATATTATTAACGTGAAACTCTATAAATTAACGGAAAAGTTTGCCCAAAAGAAATTAACGGTAAAATAAAGAAAGTGGCGGAATATGTGACGTATTTCACTTGTAGTAAAAAGAAAAGTAAAAAAACAACCAGACGCATCGCATGACACGAGATGAGATGAGATAAGATGATGTACTATATAGTTAGTTCCACGTATGAAATTCCCTGAATAACCTTAGAATCATTGAAGTAATCGAACCGACAAACAGGCAAAGGTGCAGGCAATTATAAACAGGCAAAACGGTAAATCAGACAATGTCTTAGGGCATTTTGCTAATCCCAAACACCATCGTATCACGAATCAGAGTAGTACATGAATACAAATACACAGTACTACAGGGTAAAAGGAAAGAAAAGGTTGTTAGAATTTTCTCATAGTCCTTGTTGGGAAACAAACCAAAACCAAATCCCTTGAAATTTCGTGGAAAACTTCGGAACACGCCATTCACCATTTCACCTTTATCTCAGAATTTCGAAATTCAAGATCGAAGAAGATGATGCACATGACCTTGTATTGGGGAATAAAGGTGACCCTCCTCATCGATTCATGGAAGACCGATTCGTGGACGAGTTACTCACTGAGTCTACTGGCGTGTCTCGTGGTCGCCGCTTTCTACCAGTATCTGGAGAATCGCCGTATTCGCCTGAAGCTGTTCGCCGCCGGCGAGAGGAGGCCGTCTCCGGTGGTGCCAGAGATCCAGAGCCCTCTTCTGCGTTGGAAGCTGTCCGGATATAAGGCCAAATTAGGGGTGAAGTTCGCGGGAGCGGTTCTTTTCGGGGTGAATTCGGCGATTGGGTATTTGTTGATGTTGGCTATCATGTCCTTCAATGGAGGGGTCTTCTTGGCTATTGTCGTTGGCCTTACCCTTGGTTACTTCTTCTTCAGGAGTGAGGGCGAAGATGATGCTGCTCTTGTCGTTGACAATTCTTGTGCATGTGCTTAGTTTGAAGAAAATCAATGTGATTTGAGAATGATCCACTGTGCTTCCAATCAACTTTCTGTATTAATAGTAGTGATGGATCCGTTTATTGCCTTCCTTTTATTTTTTTATTTTTTATTTTGATCTTTTTGTTGTGTAATTTTGTGTCAATAAATGTCTAATTGTGATCATAGAATACTAAGAATTTGAACTTTTGATTCTGAATCTGTGTATGTTTTGGCTTGGCAAAAATGAATGTCAGAATATGTACTGTAAAGGGGTATGTTATTGTTATCCTTGTAATAAGAGATGGATTGGAATGAGAAAGCTGTTTTAACGGAAACTGGAAAATGTCAGTATTGACAACCATATATGGTGCAGAAGAATCTCGTTTTATTGTTCCCAGAATCCTTCACAACTCCGAAGAAGATCTTGGAAGTTCCAATATGTAGCAGACGTTTCACTGGCAAAGCGTTCAAAGGTTCTGCTTGCCTGGATTTACCATTACCAGCCCCGCTTCCTGAGACGAGGATCCGAGTATAGGTACTTAGATAAGTAAGCATCTTACAGCTATAGCAATAATCAAGCAATGACTTGTCTCTTGGAAGCAAACATAGTAGTAGTAATGAAGTATCATCAAAATTAATGGCCAATGCAATTTTATTTTCATGGGACATAATCGGCCAGCCACTATCAGAAATCAGGCAGGGGCAGGGCAATGCTGCCGGATGCTTCAAGTAAGTGTTCTCATTGGGTCATAAGATGTGTCGGGTAACTAGATGTGGCTTTCACTGTAAAGTAGGCCTCAAATTATATGGCTATGCTGTAGGAAATCAGAGAAGGGCTCCCAAAATAGCCGCAGCCCAAGAACTACATCCAACATCAAAGCACAAGTTATTTTAAATTCTAATTTCACCTAGTTTCGAAGATCCTCCTCTGTCTGTTGAAGGATGCCTGCTTCAACAACTTCAGGAGAACATCCTCCTTCTGTTCTCCAGACACAATCTACATGGCCTTCAGTCCGCTTATTATAAGTTATAATAGGAACCAAAACGACCAAAGGGGCAAAAAGAATAAAGAAAAACGATCTGGACATGTGGATTTCACACTGAAGTACTTTTTATTACTGGCGTAGAACTAAATACCCAGCAAATTGGGAAAACAAAAAGTTCAGCAAATTGTAACAATCTGAGCGTGCACCTAGCCTTTAAAACAAAGAAAATTAAGCAATCATTCTATTGCAGAAATTAGGAAGAGATACAAGGGCATACAGTAATGCTCAAAGTTAATACTTGTTAAAGATGAATCACAGTTAGAGACGTTGAGCCTTTTCTGAAAAAAAAAAAAGTTGCAATTTCTGCAGTTACAAGCAACGCTTCTTCAAATTGAGTAGAACAGTTTCCAAACACAGATTCCACATGAACTGGTCCATCCTCTGATTTCTTTGAGAAGGTTCATCATCGGTATAAAATTCAGTGTGAATCACATGATTCACGTAACTGAAGCAGCAAGCAAAAAATTGCTAGGAATCATTGCTGCCCGCAGATCCTCTGTTGTCTATGAAAACAGCATCTCAGTAAACTAGACTGAAAAATGTCAAATTTATGGTATGGAGGATCACATTATGTCCATTCACTATCATTGATCTTCAGTTTTTAACAAGACTAGTTCACTTTCTTGCTGCAAGTTCTTGTACTTCAAATTGTTAGGGAGCCATCTGTAAAGTCTCTCAGGCCAGAACCTGGCGAAAAAAAAGAAGTAAATTTGGTTATTTGTTTTAAATTGTATGTGCAAAAAGAGCTAGAACAAAGAAGCAACAATAACAAAAGAAGATAAAATTGAATAAATGATAAACATCACTTTTTTGGAGATGGAAAAAGGAAACAAGGACCCAGTAGATTTTGGACCTGCTGTACCAAACTGCTCCCAAATCAAGAGCTCATCAATAGACTAATAATTGTCAATTCAATTAAAATTTGGCAAAGTCTATAACTGTTGGATAAGAATTGTGTAAATGGATGGCTATGTATAATGCGAGGATCTTGTCCTATGTTTGCCAATCACACAGCCTACTTGTTGCTCCCACCACACCTTCATTGTCGTTCCCTCAATGGACTTCCTATACCCCAAAGCAACCTCTCTTGGGTACCTTTCAGTAGAAAACCATGTTGCTAGTTTAGGATGATGGACAGTGGTGTCCTTGATGAACGGTGGATGGTAGCCTTGATGGCGGTGGACGGTGGCCTCTTGTTCCCACATTTTCACTTTTTTTGTAGACATTGTTTTTAGTGCTTTATTGTTGCTTATTTTCTAGGCTTGATTAGTTAGTTTTCTAGGGCCTAGTTTAATGTACAACTCCCTATATATATATATATATATTACCTTCTTGTAAACATTCAGATTAAGAAGAAATATACAATTTTCATATTCTTCAAACTCTACATGGTATCAGAGCAGTTCTTTCTTGGGACCACCTCTGTTTCTCCTTCACTCTGAAACCTCTACGTTTCTACTCTACTTTGCCCTGTTAATTGTTTGGCCTTCATTGCCAATGATACCAGCCTTCATCGCCCTGTTAATCGTTTGGCCCTTTGTTGCCGACAATACCAACCTTCATTGTTGGATATTTCTGTTCGAAATACTTGAGGCCTTAATTGCCTAGAGAGCAAAGATATGGAGGATATTCGATCTTGAAAGGTGTCACAAGGTGCATCAACATCACAAGAACTAGGTAGTCTCAACCAAGAAGAAATTGAGAAGGTGAGATTACTCACTAGCAACCTTGAGAAGCCTTCAGGTACTTGTTCTTCAGCATATTCAGGTAAGTTTCCTTTTTCAATTAGACTAAGTGCTTCGGTTACAACCTTTACCAGTTCTTGGATTTTAGACTTAGGAGCTACTGACCATATGACCAACAACCCCAAAATAATTTTCACCTATTCCCCATGCCCAAGCAGTAAGAAAATATCCACAATAGATGGTTCTTTGACCACTGTAGCCGGTATAAGAGATGCCCAACTAAGCGCCCTAGTGACCTTAAAAAATGTTCTTCATGTTCCTAAACTGTCCACAAATCTGGTTTCTGTTTAGAAATTAACTAAAGATTTATCTTGCAATTTGATTTTTTATAATGATTAGTGTTTTTCAGGACAAGAATTCGAGGAAGATGATTGGACATGTTAGGGAACAGGATGACCTCTACCTCCTTGAAGCATCAGGTTAGTTAAACAGGACCAAAGGCAGACTTGGACATTCATATTCCTTTACCTCAGAACTTCTTTTAACCAATAAAGACAAATTTTGGCTTGTTCATCGTAGACTTGGACATCCATCCTTTATTATTGTTAAGAGTCTTTTTCCCTCTTTGTTTAAAAGTCTTGATGTTGAACATTTTCATTGTGATGTAAGTGAACTTGCCAAACATAAGCATATAACATTTCCAATTAGTAATACAAGAAGTTTTGTTCATTTTTCTCTCATTCACAGTGATGTTTGGGGTCCCTCTTTTATTCCTTATGTCTTTGAGGCAAGATGGTTTGTGTCTTTCATTGATGATTGTACTCGTGTTACCTAGATTTTTCTGCTCAAACATAAGTCTGATATTAGTACTGTTCTCCCAAATTTCTGTTCCATGATTAAAAATTAATTTGGAGTGAGTATTAAGCGATTCAGGTTCGATAATGCTAGGGACTATTTCAATCAAACTGTTATGCATTTTTTCCAAAAAGAAGGAATAATACATGAGTCATCCTGTGTTTCATACCCCACAACAAAATGGGCTAGCAGAGCGGAAAAATGGCCACCGTCTTGAAAAAACCCGAGCCGTACTGTTCCAAAGAAATATAGCTAAGTCCATTTGGGAGGAAGCTGTTCTCACAGCCACTCATCTTATAAATCGTTTGCCTACTAGAGTCTTGGGATTCAAGAGTCTGATGGATGTACTCTCCACTTTCTATCCTGATCTATACACTACAAATAACCTAGTCCCTAAGATTTTTGGGTGTGTCCTTTGTCCATATTCACAGTCAAAACAGGGGGAAACTTGATCCAAGGACTTTAAAATATGTTTCTGTGGGCTATTCTTCGTCCCAGAAATGGTACAAGTGTTATCACCCTCCATCCAAAAAATTCTCTGTCTTCATGGATGTTACATTCAATGAAGAGGAGTCTTATTTCACCAGTCCTTATCTTCAGGGGGAGAAATCAATAAGGCAAGACATGGAAGATGTTCTGCTTAATTTGTCCTTACTTCCTGTTTCTAAAGGTCCTCCTGAGAATTTAAAAGAAATAACTGAAATCGCTGCTGAACTTGTGCCTGAAACCATTTCTGACCCAGTACAACTTGTGCCCGAAACCATTTCTAATCCATTCAGAGTCTACTCTTGAGAATGTGAGATATGACAAAGGGAAGGTGTTTACAAGGAGAAAGATGGTTGTCCCTGAACCTGTGCAGGTCCAAGAGTCCAACTCAGAGCCTTTGAATGAGGTAATAATTTCTAACCCTTCATTGCAAGATGAAATTGAATTTCGTATGGATAGTGATGACCAAAATCTTCCTATAGCCATTAGAAAAAGAACTAGAGTGCACAAAACAGCCATTATACCCGCTTGCACACTTCTTGTCCTTTGAGAAATTCTTACCATCCCATAAAGCCTTCCTTGTGAGCCTAAATACCATTTACCTTCCCTACCACCCTACCCGAGGCTTTGTCCAATTAAAAATGGAAACAAGCCATGAATGAGGAGATGGAGGCATTGGAAAAGATTCAAAAGAATAAAACTTGGGAGCTAATGTAGTTACCAGTAGGGAAGAAAATTGTGGGCTGTAAATGGGTGTATACTGTGAAATATAGAACAAATGGGTCCATAGAGAGGTATAAGGCACAATTGGTAGCCAAAGGGTATACCCAAACTAATGGAATTGATTACCAAGAGACTTTTGCACCAGATGCAAAGATGAATATAGTTCGGGTATTATTGGCATTGGCAGCTAATTATGGTTGGGATTTACAGTAGTTTGATGTCAAAAACGCTTTCTTGCATGGAGATCTAGAAGAAGAAATCTACATGGAGGTTCCACTGGGATACGAGAAGAATTTGCATATTAATACTGTGTGTAAGTTGAAAAAGGCCTTGCAAGGCCTCAAGCAATCACCACGAGCGTGGTTTGGAAGGTTTGCTAGAATTATGTTGGTTATGGAGGTACAAACAATGTCAAGGGGATCACACACTGTTTATTAAACACTCTCCTTCAGGGAGAGTTACAGCTCTCTTGGTGTATGTTGATGACATAATAATTACAGGAGATGATGCTAAGGAGAAACAAATTCTGAGTCAATGCTTAGCTAAGGAGGTAGAAATTAAAGCATTAGGAAGGTTGAAATACTTTCTTAGAATTGAGGTTGCTCATTCTAGGAAGGGTATATTTATCTCCCAACAAAAATATGTTATAGATCTCCTAAAAGAAACAGGCCAGACAGCATGCAAACAAGCAAGTACCCCTATGGATCCTAGTATGCAACTTGGGCAAGTAGAGGAAGACGCTGCAGTTGATAGAGAAATATATCAGCGTCTGATGGGAAGACTTATTTATCTATCCCACACACGATCGGACATAGCATATGTAGAAAGTGTGATTAGTCAATTCATGCACAGTCCGAAAAAATTTCATTTGCGAGCAACATATCGAGTATTACAGTATTCTAAGGGAACACCAGGAAAAGACATTTAATTTAAGAGAAATGGAGGTGTGATACTTGAGGCATATACTGATGCTGACTATACTGGATCACCAATGAACAGAAGATCAACCACAAGATATTGCACTTTTCTTAGGAAATCTGGTGACTTGGAGGAGTAAAAAACAAAATGTGGTAGCACGATCTAGTGCGGAGGCAGAATTCAGAGTTATGGCACAAGGTGTGTGTGAACTACTATGGTTAAAGATTATTCTTAAAGATTTGAAGATCAAGTGGTATAGACCAATGAGACTTTAGTGTGATAATAAGTCTGCAATAAGTATAGCTCATAATCTAGTAAAACATATCGAACAAAACATATTGAGGTTGATAGACATTTTATCAGGGAAAAATTGGAGAGTGGTTTAATCTGTACACCTTATGTGTCTACACAAGGTTAGCTTGCTGATGTATTTACCAACGGGTTGAGCAGTCTAGTATTTCAGACGATTGTATCCAAGCTAGGAATGGAAAATGCATATTCACTAGCTTGAGGGGGAGTGTGGAAAACCGTGTTGTTAGTTTAAGACGATGGACGGTGGCCTCCTTGATGGATGGTGGACAGTAGCCTTGATGGATAGTGGACGGTGGCCTCTTGTTCCCACGTTTTCACCTTTTTTTGTAGACATTGTTTTTAGTGTTTTATTGTTGCTTATTTTCTAGGCTTGATTAGCTAATTTTCTAGGACCTAGTTTAATGTACAGTTCCCTATATATATTACCTTCTTGTAAACATTCAGATTAAGAAGAAATATACAATTTTCATATTCTTCAAATTCTACACTTTCACCTTTTTATCATCAAAAACCTTCTCATCAAAGTGGTTAAAACACGGAAGATGAATAAGATGGATGAAGCACAAGGGAAGTTCGTGTTCTCATCCTCCTTTCTAGATGAAGACTAAAGATATGGTAGATGATCCTTACAGGATTCAACTTCTTTTTAGAGTGCCACAGTGCCACTAATGGAAGAAGTTTCATAGTATGGAATTCTTCAGAATTTGCTGGGGGAGTTACTACCAAGATTTTCCAGTGGTTTTGATGAAATAAGGTGTTAGGATCCAATTGCAAGGTATGAGACTTGAGTCCTACATCGGAAGTATAGGATTCTGGTGTGGGGTTTATATGGCCTTGGGCTCTCTAACCACAATGGCTAGCTTTTGTGGTATGGTTCTCTTAAGGTTCGTATCAATTGGTATCAAAGCCTTCAACCATGCCTCTCAGCTGCAAACGAGCGGCACGGGTGGTGACGCCGGCATTGCAGTGTTCGCCCGAGACTAGTCAGAGGGCTAGTGCACAGCCAGCCTGCGTGGGCGCCAGGGCTGCGGAGCGTGGTGGAATGTTAGGATCCAATTGCAAGGTATGGGACTTGAGTCCCACATTGGAAGTATGGGATTCTGGTGTGGGATTTATATGGCCTTGGGCTCTCCAACCACAATGGCTAGCTTTTATGATATGGTTCTCTTAAGGAATGCATGTTCATGGCTCTGACGTATACTTGCAAAATTGCTTGATACGGAGGTTTATGCAATGTGCTTGCATTCAGCTTGCCCGACCATTGTTTGATAGAAAGGAAGCACAGACACTTTAGTATGTCTATTGTATCGGTGTTGAACACATATCTGTGTTGGATACTCCTCAGACACCATTAGATACTCCTAGCTTCCATCCTACAATTTTCTACTTTTATTGTTTTAATGAACTTTAGCACCAAAATGGGTGGGATATCACAATTATTAGATAAATAAGCAATGGTGGATCCCAAAATTTTACTCTATGGGGACAAAATATATATAGCAAAAATATTTTGAATTTATAAATATTGATATAGCATACTACTATTAAAAGTATATACATAAAAATATAATTGCTTTAATGATTCAATGACAAGAAGAACAAATCAACAAAACTAATGGGACAGGCCACAGCAGTACAAAAAACATGTATTATTAGTATAAATTCTTGGAAGCTTGGGGGAGCACTTGTACTCACTGTGATATACCTAAATTTGGCACCGTAAATAATAGTGTTTTATTGTGTTAACATTGACCAATGCTAACTTTTTAAACATTGTGGTCTCTGTTTTAATTAGGATTTGTATTTTTATGTCAATCTTATATTAATTTTATATGTTGTATGGTTGTACCCTAACCGTATCGTGTCTTATAATTTCTACAGTTTGCTATATCCTCATGTCCGTGTCGTATCATATCTGCGTCTCAAGTTGTATCTGTGCTTCCTAATGCCTGACTATGACTCAATTTCATGTCCTATACTTTTTATAATGTAAATAGTTGCTAATGGTATGCCATTAGGGGAGAAGAATTTGGTTATTGAAATTCAGCAATTGGGCAGTATGTTCAATTTCAAGATGGGATGAAAGTCATGGAAATTGTTTCTCAAAATGCATGGTTTAAAGCTAAATAAAGCAATGGGAAAGCCATTATAATGTTCACTGGCAATGGCATCCAAGCCTAGGCCGGTCTCAAACCGGCCAAACCGTGTGAATCGGACACGGGTTGGCCAGTTGAACCGGCTCACTCTTGTTAACATTGGGCATAAAAAATTCCAATCCCAGGAATCGAACCTGGGGCACAAGCTTGGCAACCATCCACGCAACCACTAAGCCATTGATACCCTTTGGTATATTCTGTTACAATTATTAAATATATTGCATATATGAAGAAAAACATGCAAAATTGTTAAACAAAAGGCTTGAACCCTGGTCTTTAGGATAAATGAACAGAACTGTATACCATTACACCAATTGCAATTGTTTGCTATATGACTTATATATTTGCAGATTGATATACATATTTAAATATTTTAATGTAATATGTATTTATATATATATATATATATATATATATATATAAGAAAAATAAAACTGCAGTTCGACCCCAATTCAACTGCGGTTCGACCTTAAAACCTTGACCCTCTCTCTTTTACCAATTCAATGGCCAGTCCGGTTCTGAAAACATTACCTAAAACCAGCTATATTGCTGCCATCAAATAGAATAATAAAGGGGAACATGTTAGATCAAGTACTTACCACTAGGCCAACAGCTATAGCTACTGACATGTTAGCCCAAGGTTCCCATCTTGGACTATTCATAAGATGATAACAAACATAAAGTTTGATATTCTTTGATAATCTCACTTGATCTTTGTCAAGAAGCTAAATTGTGCAGGTTTATGAAGAGTAATATTCAGAGAAGATGAGATAAGATGCTTGAGAGGAGCTGCTGTATGGACTGCTGTACAAGGACTCATAAATTGAAGCTTACATGAAGCAATGTTTCGAAGAATGTAAGATATTCAAATCCTTGGAGATTCATGAAATTTGTTGAAGACATAACTTGTGAAGACTTAGATTAGAGTATTTGTGAAAGGAATGTCAAGTTAAGGAAGCTACACAATGAAGATGAACAGAAGCTTCAAAATGTTAGCATCAGTTGCTGATAAGCTTCTCTCATAAGCTGCTTGATGAAGACTATGAGCTACCTGACATGCGTTTGTTTGCTGATGTGAAAAATCTTAACCGAAATGAGTTCAGAACCTTGTAGAACGTTCCCAAAGCATCAAAAAGGATCTGCAACATTCAGAATCTATACTACAAAAGTAAAAATGACAGCTGGACCAATGAGGAGCCACCTTTTTAAAAATACTTACAAAAGGACAAAAGCTCTGTTTCAAAATTTGTCCTTGGAGCATATGGATAAGAACTACAACATCACTATCATTTTCCATAAACAGGAAGCTGCTTTGGAGAAGAAAGACGCACCAGAAGAAGAGAAAAAAAATGCAGACTTGAGATTTCTTTCATCATCCATTGCTTGTAATTCTTTCTTTGAGCTTATTTGAATTGACACTTGAAAGTGTTTCATCTTTGTTTCATTTCTTGTAAAGCCCATTGTAGCCGCTTGTTCTAGCTTGTGTGATAGGGCGTTTGGTCTGTGAGTGACCTAGAGGCTTAAGGTTGAGAGCTATGGTGTAACTAACTTGGAGGAGGCTAGAGGATTCAGAGACTACTTGATGATTGGATAGTAAAAATTCTTGCCTTTGGTGGGGACTGGACATAAGCTCCACATTGAGGCCGAACCAGTATAAAAATCATTGTATAAGCTCTCTCTTCCCTTCTCTCTTTAGCTTCATTGCATGCTTGGTTGATCTTATTTGCTGTGTGATTGGTTTTAGATTTTTGTTTGTTCTGATATTAATCATCTTATCACTTAGATAAGCTGTTTGATTCCTGTCAGCTTCTTCATATAAAAAGTTTTGATATCTATTAGTTATCTTATGTTTATGAGTTGTTTGATTTACTCTTGAAGTTCATTTCAAAATACATTCTCTGTCATTAAGCATCTTATCTTTCTCCATAAGCTCTTTAATCCCTGTCAAGATTACGTTCTTAATTTGCTTTTGCAGAAATTGTTCTCATAAATGACTTGATTCAACCCCCCTTCTCAAGTCTTCGTTCACTAACATGGCAAGGGTGCAACTTTATTTCCTTAAAGTTTCTCAAAACTGCATCAAACATTAAGGGGCTGCACCCATTACAGGTGCCATAGGCCGGGATGTTAACCCCATGTATCCTAAGGAAGATGCTAACCAAGTAAAGCCAACAATCTCCCATCCAGTGTAACCCTAGGGGATTCAAACCAATGACCTTGCTCTGATACCAAATGTTAGTGAAAGAAGACCTAAGAAGGGGGTTGAATCAAGTCACCTACGAAAATAACTTCTGCAAAAGCAAACTAAAAACCATAATCTTGATAAAGATTAAAAAGCTTACACAGAAAGATGAGATACTTTATAACAGAACAAGTATTTTAAAGCAAACTTCAAACGTAAATCAAACAGCTCATACAAAAATACAAGATGACTAACAGATAACAAAACATTTTATAAAATAAGATTGATGGAGATTAAACAGCTTATCAGACACGATGAGATGATTGACATGAAAACAAACAAAAACTTGAGCTCAAACACGCAGCAGATAGAATTAAGCAAGCATGCAATAAAATTAAGAGAGAAGGGAAGAGAGAGCTTGCACAACGATTTTTATACTAGTTCGGCCCAACATGGAACCTACGTCTAGTCCCCAGCCAAACTGAGATTTTTTACTATCAAACCAAAGTATTCTTTGAATCTTCTAGCCTCTCCCAGCTAGTTACACAGTGACTCACTCCAAAAAGCCTCTCAAGTCACTCACTGACTTCAATACAATAGCACACCAACTTGAAATCACTGCCTCACAGGGCATTACAAGAGAAAAGAAAGATTTCTACACTCTCAAAAGTGTTTATGCTCACAAATGGGCTCAAGAAAAAGATTTACAAGAAGAATTCTCAGAGAAAGCAGTAGCACAAGCTAAAAGTTTTTCTTCTCCTCTGGTTCATTGTCTTCTTCTTTTTGCAGCTCAGAGATAAATAAGAAAAAAAAAATAGTGACGTTGCAGCCCCCTTATCTAGCAGGTAAAAGGACAAATTTGAAAAAAAAAAAAGCTTTTGTCCTTTTGTGAGATATTTTCAAAAAGGCCTCCTATTGGTCCAGCTGCTCTCTTTGCTTTTTTGGTACAATATCTGAACGTTACAGAGCTATTTTGGACACTTCAGGAACATTCCACAAGGTTTTGGAATTGTTTGGATTGATTCCATTCACTTTAGCTAATTTCCTAATGCACATCAGACGCCTCATCCTTTCATCATCAAGCATCTCAAAATAGGATCTCCGATCTTGACAACAACTCATATCAGAATTCAGAGTAGATTTGAAGCCTCAGTTATTCTTCCTTGTAATGCTTCCTCAAAACTGTGTTCTTGTCTCTAATATGATCTTCAAGTCTTCACAAGGTCTTCCTAACAAAAGCCTTAAATAAATTTCATGAAGCACCAAAGAGTAGCATTTTGTACAGCATGGCTTCCGGCAAATATATAAATTCATGTAAGCTTCTGGTTATGAGACTTTGTATAACAGGGCTTCCAGTAGCTTATCTTGATCTTCTCAACTTCTCTTATGATTATCAAAAGAAATAATTCTTCAAAGATCTGAAAATATAGACATCTTGACAAAGAATGAGTAAAGTCATGAAGAGCATTGTGCTTTATGTTTGTCATCATCATAAAGATAGTGCCAGTAGGGAACCTTGGGCTAACAATCTCCCCCATGGTGACGAAAAACATAAAGAGTATTCAAAGCAACTTAAAAAATAAAGGTATAATCTCTTCATCTTTTCTCTTAAGAAAAGGGGAGCATAAATTCAAGGGAAGCTTAGTCTTTTAATTTCCATAATTTACTATTCTGCTCTGATACATATTTGAATTTACTTTGATCCTTCTTTATGTTTGTCATCATCAAGGGGGAGATTGTTAGCCCAACGTTCCCCATTTGGAGTTTTGGACTATCTCTGTGATGATAACAAGCATAAAGCATGATGCTCTTGATGACTTCACTTGTTCTTTGTCAAGATGTCCATATTTTCAGGTCTTTGAAGAATTATTTCTTTTGATAAGAGAAGTTGAGAAGATCAAGATAAGCTACTAGAAGTAATGTTATACAAAGTCCCATAACACATAATATAACCTGCTGGATGAGAATTTGTGTAAATGGATGGCTATGTATTATGATGAGGATCTTATCCTATGTTGCCAATCACACAGCCTACTTGCTGCTCTGACCACACCTTCATTGTCTTCCTTCGTTTCCTTTCACAACAGTGCTTCTCAACGCCTTCCTTTGGTTCCCTCAATGGACTTCCTATACGCTAAACCACCTTCTCTTGGGCACCTTTCGCCTTTTTTCTCATCAAAGCGGTTAAAATATGGAAGATGAATGAGCCGGATGCAGCTCAAGGGAAGTTTGAGTTTTCTGCCTCCTTTCTAGATGAAGACTAAAGATATGGTAAATGATCCTTCCAGGATTCAACTTCTTAGAGTGCCATACTACCACTAACGGAAGAAGTTTCATAGTATGGAATTCTTCAGAATTTACTGGGGAGTTACTACCAAGATTGTCTAGTGGTTTTGATGAAGGAAGGGATGCAAGTTCATGGGTCTGATGTATAATTGCAAAATTGCTTGATAAGGAGGCTTCTGCAATGTGTGTGTATTCAGCTTGCCCTTCAATTGTTTGATAGAAAGGAAGCACTGACACTTCAATATGTCTTCCCTATAGCTGTCAAACACATCTATGTCGGAAGAAGTTTCATAGTATGGAATTCTTCAGAATTTACTGGGGGGTTTACTACCAAGATTGTCTAGTGGTTTTGATGAAGGAAGGGATGCAAGTTCATGGGTCTGATGTATAATTGCAAAATTGCTTGATAAGGAGGCTTCTGCAATGTGTGTACACTTCAATATGTCTTCCGTATAGCTGTCAAACACATCTATGTGAAGAAGTTTCATAGTATGGAATTCTTCAGAATTTACTGGGGGGGTTACTACCAAGATTGTCCAGTGGTTTTGATGAAGGAAGGGATGCAAGTTCATGGGTCTGATGTATAACTGCAAAATTGCTTGATAAGGAGGCTCTTGAAAACTATGTCTAGATTCGTTGTATAGGCTAACCAAATCATGTAATTATAGTAATTAGAATCTTTGTATTTATTGTAATAGGTCTATATAATTCAGTCTCCGTTGTGTAGTTTAGACACATGGTTTTCTTCATATGTATCTCTCTTTTTTCTCTTTCAACATGGTATCTAGAGCCTAAAAAGAGGCAATCCTAGAACCGTGCACACCTAGTAAGCCCACTGCTCTCCGGTGAAATTTTTTTCCGACGAAACTGTGTTTCCACTCCGGTTTGCCGGCCTTTCTCCTACTATTGTGTCCTCTTTCCTACAGACACATCTCCTTTGTTGTTGTCTGCCATTGCCCGCCGTTGTCCGCTGCCATCAGCTGCCTCTGTACACTTTTCGGCTACTTTTCCGGCGACTGACGACCTTTCCAGCCGACGACCTCATCATCTGAATCGTCTCACCCAGTCCGGCCAAAACCCAGAAGCTCGAGTCCAACAACCACGAGATGTGCCTACAAGCACCGTCGGAAGCCCCTGCGCATAGCTCTGCGCACCGCTCCTTCTTCGGAGTGTGGGCCACCGCCTTCGGCCGCCGTTTGCAATGTCGTGGTCGCCCTTCTCTCCTCTTTCTAGATCTGCCCTCTCCTTTTGTGTTCGTGACCATTTGTTGCGACCCCTTTTTGAATCAGTGCATTCATGTACTATTTGGTTGTTTACTAATCCATGACAAGTTCTACCTCTTCAAATAGCTTTAAGGACACCCCGAAGGCTGAGTATGCAGATTTTTTTCAATAGTTTGCACAACGTAAGTCCTCTGGTTCCTTTGCTCCAACGGCTGCCTATACCGACTTTCTGAAGTGGTTTGAGCAACATCAGACTTCTAGTTCCGCTGCCTCTGTTGCACATATCGGTACTTCATTTGCTTGTCTCTCTCGTTCCCCATCCATTGGTACTTGGGTTCTTGATTCTGGTGCAACTGACCACATTTCTAGCAATAAGACTCTTTTCTCCAACCTTTCTCACAATGGTTATTTGCCTACTGTCACTTTAGCAAATGGTTCTAAGTCTCAATCCCAAGAGATCGGCACTACCCATCCCCTCCCTTCCCTTTTAGTAGACTTTGTCCTTTATGTTCCTGGGTCTCCTTTTAATTTGCTTTCCATTAGTCGTTTGACTCGGTCTCTTGATTGTATGATTACCTTTAATAAAGATTCTGTCATTCTACAAGACCAGAGTTTAGGTCGGATACTTGGCACTGGATGTGAGTCTCATAGCCTCTACCAGCTATCCAATCCCTCTCGTGTTTGCGCTATCAAGGATTCCCCTCTAACTATCCATGCACAATTGGGTCATCCTAGCCTTCCTAAACTACACAAATTGGTTCCCAGCCTCTCTAAGTTATCGACTCTCCCTTGTGAGTCATGTAAACTAGGAAAACGCACACGTAGTCTGTTTCCCGGTAAAGTCAGCAATCGAGCGTCATCTTCTTTTGCTTGAGTACAATTTGATGTTTAGGGTCCCAGTCATACTGTTTCTACTCTAGGGTCCAGATATTTTGTCACTTTCATTGATGATTACTCTCGCTGCACTTGGTTATTTTTGCTGCAAAATTAGTCTAAGTTGTTTTCCATATTTCAAAATTTTTATCATGAAATTAAAACTCAATTTGGTGTTCCTATACGTTGTTTGCATAGTAATAATGCTCGTGAGTATTTGTCTCAATCATTTCAATCCTTTATGGCTTCTCATGGCATTCTTCACCAAACCTCTGTGCTCATACCCCTCAACAAAATGGGATCGCTGAAAGTAAAAACAGACATCTCGTAGAAACAACTCGGACCCTTTTACTTCATAGTAATGTTCCTTTCAGCTTCTAAAGCGATGTAGTTCTTACTGCCTGTTATCTGATTAACCGCATGCCCTCCTCTATTCTTGATCACCAGATCCCTTACTCTATATTATATCCCCGTCAACTTCTGCATTCCCTACCACCTCATATATTTGGGTCTACCTGTTTTGTTCATAATCGCACTCCTGGGCTTGATAAACTTTCCGCCCAATCTATTAAGTGTGTTTTTCTTGGTTACACTCGGCCCCAAAAGGGTTATCATTTTTTTCCCCTGATCTCCGACGTACCTCATCTCGGCCGATGTTACCTTCTTTGAGTCTATTCCCTTCTTCCAATCTCCTTCATCGACTCTTGAGCCTATCTCTAAGGTCTTATCTATCCCTTTTCCTCTTATCACTGTTAAGTCAGATACACCTCCGACCCCCCATGTCGAGACACCCACCACTACTATTCGCCCCTTCCAGGTCTATCATCATCGGCCACAGCAACCTCCACCACCCTTACCTCCACGATAAGTTGCAGAGGTCAATGTGGACTCTCTTCCGGCACCAATTCCTTTACTAGCTCCGGCACTACCTCCTAAACCTGACCTTCCCATTGCTCTCTGAAATGGTATACAGTCTACTCGTAACCCTTCTTCTCACTATGTTAATTTGAGTTATCATCGCCTATCTTCTTGGCATTATGCGTGTCTTTCTTCCTTGTTTTCTATGTCTATTCCTAACTCTCCCAGTGACGCTTTATCTCATCCTGGGTGGAGACAAGCTATGATCGATGAGATGTGTACCCTTCAGAACAGTGGTACTTGGGAACTTGTTCCTCTTCCTCCTGGGAAATTTGTTGTAGGTTGTCGATGGATTTATACGGTCAAGGTTGGCCTTGATGGCAAGATTGATCGCCTCAAGGCTCGTCGATGGCAAAAGGTTATAACCAGATTTTTGGCTTGGACTATGGGGACACTTTCTCACCCGTGGCGAAGATAGCTTCGGTTCGACTTTTTCTGTCAATGGCTGCTATTCGCCACTGGTCCCTTCATCAGTTGGACATCAAGAATGTTTTTCTCTATGGTGATCTAGCAGAAGAAGTTTACATGGAGCAACCACCAGGGTTTGTTGCTCAGGGGAAATCTTCTGGACTAGTTTATCGTCTTTACAAATCTCTGTATGGCCTTAAACAGTCTCCAAGGGCTTGGTTTGGCCAATTTAGTGTTGTAGTTCAACAATTCGATATGACACGCAGTGAGGCTGACCACTCTGTCTTCTATCGCCATTCAGCTCAAGGGTGTATTTATTTGATTGTGTATGTCGACGACATTGTTATCACTGGCAGTGATCACCATGGCATAATTCAGGTAAAATAATATCTTAGTCATTACTTTCAGACCAAAAATCTTAGCAAACTTCGATACTTCTTGGGAATAGAGGTGGCACAATCCAATGATGGTACAGTATTTTCACAGAGGAAGTATGTCATGGACATTCTTGAGGAAACAAGTCTGTTGAATGCAAAGCCTGTTGACACTCCTATGAATCCGAATGCTAAACTTCTACCAAATCAAGGGGAGCTACTCTCGGATCCAAGAAAGATATAGAAGATAAGTTGAAAAACTGAACTACCTCACTGTTACCCGTCCTGACATCTCCTTTGTGGTTAGTGTGGTAAGTCAGTTTCTAAATTCACCTTGTGATGCACATTGGGATGCAGTGATTCGCATCCTAAAGTATATTAAAGGAGCTCCTGGAAGAGGCCTTGCCTATGAAGATAAGGGTCACACTC
Source organism: Ormosia semicastrata (assembly GCA_029884595.1). Classification (NCBI taxonomy): domain Eukaryota; kingdom Viridiplantae; phylum Streptophyta; class Magnoliopsida; order Fabales; family Fabaceae; genus Ormosia; species Ormosia semicastrata. Next base: position 12,326,274 of record JAQQTO010000063.1, on the reverse strand, counting down.
AGATTGTTGGATACTCAAATGCTGATTGGGCAGGTTCTCCTCTTGATAGAAGATCCACTTCTGGATATTGTGTATTCATCGGGAGTAATCTGATATCCTGGAAGAGTAAGAAACAAAATGTGGTCGCAAGATCAAATGCCGAAGCAGAATATCGAGTCATGGCCTCAGCTACTTGTGAACTCATTTGGTTAAAACAGCTACTTAAAGAGCTTTGATTTGGGGATATTATGCAAATGACACTCATTTGTGATAATCAAGTTGCATTACATATCACCTCTAATCCAGTGTTTCATGAGAGGACCAAATATATTGAGATAGACTGTCATTTTATTAGAGAAAAGATCCTATCTGGAGATATCACCACTAGCTTCGTCAATTCAAATGATCAATTGGCGGATGTTTTCACTAAATCTTTGAGAGGTCCTCGGATAAACTTATTTGTAACAAGCTTGGTGTATATGACCTATATGCTCTAACTTGAGGGAAAGTGTTGAAAACTATGTCTAGATTCGTTGTATAGGCTAACAAATCATAACCAAATCATGTAATTATGGTAATTAGGATCTTTGTATTTATTATAATAGGCCTATATAATTCAGCCTCCGTTGTGTAGTTTAGACACAGTTTTCTTCATATGTCTCTCTCTTTTCTCTCTTTCAACAAAGGCTTCTGCAATGTGCATGTATTCAGCTTGCCCTTCAATTGTTTGATAGAAAGGAAGCACGGACACTTCAATATGTCTACCGTATAGCTGTCAAACACATATCTGTGTCGGATACTCCTCAGACACCATCAGATACTCCTAGCTTCCATCCTACAATTTTTTGCTTTATTTTTTTAATGAATTTTTGTACCAATATGGGTGATATGAGATTCCAACCTAAAATCAATTGTCATTAAGTGGAGTGGCCCAACAGATATATAAACCGCACTCGAAATATTGAGGCAGAAGATGTAGGACTCTCAACACCACCCCTCCACAGATGCTTGGGCGGAACAGGTGAAACAAGCCTAGCGAAATAGGCAGAAACAAGCCTAACGAAGTAGGCGGAAACAAAGATAGGATCTTGGCTCTGATACCATGTGAGATTCTAACCTAAAACCAATTAGCATTATATAAACCGCATCCAAAATATTAAGGCAGGCGATGTGGGACTCTCAACAGGTGAGATACCACTATTATTTGATAAGTAATCAGTGGTGGGTCTAGAAATTTTATTCTATGGGACAAAATTTATACAGCAAAAATATTTTGAATTTATAAATATTTATATAGCATACTACTATTAAAAGTATATAAATAAAAATATAACTGTTTTAATGACTCAATGGTATCAGGAGCAAATCAACAAAACTAATGGGACAACAGTACAAACAATGTATTATTAGTATAAATTCTGGAAGCTTGTGGGGTCACTTGTCCCAAGTATGATATACTTAAATCCGTCACTGTAAATGATAGTGTTTTATTGTGTTAACAACAACCAATGCTAACTTTTTAAACATTGATGTCTCTGTTTTACTTAGGAATTGTATTTCTGTGTCAATCTTATATTAATTTTATATCTTGTACCCCAGCCGTGTTGTGTCCTATAATTTGGACAATTTGATGTATCCTCGTGTGTCCTTATCGTATCATATCCGCATCTCATGTTGTATTTGTGCTTCCTAATGCCAGATTGTGACTCAGTTTCATATCCCAATGAAAGAGCTTGTAAATAGTTGTCAATGGTATGCCACAGGGGGAGAAGAATTTGGTTATTGAAATTAAACAATTGGACAATATGTTCAATTTAAAGATGGGATGAAGCTCATGGAAATTGTTTCTCAAAATGCATGGTTTAAAGCTAAATAAAGCAAATGGAAAGCCAATATAATGTTCACTGGCAATGGCATTTAAGTTCATCTAATTCTTCTCAGTTTTTGTCAGTCAACTTTGACACCGGAGCATTTTGTTCCATCCTTCTCAATTTCTCTATACTAGCTCAAATTCTAACATCCAACTAACCTAAAACCAGCTATTTTGCTGCCATCAAATAGAAAAACGAAGGGGAACACAGTGTAACTGAAGGAAGGAGATAAAAGGTGTGGCGTTAGCACCAAATAGGTTGTGTGAATGGCCACAGAGGGTTCAAACCTCCTCATAATCCATAGCCGTCCATTTAGAGAATTGCTATTCAATGGTCTACCAAAGACTTGCCCATAAAATTCTCAAACAATAAGATGACAAGTAACCTAATCAGAGTTTTCTATCTGATGGTACAACATCAACCAGATTGTACATGTCAAAATCAGAATAACTCCGCTAGCCTGGAGATATCCTGGAGAAGGTGAGGAAGTTGAGAGAATAGGGAGAGAACAAGAGTGGCTGAAGGGTTAAGATACGAGTCTAGCCAGGATAGCAGCAAGACACATGTACCCCAAAAGGATAGGTGGTAAAGCTAGCACAATTAGATAGGCTACAAGAGTGCAGAAGTTAAAATTCAGAATAGGTGATGAGGATATTACAATTAGACTGGCCTTGAAAGTCAAGTGAACAAAGAGATGATATAAATTTACTTGGAATCTCTCAAGGAAGATAGAATACATTCAGGACTTACTTGTCCAGTCTTTCACGAATTGCCTGACGAACAGAAGAATTGAGGCCATATGCGATTGAGTTAAAGAGGCCCTGCAAATAGTAGACAAAATGACAACGCTTAGCAAGATGTCATTCTAGCACTTCTTATGATTTTGCACTTGTTGTTCACTCTTCACATGACATCAAATCCGAACTAAGAGATGCCAATTACATTAACTGGAAAAGCATAGAACATTCCAGTAAAATAGAAAGTGATTAACTGCAGTGATACCATGTGATTCCCTTGTGTATTAAGTTAAAAATGTTTTACAATGCCAGTGCAACAGGGGAAGTTTCCACAGTATTGATGAACTTACAATCATGCTATAATTGAGGTGAGGCTGACCATTGAAAAACAGTTATTAAATTGCCATATCCTCCTCTAAAACAATTGTGACTTTGGCATCATCTACTTGTGTTCAAATTGTATTAATTAAGCTCCTAATTTTCATATGTCACCCCAAAAAAATAAATCATTAACCAATTACAACAGGCTGTTTAAAATAGATTTATAATTTATATCAAACCACTACAAAACTTTGACAAGCATTTAACTTATTGTTCTCATAGTGGTTAGGTAACCAAACACTGGGAAATACCTCTTATAAGACAGTGGAATGCACATGATATTTAAATGAATTATTATATTTTTGGCTTAAAGATGTTGAAATAACAATTTTGAACTAGTTGTACCCCAATTTTCACACCCAATCAAGTCAAATGTGTACACATCAATTATTTCAGATGTATCACAGTTACAAATTACATAATGCATTTTAATCTGTTATTAACATATGAGGAGGGAAGACGTCATAAGCCTGATTGTTCGAGAAAGTAAAATGCTCATAACTGGGTGCTAGGAAATGGGTATAACTGACAGAAGATTATAAGTGAGGATTTATCAATGTATAACAACTAAGCTGAGTTTCCAGATAAGTTATAGAACATTCAGTAAATGGAAAATAAAGCTCAAAGCAGTATGGTTACTGGTTGATACCATGAGAGCAGCCATTCCAACATCAAGAAGTGAGAGCCAAAAGATCTTATGGCTGGGTTCAAAAAAATCATGAATACGGTTAATAGTGCCAAAAGCCCATGATCCTATTAGAATCAGTGGATAGTATCCCCAGCGATTCAGAGCCTGCAATGTAAAACAGAAAATACTTAAGTATCGTTCAATGGGAATAGCCGACCCCACCTAGTGGGAAAAGGCTTGGTTGTTTTATCGTTCAATGGGAATGTAGATGCAAAAGATAATAACAGTTTCATCTTAAGCAATTGGTTAATTTGGTTTAAGCATAGATATAAATTTACTCATGAAATCCCAACAGAAAAAAGATAAGGGGTGAGCATCTCTTAAACCATATTAGAGATCCCAGTACAGAGCGTTAATATTAATTTTTATTGTTGAATATTGAATTAGTTAGCATGGGAAATATGATAGTTAGCTTTGGAAACAATAGTGTCGTAGGGAATGGTTTAAGTCTTTAATTATTCCTTTTGTAAATAAAAGTTGTAATTAATTTCTCATGTATATAAATACCTATATGCTGAGCGAAATTCACTCAAGCAATTCAGCCATAATCAGTTGTTTTACAGTTGTTCCTTATTTTCAAGTTGGTATCAAAGCGGGTTCCGACCCGGCTCTAGTTTTTCCTTCCTTCCAATTGAACCACTTTCAGCCGTGTCAGTTCTTACCTTCCCCCCCCCGGCTGCGTGTCCATTTTCTCTCTCCTCCTGCGGCTGTCTTCTCAGATCTGCACCTCTGTGCTCCGTTTTTCCTCCGGCCGACCACACCATCGTGCTCACTTCCTTCCACTCAGCCTACCACCGGAACTGAGCTGTTGCCTGAGCTCCGATGCGCCGCCATGCGCCAATCACCGGAATCTGCCCAGCTTTAGGTTTTTACGCGCGTGGGAGCACGAGACCCTTTCCGACAGCTGCTTCCACCAGCCAACTCGCCATGCCATTTTCGATGAAGCCTAGTCCTTGCCAGCCTCCTCCACGACTTGTTTGGCCTTGCTTGGCCCTCTGTTTCGCCTCTGTTGCCATGTTCTTGGGTTTGGTTCAACATCCTTTCCAGATTATTTTCGGCCTTTCTAAACATTTATTCAGCCTCTTTATTCCTGTACAAGCATGACAGAATCACATGGCATTTATGTTTTCGGAAATGACTATAATGAGGTTCTCCAGTACCAAGCATCTAAGCAGGCTTCTACTCCCATTGCCTTGGTTGCACATTCTGGTAATCCTGTTGCCTGTATTTCTCATTCTTCCTCTCTTGGACAATGGGTCCTTGATTCAGGTGCTTCTGATCACATTTCTGGTACTTCTTCTGTCCTATCTAAACTTGAACAACCTGCTTTTCTTCCATCCATTACTTTGGCTTATGGTTCTGAAATTTGTGCTAAAGGGATAGGTCAAGCTAATCCTCTTCCCACATTACCTTTAAAATCTATTCTCTATATGCCTAACTATCCCTTTAATTTAATTTCTGTTAGCCAACTTACTCATTCACTTAATTGTTCTGTTACCTTTTTTGCCAATTCCATTATTGTGAAGGATCATGGAACGAGATAGACAATTGGTACCAGATGTGAATCTCAAGGACTGTATCGACTGACCATACCAAGTTCATCAGTATCTTGTGCCGCTGTTGAGTCTCCAAAATTGATTCATTGTCGCTTGGGACATCCCAGCCTATCCAAGCTCCAAACTATGGTTCCTAGTTTATCGAGTCTTAATAACTTAAGCGTGAGTCCTGTCAATTAGGAAAACATGTTCGCACTTCTTTTCTAATCGTGTCAATAAGAGAGCTACATCTCCATTTGCCATTATTCATTCAGATGTTTTGGGTCCAAGTCGTGTTCCCTCTTGTCAAGGCTTTTGTTACTTTGTTACCTTTATTGATGACTATTCTCATTGTACTTGGTTATATTTAATGAAAGAAAGATTTGAATTGTTTTCTGTATTCAAATCCTTTTGTTCTAAAATTCGTACACAGTTCAGTAATTCTATTAAAATTTTGCATAGTAAAATGCTCGTGAATATTTTTCTGCATCTTTTTCATCTTTTATGGCTTCGCAGGGTATTCTCCATCAATCTTCTTGTCCACACACTCCACAACAAAATGGAGTTGCTGAGCACAAACACCGCCACTTACTAGAAACCGCTCGCACTCTGCTTATTCATACTCATGTTCTCCTTCAGTTTTGGAGTGAAGCTATCCTTACTGCGTGCTACCTTATTAATCGTATGTCCTCCTCTGTCTTGCAAAATCAAATCCCTCATTCGATTTTATTTCCTCACGAGCCTATTTTCAATCTTCCACTGCGCATATTTGGTTGTACTTATTTTGTTCATGATCTTACACTAGGGAAAGATAAGTTAACTACTCGTTCTATTAAGTGTGTCTTCTTGGGATATACTAGATTCCAAAAAGGATATCGATGTTATTCTCCTAAACTTGACCGTTTTATTGTGTCTACAGATGTTACCTTTCTTGAAAATACTCCTTTTTTCTCTACATCTGATATTATCTCTCATCCTGTCACTGAGGTTTTACCTGTTCCTTACTTAGACGGACCTCCTGTCATTACTCCTGTCACTACCCCATCTGTCCATGAAGATAAACCTCTCCAAGTTTATCATCGTCGACCTCGTACAGCTAATGGTCCAGATGCAATCCTTGCTAATTCACAACCAGAACCAGTGGCTGAACCCTCCTTAGATCCTCCTCCGGATGTTATCTCCAGTCCTTCCGTTGCTATCCAAAAAGGTACTCGTTCTACTCGCAATCCTCATCCCATTTATAATTTTTTGAGTTATCATCGCTTGTCTTCTTCCTATTATGCTTTTATCTCTTCTTTGTCTTCTGTGACTATACCAAAAACAACAGTCGAAGCCCTCTCCCATCCAGACTAGCACCAGGCAATGTTAGAAGATATGTTTGCATTACATGCCAATGGTACTTGGGAACTTGTTCCATTGCCACTTGGCAAATCTACTATGGGTTGTCGGTGAATTTATACAGTTAAGGTGGGACCTGATGGAGCTGTTGATCAATTGAAAACTCGTCTTATTGCTAAAGGTTTCACTCAAAATTTTGGCCTTGATTATGGTAATACTTTCTCTCTGGTTACAAAGATAGCGTCAGTTCATCTTTTCCTTTCCATGGCAGCCATCCGCCACTGGCCACTTTATCAACTTGATATTAAGAATGCATTCTTACATAGTGATCTCCAAGAAGAAGTGTACATGGAGCAACCTCCGGGGTTTGTTGCTCAAGGGGAGTCTAGCTTGGTTTGTCGTTTGCACAAATCTTTATATGGCTTGAAACAGTCTCCTCGAGCTTGGTTTGGTAGATTCAGTACTGTTATATCAGATTTTGGTATGGTTCGCAGTGAGGCTGATCACTCAGTTTTCTATCATCATTCCTCCTCTGGAACTTCCATATATCTGATTGTTAATGTCGATGATATTGTTATCAATGGAGATGATCAAGAAGGAATTGTGAAGTTAAAACAACACCTATTTGATCACTTTCAGACTGAGGATCTTGGAAGGTTGAAATATTTCCTAGGAATAGAAGTGGCACAATCTAATGCAGGGATTTGTATCTCACAGAGAAATATGCATTAGACATTCTCAAGGAAACTGGAATTTTAGATTCTAGGCCAATAGATACATCAATGGATCCCAATGCCAAACTCAGTCTAGATCAAGGAGAACCATTATCTGATCTAGCCAAATATCGTAGGTTAATTGGCCGATTAAATTATTTGATTGTTACCCGACCAGATATATCCTTTGCTATGAGCATCCTTAGTCAATTTCTCAACTCACCATGTGAAGAACATTAGGATGCAGCCATTAGAGTTCTTAGATATATCAAAGAGGCTCTAGGAAAAGGCCTATTGTATGAAGACAAAGGACATACTCAGATTGTGGGATACAAATATGCAGATTGGGCAGGTTCTTCATTCGATAAACGTTCTACGTCAGGTTATTGTGTTCTTTTTGGTGGAAACCTAATATCCTGGAAAAGTTAGAAACAAAGTGTTGTGGCAAGATCGAGTGCAGAAGTAAAGTATTGTGCTACGGCACTTGCAACATATGAGCTAATATGGCTGAAACAATTAATCAATGAACTCAAATTGTGTGAACCAGGCAAGATGGAGCTTATATGTGATAATCAGGAAGCCCTACATATCGCTTCTAACCCGGTGTTTCATGAAAGGACCAAACATATAAAAATTGATTGTCATTTTGTGAAAGAGAAGATATAAAGTGGAGAAGTAGTGACTGTCTTTGTCAACTCAAATAATCAGTTTGCAAATATTTTCACCAAATCTCTTAGGGATCCTCGGGTATAATTCATATGTAACAAGCTTGGTGCATATGATTTATATGCTCCAGCTTAAGGGGGAGTGTTGAATATTGAATTAGTTAGCATGGGAAATATGATAGTTAGCTTTGGAAACAATAGTGTCATGGGGAATGGTTTAAGTCTTTAATTATTCTTCCTGTAAATAAAAGTTGTAATTAATTTCTCATGTATATAAATACTTGTATGCTGAGTGAAATTCACTCAAGCAATTCAGCCATAATCAGTTGTTTTACAGTTGTTCCTTATTTTCAAGTCTTATCAATGGAAAAAAAAAGTGAGAAATACATTATGATGGAAATATCTTCTATGAAAATTTCCTTTAATTCCCAAAAACAACCTAGCCTAGAATGATAAATAAGGCATTTGAACCCAAAAAAAAAAAGTCACATGACAAAATGTAAAATATAAAATATGAGATGCATAAAAGATGAGAATAGCTAGTTACAACTAAATGCTTATCTTATTATTATTTTTTTTTAAGGGGGCGGGGTTCCTAATCTTGTGTATGGATCTTTATATTTTCAATCTTGGAAACATTATAAAATACCCTCATGTTATCTCTTGCATCGGAGACATAAGCTTGGCCTGACATACCAACTGCCATCTGAAATTTGCCAAGAAACAATAAATAAGGTCTCACAAAGTGCCTAAACAAGCAATTTGTTCTTGAAACAGAATCAGCAAAATTGGATACATACACGGGTTGCATTGTTCAACATGCGTATTACTTGCAAGTATGTAAACCCGTTATATAGAATTGCACCCCAGAGTGGCATGTAAAATGTGACAAAATGAACTGCCTGCATAGAAAAAGAAACTTTTTTTAGGGAACAGGACAAAAAAAAGGAATTTTAGTAGACTATTCTGATAAAAGGGGAGAAAACTGCCATTTCTTAAATAAAATTAGATTTCCTCTTTCCACCTGCAGTGCAGGTGCCTCTTTTTAGTGAATTGAAAATGAAAACCCATTTTATACCATATGTAAAAAGAAAGAAACAGGAAAAAATATATATATATATACAGAAATTCTCAGGAATTACAGAAAAATAATATTTAGCTAGTACTCCTACAACTACTTGCCTTCCCTGTGAGACCTGTTTGAGTCCAACACCATGCACCAAAATGTCTATGGTCATTACCAAAGGAGCGCATAACTGTCATGACCAGGGAAGTACCTATATCAATGGTAAAAACTACATCAAATGAGCTCTCCGCAATCAAAGTTGCTAACAGGATGGTTGAAATTAAGAATAAACTTGGAAGTCCACCTATTCGTATATAACTGAAGCCATTCCATCAGCATGATATTGCTCTAAAAACTCATTTTCAAATTAAAATTCATGAGATTGGAAAGTTATGGGAGGTGATTATTTCAAAGTAGCTCATTTCTCAAAGTTAGGATATTAAAAGCTGATTAATCATAAATGCATACCCCAAACATACAAGTGAAACATGGCCTCCAAATCTTCAACATCTGTTTTGTGTTTTACAACAGTACGATGCAGGGTAAAAGCAATTGTTGTAGTCCATAGGAAAGATGCCACACAAAAGAAATGTGTGCTATAGTCCCGAACATAACAAAAGAAACCTTTGGATGGGTCCCTGTATCAAAATGAGACTTCTATCAATCACATGATCAACAACTTCAGTTGATAGTTGATACATACATTTGAAGAAGATTGAGCTTGATCTAGCAGCTATACCCTACTATGCTGAAGAAACTGCAAAACACATCCTGCAATTGACAAAAATGTCATAAGAGAGCATTATACTTTTGGCTCAGAAGAAGAAAACAAGGCAAAACCAATGCAAAAACTGATCATTTAATGCATAGGACAGACATATACTGTCCCTGAAATGCCAACGGACCTATTTCTTAATCGTCAAACAGCATTAGCAGCCCAAACACAAATTAAAGTGGCTGAAGGCAACAAGACAAGAAAGATTACTTAGTTTCTTGACTTAAAGGTTTACTTACAATGTAACAGATTTCATCAACAAAAGGTAGTTTTGCATTCGTGATTAAGTCAATAACAAGCTGCTAATAACTAATAACTTTTATAACACATAAATAGCATGGAGAAGCTTACTGTAATTACTAGCTCACTACACATTAATTATATTCCTAAACATACTAAAGGATATTTAGACTCCTAAATTTTTTTTTTCAAAGTAGGTATAAGACCTGGTAACTAGTGTGAGAACACAGGGTGGAGTCACAGAAGATTTCTCTATAACTATAGGACTGCACCAAGGGTCAACTTTGAGTCCATATCTTTTTACCTTGGTCTTGGATGTGCTTACTGCGCATATCCAAGAGTCGGTGCCACAATACATGCTTTTTGCAGATGATATAGTCTTAGTTGAAAAGTCAAGAAAGAAAACAAATGGGAAATTAGAGCTATGGAGACAAACTTTGAAAGAACATAGCTTTCGTCTAAGCAGGAGTAAGACTGAGTATATGGAATGTAAGTTCAATAAGAAGCGTGTTAATACTAACTTGGCGGTGAAAATTAGAGATCATACCATACCACAAGTTACACAGTTTAGGTATCTTGGATCTATCATACAAAATGACGGAGAGATAGAGGGAGATGTAAACCATAGGATTCAAGCTGGATGAATGAAATGGAGGAGTGCTTTAGGAATTATTTGTGATAGAAAAGTGTCTCTCAAGCTTAAGGGTAAATTTTACCACATAGCTATAAGGCCCGCGATGATATATGGTACTGAATATTGAGCGGTAAAAAGCCAACAAGAACATAAAATCATTGTCGCGGAGATGAGGATGCTGCGTTGGATGTGTGGTCATACAAGATAAAATAGGATTAGGAATGAATGCATTAGAGAGAAAGTAGGGGTAGCACCTATTGTGAAAAAGATGAGAGATTCTCGCCTTAAGTAGTTTGGACATGTAAGGAGAAGATCCTAAAAAATCCCTGTAAGAAGAGTAGATCAGGTGGAAAATAACCCAATAGTTAGAGATAGAGGAAGACCAAGAAAGACTATAGGTGAAACGATTAAAAAAGATTTAGATTTGAATGGCATTTCTGAAGACTTGGTTTATGATAGGGCACAATAGCGTCGTTTGATCCATGTAGTCAATTCCACCTAGTGAGAAAAGGCTTGGTTGTTGATGTAGGTATAAGACCTAGTGTTTTTTATAGAACACAATAGCAGTGTTTGATCCATGTATCCGACCCCACCTAGTGAGAAAAGGCTTTGATTGTTGTTATTGTTGTTGTGGGTATAACACCTGGTGTGGGAACGGTTCAAAGGTAGGCTAAAGTGGAGGCCAGGGATTTAGATAGCAGCCGCAACATCTCAGTTCCAATGGCCGCTGCAACCACATCACAATGCAATTGCGGACCACATTAGGCTGCAATGCGACCATGATAGCAATCGCAATTTAAAACCTTCATGGAGACAAAAGTAATCTCAGTTGATCCCAGGATCAAGCAGTTCCTAAAGGAACTTAGTGTAACTTAAGCTAAGGTTCTTGAGCATTAGGCTCCTAATTCTAGTCCTAGTTAGAATTACAAGTTTAGTAAATTCGTTAAACCTATCTTCAGCATGAAGTATACCAAACTGAGAAAGCTCCCAAATAGTTGTTTTAAGGTCATTCGTTCCAAAATGAAATTGATTGATTACGTCAATGAGAAGTAGCAACTAGATGACAAGAAGAAAAAGCCAAACGAATTTCAATTAAAAAGCCAAAGCTCATTTAGTCATGTCATTTTTTTTGCGAATTGTGCGAAGAGTTAAATTGGCAAAGGAAGAATTCGAAACAATGTTAAACATATAAGAGACAGGAAACACAAGGTTTTAGATCTGATAAAGAAAACAAGGAAATAAAATTACAAAAAAAAAGATGGAATTGGAAAAGATGTCATACGGAGAGGGCGAGGTAGAAAACGAGCTTGAAGGAAAACTTGCGGAGCTCCTTGAAGAGGAGGTAGCACAGTACAATGAAGCTGGACCCCGCGAACGAGAGGCTCGACGCTCCGGCGTTCACAGCCGTAAGAATCCGGCGATCGTGCGCCGTTAGAGTGCCGGCGACTGCGACGGAGGCCGCCATTGAACAGAACTAGTTGGTGATCGCCGATAAGCACATTGATTCTGAGTTCGAACTCACTGGAAAAGGGGAAAACCGGAAAACAACAAAGGTGAAACGGATTTTCAATTTTCATTAAATAAGAATAAAGGTTAAATTAAATATCTCTTTGTTCACTAAACATATAATACTTTTTAGTATAGTTATATAAATCTCATTCACTTATGCCAAGTGCTAATTAATAAGAATTAAAATAAAAAAATATTTAAAAAACTTGAATCAAAATTAAAATAATAATAATAAGAACATAAACAAAAAATTATTATATTTTTAAGAAAAAAAGCATATTTAACCTTAAAAATAATAAGATCCTCAATTCTAATCAGTTTCAATTAAGGATACCTTCATACACATCTCACTATCCCAATTAAGATTCTATTAAAGGCTCCGGCTCACAATTTTTAAGAATGTTACTAATTCTAACCTTGTAATTGATATTGTATATGAATTAAATGCACCCAGCTTTACTGAATGTCATCCTTTTTTTAGCTGTTAACATTTTCTTGACGTAATTGGATGTTTTTCTTTTAATTAAACTAGTAATTTTACCGTGTATGGCAAATATAAATTTTATAAATCACATATAAATATAAATTAAATCATCTTCTAAAGTATTTATTTTAAATTATCTACTAATCACATTTATGTTAATTATATATGTATTTAATGTATCATATAATTACTATCTTATCCAATAATAATTAATTATAGTAAAAATAAATTGTAATTCAAAACGAACCTTATTAGTAATATTATGGATTTGAATCTTAAAATCGTCACTATGAGTAATGTTTTATCTAACCATTGCCAATTTAGAATTTGCAATGTTGCAATATATTCAAATATAGTCTTATTTTAAACTTTTGAAATTTACTTAGGCTATGTTTGGTTCGTCGTATAAAAAAGACTTGATAGTATAAGTTAATATTATTAAGTTTTATCAAGTGTTTGATATATTCACCTGATAAGATAGTTAAATCTGGTCAAAGCTTTTTATCCCACTCTAATAGTATAATACTATCCTCCCCATAACTTCCTGATATAATTTGATAAGATTTTCCTTCCACCATTATCCTCTACTTTCATACCCAGAAATCAAATAACTCAAAACTGAAACCCATCAAGATCAGAAAACCCTCCCCCACCACCACGTTCCTCACCACCACCACTTTGCCTCACCACCCCAGTCGCTGTTCTTCACCACCACTCTGCCTCACTCCTTCCTCACCTAAGCCACCGTCAATAGCCAACCTTGACCGCCATCACCACCATGCAAGGGTCATCATCCCCTGCCCTATCCCTCACCTAAACCATATCGTCACCTCAAGCCCAGTCACCGGTGACCAAATCAGAACTGACCCCATGGCCAACCACCTAGACCCTCCTCATCCTCAACCACCCGGAACCCAAACCTGTAAAGCCACCTAACTCGAACCACCTCGGACCCCCTCGTCACCTCGCCTGCAACCCTCAAGCTCAACTGCATCAGATCTGCGACCAACCGCAAAACCGTCCTTCCCTGGCGGTGGCCATGGCTACAAATCACCATGGACCACCCAGACTTGCTTACGACGGTGACCCAAACCCGTAAGCACCAGATCTCCCCCAACACGAAAAAGTCATAGATTTGCAGCTTGATGATGTTGGCGGTGACCCAAACCAGTTTGCACCAGATCTCCCCCACTCAGTTCCTACACTCAGTGATGTAGAGTTGTAGCAGATCTGTAGTTATTTTTTGGTTGAAAATTTTGCTTAGTGGCTAAACCCACAAATCTAATTGGAAACATGTAGTTTACTTTTTATTTTTTTATATTAAAGGATATTATAGACATATTAAATAACTATTATACTATCAGGATTCTTATACTATTGGAAACAAAATATATGATTATATAAGAACTAATCGGGTTCTTTATATTATCAATCTTTATCCTACTATATTATAATATTAAGTCTTATACTATCGTATGCGTCAAACACGATCTTAAATGTCAAAATATCACTTTGACAAAGTGAAATATAATGAGAAATTATTAATAAAAATATTATTATATAATTTTGAGAAATAATTGATAAACTAATAGTTGATGTTAATTATTTTGGTGAGGGTAGTTGATGTTAATTTGAATAACATAGTAGCTTTTTTTTATGATGAGCAATAGCTTTTATTTTATGAGTGAATAACATATTAAATTTTATAGATAAGAAAATCAAAATGAAAGAAAATGAAATCCTAAAGAATTTATGTTTAGAATCATGAATTTCATAATGTAACATTTTCCTCTAAAATTTCATAACAAAATATTAGTTAATTAATTTTTCTAATAATATAAATTACATTTGAATTATTGTTATGAATAAAATGAAAATATAATTTATTCAAAAAATAAAATAATAAACAAAAAAATGAATTGCTTTTTGTAACAACCAATATCAAATTATCAGCCTAAGCAATAATAATCTTAATGTCACAAATGCATATCTTATTTGATTACAAAATAAATATTCCTTTTGAATTTGAATTAGACTGCATTACTTACTCTTGAGTTGTTTTGAAAAATGTAGGAAAGTAATAATAAAGATTGATAGAAAAAATTGTTACAATAAAATCCAGAGTATAATCTATCTCTTATACTTAATTAATTATTCTTAAAACATATCAATTATTGAAATACAAAATGGAATCAATTAAGAAAATTAAAAAGTTAACAACAATATGACCCGATGACCAAATCGAAAACCTTATGCCAGGGAAACGTCGACCACCATAGAGCACCATCATCTTTGCCACCAAGCCATCATGACCAACCAACTACCACCACCACCATGAACACTCCAACCGTTGCACACCCATTGTCGCTACCAACGTGGTGCATAGAAAAGAGCAAAATGAAACCCACAAAAGTATATTATTTAACAACAAGATGACCCAACAGAAAAGAAACATACCCTTATAAAATTTGATCCTAAACCCTCCATCATGGAAATCCTAGTCCCAATTCAACTAAAGTCTTAACCTTCTTTTCATTTTTAATTTTTCTATTGTACCCACTAAACAAAGAATATAGAAAACCCACAAAGCAAAAAAAAAAACTAAGAATCAGATGAATCAGCATTTTAAATACTTATAGATGGATTAGAGGGAAAACGTCTTCTTTTGAGAAGAGTCAAAGAGGAGAGAGAATAAGGAAGGGTATTTTTTTTTTGTTACAATTTTCGATGACAGAAATATAGTCTAATAAAAATAATAAAAAGTCATATAGAAAATATAATAAACTTAAAAACTAATTATGAAAAATTAAATGAGCAAAATTAGATTTATTTTATTCAATGATAAAGAATTGTAAAGTTATAAAAACACCCTCAAATTGAGCGAAAAAAGGTTGTCCTATGAGAATAGTAATTAGGAGTGCTTCATAGGAATCTAGAAAAATTTAGAAGCTATAAAGTGAGATGAGATAAACTATTAAAAATAATTAAGAGTTATTTTCATAGGAAATAGAATACCCTTATGTTGGTGTATGCCCTATAGGCCGATACATTTTGTCTGTATTTACATACATTGTATTATATTATTTTAATATATGAGGCATTTCGTTTATTGTGTTATTTTTTTTATAAACATAATAAAGTCTTTAGAATAGTAACTTTGATGCTATAGGACATCAAGTGGATGACTTGATCGTGATATCCTATTAGATAAAACATTATTCTTAAATGTCCCTAGTCAAGTATTATTGTTAATTAGGACAGCAATAATGCATTGAGACTAGTATGTGCGTAGGCTGATGGCCACATCTCACGGGTCATGGATATGAGATATCAAGTCTTCACATGGATACATATTAGAGTAATGATGTATTGGACAGACCCACCATGAGAACGCTACGTGGATCGTTACGTGAGTGTCATAAGCGATTCTCATAGTGATAATAGTGTATGTGGTCCTTTGACCTGAAATCACTACAATTCCTACATGAAGAGTTGTATGTTTTAATGCCATCAAACGTCATCTATAACAAGGTGACTATAAAGTTGGTTATTAGACATACTGCGAATTGTGCGGAGGGATATGAGTGACCTAGATGAGATTTGTCTCTCCTACATAACAGGAGAGATATCTTCGGACTCCCTAATTGAGTGAGACTATAAAATGCATTATCATGCTCAAATGAATTGATATGAGATATTGATATCATTTGTTATTACTATGTCTACTCAAGTATCAAGAAATGGAAGATTGAACTATACAAGGATGACACGTTCCATGCATTGTGTTCAATCTAGATATCTGGATAAATGGACTAGACTACACGGAAACATTGATCACAAAAAATTTATGTCAAATCACTGACATTCTCATTACTTAGGTAACAATGATGTATTGCTAGATGTCACTCACTGCTTGTAATATTAAAATGAGATTTTAATATTACTGCGAACGTTATGAAAACCTACAGGGTCACACACTTAGAACAGATTAAATTGGAGTAAATAGAATCCAAGTTGGACTGGAAATTCTATTGTGGGCCAAAACTCATAACAGATGAGCCCAAGGCTTCACACCTAACCCTACTACTGCTCTTTCACTCAAGGCTTCTTGAAGATGCTAATGCGAGGCTTCTTGAAGAAGCTAATGGAAGACTTCTTGAAGAAGCTAATAAGAGGCTTCTTGAAGAAGCTAATGAGAAACTTCTTGAAAAAGCTAATGAGAGGCTTATTGAAGAAGCTAATGAGGGGCTTCTTAAAGAAGCTATTGGAGGCTTCTTCTATATAAGGGCATGAATGTAACCCTTGATAAAAATTTGAGTAAAACAAAAAAGTGACAAGTTTCCTTCTCTTCATAGTTAGCACTGTGCTAGGGAGGCAAGACTCCAAGCGAACGTTGGACGTTCATGGGTTTGTTCGTGAGGACTACGTAGAGACATCGTCACTGTTACAATGTTGGTGGTTTGCATTAACCATCTTTCTTCTAGCTTCAAGAAGTAAACTCAAAAATCACGTTTTATGGTCCCCTTTTCGCGTGGATTCTTGGTGGGAATTTCCTTTTTCGCTGCATTTTTTTATACCGAAATTCCCAACAGTGGTATTAGAGACACTTGCGAAACCATGATTCGATTTTTCTGTTCTTCGAGCTGTGTGAAATAACATGATTAATTATTTTTAGTAAAAGATATGATCTTTAATACGTTATTTCAGAAACCATATGAATCCTTTGTGAAAGCATAATCTGTTTGATATGTTGTATGTGAAACCATGATGATGTTTTCAAAACAATGAATCTGTTTTATATGTATGTATGTATGTTTTTATGAAGTTTTCTGGTATATATATGATATATATAGCGGCACAGCGCAAGGTTTTGAAAACCTTGTTTCTGGTAGATGGCGGCTATGAGGGTTCAAGTGTTGATGCCCTGACCGGGCAGCGGGACCCCTGTGGTCGGGGCACTGCCCTGAACCCCATTGAGTAGTGTGTGTTATTCGAAAGCACAATATTCAATTTTGTTTTTATTACTGACAAAATAATAATGTATTATTGTTTAGAGTTTATACGTTCTTTGTGGTATATGGTGCGTGATTATTGCCTTAGTCTTCTTTTTATGCTTTTTTTTTAATTTCAAAATACGGCCTGCGTGTCGTGCCTTTCTCTCTACATTATGGTTATACATTCTCTTCTCACCTAACTCCCCTCGTATGTAAACCGAGGTTTCTTTATAATTTGTAATGTAATCTTGATGTGGAGGCAAGAAGGAAGCATCAAATAAGGACGTTGGTGAGAGACACTTGTGAAGTTGTTCGCTCTCTATGCTTAGTTAATGATACTCTCAATGTCTTGGGAGAATCATTACATTAGGGGTCATAACTATGTCACATTTATTATATGCTTTATATGTATAAAATGCATGGATGATGTTTATGGTATGTTAAACAGTTCAATAAATGGTGAGATCTAATAATAATCTATATTAGTAAGATGCGATGGGATAAATGTAATATCCAACTGTCAACCATTTGGTCTAACTTAATTAGGCCATTTCAATAGGATTGAAGGCTTAGAGGCATGTAGTTGGGCTTTAGTCCATTAGATATATTAGAATAAGTGTTATTCACCCAATTATCCAAGAGTTGCATGTGATGTAATTGGAAAGGGTTTCTTACCTAAATAACCAAATTTTGAGTGATCAACCAAAGCTGACTTAAAGTTAGGTGAAATATGGATCTTGTCCCACTAGGAAATCTTGCGATGGGATTTTCTGAGTCAATGCTGAAGGTCATTGATTTGAATAAAATAGTAGAAGACATATTTAATTAAAGACCTCATCAAATATGTTTATGTCATGATACTTATATTTTGCATATTTCTGTTGATAGATTACCATGACAACAAACACCTCAAGTAACTTATCAATGCGATCCGTCCTTGAAAAGGATAAGTTGTCTGGAACAAATTTTTTAGACTGATATAGGAATTTGACAATTGTCCTCAAACATAAGAAAACGTTATATGTTCTAGAAGCCCATTCCTGACCCACGTGTTGTAAATGCCCCTAAAGTTGAAAAGGATGCTTATAAGAAGCATCAAGATGACGCCTTGGACGTCAGATGTCTAATGCTAGCCACTATGAACTCTGAGCTTCAGAAACAACATAAGAACATGGATGCCTACGATATGATCGTACACCTCGAAAAGCTCTATCAAGAGTAGGCTAAGCATGAGAGATACGAGGTCTCAAAAGTACTATTTTAGTGCAAGTTGTAACACCCCAAAAATTATTTGTTTTATCATAAATAATCATTTTACAATATTTATGATTTTTGGAAATTTTTCTGGATTTTTCTGAAAATGATGAATATTTTAATATATTTCTCATTTTACGTGCACACTGAGTACAGTCAGTGTAACACCCCGAAAATTTTTTGTTTTGTGATGAATAGACATTTTCTAATATTTATGATTTTTGATGATTTTTGTGGAATTTTCTGAAAATATCAAATATTTTAATATATTCCTCGTTTTGCGTACACACTGAGCAGAGCCGGAAAAACAGAATATTTTCCCTGAAACTGGTAAACTTTGAACTATGGAAACGTCGACGGAGGATCTTACTAAATCTGAGGCCGAGTAAATTTTACGAGGTTTACGTTTTATGAGATTTATCTAATGAATAAAATCGCAGAATAATTAATTATCTGTGAAATAATAAAATATTATTTACGCTACCTATAAAATTTTTGTCCACTGAGAAATAGTTCTAGTAGATTATTTCTATCTAGTTACTTTTATGGCTTCATTTAAGTGACCACACACTTTATTTTATCGAGAAACGTGCAAAACTTCTCAAGGAAGCTTCAAGGAAGCTTCTAAGAAGTTTCCTCCAACCACTTTACTCTCTCTCTCCTCCCTCTCTTTGTGCTGCACGTTTTTAGGGGGGGGATATCACATTTCACCCCCCTCATTTTCTCTCATTCACGCAGGTCTCTCTCTCTCTCTCTTTCTCTCTTCTTCACATGGCTGCACACACACACACCCACCATTGTTGATTTTCAAGCTTTCCTTGCTCAAGCTAACTCAAGTCATTTCCTTCCCTCATCATCCTCAAGTTTTCCTCTTTGTGGAACTCTCATTGTCTCTCCCATTTTCGTGGTTAGCAGCCCAACACCAAAGCTTTAAGCTTTAAGGTAAAACTCTCAACTTTCTTCTCCTTTTCTCCTCATTTTCATGTTCCATGGTCACCTTGGTGACTATGGCTGCCATTTCCCCTCTTTGATCTTGATTTTGTGGATTTGAACTCCCAAGGTTTCTGTGGTGGTGAAGCACGAAATTTCTAAGCAAAAACGAGCATCCTTTCTTTGTGTTTCTCTTAGGTAAGAGGAAGATCCATTCTCTTCAAGCCATTTTGGAAGTTAAAAACTTGTTGTTGTGTTGATAGGGTGAAACCCATTTTGAGAAACCCCTTTATTTGATTATTTTGGTTGAATTTTAAGTGTTTGAATGGTATGTTTTTTATGCACATTAATGAATTTTGGGATGTTGGATGATTGGAATGGCTTTCTGGTAATTTTCTGCATCTACAGAGAGATACACGGCCTAGGCTGTGTATGAATACACGGTTGTGTATCTCCCTGCGTGACACAGGGCTCAGACGTGTTTTCTGGTGCACTCCAGAGGAGTACATGGCCTAGGCCGTGTATAGCCACACGGTCATGTACCCGGGGCCATGTATTTTACACACGACCGTGTAACATGTTCAGCAATGGAATTGAGGCTTTTCTAGCCCCTTAGAGGTTCAAGGTCCCCTTGGGCACTTTACTCAAGGCTCTTAGACTAATGTAAGTGTAATAATCTTGAATAATTGGATGATTAGAAACTAATTAGGGATTCATAAAGAGGGAAAAACAAGGAACGGGAGCATGTTTTATAACTTATAAGAACTTTGAATAAAGATAGAACATGAGTGTGATAGAGGTTGCGAGTGACATAATGAAATTAAGAATTGACTTACTTGATGACTTTGAATAGGGCGTGAATGCCTAGAAACTTATTATTGACTTAGTATGGACCCTTGAACGGGATCAAATACTGATGATAAATGACTTAACATGTGATCTTAGACCTGAAATGCTATGACTATGAATTTGTAAATGTACATATGAGTATGCATTGAAGCTCTGTGCATTAAGCATGATTGAGTCATGCATTGAAAAGTCCGTTGGACATTTTGTTAAGGCCAAGTTGCCTAGGAGTTGAATCACACCTTTGTGTGGGTGCGAATAGACAAGTGTAGGTCATTTGTTTACCTTAGGGGCGTCGGGGTGTGGGTACCTCACAATGGACAGTTGGTAGCTCTCTTGTCCGTGGGGCAGACTGATGTAAAAGCACCGACGATCTGGACCGAGACACTGTTCTATATCGAGATCTGTGTAGAATGTCTTGTACAATACCATGATGCGCATTTTGATCAATTGAAAATTTTAGCACTTGAAGGCCTCGACAGCCGCGATACAGACATATCTCCTGATCATTCTCTCCGACTATTTTGTGTCTAGCTCCATGGAGTAGGATTGTTGGTATCATGTGCATGTGCATAGTGAATCGTCATACCATTTGTTAGTTACTTGTTCATATGAGAATTTAATATGTTGTTTCATTACTGCGATAGCTGCCTATATATACTAAATTGCTTATTATCTATTTTAATGTTATTTATCATTTCTGAAATGTTATGTGGGTGTCATGCGCCGTTTGTTCTTTACTGCCTCAATTGGTAATGAATGTTGAATGTCTTACCCTTTTTTCCTATGTTTCTACTATTTCTGTATATCTATATATGTGATTCTCTGAAGACGGGGGTGAAGAAAAGGAAAATCCTAATTTCCCCAGCTTCTGGCCCAACCTTGATTAGCATCCTTTTGATCATGACGGCCCGACCTCATGGATTTTTGGAAAACGTGCGTCTGACATTCCTTGGGGGTCCAAACTGTTAGCATGTGAACTTCAGCTCTAATCGCTGTGTCTACTTGGGAGATGTGTCATTTTCGCTGGCTTAGGGGCGTCATGAACCGCCGATATTTACCTGCTGCATCAGCTTATGCTTGGAATTTTATCTGCCCATCAGGGAGATGTGAGGTACCCGCTATTACACCCCATAGGAGGATTATTTTAATTCCACTGCTCGAGCTCCGGCCCGTAACTCGATGGCTCCTATGGAGGTCTCCTCGGATGAGGAAGATCTCGAGGAGGTTCCCGAGGAGGATCTCGCGGAGGATCCTGATGAGGATCCTAACACGATTCCTTCTCATTTGAGGGACTGATATTGCTGGTAGCTACTGATGGCTACCCGTGTTTTATTTTGGGGGCCTGATGTTTCATTATTTTAGTGGGCTATATATGCATGATTCTTTGGGCAGGTATAGTTTTACTTTTTGGTATATCAGGCTTTGTAACTAAACAGATTTGGTATAAATCTATATATGAATATCATATTTGGGGGCTGTTAAAGTTTAGGCTCCTTTTTGATGAGCCTTGATGTAATTATTGACTCATAGTTTGTATCTTGAATAGTACATAAATATATATATATATATATCGTATCTTATGCATGGATGTAGGGTTTAGTCCTTATGTTTTCCGTTAAAGTTTATGTTTTCTGCTTACGATTAGACAAAGATATATGTACGTACTTATGAATCTTTTATAAATGTTAATACCTTCAAATACTGAATTGATGAGCAGGTTACTGAGTATAAATATATATGTATACGTACAAAAAAAATATTCATTATTTTATTTATACAACTAAAATCAAATAAGTTTAATGATGTAATGAACTGGGTCTTACTTTATTACACTTTTATTTTCTGCAAAAATATTTAATTGACAATGTGATGTCTCCTCCTAAAAAAGGGCGTTACACTAAGTTGGTATCAGATCCCCGGTTTATGTTTCTTTGGATCTTGTGATTGAGTCTGTCTTGTTTGTGCTGTGTGTTCTCTAAAAAAAACTACACACAGAGATGTATTGTTTGGTATTCCTAGTGGATGCAACTGACTTTCCTTGTGTTTTCAATTACTCTAACTTAAGACAGTAAGATGGCACGAGAAGAAGACATGGCAGCTGCTATAGAGGCTATGCAGAGGATGGCTGAAGTCATCACACAATAAACTGAACGAGCTACTCAACAACAAGATAGAGTTGCTCAACAACAAGAAAAGGCTGCTCAACAGCTCGAAGCTACGGCAGATGCTCAGAACTTAATGGAGTTTCGTTGCCATAATCCTCCCCAATTCAAAGGAGAGTTCGATCCGGACAAAGCTAGTCTGTGAATCAAGGAGTTAGAGAAAGTCTTTCGAGGCATAAACTGCACTGAGAACAAGAAGGTGACCTATGCTACCTTTATGTTAGTGGGCAATGCTAAAAACTGGTGGAATGGAGTACAGAGAATGTTAAAAGCTGTAAACTGCGAGATCACTTGGGATTTATTCAAGGACAAATTCTTGGATAAGTATTTTCCTGCGAGCGCAAGGCACGCGAAGGAGTTAGAGTTTCTCAACTTACGGCAAGGGAATATGACCGTTAGTGAGTATGCAACAAGATTTAAAAACTTGTCACAGTTTTCAATGTACTCTCAGCACCAACCTAATGAAGTCTGGAAGTGTCGAAGATTTACCGAAGGATTGAGGTATGAGGTGAAGAAGGCTGTTATCACCCTGAGGATCAATGAGTTCTCGGAGCTGCTTAATACGTGCTGTGAAGTAGAAGCTCTGGAGCAATCTAGAGATATGAGGAGCAGGAACTTTGGGCCTACGAGGTTCCAAAGGGGCGGTGGCAACAGTTCTAGCCGCTTCCAAAAGAAGCCCTACTCTCGACCAACGGGAAATCAGCAACAGACCACGAGTGGAAGCTCTGGTGGAGGTTCTGGTGGGAATCGAACTGGACCGAATGTGACATCTTCCCAGAGATGCATGAAGTGTGGGAAGGATCACCTGACAAGGGATTGTTCCATCAAGGGAATTATCTGCTATAGATGTGGCAAGCCTGGCCACGTATCCCGATACTGTAACCAAGCTAAGGCCGAGCCTTTAGTCAATGCTACCCGAGCTACAAAGCCACAAGCAGGAGGCAGGGTCTATACCATGAGCGGAGCTGAAGCCTCCGAGTCTGAAGACTTGATTCAAGGAGAAGGCACCATAGAAGGTAACTTTTTAACTGTATTGTATGATTCTGGGGCAACCCATTCTTTCATATCATATGACTGTGTGTAAAGACTTGGTCTACTTGTGTCTACCTTACCTACTTGTGTCTACCTTACCTTTTGACTTAACTGTTTCTACCCCCACTGATAAACCGGTAGTAACTACTAAAGTCTGTTTAAATTGTCCATTAATTGTCGAAGGTCGAATCTTTTCTGTCGATTTGATCTGTTTACCCCTCTCACGGATACATGTTATTGTCTTCTTTGAAAGTCGAGAGTGAAGTTGATGTGAACACAATTCCTCTCTTGAAAGAAGGAGCTCATGGATACATGGTCTTCTTTGAATGAGTTTTCTGAAGTCTTTCATGAGGATGTACCTGGTTTACCACCGGCGCGAGAAATAGAATTTGCTATTGACCTTGTACCGGGAGCTGTTCTCGTGTCTATAGTACCTTATCGGATGGCACCAACAGAATTAGCTGAGCTTAAGAAGTAGCTAGAGGAGCTTTTGGAAAAGTAATTCGTTAGACCGAGTGTGTCACCTTGGGGAGCACCAGTGCTGTTAGTTTGCAAGAAGGATGGTTCATCAAGATTGTGCGTGGACTACAAACAGCTGAACAAAGTGACGATCAAGAATAAATATCCACTCCCAAGAATTGAAGACTTAATGGACCAACTGAAGGGAGCAGCGGTATTTTTGAAGATCAATCTGCGATCTGGGTATCATCAGATACGAGTGAAGACGGAGGATATACCCAAGATTGCTTTTCGTACCCGATACAACCATTACGAGTATCTTGTGATGTCATTTGGCGTGACAAATGCACCAACTATCTTTATAGACTACATGAACTAAATCTTTCATCCTTACTTGGACAAATTCGTTGTGGTCTTCATTGATGACATTCTAGTATACTCTGAGAATCAGGAGGATCACGCTGAACACCTCAGTATAGTCCTCCAGATTTTGAAGGAGAAGGAACTGTATGTCAAACTGTCAAAATGTGAATTTTGGCTAGAAGAAGTTAAGTTTTTAGGCCATGTGATCTCAAAGGATGGGATTGCAGTGGATTCGTCAAAAGTAGAGGCAGTTCTACAATGGGAATGACTAAAGACAGTGACAGAAATCTGAAGCATTTTGGGTTTGGCTGGATACTATAAGAGGTTCATTGTGGGATTCTCCAAAATTGCAGGACCTCTCACCCAGCTCACAAGAAAGAACCAAGCTTTTGAATGGACTGCGGCTTGCAAAGAAGGATTCCAGGAATTAAAGAGACGGCTAACTACCTCGCTAGTGTTAGTGCTACCCGATCCGAATGAACAGTTCGAAGTGGATTGTGACGCTTATTACAAAGGGCTAAGGGCTGTGCTTATACAGGATAGAAAGGTAGTGGCTTATGCTTCAAGGTAATTGTGAGTACACGAGAAAAACTACCCGACGCATGACTTGGAGCTAGCGGCTGTGGTTTTTGCTTTGAAGATATGAAGGCATTTCCTCTATGGAGCGACGTTCAACATCTCCAATGATCACAAAAGTCTGAAGTATCTGTATGATCAGAAGGAGTTGAACATGAGGCAACGGAGGTGGCTGGAGTTCCTGAAGGATTATGATTTCCAACTTCTGTGTCACCCCGGCAAGGCAAACGTCGTGGCAAATGCCTTGAGCAGAAAAATGATCAGTGTCTCTGCCCTGATAATCAAGGAAAATGATCTAATAGAGCAGTTCAGAGATGTATGGTCTTTTGTGGAATTTGAACCAGGGAAGATCTGCATGAACATAGTCACCATCTCAAGCAAGCTAATGGATGACGTACGGGAAAAGCAGAAGGTCAACAAGTTCTTGTAAGAAGTGAGAGAGCAGATGAAGCAAGGTAATGAAACAGTATTTGTGGAAGGAACAGATGGAATTCTGAGATTCTGAGGTAGAGTCTGTATTCCCCGTGACCAAGAGCTTAGAGAGTATATTATCAACCGTGCTCACACAAGTCAGCTGAATATGCATTCGGGCATAACAAAAATGTATCAGGACTTGAAGAAGTTGTTTTGGTGGCATAGAATGAAGAGTGACGTCACTAGACGTGTATCGACTTGTCTGGTTTATCAGAAAGCTAAAATAGAACATCAAAGACCAGCAGGATTGCTGCAACCATTGTCTATTCCTGAATGGAAGTGGGACAGCATTGTAATGGATTTTGTAGTGGGTTTGCCAAGGACAAGAAAAGGTCATGACTTGATTTAGGTAATTGTGGACCGACTCACGAAATCAGCACATTTTCTCCCGATCAACATAAGATACAAACTGGAGAGACTGACCCAGCTGTACATTGGAGAAATTGTTAGACTGCACGGTATGCCTACAAGTATTGTTTCCGATAGGGATCCGAGATTTACTTTAAAGTTCTGGCAGAGTCTACAAGAAGCATTAGGGACAAAGTTACGTCTAAGTTCTACTTATCACCCGCAGACCGATGGCCAATCGGAGAGGACAATCCAATCATTGGAAGATTTGCTTAGAGCTTGCACTATAGAACAGACTGGAAGTTGGGATGATGTTCTACCGTTGATAGAATTCACTTATAATAACAGTTATTATTCGAGCATAGGGATGGCACCCTATGAAGCTCTGTATGGACGGTGGTGTCGAACACCTTTATGTTGGTACCAAGACGGTGAGCGCCTCACTATTGAACCAGATGTTATACAGCAAATAACTGAAAAGGTTAAGATGATTCAGGAGAAGATGAAGACGGCTCAGAGCCGACAAAAGAGTTATGTAGACCAAAAGAGAAAACCTCTTGAGTTTGAGGAAGACGAGCATGTATTTCTAAAAGTCACACCTACGACTGGGGTAGGCCGGGCCTTGAAATCTAGAAAACTCACTCCAAAATTTCTTGGACCATACCAGATTATTCACCGAGTAGGTCCAATAGCCTATCAAATAGCCTTACCCCCTTTCCTCTCAAACATTCATAATGTCTTTTATGTATCACAACTGCGAAAATATCTTCCTGACCCAAGTCATGTCATAGCACCAGACGCAGTATAATTAAAAGAGAACTTAACCTATGAGGCACCTCCTGTAAGAATTGAGGATAGAAGGATAAAGCAATTAAGAGGCAAGGAGATCTCATTGGTGAAGGTAATCTAGACCGAAATAACTGGAGATGCAACATGGGAGCTAGAAGACAAGATGAAGGAGCAATACCTACAACTATTCTAAGGTATGAAAATTTCGAGGACGAAATTCCTTTTTAGAAGGGGAGAGTTGTAACACTCCAAAAATTATTTGTTTTATCATAAATAATCATTTTATAATATTTATGATTTTTGAGAATTTTTCTAGATTTTTCTGAAAATGATGAATATTTTAATATATTCTTCATTTTGCGTGCACACTGAGCAGAGTCAGTGTAACACCCCAGAAATTATTTGTTTTGTGATGAATAGACATTTTTTAATATTTGTGATTTTCGATGACTTTTGTGAAAATTTCTAGAAACATCGAATATTTTAATATATTCTTCATTTTACGTGCGCATTGAGCGAAACCGGGAAAACAAAATATTTTTCCTGAGGCTAGTAAACTTTGAACTGTGAAAACGTCAACGGGGGACTTATTAAACCCGAGGCCGAGCACAGTTTACGAGGTTTATATTTTACGAGATTTATCTGATGAATAAAATCACAGAATAATTAATTATCTGTGAAACAATAAAATATTATTTATGCTAACTGTAAATTTTCATCCACTGAGAAATAGTTCTAGTAGATTATTTCTATCTAGTTACTTTTATGACTTTATTTAAGTGATCACACACTTTATTTTATCGAGAAGCGTGCGAAACTTATCAAGGAAGCTTCCTCCAACCACTTTACTCTCTTTCTCCTCCCTCTCTTTGTGCTACACATTTTTAGGGGGGAAATATCACATTTCACCCCCCTCATTTTCTCTCATTCATGCAGGTCACTCTATCCCTCTTTCTCTCTTCTTCACACGGCTGCACACACACACACCTACCTACCATTGTTGATTTTCAAGCTTTCCTTACTCAAGCTAACTCAAGCCATTTCCTTCCATCGTCATCCTCAACTTTTCCTCTTTGTGGAACTCTCATTGTCTCTCCCTGTTGATACCCAATTTTGCCCATTTTCTTTTATTTTCATTTTATTTAATTTAAATTTCTTTCTTTTAAACAAAAAGAAAAAGAAAAAATCACTGATTTTGTTCTTCTGGGTCAACCCATGACCCAATTTCCGTCTCAACCCATAACCCAATTTCGTTTTTTAACCTATGACCCAATTTCCATCTCAACCCTTCCCCTTCCCCTTCCTGCTGCTGCCACCTTAGCCATCAAAGAGCTGCATTGAATTGGATTAAAAATTTCTACAGTTTTTCTTTCCAATCATCAACATTAAGCTCATTCAATTTTGATCATCTGTTTTCCAAACGTAAAAAATGAAAATTATGGCATTGAATGATCGGGCACAATATAAGAAAAGGGCATACAATCACAGGGGGGATTTAATCATTCAGGGAAGAAAAATACAAGCAGAGAGCAATCACAGAATCACAAAGAAATTCTCACGCACAGAAATTTCCCAGACATAGAAATTCCCTGTCACCTGAAATCACTTGCAGCAAACCTTCATCATCTTCAATCATCCACCTTCCATCACTAACCTTCATTTTCAACCAAGCAACCCACTACCATCATCCTTAACTATACACCTCAACCGAGTCAACTCAGTGAACCACCACCAACAATCCACCCCTTCACCTTCATCATCTTCAATCTCCATAACAATCCTCACTCTCATCATCACCACCCATCCAATTCATCTTCAACCCAGAAAAACAGCCCTAAATCCCATACCATAAATTTTATCTTCAACCTCTCCCCACACACAAAGAAAAAAATAGTAGCACCACCATCTAGGACAACACCGGCTCACCCAGACCGGTATCACGAACCGTGCCGGAACAAATCAGAACGCCGCACACTCTGGCCAGGCACTGCGCAGCGCCGTCAACCCTGCCCAGATCCAGAGCCCCAAGCTGAGCCCGATCTCGTTAGATCCGACACCGTCGCACTTTGCCGGTGCTCCACCAGACCGCGACCCACGCCTCCGTGACACGCACCTCAGTCCACCGGATCGCGACCCGGGCCTACGCCTCATCGCTGAGCTCCATCAGGCTGTCCACCCGTCCTTGCACCCGGAGTCAAACGAACCGCGCCCCCAACCACGCGACCCGGATCCACGCCGACCCAAGCTCGGTCTATACCCGCCCCTCCGTGACGCCGACCTCGCACGAACACCCACTGCTAGACCGTCTGCCACCGTGATCCTCTACCTAGAAACGCCGCACCGTGCGAACCCGTCGCCTTCTGCCAGAGCCACCGCAAGCACCACGAGCTACGCTCCCCATTGTGAGTTTCTTCTCCACCTCCCCTTTTTCTTCTTTCTTTTCATGATTCATAATCCGAGACCGAAGTTTTTTTATTTGCCGCTTAAATTTTTTTTCTCTTTTTTTTTTCTCGTGGGCTCAAGTTGAATAAGTTTGGGCCCCTCTCTGTTTTTTTTCTCATTTGGGTCTTTTTTTTTTTTTTTACTAGTTTGGGCCTGATTTTTAGTTTTTTTCCTTTTAATTTTATTTTATTTATTTATTATTTTGGATTGATTTGTATTTACTAATTTGGGGTTTACATTATTTGTATTTAATACATTTTTTTATATTAAGTATTTTGTTTGTTATTATGAGGTTGATATGTGACTTTAATTTAATTATTATAAATTAGATAATTTAAAACTGGCCGATGATGGAAAAATTGGGAGAGGATTGGAGCGCCGATCAAATACACTTTTCCCGATAATCTTGAGGCTTTATATCGGATTTTGCTAGAAACGCTGGCGAGGTCTAATTCTCACACCAAATTAAAGTATTTTCGCTAAATAAAATATAACCTTTTTTTAAAATTAAATAAAATCTTTTTTTTTGTAAAAAATAAAAAAAAATCTTTAAATAAAAATGAACAAATTCATACAGTTTCAAAATCATGATTGTGGTGAATTAAAATTTTATTTTTCATGAAGACTTTTTTTTAGAAATTAATACAAAAATCTCATTGTGCCTAAAAATATTTTTTTCCTTAAAAGAGATTTTATTTGGCCATTTACTTAAAAAACATTTTCTTACCTTAAACAAATTTCTTTGAATTAAAATTATTCATTGAAATTTTTATTTATTTATTATTATTTGGCCATTTATTTTGAAAATTACTTCTCTCCAAAAAATAAAATTCTAATTCACCACTTTTGTATAATATGTTGTAGACTTAGAATTTGTTCTAAAATAATGACTATTTAGTCACTCATTCCATGTCTTAGTCATTTATCATCTTTGATAACATGCTCATTTAATGGGACATATCAAAATAAAAACAAAAAAATTATTTTCTTTTAATTAATAAAGGACCAATTTAATTAATCTTGCAAATAACATTAGATTAAATAGGTAACCGTTCTTAGAACGGACGGTGTAGGGTGCTAATACTTTCCTTACCCATAATCAACCCCCGAACCATGAACTCTGAAATGCAGACCATCTTTTAGGTGTCCAATTGCACCATTCCATTTAATGGATAAATCGATTGGTGGCGACTCCTAACACCCTGAGGTCCTTTCCTCCCCCAGTTCTTTTTATTTTCGCGGCGCCATTCGGGACGGTTGTGACACTCCCATTTTCGTGGTTAGCAGCCCAACACCAAAGCTTTAAGCTTTAAGGTAAAGCTCTCAACTTTCTTCTCCTTTTCTCCTCATTTTCGTGTTCCATGGTCACCTTGGTGACTATGGCTGCCATTTCCCCTCTTTGATCTTGATTTTGTGGATTTGAACACTTAAGGTTTCTGTGGTGGTGAAGCACGAAATTTCTAAGCAAAAAGGAGTATCCTTTCTTCGTGTTTCTCTTACGTAAGAGGAAGATCTATTCTCTTCAACTCATTTTGGTAGTTAAGAACTTATTGTTGTGTTGATGGGGTGAAACCTATTTTGGAAAATCCCTTTATTTGATTGTTTTGGTTGAATTTTAAGTGTTTGAATGGTATGTTTTTTATGTACATTGATGGATTTTGGGATGTTGGATGATTAGAATGGCTTCCTGGTGATTTTCTGCTTCCACAGAGGGATACACGGCCGTGTATCTCCCTGCGTGACACAAGGCTCAGACGTGTTTTCTGGTGCACTCCAGAGGAGTACACGGCCGTGTACTCGGGGCCGTGTATTTTACACACGGCCATGTAACATGTTCAGCAATGGAATTGAGGCTTTTCTAGTCCCTTGGAGGTTCAAGGTCTCCTTGGGCACTTGGCTCAAGGATCTTGGACTAATGTAAGTGTAATAATCTTAAATAATTGGATGACTAGAAACTAATTAGATATTCATAAAGAGGGAAAAACAAGGAACGGGAGCATGTTTTATAACTTATAAGAACTTTGAATAGAGATAGAACATGAGTGTGATAGAGGTTGCGAGCGATATAATGAAATTAAGAATTGACTTACTTGATGACTTTGAATAGGGCGTGAATGCCTAGAAACTTATTATTGACTTAGTATGGACCCTTGAACGGGATCGAATACTGATGATAAATGACATAACATGTGATCTTAGACCTGAAATGCTATGACTGTGAATTTATAAATATACATATGAGTATGCATTGAAGCTCTGTGCATTGAGCATGATTGAGTCATGCATTGAAAAGTCCGTTGGACATTTTGTTAAGGCCAAGTTGCCTAGGAGTTGAATCACACCTTTGTGCGAGTGCGAATAAACAAGTGTAGGTCATTTGTTGACCTTGGGGGCGTCGGGGTGCGGGTACCTCGCAATGGACAGTTGGTAGCTCTCCTGTTCGTGGAGCAGACCGATGTAAACGCACCGATGATCCGGACTGAGACACTGTCCTATATCGAGATCTGTGTAGAATGTCTTGTACAATGTCATGATGCGCAGTTTGATAAATTGAAAATTTTAGCACTTGAAGGCCTCGGCAGCCGTGATACAGACATATCTCCTGATCATTCTCTCCAACTATTTGTTGTCTAGCTCCATGGAGTAGGATTGTTGGTATCATGTGCATGTGCATAGTGAGTCATCATACCATTTGTTAGTTACTTGTTCATATGGGAATTTAATATGTTGTTTCATTACTGCAATAGCTGCCTATATATGCTAAATTGTTTATTATCTGTTTTAATGCTATTTATCATTTCTGAAATGTTATGTGGGTGTCATGCGCCGTTTGTTCTTTACTGCCTCAATTGGTAATGAATGTTGAATATCTTACCTCTTTTTCCTATGTTTCTACTATTTCTGTATATCTATATATGTGATTCTCTGAAGATGAGGGTGAAGAAAAGGAAGAACCTGATTTCCCCGGCTTCTAGCCCAACCTTGACTAGCATCCTTTTGATCATGACGACCCGACCTCATGGATTTTTGGGAAACGTGCATCTGACATTCCTTGGGGGTCCAGACTGTTGGCATATGAACTTTAGCTCTGATCATTGTGTCTACTTGGGAGACGTGTCATTATCGCTGGCTTAGGGGCGTCATGAACCGCTGATCTTTACCTGCTGCATCAGCTTATGCTTGGAATTTTATCTACCATCAGGGAGATGTGGGGTGCCCGTTATTACACCCCACGGGAGGATTCTTTTAATTCCACTACTCGAGCTCTGGCCCGTAACTCGGTGGCTCCTATGGAGGTCTCCTCGGATGAGGAAGATCCCGAGGAGGTTCCCAAGGAGGATCTCGCGGAGGATCCTGATGAGGATCCTAACACGATTCCTCCTCATTTGAGGGACTGATATTGCTGGTAGCTACTGATGGCTACCCGTGTTTTATTTTGGGGGCCTGATGTTTCATTATTTTGGTGGGCTGTATATGCATGATCCTTTGGGCAGGTATAGTTTTGCTTTTTGGTATATCGGGCTTTGTAACTAAACAGATTTGGTATAAATCTATATATGAATATCATATTTAGGGGCTGTTAAAGCTTAGGCTCCTTTTTGATGAGCCTTGATGTAATTATTGACTCATAGTTTGTATCTGAACAGTACATAAATATATATATGCCGTATCTTATGCATGGATGTAGGGTTTAGTCCTTATGTTTTCCGTTAAAGTTTATGTTTTCTGCTTACGATTAGACAAAGATATATGTACGTACTTATGAATCTCTTATAAATGTTAATACCTTTGAATACTGAATTGATGAGCAGGTTACTGAGTATAAATATATATGTATACGTATAAAAAATATATTCACCATTTTATTTATACAACTAAAATCAAATAAGTTTAATGATGTAATGAATCAGGTCTTACTTTATTACACTTTTATTTTCCGCAAACATAATTAATTGACAATGTGACGTCTCCTCCTAAGAAGAGGCGTTACATAAGCTGGTAGAAGGAAGCCCTGTTGGTGCTCATGTAATCAAGATGATTGGGTACATTGAAAACCTAGAGAGACTTGGTTTCCCATTAGGCCAAGAGTTGGTCACTGACTTAGTCTTGCAATCGTTGTCGGATAGTTTTAGTCAATTTGCCATGAACTACAACATGAATGAAATTGACAAATCACTGTCGGAGCTGCTAAGCTTGTTGAGAAATGCTCAGCAGAACATAAATAAAGGCAAAGGAAAGGCTATTATGATGATCCAAAAGAATAAGAGTAAGAAATAACAGAAGAAGCCCAAGGACAAGTAGAAGGGCAAAGACAAGGATAATTCCAAGCCCAGTACTTCTGGCGTGAAACTAGTAGGCGAAATGGCTAAGGAATGTATGTGCTTCCACTGTGGTCAGATCAGACATTAGAAAAGGAACTAGGCCAGATACCTGGAAGAGCTCAAGAAGAAGAAGGGAAGTGAGACTTCCACTTCAGGTATTTTTGTTATAGAAGTCAATTTATCTACTTCTACATCATGGGTATTAGATACTGGATGTGGATCTCACATTTGTGTAAATGTGCAGGATCTAAAGAGCAGTAGACTATTGACTAAGGGCTAAGTCGACTTACGAGTGAGAAATGGGGCAAAGGTTACTGCATTAGCTGTAGGGACTTATTTGTTATCTTTGGCCACCGGGCTTTTAATAGAGTTAAAGAACTGCTATTTTATGCTTGCTATTAACAGGAATATCATTTCTGTTTCTTGTTTTGACAAGAAAGACTTTACTTTTATTATAAAAGACAAATGTTGTTCCATTTTTATGAATGATATTTTTTATGGTAGTGCACAATTAAGTAATGGATTTTATGCCCTTGATCTTGAAATACCTGTCCATAACATAAATATAAAGATGTTTAAATCAAACGATCTGAGCCCAACTTTTCTCTGGCATTGTCGTTTGGGCTACGTAAATGAGAAATGCATCTCCAAACTCCATAAAGATGAATTCTTGGACTCGTTTGATTTTGAATCATATGAGATGTGTGAATCTTGTTTATTAGGGAAGATGACGAAGGCCCCGTTCACTGGACAAGGTGAAAGGGCTAGTGATCTTTTAGGCCTTATACATAATGATGTATGTGGGCCACTAAACACACTAGCTAGAGGCAGTTTTTAATACTTCATTATATTTACTGATGATTTCAGTAGATATGGATTTGTATATCTTATGAAGCATAAGTCAGAATCCTTGGAAAAGTTCAAAGAGTTCAAGAATGAAGTACAAAACCAACTTGGTAATAGTATTAAAATCCTTCGATCAGATCGATGAAGTGAATACTTAAGCCAACAGTGTGATGATAATCTGAAAGAGTGTGGGATAATATCTCAACTCACTCCTCCAGGAACGCCACAATGGAATAGTGTCTCTGAAAGGAGGAACCGGACCTTGTTGGACATGGTCCGATCCATGATGAGTCATGCAGACTTTCCAGGCTCCTTCTGGGGACATGCTTTGTTAACAACAGCTTTCACACTTAACCGTGTTCCATCTAAGATGGTTCAAGAGACACCATATGATATGTGGACTGGGAGACGGCCCAGTATGTCTTTTATGAAGATTTGGGGTTGCGAAGCTTATGTGAAACGTTAAGTTTCTGATAAGCTTGGCTCTAAATCAGATAAATACTTCTTTGTGGGGTATCCCAAGGAAACCAAGGGATACTATTTCTATAATCCTACCGAGGGCTAAATGTTTGTCACACAGACTGTTGTATTTCTAGAAAAAGAGTTTATCTCCAAAGGAATCAATGGGAGGAAAGTAGAACTTGAAGAAGTTCAAGTTTCATAGAGCAACAACGAACCAATGGTGGAAATAGAGCAACCTCCACAAAGTGTTGTAAAACAACAACCTGCTCTAGTAGCATAAGACCTACGTAGGTCTAACAGAATACGTCATCAACCAGAGAGATGTAGAATTCTCATGACCCAGTAAGGTGACGTATTGCTCATGGATCAAGATGAGCCTATGACTTACTAGGAAGCCATTATGGGCCCAGAATCTGAGAAATGACTTGAGGCCATGAGATCTGAAATGGATTCCATATATGCCAACCAGGTATAGACCTTGGTTGACCCACCTGAAGGGGTAAAACCTATTGGGTATAAGTGGGTTTTCAAGAAGAAAACTGACATGGATGGTAACGTGCATGCCTTTAAGGCGCGATTAGTGGCTAAGGGTTTCAAGCAAATTCATGGTGTAGACTATGATGAAACTTTTTTCCCAGTTGTGATGCTTAAATCCGTTCAGATCTTGCTTGCTATTGTAGCATACCATGATAATGAAATCTAAAAAATGGATGTCAAAATTGCTTTTCTTAATGAAAATCATCTCAAGGATGTGTACATGACACAACCTGAGGGTTTTGCCACTCCAGAGGATGCTGTAAAGGCATGCAAGATGTAACGATCTATTTATGGATTGAAGCAAGCTTCCAGAAGCTAGAATCTTTATTTTGATGATACAATAAAATAATTTGATTTCATCAAGAATGAAGAAGAATCTTATGCCTACAAGAAGGTTAGTGGGAGCACTATTGTCTTTCTGGTATTATATGTAGATGATATACTACTCATCGGAAATGACGTCCCTACCCTACAGTTTATAAAGACTTAGTTAGGGAAGTTCTTTTCTATGAAGGACTTGGGCGAAGCCACCTATGTGTTAGGTATCAGGATTTATAAAGATAGATCATAGAAACTGCTTGGCCTAAGTTAGAGTACATACATAGACAAAGTTTTAAGATGGTTTAACATGCATGAATCTAAGAAAGGACTCTTGCCTATATCATATGGTGTAAGCCTATCTTAGGCTCAATCCTCTTCCACCCAAGATGAGAGGGATTGCATGAGCAAGATTGATAACACTGTATTTTATACAATTTATAATCCTCTCACTAGGCTTCTTAAGGTTTAATTAGGCTTAATTAAGTTGGTTTTGACACATTTTATGATTTTGAGCCGAATTGGACAATTAAATAAATTATTGCATAAATTAACCGTAATTATCTCTTTGGCAATGTTTAGTAAACTGGCTATAATTTGAGTTTCAAATATCTGATTGATGTGATTTTGGTCTTGTAGGAAAGTTAAGACAATTCCCTACAACTTTCATGTTAAACACTTTTCCAGAATCAGACTCCTTGGAGGTGATATTAATGGATGATCAAAGGAAACATAATATAATTACGTATATTATTTTAATGGACTTTTAACGTTGTATTTTCCGATTGGAACCTCCATGTTGCGAGGATTCTAATTGAGTTATAAAAGGAATTAATCTTACCTTTCCTTTATTTACCAAGAGTGGATCATTTTATCCAAGTAAATAATTTTTACCGTAGTCACAAAATATTTATTTCACCTTAATCTTCAACAATTCCCTGTGGATCGACCTCGAACTCACCGAGAAATTTATTACTTGAGACAACCTGCACTTGGGTTTGCAAATGCGACAATTAAAAAGTGTGCATCAAGTTTTTGGCGCCGTTGCCGGGGACTTGTTTTGAAGAATAAATTTCTAGGTGTAAATATTTTTGTACATAGTAAAAAGTAAATAGTGTGTGAATAGTGCATGAATAGTGTGTGAATAGTGTGAATAGTATATGAATAGTATGAATAGTGTGTGAATAGTAATGTAAATAGTATGAATAGTAAAAAATAAGAAAATAAAAAAAATTGTGTGAATAATGTGAATAGTAAGAATAGGGTAAATTATGTGTGAATAGTATAAATAGTAAAAAAAAAAAAAAAAAAAAAAAAAATTAAAAAATAAAAATTAAAAAAAAAAAAAAAAAGGTGGTCACACCTGTGACCACCCAAAAAAAAAGAGAAACAAAAAAAAAAACAAAAAGTTAAGTCTTTTATTTCTTTGTACATACTAACTTTGTGGGCTATAAACTCTCCTTTTTATTTTACGCACTAACAAAGTGGGGGATTCTCTCCCTTTTATTCTTATTTATTTATTTTTTTTGTCCTTACTAACAAAAATGGGAGGTAATTCTCCTTTTATTTTTTTGTATATACTAACTCAAATGTGGAAATTCTCTCTTTTTTTTTTTTGCACATACTAATAGTGGGGGATTCTCTTCCTTTTATTTTTATTTATTTATTTTTTTATCCTTACTAATTAGTGGGGTAATTCTCCTTTTATTTTTTTTGTTTATATTAACTCAAAGTGGGGTAATCTTCCTTTTATTTTTTATTTTTTTTTATTTTTTGTACATACTAACAAAGTGAGAAACTTTCCTTTTTACTTTTTGTAATTTACTTTTTGTACTTTATTATTTTTTATATTTTATTTTTTGTACTTTATTTATTTATTTATTTTTGTTATTTATTTTCTGTTATTTATTTTTCTCGTCATTTATTTTTGTTATTTATTTATTTATTTTTTTGTCATTTATTTTTGTTTACTAACTTTCTTACTAACTATCTAACATTTTACTTTACCCACTTCTAACATGTTAATTTATCTCGTATACTAACTTTTTATTTTTATTTATTTTTACTTATTAACTTATTTGGTGGTTAGTTCATACCACACCTTTGTTTATATTTTTTTTTCTTTTTATTTGGTGGTTGGTTCATACCACACCTTTGTTTATATATTTTTTTTCTTTCTTTTTTTTTTTATTTGGTGGTTGGTTTATTACCCCACCTTTGTTATTTTTTATTTGGTGGTTAGTTTCTACCACACCATTTTTAATTTTTTATTTGGTGGTTGGTTTATTACCCTACCTTGTTATTCTTTTTTTTTATTTATTTGGTGGTTGGTTTATTCCACACCTTTGTAAATATTTATTTGGTGGCTGGTTTATGCCACACCTTTGTATATATATATTTTTTCTATTTCTTTTTCTATTTTGTCATGTGTAATTAAATTTGTGTGTTTTTCGGACGTAACTTGATTCAATTGACATGTATTAATATTAGAATTCTAATTAACTCTTTTCTATTCAATTTGAGTGCCTATTATGGTTCATAATGCTTTTATGAATTGGCCACTCATAAATTGATCTAGTGGGTATATGTGTAACCCGAAAGATTTGCATATGACCTAGACCATAAATAATAAAATACCATAATTTATGATCATCTAGGAATGAAGGTTATAGGTTGTGTGGGAGAACTGTGGTATTTTTTCATGAGAATCCATAGAGTAAAAGTCATGTCTTTAAATGGTTTTAAATTACTGATTCTCTCCATCAATTTAATGATTAGAAATTGATTAGAAGGAAGGTCCCAAAGCTACTCTATTATTTATGATAGATTATTGAATCAAGTGAAGTCTGATCCCTAGTATTCTAATTTCATGTGTCTTCATTTAAAAAAAAACAAAAAAAACTTTATTTTCTCTTTTTCTTCCAATTTCGTGTGTCTTAGTATTTGTTTTTCTTTTCTTTTTAAATAGTTAAACTTTATTTTGACAATTTGGTCAAGTGTCAATTTTCTCAACAAGTTTTTGTAAACCTAAGTTGATACGGTGGATTTTGTTGTTTCAGGAATTCAAAATGAGCCTAAAATTTTATTGTTGATTTGTCCATACTTACAATAGGCTCATCTTTTGAAATCACACCTATCAATGATTTTTTTTTCTCTGATGAATTTTTAATTTCATGTATTGATTTGCCAAAATTGTCAATTTTTCTTGTAATAAGCGAAGTTGTTCTTTGTGGATGGTTTCCGCAAAAAGAAAAAAAAGATAAAATATTTTTCATTAAAGAATGGGCTGAGTAAGGAGTCATTAGGCGAAATCTTTTTGACTCTTGAGACGCATTCTTGTGAATTTGTGCAGTGTGAATTTATTAATTTGTGGAATCTCTTCAAAGGCAAGTAAGCGCGTTACAGTCTTGGGAATTTGACTCAAAAAGACTCTGTTTGCCAATTTATAAGAAAATTAGATGGGAAGCCTATCCTTGACTCATAGAAGGCATTTAAGCCGTTACTGGACGTAAAACCAGAGGAAGATGTGAGCCACAATCATAACTACATGTATATATTTTCTTGTATATCTTCTTCTTATGACAACCTTGATCCAGTAGCAGCTCAGCAAGAAGTGGTCCGAAGGAAAAGTTGTGTGAAGCAGTAGGAAAAGCAAGCCATTCAAGACACTCCATCTGTATAAATAATTTCAATCTTTGGTTGTCCTTTGTTTATATTTATATTTGTGTGAGGTTGCTCTTTTCAGTAATTGCGGTAATAGGTACTATCTTCTATCTTTTTCCTTTCTATTTTTTAACATTGAGGACAATGTTGTGATCTAGTTGGGGGGAAGGATAGTTGTGTAAAAAAAATAGTAAGTGTGTTTATGTTTGTCGTGTGTAGTATGTTTGTCGTATGTAGAGTTGTGTAAAAAAAAAACCCAAAAAAATTTTAAGAAGTGTGTGTATTAATATATTTGTTGTGTTTATATATTTGTCAGTAACTACTAAACCAGTTAATGATGGCAGAGTAAGGAGTAAATTTTACTCTTGAGACGCATCTTAGTTGGGGTAGACAATTAGTTTGTGTGGAAGTAGCAAATGGATTCAAGGAAAATTTGCATGATTGAGTGAATTGTCTTCTTTCTTAAAATTCACATGCTTGGTTATGGATGTTGAATTGGTGGACTGATAATGATAGAATTATGCTTTGTGAGATTTTGAGCCTATTGATGAATGGATTGAACATTTGTACCATTCTCTTCTTTCTTGTGTGAATTTCACTCATGGAATTGTTACTCTAGAACTTGTTTTGATTCTTTTTGAGGCTACATTTTCATATGCATACATGAATATAATTGAGGTATTTTTTTTTAAAATAGCTACTTTAGCCAAATAGCCAACCTTGTATATTTTTTGTTGCTTAACCCCTTTGAGCTTATTTGACTATTCTTTGTTTCGAACTCATTATGTGCCTTAAATGAAAAACCATGTTCTTACTTAGCCTTAGGGAATAAGAGAACATTAGCTTTGTCATTCGATGAGTTTTTAAACAAGTGTGGGGGTATGTGTGTCGAATGGCAAAAAAAAATGTATATATGATGTTCTTTTTGTAAAAAAAAAATCAAAAAAATAAAAAAATAATAATAAAAAAAGAAATGTAAAAAGAAAAAAAAAAGGGTTAATAAGGTAATAAAGGAAAAGAAAAGAATATGTAAATGGAATTTGTATTAGGTAGAGTTGGGATGAACTTTCATGCTTGTTAATTAAACTCAGTTCTCATGTTCTTTTATTCTCTGGTGTTTAACTTGTCATATCCATATTACCTCCTCCTTTACCTTGACCCCATTACAACCTTGAATAAAGTCCTCATGATTTGTGTGTGCATGTGTTTTGAGTAGTGGAGAAATAGAAGACAAGCAAGCTTATGGTAGTGCAATTTTCATAGGTTGAGTTGAGTGAAATACTTACCTTTTAAACACTTGAGGGATTGAGAGTGAATCTTGTGAAGATCTATCATTCTTGATTCATTCTTTTCAACTGAAGTTTCCTTGCTTGTTGGTTTGAGATGTGAAGAAATGTTACCACATGACTGTTTTGATCCCTTGATTATCTAGTTGCTATTCTTGAGTCATTGAATCCTTTAGAGTTTTTAATTTTTGAGTCTGTGTCATTTTTTCTTTGGTTTTTGTCTTTTGTGTTTTGCCCAGGAGTGCAAAAGTTAAGTATGGGAGAATTTGATAACACTGTATTTTATACAATTTATAATCCTCTCACTAGGCTTCTTAAAGTTCAATTAGGCTTAATTAAGTTGGTTTTGACACATTTTATGATTTTGAGCTGAATTGGACAATTAAATAAATTATTGCATAAATTAACCGTAATTATCTCTTTGGCAATGTTTAGTAAACTGGCTATAATTTGAGTTTCAAATATCTGATTGATGTGATTTTGGTCTTGTAGGAAAGCTAAGACAATTCCCTACAACTTTCATGTTGAACACTTTTCCAGAATCAGACTCCTTGGAGGTGATATTGAGCTTTGAAGTCAGAATAGAGGAGCTGAAATCGAGTCTAAACACTGTGCAGTAATTGGACCATATCTTGAGTCCTAGGCATGATTTTGGACTGAAACCAAAGTCATTTTAAAGCAAATATTCAGGCCTACAACTTTCATGAAGACCACTTCTCTCAAAAATGAAAAGATGACTAGACGCACGGCTGTACATTTACTCAATTGTTATTTGAAAAAAAAGAAAAAAAAAGGAAATAAAACATCATGACTTACGTTAGGAAACTTAACAATTAAGTTTCACTCTTCATGTTGCTATGCATTGCACAGTAACATGAATTTGCCTATAAATAGGCAATTGAACATTCGAGAATCCACAATTCCAGACGGAGGGAAAACGAAGAGGGAGAGAGGCTTTTGGGCAGTGCCCTGCTTCTCTCCTCGTCTCCCTCCAATTTATTTTCTCTCTCTTTTTCTCTTTTTCTTTCTTCTAAATTATGTGTAATTAAGTTCTGTTTTTACTTGGGTCAAAGTGTGAAGCTCTTGGTAATAAAATAAGGTTAGATTTATTCCTCTCTTGTGCTTTAATGATTTATCTTTTTAGTAATTATTATACGTGTTATATTTTGTTTCTGATAATTTAGAAACTACCCTTGTAAAGAGGAGTTCTTGATTTATTGTAGACAAAATATTAGCACAGTAAATGCTTTAACCAATTTACAAGTGGTGGTAATAATTAAAGGAAATATAATATAATTACGTTTATTATTTTATTTCGTATTGTATTTTGTTTCCAATCAATTTAGAAACTCTCCTTGCAAAGTGGAGTTCTT
Organism: Ormosia semicastrata; assembly: GCA_029884595.1. NCBI lineage: Eukaryota > Viridiplantae > Streptophyta > Magnoliopsida > Fabales > Fabaceae > Ormosia > Ormosia semicastrata. The sequence continues at coordinate 12,284,180 of JAQQTO010000063.1, read as the reverse complement.
GATTTGTTTTAGACAAGAGATTAGCACAATGAATGCTTTAACCCATTTACAAGTGTTGGTGTTAGAAACTCTCATTGTAAAGTGGAGATCTTGATTTATTGTAGACAAATTATTAGCACAGTGAATGCTTGATCCCATTTATGAGTGGTGATATTAATGGATGATCAAAGGAAACATAATATAATTACGTATATTATTTTAATGGACTTTTAACGTTGTATTTTCCGATTGGAACCTCCATGTTGCGAAGATTCTAATTGAGTTATAAAAGGAATTAATCTTACATTTCTTTTATTTACCAAGAGTGGATCATTTTATCCAAGTAAATAATTTTTACTGTAGTCACAAAATATTTATTTCACCTTAATCTTCAACAATTCCCTGTGGATCGACCTCGGACTCACCGAAAAATTTATTACTTGAGACAACCTGCACTTGGGTTTGCAAATGCGACAATTAAAAAGTGTGCATCAAGTTTTTGGCGCCGTTGCCGGGGACTTGTTTTAAAGAATAAATTTCTAGTGTAAATATTTTTGTACATAGTAAAAAGTAAATAGTATGTGAATTATGCGTGAATAATGTATGAATAGTGTGTAAATAGTAACGTAAATAGTATGAATAGTAAAAATAAAAAAAATAATTTTTTTGGGTAAATAGTGTGAATAGTATGAATAGGGTGAATAATGTGTGAATAGTATAAATAGTAAAAAAGTAAAATAGTAAAAAAAAATTATATATTATAAAATAATATATAAAATACAATACAAAATAAAATAATATACGTAATTATATTATATTTCCTTTAATTATTACCACCACTTGTAAATGGGTTAAAGCATTTATCTGTGTCAACATTTTGTCTACAATAAATCAAGAACTCCTCTTTACAAGGGTAGTTTCTAAATTATCAGAAACAAAATATAACACGTATAATAATTACTAAAAAGATAAATCATTAAAGCACAAGAGAGAAATAAATCTAACCTTATTTTATTACCAAGAACTTCACACTTTGACCCAAGTAAAACAGAACTTAATTACACATAATTTAGAAGAAAGAAAAAGAGAAAAAGAGAGAGAAAATAAATTGAGGAGACCGAGGAGAGGAGGCGTGGCACCGCCCAAAAGCCTCTCTCCTCTTCGTCTTCCCTCCGTCTGGAATTGTGGATTCTCAAATGTTCAATTGCCTATTTATAGGCAAATTCATGTTACTGTGCAATGCATAGTAACATGAATAGTGAAACTTAATTGTTAAGTTTCCTAACGTAAGCCATGATGTTTTATTTCTTTTTTTTCTTTTTTTCAAATAACAATTGAGTAAATGTACAAATTTACGTAAGGCCTAGTCATCTTTTCATTTTTGAGAGAAGTGGTCTTCATGAAAGTTGTAGGCCTGAATATTTGCTTTAAAATGACTTTGGTTTCAATCCAAAATCATGCCTAGAACTCAAGATATGGTCCAATTACTGCACAATGTTTAGGCCCGGTTTCAGCTCCTCTATTCTGACTTCAAAGCTCAATATCACCTCCAAGGAGTCTGATTCTGGAAAAGTGTTCAACATGAAAGTTGTAGGGAATTGTCTTAGCTTTCCTACAAGACAAAAATCACATCAATTAGATATTTGAAACTCAAATTATAGCCAGTTTACTAAACATTGCCAAAGAGATAATTACGGTTAATTTATGCAATAATTTATTTAATTGTCCAATTCGGCTCAAAATCATAAAATGTGTCAAAACCAATTTAATTAAGCCTAATTGAACCTTAAGAAGCCTAGTGAGAGGATTATAAATTGTATAAAATATAGTGTTATCAAAGATTCCATATGCATCTACAATTGGATCTATCATGTATGCCATGTTATGTACTCGACCAGATATCTCGTATGCTTTGAGCATGATGAGCAGATACCAATCTGATCCTGGTGAGAGTCACTGAATTACTGTCAAGAATATCCTTAAGTACTTGAGAAGGACTAAGGATTCGTTCTTAGTATATGGAGCCGAGGAAGAGCTAGTTGTAAAGGGTTACACTGATGCTAGCTTCCAAACCGATAAGGACGACTCCAGAGCGCAACCAGGTTATGTTTTTTTGCCTAAATGGTGGGGCTGTGAGCTGGAAAAGTTCAAAGCAAGAGACAATCATTGATTCTACTACAGAGGCTGAGTATATTGCTACATCCAATGAAGCAAAGGAGGCTGTTTGGATCAAGAAGTTCATTTATGAACTTAGCACTATTCCTAGCATTGTGGACCCAGTGGACCTCTATTGTGATAATAATGGAGTCATTGCATAAGCTAAAGAACCTTGATCTCACCAATAATCCAAACATATACTTAGGCGCTTCCATCTCATTCGAGAGATCATCGATAGAGGAGATGTGAAGATATGCAGAGTACCAACAGATGATAACATTGTTGATCCACTGACGAAGCCTCTTGCACAGCAGAAGCATGAGGACCACACTAGGTCATTAGGCATTAGACATATGCCTAATTGGCTCTAGTGCAAATGGGATCTATAAGAGTTCAATGGTGGAGCTGTGAGTTGGAAGAGTTCAAAGCAGGAGACAGTCACCGATTCTACCACAGAGGCTAAGTATATTGCTGCCTCCAATGCAGCAAAGAAGACTGTTTGGATCAAGAAGTTCGTTTATGAACTTGGCGCTATTCCTAGCATTGTGGACCCAGTGGACCTCTATTGTGATAATAATGAAGCCATTGCACAAGTTAAGGAGCCTAGATCTCACCAGCAATCCAAACATATACATAGGTGCTTCCATCTCATTCGAGAGATCATCGATAGAAGAGATGTGAAGATCTGCAGAGTACCGACAGATGATAACATTACTGATCCACTGACGAAGCCTCTTACACAGCAGAAGCATGAGGGTCACACTAGGTCTTTAGGCATTAGACATATGCATGATTGGCTCTAGTGCAAATGGTAATTTGTTGGTGTATGCCCTAGAGGTCGATACATTTTGTCTGTATTTACATACATTGTATTATGTTATTTTAATATATGAGACATTTCATTTATTGTATTCTTTTTTTTATAAACATAATAAAGTCCTTAAAATAGTAAGTTTGATGCCATAGGACATCAAGTGGATGACTTGATTGTGAGATCCTATTGGATAAAACACTATTCTTAAATGTCTCTAGTCAAGTATTATTGTTAATTAAGACAACAATAATGCATTAAGACTGGTATGTGCGTAGACTGATGGCCATATCTCACGGGTCATGGATATGAGATATCAAATTTTCACATGGATACATATTAGAGTAACGATGTATTGGACAGACCCACCATGAGAATGCTACGCGGATCGTTACGTGAGTGTCATAAGCGATTCTCATAGTGATAATGGTGTATATGGTCCTTTGACTTGAAATCACTACGATTCCTACATGAGGAGTTGTATGTTTTAATGCCATTAAGCGTCATTTATAATAAGGTGATTATAAAGTTGGTTAGTGGACATACTGCGAATCGTGCGGAGGGATGTGAGTGACTTAGATGGGATTTATCCCTCCTATATAACAGGAGTGATATCTTCGGGTCTCCTGATTGAGTGAGACTATAAAATGCATCGTCATACTCAAATGAGTCGATATGAGATATTGATCTCATTTGTTATTACTATGTCTACTCAAGTATCAGGAAATAGAAGATTGAACTATACAAGGGTGACACGTTCCATGCCTTGTGTTCAATCTAGATATCTGGATAAAGGGACTAGACTACACGGAAATATTGATCATAAAAAGCTTATGTCAAATCACTGACATTCTCATTACTTGGGTAGTAGTGATGTGTTGCTAGATACTTCTCACTGCTTGTAATATTAAAATGAGATTTTAATATTACTGCCAATGTTATGAGAACCTACAGGGTCACACACTTAGAATAGATTAAATTGGAGTAAATAGAATCCAAGTTGGACTGGGAATTCTATTGTAGGCCAAAACTCATAACAGATGAGCCCAAGGCTTCACACCTAACCCTACTACTGCTTTTTCACTGAAGGCTTCTTGAAGAAGCTAATGGAAGGCTTATTGAAGAATCTAATGTGAGGCTTCTTCAAGAAACTAATGGAAGGCTTCTTGAAGAAGCTAATGAAAGGTTTCTAGAAGAAGCTACTGAGAGACTTCTTAAAGAAGCTAATGGAAGGCTTCTTGAAGAAGCTAATAAGAGGCTTCTTGAAGAAGCTAATGAGAGGCTTCTTGAAGAAGCTATTGGAGGCTTCTTCTATAAAAGGGCATGAATGTAACCCTTGATAAAAATTTGAGTAAAAAAAGAGAGTGATAGGTTTCTTTCTCTTCGCAGCTAGCACTGTGTTAGGGAGGCAGGACTCCAAGCGGACGTTGGACATTCGTGGGTCTGTTCGTGTGGACTATGTAGAGACATCGTCGCTATTACAGTGTTAGTGGTTTGCATTGACCATCTTTCTTCTGACTTTAAGAGGTAATCTCGAAAATCACGTTTCATGGTCCCCTTTTTGTATGGATCCTTGGGAATTCCCTTTTTCGCTGCATTTTTTATACCAGAATTCCCAACACCTTAAAATCTAATTAATGGAAAACTAAATTTTAGAAATAATTAAATTAACAAATAACAAAAATTAAGAAATATTACCAAATTAATCTCAAATTAGGTGAGAGAGTAAACCCTAAGACAAAACTCTAGAGTTACATTAAGATATTCCTCTTTTATACATAAATAAATAAAAGATATAAAAGATATGGTGGCCGATTACCTAGCTAACTATGCCAAGATTTGTGTGCATAGTATTCAGATGAAGGAACCACCTAATGTAATTGGCAATTGGCGAAAGTTTTGATGATAACAAACAAGAAGATGATGGCAAGATCAAGTCCAAGAACCTTCAAGACTAGTAATAGGACTTAGATAATTTGTAAAAGTAAAATGGTTCATACTTAAGCTCCAAATCAGTTTTTCAAGAACCTAAGATAACACTCTTGTTCAAAGTGTTTTCCAAGTTGTTAAAGTAAGTTTTAAAACCATAAGAAATAGCTTTTAAGTGCTTGAAAGCTTCTTGGAACTTTTGGAGGCATTTGGAAAATTTTTTCAAAGCAATTTGAAGGGTTTTTAAAGGTAATAAGCGATAATGGGATTTCCAAAATTGATTAGCAAAAGTCAGAATGCCAAGGTTTTTGTTCGTTTAGGCAATAATTGATTATTGAACTTAAAAGGCATTGCACGCCTCTTTTTTAAAAGCTAATAATCGATTAGGCCAAGTGGGTAATCGATTATTGACTTCCAGAAACTCATTCCTTTTGTGCTATCTCGATGATAATTGATTATGGATTCCAATAACCTAGAAAGCACGGACACGCCATTTTACTGGCGTGTCCGCGTGTCGGACACGTGTCCAACACCGACACACGATGACGCGCACACGACACGCGTGTCTCACGTGTACAGGTGTGTCCAATTAAAAAAATTATTTTTTGGCTCGGACACGTCTAGGACATATCTCAGACACACCGCAGACACATATTAGACACATCCTATTAAAATTTAAAAAAAAATTACTGTGTGGCAGTGTACTAATATCATGGCTCATAAGCCCAATATCACCCGACCCACCCTCAGGAAAAATTTTCTATTCTTTCTCAATATATTGTGTTCACTGTGTGCTAATGGTTCAAGTTTTAAGTGAGTTTCACTCTGGTCGGGTGGTTCAATTTTTAATTATTGTTGTTTTCTTTTCTAGTTATAAATGAAGATGCTTGTGTTGTCATTGAGGAGTTGTATTTGGATTATTTATAATCAAAATTATATATATATATATATATATATATATATATATATATCTATATATGCCGTGTCCGTGTCCTAAAATTTTTGAATTTGGTGTGTCCCTGTATCCGTGTCCATGTCGTGTCCCGTGTCTGTGTCTGTTTCCGTGCTTCATAGCCAATAACTAATTATCTGGGTTTCCAAATGCAAAAATTAACAGCTACTAGCTTGCATTAAGTGTCACCAATCACTTCCCAATGGCTCTTTAATGACGAGTTTTAAATACAAGTCATTTGGGACTAAAAGGAAGTAGGAAATCATTCTGAAACAACTTGTTGAGCATTTAATATGAACTTTACCAGCCTTGAACATTATTACTTTGTTTGAGCTAAAAAGTGTGACCATCTTTCTACCCATAGAGCTTCAATTTTTAAAATCTACTCTTGTGAGAGTTTTCAATCTTTATTCATCTGATTTCTTATGTAAGAGGGTGAGGTATCCCTTGTATTGAGGCTCAAACACAAAGGGTGAGGTATCTCAAAAGTGTTGTTAGTGCTCTTGGTTGTAAAGGTTGCAAGCATCTATTGAAGTTTGAAGTTTTACTAGATATATCTCGGGTGAATCACTTGAGGACTGAACATAGGTCACAATGAGTGGTTGAACTAAGATAAATCTTGAGTTTGCTTCTCTCTACTTTATCTTTTTTACTTTTGTGCTATGTTTATTATATGCTTACTTGAATACTTTACATCTTGGCTGCTTTATTTGTGAGAGAAGTGTTCATTCTCATTTATCTATTTATCTTTATCAATTAACAGCTTCAACAAAAATTAGTAAACAATTGCTTTTGGAAAAGTTTGTAAAAATATTTTATAAACTCAATTTACTCCCCCTCTTAAGTTTGAAGGCACTTAGCAACAAGTGGTATCAGAGCTTAACTCTTGTGTAAAGAGCTTAACAGCTTCAAGAGGAGAGATGACTTCTTCAAATCCTTTTTCATCAGAGATTTCTTTTATCAATAAACCTCCCCTTTTCAATGGTGATGGTTATACATATTAGAAAGAACGAATGAATTTTTTTATTAAAGTTATTGATTTAGATGTGTCGGATGCAGTAGAAAATGGTCTTTTTGTTCCTACACTTGTTGTTAATGGTGTAATAATTAATACACCTAGCAGTGAATGGACCGATGAGGATAAGAAGAAGGTTCAGTACAATTTGAGAGCTAAAAACATCATTACCACAACTTTGGCGTATGATAACTTCTTTAGAATCTCAAATTGTAAAACAGCCTAATAGATGTCAGACATTTTGCAAGTCACTTATGAGGATACTAGTGAAGTGAAGAGATCAAGAATAAACACTCTCACTTATGAATATGAACTATTTAGAATGAACTAAGGTGAAAGCATTCAAGAAATACATAAAAGACTCACTCATATTGTTAACCATCTTACTTCATTGGGAAAGACATTTCCTAATGAATATATTATTAACAAGGTTTTGAGGTGTTTAAGAAGGCATTGTCAACCAAAAATGGTGATTATTGTGGAATTAAGGAATCTCTCTACCATGACCCTAGCCACACTCTTTGAAAAGCTTTAAGAACATGAATTGAAGTTAAATAGACTCAATCAACATAAGGAGCTTGACAAGAAGAAGAAAAGAATTGCTCTCAAGGCTACTTCTTCCATGCTTAATGATGATGATGCAGATGATGGAGATGGCTTGGAGAATCTTGAGATCAATGAGGAGAACCTTAGCCTTCTTGTGAAGAGCTTTGGAAAATTCCTCAAGAAAAAGGAAACTCAAAGAAGGCATCTTTTACCTCCAAAGAAGACCTATCACAAAGGAGAAGGAACTTCATCCACTCTTATATGCTATGAGTGTGGGAAGCCGGAACACATGAAGATGGAGTGTCTTATCTATCGAAAGATGTTAGAGAAGTTTGAAAAGAGTCATTCAAAGGACAAAAAAGGAAGGAAAGCATATATAGCATAGGATGACAATGAAATGGACTCAACAGATAGTTTCGACAATGAGGAAGCTTATCTTTGTCTCATGGCTAGAGGAGAAGAGGTAGATGAAGATGACATCAAGGTAATATCTTCAAACCTTGACTTTTCCCCTTCCCATAGTGAATTGTAAAAAGCTTTTAAAGTATTACATGATGAATCTATGATGTAATACCCTAAATGACATGTTAGACTTGTGTATATATTCAAAAGGTAGCATATGACTTTCTTAACATGCGTGTTTAATTTTGTGACAATCTGAGTTAATTTAGGTACTTAGTTGCAACCCGGAGTGTGGAAAGTAGCTTAAAATGACCCAGATAATAGCATAAATTGCTTAGATAAATTATAATAATTTATTTGTTAAAGTTTTACAAAAGTTTTAAGGTAAACTAAGTTAGTTTGGCATTTTAGACATACTGGTTATCTATTTATAGTTAGATTGACCACTAGTAGATATGGAAATATCAAATGTGAAACAATTTTTTATATGAATCTTAGTATTTATTTTAAAGTTGTTGGAAGTTAGAAATTTTGATTTAGCTAAATCTGAGTGGTTATAGCAGATCGGGATTTATCAGTTATGGTCTTAAGGGGTTTATGAGTCTTTTGGCATCTCCTTATAAGCCTCCACTCACGACTTCTTTGCTTCACAAATCTGGAAAATAGAAAATGTGCAAGGAGAAAGGAAAGAAGAGGAAGCAAAGACCAAGGAAGAGAAAGAGAGAAAGAGGAAATCCAAGGGCAAAGCCAAGGCTTGAGATCCAACCAAGCTTGAATCTTCTTCACAGCTGCCAAAGGTAGGGGTTTTATGTTCATATTCATCTCTTTTCACTCTTTTCACCATCGATACACCCTTGGTGCTTAATTGGCTAAATTGAATTCTAGAGATGTTTGATGTGTTTGGCTTGCATGAATATGTTTCTTTGGTCATTTATGAATTGTTCATAGCATAAGTTGAAGATAGAAACCTAAAACATTTCATTTAGGCCATTGATGCCCAAAAGAGGGGTTTAGGTCAAGCTATGTGTGATTTGGTACTTGAATCCAAATTAAGAAGTTTAAATTAGTGATTGATAATTCTTATATGTTTAAGAACTGATTAGGGACTTAGAATCACTTAGAAATTAATTTAGAATAGCCAAAATCCAAGAAAAGAACCAATGGAACAGTACTATGGTTCTGCAGAATTCTGCAAAATCTAGTTTCTAATATGTGCGCCACGGCGTGAGGGGTTACACCACAATGTGAGACTGGTTTTGCTACGTGCGTCGCGGTGTGAGGTGTGTGGCGTTGCGACGTGAAAGTGATGCTACATCCAGTAATGAAACCCGAGGCTAGGGCACCGCGGCGTGCCCAAGTATGTGTCATGGCGTGAGGCCCTAAAACTCCAAAAATGTCATTATGATGTTTTCAAGTTCTTGGCTAGATGGGATCATTAGTATATGTTTCCTAAAGTGTATTAAGGCACAAATAGGGATATTTTCAAGAGGAAAATTATCGCCTAGCATGTATGAGAAAGTTTAAACCTTTGAGCATTCAAGAGTTATGGTTTGCTTTAGGTAAGTATCTAGCACCTTAGGCCCCTTTTTGTGGTAATGTATGTCACTTAAGAGCAATGAGTGATGAGTTGATGTTTAGATATATGTATGATAGGAATGATTAGTAGTATTGATCTTTGTGAGTATTCTTTGATGTTGTACACCATCATTAAGGCCAAAGGAGATAAGTGGGGAGTCCGTAAGGTTCTTTTGAACAAGGATTCAGCCCTAATTTCTTAGCGTGTCAGGGTACGTGTGATGTGAGAATGAGTTTTCTCTCTATTTACCACATGATAATATACTAAACCAGTATTCCTAAGCTTTACATCTTAGTTCTTAGTTGGACTAAGTATGTATGTATGAGATGTATGTTAACTTGGTTTATCTAAATGCTAGTAGATGCTTTAAACATATCTTTTTAGTATGTGTTAAGATTATGTTTATTATATTATGTATGCTGGTTTTGGTTTACTTATACTGAGAACTGTTGTTTCTCACCCCACTGTGTACCATGTAATTCTAGGTGAAACTTCTTCCAAGAGTAAGAAGAAAAAGGAAGCTAAAGAGTAGATTAGCCTTATAGTTTAAATTACAAATGTTGTATCTTTTAGTACTTTTTTTGAAATGTAAAGAATTATGTAATATTTCAAGCCTTTGCTAAGGCTAATGTTGTATATGTATATGCATTTTACAATGAAGTTTATGTTTTTTGCATTTCATATGCCTCTCTGTAATGTTTTCAACGAACATTATGGATATATCTATTAGACTAGTACGTATGTAGTGATGTTGTAATGCTAAGTATCTCTTTATATGTTATATATATTGAGATGTTGGTATTAGGATGTTACATATGAGACTTGCTAAACTTGTTTCCTCATCAAAGAAAACTATTTCTGTAACACCCGTGAAAACATGATAGACTTGTATATGGTTACAGAGGTAACCTAATACTTGATTGTCATATTTGTTTAATTTTGTGACATTCTTAACATGTTTAGTCACTTTACTGTAACACTATGTGTGAAAATTACCTATTATTAGCTCTAGAAGAGGCTTAATCTGCTTAGTTAATGGAAATAAATGTGGAGAATTTGTTTCTAGGTCATAAATGTGTGGAAGATGATGTGGTTAAATTTTGAGATTAATCAAAGTTAGTTTGATATTTTTAAGCATACTGATGATGTGTTTTAATACCGGATTGAATAGTAGCAGATATGAAAAAATATGAAAATGGTGAAATAAGATTTTTGATGAATCTTAAAATTTATTTTAAATCTGTTGGAAGTTAGAAAACTGAATTTGGTGAAATCTAACTGTTCGTAACAGATCGAGAGTTTTAGTACCTATTTATAAGAAGCCAATTTTGACTTTTTCTCTTAATATCTCACGGCTGAAGGAAGAAACATAAGAGAGAAAAGAGAGAAGGGAACTGAGGAGGAGACATAAGGAAGAGAAAGAGGAAGAAAAAGAAAAAGGAAGGAGATCTTGGAACTTCTATAGCCAATCCTTGGCCATCTTTAAGACCTTGAGGTAGGGGGACTTTGTTTTTGACTATTTATTCCATTTTCTACATCTAGTTTAATGAGTTGGTTTTGTAGGGAAAGGGGTTTTAAGGGTTATTTTTGGTGTTCTTGGCTGTTGTGAAACTTGAGAATGACTTATTTTTGCTTTGTGGTATGCTTGGTGATGCATTTTTCATCCGTTAAACACTTATAACCTCACTTGAGCTAAGAGAAGGGTTTTAGGTTTTTAAGGTGATGAATGATGCATTGATTCATGTAGAAGTGTTTTTTTAAATTTGTATAAGAGTTGCAATGTGTTTATGGACCTTGTGAGGTGTTGAAAATCACTTGAGATGGAGACTTGAGTGGTTGGAAGGTCACTTGTTCCCAATGGAGCATTGGTAGCCTTTTACAAAATTCTGTAGAAGTTTCTGTCGCAGGGTCACATCGCGGTGTGATTGAACCACGCCTAGGCGTGGGTGAGGCAAAGAGCTTGGTGCTGAGGCGTGACAGAGCTACGCCTAGGCGTGGCTGCCTGGGAGAAACAGGGATATTTGTTTGATGCAATGAAATTTCCTATTAGTGTAGTTTCTTCTTTTACGCTTCTTAAGGAGTGTTGAGACTCTAATAAGAGTATTTAATGAAGTGTTTATGTGAAGAATGTAAATCAATTAGTATGTTAATTATTGTGATATTTAGCATTATTGTTATTCATACTTGATATGATGGATGTAAATCAATTGATATAATATTTATTATGATACTTAACATCATTGTATTTCATGCTTATGGTTATGAATGCAAACCAATTGACATGCTAGTTATTGTAATAATTGGCATCATTATTTTTCATAACTATGTTGATGAGGATAAGGACCTCATTGTTGGTGATCAAATATGATTTTGAATGAGGAGGTAACCAACCCTTTCTATCATAGTGATCATTATTGAAGACCATGTAGTTGATGAGTTCACTACCCAGAAAAGCTTAAGGAACTAGGTTTATGTGCTTGTTGAAGACCGCATAGATGATGAGTTCACTACCCGGAGAGAAGATTTCTGGAATTAGGTTCTAGAGCTTGTTCAGGACTTGTGGAACTGGGTTCTTCTATTTTGTTCAAGGCTCATAACATATCACGACATTACCATGGAATTGAGTGTCTAAAAATGGTATCATAACATTATTCATCACATGTTTAGGTTATCGCATAGGCATGAACATAAGGCATAGTTTGACATAGCATAATAATTGTATAGGTGGTTGCTAAGCATAACATATCCATGTATGACAATTGTATGGACAATTGCCTTTTGTTGAGAATATGATGAATACATATGGAAATAAGTTTTCTATACAAGCTTATATGGATTTTGTGTAGAAATGAGTTTTTTATACAACTTAAAAAATGATAATCTCTTTCAGGAAGAGAAAGGATATGGTTTTGGCTTTTCTCACCTTTCTAGTTTAAATAAGTGTGAGACTTGAGTTTAGAATTCTATTTTTCCCCAAAATAACTGGAATGATTATGATGACATATTTTATGTATTTAACTATTGAGAATATGTGATTCTCACCCCATGTGTGTGTTTCCATGATGATTCTAGGGAAGACGACTTATGGAAAGTGAAGTGCAAATAAGAGCTTGGAGAGCTTAGCTCAGTTTATTTTGTTGTTCTTTTGAAACTTGTATCTTATATGCCTTGAGAGGCCTAGTTTGTGAGTTATGTATATATTATATTTGTGAGAAATTCAGATTTTGTGTATTATTTATTCATTATGAGGCTCATACTTTTTTGTATATACATAACTGTTATATTAGAAAATGTTGTTAAGTAGGAAGTAACATGTCTGAATTTAAATACTATGGTATAATACATATTATACTATTGTTATTAAATTTGGGACGTTATAATTTCCTCTTTAGAATACAAAATTTCCATCTTAAACAAGGAAATTGAGGAACTTAAGATTAAAAATGAAGCTCTTGGATTAATTGATGTCAATTCTTTATGCATGACTTGCTCTTCTGATGAAAATACATCTACATCATCTTCTTTCTTATTATGTAAAGCTTTTGAAAAAGAGATTGAGGATTTAAAAATACTCTTTTTGAATTTACCTTTAGAAGGGATAATTTGAACATATTGTTTAGGAAACAAAGATGTGTTTTTCAAAAAGTTAGTTTGGGGTATAATCCCAAAACCAACGAAAACTCTATATGAACTTTTTTGTTCCATCAAGCACATCAAGTAGTCCTTTCATAAAATGTTTTTATTGTGGCAATAAATGACATTGTGCATCAACATACAATGCAAGAAAGAACAACAACAGAGTAGGGACTAAGATGGTGTAGGTCCCCAAGGGCACTTTGCCCAAAACTAACACGCAACGACCCAAGAAAATCTGGGTACCAAAGGTTAAAAATTAAATGTGTGTTATATGTATGCTTGAAGGTCAAGAGCTCACATGGTATCTTGATAATGATTGTTCCAAGCACATGACCGGAGATAACTCCGAGTTCTCTTTCCTAGTCCCCAAGAAGCATGAACATGTAACCTATAGGGACAACAACAAAGGAAAGATTCTTGGTGTTCGCAAAGTTGGTAAAATTCCTTCCTCTTCTATTGATAATGTCTTACTTGTTGAAGGACTTAAACATAACTTGCTTAACATTAGTCAATTATGTGACAAAGGGAATAAAGTTATATTTGATTCAAATTGTTGCATAATTGAAGATGTGCAAGTTAAATTTATTGGTCATAGAGTTAATAGCATATATATGATTAGTCTTAATGATATATCCTCAAATGATGCAAAATGTCTTATGAGTAAAGAAGATGATTCATGACTTTGGCATAGAAGAATTGCACATATTCACATGGATCACTTAAATAAGTTAGTCTATAAGGAGCTAGTAATTGGACTACTTAATCTCAAATTTGAAAAAGATAAATTATGTGATGCATGTCAAAAGAGAAAACAAGTAAATGTCTCTTTTAAAGCAAAAAATGTCGTTTTAACTTTTAGACCTTTACAACTTTTACACATAGATCTTTTTGGACCCTCAAGAACTATGAGTTTTTGTGGAAATTACTATACACTTGTGATTGTGCATGATTATTCTAGGTTCACATGGACATTGTTTTTATCTCATAAAAAATATGTTTTTCAAGCTTTTAGAAAACTTATCAAAGTTATTCAAAATGAAAAGAGTTTCAACATTACATCCATTAGAACATGGTGGTGAGTTTGAAAATCAAGAGTTTGAAACCTTTTGTTATGAAAATGTCATTGAGCATAATTTTTCAACCTCTAGAATTCTACAACAAAATGGAGTTGTAGAATGGAAAAATAGATTTTTGGAAGAAATGACTAGAACTATGCTCAATGAATATAACCTTCCTAAATATTTTTGGGCAGATGCGGTAAATATGTAATGAATAGGACCCTAATAAGGCAAATTTTAAAGAAAACCCCCTATGAGTTATACAAAGAAAGGAAACCTAATATCTCCCACCTTCATGTCTTTGGATATAAGTGTTTTGTTTTACATAATGGAAAGGATAACTTAGACAAATTTGATGTAAAATCATATGAGGGTATATTTCTTGACTATTCTACTCATAGTAAAGCTTTTAGAGTTTATAACAAAAGAACTATGATAATAAAAAAAGTCCATACATGTTGCTTTTGATGAGACTATCCCAAATGGACTGAGAAATGATTTTGTTGATGATGTTGCAAAAATTTTGGCCTAAACACACTTGGAGGACGAAGAAAAAGAAGCAAAGAAGCAAGAGGAGAATCAAGTTGATCCCCCAAGGAAAGAGGAATCACAAGTCATGGATCTTCCTAAGAAATGGAGGACTTTAAGATTTCATTCTCATGACAAAGTGATTGGTGATGTATCAAAATGGGTAACTACTCGAAACTCTCTTGGAGATGCATGTAACCATATGGCTTTTGTTTCTCAAATTGAACCTAAAGACTGAAAGGAAGTTATTGTTGGTGAACATTGGATCTTTGTCATGCAAGAAGAATTAAATAAATTTGATATTAATCAAGTTTGGGAACTTGTTCCAAGGCCCAATGATCATCCAATAATTGGCACAAAAATAGAATTTTAGTAACAAACTTGATAAAACAGGCATAATAATATGAAATAAAGCTAGACTTGTTGCTAAAGGTTATAATCAAGAAGAAAGAATAGATTATAAAGAGACATATGCACTCGTTGCTAGGTTAGAAGCTATTAGAATGCTACTTGCTTTTGCTTGCATAATAGATTTCAAGCTTTATCAAATGGATGTAAAAAGTACTTTTTTAAATGACTTTATTCAAAAAGAAGTGTATGTGGAACAACCTCTTGGTTTTGAAAGTTAAGCTACCCAACCATGTTTTTAAATTGAAAAAGACCTTGTATGACTTAAAACAAGCTCCTAGAGCTTGGTATGAAAGGTTGAACAAATTTCTTTAAAATTTTTTTTTTCAAGAGGCAAAGTTGACACAACACTCTTCATTAAAATAACAAGCATGACATTCTCATTGTACAAATCTATGTTAGTGATATAATATTTGGTGCTACTAATGAGTTTTTATGTAAGGAGTTTGCTAGTACTATATGTAAAGTGAATTTGAAATGTCTATGACGGGTGAGCTCAACTTCTTCCTTGGACTCCAAATCAAACAAACTAAGGATGGAACTATCATAAGCCAAACCAAGTACTGCAAGGAGTTGATCAATAAGTTTGGAATGGATAATACTAAGCAAATGGCTATACTAATGAGCTTTTCTTGCTATTTGGACAAGGATGAAGGAGGTAAACTCGTAGAAATCACTAAGTATAGAGGTAAGATTGCCTCACTCATTTATCTTACTACAAGTAGACCAGATATTATGTTTAGTATGTGCATGTGTGCAAGATATATGCTAGTCCTAAGGAATCATATCTAAGTGCAGTAAAAAGAATAATGAAATATCTAGTTGGCACCTTACAAATGGGCTTGTGGTACCCCAAGGGTGCCTCTTGTAGTTTAATTAGTTATTCTAATTCTGACTTTGTTGGATGCAAAGTGGATAGGAAGAGTACTAGTGGGACATAACTCTGAATTTAGCTCAGATAGGAAGAGTACTAGTGAGCGTAAATCTATAACACTGAATATGAGAAATAGCTTAGAATTTAGCTTAAATAGCTAAAAAGATATGAATAAATATCGTGAATTTATTCTTAAGTTATTGAGGATTGGATTGAGCTATGTGAAATTTTGGAAGATTAGATCAGTTAGTTTGACATTTTTAATAACACTGAGATAATGTTTAAATGCCAAACTAATCAAGTAAATAGATCAGAATCTCATGAGATTATAAGCAGATGTAAAATAAAGGAATGAATATTACTTTGAGAGTAGAAGCATATTGAAATTGACACTTGGAAGCTTCTAAATTCAATTCCAAAAGGTTTAACTTAACCCAGGGATGAATAGTAAAGCTTAGTATCTAATAAAGATGTATGTAGATGATTATGGAAAATTAAAATTGGGAAGTGCATGAAATCCTAGAATTTTCCATAATACCTATAAAGGTTGGAAAATTCACTTCTGAGAAATTAAAGTGTCTTTAGCAGATAAAAAATTTACCAGTTGAATTTCACTTTTTCCCTTCTATTTTCCTTCCCTCATGTCTCGCCCCTCATGATTGCTTTTGAGAGATATTGTTCTCTCTCTTCTCTCCCTCACTTTCGGCCAACAACCCAAATAAAAGAAACAAAGAAAACAAAGATGAGAAAAGAAAGAAACAGAGATAGAGGAGAACGAAGACAGGAGAGAAATGAAGAAACAAGAAGGAAACGACCAAGAGGAAAGAGGGAGACATGAGATAGGAGTAGAAAATGGAGGGGGAAGAAAGAAAGACTAAGCAAGGAAGAGCTAGGAAACAAGATCAAGACACCATGGGAGCCAAGGTAGTGGGTTTTTTCTTTACTTTTCTATTTCTTCCTTTATCTTCCAAGTTTTAGGAACTTGAGATTTTGAATGATGATTTTGAAATGAAAAGAATGTGTGTTGTTTATAATTTAAGAACTTGATTCTTGATGTAACTCTTGATGAGTTTTAAGATTTGGAAAATAAAGTTTGTACCCATGTGGAGATTTGATATTTTATGAGTGATTTGGATGCATATTCGTGATGATTTGATGCTGTTGTTGATGTTTAATGGCTTGGTTTGGGTTGGGATAGTTTAAAGGCTCTATTTTCTGTAAATTTTATCATGGTAATCAATTACATAGCCTTTGTAATCAATTACCAAGCTTTTGGAGCTACGAAATGTGTTTCTAGGCAGTTTGTAATCGATTATAAGGCTTCTGGGTAAGATGTAATCAATTACATCCTGCTTGTAATCGATTACATGGCTTCTGCCAGGCTTGTAATCAATTACCAAGACTATGTAATCGATTATCAAGCCCCTGACTTGAGGATTTTGGTCTGAAAATGATGAAAATAGAGTTCTTTATCCCATGTAACCTAAATACAAGCCTTAAACCTTGAATCGAATGATTGGAATTCACTAGATTGTGAAAAGATTATGCATCCAAATAAATTTGAGAAAATGATTTCATGACATGATTAAATCAAATGAGATTGATGAGATTTTGAGAAATATGATTTTTATGATGCGGTTATTGACAGATTTTTGCTGATGATCGATGATTTGATTTCCGCATGAATTTGATTATGATTGATTTTATGATTTGAGTCTTAAGTGACTTTGGATTGGATGGATCCGAGAAATGATTTTTATGATGCTATGATATGTGATTGATTGATGAATTTGAACACCCATGACGAGAATGATTGGATTATGCATTATGTTGCATGGTGATTTGACGAACCAAAGAGATTTGATGAAATGATTTGATTTTTATGGGTATCCCTTTATGGAGCTAGACCGATTAGGTTTTGGATATATTTAGTACTAGGGTAAGTTTTTGATAATGGTAAGACAGAATTTGAGAATCTCTCTATACCAGAGTAATTGAGGTTGAGGAAGACCTCCCTTTTTATCCATGCTTCCCTAGACGTCAAGTATTAGAGGAAGACCTCTTTACTTGAGGTTATCCTAAATCCAAGATAGTGGGAAATCGGATCAAACTTTCCCTGGGGATGCAAATCAAACTTCCTCAGATAATCGATAGTGTGAGGATGGATAATTCCCTTCCTATCAAAAGTAGTTGAGGACAGATAATTCCCTCTCTACTTCCCACTTGAGATGAGGACGAACAATTCCCTCATTGGCGTGGTTGATTGAGCTTGATATGGTCTAGCTACCCGGACTAGTCCTGTGTGTAGCGTGATCAACCACTATTGATGGGTTAAAGTGCACCAACCCGAAAACAGGTTACTACCAAGAGATCGGTATTGTGAGGATGGATAATTTCCTCTATACCATTTGATTTGAGATGACACGTGTCTTGATGATTTGATATATGAATCTTGAAAATGAGATTTTGATATGATTTTGATAATTAATGATAAAGATGAGATTTTCTTGAGATTTGAGAAAATGATTTTTCGATTTGATGACTTGAGATTTGCTGATATGAATCATGATTTGATTTCATGAGATTTGATGATATGATTTCTGATTTTATGATTTGAGTCTTAGTGACTTTGGATTTGATGGATTTCAAACATGAGATTTTAATGATATGACTGATGATTTTAAAGACATGATTTATGATGTGATTATGATGATTAATAAGGTTTTTCATAATTAAATGAACCTCTGTTTCGGGAAGAGGAAGGACCCAATTCGACTTTAGCCACCTTCCTACGGATTAAATTAAAATTATTTGAAATGATTTTTTCTCGAAACAGCTAAAATTATTATGATGACACGTTTTTAAACAAACTACTGAGGATTTTATGATTCTCACCCCCTATTATTTTGGTAGTTTGATTAGATTTTGTATACTAGGTATATTATGTTTAGCGATGTATTCTTTGTATAAAATTTTATCTCATATTATACTTGTAATAGGCTTAAGCTAAAGGCTCATATTTTTGGTATATTATTAAATTATTTTTTGAAAAAATTATAGATATTCATAAGTAATGTACCAAATTCTAATCACTGATGCATAAATCAGTTACGTCATTAATGTTAGTAATTTGAGATGTTATAGCACTCATGTTCAAAGTGTTTTCCAAGTTGTTAAAATGAGTTTTAAAACCATAAGAAATGGCTTTTAAGTGTTTGAAAGCTTGTTGGAACTTTTGGAGACATTTGGCTAAGTTTTTCAAAGTTGTTTTAAGGGTTTTTAAAGGCAATAAAAGATTATGGGGTTTCCATAATCGATTAACAAAATCTAGAATACCAAGGTTTTTGTTCCTTTAGGTAATAATCGATTATTGAACTTAAAAGGCATTACACGCCTCTTTTTTAAAAGCCAATAATCAATTAAGCCAAGTGAGTAATCGATTATTGAGTTCCAGAAACTCATTCTTTTTGTGCTATCTCGATGATAATTGATTATGGATTCCAATAATCGATTATTTGAGTTTCCAAATGCAGAAATTAACGGCTAGTAGCTTGCATTAAATGCCAGCAACCACCTCCCAATGGCTTTTTAATGATCTGGGCTTTAAATACAAGTCATTTGAGACTAAAGGGAAGTAAGAAATCATTTTGAAATAACTTGTTAAGCATTTAATATGAATTTTACCAGCCTTTAACATTATTACTTTGTTTTGAGTTAAAAAGTGTGATCATCCTTCTACATTTAGAGTTTCAATTTGTAAAATCCACTTTTGTGAGAGTTTACAATCTTTATTCATCTGATTTCCTATGTAAGAGGGTGATGTATCCCTCAAGAGGAGAAAAAAGTGAGATATTCCTTAAGAGAGAAAAGGGTGAGGTATCCCAAAGGCGTTGTGAGTGCTCTTGGTTGTAAAGGTTGTAAGCACCCATTGAAGCTTGAAGTTTTACTAGATAAATCTTGGGTGAATCAATTGAGGATTGGATGTAGGTCACAAGAATTGGTTGAACTAGGATAAATCTTAAGTTTGATTCTCTCTACTTTATCTTCTTTAGTTTCGTGCTTTGCTTATAGTATGCTTACTTGAATACTTTACATCTTGGATGGTTTATTTGTGAGAGAAGTGTTCATTCTCATCTATCTATTCATCTCTATTAATTAATAGTTTCAACAAAAATTAGTAAATAAGTGCTTTTGAAAAAGTTTACAAAAATCTTTTACAAACTAATTCACCCCCTTTTGAGTTTGAAGCCACTTAGTAACACCTAATTTCATTATCAAACTTCTTGCACATGATTTTAGTTTTGTATAAATTCAATCTTCAAATAAATAAATAAATAAAAACTTAAAAAAAATCCTTTTTTCATAAATTTATCTAAATTAGCCTTTAAATAGTGGAAATTAAATATTAAATAAGTAAAAATTGTAGTCGAAATATAATTAAGAGAATTGTATAGAAATTGTAAAGGTTGAAAAAAAATCAAAGGTAATTAAGCGTCTGTTTGGCAATGAATAATTATTTCTGAAACAACTTTTTTGGGATAAAAATGATATGTTTGGGTAAATTTGATTACAATGATAAAAAGATTTTTGGATAGTAAAAACTAGGGGTATAAATTAGTTTGCATAACCCGACCAACTTGATCAATCCAAACTGAACCAATTAAATTAGTTCGGTTCGATTTTGGTATATTGATTGGTTCGGGTAAAATCTAAACCAATTAAAACTTAATTGGTTTAGTTCTCAAATTTGAAATTTCAAAACCCAATTAAACCAAACCAAACCATATATATTATTATTATTATTATTATTATTATTATTATTATTATTATTATTATTATTATTATTATTATTATTTTAATTTATCTTTATGCAACATTTTTTAGCTACTACTTGTTATTTTGACTTTTTGTAATTCTTTCCCAGTTCTCAACCCCTAAAACGTCGTCTTCATTCAACGTAGAAGGCCAGAAAATTCTTCTGTCAAAATGTTAAGTTCTACTCCACCACAGCTCAGGCCAGATCTGCTCCGCCATAATTCGGGCCGCACCATTCGTCCAACGTAGAAAGAGACACTAGTGTTTTAACTCTATTAATATTAATTAGCCATGGTCTGCATAATTACTAATTTTCTAACTTATTTCATCATCAGTTTCTTAAATAAGTTGGTTAGATTATAAAATTAACTCTAGTCAATATTAGGCATAATATATATTAAAAAATTAAAAAATTAATAATTGTCTGGTGACATCCCCAGCTCATTCAGCAATTGCCTAAGCTTGAAAAATTTATTTTTGGCCAAGAATATGCTATCATGCGCTATTCCAAAAACTCTAGGAGAGGTGAGAGGCTTGGAAACTTTGGATCTTTCTTCCAACCAACTCTCTGGATCTATTCCTATTGAGCTTCAAAATCTACATATCCTTCAGCTTTTGAACATCTCTTATAATGATTTAAAATGAATAATTCCTAGTGGTGGAGTTTTCCAAAATCTCTCTACTATCCATTTAGAAGGGAATAAATTTTTTTTTTGCATTTTGCATGTAAGTCTCATGGCCATGGAAGAAGGCATGTTAGACATTACATCATCATAGCCACAGTGGTAACATTGATACTATGTCTGACAATTTATTTGCTACTATACATAAAGAACAAAAAGGTGAACGTAATAGCAACAACATCATCTGAACTTAGAAGCTTGAAAATAATGAATTGACTTTAAATGCTCTAATATTGACTTTAAAAACAATGAATTTCTGCATCTAGTTTATGAGTACTTAAGTAATGGGAGCTTGGAAGATTGGATTAAGGGGAAGAGAAAGCATGCAAATAAAAATTGGTTGAACCTTATGGAGAGACTAGATATAGATATTGATGCTGCTTGTGCATTAGATTACTTGCACAATGATAGTGAAGTTCCTATTGTGTATTGTGATTTGAAGCCCAACAACATTCTCTTAGATGAAGATATAATTGCAAAGGTTGGAAACTTTAGATTTGCTAAGTTGCTGATTCAAAGTTCAACTAATCAAGTCTTTATTAGCTCCACTCATGTACTTAGCAATTCAATTGGTTACATATATACCTTCAGGTTAGTAGCCTCACAACTTCCTCTTTAATTGAATAGTAGTAGTATCTGACTTGTAAAGTTAAATCTCTTTTTTTAACTTATTCAAATATAATTTTTTAATACAAATATCAATATGTTTATTTATTTCCTCTTTATGAACTTTTTAATACACATTCTGAAACATGAAATAATTATTAGTGTTCAAATTAATAAGTTTAATTCTATTTTTAGAAATTTCTTCATAGGTTTATTATGTATTTTTCTTGCTATAGAAAGCTAATTATTTAGCTAATTTTTGTGTTAAAAAAATGGTCAATCCGATCACTCAAACTAAACCAATCCATAAATGTTCGGTTTGGTTTAGTTTGGATTTGACTATAAAAAAATACAAAAATCGAACTAAACCAAACTAATTAATTTTGATTTGTTCATATTTATTTTCCCTCAAAAACTGAACCAAACCACCCACTTACATCCCTAGTAAAAACCTTTTTTTTTCTTTTTCATAAGTTTCAATTTTAGCATTATTTATTATAAGGTATCTGATTATTTTGAAACAAAGACAATTTGCACATTTTACTACATAAAAGCTGTGTTTGTAGGTGTGCTTGAAGTATTGAGAGCTCAAGTTGATCTTTCATATCTGGTTGCTCCAAGTTACATGAAAATTTTTTAACTTATTCAATATCCAAGTTCTCCTCCCTACACACACACAAGAACACGGTCATGTTTATTTATTTCATCTTTATGATACTTTGAAACAACAACATGTAATTTTTTAGACAATTCAAATGAAATAGATTATCTTAAAATAACTTTTCAACTGATATATCCAAACATAAAATTGATTTGTTATAATTGATTATTGAAATAATTTATTTTTCACAGTAATCCAAACACACCTTAAGGTAGTTGCTTAGAAAATTTTAAACACTTAATATTGTTGAAACTATAGCAGAAATATAATTAAGAGAGTCGTACATGAATTATAATGCTTAGAAAAAATCAAAGGTAGTTAAGATAATTGCTAATATTATTGAAAGTTTCAAAGTAATTGATTAAAGCACTTATATATAAAATACCTTAAATACCCTTGATTTAGGAGAGAAAATAAACCCTAAGACAACTTTAGGACAACACTAATATATTCTACTTTTATATATAAAAAATGCACCCATCTTTTTTAGATGTCATCCTTATTTTAGTTTTTTTTTTATGTTTTCAATTATTAGGACACTTGTTAAAGAATTAAAGAGAAAAAAAATTAATATATTAAATACATTACTCTTTAATTAAAACTTTTTATTTTTTATTTTTTAACAATAGCAAAACCTTAATTGTTATATGGATGTTGTTAATAAACATATTTGAGATTAATGTATGTTGATTCAAGTAGAATGAGTTCAGACTTTTTAAATATGTAGTTTTGGTTTAATTTTAAAATTTATATAAATAAAAATAATATTATTGACAGAAATTTTTACTAAGACAATTGACCGTATCTCAATAAATGATTTAAAATTATCTTAAAGTTGACAGTTTTTTCTTTCTCAAAAATGTAATGCATCCAATGATTTAAAATGCACACCTCAAGCGTTCTGTATCTCGCCCCTTGTTATATACCTTTTTTATGTGCTTGGATGTTTTGCGAACAGCTAGGCAAGAGAAAATGATGACATTGGGTTGGGACTTTGGGTTAATAATTACTCATTTAGTAATAGGTGAGTGTTGTTTAAGTTCGAATCTTGTGGAAGCTTGACAGTAATTGATATCACTTATAATAGTGGCTTGTCCATAGCCGTTGTTTTAATCTTGTAGGAATATGATCGTATCCCATTTAAGTGGTACAAGGAATCATACGTAAAAGACAAAAGTAATGCACAAGCCTTTTCCGGTCACTCTAAAAGCTTGTGGGATATTCTTTGATTCCATGGTACAATACAAGCAAGTGCCAAGATGGATACTATAGGTCCCGGCCTGCACTTACTTTTAAACGAATTGTGTTAGGCCAATTTTTTTTTTTTTAATGCACTTAGGCCAATTTGTTTAACTAAAGCGTTGCTATTAATTCAAAATTTTTTTTGCGGGGCCAATGTCTAATATATATATATTGTCAAAGATAAGATATCATTAACTGGTAATATGGGTGTTAAAATGAGGATGGGTCTATGAATCGACCTAAATGATCTGATAAAATAGAGGGTTAGGCAAAAAAAATTGATCCAAAAATAAAATTTGACCCGACTGGCCAACCTAATTTTTGCTTGGTCTGACACGGATTAGCCCGAAGTAAGTTGGGCTAAATCGTTGGTCTAATATTTAATTATTTAATTAATAATTTTTATGATATATAAATAATTTTTTTTTTAATATAAATAAATATTTATGTCACAAAAATAATTTTATTTGATATTTATTAGTATTTAAAGTATGCAAAAAAAATATATAATAAAATATAAGAATAAAACTTTTTAGTATTTAAAATATAAGACAAAATATTTTTAAAAAAATATTCAAGTTAATGCACAGGGACAGTCTAACCCGTGACCCACATAGGGTCAGATTGGGCTAGCAAAATGTTAGCCCATAACAGATTTGACTCGACTCGAAATTTGTCATGACTCATACGGGACGATCCATTTTGACACCCCTTCCTGGTAATGAATGGAAAACAACGTTCTAAGCATACAAGCAAAACTACTAAATAGCCAACAAAACCACCACAGGAATAAAGATCAGAATTATATGCAAGCGGTTACAAATTCAAGCTTGCATTCCTTTGCTATGTTAAAAGTTTCTCTAGTAGTGTAACTTTGGGAAGAGAAAACCATGGCATTTCTTTATTTTCAAATTTGCCAAAGTATCCAAAACACAAGTTCTATGTTTGTAGCAACAAAGGAGTCTGCTACCCACTCATGGATACTGGACGAAGGATGAGGTGAAGAAAATAAGATTGGCATTCTTTCCCATACTTTTGTAGCAAAGGGACAATGAAAGATAAAAATGAGTTTTTGATTCTGTTAGTTGTTGACACATAGGGTAGGTTGAGGAGTTGGAGACTATGCTACAATGGTGAAGGTTAGCTCCAACAGCTAGAGCCCCATTTATGAACCTCCATAAAAAATATTTGATCTTTGGTGGGAACTTTAGTTTCCAAAGCGGCAAAGCCTCATCCACGAAAACTTAACACCACTGTCTTAAAGTCCCTGACTTCTTAATATTGACAAGGCTACTTTGTATCCAGACCAAACATTGTATTTACCAAAAGAGTGGAAGTGCCATTTCATTTTGTCCATGTCTTTCCTTATTGGCATGTTGAGAATAGCTGCCGTGAGATAACCATTAAAATACCGAAGAACTTCCTCCGACCTCTACATGCAAAGTTGTGTATCAATGAGTTGTCTTACCAATTGGGGTTCATAAAGCTGGCTTCTAGGACCAAATGCCACAAAATGATTGTCTATGGGAATCGATGCATCACCAAAAATCTCAAGAGTTGATTGATTCCAAATTTCTCATCTAGCACCTTGCTTGAGAATCTCTGCCATGTAAAAGACTCATCCATGCCCAAGAAGGATTATGGCCTTTTTGAGTTTTAAGGAAAGATAAGTGAGGCAAATACTTACCTTTATAGATTCGGTATAGTATTAAGGAATGATTAACAACCAACCTCCATCCTTGCTTCGCTAGTAAAGCCATGTTCATTGCGCAGACATCCTTAAAACCAAGTCCACTATCTTGTTTCGGCTTGCACATCCTCTTGCCACTAACATAATGTAGTCCAGAGGCATTAGGACCATTTGACTACCAAAATTTATTAACGATGTGTTGGATGTCATCATAGACCCCATTAGGAAGCTTAAAACATGCCATAGTATAAATTGGAAGGGAAAATAAAACTGACTGAATAAGAGTGGTTTTGCCCACTTTGGAAAGGAATTTGTTCTTCCATCCCTCAACTTTGCTTCTAATTTTTTGAATGATGAAAGTGAAGGTTTCTCTTTTATATCTATTCACGGTG
The DNA here is from genome assembly GCA_029884595.1 of Ormosia semicastrata. NCBI lineage: Eukaryota > Viridiplantae > Streptophyta > Magnoliopsida > Fabales > Fabaceae > Ormosia > Ormosia semicastrata. The sequence continues at coordinate 12,258,220 of JAQQTO010000063.1, read as the reverse complement.
GAGGCAAACCCAAATACACTTGTCATGTGCACCAATATTTCTAACATTCAACTGTTGAGGAAGAGTGTTCTCAACTTACGTTGGAGTATTCTTGGAAAAGAAAATGGTTAATTTATCTAGATTAACTTTCTGACCACTAAAGCTCTCATACCTTTCTAGCAAAGAGGAGATCATGGTGGGAATCCGCTTTGCTAAAAAGGATGAAGTCATCTACGAAGAATAAGGATGTGATTATTGGGCACCTTTCTGTTGATCTTAATATATTTAAATTGGTTATTTCTTTCCAATAGTTGGAGCATGTAGGTAAGGCCTTCACTGTATAAAAGGAAAAGATAGCGAGACAAATGTTCACCTTGTTGAAGACTTCTTGAAGGTTTGAAATTTCCAAAACCCTCTCCACCAACACGAACAGAGTAAGAAACAGAATATAAACATGCCATAGTCAAATACATAAATTTATCAGCAAAGCCAAGCATCTGCATCACATTTCCAATGTAAGACCATTTCATTCGGTTATAAGCCTTACGCATATTTAACTTTAAGGCAAGCTCATAATAGTTTCTATAATTTTTTGACTTCAAGTAATGCATAATTTCATGAGCTATGAGAATATTATCCAAAATATTATCTTGCACTCTGGTTTTGCGAGATAGCCTTACACAATATGGGTTGCAATCAGCCCACGAAGACTTTAGAAAATATTTTATAAATAACAGTGCACAAACTAATAGGGCGCACCAGAGACATATATTGCACGTTCTAAGGTGCGGTTCTTAGGGACCGAGCGGTCGCAATATTGCCGTGCGGGTATGCAATATTGTGTATCGGACATTGCGGTGTGAACGAAAATCGCGTAAAACGGCCGCAGTGTTAGCTAAATTCGATTCCGCTTTCTCACCAAATCAAGCATGTCGAACTCAAAGACGGAAAAGAAAAAGAAGAAGATTCTCAATAATTTCATCAACAAAAGATAAAGGAGAAAACAATCGACAACAAAGTCATCGGCTTTGATTCACGGACTCACCTTTCACAAGCTTTGTTGAAAACTTGAAGACAGAGATCTCTCATTCTCGCTGAAAACCATCTCCACTCGGACCACTCCAGTGCCAATCTCCATCTTCCAGATCTCAGATCACGGACTCGTCTTGCTCCGGCGCTCCGCAGGTGAGCTCATCTCTCCCATCCCAGTTTTAATTTCTGTGTTTACCTGTTTGGTCTCGTACTCTCTTGAAATTTGGGAGGTTGGGGTTGGGGTTGGGCCGTTGGGGTTGGATTTGTGTTATTGTGTGAGATTTGGGAGGCGAGAGGGGGCGGTGGGTGAGAGTGAGACCGTGAGATGCCGAGAGTGATCCGACGAACCGCAGAGGGTGGGTCGCTGGGCGAGAGGGGAAGGTGGTCGTGGACGTGGTCGTGGGAGGCGCGGGCGGTGATCCGCGAACCGAGGGTGGGTCGCGGGTGGATCGGATATGGGAAGCGAGAGAGGAAGAAGGGAAACCTAGAGAGGGGATGAGGGAGGAGAGAGTCTGCGAGACCGAGAGAGGGGATGAGGGAGCCGGACGAGAGCCGGGAGACCGAGAGGGGACGAGGGAGCGGAGGAGCATCCCGCTCCCGCCAACCGCAAGAGTGTGGGAGATTTTGGGAAAATTTTGGGGATTTAGGGCAGAAGCTTTGAGCTTCAGATAGGTGATTGGGTGGGGTTGGGAAAATGGGTTATTTGGGTTAGGTTTGGGGCAGAGAAAGGGGGGAAATTAGGGGGAAATTAGGAAAAAAATTGAGAAAAATAGTGGGGAAAATTGGATAAAAATTGGGGAAGTGAAAAATTGAGGAAAAATTGAGGAAGTGAGAAATTAAATAAAATTGGGAAAATGAGATATTGGAAAAAATTGTGAGAAAATTGAATTTTTTTATAATAGTGTGAAAATTAAATTAAGAATAGTTATAATTAATTAATAGATTATATTAAGAGTTTAAAATTAAAGTTAATTATTGATGAAGTACTAGGAATAGTGATAATTAATTTAATTACTTAATTATTTGTTTAAAAAATATAATTAGTGGTATATATTAAGGGTTTTAACTTTGAAGTTAAAGTTAATTATTGATTGTTAATTGAAGTATTAGTAATAATGATAATTAAGTTAATTATTGATAATTGTTATAATTTATTTTTATAAACAGTATTATAAAATTTAAACAATGCCGCCAAGAGAAGAATTTCCTACAGGAAGATTGGAGGGTGCTCCATGATGATATTGGATGGCATTTCTAACAGTTGTACTTGGAAATCGAAACAACATCACATGTAAACTTTGTGGAAAAGTAATAAAGGGTGGCATTACAAGATTGAAGCAACACATAGCATATTATAAAGGGCAAGTAGCAGTTGTCCTAGAGTCAACACATTTGTCGAGAGAATATGATGAAACTCTCATGGATGGGAAAGCAAAAAAAATGATTCTAAAAAAGAAAAGAAGAATTTGAAGAAGGCTTAGGGTAAATGTTGAAGAGGAAGACATGGAAGACCATATTAATGAACAAATCAAAGAAGCTAGCACAGGAGAGCATTAGATCACAACATGAATGGGAAGACAAACAACAATTCAGGGCAACAAATAGGGGGATCGGGAATATATATGAAGAAGGTGGAAGCTCTCATGCGAGTGTTAGTGAAGTCGAAGGCCACAAGATATTTCTCGCTTTGAGGTCTACAGATGTTAATCTTGTGAGAAGTAAAAGTGTGAAGCAACCAAAGTTACTTGGTGGTTGGATGAAAACACTAAGAAAAATGCTTGGAGCAAATTGCAGGTTCTTAATTTATGAGCGTTTGCCTATGAATTTAGCTGATTCTCCTTGGTTGCATGCTTTGATTGTTGAAGCAGCTGAAGTAGGCAAAGGAGTTAAGTGTCCAACTCTATGAAGTTTCAGATGTGTATCTGGAAGTTGAATATAAAAAATGCAAGAATGGATAAATACACTAAAGGGTACCTGGAAAGAAAGAGGAGTCACAATAATGTGTGATGGTTGACCGATAGTATAAACCATACACATTATGAATTTTCTTGTTTATCTTTACTATATTTTCCTAAAATCTATTGATGCTTCGGTGTTGATACTAGAAATACTGATTATTACTTCCAGTTGCTTGACAAAGTTGTAGATGAAGTTGGAGAAGAATATGTAGTCCAAGTGGTTATAGATAATGAAAAAGCACTAAAAGCAAATTTGGAAAAAATTGATGGAAAAGACCACATCTCAGATTGTTCATGCATGCACTAACATTGGATCTTTGCTTGGAGGATATAGGGAAAAAGCAAAATGTGAAGAAACTATTGAATGATGCAAAGACAGTGACAACTTTCATCTATAACCACATATGACAGTAAATTTGATGAAGAAATATACTGGAGGTAGAGAAATTGTCCGTCCTGGCATAACTCGATTTGCAACACAGTTCTTGCAGCTTCAAGCTATTATGAAGCAAAAGCAAGGTTTAAGAAACATGTTCAACTCAGAAGAATTTAGAAGATCTAAGTTTGGGAAAGAGAAAAAAGGACCAGCATTTGAAGCAAGAAAAATAGTTTTGAGCAATGAATTCGAGTAAAGTTGTTGATCTACTGAAAGTATTTGAACCTATTGTAAAAGTCTTAAGGCTGGTCGACGGTGACGTGAAGCCAACAATGGGTTTTCTTTATGAAGCCATAGATTGAGCCAAACAATCTATCCAACAAAATTCTAGATATCATACAAGATATAATGAAATAATAGACCAGCGCTGGAGATTCATGCATTCTGATCTTCATTCTGGTAGTCACGTCAATAATTGATATAATTTATAGTTTTTTGTTTTAATATAAACTTTTACTCTCGTGCCTTTATGTATAATAATTGATTAATTTTTTTAGGTTATTTTCTTAACCCACAATTTCAATATGGAGTTGAACATGGATCCGATGTTTATAAAGAAACTTTTGATGGAACCAAGATGGCCATCATCAAATTAGAAAGAAACATAGATGATCAAATTAAAGCTTTGAATCAAAGGTTAGTAAATAATGTTTATATTTAAATCTTATAAAATTATAATTAAATATTATATATTTACTTATTAACATATTATATTGTGTTATACAATTGATGATTTTTAGGAAAAAATGTGAATCATTTGGCACACCACAAGCTCAAAAAGCTTGGGCTAGAATGAATCCAGGTAAAATATTTTTTTTCTCTTTTTTGTACAAGTAAATCTATTTAAAATTTATTTATACTTTATATGACAAATAATTATTCATTATGTTTGGTCATTTAAATAGCTGAATGGTGGCTGATATTTGGATCATGTGCTCCTGAACTTCAACGTGTGGCAATAAAAGTTCTTAGTCAAACAACTTCAGCTACAAATTGTGAGAGAAATTAGAGCACATTCCGCTACATTCACACAAAGACAAGGAATAGACTCAAGTACAAAAAGCTACAAAAACTTGTCTTCACATATTACAATATGAAGCTGAAAATGAGACATGAAGAAAGGAGAAGTCAAGAAGAAATTGAAGCTAATTTCAATCCAATTAATCTTGACTACATATTTCAAGAAGAAGATCCATTATCTCCTTGGATTGAAGAAAGGGAAGGCCCTATTAGATGGAATACAAAATTCAGAATGGTTGCCTAGAATTGATACCGATGATGAAGATATGGAAGTTAGGTGATGATGATGATGCAGTTCGATGAAAATAGTGGTGGTTTAAGTCCTCCTAGTAACAACAAGTGGTAATGGTGGTGCTTTGATGCGAAGTTTGAAAAAAGTGATGATAATGATGAAGAGGATGATGAATATAGGCAAAATGATCCATATCGAGATTCCATATAATCGTCGTGACAAAAGCCTAATGATTGATATGACTACATCTAGGCCAGATATGGTTCCTTCTGATCATTCATTTGGTGATAGCAGAAGAGGTGGATCACAATCTAGTAGAGAAAGAAGGCAACAAAATGTTACACTAGAAGATTCTTCCTCTTCAAGCATTGCACAAAGTTTTGGTGACTTTGGTCTTGGTGAATCATCTCGAGTAGTCGGGGGTATTATCCACCATCTTATCGATCCTTACTTCGATTATATGATCAATATACTTGGTAGTAATCAACCTCCACCATACCACCAATCTTCAATGAACTATCAAGATTCTTATCATCAACAATCAAGTAGTGAATTTTTTGATTATGTCTTTGGACAAGGAGACATGCAAGGTGATAGCCAAAATGAAAGTGGAGGTTATGATCATCCACGCCATTCTACCATGTGGTAATAATTATCATGTAAGTTCTATTTATATTGTCTTTGAGTTTTTAATTTATTTATTTATTTACTTACTTATTTATTATTTTAAATTTAATAATTTACTTTATTATTTTCTTTTTTAAGTGAGATTTAGTTTATTATTTGTGAGTTGCTAGTAAAAAGAATTCTTATAATACTTATAAATATTTAAGATATTAATTATGAGTTTATATCATGTTTTCTTTTGCAGTGAAATCATGCATCTTAATAGTAGCATTGTTCCTTGCATAATTGGTGATGTGATTAAAGTTGCGGTAATTATTTTCTTCTAACGAGTTAATTTTTTTTATCAATGACTCGAGTGTAAAAAATATGACATGTGAAATTTATTTGAAACTTATTTAAGTTGATATATTATTTAGTTTTTTACTCTCTTATATTTATATATGCCCAAATAAAATTTTAAAAGACTTATTAATAATTATTATAACAATAATTATGTTATTTTGGTTATAAATTCAATTTCGGTTATTCTTTAAAATAGTACAAAATCTTATCAAATGAGTAAAAACTTATAAAACATTATAAATAAAGAAATATGAATAATTATAATAATTATAGATTTTTTTTTTTACATTTTGTGCAAGTTTTTAAAAAATCACACCGCAATAACCGCAATCCGCATCGCATGAGCCGCATACCCGTAATCGCAGAATCGCAACAACCTTAATGCAACCGTGACCGCAACCGCAATTTAAAACCATGATTGCATGTTTAAGGTCTTAGGGATGAGGGCTAAAATTGTATGATTAATATTGTGTAAGATCTTAGCATTCCAAAAGAAACTTGCTACAGCTAAATGGATATTGCCACCTACAATGTCCCAATAATTTCTGAAAAAAGAGGCTACTGAATCCATCATCACCCAGTGCATTATTAGTGTCAATATCAAAGGCAACTTGCTTGACTTCTTCTTTAAGCAGGGGACGAGTGAGCCATCTATTCATTCTCCCATTGATATTTTTTAGCAGACCCTCCAGGAAACTCTCGCAAGAAATGGTAGCCATGGATTGGAAGTGATGCGGACAAATCAAATGGCAACGAATTTCCATGATCCAACAACCATGCATGAACCTTTAGCAGACCCAGTTCACCTTCAGTAGCCTCTCCAATGCATCAAGCCACTATTCTTGACCTTAAACCACCTAACCATTATTATTGACAAATCTCTATTTTCACAACTTGCATTCCTATTTATTTCCAGTTGTTTTACAGCTGTTATTAGATGCAAATTGTCCTATAGGATTAATATAAATAGGGTCAACCTCTCTTTGTATTCTCATCAATGAATTGAAGTAAGTTTCGAGTATTTGAGAGTTTTTCTTTGGCTTCTGAGCCATTTTGGCATCAGAGCAAGTTTTCATATCTTCAATGTTGAGTTTGAGTGAAGAGAGTATCCAAAATTGGTCTGAGTTTTGAATTTTCCATGGGTGTTTGGTGCAACAACCACTGGCCCCCTTCGAAACCACCATTTAGAGTAATTTTCTCAAAAAACCAACACTGTCATTGGGTTCAGGAGGTCCAAAAACCTCCTGATATCAATTTTCATGGCCAACATAGGCCTCACACATTGTCACGCGCCTTCCCCGAAGGCCCACGCACCGCCCAAGCGCCACCGCTGCACCGCACGCCCCGCCACACGCTTGACGAAGGAAGAAGACGACCACGTCATCTTGCCACGTCAGCCTTGACCTGTCCAGTCAGCAACACGTCAGCAGCCCAGTCACCAGAAAGTTTCTAAAATTATAATTTAATCCCTTAACTTTTCAAAATTTTAGATAAATATTTATAATTTTACCCCTATACTTTCTTAAATTACAATTTGGCCCTTAATCTTTAAAAATAGTAGTTTGACCCCCTGATCTTTCCTATATTCCTATTTCCACCTCAGATTTACAAACTTGCCTCAAAATCTTTTGTAAGGTGCCGGATTCATTAGAAAATTCTTAATATGCTATGTGGTTGTAGTATCATCTGATCTTCCACATAAAAAAAGAATTATTCTTGTTATTGGAAAAAAATTGAGGTAGTGTAAAAGTGCATGTCTAGGAAAGTTCTGGATAGGAAAGACTTGGTATTTAAGTGTGTCCATTAATGACCTACCTTTCTTTCCTGGGAACTCACTTGGTGCGCTGTTTACAAACTATGGTCACTGTTCTAGTTGCACAGTACTTTAACAATTTTTAACTCACAAAATGCCTCCAAGAAGATAGCATTTACATGAAATTGAAATGGAAGAATTGAGGAGACAAATCCAATAGTTACAGGAAACTGTAAATGCCTAGCAAGCCCTGTTAGAAGCACAACACATACGATCAGACAATGACAAATCCAGTAGTGATTCATCATCGTTTAGAAGTTGTCATCCACAAAGGCAATCGTTTAGAGACAACAACATCAAGGTTGAAATTCCATATTTTGAAGGGAAACTCTAACCAGATGAGTTCGTTGATTGGCTTCAAACTGTTGAGCGAGTATTCGAGTACAAAGAGATACCAGAAGAAAAGAAAGTAAAGATCATTGCTGTGAAGTTAAAGAAACACGCTTCCATACGGTGGGAGAATCTTAAAAAGAAGCATGAACGTGAAGGGAAAAGCAAGATTAAGACATGGGAAAAAATGCGTCGTGAACTAACCCGTAAGTTCTTGCCTACTCATTATTATCAAGATAATTTTATTCAACTACAGAATCTTCGACAGAAGAACTTTCCTGTAGAAGAATACACTAGAGAATTTGAGAAGTTGATGATGAAGTACAACATCCACGAAAGGGAGGAGCAAACAATAGTTCGTTACCTTAGAGGATTAAACACTGATATTGCCCATCCAGTTTAGCTCCAACAATACTGGTCCCTAGACGATGTCATCCGTCTAGCCATTCGAGTAGAGAAACAATTACCCAAAAGGTCTTCTTACAAAACTTTTTCCCCCAATGAAAATTCTTCTTATACCCGCAAAACACCAATCGATTAACCCAGTACTTCAAACAAACCTCCTTCTAAGACCACCATAGAGAATAAACCTAGAACCCCCAAATGTTTCAAATGTCAAGGATTTGGACATATAGCCTCAAACTGTCCAACCCGAAGAGCCATAACCATCATCAAAGGAGAAGCGTATGAAGTATTTGAAGAAGAAGAAACTCAAGAAGAACCTAAAGAAAAAGATGAGGTAGAGCCAGTGTATGATGAAGAGCTCACCACTGCTGATCATGGTGAATCACTAGTGATTAGGAGAAGCCTACACACAATGTCAACAAAGGAAGAGCCTTGGCTAAGGCAAAATATTTTCCATACCCGTTGCGCCACTACAGGAAAGGTTTGTGATGTTATCATTAACAATGAAAGCTATGAGAATGTGGTGTCAAACTACATGGTGGAGAAATTGGAGCTGCCTACATAAAATCATCCACATCCATACAAATTACAGTGGCTCAACAAAGGTAGTGAAGTGAGAGTTACTAAATGCTGCCTTGTGACCTTTTCCATTAGTCAAAAGTATCAAGATAAGGTATGGTGTGATGTTATTCCCATGGATGCATGTCACCTTCTCCTTGGGAGACCCTGACAATATGATCGTTGTGTCTTATATGACGGTTATGTCAACACTTACTCTTTTGTCAAAGATGGAGTAAAAGTCAGGTTAACTCCTTTACCACCAAGTGAACTTAATGAAAGAAAGAAGGAATCCAGACCATTAGTATCTTTAGTAACAAAAGAACAATTCAAGGCGACTGCAGAGGAAGTCCAAACCATGAGCTTTGTTCTACTGTTCGATTCAAACGAAGAAACAGTTCTTCCAGTAGAAATTAAACACCTGCTCACTGAATTCCCAAATGTTGTACTAATAGAAAATTTTGTATGGACTGCCACCAATGTGAGACATTGCCATTGACTTTATTCCTGGAGCTATCATTCCTAATAGACCAGCTTACAGAATGAATCCACATGAGCATGCTGAAATCCAATGTCAAGTTAATGAACTATTGAAGAAAGGGTTGATATAAGAAAGCGTTAGCCCTTGTGTTGTTCCTGCAATTTTAGTACCCAAGAAGGATGGAAGTTGGAGAATGGTGTTGATAGTCGAGCTGTTAACAAGATTACCATCAAGTATCGGTTTTTGATACACAAGCTTGATGATTTGCTAGATCAGCTGCATGGTGCCGCCATCTTTTCCAAGATTGATCTTCGTAGCGGATACCATCAGATCAGGCTTAGGCTAGGAGATGAATGGAAAACTACTTTTAAAACCAGAGATGACCTATATGAGTGGACTATGATGCCCTTTGGGTTATCCAATGCCCCTAGTACATTCATGCGCCTGATGAATCAGGTACTTCGACCTTTCATTGGCAGATTTGTAGTCGTCTACTTTGACGATATCTTGATCTACAACAGAGGCAAAGAGGAACACTTAGAGCACCTTCAATAAGTGCTACAGACTATTCATGAACAAAAATTCTATGCTAATATGAAGAAATGCTATTTCTTAACCAGTGAAGTTACTTTTCTGGGTTATATCATCACTGCTGAAGGTATTCGAGTTGACCAAAGCAAAGCCGAAGCCATCAATAGCTGGCCTATCCCAAAATCTATCCATGATATAAGGAGTTTCGATGGATTAGCTTCATTTTATAGAAGGTTAATCTCTGTTGCTGCCGTACTCACAGATTGCATAAAGGGAGACAAGTTCCAATGGATAGAGCAAGCACAGAAAAGTTTTGAGGAGCTGGAAAAACGTTTGATTGAAGTACCTGTGTTAGCCCTTCCAAACTTTGACCAAGTGTTCTAAGTCAGCTGTGATGCTTCCAACACTGGCATTTGACGTGTGGATAAAATACACACATCCTGCGCATGATTTGAGGTGGATTTAGGTGTGTTTTGATTGATTTATGTTAGAATTTATGCCACATTTAATCTAATTATCCTTGATATCTCATGATTGGTCTTTCTCTATGCTTTTAGGTCCAAAAGAGGTGTTTTGACATGGCTCTATGAAGCTTTGGATGGATTCATTACAATGGAGTTGAGCTTAGAATTTATAAGGCCAAGGTTCACGAAGTTTTTGACCTTTACGCAATAAAATGAGCATAACTTGAGTTACAGAAGTCAAAACGAGATGATTCTAGTGGCACTAGAAAGCTAAGAAAAATATATACAACTTTTATGAAGATCATTTCTCCAAAAAATGACATTTTGAGTGATTAAAGAGTTAGACACGGTCATGTCTAACTTAGAAAATGCTTCTGACATGCTCACAGGGCCCTGTCTAACTTCAATGAAGCTTCTGTGTAGGAGACACGGCCGTGTATCTTGGAGACACGGTCATGTGACCCCTGAACGTACAAATTACGCTATTTTTAAAGTTCACACGGCTGTGTTGAAGGGAGGCACGACCGTGTGAGGCATCTTGACGTGAAAATTAAGCTGTTTTGCTCCCAAATCATTATAAATAGGGCAAAAACACCAAACCTAAGGATACTCTTCGCTAGAGACTTGTGTGATGACAGGTTTTGAGAGGAGAAGCGCAAGCATTCAAAGTTGAAGGCTTTGAAGGCAAGAACAAGACTTTTTGAAGATCAACTATTGGAGTTCTTTTCTCCATCTCTATCTTCCGATATTTTTTTTTGTTCATCAATCATGGTTGTTTCTTTAATCCCTGTTCTTGTTTGTGTTACGATGGCCATGAGCGGCTAAACTCATTTTTCTAGGATTGGGATGAAACTCTCTATTTCTCTATTATGAATTGTTAATTTGATTCTTTGTTAATGAAATTATTGTTCTTGATTCATTCTTTACATGATGTTAGGCTTTAGGTGAAGGATCGAAAGATGAAATCTAATTGCTTGATAATTCAAGAATTGAACTTAAAAATTGAGACCTAAACATAGGCTTAAATCCTTCGAGGGGTAAACGATTGTCATGAATCTTAATGGGTTGGAACTTGGATTAATTGCCATGAGAATGGAGTTAGTGAAGTTTTAGCATGTTTTTAGTGCCAAGAAATTGAGCTTTAAATAATTTAGGACAAATCACCTTCAAGAACATAATTGAACATTAAAAAAGATAAGATTACAATTTATCGTAGGGGGTAGTGTAGTGGATTCCAAATCCTAGAGCTTTAAATCCTTGTTAAATCTCATCTTTTCTAGTTTCAATTATTTACTTTATTGCTTTGTTTTTCGTATTACTTTTAATTGAACATTCTCTATCGATTTTATTATCTTAAAAAATCAAAATAGCCACAAGAGTTAGTAATCAATCGATCCTCGTGAGAACGATCTTTATTTACTACTTGTACGATCTGTGCGTTTGCGAAAAATCCACAAGAAGTTTTTGGTGCCATTGCCAGGGATCGTGTTGACATTAACACGAGCGGCAATTTGGTTGATTTAAGCAATTTTTAATTTTATTTTATTTCTATTTTTTATCTTATTTTATTTTAACTTTCTTTTATTTTTCTTTGAATTTTCAGGTGTTATTTCTTTCCTATGCGTAGAACGAGGAGTCAAGGAGATCTTATTATCCCTGTTGATCTTGAAATTGAGAGGACACATCGTAATATTAGAAGAGAAAGAAGAACACAGGGATTTGAGGAAGACAACATGGCAGACAACGCTAACTAAGTCGCCAATCCAGAGCGAAGGTTGAGGGATTATGGAACTCCCAATGCTAATGCTCATCAGTCTTCCATTGTTAGACCACTGATAGAAGCTAACAACTTCGAGATTAAGATGTCACTGATTCAAATGGTCTAACAAATGCAATTCAGCAGGTTACCAACCGAAGACCCGAATCAACATTTGGACGATTTCTTGGAACTATGTGACACAATCAAGATCAATGGGGTTTCAACAGATGCTATAAAGATCAGAATTTTTCCCTTTTCTCTTAGGGAGAAAGCAAAGAAATGGATTCACTCAGAAGCCCCAAATTCACTTACCACTTAGGCTTTGATGGAGCAAGCCTTCTTGAATAAATACTACCTAATTGGGAAGACAATTAAGCTCCATCAAGACATCACTACCTTCTCTAAAAAAGATGACGAGTCTCTTTATGAAGCATGGGAGAGGTATAGTGATCTCATTCGTCAATGTCCACATCATGGCTTATAAGATTTTGTGGTCATCCAAATATTCTATGATGGGTTGACTTTCTCTACAAACGCAGCTCTTGATGTCGCAGCTGGAGGTGCTTTGATGGCCAAGACTCCAATAGAGGCAAAAGGTTTGATCAATGAAGTGGCTTCGAATATATATATGTGTGGCCAAGTGATATATCCTCTTCGAAGAAACAAACAAGAATGATAGGACTTGATGTCATTACTATGCTGAATGCCAAATTTGATGCTTTGACCAAGTCACTTGAGAAGCTGAATGTCAATGCCGTCGCTACCCCTACGATAACTTGTGACACATGTGGAGGAAGGCATTTGACTTCAGAATGTAATTCAGTGGAGACTTATTCTCAAGACCCGTCTTTGGAGCAAGTGAGTAATGTGCAAAATGGCAATTTCAAAGCTCAAGGTAACCCCTTCTCCAACACGTACAATCCAGGATGGAGAAACCACCCTATTTCTCCTATGGTAACCAACAAAACCAAGGGGTTCCATCCAACAATAGACCTCCACTCAGATTCCAACAATCTCAACAAGCTTTTCAAGGTGCAAAGTCTAATTTAGAAGCTCTTATGGAGACTTTTATAGTCACACAGAAAGAGCAAAATCAAGTCATTCAAGCTCAAGTGCAACAACATGGGGAGTCCATCAAGCAAATCCATACTCGCCTAGATCAAATGACCAATCACTCTAAGATGCTTGAAACTCAAATAGCCTAACAAGCAAGTTTGTTCAACATGGTTCAAAGGGGAAACCCAAGTCAACTGGAGACTAATCCGAGGGAGCAAGTTCTAGCAATCTCACTGAGGAGTGGTAAGCAACTTGAAGGCCCCATAAGGGAAAAAAGGCTTGAAGAAAAGGGAACCCATGAAGAGGAAGAGAAGCATGAGAAGAGCAATGATAAAGAAGGAGATGCGAAAACACTAAAAAGTATGTTCCTCCACCAGCATATATTCCACCTTTGCCCTTCCCTCAAAAGTATCAAAGAGCGAAGGTTAATCATCAATTTGGAAAAATTTTTGAGGTACTTAGGAAGCTTTACATTAATATTCCTTTTATGGAAGTTCTCTCTCAAATGCCCTCTTATGCTAAGTTTTTGAAAGAGATTCTTTCTAATAAGAGGAAGCTTGAGGACTATGAAACTGTTGCTTTGACTGAAGAATGTAGTGCTATAATTCAGAATAAGCTTCCTCCTAAGCTTAAGGATCCGGGTAGCTTTTCAATTCTATGCTTAATTGGAAACATGAATATTAACAAGACTTTGTGTGATCTTGGGGCAAGTGTGAGTTTGATGCCATGTTCTGTGTATGAGAAACTTGATATTGGGAAGCTCAAACTAACCACCATCTCTCTTTAATTGGCAGATAGGTCAATCAAACGTCCTATTGGCATATTAGAGAATGTACCAGTGAAGGTGGGAAAGTTTTACATGTCAGTCGATTTTGTCATGCTTGAGATGGAAGTAGATGTTCAGATCCCAATCATACTTGGGCATCTATTCCTCGCCACTGGCAGAGCCATAATTGATGTCCATCAAGGGAAGTTGACCTTACGATTAAATGATGAGGAAATAATTTTTCGTGTTTTTTGATTTTGATAAAAATCTTAGTTCCTTTGATTCATGTAATCGCATAAATGCCCCTGATGTTGTGGATAGTCCTGTGCTTTCATATATGCAAGAATCAATGATTGAATATAAGTTAGAGGAGACCTTGCCTAAGGCTGTCACCGATTTTGAGAATACCAAGCTCTACAAGAAGAGATAAAAGAAGCGGCATGACATGGGTAATAAGCAGCGTGGGTTCAAGCTTGGAGATAAAGTTCTTGTCGATAACTCACTTCTACGTTTCGTTCCTGGTAAATTATAGTCAAAGTGGTCTGGACCATATGAAATTGTACGAGTCTTATCGTACAAAGTGCTTGAGGTGAAGAAACAAGGCCAAAAGACATTCTTGGTTAATGGTCAGAGAGTGAAACATTATGAAGAAGGAGTGGCGATTGAGCACCACTCCATTGACATCACCTAAGTATGGAACTAGCCCATAGTCAAGCTAATGACTATAACTTAGTGTTTCTTAGGAGGCAACCTAAATTTTCTCACTTTTTCTTTACTCTCTTATTTTTTTTTTGTTCTTATTTTGTTATTACTTATTTTATTAATTATCATTTTTCTATTTTTTTTCATAGATAGCTATTGTTGAGTCGACTTAGGTGCCTCCCGAGTTCGAGCCTTTATAGGGGATGTATATAGTTGTCGGCTGCCAAAAAGATTTTTCTTTTTTTTCACTTAATTTTTTTTTTGTTCTTATATTTTGTTTTTTAGTTTTTACTTTTTTATGCAATTTTTGGGATTATGAGACCGCTCAATTTGACCAACTATTTGCTTATGACTACACGCCTCTCTCCGGGTCCCCTCTCCCATCACCTTGTGATCTTGTATTTCCATTTTCAGGGAAGTTTTGTTGTCCTTTGTTCTATTATTTTTCCTATCTAAACATTGAGGATAATGTTTATTTTAAGTGTGGGGGGGAGTACTCTTAAATTTGATAAATTTTTTTGTAAAAATCAATGAACACTTGAGTATTATTGGTAATCAAGCAAGAATTATGTATTAATTTCTTGATTATTTCTAAGCTGATAGAGATTTGTTTTAAAGGGGAATCCACTACTCATGAACTGATTTTGTGTAAGGCAATTTTTTTTCAATTGTGTATTAAAATATTTAGCATCTTATTTGGAAATTAGTCATGTCTGCTTGTATTTGATTTCTTTATTAACTTAGTCAGAAAGTGAGTTTTGAGCTTTAATGTATAAATTTTTCATAAACAAAATTCTATTTTTCCTTATGGAGTGAGATTTCTCTTGATTAATGTGCGCTAGAACTTATTTTGATATCTTATTGAGACTTTAATGATTTATATACATACTTGAACATGATTAAGGTAATTAGGCTTAATTCTTTCTTGATTTCCAGAGTTGCATTTGATAAAATAATCCTTTAGTTATCCCATTTGAGCCTGACATTGATTTCTTTGGATACTTATTTGAATAATTAGGTTGGATTCTTTGGAGCAATTGATGTGTTAATTGAAAAGTCATTAAGGATTGTTTCTATCTTCAAGGGATGAAAAAGAAAAAAAATGAAAAAGAAAATATAAAAAAATGGAGAAGGAAAAAAGAAATAAAGAAAAAAAAAAGAAATAAAGATTGTGGTGAAGAATAATGAGAATATTTGGTTGAAAGTGAGAATTGGTTATATTGTTGTGCATTATGTTCTATTGTTCATCTTTTTAGCCTGATTTTGTTTTGTATCGATTTATCCATGAACATTCTTTACCATTTTTTTTTATCTTTTTCCTACCTTTCATTATACCCTTGGCCCCGTTACAACTAGAGAAAGTCCTTTTAATTCTTATTATGTATGTGAACTTAGAAGTGGGGATGAGATTCATAACCAAGCCTATGATATTACATATTTCAAGAAAAATTTGAGTGATCTCTTTGTCCTTAAACACTTGAGCGATGGAAAGATGAGTGATATCAAATGATTGTTAAAGAGAAAATGTGCAAGTTAGACTCAAGCCTCTAATTGTATTAAATGCTAAACTATTTTGCTTAATTGGATTTGACTGCTGAGCTTGATTAGATTTTTAAATTGTAAAATTTTTCTTGATTCATGTTTCTTGATGTTCAGTTTAATCTTGATTTTAATTCATATTCTTTGCTTGAGGACAAACAAAGTTCAAGTGTGGAAGAATTTGATGTGTAGATAAAATACACACATCATGTGCTTGATTTGAGGTAGATTTAGGTGTGCTTTGATTAATTTATGTTAGAATTTATGCCACATTTAATCTAATTATCTTTGGTATCTCATGATTGGTCTTTCTCTATGTTTTTAGGTCCAAAAGAGGTGTGTTGACATGGTTCTATGAAGTTTTGGATGGATTCATTGCAATGGAGTTGAGCTCAGAATTTATATGGCTAAGATTCGTGGAGTTTTTGACATTTTTGCAATAAAATGAGCATAACTTGAACTATAGAAGTCGAAACGAGGTGATTCTAGTTTCATTGGAAAGCTAAGAAAAAGATCTAAAACTTTTATGAAGATCACCTCTCTAAAAAATGATGTTTTGAGTGATTAAAGAGTTAGACACAGTTGTGTCTAACTTGGAAAATGCTTCTGTCAAGCTCACATGGCCTTGTCTAACTTCAATGAAGCTTATGTGTGGGAGACACAGCCATGTATCTTAGAGACACGGTCGTGTAACCCCTGAACGTACAAATTATTAGTGCTGTTTTAAGTCCAGAAGGTCATCCTATAGCATTCTTCAGTGAAAAGCTCAACAATGGTAAACTCAAGTACTCTACTTATGATAAGGAGTTCTATGCCATTGTTTGTGCCCTACAACATTGAAGTCATTACTTGTTGAATAAGGAATTTATTCTTTATTCTGATCATGAAACCCTCAAGCACTTGAACTCTCAACAAAAGATCAATTGCAGACATGCCGCTTGGAGTGAGTTCCTACAGCCTTATCCATTCTTACTTAAGCATAAGGTGAGAGTTCAAAATGTTGTTGCTGATGCCCTCAGTAGGTGTCATACGCTACTTTCTACTCTCTACATAAAAGTCGTTGGCTTTGAGACTATCAAGGAGCTATACCAAGATGTTCCTGATTTCCAAAAGTTTTGGAATGCCACTGAATTATAATCCTCTCAAGACTATTACAGGCATGAGGGATTTTTGTTCAAAGGCTTTATGCATTCCTCAGTGCTCACTACGAGAAGCCATTATTTGGGAAGCCCACTATAGAGGATTAGCAGGTCATTTTGGATGAGATAAAACTGTGGCTTTAGTGAAAGAGAATTTCTATTGGCCAAGGCTTGAAAGAGATGTTAACAGACATATTCAAAGAAACAGAATTCAAGATATAAAGCTCAGCGTGACAAGCACCAAAGACAACAAATTTTTAAAGTGGGGGATTTGGTATGGATACATTTACAGAAAGAACGATTTCCAAATCAACCAAATGCCAAGTTATCCCCTAGAGCTGATGGTCCATTCAGAATAATGAAAAAAATCAACGATAATGCTTACAAGGTACTACTGGGAACCTATGGCGTTTCTGCAACCTTCAATGTCACCGATCTTTTGCCATACTTGGACGATGAAACATAACTTAACTCAAGAACGAGTTCTGTCTAACCCGGGGAGGATGATATAGACAAATCAAATGGCAACTGATTTCTATGATCCAACAACCATGCATGAACCTCCAGCAGACCCAGCTCACCTTAAGCAGTTTCTCCAATGCATCAAGCCACTATTCTTGACCTTAAACCACCTACCCACTATTATTGACAAATCTCTATTTTTACAACTTACATTCCAATTTATTTCTAGTTGTGTTATAGCTGGTATCAGCTGCAAATTAGCCTATAGGATTAGTATAAATAGGGCTAACCTCTCTTTGTATTCTCATCAATGAATTAAAGTAAATTTTGAATATTTGAGAGTTTTTATTTGGATTCTGAGCCAGGAAGATATTCTGAAAGTAATCAATTGCTACCTTTGCCACATCTTCTCTACCTTCTTTCCAAGTACCATTTGCATCCTTTATTTTAAAAATTACATTTTGCTGTTTTCTTTGGATGACTCTAGTGTGGAAGAATTTGGTGTTTTGGTCACCTTCTTGAAGCCACCGAATTCTAGACTTTTGTTCCCATAGGCCTTTTCTTGAAGAATACCAATCTTGAGATGGCCTTCCAAATTTTTGAGCAGTGTTCTATCAAGAAGGTGTTTGGAATTAGTTAAAGATTTAATTTCATGCTTCAATTCATTGATCTTGGTCTGAGAATTGGTAGAGCTTCGAAGGTTCCATTGAACAAGAGCATGTCTTTTATCTTTAAGTTTGTAAAATACTTGGTATTAACAATTACCTTGGCAATGTTGGTCCCACACATCTTTGATCATATTTCTAACCTCTTCTTTTTGAATCCATTGAGCATCAAAATAGAACATGCACTTTGGCTTAGCCTCACCATCACAGGACGACAATATGGGTCTATGGTCACTACCTAAAACATCAAGATGTGAAACCTTATGGTTGGGAAAGGTTTGCATCTAGTCCGAATTAGCAATAAATTGATCCAAAAGTTTATGAATGTTGCCTCTGCAATCCTATCTATTATTCCATGTAAATGGGTGTCCAACAACGATAAATTCTAATAGTCCCCCTCTATATATAAGATGGTGTAAGTCGTCTCCCATAGATAATAAGTATTTAGCTCCTCCATTTTGTCCACATTATAACATTAAAATCACCTCCAACAAGGATGGCCCTTTCACAACGATCCACAATACCAATGATCCGATCAAATTGTTGAATACACGAGTTTTTTCTTATAATGCACATGAACCCTTATAAAATGCCATTGTTGAGAAAGTATGTCAGATACGCAACTAATGTGAATGAAGAATGACTCATGGCCCTCCACACGCTAATTGCATTGTATCTTAGAAACAAATAACAAACCTCTTGCTGCCCCCATTGGTTCAACCATATGGATGATAAAGAAACCATAGGATCTAACAATATGGCCAATTTTAGCAAAGGGGTTTTTGATCTCCATCACAAACAAACAATCAGGTGCATGATCCTTGCAAATTCTTCTAAGATGGTGAATCGTGATAGGATTCCCCAAGCCTTGACAGTTCCACGACAAAATCCATATAGTAAATAAATGAGACTAGAATCACAGGATCTAGAAGAGCTCCTACACAGGAGAGGAGGGCCATTAATCGAATGAAGCTGTATACAGTGATGGCGGCTACAAACCCTAGTAATGCCCTAACCCTAGCAGAAAGTTTTTCGAGCTTAGTTACCAATGTCTAATATTTTAATGTTAAGATATATTATGACGACATATTAAAAAAGTCTTATGAGGATAAACCTTGAAGATAAGAGATGTCTATACATTACATCATATACTCTTATGTTACTAACATAAGACGATTATATTATAAGAGAGTAAGACATAAGCAATTATAACTGGAAACACATTTATTTATGTAAGGTATACTAATTTTATTTTTGTGTTTTCCTCTTTTATGAGATGACACTCTTATTTTAGCTAGTAATATGAGAGAATCTTGATTGATTCTAATATATTTTCATTATGACCACAGTTTTGGTTAAACTCCACCTGGCCCTATCAGTAGCTGAACTTGGATGAAAATATTAGAGGAACAAAATTTATTATAAACATCAATTTTAAACCACAAGAAAAATAAAATCAACAATAATATTCTTACCATAAATAGTATATACACATCTTTTCACACCCTTTTTAATACCATTCATTATACTTACTTTTTCCTATCACATTCTCTCACTTAATCACATCCACTCAAAAAGGTGTGGAAAATGGTGTTTTATATAAAATGATGTAAGACAATCATTTTTGAAATAAAATTACCCTCAACACTACACAGAATCCAACAACTAGTGATGGGTAAACTGCACTGCCATCGGTAATAATTTAATGACAATCATTGCGGCGGTTCTCATAATTGTCACAGTTAAAATACTTTGGGGCGGTTATCATATTGAACCACCACAGTATGCAAAGCATTTTTTGGCGCTGAGCTTTCCTTTATTCCCTCTAATAACTCTCAAATTTCCCATTCCCTCTAACCCCCAAATTTTCCAAACCATGCAAACTCATCGTCATACCTCCATTCAACCATATCACATTGAAGACACAACCAGGCAGAGTTCAACAAAAATCACACCTCCATTCAACCAAAATCCAGAAAAATAACAACAAACAAAATCCCATTTTTCCTTTCAAACCTAGCTCCGGAACCCGCGAATCCCAGTCGTTGAAACCCCTTAATCTATCGTGTTCACCACCATCGCTTCCTCTCGCAGTCACTTATGATGTAGATCCAAACGACCCATAGCCATGACCCATTCGTCCCTGCCATGTCCGCTCCACCACGAGCCAACCTCCATCTCAGATCTTAACACCCACAATAACCTAGACATGGTGTAGATCCAAACGACCAGGCAAAGTTCTTCTCTTTGTCTAGCTCGTGGCTCATGACGCTCTTAGTTCATCGTTTGTCAAGTATGGTGACTCTTAGCGGGTTTGGGGCAGAGGCATATGGTTTTGGTTTGGGTTTGGGTTTGTGCTTGGGGGTAGAGGCGTGGGGTAATGGCTTGGGTTTGGTGTCTGGCTTGCTTTCTATTCCACTTATTTCTGCTAGTGATTCTGCGCTTATATTTAACTTATATGCTTAATAAAGATGATAAATTTTGGTCCAATAGTCAAAGCTACTATTTTTTCCCCTCTGGTTGAATTTGTATGATCATTTCTGAAGACCAAACTTTAAGCCTAAACCTTTTTTGTTTTAAACCTTTGTAGATGAGAAGTTTCAGTATCTTGACATATTTTTGCTATTAACATCTACGAATGAATCTCTGTATATTGAAGTAGAGGGACTAGGAGAGTTTGTTTGGTTTGATTTACTTTCTTTATCAACCATAGTTACTTAATACCCTTATACCCGTCATCACTTCTGAAAATTACTTACTAGTTATGGCTTGTGAGATTTGAACTCCTATTGTGAACTGGAGTTTGAGAAAGAATTCATGCCCTTATAGCAGAGAATGGTCCACTAATCTCGTTGCCTAACTTTGCATCCAAATTCCATGTGGAAGACTCGTGGAATCATATATTCAATCAATAAAATAGGATTCCCTGTATGTATCTGTTGTGACCCGTGAGGGCTGCCATTGTCTTAGAGTAATTTGGTAATTCTAAAATTTGGCTTCAGTCATTTAATTATATAATCTACATACTTGCAGTATGTACGCAAGGAAGTTTAGTGTTCTATCTACCTAGGTATGCATACATTGTTTTTTTTTTCTAAAGAAATAGCTTAAAATAATGTAATTTTGGATTTGTCTCTTTTATCTTTCTTCTCTTTATTTAAATCTAATTTTTGTTTTAATTAATCTAGTTGTACAATAGCATTTATAGAAATTGTTTATCTTTTTTCTCCTTTTCTTTTCTTGGGTGTTGATTTGTGAATTTGTTGTTCTTGGTTTTGAGTTGTAGTGGTTCCAAAAATTTAAGTGTGAGTTTATAATATGCTTAATTACTATATTTGTTTTACTATATTTTAAAGAATCCAACTGCCTGAGTTGAATGCACTGCCATCATATTTATTTCCTTTAGGTTGATCAACATACACTTTTATTATATTTGTTTTACTATAGAATGTTTTTTTTTCTAGGTTTGTTAACTTTGCTAAAAACTGGTGTCTGAAGTCTTACAAGTATGTTTCACTTTATTAGTGTGTTTTGTTTAAATTCAGAAGGAAAATTCTAAAGCAATGGATAAGTCATGGATTACAAAGCCTCAGAACTCAATTGAGTATGAGCAAGCAGTTAGGGGATTTATTGCTTTTGCTTTTGAACATCGTTCAGTTAATGACAAAATAATATGCCCTTGTTCACGGTGTGGTTTTAGAAAATGGCAGACTAGGGATGTGGTGTATGACCACTTAATTTGTAAACAATTCCCAGAAGATTACACTTTGTGGTTCTATCATGGGGAGTCCGACATAGGAGAAACTAGTAATGTCTCAAGTAGTAATGTTTCGAGTGTACTTGAAGACACCATGGTTGATGAAGATCCTATTCAGAACATGATCAATGATGCTTTTCGAGTTGATAGGCACCATGCAAATGAAGTACCCATTGCATCAAATGAAGAGAGTGGTAGGGATGATGGAGTGACGCCGAATGTAACTCAAGTAGGGCATGAAGCTAAAGAGTTTTATGAATTAGCAAGAGATGGAGAACAACCGTTGTATGAAGGGTGTTCAAAATATTCAAAATTGTCTTTTATGGTGAAGTTGTATCATATCAAATGCCTATGTGGGATGAGAGACAAGGCCATGACAATGATCGTAGAACTATTACAAGATGCATTTGGACACGCAAAGATTCCAAGTTCATTCTATGAGGCAAAGAAAAATATCACTAAGCTTGGTTTCAACTATGAAAAAAAAATACTTGCATGTCCGAATAATTGTATGTTGTATTGGGGTAATAAGGAAGATGAAAAGAGGGAAACATGCAGAGTCTGTAACACATCCAAATGGAAATCTAGGACAAAAAGTGGTAAGACTGAGGCCTCCAACGATGGTAATAGAAGGAAGAAGGTGCCTACAAAAGTTCTTCGTTACTTTCCACTAAAACCTCGACTACAGAGATTGTTTTTGTCGTCAAAGACTGCTGAGGATATGATATTGCATGCAACAGATATTAATAAAGACAGAATGATGAGGCATCCTAGAGATTATGAAGCTTGGAAGAAGTTTGATTCAACAAACACTTTATTTACATCAGATCCACGAAATATGCGTCTTGTATTAGCTTCTGATGGTTTTAATCCCTTTGGTAGCATGAATGCAAGTTACAGCATTTGGCCATTTATTCGCATTCCATACAACACTCCTCCATGGGTGTGTATGAAGTAGACATCTTTTTATCATTTCAATAATAATTCCTGGTAAAAGAATGTCAGGAAATAGGGACGGATGCAGAAAATATTTAGTAAAGAGCCGAAAATCATGAATCGTATTAATATAGAAAAAATATTAAAGTTAGCAAATAAAGATGTATTCACCCTTAAATTATTTAGTGGATTAATATCAAAATGTACTATTTTAAATTTTGGGTAAATATACTTTTATTTGCTCACTTTAAAAAAGTATTTTTCATTTTATTATATAGAAAAATTTATGAATAAAGTGAAAAAAGTAAAAAAAATATTTATATTAGATATTAAGTGCATCATAATAGTAGATGTCATTTATATCATGATTCATAGGCAAAATAATATATATATATATATATATATATATATATATATATATATATATATATATATTAAAAAAGGGAAAAAAGTAAAACTAAAAGTGAGAGAAGCTAGTAGATTTATTATATAAAGATTAAAAATTAATAGAAAGATGAGTTAAAATTATAATATCAATGTATATAAAATAATCATAAATCACATGTCAAATACATATCAAATATAAGCTTTTTTAACTTTATCATTTTTATCTCTGATATAATTATACTGACCTCTTATGAGGATAATGCTTATAATATTGACACTTTTTTTATTTGAGAAATTACTCATACTTCCTTTGCTTGGTATTTTCAATGGGACTTTGTGTAATGTTTGTACATAAAGTAGGGGAGGTATATGTAATTTCGTAAACAAATAAAAGTGTTGAAGTGTAATAACAATATATAAAATTAGAGATGTGGATATAAATTTTAAATAAGAGTGTCAATATAATAAATACTAATTTTATAAAAAAATCAATCAATGTAATTATTTTTTAATCTTTTAATAAATTAAATTATTAGTACTTAAAAATAATTAATGAGTAAAGGGGGGGCCAAGGCCTATACTTGCGCCCCCTTAGATACGTCCCTGCCAGGAAATGATATAGATGTCTACTTATAACCTTTAATCAAAGAGTTGAAGGAGTTATGGATTGAGGGTGTAGATGCATATGATTCTTTCAAGCGAGAGATGTTCAAATTGCATGCACCTTTGATGTGGACAATTAGTGACTTTCATGGGCTAGGAACCCTCTCTGGGTGGAACATTTACACCGACTTGCTTGTCTGTCTTGCAACTTTGATACTATTCCTTGTCGTCTTCCTCATAGTAAGAAATGGTGTTTTATGGGTCATCGTCATTTTCTTGATCAAAGACACAAATTTAGATTGAATAAGGTTTAGTTTAATGGAGAGCAAGATATGCGCAGTCCTCCAAAAACATTATCTGGTTCTAAAATTCTTGAACAAATTAAGAATATTAATGTCTCGTTTGGTTGAAAACCAGAGATGGAAGGAAAAGGAAAAAGAATATGTGGTAGACGTGTTGCACAAGGTAGCACTCAGTAATGGAAAAAGAAAAGCATATTCTTTGTGCTTCCGTATTGGAAGCATAACTCTTCGTCACAATCTTGATGTGATTCATATTGAGAAGAATATGTGCGATAATGTCATCTACACTTTGCTAAATGATAGTGCAAAGACAAAAGATCATGTCAATGCTCGAAGAGACCTTAAAGCTATGGGTTTTAGATATGACCTTTGGCCAGATGAAAATGGAAGGTATCCTTTACCTATCTTTACAATGGCTAATCATGCAAAAAGGAATTCCTAACAACTTTAAGGAACATCACTGTGCCAGATGGTTATTCATGCAACATTTCTAGAGGCATTGATGTGGATAATCTTAAGCTGAATGGAATGTTGAAAAGTCATGATTATCATATTTTGATGGAGTAATTGCTACCGTTAGCCATGCGGACAGGGTTGCCTGATGAGGTGTCGACGGTATTAATTGACTTGTGTTCATTCTTCAGACAATTATGGAGTAAAGTGTTGAGTGTTGAAGACTTAGACAAATTGCAACATCAAATTGTGCTCACTTTATGCCACATGAAAATGTTATTTCCTCCTTCATTCTTCATGGTCATGGTTCACTTAGTTGTTCACCTTGTTGAAGAAGTTAAGCTCGGAGGTCCTATCCATTATCAATGGATGTATCCTGTAGAAAGGTAATAGATGTGTGATGATATTTCTTTTCTTTTTTTTTAATTTTTTTAATAATGTATAGGATTGTTATTAATTACCTTTGTTGTGGTTTAATATGTACTTAGGACAACTAAAATCCTATGTATGTAACAAAGCACGACTGAAGGGCTCCATAGCAGAAGGTTACCTTGTGCAAGAGATTCTTACATTATATTGAAGGTATTTAGATAATATTGAGACAAGATGGAATCGACTTGGCCGTATTGATGATGAACCTAATGATATACAGCCTCAATCACAAGTAGCTAAATTGTTTCCTCAAGTAGGAAAGTCGATTGGTGGCTCTTCATATTTTACTCTAATGTCCACTGAAAAGTTACAGGCTCATAGACACGTGCTAACCAACTGCCCTGCAGTTGATTGCTATTTTTAGTGAGTAATTCTTGTGGTTACATTACTTGTTAAGTTTTCCTTTTTGTACATCTAACATGGTACATCTATTTAGAGAATTTAGAGGTGTTGTACAGAGGAAACTAAGGATTCGTACAAGAAGCGCTACTGAGATAGATAAGAAGGTTCATAGAGAGTTTGTTGGTTGGTTTGCTAATTGTGTGAGTGAAAAATCATTTTGTGCATGTATATTGCATCTATTTTGTTAATATGCGTGTGACTAACACTAGAAAATCTTGTTTTTATATTAGCAAAGATCTCAACGATCTTAGTGGATCAGATAAAGATGCTTTTCTTACTCTTGCTCAAGGTCCTATTGACCAAGCCATACATATAATGTTAATGGATACAAATTTCGAACCTTGGCACAAGACAAAGGACTAAAAATTCAAAATAATGGAGTTTTTGGCACATTTGGAACAAGAAGTTACTCAAGCAATAGTGATGGCCAAATGAGGATTGGAAGGGTGCCTTACTATGGAAAATTGATAGACATTGTTGAGCTTTGTTACAATGGCTTCATGGTTTAAATGTGAATGGGCTAATACCACTAATCCTAGAGGCATGAAAAGAGATAAGTTAGGTTTGGTATTTATTAACTCTAAACGACTAATACATACCAGTCAACATGAAGATGATGAGCCATACATTAAATCTTCAGAAGCTTAAATGGTTTATTATGTGGAGGATGAGAAGGAAAAATGTTGGAGCATACTGGTTCATTTGAAGCCAAGAGACTTATAAAGGTTAGATGATGAAGAAATTATGGCATCTAATGAGGCTTACCCATCATAAAGCTTAGAAGAATTTTTCTTTGATGATACCACACATATACAATTGGCAAGAGTGGCTACAGATGATGATCCTCAAAGTTGAACCATTAATGAAAATATTGATAATGATAACGAGGATATGGTTTTATGATAGGCATGAGTAAAATTGTCATTGATGTAGAGATTGACATGCTTTGTTACATGATTCAATCTCATAGGTTTTAGTTGTTTTTGTTGTCTTCTTGTGAGAATATCTTGTCTTATTTCGTTGTACTCTTCTTACTTAATAAATATTTTTTATAAAAAAAATTATCAATCATATATTTGTTTCTTTTATAATTTTTTTCCAAGTGCTCTTATATGAATATTTGTATTTGTGCATATGTTTATGGTATTGTTTGAATAATAAGTTTACATTTTGCATTTGCATATACTAAATTATACAATCTAGTTTTTAGATTAAAATTTAGTTCTATTATGGTTTTACAGCTATGACTAAGAGAAAGAGGCATGCTCCTAGGTGTCAGTCAACACCAACTCAACTTTGTGACAATTCTAAAGGCGTGAGTCACAATGCGTGTTCACAACAGAGTGAGCCTGTAGCTCAATATGTTCAACCAACTCTGCTTGAAGTCCAAAATCCTCAACCAACTCAGCCGGAAGCCCAAAATCCTCCACACCTTGAACCTGATGAAGCTGAAGATACACCACACATCCATGGGAAAAAGTGTAATAAATATTGGATAGTTGATGTGATTGGTATGTGATTAACAACTTACTATTTTAGATTTAATGTTTTAAATTGTGTTATATTTTTGGATACTAATAGTTTGGTTTGCTTTACGTGTTAGATGAGGAGGGTGTTGTAAAAGAAACACGTTTGAAGGTGCAAGATGTGTTTGTGCTTCATGCAGGGAAAAAGGTGATGACAGAATGGAATGTCATGAGTCAACTAATTGGAGAGTCTGGTGGCCTATTGGGAGGATTTTTAGGGGCTATTGCAAGTAATTTTGATATTTTTTCCATTATCTACATAAATTGGAAAAAAGTTCCAGGCACATACAAGGAACATGTTTGGAACAACACTATAAAGGTATGAATTATATTTATCTAAATGAATTTCATTTCTTATTGGTCTTGTTCACTAACCTTTTAATTTATTATGTTTGCCTTGAAGAAAAATTTTATTGTCAATGATTGGGAGAACAAAAAGTATATACTTCAAAACCTTGGGAAGAAATGGAAGGACAATAAGAGTAGATTGTTTTATGATCATTATAATTTTGATCTTGGTTGGGAAGCCAATCTTGACTTGTACCCAGAAAGGATTTCCAAAGAGCATTAGGCTACTTATCTGAACCACAAACTAAGTGAAGAAACTCTGGTAATGAGCATTAATTAGAATTTTTCTAGATATACTTATCATTTATTGATTGAGAGCTTTGTTAATAATGCAGGCGATATGTGAAAAAAATGTTACCAACCGACAAAAGCAAATAATTCCACACACTCTTGGGTCCAAGACAATTGCTAGGAAGAAGCTTGAGCTAGTATAATTCATTCATTCTTTTGATGTTTGCTAGTTTTAGATAATTAAATGATTATTTTATAATCATACAAATTATATGGTACAAAATCTTAGGAAGTTCAAAGTGAGCAACCTTACAGTAGAGGGGAAATGTATCCAATTACCCATATGAAAAAGGATGGATCTTTTGTCAATACTGAAGCTAAGCAAAAGAGTATAAGTACAATATGTTATTTATGATTTTATATTGTCAATCTTTTGAATGTTTAATTACATGTTGTTTAATGTTATATGCAGGAAGAATTAGAAAAAGGAAATTGAGGAGGCACCTTATGAAAATGAGGCATATACTAAAGTCTTTGGGAAAGACTACCCGAGATATGTCCGAGATATGAGATTTGGAGTTTGTCCATCTCAAGTCTTTGGACCTACTTGTCATTCTGGAGGGTCGACGTCATCTTTATATAGTGATGTCCCATCAAAAGTTGAATATGAAAAACTGAATTTAGAAGTTGCAACAAATACTACGATGCTTAAATAATTATTAGCTTATGTTATGTAAACTAATAGGGGCAATTGTCGCCTAGTTTTCCCAACTTAGGAGTCAATCAGGTAAATTCATAGATCAATGGTATTTGTTTGGTTTTCCTTATTACTTGTTGAGATGTTTTATGATCTCTATTTCTTATCTGGGTTAAAATCTAATTATATGAGAATATGCCAAACTTTATGTGGGCTTAGTGTACTTGTGTAGTGTTCTACCATGGCAATGAATTTTCATATTCTTATCAGATTTTTTTTAGGACATCTTGTGACAATTTGTTGATTATTTACATCTTGGGAATTATGGATTGAAGTTTATAATTGGTTTATTAAAATATCTTTTTTCTTTAATTTCTAGCATGGATGGTGATTAAGTTTTATATGCCCTTGCAAAGAAAGATGACTAATTGACTTACCACTGGTTCTAGATTTGTCTTGGATTGCATACTTGAAATCAATGATTGCTAGGCTGCTACAATTATTTTGGTATCATATATGTTTGATAAAATGCCAAATTTGCTTTGCCCATAAATTTTGATGTATATGACATCCATTTATACTGAGCTATCAATTCTTTCCTTGTATTGTTGCCAAGTGTTGAATACGTTTTAATTCCTCTCTATCTCCTTTGCATTTTGGCTGGATTTTGGGTCTTCTCAGTGGGTTAACGTCGGGACTACATGTTGAATTATTAGTGCTTCTAATTTGGTGCATGTTTTCCTGTGTCTATGCTTATTCATCCTCCTGCTTATTGAAAAGTTCCTTGAATGATATTTTGATCTACTATTTTACTGATTGGGTTTCACATGCTTGTCAACTTCCATAATGTAATTTTGTCTTTAAAATGTTATATATCCCTCATGGTTGTGAATTTCTTTGGTTTCATGGCTGCCTAGTTTAATCAAATAGTAGGTTGTACTCTTATGAATATTTAATGTTATGATCTTTTGGGTACATTAATGTCGTCTTTGTTTCAAAAAGCTGTCTTTTTAGGTACATTAATGTCGTGTTTGATCTATTTTCCAATGTTAATAGCTTTGTTGGAATGTTATTTTTATATGATCTTCATTTTATATCAATGAAAGCTAGTGTCTCTCATGACTTAGCATCTCTTAATTTATTATTATTGCTTACCTTCCTTTACCTTCCCTTACCTTACCTTCCCTCTCTCTTTCATCTCCTATTATTATTATTATTACTTTTCTTCTTCTGTCTTTTTGTGTTTGATCTATTTTCCAATGTTAATAGCTTTGTTGGAATGTTATTTTTATATGATCTTCATTTTAAAAAGATTAGTCCTAGGGTGATATTTTTTAGTATTAAATTGATGGTCCAAAGTAAAATGTACTTATTTTATCAACCATTAAATAAATAGCTTAATGATGTGGTGGCTCCTAATAAGACGCTTTTGGGGGGGGAAATTCAGAGGAATTTCAACTTAGTGGGTACACTAGCTTGGAGAACTAGCTAATGTAGGATAAGAAATGCAAGATTGCATAAAATGATTTTTTATTTCGTATTATATTTTGTTTCAATCAATTTATGTCCTGGGAGATTAGTTCATGTTATTGATACTACTAATGCCATTTACAAGTGGTGGTGCTACCATATGCTAGACAAAATATTGGCACAAATTGAATGAGAAAATAAATGAAAAGCGTATATTATTTTAATGAACTTTTAACGTTGTATTTTCTGATTGGAACCTCCATGTTGCAAGGATTCTAATTGAGTTATAAAAGGAATTAATCTTATCTTTCCTTTATTTACCAAGAGATCATTCTAAATTTCACTCTTGGAAATGAAAGGCATAACACACAAAGGCAAGATCAGGATATATTAGACTAATAATATCTGTTGATTTATCACCTTAACATGATCCTAGTAGAATTTTACCTAGTCTTCAAATTGCTTTTGGTTATTTACATTTTTTAAAGTTGTTGGTTCTACAAGATTAAAAAGTAAAAGGAAAATGAAAATTTGTGCAAATGAGATTTGTGGCAAATAAATGGGGGTGAGATCTAACAGTTAAAGCGAGCCACGCAGTATGAGAGAGAACATGCTTACTCGATATACAACTGCTGAGACTGATTTTAATTTGCTAACCTGTATCTTATATATAATGCCTGTAAAGGAATCTGAAACAGACAGTGAAGAATCTGATTTTGTTTGTGTGTGTAGATTGGTATATTTCTTTTGTGCTATGAAGGGTCTTGATACATGAAAGTTTTTGTGGCATTGTTAAAAGTACAAGGATTTTTGCTTGAATTGTAATAGGTTGATGATTGTTATTAAGTTGCCTGAATGCGTGAGCTTAGTCGTTTTGCTTGCTACTATTTGAAAAAAAATAAGTACATGAATTTCAAATTAACTCATTCTGCAAATTTTCATTTTTGTTTGGTCTTTTCTCAACTTGAGTCTTTTTTTGGTCTTTCAATATTTGCTTTAGGCCATAATTTTGTATAGGTAACTATTTTTCTTTTGTAAATTTTTTCATTCAATTTCAAATTACAGACTTAGGCTCACCAGCAGATGCAAGACGCTCTTCCGGCGCTAGTCATCAATCACAAAGCCATGGACCATCATCTTCTTCTTAGTTCTTTATTACTTAACACTTTAGAGCAAGATATTAGACTTTGTTACTTTGACTAGGAATTTATGTTGGGAATAGTTATTTTTTAGCACTTTTGAGCAAGATATACTAGACTTGCATTTTGTGCATTGTTACTTTGACTATGAATTTATGTTGGGATGAGTTTTTATGCTACTTAACACTTTTGAGCAAAATACTATGGATGCATTTTTTGCATTGTTTTTGTGTAGTTTTTGTTTAAAGTAATGAATGAATTTGATGCTTTAAATCAATTAATGTTTTAATGGTCTAAAAGAATTTAAAAACCAAATTAAAAATTATTAGTGAATGTAAATAGAAAATATGCAAAAAATAATAATTTTCTTCAACTATCACTGATACAAACGAATGAATTTAAAAATAAAATATTGCAGCGGTTACAAAAATAGCCGCAAGTTTTAATTGTGAAAAAGTTCAAAATAATAGCAGCGGTTGACATCCGCTGCTAATTTAAGAAAAAAAATTTAATTTAATTCCTAGCGACAGTTACTAACCGCCTAAAAAATGGTAGAGGAAATTTTTAACATATTTATTACGGCGGTTATAAACTGCCTCTAAAAATATACGAGAAAAAATATTTTAAAATTTATTATGGCGGTTAGAATCCGTTGCAAATTTTAAACCGAATTTCTAAAAATGTATTTAACGACAGTTAAAAACCGCCGCCAATGGCATATTCATTCTGTGGCTAGCAGTTAAAGTAACTGCTGCAGATTCAAGCTCCCAACACTAGAAATTGCGACAATAACGTAACCGTCGCGGCATGCTTTGAACCGCTGCAGATGGCTCCCAAAAATGCCGCCATTAGCCAATTGTGTTGTAGTGCAACAAGTAACAAACTTCAAACCCCTTATAACTATGATTTCATTAGTGAGGAAGGCACGATTATGCAACGAGTGAGGAACACCATAAGAGCTCCGTTATTGACCCCTATTATTATTAGTAATGTAATCGTTAAATTTTTTTACACAATATTTTTTACCTCAACTAACGATAATTTAATTATTAGGTAACAAGATATATAGATTTTTAACGAACTAGTAACTTGTTTCCTAACTTATTAGTAGCATATTACTAATTTGTTAACTAATTTATACACCTTCTTAACTAATAATTAAGTCATTCTTAACTCGTGTAAATTTTTTTGCTATGGATAATCATTTTCTTGTTCTCTGCCCCTCTTCTCTATAACACGTGATAATGAAGGCACTAGTTACTTGTCCATGCCCATTCTATAGCGATAATAATGACAACATAAGCTTTATGAATAGGGGTATAAATAAGTTAAAATATTCGTGAATTATTTGAGTTTGATTTGTTAAATACTTGATCAACCTCGTTTACTTAACTAAATAAATATGCTCAAGTTTAAACTTAAGCTTAATTATATAAAAGAATCAAACTCAAATTTTATAGGTTTGACATAAAAGGCTCGTAAATAACTCGTGTGTACGCATATATATATATATATAGTAAAAAATTCAATTGCAAAAAATTGTAATTTAAGATAAGCAAGAGAATAAATAATTGTTCAAAATTGAGTTCTGAGGGTTACCTGTAGAGGTAAGAAGTGGTGGTATCCTTCATAGGTGCAACTTTTACAGTAATGGAGCGAGGGGTTGATACCTGCAAAAGGCTCTCCGGCGCTCAAGTCAGTAACTACACAAAGAGGATAATATGTAATGAAATTAGGGCATACCTTGTCTCTCTTGCTTACAGTATTTATATGAATGTTTTAGGGTATGTGGTGTCTAAGCATTTAGTGCTTGCCAAATGCTACTACCTGAGATCATGGCGACACGATTGTGGGTGGCAGGATCATAGAGTGTAACGCCCCTTTTTGGGAGGGAACGTCACATTGTCAATTACCATGCAGAAAATAAAAATATAAGTTAAGACCCGGTTCTTTAATTATAAATGTAAATTTACTTGATTATAATCGTGTAATTAAATTACCGAGTATTTTTTTTATAATTAATAAAATGATGATAAGGCATAATAAAAATGATTACAATGGAGAGCAAAATGGAAGTAAAACATACATCGATACAATATACATGTACAATAATGTATATCATTATATTAACTTGTTTGATTACAGCGCCTGATTTACAAAAAGTAAAACTTATACATATATGTCCCAAGAGATCAAGAATATACAGCCCACCAAAATAAAGACACATTAGGCCCCCAAAATAAAACACTGGTAGCCATCAGTAGCTACCATCGGTATCAATCCCTAAGATGAGAAGGAACCGTGTCGGGATCCTCCTTGAGGACCTACTCAGGATCTTCCTCATCCGAGGAAACCTCCATCGGAGCCACCGAGCTACGAGCCGGAGCTCGAGCAGTGGAATCAAAAGAATCTTTCTGTGAGGTATAATAACGATCACCCCACATCTCTCGGATGAGCAGATAAAACTTCAAACGTAAGCTGACATAGCAAGTAAAGATCGGCGGTTCATGACGCCTCCAAGCCAAAGAAATCGACACGTCTCCCAGGTAAACACAGCGGTCGAAATTTAGATTGATATGCCAGCAGTCTGGCCTTCTAAGGAAGGTCAAACGCACATCACCTAGAAATCCGCGTGAGCTGCCGCCATGATCCACAGTAGATGCTAATCGCAATTGGGCCAGAAGCCGGGGAAATCGGGAGCTTCACCCCCCTTGCCAACGTCTTCGATGGGACACATATACAGATAAAAAATAATAGAAATACAGGAAAGAGGTAAAATATCCTACCATCATTACTAATTATAGCAGCAAGAAATAGAAGGGCACCAAGCGCCCACATAGCATTTCAACAGTAATAATAATAATAAGCATTGAATAGCAGTAATAAACAACCAAGCAGTTCCAGGCAGTTATGTAGCAGTAATACGACAGTTTCAATTATAATAATAATAGATACCAGATAATACATGGACTCACTATGTACATGCATACAAAGTTAAAATCTTACTCTATGGAGCTAGACACAAACAGTCGGAGAAAAAGATCAGAAGACATGTCTGCAACTCGGCTGCTGCGGCCAAAGTGCTATAACTCATCAATTTATCCACGTGCACATCAAGGCATTGTACAGACAGTCTACGCTAGATCACGATATAGGACAGTGTCTCAGTCCGAATTGTCGGTGCGTTTGCATCTGTTTGCCCCACGGACAGAAGAGCTACCAACTGTCCACTGCATGGTACTTGCACCCCGATGCCCCCAAGGTCAATAGTATGAGCTACACTAGTCTACTCGCACCCGCACAAAGGTGTGTTCAATCTCCTAGGCAACATGGCCTTAATAACAGTCCAACGGACTTTCACAGTACATGACGACTCAATGCATAATCATGTATGTTTATCATTACATGCTTTTCCACAATATGCCACAATTGGCCAAGGTAAGTATTAACACATCATTGGTCACTCACATGGACCCACAATATCATAATATCAGAATTTAAATGAAATAATACATGATCAAAGTTCATTATGAATTCTTACTTAAATATAACATTTCTTACAAAGTTAGTCTCTAGAGAAATTCTCTTGGTTAATTTAAATTTTCTATTGTAATTTATTCACACACACACACACACTTAGAAAATTATTCTAAGAGTCTCAAAGTCTCACACTCTCTTGTTCTTTCTCGAATTAAATTACCCTATGTCTTATGAAGAATTCCATTCTTGGTTCTTTCAAATTTATGAATCTCCAATTATTTTTCTAATCTTCCAGTTTATTAATTTTCCATCATATTACCAATAATTTAATCACTTGATTATTTAAGTTTCAAGATTACCTAAAGTTGCATAATCAAGCCCTAAATGGCCCTAGAGGCCGTGGCCTCCCTAGGGAATCAAGTTCCCAAATTTTTCATTCCATGAATTGCACATTGTACACTTGATTAATTATGTCTTCCACTTGTTACAATTGTTCATCAAGAACCCTAATTTTGAGCCCCCAAAACCGTGAGCCATCCTAGAGGGAATCCAAGTTATTTTCTTCTATTTCATGCCTTCCAATCCATTCAAATATGTCAATATACATAACCAATCAATCCAATAGCTTAAACAAATTACAAACAACATGTAAACATACCAATCATGCAAACAAAGAATAACCCTCAATAGGATTTTCTCACAATCAATCACAAATAAGGTTCCTTACTACTAATAGAGGTTGAGGAGGAGTGTCTTCCTCTTACCTAAGAGAAGAACAAACAAAGAACTCCCTTGAAGCTCTTTGGATTTTCGGATTTGGTACCTCCAAGAACCCTAAAATTTCAATCTCATCAAAATGACACCAATGCTTGAAAAATAAAATATTGATGGTCACAAAGGAGACCATAAAAATGAAAATGGGTAAAGAGATTGAAGAATCAAGAAGCTTACCAAAAAATCCTAAGCTTGAAGCTTGAAGAAAATGGTGAAGATGAAGGTTTTTCAAAGAATCACTAACTAGAGAAGTGTTTAGATGATGTAGGGGATCAAGAAAATGGGGTTGGTTGGAATTTTTGTGATGGATGAGCCAAAAGGGGGCTACTGGCCGTGAGCTTCTCCTAGAGAGAAGGAGGAGAAAATACAAATGAAGAAGAATGTAGAGAGAGAAAGTGCATAGGAAAATAAAAGTGATAGCTTTTGGGTTTTTGAAATTAATGTGATATAATTAATTTGGTGAAACACAAATTCTTCCCTCCTATTTTTGGTGCAGCAACCGTGAGTGAGAGGGAGGAGAGAGGAAGTAAGTAGCTTCCTTAGGAAGCTTAGGAGGAAATTTCCCAGAAGCTTCATTGAGGCTTCCTTGATAAGCTTCGCACGTTTCTCGATAAAGTGTAAAGTAAGGTTGTCTCCTTAATTAAACACTCTAGAACAGATGATTAATTACTCTGCTAGAATTATTTTTCAGTGAACAAAAGTTACAGTTAATGAAAATGATATTTACTATTCATCAAAAAAAATTTCGATGCAGTGATTTTATTTATCGGATAAAATCTCAAAAAATGTAAACTTCGTAAACTGTGCCCAGCCTCGGGTTTAGTAAGATCTCCCATCGACACGTCGACAGTCCAAGGTTTACTAGCCTCAAGGAAAAGATTTCGTTATCCCGGCTCCGCTCAGTGCACACGTAAAACGAGACTTCCTTGATAAGCTTCGCACGTTTCTCGATAAAGTGTAAAGTAAGGTTGTCTCCTTAATTAAACACTTTAGAACAGATGATTAATTACTCTGCTAGAATTATTTTTCAGTGAACAAAAGTTACAGTTAATGAAAATGGTATTTACTATTCATCAAAAAAAATTTCGATACAGTGATTTTATTTATCGGATAAAATCTCAAAAAATGTAATTCAGAATCGCGTACTTGAAATTTCGGGTTTAGTAAGATCTCCCATCGACACGTCGACAGTCCAAGGTTTACTAGCCTCAAGGAAAAGATTTCGTTATCCCGGCTCCGCTCAGTGCACAAGTAAAACGAGAAATATACTAAAATATTTGATATTTTCAGAAAAATCCACAAAATTTTCTAAAAATCACAAATATTAGAAAATAGATATTTGTCATGAAATAAATAATTTTTCAGGGCGTTTCATTGACTCTGCTTAGTGTGTACGCAAAACGAGAAATACATTAAAATATTCAGCGTCTCTAGAAAATTTCAAAAAAATCTCCAAAAATCACGAATATTGAGAAATGGCTATTCATGATGAAACAAATTATTTTCGGGGTGTTACACTGACTTTGCTCAGTGTGCATATAAAACGAAAAAATATATTAAAATATTTAACATTTCTGAAAAAATCCATAGAAATTCTCAAAAATTATAAATATTATAAAACGATGACTAATGATAAAATAAATAATTTTTTTCAGGGTGTTACATAGAGACAGTGTCATGGAGACTGTTATCCTATTGTCCTTATTCCCTTGCTTATACGAGATATGGTCAAGATTTATTCTTGTCGTTATGCTTAGTGTTTAGGCTGCTTCATGCGCTAGGTATATCTGTATGCCAACTTGACGGATCGGGTTGCTCCAATTTGTGGACCCATAACCCGATCTAGAACAATAATAATAATAATAATAATAATAATAATAATAATAATAATTAATAATTTATTTCTTGTTATTAATAACTAAAAGATTCTATGGGAAGATTATGCAATTTTATGTAATAGACTATGAATAAAAAATATTATTTCTATTTTTAATTTTTTACTCCATGTTCTAGCATAAAAATATTTATTAAATACTAAATTAATAAACTTAAATATTTTAAAAATAAATTTGATAGCTAAATAAGTCAAGTTCAAATTTCATATTTTCTAAACAATTCAAACTTAAGTTTTAAATTTAACTCGTTTAAATAAATGACCTAAACTTAAATATTATATTTCTTTCACAAACTAAGCTTGAGTTTCAAATGTTCGGTTTAACTCAACTCATTTACATCCCTATTCACAAATATTACTTATAATGCTAATAAAGATTTATTCGCCTAGTTGTTATTTTGTTCATGACAACAATATGACTTAAGTTTAATTCCTAAGATCTCCCGTTAAATAATTTATACTTCTAGTATAAATTTTTGA
Source organism: Ormosia semicastrata (assembly GCA_029884595.1). NCBI lineage: Eukaryota > Viridiplantae > Streptophyta > Magnoliopsida > Fabales > Fabaceae > Ormosia > Ormosia semicastrata. The sequence goes on along the minus strand of JAQQTO010000063.1, from coordinate 12,220,613 downwards.
TTAAATTAGTGGTTTAACCTGAACTCACCTCTATTTTTTGATAATAAAAAAATGAATATTACTTATAATCTTAAAATTGTCAAACTAGTAAATAGTAACGTCCGAACATACACTTCCTTCGAGTGCTTGTCCATTGTTGTATACATCATCAAACCTGAGAACCCCAATTACCACTTATGACAACTAGGGTTCCGATGTGGTAGGACTTATTTCACCTCAAACATCATTCACTTGCTGCAGCTCTCTATTTCTGGCCACAGTCTAATTCAACTGCTTGCATCATGATTGTAAGATCAAGCTGTCCCTTACAAAACGAAATAACAAACACTTCACTGTTTTTTTTTCTTAACTTTTGCTATCTGCTATATATTTTATCCAAAAAAAATATTAGTAACATACTTGATTGATTATTTTTAATAATTATTTTATTATTAGTCCAAAAATAAGTATTATAATTATTTTTTATAATAATTATTTTAAATGTATAAATTGGACTAATAATAAAATAAATATTAAAAAATTCATCTAAAAGAGTGTGTTACTAATATCTTACTTTTATCTAAAGTTGCTGACGAGTGATGCTGCTATATTTTATCTTTGTCGCCATTTTCACTTACGGCAACATACACAAATGGTCCAATGAAAACATCGTCAAAGTCCTGAAGTGGCTCCAATATCTTCACCACATCACTCATGGCGGGCCTTGGATTTGGGTGGTGACTCAAGCATTTATAAGCCAACATAGCAACCTTCATAGCTCCTTTCATAGGAAATTGCCCTTCCAGTCTATGGTCTATGATACGGTGCAGCTTTTTTTGATCTCTCAACATAGGCCTTGCCCATTCCACCAAGCTCCTCCGTCGATTTGATTGGGACTCATCCACTACCCTTTTTCCTGTTAGCAGTTCCAACAGAACGACTCCATAGCTATACACATCGCTCTTGGTTGTAAGGTGACCTGAAATTAGGCAATTAGTTAGCTTCAAATTTTCCAATGACTAAAGCGAGGCTGTATCTTGTGAGAAAAATATCATTATGTTCTGTAGACTTTTTGTCATTTTGAACATAAAAAAATTAATGAAGTGACAAAATAAGGGTTCTAGTAATTCAAAAACAAGTAAGAATCGAAACACTTCGCCTGAAAGGTTCAATTAGCTGTCAGCAATCTCCTTTGGTAGGTGATCTGTAATACTTTAAGCTGAGATTGAGGCTTGTGGCATAATCTGACGTTGGAATCGAGTAGTTTCCTTCCCCCCTAAACTTTTTAGGGTGCCATCATACATACTATAAAGTTGGTTAACATTAGTAAAATGGTAGTCTATAGTACCTGTCATCATGTACTCAGGAGCGGCATAGCCATGTGTTCCCATTATGCGTGTTGTTACATGTGAATCTTCCCCTTCAGGGCCTTCCTTTGCTAGCCCGAAGTCTGAGAGTTTAGCTGTGAAATCCTAGATTTGGAGAGTAAAAGAGAAAAAAAGAAAGGTAGTGAAGTTAATTTCTTAATGGTCACTTAGAAGATGATTTTGGGGATGCAACATGATCCTTTAGCAGATGTGAAGATATGCAGAGAAAAGGGAGGGCAGAGCAGAGAACTTACCGAGTCTAGTAAGATGTTTGAAGCTTTGAAATCCCTGTATATTACAGGTTTATCTGCTCCGTGAAGGAAGGCCAGGCCCTTAGCCGCACCCAATGCAATTTTCATCCTAGTTGACCATGGCATGGCAGCAGAATATCCTGCTTGTATTAGAACAAAAGAAGCAGGCCTTAAGGCTTGGTTTGTGGTAAGAAGTTAATTCCAAATTCTTGTGTTTGTATATGAGGGATTGTCATTAGTCAATATAATCCACAACTATCATGCAACTTTTATCAGAATCCAAAGAAAAAAATAGATTTGAAACAATTAGGTGTGCTTGATAATAAAGAACATAAGATCCAAATCATTTGATCATCATCTATCTTGATCTTGTAATAAGGTTTGACTTTGAGTGAGTTACTACTGATAAAAGAAATTAATTTCCAAATTCTTGTATTAGAAATCCTCAATAATCAACAATATAATCCACGAGTATCAAGCAGCTTTTCGTCAGAATCCAAAGAAAAATAAGTTTTGAAACAATAAGGTGTGCTTGATATTAAAGAACAGAATATCCAAATGATTTGACCATCGATCTATCTTGATCATGTAATCAGGTTTGATTGAGTTACCACTGATATAATCACAAATAGAGACATGAATGACCTTGTGACTTTCTACTCTATTTCACTCCTGCCTTGGTGTGGAAAAAGTGAGAAAAAGCAGAAGAAAGAAAAAGCAACATACTTCTGAAAAGTTGATTCTCCAAGCTGCCTCTTGTCATGTATTCATACACCAAAAGCCTGTGCTCATCCACATAACAGTACCCAATTAACTTAACAAGATGTGGATGCCTTAGCTGTCCCAGAAACATAATCTCTGCCTAAAAAAAGAAAATATATGTTCCAAGTTAGTAAAGAACACTTCTTCAGATATTGGTGTTCCATTAGTTCTTCTTAGATATGTATAATGTATTCATAAGTGTAGTATATCAAGGAAAACTGTAATCTTAAATTGAAAGAAACTGGAGGGGGGGGGGGGTGAAGCTATTCTTAGTAAGTTAAAGTGTGCTTCAGAAAGCTAACCAGCCACTCCCTGTGACCTTGCAAGCCATCCAAGTCCAATCGTTTCACAGCTACAGTCTGAGCCTTCAAACCAGGCCTAAGTCTGTCATCAAAAAAACCCTTGTACACAGGTCCAAACCCTCCTTCACCGAGCATGTTACTCCATGAGAAATTGTGTGTTGCTTCTCTTAGCTCCTCAAGGGTGAATGTATAAAGTTTTGAGCCAGCGAGGGAAATTGAAAGATCTTCAATTGCCTGACTGGAGCTCGAATTGCTTGCATCCGACAGGCATAGCCTCTGGAAAGAACCTTGTTTCAAAACCACTTTCTCTGATTCCTCCAAGGGGCATTTAATCTTGTAACAACTTAAGATGAAGGTGATAGACTTCCATGTAACCTTTTTAGGTTTCATCTAGAATTGGTATATATGTGCAATGCTCTAATGAAACCTTGTAGTGTATTTTTTTTTACAAGCAATCTCTGCTTTTGAATCTAAACAATGAGAAAGACGACATATAAAAGATGGGATAACTGATGACGCTGAAAAAAAAATAAGTGAAAGCTGAGAAATATATAGTACATACTTTCACCTACTACCTTAGAAGAGAACTTGTAGCTAGATTCCTTGACTTATAGACCTCTTGAATGTGGATGCCAGGGTTACACTATATGCATGAATGATTTTTATTTTATTTTTAGTCACCATTTTTTATAATTATAACTATAATTATTGTCATATATATCTTCAATTAATTAAAGGTCGAGTAACTTGCCTACCTGTTGACTTCAATGTTACCCTTAACTCCCCCCCTCCCCCAACCCCTCTACAAAAATGTATGTATCTCCATATTGCATCCCTTGCCGTCCACTTATTTTTTGTTTAGTGGTTGATGTACATTCCCCGGTAAGGTCGCAGAATGAGGAGAACTGATATAATTCCATGAGTGCTAAACCAACAATTCCATTATCAAATCTGTTGTTGCACACATCAAAGGTTTTCTTTAATCGTTCAATGGGCTATATTGCAAATATTTGTCTTATTATGACCAAAGTGCTTCGTGGATTTCTAAGTATTTTATGGTCTAATTGATATTTCCCAGTGTTTGGTAGGTAAAGCATCTCTGGATCATTGTTGTTAGGATGTCAAGATCATAGATTAGCAAGTCGACAATGAGAATCTTACTATTAAATTCTTAACGTGCTATGTACCAAAAATAAAAACTCTTAATGTGGTCATCTCAAGGACAGCTTCTAGAACTTAAAGCAAGGCTGTTCAGAATGGGATAGCTCTTGCACATTTTTTTTTTTTGACTAAAGAATTTGTGTTCATAGAATAAAGAGATCAAATGCGTCTGCGTTTTGGTGTAAGCATAAGATTACAGAAATGGTCAACACAACCAAGGACTTCAGAAGAGTTTAGATATATATATTGAATCTATCAAAAGAAAAAGGAAAAGAAAAAGAAAAAAAGAGAGATGGCCTCCTCCAGGAAGGTCAAAGAGAAAGGGTGAACCAATCAATCTAACCCATAACCACTTCTATCGGTCATGGAAAATGTGCCAAAACTCCATAAAAAGTAATCGTTTGGAAAATGGATGATATACAACGGCTTAAAGGGGTAATCATTTCATTGGTGTTTGACAATTGCACTGCCCCTTCAAGTTTCAAAGTGATTAATTAATGAATACAAGTGGGTTTCGAATTAGGAGATAAAAGAGGTTTTATACCCTTCTTTTTTGCTTTGTTTTTTTCATTAAAGTTTGAGATAGGAACTTATCACATATCACAGTCAGAAGTGTGGATATGTCGGGATAAAGATCTTCTCAATTTTTTTTTCTTTTATATTATATTTAGATGATAGGTAATAAGGGACATAGAAATAACTTTTCTTATTTAAGAATTTTAACATACATGAGAACAGAACAGAACACATGGAGAATCATTTCTCCCCTCTTTCCCTCAAATGCTTAACTTTTATTCTCCTCAAAATTGAAGTGAAATAGTGAGAACACATAGGTAATGAAGTTCCGTTCTATTCCGTTCTATTAATGAAACTTTCAAACAAAGGGAATAGAAATTATGTCCATTTCTTTCCTTTCCTTTCCTTTCCGCTCCATCTCCACCTATTCCATTTCGTTCCTTTAATGAAAAAATATTCAAATACAGGATTAAGTGATCAATTGTAAGAAAGAGAAAGACAAAAAAAAAATATTAATGGGATCTGATTGAAACTTGTAAATATTTTTTTTATAATTTTGTATCTTTCTTTCTCTTCTAATTAACTACTTAAAAAAAATTAAAAAGATCCTAATCCGATATGCCAGAAGTTTCATTGAAAATTCGAAAGTTCACTTTACTCGCCTACCAAGGAACATTGTTGGTATTAATCTATGAAGCACAGATACAGACACGGACACGGATACGGGACACGACACGGATACGGACACAGAGACACATCAAATTTAAAAATTGTAGGACATGAACATGACATATATATATATATATATATATATATATATATAATTACAAAATTTAAGTAAAAAAAATTATAATTCATTAATATTATTTTTATAAGCTTGAAAATTTATATTATCTTAATATATGTCATATATATCAATATTTACTACCTAATAAGTCTCTCCTAAAAATATAGAGCATAATTTCTATTGATATATTCTAAAATATCTCTTAAACCAACTTCTCCTAATAGAACTAACCATAAAGGAGTACATGTGCATAAAAAAAATTAACTAGAAGGAATATTGGTATGAAACAAGCTTCAATGACGACGAAATAGACGATTTGATATGAGTAAAGGTAAAAGGAACAGATGAAAATAATAGTGTGTGAAAAGATAAAAATTTAAAAGTCTAATAGTGATGTATGAAAGATAAAAATTAAAATATTGATGTATGAAAATAGTGACTTGAGACATTAGTTATGTGATTGAGCTTGAGTGGTTGACGGACTTACTAATTGAACGTTAATCATGGAAACAATTTAAAAATATATATTAATGAATCGTATTCAAGTCGTGTTCTAAATGTGTCTAAACGTGTCCGAGATGTATCTAAACTTGTCTGAGACTTGTCCAAGTGTGTCCGAGATGTGTCTAAATTGAAAAAAATAATTTTTTTAATCAACCACATTTTAACACATAAAACACATGTGTCGTATGAATATCTTTATGTATCTAACATAGATACATGTCTATCACACAGACTCACCTCAATAACGACGTATCTGTGCTTTACTGGTATTAATCCTTACCTACCAGCAGAACGACACCCATTAACAGGTTTTATACGTTTTTCTTGGGTGAACAATCGGGGCCTAGGCCCAAAGGAAAGAGAGTTCTACACGTGATCAACCCATGAGAGTAGGAACTCTCGTACCATAGCAGTAGCACCTGAAACCAAGCACAATAAAGACACATAATCTTATTTCAGAATTTAATTTAATTTAGTTTGATTTTATCTTTATTATTTTCAGTTATTTTTATCTTATTTTACTTTTATTTTATCTTTTATTATCTTCCTTACAACTATTTTTATTATATAATAAATTATTTAATTAGAGTTCGACTGACTTTTATTCAAAATATTTATACATTTGCCTCATTCAAAATCTTCAATCCCCGCTTCTTGCTTATGCTAGCATTAGCAAGGAAGTTAGCACACATGTTATCCTCTTTAAATGGAGAAAACTTTTTGGTCATTTTAAAGAAGAAAAAGTTTTTGTTCTATATCACTTATTAACTTAATTATAACATTAAAAATATTATTAAAATAAAGACAATGATGACTGATGAACCATGTAGCTTAAAGGGTAATAAAAACTTTTTCTTACACGTAAGGCTCTCTATCCCTTCAGATCATAGCTAAGAAGCTCTAATGATCGGTCTCACATGTTCTATACTTTAAATATTGTACACATGAGTACATAAATCATTTGGGAAGATGCATTAGCTTTAATAAAATATAGTCAGCACTCAGCAACAATTGTTCTATATTAAGTCGAAATATTCAATTAGTAATCACACTATATATAATTATCTCCTCCTTCTCCTTCTACCACGTATTTTGATAAAGTCTCTGCACATTTGTAGAAAATACTAGAATGGCAGCAGCGGAAGAAACTCCTAGACTTACACCTACAGTATCACTACTTTGCTAGAAACTTCAGGTTAATTACATAAAAAAATGTCTGTAACCAAAATTGAAGAAAAATCTAGATAGAAAATACATTAAAATATTTACAAAACCATCATATAGAGGCGGTGCATAACAGCCTGTAAATAGGCAACAGGAGCTCTCGTTGTAAAAATATTCTTGTGTAAATTTAGTGCACTTAAATTAAATATACCAAGTTAATTAATTTTTTAATTAATAATTAATTATTATAATTAATTATCATAAATAATAATAATTAAAAATATAATTCACTTAATACACTCAATTTAAATATACCAAATTTATACAAAAATTTATCCGTGTTGTAGCCAAGCCACAAAGAGCCATACAAGGCCATACCAAGCAAAAAGTCTATATATTGGCATTGTAATTCACCACATATTGTAATACGTATATTCAATAAAACCATTTCATTAAGCTCAACTAAATCTATCCTCCTTCTTCATACCAGTGGTATCAACTACCAATCAATCATAACTCCTCCCATACACCAACATATTTGTTAAGAGAGCTTCATCAAAATATATTTGTTAACGAGTGCGCACCATTAAAGAAATTTAAAAAGAAAATATTAAATAAAAAGTAAAAATATTTAATATTTTAAAAACTTAAAAAATATTTAATACTTTTTAAAGTAATTTAAAAGATTTAATTTGTTTTTAATAGAGAATATTCAATGTTATTTAACCAGTATCTTTAAAGTACTCATTAATATACATATAAATAATATACTAGTGTGAGTAGATGAGTCTTTTAAAAAAAGGTTTAAGTTGGGTTTAATTATTATTTGCTGGCTTACCAAAGAAAAAAGTGGGAAGAAAACGTAATTTATTTATTTTTTATCTGAGGGAAGAAAATGAAATTAAAGTTGAAAGCACTATGCAAGCAGTAATAACTAACGGAATAGTATTGTAAAAGAAAAAAAACATTAATGGAATAATATACAACTCTGAACTAACCAAATATGAACACCTTCCCCAAAAGAACTAGCAAAGAAAAGAGCCATAAAATCAAAATTGATTGATCAATCAAATGGAACGGAGAATGGTCGCCATCTACAGGATTAAACAACGTGCTTCAATCCCTATAGGTTGTTATCAGTGGCACATTGAGGTACTCAGGAGTTGCGGTAGGTGAAGTGAAATGTTGAAACAAAATTGTAGGCTCCTGTAGTTACCCAATTCGCACCCACCAAAGTACGCAAGGGAAGCGTGCATGTTATGGTATGGCATTGGAGCTCTTAAGTAGTGGGTTCATGTGCCAAGTGTTTGTTTGATTCGGGTTTCAAGATATTTCCGCAACAGAACTGAAGTTCAAAGATTGAATGATTGGAATAGGAAGTAGGAATGGTTACAACAATTTGAGGACTAATCATTGGGGAAGTGGTGGCGTAGAAGTTAAGGGATAATAGGAAACTAGGGGATACTTTCCAAGATACTGTGACGAATTCGTTTCCTGGAAGGGACCACGTCATTAATTACATATGCAATCTCAATTTCTGACTTTGTGGCCACTCTTGAACCATTCCATATAGAGTAATTTAGGTCATTCGTCCTTAGCACATTGCAAATTAAGATAGTGCCGCCTTAAGAAAAAAAATCTCCCCTTCTTTTTTTCTTTTGGTAATGTTGCTAGATATTTGTCAAGGGTCAGGCCAGCAGCCACTTTTTAACTGGGCCATTTATCGTGGAAAACCATTCTCTCAAGATTGTTGAAGATCTATGCAGAGTGTGACCCAAAATAAAAGAAAATTATAGGTAATTTATATTTTAGAATTTTTTAACATTTAATTATAATAATAAAAATAAAAAATATTTAAATTAATTATTGAATTTAGATGACATTAAATAATATCTTTAAATAATTATTTGTTCCTTCATTATATTTAGAAAATCTTTGTACGTGATTCTTCCAAAAATAAAAGAGAATAAAAATCGCTAGTGACCCAATCAAAGCATAAAGGAGAAATCTATATTTAGAGTTGAAAATGTTTCATATACATCTCATAGATCTGCATCACCTCTTATATGTATGAGGTGACAAAATCATAGTATGATTGTGTAAAAAATAACATAGGACAAGCTGTAATCAGATGTAAAAATTATGCAAATGTGAAATAATATTAATGAATCTGTAAAAATTCATATTTTTATGATTTAAAATTTTGAGTTTTCATCCTCTTTTACTCTTTTTGATTAAGTTTTGTTATATTTTTATTATTTTAATTATATTCTTATTACGTGTTTTTTATGTATTTTTGTTAGATATTCACACATGGAAAAGATTGGACACTTGAACACGCAAGAAAAAGGAAGAAATTCTATTAAGTGGGTCAGTGTCTGAGCGCTGGTTGCGTAAACAACAATGTTGATTTCCATAAAAGAGAAAAGTTTTGCCAAACTTCTACACACTTTTACTCTTTTTTACACACTTAGACAGAATGCAGCAGTCGTCAAGAGGCACAAACTCTAATGTGGTGTGAGCGCAATTAGGCTTGAAGATTAAGAATTTTCTTCAACTTTTCCACCTTTCTACAATGGAGTTTGTCATATTCTTCCCTTTGTGTTCTTCTTTTTCCATGTGTAACTAAACCCTTTTTCGTTAGGGTGATGATAGATCTTGTTCTTGGATGATGTAAATTATTTTATGGGTTTAATTAATGTTTCTATTACATGATTTATGTGTTTATCTCTTTTCTTAATGCTTTTCTAAATCTGGCCAATTTGAGAGTGATTTTTGAGTTTATATATGATTTGGAAAAATTTGCTTAAACCTAAAACTTATGATAAACACCATAATTTCTATAATCGCTAGGAATAGACGTTGTGAGTTATGTGGTCTTTCTTTTAATTCTCTCGTTCTTGATAATGTTTTTCTATTTGGAGTTAGACTAAGGGATTAGTTAATTCCAAATAACGTAAGATGATTAATATATTAAGGGATTAGATATTACTTAATTTTGGGAATTGACCATGAATCATTGGAATAAGACTTGATTAAACCAATATTTGATTTGCATTTAAAAAGTTCAAGTGAAATCTGACTCATAACATTTTTATATCATTATTTTTTCAACTCAACCCAATTAATTAAATTTGCGTTTTGTTATTTTTCTTTATTCTTTCTTTTTATTAGTTTTATAACTTTCTTTCTTCGATAGCTTAAATAGTGTCACTTTCAGCGAATTTAGTAATTAATAACTTACTCCTCGTGGGAATGATATTCTTACTCACTTTTTGTTACTTTTGCGATTCGGTGCACTTGCCGATTTCACAACAAGTTTTTGGCGTCGTTGGTGAGGATTATTGTTATTAATATTAGATAGTAGTTGAAAAGACACTAATTTAGGCACTTATTTTTCTACTTAATTTTTTTTCTTTGTTTATTTTTATTAGTCCTTTATCTTTATTTTATTTTATTCTTTTCTTTACTTCACTCTGGTTTGCTTGCTTGTTTGTTTATCCAAAGTTCTGTGGAGTTTGAAGAATTAATCTTTGATCTAGAAATAACAAGAATAGAAAGAGCAATCAGAAAAGTAATCAGAGAAGTAAAAAGAATTAAAGAAGAAAAGATGACTGAGAATGCTAATGCACAGAGAATGCATACTTTAGCAGACTATGCCATTCCTTCAGTTGATAGAGTTGCCATGAGTTTAGTGCGACCTAACATTGAGGCAAATAACTTTGAGATCAAACCAGCTTTGCTTCAGCTGGTACATCAAAATCAGTTTGGGGGAAGTTAGGCTGAAGACCCCAACTTGCACATCATAAACTTCTTGCAGTTGTGCGACACGATCAAATATAACGGAGTGAGTGATGATGCTATTCGGTTAAGGTTGTTCCCATTTTCTCTGAGGGATAAAGCAAAGAGCTGGCTACAAGCCCAACCATATGGGAGCATCTTTACTTGGGAAGACCTGGTTAGCAAATTCTTGATTCGATACTTCCCTCCATCACTGTTTGTAAAGATTAGGAGTGAGATTGCATGTTTCACTCAGAATTAAGAGGAATCTCTGTATGAAGCTTGGGAGAGATTTAAGGAGCTGCTTAGAAAGTGTCCTCATCATACTTTTGAAGTTTGGCAACAAGTACAGATCTTCTACAATGGATTGAATCATCCTACCAGAGCTATGTTGGATGCATCTACAGGTGGATCACTAAACAGTAAAACTCCTGAAGAGGCTCAAGAGTTATTCGAGACCATGGCCACTAATGAATATCAGATGCCCAATGTAAGATTTACAGTTAAACAGGGAGTTATGGAGCTTGGTACTTTTGATGCCTTACTTGCACAGAATAAAAGCATTTCACAGCAGTTAGTTAACATTACCAAGCAACTTGGTAACATACAGGCAAATTTAGTGAACCATCAAGTGTTGCTTACGATTTCTGTGGAGGCAACCATGCCAATGGTGGATGTGAAGCAAGCAATATGGGTGTCATTCCTCAAGAGTAGGTAAATTATATAGGTAATCCTGCAATGTTTCAAGGTAACCCTTATTCAAATACATACAATTCAAGGTGGAGGAATCATCCAAATTTTCCATGGAGTAATCAAAATGTTCTGAGACCACCACCACCTCCACAACATCAACCTCAGTCGTCTTCATCTTCTCAACCTCCACAAGATAAGTTGTCTAATCTTGAAGGTATTGTGGAGAAACTTACTCTTAGTACCAGCACTTTTATGGAGGAGACGAGAGCTACTTTTAAAAATCAAGAGGCAGCCTTCAGAAGTCTAGAAAATCATGTGGGACAGATAGCTAGACTGATCATAGAGAGACCTCAAGGCAGTCTTCCAAGTGATACTGTAGTAAATCCAAAGGAGTAATATCATGCAATTATCCACGCTTTAGAAAAGTCAAAATATCAGTGTCATCACAATTAATCTTATTTGGAATTTTATTCCACATTTAAAATTTATTATGATAAAAAAAACACAAGCACACAGTATGTGAGCGCATAAAAAAATTAACATCAAACATCTAAAAAAGAATTCAAATATTAGTTATAGAGACTTTACTACCTTCACTTCTCCTTTTTTTTTACAACATTTTTATTTTAATGGCTTCCCTAATTTATATTACTGACCTACTTATTTTGTTTATTTATTTTTCATCATTTTTATAAAAATAAAACTATTACAAAAAGAGAGAGAGAAAAATTAAGACAAGCTCAGTCTTATTTTGAGCCTAAATCCAATTTAAGCATCACCTAGGCCTAGAGACATCATTCTTACATCATTACAAATCAGCCCAACATCATTCAAATAAAATATCAAAATAAATATAAAAAAATGAAAAAGGGAATTAAAGGAAAATTTGCATGTTGAGATATTCTCCTCCCCAGTACATTATCAGAGTGTGCCTTTGAGTTATGGGTTTCAAAGGGACACAAGGAAAGGAGGGATCCCAATTTTGATTGGACCGTCGGCAGATGGAGGTGATGGAAGCACCAGACTCGGGTGGCGACGTGGGCTATTGGTAGTGAGCTTGTGATGGCGCGACGAGGGAAGGCATTGGATATTGATTAGGTTCGATTAGATGTTTAGGTTTGCAGGGAAGGAGTGATGCGGCGGCTCCGAGGATGCCATGCGGTGGTTCGCTTTGTGGTTTCGGCACGGTTCGTTTGGGGTTTGGCTGGAATTTGGCCAGGAGCTGGTCTGGGGTTCGGGCCCGATCTAGGTCTGGTCAGGGGTGCAGGTTGTGGACAGAGCTTCAAGGTTGGAGGGACGACGAGGTGGTTCTTGGTCGTGCGTGATGGTTGGCTTGTTGGAATGGTGAAGGATGGTGGCCATGGGTGGCGATTCTATTGTGGGTCTAAGTCTCAAGTGGAGCCCACTTACATAAAGTAATATATATATATATATATATATATATATATATATATATATATATATATATATATATATATATATATATTAGTGTGTATACTTTTAGTGGAGCACGTGAGTGAGAGAAGAATGAGGTTTTAAAGTTTCAAAACTCATTTCTTCTTCTTTGTGGAGTGAACAGTGCTATCGTTGAGAGGGGAGGGGAAAGTTTTGTGAGTTGATTTTGTGTGTTTAGATCGGGTAGTTATTTGTGGTCTGATCTAGATGATTTTTCAATATGTTACTCCCTGCACTGTGAGCTTCTATTTGTACGGTCAGAATTTCATTTCTCCATATCTATTTGTTAGGCTGTTTGCACCCCTTTATAAGTTTTGAACTTTGTTGCTTGGTTTCACTTTGTTAGTAGTGAGTAAGGGCTGTTGTGATATTCTTGTTTGTTAGGGGACACTTTGCTCTACTCATTGATTTGTTATAGTAAAAAAACTTCTAGACTAGGTCCCAAGGTTTTTACCTCTCACATTGAGGGGGTTTTCCACGTTAAGATTGTGTGCCTTCTTCTTTGCATATTTATTTTTTGTACATTCTTGGATATATCTATTGTTGGATAATTTTGGTTTGTTATATATTTCGCTTCTCACAAGTTCTTTCAAGTGGAAAAGGTTTATTATTGCCAATTGTTGTGTGTTGTTGCTTCCATTGTGTACACATCTCTTTCTTAACAGCTGGTATTTGAGCTATTTATTATTTGTTTGCTTGATTGAATGATAGAGCCTAATTATAGTAGAATGATTAGCTTAAATGGCCTAAATTATCACAAGTGAAAAGGAAAAATGAAAGATCTACTATTTGTGAAAAAGCTACATTTATCTGTGTTTGCTACTGAAAAGCCTAAGGCTAAATCTGATGAAGAATGAGCTTTTGAGCATGAGATGGTTTATGGTTTTATTCGACAATGGGTAAATGATAATGTTTTGAATCATATTGCTAATATTTCACATGCTAAAACTTTGTGGGGGGAAGCTTGAGATTATGTATGCCTCTAAATTTGGGAACAATAAGTTGTTTTTGTTGAAGCAGGTTATGAACTTAAGGTACAAGTAGGGTACTTCTATTTTTGATCACTTGAGTGAATTTCAAGGAAGTTTTGATTAGTTATCTGACATGAGTGTTAAATTTGAAGATCAAATTTTGGGACTTTGGTTGCTTAATATTTTACCTGATTCTTGAGAAAATCTCCGAGTCACTTTGACTACTTCTGCTCCTGGTGGTGTTGTAATCATGAATTATGTAAATATTGTTATTTTGAATGAAGAAGTAAGATGACAAACTCAACAGACATCTTCACAATCGGAGGTTTTGGTTACTGAAAACAAGGGGAGAAGTAGTGATAGAGATCAGGGACAAGGAAAAAGAGGTAAAAGCAAAAGTAGAAGCAAATCAAAGTCTAAATATAAAAACTTTGAATGTCATTATTGTGGTAAAAAGGGACATGTCCAACAGTTTTGTTATAAGTTAGAGAAAGAGAACAAGAGTAACAAGGGCAAGCAACAAAAGAAAGATAATGACAATGATGATCGTGTTGCCACCACTACTGTAGGAGATCTTGTGATTATTTATGATGATAATTTGATTAACGTTGCTTGTGATGAGATCAGCTGGGTTGTTGACAATTAGAGCCGTAAAAAAGGGGCCAAACTCGATGGGCTGGCCTGAATAGCCTGACAAAACAGATGGGCTAGGCTAGTAAAAATGAACAAAAAAATTAAAATAATCCGATGAAGCCCGACCTGAATTAGCCTCCTACCAATTAATTTGGCTCACTTTAATTGTCAGCCAACCCGATAGCTTAGATTGACTTTTTTTTTTTTGTAAGACCAGCTTCACGTCTAGGCTGGTCTACCAGCAGTCTCCACTCCAGGCCAGCGCCAGGCCCAACAACGTCTCCCTCTTGTAGGCACAGCAGAAACCAAACTAGAAAGAATTCAAATAATTTAAAAAAAAGAGAGAAAAAACTTTAAAAGCCATTTAATGCAACAGAGGAAAAAGTGAAAAAATGAAAAGAAAGTGAATCAGTGATGATGGGATGGGATCATGGGAATTTGTAGAAAATGGTAATGGATGGGGGTTGCTCTTAGTGCTATGCTCTCTCACTCTCAGGTTCGATTGGTGATTGCAAACCCAAACCAAACGGCCAAACCGTAGCTTTAGCCTTCAATTTCTCCTTTTATCTTTCATTCTTTTCTTCCCCCCACGCCCATGCTGCAGAGTGCAGCAGCAACCTCACGACCCTCCCCTCCCCTCTTCATACTTCCCCTTGCCTTCGCCTCCACGCCCCATGGCTCCACCCACCAGGCCACCATCGCCACCTTGCCACTACTCCGTACCTCCCCTCCCCTCTCCTTTCTTCCCCTCGCTGGCTCACTCAACCAACACCGACCCACAGGCCAGTGGCCACTCGTTTCAACAGCCATCCACGCTCGCTGGCGAACGCGACTCCACCACGGCCAATAACCATCTCGCCAGTGTACTCATCTTCACCCATCTTGTGAAAGGTGGCTGGTGGGACTAAACATCTACCTCATCTGTGGGATATTTGTACTAATAAGATTGTTGTCAGATCTTCCAAGCACGTTATCAAGGTGATAAAATCTTTCTCACCTACTTAGCTACTTGTTCATTTACCAATAGTTTATTTTTCGGTCTCTTATTCAGTTTTTAAATATGGAAGTGTCTTTTGATTTTCTAATTTTTGCTAAACGAATCATTGAAAAGGGAAGTTCTCCAATATGTCAAGATATTTGCTCATTTGTGTATTTGTATGTGTGAGTGCTTGAGAGTTTAGTTTGTTGATTCTTGTTCAAAGCTCCATGTTGTTCCCAAAGAATGTGTTTAAGATTAACTTGGGATCAGGAAATATTATTACTACTTGTTACTTGTCTCAAAGGTGGTTAGGTCTAACTCTTGTCATTTTTTTGTGAGTTTGTGCATATCCCCTGTTCATTTTAATTATACCCTTGGACACTTGGATAGTGACTATGCTTGTACTCTAGACTATTAACCATCCCATGCTCACATCTTATGCTCCTTCTGTTTGGTATAAACTAATACATGGATGCTCTCATCACTTCATTAATAAAAGATATTGCATGAGCATGAGGAATTTGATATACTCTCTTCTACGTTGAAATGTTGGTTCATTCAGAGGACAAGCCATCTTTTGAAAATCATTTGTCCACTTAATTCACTTGCACTGATAATATGCATATTATGCTTCTGATATTCTATGACTTTGTTTTGCAATCAATTATAATTTGTAGGATGTATTGAGAGACACAGATGATCATGATCTTGCACCGACAATATCTCATTTGTCGAACTGTAAATTTGGAAGTTGTCAAGCTCCTGGCAGAAAAGTAATTGCTAATGGCACACTGCCCAGAACTCCTAAAAAGGTTTATCTAGTATGTTTGGATAATTTTGAGATATCTGCAACTATTTCCCTCTAATCTACTAGTTTTTATGTTCTATGATCCCTTGAATTGATCTGTGCACTTTGCCTTCTCTCCTTTCCCTTGAATTGATTTGTGCACTTTGTCTTCTCTACTTAGGCAGTACAAACCATTTTTTGTCTATCCTTTTTGTTTTCTTTTTAAATTCCCATTATTTTTCTAACCTGTTTTCCTTTCAAATTCTATAAGCTATAAAGTTCCAGCTACATAGCACTTTTTCTTATGTTGTTTCTTCTTGTTCAACAGACTCTTACTTTTGCTTGGGTGAAAATATATAATGGGCTGGCTCGTAGCCTGCATAGGGTTGGGCTGGGCTAGCATAATGTTAGCCCGAAATTAACGTGGCCCAAGTTGGCCCGGCCTGAAAATGGCCCGGCTCGAGCTAGCCCGGGTTGTTCCCATTTTAACAGCTCTATTGACAATGGTGCCTATTTTTATGTGACATCTAGGAAGGATTTCTTTTCATTTTATATTCTTGGTGATTATGGGGTTTTGAAGATGGGTAATAATAGTATCGCAAAGATGATTGGCATTGGCACTGTTTGTTTAGAAACAAGCAATGACGCAAATTTGATTTTGAAGAATGTCAGACACGCACCAGACATTCATTTGCATCTGATTTCTACAAGTGTTCTTAATGATGATGGCTATTTTAGTACCATTGGTGGTGGACAGTGGAAACTCACTGTAGGTTCTTTGGTTGTGGCACGTGAAAAGAAGTGTTCAGGTTTGTACTAGACTAAGGCTTCAATTTTTGTTGATGCTGCTAATATAGTCGAATGTGATAACCTGTCAGAGTTATGACACAAGAGACTTAGTCACATTAGTGAGAAAGAACTTGATTGTTTGGCTATGAAAAATCTACTTTCAAGTTTGAAAGGTGCAAGATTAGAAAAGTGTGCTTAATGCTTGGCTGGGAAACATAATAGAGTCTCTTTCAAGAGACATCCTCATTCTAGAAAATCAAAGGTGCTTGAAAAGGTGCATTCAGATATCTTTGTGGTTAGATGAGGACTAAAACATTTAGTGATGCACTTTACTTTGTGACTTTCATTGATGATCATTTAAGGAAACTTTGGGTTTATGCCTTGAACACTAAAGACCAGGTGTTTGGTGTCTTTAAGCAGTTTTAGGCTTCTGTTGAGAGAGAAACATAAAAGAAACTGAAATGTATTCGCACTAATAATGGTGGTGAATATTGTGGACCGCTTGATGAGTACTACAGACAGTAGGATATTAGACACCAGAATATGTCTTCTAAGACTCCTCAGCTTAATGGTCTGACAGAGAGGATGAACAAGACATTAATAGAGAGAGTTAGATATTTGCTTTCTGAAGCAAAGTTGCCTAGAACCTTTTGGGGTGAGGCTTTATATACTGCTACATATGTTATTAATTTTTCTTCTATTATTGCTTTGCAGGCTGATATTCCTGACAGGGTGTGGTATGGAAATGACGTTTCCTATGACCACTTACGTGTCTTTGGCTGTAGAGATTTGTACATGTGCCCAAAGATGAGAGGTCCAAGTTGAATATCAAGACTAGACAATCTATCTTCATTGGCTATGGTCATGATGAGTTTGGCTATAAGTTGTATGATCCGATTGAGAAGAAGCTTATTAGAAGTCGTGATGTTGTATTCATGGAAGATCAAACCATTGAAGATATTGATAAGGTAGAGAAATCAGAGTCTCCAAGTATTGATGGTTTGGTTGATCTTGATCCAGTTCTTGAGACACATAAGCCTAATGTGGCTAACTTTGGCAATCATGATGATATGCAGAATCATATTCAGGGTGATTAGGTTGAGGATGTTATTGATGATGCTGCTACTGAGGTAAATGCTCCTACTTGTAAGGTTGTTAATGAACCCGTTGTTCCACTTAGGAGGTCTTCTAGACAACAAATTCCTTCTACTCATTACTCATCCAGTGAATATGTGCTCCTCACTAATGGGGGAGAACCCGAGTACTATGAAAAGGCTATGGAGAGTGAGCATAAGGATGAATGGATTATAGCTATGAATGATAAGATGATATCTTTGTTTGACTACTATATTTTTGAGCTAGTTAAGTTGCCTAAGGACAGAAAAGCTTTGCAAAATCTATGGGTTTATAGGGTGAAGAATGATAAGAATGCTTCCACTCCACAATACAAAGCTGTTGTTAAAGGCTACCATTAGAAAAAAGAGATTGATTTTGAGGAGATCTTCTCCCCGGTTGTTAAAATGTTTTCCATTTGTGTTGTTCTTGGTTTGGCAGCCAGTTTTGATTAGGAGGTTGAGTAAATGGATGTGAAAACCATTTTCCTTCATGGTGATTTGGAAGAAGAGATTTACATAGATCGACCTGAGGGTTTTATGGTGAAGGGTAAAGAAAACAATGTCTGCAAGTTGAAGAAAAGTTTGTATGGCTTGAAACAAGCCTCAAGGCAGTGGTACAAGAAGTTTGAGTCTATTATGATCCAGTAGGGATTCAAGAAGACTACTTTTGATCATTGTATGTTTGTGTAGAAATTTTCTGATAATGACTTCATCATTTTATTGCTCTATGTTGTTGATGACATGTTGATTGTTAGTCATTTTTACGATTCAATTCCTTGGTTTTTCATATTCTTTTTATTTATTTTTAATGAATTTTGTTCATAAGTTTTGTTATATTTTTAGTATTGTTTGATTGTGTTTTTATTAAGTGTTTTGTGTGTTTTTGTTAGGTAATTATTCATAGAGAAGACTGAATGTTCAAAGAAAAAAAGAAGAAGAATTTTTTTTTTGCATCAGTCGCCAGCGCTTTAGCGCTCAGAGTCACAGCGCTTGAGCGCCTGAGCGGTGAGAATTGAGCGCCTGAGCACCCAGGAGTAAGTGATTGAGTGCTTGAGCACTCAGAACTGAGCGCTTAAGCGCCCGTTGCGTAACAGAACACGTGATTTTTAATAAAATGGGAAAATTATGTCAAATTCAACACAGATAAGACATTAAGCACATTACACAGAAAATCCCTAATCCTGAGAGTTGTTTTGCAGTAGTAGACCTTGGAGGGCAGCTTCAAAGGATAATTCTTGAAGGCTTGAAGATCATAATCTCTATTAAATGGGTTTTTGGTTTCTCTTTCTTTCTAGTTTCCCTTTTCTTTGGGTTTTCATTCCATGGGTTTGTATCTTGATATGAGTTATTTGTATTGAACATGAGTAGCTAAACCCAAAGTTAGGGCTATGGGGGATCTTGTTTTCCTTATTATTTGGATTTGATTTCTAATTTGATTATGGTAATTTCTTTTTGGGTTTATCATATTACTTGTATTCTTGTCAGAATTTGATCACTTTTGGCATATGTTAATTCATTATTTGGCCGGTGACCATCCGCATTCAATGAGTGGATCTATATGGTAAGCCTAGGATTAGATTGGTGAATGACCAAACATCAATTTTTTCTACCAATGGAATTGACAGGTATGTAGTTCATCTCTTGAATTGAAGCTTAATGCATTCCTAATTAATTCAACTAAATGACCAAATAGGTGATTTAATTTAAGAATAGAATATTGATTCATCTATGACCATTGGAATTCAATAGCAGGTAAGAGAATATTGGCAAAAGAATTACCTACTTCATAAATGAAAGAAAATCTGAATAATTGAATTTAAGTGAACCTTGCGCCCTAATCTCTTTCTCATTGATTATCTATTCTTTGTTTGATTGCTCATTGTTTTTCTTTATTTGTTTACTTTAATTTTATTTTGAATTTCTTCATACACTTTCGATTGTCTGAATAACAAAGAATTTAGCGAATCTAGTAATTACCAATTATTCCTCGTGGGATCGATAACTAGGACTCAAATCCTATATTACTTGGCGATAGAGCGCACTTGCTCTTAGTGTATTTTACGTGCATCAAGTTTTTAGCGCCGTTGCCGAGGAATAAGTTTGGTAATATTAGAAGTGAAAAGCTCTAGTTAATTTAGACGCCCTTTTCTTTTATTCCATATTTTATTTTTATTTCTTATTTTATTTTATTTTATTTTTTTTATTTTTATTTCTTATTTTATTTTATTTTACTTTATTCTATTTTTTATTTTATTTTTTTTATTTAATTTTTTCACTTCTTATTTTTTTTTGTTTATGCTTACTCGATCTCAGTTTCTTGATTTGGCTTTTGATCCAAAAATTGAGAAAATAGCTCGCAGGTTAAAGAAGCAGTCTTTTATTGCAACTGTGGCAGAAGATATTAACAAGATGGAAAGACAACCAATTATTGAGCCAAACCATGAAGAAAGAGTTATCCCAGTAAAGCGAACCATGTTTGAGTACTCTATGCCCACTGCTGAAGGGTATGGAGAAAGTATAATAAGACTAGCTGCGACGGCTAATAATTTTGAGATCAAACCAGCACTGATCTCCATGATTCAAAATTTAGTTCAGTTTGGTGGATTGCCTTCGGATGATCCTAATCAGCATTTGACTAAGTTCTTGTAGTTGTGTGATACTATCAAGTACAATGGTGTGACAGATGATGCGATCTGATTGTGACTTTTTCCTTTCTCTCTTAGGGACAGAGCGAGTCAATGGTTAATGTCACTACCGAAGGGTTTCATCACTACATGGGATCAACTGACATAACTGTTTCTGGCTAAGTATTTTTCTCCTTCTAAATCGGCTAAGTTAAGAAATTATATATCTTCTTTTGTGCAGTTTGAAATGGACACTCTTTATGAAGCTTGGGAGCACTTTCAAGAGTTGTTGAGAAGATGTCCACATTATGGATTCCCCGTATGGCAGCAGGTTTAGACTTTTTACAATGGTTTGTCGCCTGCAAACCGTTCATTCATTGATGCTGCTGCGGGAGGTACAATGTGGAGGAAAACACTTGCTAAGAGCCAAGCATTGATTGAAGAAATGGCACTGAACAGTTATCAATGGCAAAATGAGTGCCAGGTTCTTAAGAAACAAGTAGGCGTGCATGCTGTTGATTCTTCTACAACCATTCTGAGTCAATTGGAAGCTTTGACGAAGAAGGTTGAGACACTAATGGTAATAAATAGTGCAGTCCCACCAATCATTTGTGAGGCGTGTGGAGGACAGGGTCATACAAGTGCAAACTGTCAAGTTAGTAGTCCTTTTGCCCCCGAGCCTGAAGGAGTTAATTTTGTTAGTAATTCTAACTGACAGCAGTACAATCCGTATTCCAATACATATAATCCCAGTTGGAGGGACCACCTGAATTTCAAATGGAGAAATCAACAAGGCTATCAGTAGAATCAGCAGAGAGTTCCACCACCACCTCTTGGTTTCCAAGCACCTGTAGAGAAGCCGAGTTTTGAAGATCTGGTTATGAAGTACATGCAGAATTCTGATGCCAGAATAAAGAACATGGAGACTCAGATCAGTCAGCTGCCAACATTGATGACAACGAGGGCACTAGGGACATTGCCTAGCACTACTGAGACTAATCCAAGGGAATAAACCTATGCAATTTTCCTTAGAAGTGGTAAGGAACTTGAGAAGTCCTCTCAGAAAAAAGGAAATACCAGAGCCTGGAGATATTCTTGTTAAGTCAGTGCATGATGATGAGAAGGCAACTGAAGCATCTAGCTCATCAAGAATTGAGACAAAGAAGAATGTTGTCCTTACTGAAGATATCAATCAAGAAAGAGAGCTTGAGAAGAAAGCACCAAAGTGACAGAGAGTGAAGAAGGATTGTGAGTAAAGCGCAGTTTATGAACCATCCCCATATGCCAAGATCTCATTCCCTCAGAGGCTCAAGAACAATCAACCAGATCAGTAATTTGTTAAATTCTTGGAGATATTCAAGAAATTGCAAATCAATATTCCGTTCGTTGAAGTCATCTCTCAAATGCCCAAGTATGCAAAGTTTTTGAAGGAAATACTTACAAAGAAACACAAGCTTGAGGAATTTGATACTATATGTTTTACTGAGGAGTGTTCTACCATTCTTTTAAAGAAGTTACCCCTCAAATTTAAAGATCCAGGGAGTTTTACTATTCCTTGCACTATTGGTAACTCTTATTTTGATAAGGCATTATGTGATTTGGGAGCTAGTATTAATTTGATGCCTTTCTCTGTATTTAAGAAATTGGGAATGCAGGAACCGAAGCCCACAAACATTTCACTACAGTTGGCTGATAGATCCTTCGCTTACCCGCGCGGTGTGGTGGAGGATGTTTTAGTGAAGGTGGACAAATTTATATTCCTAGTTGATTTTGTAGTTCTAGATATGGAAGAGGATGCTAATATTCCTCTCATTCTTGGAAGACCATTTTTAGCCACTTCTGGAGCTGTGATTGATGTACCTCGGGGTGAGCTCATCTTGAGAGTGGATGGAGATCATATGATCATTAATGTCATTAGGGAGGCTAAATCTTCCCCAATGTCAAATCTCCATGCTCCTATCAATTTTGTTCAAGCTAAGAAGTAGGAAATCTTAGCTATCAAAGACCCCCGCCATCATACAGTGTTGATGTTGATCTGTTGGAATGTCAAGCTGCTGAAACAGATAAAGGTCCTCCTAAGATCCATACTTCTTCACAGATTGTTCCTTCATCTATTGATCGTGTGCGACTACCTTGGCCTAGTGGAGTTAAGGTGCAATTGGGACAGTCAAGCTCTTGTCAAGTTCACAATTCTGTTGGAAGTAGTCCCAAGGTCATTGTCGAAGGGAGGAAGAACTATTTTGAAAAGAAAAAGGCGTCCTCCTATTTCTCTTGCTTTAAGCCACCTTGATTCATCAGAAAAAGACAACGTCGAGCTAATGACGTTAAACAAGCGCTTCACATGAGGCAACTTGTGTTTCTTTTTTCTTTATTTTATTTTGGTTGTTTTGTTATTTTTGTTTTTCTTTTAGATTCTAGTAATGTGTTTTGGGATTTTATTTTTCAGATTGTGTTGTTGCGCTGACTCTTGTGCTTCTCCTTTGCCTGACATTGTGTCATTGTCCATCAGGTAATGTTGTTCTTTTCTTTACCCCCTTTATTTCTTTTTCTTCCATATTGAGGACAATATTTATTTTAAGTGTGGGGGGTACTTTTACAATTTTTGTTAAAAATTTTTTTTGTTGAAACACTTGAGTAATGTTGGTAATTAAGTTGGAATTATGTGTTGATTTCTTGATTTATTCTGAGCTGATGGAAATATGTTTTGAAGGGGATTCCATTGATCATGAGTTGATAATGTGTGAAGCAATCTTTTTCAATGAAAAAAAGTGAAATTTAGCATCTTATTTAGAAATTAGCCATGTTTGCTTGCCTTTGTTCTCTTTATCAACTTAGCCAAAAAGTGAGTTTTGAGCTTTAATGATTGGATTTTTCATAAATGAAATCCTATTTTTCTTCTAGAGTTAGTTTTCTTTTGATTGATATGCACTAGAACTTGCTTTGATATCTTGTTAATGATTCACATACAGACTTGAACATGATTAAGGCAATTAGGCTTAATTCTTTCTTGACTTCTGGAGTTGCATTGATTAAATAACCCCTTAGGTGCCCTATTTGAGCCTGAAATTGATTTCTTTGAATACCCAATTGAATAATCAAGTTGACTTCTTTGGAGCAATTGATGTGTTGATTGAAAAGTCTTGAAAGGTTGCTTTTGTTTTCAAGAGTTAAAAAAATTGAAATGAAAAAAAAAAAAGAAATGAAATGAAATGAAAAAAAATGAAAAAGAAAGAAAAGAAAAGAATTATTGGTGAAAAATAATGAAAATATTGGGTTGAAAGTGAGAAGTTGTTATATTCTTGTGCATCATGCTCTATCTATCATCTTTTCAACCTGATTATGCTTTGTAATGATTTATTCATGAGCACTCTTTACCCCTATTTTATCCTTTCTTCTTACCTTTTTTTATACCCTTAGCCCCGTTACAACCAAAGGAAAATCCTTTTGATTCTTGTGTTGTATGTGAACTTGAAATTGGAGATGAGATTGATAAGCAAGCCTATGATATTGCATTTTTCAAGAGAAATTTGAGTGATCTCTTTGTCCTTTAAACACTTGAGTGATGGTAAGATGAGTGATCTCAGGTGTTTAGTGAAAAGAATAGTTGTAAGTTTGACTCAAGCCTCTAATTGTTTAAGTGTTAAATGATCTTGCTTGATTGGATTTGATTGCTGAACTTGAATTTCTTTTAATTATGAAATTTTCCTTTAATTCATATTTCTTGATGTTAAGTTTGATCTTGTTGTTGATTCCTATTCTTTGCTTGAGGACAAGTAAAGCTCAAGTGTGGGGGAGTTGATGAACCGTCAACATATCATATTTTTACGGTTCAATTCCTTGGATTTTCATATTCTTTTTATTTATTTTTATTGAATTTTGTTCATAAGTTTTGTTATATTTTTAGTATTGTTTGATTGTGTTTTTATTAAGTATTTTGTGTGTTTTTGTTAGGTAATTATTCATGGAGAAGACCGAATATTCAAAGAAAAAAAAGAAGAAAGAAGAAAAAAAAAATTTTTGCATCAGTCGCCAGCGCTTGAGTGCTCAGAATTATAGCGCTTGAGCGCCCAGAGCGCCTAAGTGCCCAAGAGTAAGTGACTGAGCGCTTGAGTGCTCAGAACTGAGCGCTTAAGCACCCGTTGCGTAACAGAACACATGATTTTCAATAAAATAGGAAAAATTATGCCAAATTCAACATAGACAAGACATTGAGCACATTACACAGAAAATCCATAATCCTGAGAGTTGTTTCGCGGTAGCAGACCTTGGAGGGCGACTTCAAAAGAGAATTCTTGAAGGTTTAAAGATCATAATCTCTATTAAAAGGGTTTTTGGTTTCTCTTTCTTTCCAGTTTCCCTTTTCTTTGGGTTTTCTTTCCATGTGTTTGTATATTGATATGAGTTTGTTTGTATTGAACATGAGTAGCTAAACCTAAAGCTAGGGCTATGGGGGATCTTGTTTTCCTTATTATTTGGATTTGATTTCTAATTTGATTATGGTAATTTCTTTTTGGGTTTATCATATTGCTTATATTCTTGTCAGAATTTGATCACTTTTGGCATGTGTTAATTCATTGTTTGACTGGTGACCATCCGCATTCAATGAGTGGATTTATATGCTAAGCCTAGGATTAGATTGGTGAATGACCAAACATCAATTTTTTCTACCAATGAAATTGACAGGTATGTTAGTTCATCTCTTAAATTGAAGCTTAATGCATTCCTAATTAATTTAACTAAATGACCAAATAGGTGATTTAATTTAGGAATAGAATATTGTTTCATCCATGACCATTGGAATTCAATAGCAGGTAAGAGAATATTGGTAAAAGAATTACCTACTTTATAAATGAAAGAAAATCTGAATAATTAGATTCAAGTGAACCTTGTGCCCTAATCTCTTTCTCATTGATTATCTATTCTTTGTTTGATTGCTAATTGCTTTTCTTTATTTGTTTACTTTAATTTTATTTTGAATTTCTTCATACACTTTCGATTGTCTGAATAACAAAGAGTTTAGCGAATCTAGTAATTACCAATTATTCCTCGTGAGATCGATAACTGGGACTCAAGTCCTATATTACTTGGCGATAGAGTGCACTTGCTCTTAGTGTATTTTACGCGCATCATGCTATCACCGGATCCCAGACTTCCTTTTTGTGCTCGCTCGAAGTTTGTAACATTCTCACCTCCTGTTTAGCAAGGAGGTTCATAGCCATGATTACAGGGAGCTGGTCATCCTCCGCCAAGTAGGTATACTGCCAATGATCAGGTAACGACTGCACTGCATCAAAGCTAGCATCTGCTACACAATCTTGAAAAATAGAATTAACATTTCTCAAATAGGCAGAAATCTCAGCACAAGCAACACATACAATATTACCATCACAATCAGTACATGAGTTGCAATGAATGGAGTCAGAAAGATCGATTAAATCAGAAAATTCATCACATAACTCATCATAAGTTTCCTTAAAAACCAGTAAGTAAATCAATATTAAAAACAGAATGCTCCTCCATGGGATGCTTCATACCATCAAAAATGGTAAACTGAGTAATAGAGTCTCCAAACTCCATGGATAGAGTTCCTGCATGCACATCTATTTTGGTTCTTGCTGTTTTAAGAAAAGGTCTCCCCAGAATAAAGGGAATCTTGTTGGATGATGACTCTCCCTCCATCTCCAAAATGTAGAAATCAGTAGGGAATATCAGCTCATTCACCCAGACCAGCACATCCTCCACCAAACTAGTTGGATAGGCATTACTCTTATTAGCTAGCTGGATTACCAGTCCTGTTGCCTGCAAAGGACCAAGTTCAAGGGAGTTAAAAATAAATATAGGCATTACATTAATGGAAGCACCTAAGTCTAGCATGGCATTCTCAAATCTATAATTTCCTATTATGCAAGGAATTGTAAAAATCCCTGGATCCTTGCACTTCGGAGGCATATTTGGCTGGATGATAGCCGAAACATTCTACCCCATACTAACTCTCTCATTGCCTTTCAGTCGCCTTTTACGCGTGCACAGCTCCTTCAAGAATTTAGCATACTTTGGTATTTGCTTTATTGCATCCAGTAGTGGAATGTTGACTTCCACCTTCCTAAAAGTATCAAGCAGATCTTTGTCTTTCTCAGCTTCTGCTATTTTTCTTGACTGAATGGCTCTCTAGGGAAAGGGCAAGGCTATGGGAGGCTGCTCATCATCAACAACTGCTGACTTCTTTTTACTATTAGAATTTGTAGCTAGTCTAGCAGAAACTGAATCCTCTACCAGTTGTGGTTTGCTTGTTACAACTTGAGGTTCAGGTGATGCTTGAACAGACTTGCCAGACCTCAGCATAATAGTATGCACATTCTCTGTTGGATTAGGAACTGTTTGGGAATACAATTGGCCAAACCTTTGGCTTTTCAACTCACTCACAGCAGTTGCTAACTGCCTAATCTGAGTCTGCAGGTTCTGAATAGAGGCATTAACATTTTGCTGGAAATGATTAGATGCCATCTGTTTCATCAAGTCCTCGAATGATGGTTTAGTCTGTGTGGCTGCTAGACCTGGTAGCTGGAGGGGCTGCTGCATAGGCTGCTGGAATTGCTTACTCGGTCCAGATTGAAGTTGAAACTGCTGCTGCCTCATTGGTTACTGGAATGGCTGCTGAGATAGCTATAGGAATGTTTGTTGAGATGTTGCATTGCCATATCTCAGATTCAGATGGTCTCTCCAGCCAGCGTTGTATGTGTTGGAGAATGGATCATGTAGTTGTTGCTGCTGCTGGAACTATGGTTTACCAGGAAAAATGCCAGCTGCTGCAACAGATTGATCTAGACAAACAGATCCACCATCCTGAAGTGTGGGGCATGCATCAGTAGGATAAGAAGGACAAGAGCAGATACCACACACGGTTGCAACCATTTGCATAGGTGATTGCTGTCCCACTGCCAATTGCCTCACTAAAGACGTCAATTCATTAAGTCTTTACTCCATTCTTTGTTGGTCTACACGAACCTCATTAACTCCTCTAGTTGAAGTGATTATTCTAGTTCCAAACTGCTGGGCATTTACTGCCATGTTGGCTATCAAATCTCTTACAGCAGTAGGGGTTTTATCCACCAAGGCACTCCAGAGGTAGCATCCACCATGCTTCTGTCCATTGGCAGCAAGCCTTCATAGAAATATTGAATCAAAAGTTGATCACTTATTTGGTGGTGGGGGCAGTTAGAACACAACTTCTTGAATCTTTCCCAGTATTCATACAAAGTTTCACCAGTCATTTGCCTTATGCCACATATGTCCTTCCGAATGGCAGCAGCTCTAGAAGCAGGAAAGAATTTCTCCAAGAGTAACCTCTTCATATCATCCCAACTCATGACAGAACCTGGTGAAAGGTAGAACAGTCAATCCTTGGCTGCATCAGCAAGTGAGAAGGGGAATGCTCGAAGCTTGATATGTTCTTCTTGGACACCTTAAGGTCTCATGGTTGAGCAAACAACATAGAACTCTTTCAAATGCTTGTGGGGATCCTCACCTGCAAGTTTGTGAAACTTGGGCAGCATATGGATAAGTTCAGACTTTAATTCAAAGTCAACATCAATATCAGGATACTGAATGTATAATGATTGATAAGTGACATCAGGGGCAGCAAGCTCTTTAAGAGTCCTATTATGCGTGTTATCAGCCTTGGTTGCAAAATCACTTAAGCTCTCAGATGCAATGACAGATTCAGTGGCAGAATTAAATTTAGAAGTAATTCTTTGACTAAGCTTACGAGCTCTAAGCAGTGCATGCAAAGTCTTATCAAAGCACCAAATAGCACAAAATCAGTAAACAAGCAAAATACACTAAACAACACTAAAAATCTACCAAAATAAATCTAATTGACCTATCAAATGATTTTTAAAAATTACGGAACTACCATAGCATGAAAACTACACAAAAATGAAACTAAAAAATGTAATAAAAATATTAAAAAATTGAAAAAGTGGTCTAAACAATAGAATTTGCCTTAAATTCGAGTGACCTCAATATACATACACTGAGCCTAGTTTTTCTGGCCATTTTCCTTCAACTGGCCAATTTTTAGCTCATTCTGAGATATTAAAAAAATTACTTTAATTACTGTTATGACCAAAAACCCTATCAGATGATGGAATTTGGCTAAAATTCAAGGGGATGATCCTTAGGATTGTTTTGCTCAAAATGGTGATTTAACCTTAGGGACCAAGTTTCAGCTCAAAACTCCACAGTCAGATTTGCACTATTCTCCCCCTGCACCAAAAGAAACAGAAACTAGGGAAAAGAATGTTAGCTGGGTATGAAACTATGTTAGACAGCTAGGGACACGTCTAAAATGATTGAATGACATTTACAAGAAGATCTTGCAAAGAAATTATCAATAAGTGCAGCAAAAGGGTGTCCAACAGCAATTAAAACCAATGGAACAGTAACCAAACTGCAAAATGCAATGCAGCAAGTAATTGAACAATTGTGTTAGTTGGAGTAAAATTTATCAGTTGTATTATGCTATACTATGCTATGCTATGCAATTATAAGAAAATTATGCAATGCAACAGTATGTAACAGTATACAACAGAATGCAATAAAATGTAGGAAAATTTAGAAGAATGCAGAATTGATGCAACTACATTATCAGAACAAGAGTTAATTGTTAGTAAGAACAAGAGTTAGTAATGTAACTTAATATAATCAGATTGCAACTAAAGAATCCCTGGCAACGGTACCAAAATTTTAACAAGCGCCGAACTCAATCAAAATTGTAACCAAGTTATGCCTATGACTTATAGCATAGGAAACAACACTGGATCGTCTCTCAATGATTTTTAATTGCAATTTAATCAGATCAAGTTGAGATTGGGGGGAGGTTTGAGAATATAAAATACAAAAATAAAAGAATTAAAGAGAAGAACAATCAATTAAAGGAGTAATCAATTCAAAAACCTATCCAAAATTAGGTGAATTCTATCATAGAAATATTTGAAGGGCATTTGAATGGTTAATTTGGATTCAACCGAGATCTCTGCATCAAATCCAGAATTTCTACTAGACAATCATCTAGAATTCAATTAACAATTGACACACAAATTTGTAATCGCACAATTCATGTTAGATCTATGTTAATTTCATATCCGAATTCAATTAACTTAGGCACAAATCAGTAACCTATCCTCTAATTTCGTGATTAATTCAGATCAATCAACCTAAATCCAATCATAATTCTCAATCTCAAATTAAGATCCAATCAGATCAAACATAAATAGAATCACCATTCATGCATTCAAGAAGAAGAAGAAGAAGAAGAAGAAGAAGAAGAAGAAGAATCCAATGCAATTCAAAAACGAAATAGTACAAGAACTCAAGATTTCAAACCAAAATTTCTTCAAGATTCTCTGAATTGATTACAGAAGTTTGGCCCTCCATAGTCATCACCATGAAGGAGCTTGAGGGAGAAGAAAGAAGAAGAGAGAGTTCTAGAGAGAATGTGAGAAAAGTGTGGAATGAGAAGTTACAAAACTGCTTACCTCGGATTTCTGCTTATAACCCCCAAAACTAACTCCTATTTTTGCCTCACATGATTAAGATTCCCTTAGAAACTAAGCTGGGTCCATTATGAACAATTGGGCCCAAACCCCATGCAATTTAGAGGTCCACAACTCAAGTTATGCACAAAACAATGTTAAAGGGTCTTTGAACCCGAGTTATGACTTCTAGACCTAATTAGGTTCACTAGACATCCGAATGAGACTTCGAGCTCTTCATCAAAGTTGTAGAACTTTCTCTCATATTTCCTACAAGATAAAATTCATAATTATCAGATATTTAGAACTCAAGATATGGCCGAAATACAGAAATAGTGTAAAACCTCAATAATGTAAAAAAATCAATTAAGCTCAATTTGAGCCCAAACTTACAAAACATGACCAAGCTCAATCAATTAAGTGCATAGAGAGTGTAAATGACTAAAAATAAGAGTTTATTAATGTATAAAATATGTGATTATCACCCAGCAATGACCTCCAACTAGGTCTCCAAAGCACTGAGTCAGGTATTATACCACCCAGCAACACAAATAGGGTCTTTTACTAGTGTTCAAAGTCTTCAATTCATAAACCCTTGACAACAAAAGAAAGAAATGAACAATAATCTCCAAATAACCTAAACCGCACAAATTACTCCAAAGCCTAAGAAAGCTTCTCAGTCTGATGCCAAACTAGCCATACAAAGATGGAAGAGGCATTAAATAGTCCAAACGTAGACAAAGCAGCAACTAAACATGCCAAACAGAGGCAGAACAGCAAGTTAGCAACCAAACAGAGGATATCCCAAGCCAAACAGAGAGTTATCACCGAGAAAGAAAGAGGAAAGAAAATCCAAATATCCAAAGAGGATGCTCATAGGAAAACCTAAAAAACCACAAGCGAAACACCATCAGAATTGTCTCGAATCACCCTCAATCAAGACAGAATTTAGAAATAGGCCTGGAATAGAAAACATAGTCCAGAACAAAACTCACAGGAGGACTCGCCGGAGCTCCAGTCACCCACCGCCAACAAACACCACTTTCTTCCAGTCGGTAGCCCTAGTCGCACCTTACAGGGTCATTGTTGACCCTTGCACAACAAGTGCATGAAAGAAACAATAGAGAACCCAGCGTTAGAAAACATGGGAAGGCACGAACCACCGTAGCCAAGCACCACCGACCTCGCCGGTCGTCTCGCAGGCACCGTCCTACTATGTCTGACTGTGAATCACCGGTAACCGCTCCTGGGTCGCCTAGGAAACAGAACCGCGAGCACTCAACACAGAATGTTTTTCTTCTTCATAATAGTTTAATACTGATCAACAAAAATAGAGAAAAAAGTTTGAGAGAAACAAACAGGGGAGAATATACAAAAGAGTTCCATAGAACTCAACACAGAAGAAAAAATAAATCCTTCAAGATGGATGGTACTTCTCTGATACCATGTTGAAGAATTACAGGTTTAGGGTTATGGAAAGGAAAAGTGAGAAAGACTGCTAAACAATAGTAGGCTAAGAATATAATTGATAAGAATGAGAAATAATGCAATTCCATAACCTAATACTCTTATTTATACTAAACTTAGGTCAAATAGTAACACTACTAGTACTGGCCTAAGCCCACTAACATAAGACTAATAACCTAATAAGTAATAACCTTAATATTCTCTAACAATTAATAACCAATTGTTATCATACTATAGCAATAAGCCTTTGAAAAGTCACTCTCTGCTATTGTGCATCAACAATAACTAATGCAGTTGCAACTTCTTTACCCAGAACTGCCATGTTTGCTTTCAGCTCCTGCATCTGTGCTTCTGCAACATGCAGTTTGGCAACATATTTATCAGTTAGAGATTCCCAATCCATGCTTGTCTTCTAGAAATTTCCTCCCTTTGATTGAATTTTTAAAACCAATTTGAGTTATAAGATTAAGAAGAAATAAATACGAACACCAAACTCTGACAGAGCTAAAATGTATAGACATAATTGTAATCGAGAAGACATAAATACCCTTTTTTTTTCTCAAACCCCTTGTACAGACTGCCAGAGCCAAGCTCAACACACAATGGATCAGGAAGGTACTCTAAAAATTTTGTAAAAGAAATGTGAGTCCATAAATCTGGCTGCCACAATAATGTTACTCACCATGGATAGACTTCCCTACTATACATATTACATACTATTTTGAGCTTTTGAAGTGGGAAATTCTTTGCTGCTCAAAACATAGCAAAACTGATGATTAATCTAAACATGACAAAAAAGTAAATAGAAAATATCTACCTTCCTTGCACGGGTGGCCCTGTACAGCTTTTCTAGTTGTTGATGTCTCTGCATTTCAACCTCATCAATGACCACAACATTTGAGCTCTCATAACCACTACTGCTAAATTGCTTTATTACAAACAACCTGACAAACAAGTAAATTAACAAGTTAACACCTTAATTAATAAAATCAGCATCTTTATTGAACCTAAATTCCACCCAGGCAGCACTAATCAAACAAATCCATTTTCATATGCATTTAAGATTTCAGAACAACGGAAAACAATAATTGCAATGTCCAAACTCATCAAGTTCAATTTTTGCCTATCCAAATGTGGATTTGAGAAGAAAATAATGGGGCTTATACTACAACACACAAAAACTCAAACTTGAAAATGGGTCAGCAACGGAACCAAAGAAAAGGGTACCTGCTGTTGTTTGGCTACTTGCTGTAACATCCTGAATTTAATAACCATAATATAATCAGAATTATACCGTGGTAATTAGATCCAAGCATGCTACTTACTAAAGCTATGCAATTTCCAATATAACATATCAGCATTATATAGAAAATATAAGCCACGGATGAATATATATATATATTCACAACATATGTATTTCTCATAAATACAACACGTACATCATTTCAAAAGAAACTACTCAATTACACTAAGCTAAGCACTCCAAACTCCTTCTTGTCTTCACTTTCCATAAGACTTCCTCCTTGGAATCATCATGGAAACACACACAAGGGGTTAGAATCATATATTTTCAGTAATAATATCCATAAAACATGTCATCACAACCATTCCAGCCATTTCGGGGAAAAACACATTTCTAAAAGCAAGTCGCATACTTATATAAACTAGAAAGGTGGCAAAAACCAAAACCATGTCCTTTCTCTTCTCGAAATAGATTATCATTTTTATAAGTTTAAATAAAAACTCATTTATCATAAATAATTTTCAAGAGATCACACACTCATGAAAACATCATCATCTCCATCTCAAAGATACAAACAACAACAACAACAACAACATCTCCATCTCAGAGATACGCAATTGCCTATACAATTGCAATGTCATGATAGAAACTGCCTGTACAATTGTCATGCTATGCCAAATTATGTCTAGTATTTATGTCTATGCAATTCCTAGATATGAAATGAATAATGATATGATACCAAGTCCATGGCAATGTCATGTTATACACAAGTCCTAAACAAAGTAATGAAAATCTCATCCATAACCTTGATCAAGCACTGCAAATCCATCCAGCAAAACACAGAGTGCGAGGAATTAATCAACCTCAGCTCATCAAATATGATCACCTTCACTGGGAAATGAAACTCATCATCCACATAGTCATCATCATCAAAGAAATTCATCTTTGAAACCATAAGGAAATCCATCCTTAATACCATAAGGAAATCCATCCT
Source organism: Ormosia semicastrata (assembly GCA_029884595.1). Taxonomy (NCBI): domain Eukaryota; kingdom Viridiplantae; phylum Streptophyta; class Magnoliopsida; order Fabales; family Fabaceae; genus Ormosia; species Ormosia semicastrata. The sequence goes on along the minus strand of JAQQTO010000063.1, from coordinate 12,186,757 downwards.
TAATACCACTATATTAGGAAGGATACAATTCACCTTGCTTAAGATAGATCACCCTCATCTACGGGGCTCACACCTTTTAATAAAGGCAAAACATACAATTATGTATACAATCTTGCATAATTAAATTCCCATAATTAACATTACAAATCATTTTGATTCCAATCATTTACTCTTCATCAAATACTTCTAAAAGTACCTTATCACTCTTAAAAGAGTATACATGAGTGATCCCAATACTTAGGGAAGCTCATTTCCTCAATTCATCACAATACACATTATATGTATATATATAACCATGACTAATTACCTCACATAATTATCACTTCAAATCATCTTGATTCAATACATTCTCACTTCATTAAATACTCCTATTAGAGTCTCATCACTCATTAAGAAGCATAAAAGAAGGAATTAAACCAATCATAGGTTCCATTGCATCTCACAATAATTATGTCCAAAAATTGGATCTCACGCCGCGGCACACCACGGCCATGCTGCGGCGCCGGGCACTCTGTCTCCTTACGTCGCGGCACAAACAGAGCCACGCTGCGGCGCTTTGCTCTCGGGTTCTCAGAATTGGACATTCATCACTCTCACGCCACGGCGTACAGCACCTTGCGCCGCGGCGCCAGCAGCAGAACATGGATTGTGTAAAATTTTGAAGATCCGGATACTATTTCATTGGAACTTACCCCTCTTCCAATCACTCAAACCTCTCATCCAAGTGATTTCTAACCTTCTGCAAGGTTCATCTACACATTGTAACTATTGTACAACTTCAATTTTCACAAAAATAACCAATTACTAACCATTCATCAACCTAAACCTAAAACCCTTATTTTCAACACAAATGGCAACCAAGGGTGTTTAAGTGATGAAAAACCATTCTCATGCCTCCAGCAAACCAAAGACATACTATTCTCAAGCTTTCTAACAAGTTTCAAGCATTTACAACCATAAACACAAGATCACACTTCAAAACCCCAAACCCTTCATCAAGTCCCCCATGAACCAAATGAAAAAGATGAAGTCAAGAAGTAAAAACAAGTTTTCCCCCTACCTCAAGATCAAGAAGAAGAAGCCAATGATGGATTCAAGGTCCATTTGATTCCTCTTCCTTCTTCCTCTGTTTCTTTCTCCTTTTTCTTTCCTTTCTTCACGTTTCCTCTTCTCTCTTTTTTGTTTTCTGCTTCTCTCACTCTTAGCCATAAGATATTTAATAAGGGAAGTCAAATTTGGCTTCTCTTGGATAGGTACCAAAACTCTGATCTACTAAGAACACCTATATTTCACCAAATCCATATTTCTAGCTTCCAATGATTTTAAATAAATCCTAAGATTCATCAAAAATCTTGTTTCACCAAAACCACTATTTTTCATATTAGCTGCTAGTCAAACTGACATTAAAATACACAATCAATATGCTTAAAAATGTCAAACTAATTCTGATTATCCTCAAACTTTAACTGTAACACAGTTCACACATTTGTGACCTAGAAATAAACTATCCATATTTATTTTCACAAACTAAGCAGTTTAAGCCATTTCTAAAGCAAATTACAATAATATTTCATACATAGTGTTACAACAATGTGACTAAATAATGTTCAGAAAGTCACAAAAACTTAACAGACATGATAAACAGGTATTAGGCTACTTCTGTAATCATATACAAGTCTATCATATTTTTCACGGGTGTTACACTTGCTCTCTTAGCTTGCTGGCTTGTTTCCTCAAAGCGTCCATGGCATGCGCTTGTGCTTTTTAATTCTCGCAGACAAGTAGCTTTAGGAGCCAAAAAAGTACCAAATCCACAATAATCAGATCCAATGTGATGTGAGAAGCTCAAAGGTGATCAATCAAGTTATGCTATGCTGCTGTTTTGTTTTCTCTCCCCATTCATATTGATTTTTTATTTTTTATTTTTTTGACCGGAAGATTCATATCGATAATAATGTTTGTTTATTGCTTTTTTCTGTTTTTTTTATATTTTTTAGATATTTTATTTTATTTTAATTTATTTTTTATTTATGAATTTCAAGGATATATTAAATAATTTTTTAAATTTTATTTTATTTTTTATTAGGGTTTGTTCAACATTCTCGTTTGCTGGTGAAAAAGCAAAGCAGCGGTCCACAACCTTAGCCCCCTCTCGCTTTTCGTCTTTGATCAGTTCAAGTTCGTATCTAATCTATTGTATTATTCATCTCACAGGCGCCGCTGCACTGATCCTTGTTCTTTGGTTAATTGTTTTCCTTTTAATTGTTCTTGCGTCACTTCGTTGACCATACTTATTCGCTGATATACTACTCCATCGTTTTAATTTTTCCTTTAAAATTGTTTTGACATCATTATTTTTACAAAATGAAACTAACCTTGCAATCTTGTTAAGAAATCAATCAGGTATTGTATTTGTACTTACGTGTTAAAGCATATATATATATATATATATATATATTCTTTTCTTTTTTACGAACACTGATCTTTATTGATATTATGTTCAACTAAGTTTCTATTTTCGTTGTATGCATGTGATGACCGATAACTTTAAAAGGCTAATTTGAAACTAAGGTAGTTGTTGAGTTGAATTGGTATTGATATTGATTTTTTGCCTAATCACAAGGAACTAGATGTATATTTGGTGTGAATGATTTTTATCCTTTCCTAATTCACAGATAATGTGGGGATGTATTCCACTGAAATTTGATGATGAAGAGTCATGATTTTAGTTTTGGGGTTTGTTGTTGTGGCACTTGCACATATATTGTTGCTGATTTGCCCCCTCATATTGATGCAATGTTTGTGTACTAACCTCAATTCTTATCCTCTTTCATCTTGTAACGGTTGCTTGTGTTTGAGTAGGATGGAGTCTCAAGTGAGGATAAGGATCTTCTAAAGTGAGGATCCTTATAAAGTGAGCAAGTAAGCCCACATCAACTATTGATTGTTGATGTGAACTCATCTATCAATGATTGATGTAGGCTTACTTGCTCATTTTATAAGGATCTTCACTTTAGAGGATCCTTATTCCTCAGGTGAAGCATGCTATTGTTGTCAAAGTTATGCGTCGTATTGTATCTAGAGGACAGGTGACCCAAGTTAGAGTGAAGTTTTTAGATGATCAGAACCGTCACATTATGAGGAATGTGAAAGGACCAGTGAGAGAATGAGACATTCTCACCCTTCTTGAGTCTGAAAGGGAGGCAAGAAGGTTGTGCTAGAGGGTTTTATTTGTTTGTCTCCGAAATTAGTCAAACAGTATTGTGTTTTGATTTTTGTGGTTGTCAGTGGATGCCAAAGGTTATAGCATCCTATATTATTGATTTTAGAAGACAATTGAATATTAATAATTGATTTTAGTGGATTATATTATATTCTTTAATTTGAAACCAAGTCTCTTGGCACTGAGTGTCTTTGGAACACTGAGGGTTCTTTGTTCCTTTCTCCATTGGTCATACATCACCAATAACATTTGACCTTTATTGATCCCCACGCTTTGAGCTATTTGATAATAAAGATTTTTCACAGTCAAAGTTGTTTTGCTGTCTACCGCTTACTAGATCTCTGCATAACTCACCGCTAAATACAACCACACGGATTTTTTCAGAACGCTATCATCCACACCTTGTTCTGAACCACGACAACCACCATGAGAACTAGAAGCCTCAGATATGTCAGTTGCCAAAATTTCACCGCCATGCGCCACCAGAAGTCTTTGTACATGGTTCTCACGTGCCACACATGCTACCTTATTTCTACCGCTCTAGAGAAGAGTTTTTTTTTTAGTGGGAAAATAATGTAGATTACATTAGGATAATTATACATTTTATTATTTGGATTTTATTTTGTTAATTAGGGGTTTTATCTATTTTAGAATGTTAGTTATAATTAATATTTTAGTTTTAATGAGATTCTATCAAATCCAAAATCTTATCTTTAATTAGTTAGATTTAATTTATATTTGATTTCTTTTGTTAGAGGATTATAAATATCTCTCCTATCAGATTCTAGAAGATGTTGAATGTTGATTATTGAATTTAGTGGATTATATTCTCTACTTAAAGACCAAATCTCTTGGCGCTGAGTACCTTTAGAACCACGAGAGTTCTTTATTTATTTCTCTATTGGTCTTACATCACCTATAGTTTCATTTTATTTAATTTATGTCCTAGGCCACTTAAATAAATTTGCATTTTAAAACTTAATTGTGACTTATTTGATAAATATAACAAGTTGTTACTCTTTATAAGTTGTTTAACCTATTCTCATCTTCCAGGGGCCTCATAGTTATAAAATAAAAGAGACTGAAACAAAAATAAAAATATAATTATATGGCTGAACTTAAAAGTTGACAACCTCGTTATTTATTCAACTTTTATACTTTAACTTTTTTTCAACCTACTCACAAATTTATCCTGTATCCTGCGAGAAAGCTACAGTTATATACAACTTGATTTGATATCTCTTGCATATAAACATACGATGTAAATATAATGTGCATATTTTTAGTATACATAAAACATTTTACAAAAGTTTGTAGCTCAATTTGACAGGGGGCACAAATTGTATGATAAAGATATTATGATAATGTTGGAAGTACGACTATTTACAAAGTCATACATATCCTCGTATTCTTGCACATTTGATGTTACTAGTATTGGCACTACATATTTATTCCTTCTTTTTTAAGATAAAAGTATAAAATAATGAATAGAATTTGGAATAAATTATTATTATGTAATGATAAATTGGTAAGTGTCACGATCGGGATCGCGGTGGGAGCAGCGAAAAAATAAAATGGTAGTTAAGAAATAAAATGAAGTTGTCACTAATTTTATTGAAGTTTAAGAAAAATTAGAAAACCTTTTTATTTTAAGAAAAATTGGTCTTTTTAAAATGTATTGGACTCGAGAGTTGATTATGTATAGGAAATTGTGGAAACTTAATCTCACGACACGCCTAATACATCTGTGTTAAAATGGTTACCTTAGTTAATTGTGCAAAAAAAATTAATAACCTTTAAAAATATTTATTTTACCCCTTTTTTAAAAGATAGAAAAGAAATAAATAGATAACTTATGAAAATTTAATTTTAGCTTGACAAAAAAAAATTTGTTCTTACGTATCTCCGGTGTAATGAGGAATTCAAAGTCACATCGTTCTTTAGAAAAAAGATTGTGAGTTTATTACTTTTAATTTTAAAAAGATATTTTTTTAAAAAAATTCATTTGATTTTCTCTTTTTATTTAAAAAAATGAATCATCGACTTGTGACAACTTAAATAATTCTAAAAATTATAAAATTAACAAATCACACAACTCAATTAATTCAATTTTATTCTTCTCAATAAAATTCAATTAATTTTTTTTAATTAACAAAACAAATCAGCTCAAAATACAAATAAAAACAACCTAAAGCCCAAAAGTGATCAGCCCAAGTTAGAATAAAAAGTCAGCAGTTTAACGAAAAGGAACAACAATTCAAGTGATCAAATATCTGAATTAGAAAAACTTTGATGGGTAAAAATATAATTTTGCAAATTACTTGAGTCCTTATAACCCTATGTTTGGATGTTTTTTCATTAAAGGAACGGAACAGAATAGGTGGGAATGGAACGGAAAGGAAAGGAATAGAATGGAACATAATTTACATTCTCTTTGTTTGCAAGTTTTATTAATGGAACGGAATGGAACGGAATTACCCATGTGTTCCTCCCATTCCACCTCAATTTTGGAGGGAACAAAAGTTAGACATTTGAGGGGAAGAGGGGGGAAATGATTCCTCATGTGTTCCGTTCCATTCCCATGCATTTTAAAACTCCCAAACAAGAGAAGTCATTTTCGTTCCCCTCATTTTCTTTTCGTTTCCCTCATTACCTATCATCTAAACATAGTGTAAGTGTTCTAAGGGTTTGCTTATCTTTTACAACCGCGCTATATGTCCAACGTTTATACTCCAACGTATGTCCACCGTATGCCACGTTTCTGTATTTTTATTTCCTGGTTCCCTCTCTTTCTCTCTGTCTTTCTCTATCAATTTCAATATCTCTTCATTTCTTTCATTTTCAACATTTCCCTCGTTCCCTCCCTTTTCTCTTCCTTTTATTCCTCCATCTTCATTCTACCTTGCATTTGTTCCTATCAAAGCTTTCGACTCCGACCCTCAAACGTTGGTCTCGTCTCCTTACTTTCAGTTTGACACTCACTTCGATACTCCCCTATTTCGATTTTCACTATCATTGCCTCATGCTCACTCTCAGACGCACGTGTGGGTTTGAACACTTCAAGGGTTTTTTGCATTTCAGGTGAGTTTTGACCACTCTTTGTTCAGAATATTTTGAGGTTCCTACAATGGGTACTTGAAGTTTCAACCTTTTTTCTAGTTTGGCTATATGAAGGATGAAATGTTGCATATTTTGGTTAATTAGTATAGGTTTCTGGCAATCTAGTTAGAAATGAGGTACTAGCTGGAGTTTACATGTGTAATGTTGATTTGAACACGTTGGGAGTGGAAGGGTACAAAATAAAAAAGTAGTGAATCTCATTACTTGGTGAGTTCCAAAATAAGTGGTTAATCAGTTACGTCCAAGTGGTTAATCAGTATAGGTTTCTAGTGAATGCCAAAAATTGTTCCCAATAATAGGGGTAAACTAGTTAGAAATGAAGTACTAGCTGAAGTTTACATGTGTAATATTGTTTTGAACACGTTGGGAATAGATGGGTAGAAAACCATTGAAAAAAGTGATGAACGTCATTGCTTGGAGAGGTTTTTGGTCAATCCCAAAAAGTGTTCCTAATAAAGGGGCAAACTAGTTAGAAATGAAGCACTAGCTGACGTTTACATGTGTAATGTTGTTTTGAACACAAAATCATGAAAAAAGTGGTGAATCTCATTGTTTGGTGAGTTCCAAAATTTACTGGTTAATCAGTTACGTCTAAGTGGTTAATCAGTATAGGTTTCTGGTGAATCCTATAAAGTGTTCCCAATAATGGGGCAAACGAGTTTGAAACGAAGCACTAGCTGGAGTTCACATGTGTAATGTTGTATTGAATACAAAATAATGGAAAAAAATTAGTGAATCTCATTGCTTGGTGAGTTCCAAAATAATTGGTTAATTCATTATGTGTAATTGGTTAACATGGGTGTCAATTGAGCTACATTGAAGTGAAAGAAGATTTACATGATTACAGTTATAAGCTGTTTTGTACATGGTTGTAGGTTCTCTTTTTATACTTCATTTCATGTCAAAAGTGGTTAAGTATGGCTTTTATAGGGTTTACCCATTTGAATGAGTCTCTATCCTCATTATCTACTGCCATTTGTTTTTAACATGCACCCGTGATTACTTGATAATTTGCAGGTGTGCGTAGTACCCCAAAATTGAATTTTATGGAGAGTTCAAATAATCTGAATACATCTGAGGCTGTTGATAATGTGGAAGAAGCATGTGAATGTGACGTCATAATGAGTGATGCCTTGGATAGCGAGTTTGAAAGTTATGAGCCAAAACCAGGGATGTTGTTCCCATCAGAGGAGCACGTGAAGGAATTTTATATGAAATATGCGTACAAAAAGGGGTTTGGTATTGTAAATAGAACTTTGAAAAAATGAGATGATGGTAAGGTGAATTATGTTATGCTAGCTTGTTCAAGACAGGAAAAACATGTGTCAACAATAACAAACACAATGAAGACACTTCCAACTAGAAGGACAAACTGTGAAGCAAAAATTACAGTGAAGAAGATGGCAGATGGACAATGGTGCATCAATACAGCTATACTTGAACACTGTCATGAACTTATCCCAGCGAAGGCGAGAATGTTGAAAGATAACAGGAATCTTAGCATGCACGTGAAGAGAACAATTGAAGTGAATGATGATGCAGGGGTGAGAATACATAAGACAGTTCGGTCTCTTGCGTGTGAGGTAGGAGGGTACGAGAACTTATCATTTAATGAGCAAGATGCTAGAAATTATGTCAACAAGGAAAGACGTAGCATTGACAAGGAAGGTGATGGGAAGGCTTTGAAGAATTATTTTGTGAGAATGCAAGAGGATAATAGTAATTTTTTCTACGAGATAGATGTTGATGATGATTTTCATGTACAAAATGTATTTTGGGCTTATGTTAGAAGTAGAGCCACCTATGAGTCATTTGGAGATGTTGTGACTTTTGACACGACATATTTGACAAATAAATATGACATGTCATTTGCTGCTTTTGTCGTTGTGAATCATCACTGCTAATCAGTGTTGCTTGGATGTGGTCTAATTTCAGCTGAAGACACAGAGTCATTTGTGTGGCTATTTGAATCATGGCTTCATTGCATGTCAGGTAAGGCACCTATTGGTATTATCACAGACCAATGCAGGGCCATGTAAAATGCTATTGAGATAGTTTTTCCGATAACTCGATATAGGTGGTGTCTGTGGCATATAATGAAAAAAATCCCTGAGAAGCTGAAAAGTTGCATTGAATATAACAATATCAAGAATGCTTTGAAAGTAGCTGTTTATGATACAGTTACAGTGAAAGATTTTGAAGAAAAGTGGTCTGCCTTCATCAAAGAGTTTGAACTGGAAGATAATAATTGGTTGAGTGGTTTGTACATGGAGCGGCATAGATGGGTGCCAATTTTCTTAAAGAAATATTTCTGGGCAGGGATGTCAACAACACAACGCAGTGAGAGCATACATGCTTTCTTTGACGGATATATCAACTCAAAGACCAGCTTGCAGCAATTTGTGAAGCAGTATGATAATGCTCTGAGAAGCAAGGCAGAAAAGGAATTTCAGGCAGATTTCAAATCAATGGACTCCATAATTCAATGTGGGTCAAACTCACCCATTGAAAGACAGTTTCAATTCGAGTACACCCATGCAAAGTTTGTTGAGGTCCAAGCTGAATTCAGAGGAAGAATGGACTGTTTTGCATCCCTTCAGTGTGTGGAGGGAATGCTTTGTACTTACCATGTGAGGGTGGATATGGTAGTTGGAGGGTTAGGAAAGAATGCTATTTTTGAGGTGGTATTTAATCGTGACAACCGCGATGTTAGTTGTAATTGCTTATTGTTTAAGTTTAGAGGAATTAAGTGTAGACATTCACTTTGTGCCCTTGGTTATGAAATGGTTCAAGAAGTGCCGTCAAAGTATGTTTTACAAAGATGGAGCAAAAACATTAGATAGAGACATGCTTACATAAAGAGCAGTTATGATGTGACTATGTTGAAGCCACAAATGCAAAGGTTTGAAAAATTATGCAAGCATTTCTATGAGGTGGCCAAAGTTGCTGCAGAGTTTGAGGATCTCACAGATACTCTCCACCAGGGACTATGTGAATATAAAAGCAAGATGCACTCGATGGCTGCATCTAAGCAAGCCGGTAGAACAACCCAAAACAAGGGTGATGACCGTCCAAGGAAGTTAAATGCGTGCAATGAAACTGCTAAAACTAGCATTCGTAGTCCGTTACGTGTACTGCGGAAAGGACGACCCCCAAGCAATAGAAAAATATCTAATGTTGATCGAGTAGTCTGCAAATTAAGAAAGAGAAAGGACCAGCGTTGTCAAACTTTGACAATTGAGGTATGTATATATGAATTTTGTTATTATTATTATATAGGATGTTTTGGTTTAAACTATGTTTCATTTAGACTGATTAGCATCCTTTTTTATTAGTGTATTAAGTTACTTTAATGTGAATATGTAGGAGTGCATTGATGGAAGCTCGAGTCATATGGACGGAAAGAAGTTACGCATAGAGTCATCTATAGAAATGAACAACTGTGGAGAATGTCGTGATGATTGTACTATGGTGTGTGTAAACACCAAAACTGTGTATCATTTGTAATCATTGTTGAAATGGTGCTTAGGATTTTAAGTTACTCACTTGAATAGTTTATATGTTCATGTTTGGTATGTTGTTGCTTAACAGTCAATAGCTGTTGAGTTGAGTGCAAATGTTGCAGTACCAATGTGTGATAGTAGCTATTGGGTTTCGCAACTATCACATGAGTCATCAGCTGGTTTTTTATCATTCTTAGAAGGAACTGATCATGATGTCAGTCAAAGGCCACAGGCATGTCCAACATATGCTCATTTATTTCATTCTACTCATTGAAATTGACATGCTTATATGTCTTTGTCCAGGGTTGTCCTAGTCAAATGTCATACACCAATTTGGTGGTTACTGGTAATGCAATGCAATTCGAAGATACACAGGCTGCTCATCCGTGACATAGTACAATATTGCCAAATCATCTAAATTATATAGGGTATCTTCATGTACATGCTTCAAAGGTATATTTTTGCACTAATCCAATCTACTATTGTGTTGCAGGTTGATTTCCATTTTTTGGTATTTGGGATAATTTGCATGGGTCAAGTGTGCTGACAAATACGTAAGAGCAATGACAGTGAATGTGTGATCACACTGTGATTTGGCGGATATTTTTTGTGGCAACTATGCAAAAAGATATTAGTGTATCATAAGGAACCCACTTAAGTAGTTTTTTTGTCCTTTTAGGTGGATTGTTTCTGTACTGTTGTTGTTTATACTTGACATGTCTAATGTGTATAAAGTACATGTAATCACACGTAAAGGAGGAAGGTGTATAAATCTTTTAGGGTGAATCGTAGGATTGTATTATTGCAATGCCACAACCTAGGTGATGTACATGGATATACAATGTGATACATAAGTGATAGATGGCTCTTTTGCAATCCAACTGTAATTTTTGTGTATTTTTACCTTCTGCCTTAAGAATAGCAGAAGTGATAATGGATTCTTTTGTAAGTTCGCAAATGTTTCGCATAAGTCTTTGAGCACTATTTTCATTGAAGATATTTGATTAATAGAGATGAATAGATGAATTACATGAACATCTTGACTTATGAATACAACAATCACGCAATATAGTATGAAAGCAAATTCAATAAAGCAATGCACAATACTAAAGAGTGAATATAGCAAAACTTGCATAATGCTTTATCTTGGTTCAACCACTAATCGGTTATGTTTTAGTGAATAACCGATTACGGCCATATCCTAATCAGTTAAGTCCATTTTAGAAACAACAAGAAATGCTTCTGTTATCTCAATTAGTCAATTAACCAAGTCACCTTAACCGGTTAGGCATGAAAAATAACAGAAGAGGCAATGCCTCTGTTGTATCGTTCTAACCGATTAGATGAGGTTCCTAATCGGTTAGGAACTCTATCACTTGGCTTGTGTAAATTTCAATAATTTGTTAGGTCCGTAAGGTAACCGGTTAGGAAATGAAGATATTTTGCTTCTGAGAAAGCAAATAACCGATTACTCAACTTGACTAATCGGTTAGGAATACTAGATATCAGCAGACAATATATCTGTTTCATCAGATTAACCGATTAGAAACTGCTCCTAATCGGTTAGGGCCTTCGAAATTGGCCTCTAACTGTCAACATAACAGGTTATTCTTTTAGCCTAATTGGTTGGTTCATTTAAAAACATAAAATGATGTGTATCTGTTTTGGCTCTAAAATTGCTCTGCATTTGTTATTGACTTAGAAAAGGAAATATTTGCAATAGGTTTTCAGAAAAGCTTTTGATCCTTACTAAAAACCATTTGTTTACACTATGCTTTCATAGATGGAAATAGTGATTTTACAAAGCCATTCTAAGAAAGTCATTCGATGAGGTTAGAGTGAATCCTAACATATCTTTACCCAACATGTAAGACCTCATGCAATGTTGTACGACCTCATCCAAAACAAGCACGCAAACCATATTACAACATGTCCAAGTGGCCAGTTAATCATGCCATGCTGGTTAGAAAAATTGCACAACTAGAAAAACATGATATCAAAAATTACTTGGATAGCCATAACATAATGTCCAACATATAATTGTAACAAAGGCATACACTGTCGAAACAGTGCTATAACTGAAATTGATATTCGATGCCTAAGCCCCATGGTCCTCGAGTGCTGGGTAGCGACGCTCGAGCCTATCCAGCCAATCCTCCATAGCACTTAAGCGATCGAAGATCACTGAGTTGCTGTGCTCCTGGTAAGTTCTGAGATTTGCAATGGCAGCAAGAATGCGTGATTCACTTGTAGCTTCTGAGATGCTACTTGTTGCTGGTGCCTCTTCTATAGGAACATCAGTCGGAGCGGCAAGAAGTTCTTCTTATGCTGCCACATGCCCACGACCATAAGTCTATTCACCATTTATGTTCTTCACTTGCATTTGATTGAGAGAGGCAAGTCCAAACTTGTGGGGACCTGCAGTTTTTATAATTCCATCATCCATTAGGGGGACATTGTAGTGGTCTAGAATTCAAGCAACTAATAAGGCATAAGGAAGATCCATAACTGCTTTTCCTTTAGCTTTCATCATGTAATGCATGATGTAATGGGGCCAGTTGATCTTTTTGCGTTCTTTGAGCAGCAACACTATGAAGATGTCCTCCTCTTCAACCAGGGCATAGTTACTTGCCCTTGGTGCTAGGATATGAGTTACAATAAAATGGAGAAGACGATCCTGTAACTTCAAATGGCCTGTAGTAAAAGTCCCCTTTGGCATTTGAATTCCATCCTGAAGCATGCCCATGACAGCTTGATTTCTGCTATAATTTTCCCACGAGCTATGATTTTCTAATTTAAGCTTCTCTCCAGAGTGAGGAAGACCAAAGAGAGGAACCCACTGACTTGGATTCACAATAATTTTATGCCTTTTGATTTCAAAAACCAAATTTGCGCCCACAATAGTTAAATTACAGAAAAAAGCCTTCGTAGGTTCAAGATAGAAATACCCTGGATTAGTAGTGATAAGTGTTCTCAATCCATGGAATTCAAGGAGCTTTGTAAACGAAGTGAATCCTTCATCTACAAAAAATTCCCAGTCTATCCATTTTGGTGAAATGATGCGTCGAGCATGGAATTCCAACTAGTATTCTTCATTGAGCAGGTTGGGAGAAAAATCTTCCAAGGTTCAAGGCTATGGAGAAATCGGGGTCATTTTCTATCGGAGGTGTCTCCTTTGGGACATTGGGGTTTTTGGAGCGTGAGCTTTTCGGGTTAGAGGAGCTGCTAGCCATGGTGGATGAAAATGGTGGTCAGGGCACGTTTGAAGAGGGAGAAAATGTGAGGGGAGATGACAATTTTTGAAGAACAATGGACTTTAGTCGGAGCAGAGTGTTGGAAAGTAGTGGGTGTGAGTGGAGAGTAGTGGGTGTTTGAGGGAGGTAGAAGAAGATGATAATGGAGGTATGGGAACCGTCGTCAAAAATGAAAGGGAGGCTACTATTTTGGGGATTTCAGGGGCTTAATAATCAGTTAGAAGGATTGGACTAACCGATTATAGCATGATGCCTAACCGATTAGCATGATAAATTTGCTCTCTGTTTGAGAAAATAACCAGTTAGCAGGTTGGGTCTAACCGATTAGTTCATTGTAGGAATGAAAGAAGAGCTCTCTATTTGACCAAATAACCGGTTAGCTTGTTGGGCTAACCGATTAGTGCATTGTATGATTGAGAGAGGAGCTCTCTGTTTGAGCAAATAATCGGTTAGTGCATTGTAACACTTGCCCTTCCTTGCTACCTATGATGTAGTTTTGAACACAAAGTCATGCAAAAAGTGGTGAATCTCATTGCCTGGTGAGAGTTACCTCTAAGTGATTAATCAGTTATATCTAAGTGGGTAATCAGTATAGGTTTATGGTGAATCCTTACAAGAGTAAAAGTTACAAAGGGGCAAACTAGTTAGCACGAAGCACTAGCTATCCTTTACATGCGTAATGTTGTTTTGAACACAGGCATGGAAAAGTGGTGAATGTCATTGCTTGGTGAGTCCCATTTCTAAGTGGTTAATCAGTTTCCTCTAAGTGGTTAATCAGTATAGGTTTCTGGTGAATCCTTAAAAGAGTTCCCACTAAAGGGGCAAACTAATTAGACATGAAGCAATTGCTATCCTTTATATGTGTAATCATGTTTTGAACACAAAAGCATGCAGAAAGTGGTGAATGTCATTGCCTGGTGAGTTCCATTTATAAGTGGTTAATCAGTTACCTCTAAGTGGTTAATCAGTATAGGTATCTGGTGAATCCTTACCATAGTTCCCATTAAAGGGGCAAACTAGTTAGAAATGTTGCACTAGCTGTCCTTTACATGTGTAATGATGTTTTGAACACAAAAGCATGCAGAAAGTGGTGAATGTCATTGCCTGGTGAGTCCCATTTCTAAGTGGTTAATCAGTTACCTCTAAGTGGTTAATCAGTATAGGTATCTGGTGAATCCTTACCAGAGTTCCCATTAAAGGGGCAAACTAATTAGAAATGTTGCACTAGCTGTCCTTTACATGTGTAATAATGTTTTGAACACAAAAGCATGCAGAAAGTGGTAAATGCCATTGCCTGGTGAGTTCCATTTCTAAGTGGTTAATCAATTACCTTTAAGTGGTTAATCAGTATAGGTATCTGGTGAATCCTTACTAGAGTTCCCATTAAAGGGGCAAACTAGTTAGAAATGTTTCACTAGCTATCCTTTACGTGTGTAATGATGCTTTGAACACAAAAGCATGCAGAAAGTGGTGAATCTCATTGCGAAGTGAGTCCCATTTCTAAGTGGTTAATCAGTTATGTGTAAGTGGTTAATCAGTATAGGTATCTGGTGAATCCTTAAAAGAGTTACCATGAAAGGGACAAACTTGTTAGACATGCAGCACTAGCTGTCCTGGCCACTTATAATGTAGTGTTGAACACACAAGCATGCAAAAAGTGGTGAATGTAATTGCCTAGTGAGTCCCAATTCTTAGTGGTTAATTAGTTATTTCTAAGTGGTTAATTAGTATAGGTTTCTGGTGAATCCCAACAAGGGTTCACATGAAAGGGGCAAACTAGTTAGACATGCAGCACTGGCTGTCCTTGCCACGTATAATGTTGTTTTGAACACACAAGCATGCAAAAAGTGGTGAATGTCATTACCTGGTGAGTCCCAATTCTAAGTGGTTAATCAGTTACCTCTAAGTGGTTAATCAGTATAGGTTTCTAGTGAATCCCAACAAGAGTTCCCATGAAAGAGGCAAACTAGTTAGACATGCAGCACTGGCTGTCCTTGCCACGTATAATGTTCTTTTGAACACACAAGCATGCAAAAAGTGGTGAATGTCATTGCCTGGTGAGTCCCAATTCTAAGTGGTTAATCAATTACCTCTAAGTGGTTAATCAGTATAGGTTTCTGGTAAATCCCAACAATGGTTCCCATGAAAGGGGCAAACTAGTTAGACATGCAGCACTGGCTGTCCTTACCACGTATAATGTTGTTTTGAACACACAAGCATGCAAAAAGTGGTAAATGTCATTGCCTGGTGAGTCCCAATTCTAAGTGGTTAATCAGTTACCTCTAAGTGGTTAATCAATATAGGTTTCTGGTGAATCCCAACAATGGTTCACATGAAAGGGGCAAACTAGTAAGACATGCAGCATTGGCTGTCCTTGCCACGTATAACGTTGTTTTGAACACACAAGCATGCAAAAAGTGGTGAATGTCATTACCTGGTGAGTCCCAATTCTAAGTGGTTAATCAGTTACCTCTAAGTGGTTAATCAGTATAGGTTTCTGGTGAATCCCAACAATGGTTCCCATGAAAGGGGCAAACTAGTAAGACATGCAGCACTGGCTGTCCTTGCCACCTATAATGTTGTTTTGAACACACAAACATGCAAAAGGTGGTGAATGTCATTGCCTGGTGAGTCCCAATTCTAAGTGGTTAACCAGTTACCTCTAAATGGTTAATCAGTATAGGTTTCTAGTGAATCCCTAAAATGTCCCCATTAAAGCAACAAAATAGTAGGAAATGAAGCCATAGTTGTCATTTCAGGTGAAATGTTGTTTTGAACACAAGCATGCAAAAAAGTGGTGAATGTCATTACGTGGTTAGCTCCAAAATGAGTGGTTAATCAGTTATGTCTAAGTGGTTAATTAGTATAAGTTTCTGGTTAATCCGAAAAATGTCGGCTAACATTGTCAGAATACCATAGATAAAGTGGTGAATCTCACTAATTGGTGAGTCATGAGTAACTGGTTAATTCATTATAAATAAGTGGTCAATGTATTTTTGTGTTTTTGGTGAATCTCATTACTTGGTGAGGTCCAACATAACTGGTGAATATACTATGAAAAAATTGCTAATATCGACAAGTTGCTGGATAATATAAAATATAGTTCCAAATAAGTCTATAATATAAAATGCAACACCGAATCCATTAGTAAATGGTTAATTCATTACATACAAGTTGTTGATTAGTATATGTTCCTCATGAATCCACTAAAGAGTTCCCAAAGTTGAGGATAACTATACATAGGGCATACCAATAACTATACATAGGGTCAAGCTAAAGTGTGTGGAATAAAACATGCAAATCAAGACAACAACTCCATAGCATTTGTAGCTCTCAAAACTTCTTCTCTGCACTCGTTCTTCAGATGCAAGGCCCAGCTACATAATAAGTCACGTCGCATTTGCATGACTTCAACCTGTACCAGTATAATACGAATAAATAAATAACCTGAAAAGAATGTAATTGTTAAATCAGAAAATGCCCATGCACCCTCATTTCTTTCCATTCGGGCATAGTCTTCTCCCCGAACATATTGTGTCCATCCCACAACTCCATGTACTTGATAACATATATTCCACAATCATCCCTGATTCAATAACATACAAGCAAGCACAAGGGGTAAGATTAAACACCTATGGCATTACATAACAATTATTATTTTTAAATAAGTGCAAATGTACTCACGAAGTGCGCTGCCGGGGTAAGTCAACCTCCACTAGCTCTAAAGGACGATCATTCGTCAAGGTTGGACTAAGTATATGCAACAATTCTTTAAACCGACGCTTCTACAAATTCAAAGTAAAGTTCATAGGCAAAATGTACAGCACAACTAATACATTATCATTACAATAGCATTAGAAGAGTGTGATACCGTTAAAAGGTCCAGCCTAGCTTTTTCAGTGTCTTTGTGGCTGCCTATCGAATCCAACACATACAACTTTTTATTTCTCGGGTCCAACGCATAACACCACCAATGGTAGTCAAACACGACTGAAGCGAATATCTACATGAGGAAATGTATCCAACGTTAAATTGAATGTGTTCCTTGTAATATCCATACATAAATAACATTATCAGTCCTCAAATGCTTTTTTATTATGCGATATTTAGAAAACAAAACACTAGACACAATCCAACAAGGTACGTGATGGGTTAAACCGCAGATGTTGTCCAATAAAGTGTATGCAGTCAAACACGTCAATTTTTACAAATAATGCATAAAAGTTACAAAGTTGCATTGGGCAATGTCATATCCCATTGCAACATGAGGCATGAAGTCGTTAATACTCCGCCAGGGCCTGTGGCGATGTGATTCGAGACGCAGCAGTCCACTTTTCACAAAATCCTACATTTAATAAACAACTAACAATAAGTTAAGGTTTCATTGTCAATGGGCATACAGTTCTAAAATAATTGAGCATGTTGTTGTTACCATAAACATGGGACAAAACATGTGACGGGTTACTCTTCGTGCTCGATCCATTTCGTCTCCCGCAAAATTCCCTGTAGCCAGCATAATAACCTAAGAGAGTGAATTAAATAAGGTCCTTATATGTGACCCGGCACAATAAGTAGGAGTGATAAACAAAATCTAAATTATGGATTGAATGTAATCCGCTCTTACCATATTGTTGACCCACCCTCGTGGCTTCATGCAAGAGGCATCTGTAATGGTAAGGAACTGATCGTACATTCTCACCACCGCCATACACCACAACCCAAAAGAATTAGTTTAAAGACAAATCACAAAACAATACGTCTGATGCTGAGATTGTACAATATCCGAATGACAAATGTTAGCCCAAGTAAAATCAGTATTATACTTATCTAGCATGCTATGCTGGTAATTCAAAATCTTACATGGAATCGTGGTCCTCTTTCTTCAGCACTCTGGTGCAGTAGGTAAAAAGTTGGGCATGTAGATTCATTTTCTTCTTATTATTTTGCAGTTTGGTGTATGGAGTTCGGGTGCTTTTGCCAATCACACGCTTCCTAGGCCGAGCCTTAACGCGGGTGCGAATGTTGGAGTTCGGGGTGTCTGTGACTGGCGGTTGTTGCTCGCTCGGCTCATCACTTTCATCGAATCCGTAGAAAGGAGTACCCTGGTCATGTACTGGACTGCCTACAGGACAACGTGCAGGTGAAGGCACTGACCGGTGTAGTAATAGTTATTTCAATGTACTCACTTCCGTTTCCAGAATAGCAATCCTTTTATTCATCTCCACATTCTCAGCAACCACCTGAGAAATATCACTGGTAAGGGCCTCCACCTCAAACGGCCTCGCCCGGTGATGTCGAACACCATGTCGCTGCTCAGGTGTCATTGCATCCCTGACTATGTCAATCTGGTTCTCTTCTCTCGATGCAATAGCCTCTTCAGTCACCTACATGTCAATAACCAACAGATACGTAGTTAAGTATGGTGAAGGTGGGCTACTACGGCTAAAGACCATAACTTTTTTTAATACAAAATCATTGTCATACATATGTCGCAGCACTACACACACCATTTAAAAGTTGTACATTACCTTATTTTTTTCAAAAGTTGCGCATACTTTCTCCTCCCTCGTCCTAAACACGTGCCAGTTCAAGTATCGTGGGAAGGATTTACCACTTGTCACAGTTGATGTGGGGTGCAATTAGAGGTGATCAAAAGCCCAAACCTTGTAGAAAATGACATGTATGGTATCAAAATGGTACAGCAGGAAAAAACCAGAAAATAGCAACAATTTTGTATAAACAATAATAACAACCAAGAAGCATAGTAAATAACAAAACATGTACCTGCAGGAGTGCAGCACATCCCATTAAATGGATTTGGCGGATATTCTTACCCTCATTCAATGCACGTGCAACTCGGGTCAAGTCATCAACCAAAAAATCATACACCGCCACACCCCAACTATAATTATCTAGGGAGTCCAACTCATCCAACAGGTGTGTGAAGGCAGAATGCACGTTCACACCTGTGACGGGAAAATAGAACTCCCCAAACGCAAGTAGGATATAAAGTCGACAAAAGTTATCGATTTCATTGTTCCCTACGTGCTGATACAACTGGAGATAAACTGTGCCGATGGTTACATCGTCCCCCTTAAATAAGGACAAAGTTCGGCCCACTCCATCATCACGTCAGGTTGCTCTTTCCCCATCAATCAGCAATCCGAGTACCAAGCATATGTCTAACGGCCTGAACAGGATAACCTCCCCCTAACTCTAAATCCCCTATCTCTTTCAACCCATGTAGATGCTAACTCCCATAACAATACACAGTTGATTTCTAAATTATTTGGCATTGATAATCACATATTTTATTCATTAAGAAACCCTTATGTTTAGTCATTTACACTCTCCATATTCTTAATTGATTGAGTTTGGTATGATTTTGTGAGTTTGAGCTCAAATTGGTCCTAATTGAATATTTTTAGCATTATTGAGATTTGACACTGTTTCTGTATTTTGGCCATAACTTGAGTTCCTGATATCTGATAATAATGAATTTTACCTTGTAGGAAAGCTAAGAGGAAGCTCTACAACTTTTATGAAGAGCTCGAAGCCCTAAACAGATGTCTAAGGGACCTAAGTTTACATGGAAGTCAGAATACAAGTTCTGTCACTAGAATCCGAACGGTGTGCACTCATAAAATCATATCTCAAGCTGTAATAATGGAGATGGACTGAAATTTGGATAGTTGATAGTTAAGATCCAAATAAACAACTTTCATGAAGAACACTTTTTGAAAAAATGAAGTCTAATTGGTCAGTTTGAGCTTGCAAGTCGGAACAGAGGTGCTGAAGTTGGGTTTGAGCAACCTGCGGTATTTGGGTCATATCTTGGGTTGTAGGAAGCCAAATTGGACGATCCAGATATGCATATTATAGCCAAGACAAAGATCTACAACTTTCATGAAGAGTAATTTTCATGGGTCTGAAGTATAGTTGGTCATTTTTGGCTTCCAAGTCAGACAAGAAATTTTCGTCCTCAATAACCCACTCAACTACTCCACTCACCAACCCTCTCAACTACTCCACTCACCAACCCTCTCAACTACTCCACTCACCAACCCTCTCAACCACCCCACTCATCCACCCACTCCCCTTTGTCATTTTGTTACCCTAGACTTCTATAAAAGGCACCATTGGTTATCATGAAAGTAACAAGTTGTATTCTCCTTCGTTTCTCTCATTGTTTCTTCTTGTTTCTTCATAGTTCTCATAGCTTTTGTATATTTTGATGTTCCCCTTCGTGGTAATGGAGGGCTAAGCTACTTTCGGTCAATTTAGAACTCTTGAAGAGATTGTGGTTTGGATTCTTGAGACCTTGGTTATGTATTGTATTTGATTTGTAATTGAATTTCTTTTTCTTCTTCTTTCTTTCTTCTTCTTGATCTTGAATGCATGAATGGTGATTCTATTTATGTTGATCTGATTTGATCTTGGTTTAAGATTGAGATTTGTGATGAAACTTAGAACTGATTGATCTAAACTAATCACATAAATGAAGATTGAGATTTGTGATGAAACTTAGAACCGATTGATCTAAATTAATCACAGAATTGAAAAGGTTAGGTTACTAATTTGTGCCTAAGTTAATTGAATTTGGTACTTGAAATTAACATAGATCTTCATGAATGGCGTGATTGCGGATTTGTGTTTATCACTTGTTAATTGAATTCTAAACGATCGTCTAGTATGAATTCTAGATTTAATGCAGAGATCTCGGTTAGATCTAAATTAACAATTCAATTGCACTTCAAGTGTTCTATGAAGGGTCTATGATTGAATCCACCCAATCTTGGATAGGTTTCTAAATTGATCCGCTTTTAATTGTTATTTCTTCCTTTAATTTTGTTGAGTGCGATCTTAAACTGTCAAACCCCCTTTGCTAAACTTTCACTTGATTTGATTAAATTGCATCTGCAATCCTCGTGGAGATGATCCGGTGTTGTCACTATGCTACAAGCTTAAGTAATAACTTCGGTTATAATTTTGACTGAGTTCGGGGCTCGTCAAAATTTTGGCGCCATTGCCGGGGATTAGTAAGTGTAATCTTTTCATTTTAAGTGTTTTTACTAACTTTTGCTTTTTATTAACTTTTCTAACATTTTTATCCATTGTCTAGTATATTTTGCTTTTTTATTTGTTTTTGTGTGATGCATGACTAGGTCCGAGCCTCGATAACTTGGTTGACTTTGATCTTGAGATTGATAGAACCTTGCATAGGTTGATTAGAGCTCGTAGGCCAAGTGCAAGAATTACTTCAATTTGATCTTAATATTGGGAGTGAACTTGAGATCTTGAATAATTCTCAAACCATGGCTAATAACATACGAATAGAACTCTTAAGGAACTTCTTTGCTCCCGATATAACTAATCGGGCTTTTGTGTATTCAATACCCAGATCTTGATGCTTTGATTTTGAGTTAAAATCTGGATTGATACATTTGTTGCCCAAGTTTCACGGTTTTGCGGTGTGAGGATCCCCATAAGCATCTAAAGGAGTTCCATGTGGTTTGTTCAACCATGAAGCCACATGGGATCTCGAAAAAACACATCAAGCCGAGGGCATTTCCTTTCTCACTTGCCGATACAGACCAAGGATTGGTTATTTTATCTTTCACCAGGTTCAGTAACAAGTTGGACTGACATGAAGCGGTTGTTCTTAGAGAAATTTTTCCCTGCCTCTAAAGCTGCTGCCATTAGAAAAGATATTTGTGGCATAAGACAAATGACAGGAGAGACCTTGCATGAATATTGGGAAAGATTCAAGAAGGCGTGCTCGAGCCGTCCCCACCACCAAATCACCGATCAATTTAATTCAATATTTCTATGAAGGCTTGCTTTGCGCCAAATGACGAAGCATGGTGGATGCTTTGCCTCCGGAGGAGCCTTAGTAGACAAGACCCTACTGCAAGAATGAGAGATTTGATAGCAAACATGGCAGCCAACACCCAACAATTTGGCACACGAATTATTAGCTCAACCAGGAGGAGTCAATGAGATTCAATCATCTCATGTAGACCAACAGAGAATGGAACACGACTTGATGAATTGACTTTTTGGTGAGGCGGTTAGCGGTGGGACAACAAGCACCAATGCGGATGGTCTGCAACCGTGTGTGACATTTGCTCTTGTTCATCTCATCCTACGATGCATGTCCCACACTTCGGATGGTGGTTCTATTTTTCCGAGTAATCTGTTGCGGCGGTGGTATTTTTCCCGGTAGACCCCAATATCGGCAATCACACAGACGAAATTTCAGATATGATCCATTTTCTAATACCTATAACCCTGGTGGAGGGACCATCCATCCAACCCGAGATATGGAAATTCGGTCAACAACAACAACACCCTACCAACAAGAAGAACCGGCTTTAGATACCAAGCTACAGTGCCTAGCAACAAGTACCAACCACCTGCATTTAGGCAAGCACAACTGCGCCGCCACCCATGCAACAGCTTTCCCTCCTCACTACCTATTCTAGCAACCACTCCAACCGAGCCACCTTTCGAAGACTTGATGAAACAGTTTCGGCAGAATGTCAATGCCACCATCCGAATTTACAAACTCAAATTGGGCGGATGGCAACCACTCGAGTGAGTTTGAAAAGTCAAGGGTCGAACCAATTGCCTTCACAAACAGTCAACAACCCAAGAGGCAATGTAAGTGTCATTAGCTTGAGAAGTGACAGAGAAGTTGATGGTCCTACTCCACCACAACCTGAACTACAAGTGCAGCAACCAGAAGGTGACCAGAAATAGAAGAAAGTGGATAGCTCAGTCCAAAAATCTAACATAGAAGAAATGTGCAGAGAATTCAAATCTGGCCATTCCACTACCTTTTCCAAACAGAGTCACACAGTCCAAGCATACTGCACAAATAGAAATAGAAAGAGAAGTCATGGACACATTCAGGAAGGTGGAAATCAACATTCCCCTCCTTGATGCAATCAAGCAGATTCCCAAGTATGCCAAATTCCTCAAAGAGTTGTGTACTCACAAGAGAAGACTTAAGGGTACCATGGGCGAAATATTTCTGCAATGATTCTACCAAGCATGCCACAAAAATGCAAAGATCCTTTTCACAATTCCTTGCACGATAGGTAACTCCAAATTTGAACATGCAATGCTAGACTTGGGTGCTTCAATTAATGTCATGCCTATGTCACTATATCGAACATTGGCACTTTGCAACCTACTCGGTATAGTGATTCGGTTGGCAAATAGGACCACTTTGCTCATCCCGGAGTGCTAGAAGATGTGTTAGTTCGGGTGAATGAGCTAATTTTTCCAAATGGCGGACTTCTATATTCGAACATGGAAAATGAGTCTTCAACAAACCATGCTCCATTGATCCTAAGCGGACCTTTCCTCAAGACAGCCAGACCAAGATAGATGTGCATGTTTCCATGGAATTTGGCGACGATGTGGTACAATTTAACATTTTTGAGGCCATGAGACATCCCCAGAGGAGCATTCTCATGTTGATGTGATTGATATGCTAGTTGACGATGCTTATGCTTGATATTTATCCTTTCCCGATATTGCTTGATTTTCTCGGATTAAAAACATGTCTTGGCCGTGATATTGTACCATGTGTCTTTATGTCTTGAGATTTATGCGATTATGAGTGGTGATTAAATATGACTTGAATAATGCGATGTGAAAATGAGAGTCAGGAGTATGTTGAATTTAATGTTGTTGAGTTAGTTGTTTCAAACAGCTTGCTGCCCTCCATTGTACAGCCTCCATCCTTAGAATTAAAGATTTTGCCGGACCATCTTAAATATGCATATTTGGAAGATGGTGAGAAGCTGCCTGTGATTGTTGCTAAAAATTTACAACCTGATCAAGAAGAAAAATTACTGCAGGTTTTGAGGCAGAATAAACAAGCCATCGGATGGACACTTGCAGATCTTCCTGGTATCAGTCCCTCCACATGCATGCATAGGATTTTGTTGGAGGAAGATACTAAACCAGTACGGCAGCCCCAAAGGAGACTGAACCCCCTGACTCTGGATGTGGTAAAAAAGGAAGTTACCAAGCTACTGCAAGCTGGCATTATTTATCCCATATCTGATAGTAAATGGGTGAGCCCCGTGCAGGTTGTTCCAAAGAAATCTGGGGTCACAGTAGTTGAAAATCAGAACAATGAGCTACTACCCACAAGAATTCAAAACAGCTGGCGGGTTTGCATTGATTACAGATGACTTAACCAAGCCACCAGGAAAGATCATTTCCCATTACCTTTCATTAATCAGATGTTAGAGAGACTAGCTGGCAAGTCGCATTCATTGCTTTCTTGGATGGATATTCGGGTTATTTTCGATCCATATAACCCCATAAGACCAAGATAAAACTACTTTCACTTGCCCATTTGGCACATTTGCATACAGAAGGATGCCTTTTGGTCTGTGCAACGCTCCAGGCACCTTTCAAAGGTGTATGGAAAGTATATTTTCTGACCTTTTAGAAAATTGCATGGATGTATTCATAGATGACTTTACTGTCTATGGCTCTTCCTTTGATGCATGTTTGGATAGTTTTGACTCAGGTTTTGCATAAATGCATTAAGGCTAACCTTGTTCTGAATTTTGAAAAATGTCATTTCATGGTAGAGCAAGGATAGTTTTAGGGCATATAATATCTAGTAAGGGTATTGAGGTAGATCCTGCAAAAATAGATGTTATTTCATGCCTATCTTACCCCACATGCATGCGGGAGGTTCGTTCTTTCCTTGGTCATACAGGTTTCTATAAGCGATTCATAAAAGATTTTAGCAAAATTGCTCTTCCACTATCCAACTTGCTACAAAAAGAAGTGGAGTTCCATTTTGACCAAAAATGAAAGGATGCCTTCAATCACTTAAAGCAAACATTGACCAGTACACCTATCATCTAGCCACCAGATTGGACACTCCCATTTGAGCTCATGTGTGATGCCTCTAATTATGCTTTGGGAGCTGTTCTTGCACAAAGAGTCGGCAAAATATCTCATGTCATCTCCTATGCTTCAAGAACTTTAGATCCTGCACAAGTCAACTACACTACCACTGAAAATGAACTTTTAGCAATTGTTTTTGCTTTAGACAAATTTCGATCATATTTGCTTGGTTCTAGAGTGGTTGTGTTTTCAGATCATACAGCTCTGAAGTTTCTCCTGAAGAAGCTTGATGTAAATCCTAGGTTTATTAGGTGGATTTTGCTCCTCCAAGAGTTCAATATTGAAATCCGTGATAAAAGTGAAGCGGAGAATTTAGTGGCTGATCACCTAAGCCGAATTGAAAGGGAGGCAGATACTTTTCCTATCCATGATGTCTTCCCTGATGAGCAGCTTTTCAAGTCAAAGGTAACACTCCTCCTTGGTTTGTTGATTTGATAAATTTCTTAGTTCTTGCCGTGTTTTCCCTGCACATTTTATTAGGGCTCAGATTGATAAATTGAAGAGTGAGTCAAAATATTATGTGTGGGACAACCCTTATCTGTGGAAATTTTGTAGTGACCAAGTCATTAGGAGATGCGTGCTTGATAATGAATTTCATTCTATTCTTAGCTTTTGTCATACACTTACATGTGGCGGTCATTTTGGTCCCCAAAGGACTGCTAGGAAAGTTTTGGAATCTGGATTATATTGGCCCACTCTATTTCATGATGCATATGTATTTTGTAAATCTTGTGATCAATGCCAAAGAATAAGAAACACTTCTCGAAGGAATGAGATGCCCCAAAAATCCTTATTGTTCTGTGAGATTTTTTATGTATGGGGTATTGATTTTATGGGACCCTTTCCTGTTTCTTTTGATTTTGTTTACATTTTGCTAGCTATTGATTATGTATCCAAGTGGGTGGAGGCGAAAGCTACTCGGACTGATGATTCCAAAGTTGTTATGGATTTTGTTAGATCACAGATTTTCTGCAGGTTTGGAGTTCCGAAGGCTATCATCAGTGATCAGGGTTCACATTTTTGTAATCGAAGCATGGAAGCTTTGATGAAAAGTATGGGGTCTTGCACAAAGTTTCTACACCTTACAATCCTCAAACTAATGGGCAAGCCGAGATTTCCAACAGGGAGATCAAGCAGATACTCCAGAAGACAGTTCAACCTAACAGAAAGGACTGGAGCAAGAGGCTTGAGGATGCTTTATGGGCTTACTGGACTGCTTAAAAGACACCAATCGGGATGTCTCCGTATCGGATTGTTTTTGGAAAAGCCTACCACCTACCGGTAGAAATTGAGCATCGTGCATTCTGGGTGGTGAAAAGGTGCAACTTGGACCTAGATCAAGCAGGTATGGAGAGGAAGGCTGCATGGTCTGCCGCATGAATTTGAAGAGATCCGCTTGGAGGCTTATGAAAGTTTCAAACTTTATAAGGAGAAGACCAAAGCCTTCCATGATAAGTTGATTCTGAGGAAAACATTCGAGATTGGTCAAAAAGTTCTCCTCTATAACTCCTGCCTCCGACTCATGCCTGGCAAATTAAGGTCTAGATGGGATGGACCATTTATTGTTACTAAGGTTTTTCCTTCAGTGTCGTTTCGGATTAAAAGTGAGGTCACCGCCAAAGCTTTCATCGTAAATGTACACCACCTCAAACAAGATCATGAACTTCCAGAGAATGCAGAAATGGAGGTGATGAACCTTTTCCATCCGCATTATGAATAAAAAAAGAGAAAAGAAAAAAAAAAAAAATAGCTGTGTGCCCGACAATGAGGTAGGTAGTGACATTAAATTTTATCACTCGGAAGCATGTGGAGGTCATTTTTTTTTCAGCAACAACAACTGCGAAAATCTTGCAGTATGGATTTTATTGGCCGCAAGGTCTGTTATACCTTTTGCAAAAGCTGCAAAAATTGGTCAAAAAAGTTCTGCTTTGAGATTATCATCTGCACCTACTCTTTGGAAAATTGAGATCTAGGTGGCGCGGTTCTTTTGCTATCAAACACATGTATCCTCTGGGGCCGTAGATATTGAGGATCCTAGGAATGATAATGCGCTTAAAGTTAATGGACGAAGACTCAACCATTCCTGGAAAATCGAGTTCTTGAGTTCTTTGTGTTACCGGTTAAGTGGCGGATACGGTACTCCGTGACTCTCAAGTCGATTTATTTTTCAGTTTCCCAAAATAACTAAACCCTTCTTCTCCTTCAAAATGGATGTCATTCTTTCAAACCTGAGCAAACATTTTCCTTCTCTTCCTCAAAATGCTCTGAGAAAAATCTACAAAGTTCGATGTGAAAGATTGAGACTATTAATGCACAAAGGTATGCCAGAAGATGTACGCTGGATAATTGAAGCAAATATCTGATTAGCAGGTGAGTCCTCAATTTCATTTGACTCATATATGCCCGGTCTTGGAAGAAGTTCATATTTTAAAAGGAGAAGAGCAAAAAGGTTACAAGTCTGTTACAAATGTGGACGATGGAACTGTAACAAGCGATGTCGTACTTTGGGGATGGTTTCCGCAAATAGAGAAGATAAAATTTTCTTCATGAAGAATGGACTGAGTAAGGAGTCATTAGATGATATCTTATTGACTCTTGAGATGCATTCTTGTGGATTTGTGCATCGTGGAATTCTTAAATTGTGGAATCTCTTCAAGGATGAAAAAAAACGCTACAGTCTTGGGAATCTGACTCTAAAAGACCCTGTTTGCCAATTTATAAGAAAATTGGATGGGAAGCTTATCATCGACTCATAGAAGACGTTTAAGCCATTACTGGATGTTAAACCAGAGGCAGATATGAGCCATATCCACAAACAATCAGACGTATCATCCTCTTCTTCTTCTTCATGTCATCTTTCAAACAAAAAACAAAAACAAAAACAAAAACAAAAAAAAAAAAAAAAAAAAAAAAAAAAAAAAAAAAAAAAGAAAGAAAATATTCTCTGTTTCTTAAATTCAACCTTTTCTGACAACCGTCAACTTACCCTTATAGGTGCAATTATTCCCCTTTCCATTCTTTTTCTTATTTAAACACTCCATTTTCTCCATTTTCCTTCAACTCAAAAACACTCAAAGAGAGGAAGAGTATAGAATGGGGCCTTCTATTCGTAACCTTAAAAATTTCTGTGTTTTTTGTGGGTCGAGTTATGGGAAGAGATTAGAGTTTGTAAACGCAGCTAGCACTCTTGGTCGATCACTTGCTGTGAGGAATATTCATCTTGTATATGGGGGAGGTTGTCGTGGGTTAATGGGGGCTGTATCACTTTCTGCTTTTATAGGAGGCAGTCAGGTTTTAGGTGTTATTCCTAAACCTTTAGCTGAAAATAACATCACTGGAAAGACAGTTGGAGAAGAAATTCAGGTGGTTTTGGTACTTTGGAAGAAATTTTTCAAATTGTCTCTTGGGCCGAACTGAACATCCACCATAAACCCATTGGTTTGTTGAATGTTAATAATTTCTTTGATCTTTTGTTATCTTTTCTTGACAAAGCTGTGGAACAGAAATTTATCACTCCTTCGGCAAGACAACTTCTTATCTCTGCCTCCACTATTAATGAGCTCATTGATAAATTAGAAGCTTTTGAGTATGTACCTGATAAGGTATTAGCTCAGATAGATTGGTCAACAGGAAGCAGCGAAGGAAGTAACAAGAAAAGAAAGCCAGATCTGATACTTTCTCTTTAATCGGTTTGATTTTATTGTACTTTGTTTCTGTTTAAATTTGTGTCAGCTTTCTCCAACAGGTAATATCTTCTATCCTTTACTCATCTATATTTTAACATTGAGGACAATGTTGTGATCTAGTTGGGGGGGGAAGGATAGTTGACCAAAAAAAAAAATTTTTTTGTTGTTTTATTTGGAAAGTATGATATGATTGTCATGGACTTATTAAACCAATTAGTGATGGCAAAATAAAGAGTAATTTTACTCTTGAGACGCATCTTAATTGGTGGCAGAGTAAGGAGTTTTTTAGGTAGTAATTAATTAGTATTAAATTATGGAAGTATTAAAATTTTATTATTTGATTTCTTTTCAGGGTCTGATACGGCACTGACAGTGTGCTTCTTTTCTGCTTAGCATTGATTCACTTCTTATCAGGTTGTGTTACTTTTTTCTATATCTCTCTTTCATATTGAGGGCAATGTTATATTAAGTATGGAGGAGAGATTTTAGTATTTTTTTTTATTTTTTGCTTTGTTTAAAAAAAAAAGGGTTCATTGCATGATTGAATAACTTTTCTCCCTTCTTGAACTGATATGTTTGGTGATGGTTGATTGAATTGATAAATTGAGTTTGATGGATGCATACCTTGTGAGATTTTGAGCCTAATGGATGGATTTAACATTTATGTCATTCTCTTCTTTCTTGTGTGATTTTCACTCATGTTAATTACCACTCTAGAACTTGCTTTGATTCTTTTTTAGGCTACATTTCACTTGCATGCATGAACATGATTGAGGCCCTCTTTCTTAATTAGCTAGTTTAACCGAATAGCTAACCTTGTTTTCAATATGATATTAAGCACTCTTTTGACTTCTTGAAAATTCTCTGATTCCTGCCAACCTTGTATATTTTCCTTTACTTAACCCCTTTGAGCTTATTTGACCATTCCTTGTTTCTACCTCATTATGTGTCTTAAATGAAAAATCGTGTTCTTACTTTACCTTAGGGAATAAAAGAACATTAGCTTGGTTAATGGGTGAGTTTTTGAACAAGTGTGGGGGTGTGTGTACAAAATGATTGTTGAAAAAAGAAAGAGTGCCTAAAAAAAAAAAAGAGGAAAAATGTATGTATATAGTTATGTTCATATATATATAAAAAAAAAGAAGAAAAGAAAAGGATTGGGAAATGAATATGTAAAGGGATATACATTAGAGTTGGGATGAACTTTTATACTTGTTATTTGAACTCAGCCCTCATTTGCTTTTATTCCCTTTGGTATTTATCTTCTCATATCCATTTTATTCTCTTCTGTTACCTTGACCTCACTACAACCTTGAATAAAGTCCTCATGATTTGTGTGTGCATGTATTTTGAGTAGTGGAGAAGTAGAAGATAAACAAGCTTATGGTAGTGCAATTTTCATGGGTTGAATTGAGTGAAATACCTACCTTTTAAACACTTGAGAGATTGAGAGGGAATCTTGTGAAGATCTATCATTCTCGATTCATATTGAAGATACCTTACTTGTTGGTTTGAGATATGGAGAATTGTTAACTCATGAATGTTTTGATCCCTTGAACCTTTGGTTGTTCTTCTTGATTGTAAAATTTTAGGCTCTTGAATGTCGTTAGAATTTAAATTTTTGTTAATCTCTTATGTCCTTGTTTTGGTCTTGAGTTTTGCCCAGGAGTGCAAAAAGTTAAGTGTGAGAGAATTTGATAATTGCATATTTTATTCATTAAGAAACCCTTATGTTTAGTCATTTACACTCTCCATATTCTTAATTGATTGAATTTGGTATGATTTTGTGAGTTTGAGCTCAAATTGATCCTAATTGAATATTTTCAGCATTATTGAGATTTGACACTGTTTATGTATTTTGGCCATAACTTGAGTTTCTGATATCTGATAATCATGAATTTTACCTTGTAGGAAAGGTAAGAGGAAGCTCTACAACTTTGATGAAGAGCTCGAAGCCCTAAACAGATGTCTAAGGGACCTAAGTTTACATGGAATTTAGAATACGGGTTCTGTCACTAGAATCCGAATGGTGTGCACTCATAAAATCATATCTCAAGCTGTAATAATGGAGATGGGTTGAAATTTGGATAGTTGATAGTTAAGATCCAAATAAACAACTTTCATGAAGAACACTTTTTGAAAAAATGAAGTCTAATGGGTCAGTTTGAGCTTGCAAGTCGGAATAGATGTACTGAAGTTGGGTTTGAGCAACTTGCGGTATTTGGGTCATATCTTGGGCTGTAGGAAGCCAAATTGGATGATCCAGATATGCATGTTATAGCCAAGACAAAGATCTACAACTTTCATGAAGAGTACTTTTCATGAGTCTGAAGTATAGTTGGTCGTTTTTGGCTTCCAAGTCAGACAAGAAATTTTCGTCCTCAACAACCCACTCAACTACTTCACTCACCAACCCACTCAACTACTCCACTCACCAACCCTCTCAACTACTCCACTCACCAACCCTCTCAACTACTCTACTCACCAACCCACTCAATCACCCCACTCATCCACCCACTCCCCTTTGTCATTTTGTTACCCTAGACTTTTATAAAAGGCACCATTGGTTATCATGAAAGTAACAAGTTGTATTCTCCTTCATTTCTCTCATAGTTTCTTCTTGTTTCTTCATAGTTCTCATAGCTTTTGTATATTTTGATGCTCCCCTTCGTGGTAATGGAGGGCTAAGCTACTTTCGGTCAATTTAGAACTCTTGAAGAGATTGTGGTTTGGATTCTTGAGACCTTGGTTATGTATTGTATTTGATTTGTAATTGAATTTCTATTTTCTTCTTCTTCTTTCTTCTTCTTGATCTTGAATGCATGAATGGTGATTCTATTTATGTTGATCTGATTTGATCTTGGTTTAAGATTGAGATTTGTGATGAAACTTAGAACTGATTGATCTAAACTAATCACATAAATGAAGATTGAGATTTGTGATGAAACTTAGAACTGATTGATCTAAATTAATCACAGAATTGAAAAAGTTAGGTTACTTATTTGTGCCTAAGTTAATTGAATTTGGTACTTGAAATTAACATAGATCTTCATGAATGGCATGATTGCGGATTTGTGTTTATCACTTGTTAATTGAATTCTAGACGATCGTCTAGTATGAATTCTGGATTTGATGCAGAGATCTCGGTTAGATCCAAATTAACAATTCAATTGCACTTCAAGTGTTCTATGAAGGGTCTATGATTGAATCCACCCAATCTTGGATAGGTTTCTAAATTGACTGCTCTTTAATTGTTATTTCTTCCTTTAATTTTGTTGAGTGCGATCTTAAACTGTCAAACCCCCATTTGCTAAACTTTTACTTGATTTGATTAAATTGCATCTACAATCCTCGTGGAGATGATCCGGTGTTATCACTATGCTACAAGCTTAGGTAATAACTTCGGTTATAATTTTGCCTGAGTTCGGCGCTCGTCAGGCATATATAACAATGACTTGAATGGAGTAGACTCGATGCGGGACTTTTGGGCATCCGTCAGTGAGCTATTCACCTCAGTCAACAACCTCGGAGTGCAAACGTGCCTCAATCGCACCTTTTGCATTATGAGAACAAATTAGTCAACATATGCGCATAGCAAAACACGTATAAAACATTTTTTCTAATATATTAACCAAGTTGGTTACCTGATTCATGTTGGACCTTTGACACCTGGTTCTTGCCCATGAGCTGTCCATTTAAGTATTCTGCATATACATAGACCAAGTATGAATTTTAACCAGTTCAGCAAGATTAAAGCACACATGAATAATAAATCGTATTGGTCACAACTCATAGACATGCACCAACTTTATCATTTTGAACTAAGTGTGTTATTTAAAGTTCCCTAAGCCTAAGGAACAACAAATCAATTAAGGGCCATTGAAAGTTGTTGGGGGTAGATGAGAGCATTAAATGTTCATTAATATAACCTTTATGAGCTTCTTCTGATTTTTCAAAATAACAGACTAACCAGTTAACCAAGCACCCTAATCGGTTAGGGCCCTTTTAAGCCATAAAGGAATGATTCTGTTTTGTTAAATAACTGGTTAGAGATGTGTCCTAATCGGTTAGGACATGATAAAAATGGTTTCTTGGAAAGCTGCTAACCGATTAAAGCTTCAGGCTAATTGGTTAGGACTTGATAAGTTTGGTTTCTGAGATAGAAAATAACTAGTTAAGGCTCTCACCTAATCGGTTAGGACATAAATACTTTGGCTTCTAAGAATGAAAATAACTGGTTAGGTCTCTCACCCAATCGGTTAGGCATTGGAAAGAATAACGAGGCAATGCCTCTGTTTTAATAAACTAACCGATTAGGAGCTGCTCCTAATCGGTTAGGGGCCTTACAATTTGGCTCCTAACAAGACAGATAGCAGTTTGTGATCATTAAGAATCTGGTTAGTTCCCAAAATGACTTATTTCAATTTTGGCTCATACAAGGAAATTGACTTGAAAAAGGATATGAGATTTCAAATAGGTGTTTCAAAAACCTTTTGACCCTAACTTAAAAAATCATTTTGCAAACTCATTTTAAGAAAGTCATTTGAGCTTGGAGTGAATCCTTAATATACCTTTACACAACATCTATGACATACATGCTAATCTTGAATTCCTTGTGACTTGTTCGTTGTCTTTCCATTGCTTTCTTGTTTGTCGACATCAAAACCGTTTGCATTTAGTCAATGTCAATCACAGCAGGCACTCACCCACCTCCAACTGAATACCGTCCAACTTGTTTCATTCACAACACATTCATGCCATGTTTATCTTCTATCTTTTGTCACTTCATCTCATAAACTTCACACATATCCCCCCCTCTTTCTCTCTCTCTCTCTCTCTCTCTCTAAACAAAAGACATTTCAACTCACATAAACTCACACAAGCTTTGTCTATGTACTACTTACGCGCGCTATCAAACTAAAGAGGCTATTTGTAAAACTTTACAAGCACAAGTGAATACTTTGCCAAAATAGAGAAGGTTGATAAAGTAAAACATGAAACCCCTTATAGTCCAAAAGTAAAACAACCTAGCCAAGCTTAAGATAACATAAAAGGAAACATGCCATGAAGGATATTTAACCACTCACCTGACCTTTCTAATTGCTACCAAAATCTTCTTCATATTCTGGTTAATTTTCTTATTTTGTTATTGTAATTATCTTCTGTTTAATAATAGGTATTGACACATTTACCAGTGGAAGTTGCAAAATGTATAATACTGAACATAAAAAATTATGTTGCATCGATATAGGAAATTATATATGAGGAACATGAGAAGTTACAAAGTCTCAAGCAAGAATGGGGAGATGAGATACATGTAGCTGTTGTTACAGCCTTGAAAGAATTAAATGAATACAATGCAAGCGGTGGGTATACTGTTAATGAGGTATGGAACTTCAACAAAAAAAGGAAGCCTACATTGAAAAAGGTTATCAGTTATATTGTGGATCATATCAAGCCACTTAAGCACAGGAGAACAATAGGCAAAAGGTTAGTGTTTCAGACTCAGTTGAGTTCTTGCTCAACAGTGCTTTGACAGTTGACTGGCTGATTAATCAGCACGAATTGATATTCCTATGATGGCTTCACTGAATAACATATACTACATGCCCACTGACTATGTGGTTGGTTTATGTTTTGAATCGTCTAAATGTGATTGCTATCTTCCCATGATATAGAATTAGGAAGGAAAGAATGAAAGAAAAAGATCTTCATGTGGATTTATATGCACATGTAACAACTTTTAGACTCTTGTCAGATGCAGTAATAAATAATTTAGGTTCATATTGAACATTGTTTACTATCATTATATGAGCTTTAATTATTCAATATCCTAATACAGTGTTTAAATTTGAAGCATAAATTTATTCTGAGATTTGAGTGAATGTTCTATCTTAAAAGGTTTCAGAGTAAGGCTTTGCAGGGGAGAATCTCAAACTGAGGATCGAAAGTATGACATTTCTCATTTGCTAGTATAAGCCATAAGAAACAAGTTGCAGGAGTTGAATATGAAACATTCCTACAGTTGTCATCAATGATGGAAATGGACATCTGTAATATGATAATTTCATTTCTACTTTCACTTACTAGTTTTCTACGACTCTGGAAGAGCTAATTTTCCATAATTAACCTGTTTCCCATAACATAGATACAAAAAAAATTCATTTCAAATCACATTGACACTACAAACCAGAAAATTTTTCAGATCATCAACCACCACAAATCATTCCATCTAAATACTTTACAACACATCATTCATTCTTCAAATACTTGTATACCACAATAACTCTTTTTCATTCAACAAAATACACACTATTGCCATACCATATCAACACTGAGTCTAAGATAAAAACCCCATACATCATTATCTCTATTTCAATTCACTCCAGTCAAATGGCATTTTCTCAAATAGATTATAAGCACACACACTTATTTGCATTTCACAAGCCTCAAAATCAAGAACAACAGTAGTTATTACAAACTAACACCAAGCTATGATTTTAACTCAAATTACAGTCATTATACCACTAATAACAAATAAAATTTACCCAAATTTTGTTCTGAAATACGGGGCTACCACTGCACGTTACTGGGTTCTGAAATTTTCTCACGAACTTGAAGAAGAAGAAGTTAGGATGGGCAACCGCCTCAGACGGTGGAGCGACCGGTGCGCAGTGATTCTTGGTGCTACTTCAAGTTACTGGTAGGTCTGGTGCGTGCGGGGTTTGGTGCTAAGATGTGGGTTGTCTGGTTCGTGGTTGGGGTAAACTAGCTTGAAACTAGCTTGTGGTGTCTTGGTGGCTAGGTAATATTTTGGTGGCCACAAAGACAGATGTGAACGGTAGTAGGGGAGAAGTTAGTACCAAGAGTAAGAGAAATGGGAGAAACTGGGAGTGAGAGAAGGAAGAAGAGATGTAATGGGAGAGAAAACGAAAGTGAAAGACTCAAGTACAGATGCGTTTGTTTAAAATTTTAGAAATAAAAAAATAGGCGAGGCACACGTGGAGAGGGGAGTGAGGGAGGGAAAATGAAAGTGGTATACGGCATACATACGGTGGAAATAAATTAGACTATAACGTTGGACGAGAAACGTTTTCCCATCTTTTATACTGGTGAATTGAAGCGCCGCCGCCCCCTCTCGCTCTTCGTCAGTCTTTTATACTGGTGAAGTGAAGCAGCCTTCCGCCCTAGCCCTCTCTCGCTCTTCGTCTTTCATCAGTTCAGGTTCGTATCCTATCTATTGTATTATTGACCATGTTTATTCGCTGATATACTGCTCCATCGTTTAATTTTTTTGTTTAAAATTGTTTTTTTTTACCTTTTTAATCTGATTTGGCTTTCAAGTTTACTTCCTTTTTCTTAGCCGCTGCAACCTTCCCATTTTTTGTGTTTTATCTGTCAGTTCTTTTTCATAGTTAGCTTTGCATGACTTGTAAGTGTTCCAGGAGGTGCAACTGCTCCTTCTTCTCTTCGGTGTTTTATTTTGAAAATTTCAGCATCACACTTCTCCATTTCTTCTAAAAAAAAGTGCATACTTTTGTCTCTTCTTTTTTTGGCTTTGTTTATTTGGCTGATTGCTACCTTCTGCAACGTTAGCTTCTTTTTCTATCTTTATTTTTAAAATTTTAAACCAGGAAATCAATAATAATATGTTGTTTAACATTAGCAGTTTGCTTCAACGTTGCCTGTATATAGACCTTTTCTATTTTGTTCAGGGGAGCTCTACTGGATCTAACATCTTTGGACATGTTAATTAGCATGCCTTTTGTCATTTAGAATGTGTTTCCCTAATCTTCATTTGGAATTTTGACCTTGTGAAGTCATGTATACTATTCAACATCAGCTATTTGGTGGATCATATTTTGAATTTAAACATTCACTTGGTCCTCTTCCAGCAGAAGAATTTGGCCTTGTTTATATCATATAGAACATTTGCAACTGCAGATTATTTTAAATATCAAAATCATAATATTGAGTGTCTGCTCTAATGATTTTGACATTATTATTTTTACAAAATGAAAGTAACCTTGCAATCTTGTTAAGAAATCAATCAGGTTTTATATTTGTACTTAGGTGTTGAAGCATATATATATATATATATATATATATATATATATATATATATATATTCTTTTTTAAGAACACTGATCTTTATTGATATTATGTTCAGACTAAGTTTCTATTTTTGTTGTATGCATGTGGCGACCAATAACTTTTAAAGGCTAATTTGAAACAAAGGTAATTGTTGAGTTGAATTGGTATTGATTTTGATTTTTTGCCTAATCACAGGGAACTAGATGTATGTTTGGTGTGAATGGTTTTTATCCTTTCCTAGTTCACAGACAATGTTAGGATGTATTCTACTGAAATTTGATGATGAAGAGCCATGATTTTAGTTTTGGGGTTTGTTGTTGTGGCACTAGCACATATATTGTTACTGATTTTTCCCCTCATACTGATGCAATGTTTGTGTCCTAACCTCAATTCTTAACCTCTTTTATCTTGTAACGGTTACTTGTGTTTGAGCAGGATGGAGTCTCAAGTGAAGCATGCTATCGTTGTCAAAGTTATGGGTCGTACTGGATCCAGAGGACAGGTGACCTAGGTTAGAGTGAAGTTTTTGGATGATCAGAACCGTCACATTATGAGGAACGTGAAAGGACCAGTGAGAGAAGGAGACATTCTCACCCTTCTTGAGTCTGAAAGGGAGGCAAGAAGGTTGCGCTGAGGGTTTTATTCGTTTGTCTCCAAAATTAGTCAAATTGTATTGTGTTTTGATTTTTGTGGTTGTCAGTGGATGCCAAAGGTTATAGCATCCTATATTGTTGTCCTGGATCTATTTTCTATTCGTATTATGGCTTGAGTTTTGATGTTTCTTGTTTAAGCTATTGAAATATGAATTCGGATTAATTTGTGGTTTAACTTCTATATGGTGCTTTACCTTCTGTATTGTCCTCTGTTAAACAGTGGCTAGTAAGTAACTACAAATCTGTGAAGTTGAAATGGGCGGTGAATGGTGATCATCACAAACTGCGATAAATACCGCTAGTAGTTGTTGAGGTATTCGCGATAAATAATTTAATACCGCCAGTATTTGTGGAGCTTATACTAACAGCGAATTAAATTTGAACTTATCACTCAATATGATAAAACTTATTAACTCGTAGATAATGATTATGATAAACGTGTATATTGATGTAGTGTAATAGGCCCTATATAAGATCCATGCATTATTCCAAATCAGCTGCAAGTGTCTTTGATAAATCCGGTTTACATAAGAATGCCTTAATAGTTAATATAAATATTTTACGGTAAAAAAAAACAATTACACCGTAATTCTGTATCATTATATTTATTTGTAAGACTGCACAGTGTCACATTGAAAACTTCACCTGTAATCTATTAACTTCCTACACTTTTTAAATCTATTAACTTCCTACACTTTTTATCTCTCTTGTTTTTTGTGTTGCTGATATGAAATTATTCTTTCATTTGAGCAATGCTCTATTTGCATAATATATTAATTACATAATTTTTTACATGTTCTTTACATCTAAATATGAGCAAAATCATGATTTTTAATAGATTCATTGTGCAATTTAATAATTTTATACACGATTATAAGCACCACTATTTCTTTTTTTAAAAAAAAAGTGTTCTTAAACTTCATCATTTCATTTTACCTTCTCTTAGAACAAAGTCAAATTTTTATTGCATTACAAGCTCTTATTATTTCGTATTGAACAAATTAAGAAAAGAAATGATAAATTTTAATAATAAATTAAGAACTAAGCAATCTTCACCTTGAAAAAGTTTTAAATATTTTTAAACAAATTAGATTTTATTAAAAAAAGAAAGGCTAATTCAACCGTATAAACCATAACTAATTCAAACGAGTTAACTAGTTGAAGACCAGTTTCCAATTTTTGAAAATCTAGTTTTTAAAGGTTGATTGAACTGGTCAGAAGACCAGTTCTCGATTTTTTTGGTCCAACCAAGCGGTCTAGTTCTGAAAACTATGGCCTTGAGCATTTTTTTTTCAAAAAAAAAGAGTTAAGCCTGCTAGCTAAATAGAATACTAAAACTAAATAAATATTTCAAATTTTCAATGCGCCTGTCTACTGTATATAAAGAGCGCATAACTTATGACCAAGATAAAACAATAGCCAATCGACCTAGAGGCAAGCACGGGATAGAAAACAATCCAAATCCTTTCATCCTTCGTTCTACCAATAGCCATTACCACAAACATGAAATGAAATGAGCATCAACAAAGACACATGTATATTTCCAATCAATTACAAAAGAAAAAAACAATATGTAAAATTGTGTGTGTGACCCAAAAGAAAAAATGGACCGGTCTGCACAACACGTGATAAGTGTCAACCTTGAGAAAAAACATACCACATGTAAATTACACTAACAGCTTAATCCTTTTTCTTCTTTTCATTTTGTGATAACACTTTCATTAATTCCTTCATCCTTTCCCCCTAAGAACCTCCCCCTCCCCCCCCCCCCCCACCCCCAATTTGCTTATCACCTTTAAACAATGCAGTAGTGCTAAACCAAACATGGGAAACAAAATGGCACAAGATGAGTAGAACCTAGTAAACTTCACCAGCCAAGTTGCTAGAGGGGATTCTTTGTCGTTTCTCCACATATGCAGAAGGAAACCATCCTGTTTTACCATTGCATTCTCCTTCTGACCACCCAGCTGGGCTCACCTGCTTAAACATTTGGAACTTTGGTAAACATGGAGACCCAGAAAGAGTGAGATTAAATCCAGTTAATCAAACAGATTTCATGATGACAGTGGCAGAAGCAAAAACTGGTGACAAGATACAACATAAAATGCATCCTGTTCATACTGGAAATATCACAAGGCAGTGGATATCCTTAATTATTCTCAAAATTTTGTCTTACACCACCACTTGCACGAGGCGCCGGTCTAGTTTTCATAGAACACGGCAATTCAAGACAGGAAAAAGATTCCAAATACTCATTTTAAGGAAGGGTGTACCATAATTGGAAATACATGACAAATTAGAGCATATAAGATAATTGATCTCACCAATTGAGAAATGGAAAACTTATGGTTCAATATGCAGCAGATAAATGGCAGTTCATTGGAAATAATTATCAACTCCATAAAGGGATGTTAATGAGTCTTTCTGCTTTTCCTTTTCCCTTATTTCCCACAAGACAACCATCGTCCTCTCAATTCAATTGAACTTCTCTACTTAATAATTAGATTTCTTTCCAAACACAAAAATCTTCAAAAGGGCATACCTGCGAAGGAAACAATTTTTCCCCTTGAATATAATTATTACAGCAGTTCTAGACTGAGATTTGCCAGCAATCTCATTGACATAAGAGTAGCCAACATAAAAGGAAAGTATTTTAGCTAAATGTAAATGGTTCCTGAGAGAATATCAATCTTTTCTTTTAGTAGCAATCTCCTGACCCCTGTTTGAGGAGATTCACATAGAAAATAATATATAACAGTATGATGAGATGAAAACACACCTTTCTCACGATAACATAATCACCCTTTGCGAAGCTCAGTTCCTTTTCTGATTCAGCACTAAAGGGATGCATTGTCTGCAAGAGATGCACCAAAGATCAATTAATGAAGAAATAAATTACAAAGCTTTTTGTTCATAAGATCTAATTCACGTTGTCAGAATCATCTGATTCCATATTAGAATTTTATATTCAGTTTGATTCCTTGTTTTAGCAATTCAGACAGCCAACAGAAAGGAAGATTGACTGCAATCATGAGAACCACATGATCAATATTACCTTCCCACCCTTGCTTGATCCAACTAGGATTCCTCTGCTTTCTATATTATAACACTCACAAGAACTGGCTTGATTACAAAATGATGTCAACACTTGATCGACATTGATTCATTTGCCTTTATGGGTATTGAGTATTGAAATTGAAAGTGAAAGGACCAACTCTCCTAAAAGCTAAAGTTGTTAGTTGGAGGCTCGTGAATGGATTTATATCTAACAGAAATATTTTAAAAGAGCAATGAATTATAAAAATAATCTACTCTTTTCAAAAGATTATATGCAAATTAGAAAGCTTTCAAAAAATTATCAATGCAAAACTTTTCAATTTTCCTTTTCCAGAAAACAAATTTTCCTTTTCCTTTTATGTCTAACAAATTTTCCTTTTCCACGAAAGGGCAAAAGCTAGTTTCCCAAATTTAGAAAACCCACTTTCTAGACATTACTCACACCTAGGAGCTTCCTCTCAGATTTTGAAGAACTAGCCTTAAGAACTCGTAGGCATAAACCATAACTAACAATAATCTAAATATCTAACGGGTAAATAACAAGAAAAGAATCACATGAAAGCCATGTATTGTTGAAAGGAAACGAAACTAATTTGTTTTAGAGTAAATCCCCAATTTAGTCCTTGAAAGATTTTCAAAATTTCAATTTGGTACTTGAAACATTAGCAATATTAAATTAGTCATCAAATGATAATTTTTGGTCATCGCATGACATTAATTTGGTCCCAGTAAACAGTAACTTTTGAACAATTTTGACGTTAAAAAACTCATTCATGTATCAAATTGATGTTCTGAAAATTTTTTGAGAACCAAAATGGGAGTCTACTCTTTGTTTAATGATATGACTTTAAAAAATTGTCATTAATACTAAACAATCTAGTTTCTGTTTAATTAATGTAATCATGAGTTAGTCAAATTCCTCACAGTAAGATATTAGACTTTTATGAGAGTAATTAACCAGTATGTATGTATGCAAATTAAGCAATTAAAAAAACAAAGGAATGAAATCAAGAAAAGAAATTTGCAATTTTATTTTCTAATTCAGAAAAAAAGGGAAATATTAAGAATAAGTAGCACACTTCAGCTAAGAAGTACCTTGTTTTCTCTGAGCCATTCTCAGATATAACCACTGATAGAACCCCAAAGATAACCAAAGTATATGTTAGAATAAAGTATCGGGCTGCAAAGGAATTGGACCAGAAGAAAGGAGAAGCACCAAATCTGCCGGGACGGCATTAAGTGAGTGGGGAACATGGGGATTAATTGCTAATAATTGTGTAACGGTAGGATTAAGTGGGATTTATGATTGTAACAGTGGGATTAGACAGCACTAAGTGAGTGGGGAACATGGGAATAATTGCTAGTAATGGTGTTAATTATGTAACGGTAGGATTTAGTGGGATTAATGGCTGTAACAGTGGATTAATGGCTGTAACAGTGGATTAAATGGGATTTATAGCAGGGATTAATTGCATAACAGTAGGAAGGGGGGATGCTGCTATAAGTGTAGGGGAGGGGAACGTGAAAAGGGTGGAAAAACTTGGGCTAGGCTGGGGAGGGACTGAGCACTCTACGTTTGCTCAAAATATCTGTTCTACTATTTTTTTTCTCTGAATTTTCCTATAACTTCTGGGCTGGTATCATTCTGATATCAACCAGAGTGCCTCAATAAAAATCAGTATTCTTCATTTTCTGTCCTAGTTTCATCAGTACCTATCAACTGGTATCAGAGCTCCCGATCCCGGGGGCTTTGGATGGTGACTACGCGAGCTATGGAATCCCACATTGAGAAGTTGGAGAGGAGTATGCAGCAGAAGCATGAAGCATTGGAGGGACGGTTGGATGCAACTGTTACAAACCCGAAACAAAGAAGAGACAAGAGGGAGATCGCAGTATCGTTGCCGTTCCAATTTTCATGGTTCCGGTGATAGAAGGGACAACGGGAGCCAGATGAGGTCGACCCACCATCACGAATCCGTGAGTCAGGATCGTGAGATGTCGAGGGAACAGAGATAACAATCCTCTAAGGGGAGTCAACCCCCTTGGCAGAATGAAGGCGGGAGGAAACTTGAGGTCCCTGTTTTCTCAGGAGACAATGCTTATGGTTGGGTGAATCGGGTTAAGCGATATTTCAAGGTGAATGAGGTGCCTGAATCGGGGAAGCTCTTTTCAGTAATGGCGGCCTTGGAAGGATGAGCACTCAGTTGGTACCAATGGTGGGAGGACCAAAATCCTTCACCCAATTGGAGCAATTTCAAGAGGGTGGTGGTTCGTAGATTCCAACCAGGAATCACTCAGAATCCGTTCGAGTCGTTGTTGAGTATTAAACAGGTGGGGACCGTCGCAGAGTACAGAGAGTAGTTTGAGCTTACTTCTGGGCCGTTGAAGCATGTCGATAAAGAGGTGTTGACAGGAATTTTTCTGAATGGGCTCCGTGATGAACTGAAAGCAGAATTGAAGCTGTATGAATTACACACTCTATCAGATCTCATGGATCGAGCAGAGTTATTGGAGGAAAAGAATTGTGCCTTACGGAGAGAGGAGGATTAGGGGAGAAGGGAATGGCGGGACCAAGGGGAGGCTCAACATCAATTTATCAAGCTGCTGCACCCATTTTGGGACCCAGGCCCAACGCTGTGGGAGATGGAGGTCGTGGGGCACACACGGTACCTAGGCCCATTACGCACATCCGAGGCCCAGCAGAACCCAAACCTCCTGATGGGGCTGCAAGTGTGGGTGAGAAACGTTTTAATGGAGCCCAAAGACTCACACAAGCTGAATTGCAGGAAAGAATTAGGAAGGGATTGTGTTATAAATGTGGAGAAAGATGGGGACAAGACCACATATGCAAGTTTAAACATTACCAATTGTTCATGATGGAAGAAATGGAGGAAGAGGAGGAAACAAAAGAAGGTGGAGAGGAGGAATCACAAGTGGAATTGGAGAATAAGGCTTTACAACTATCCTTGAAAAGTATCATGGGTCTAACTTCCAATAAATCTTTGAAGCTATAGGAGCAGCTGGGACAAGAGCAGGTGTTGATATTAATTGATTGTGGGACAAGAGCAGGTGTTGATATTAATTGATTGTGGGGCCTCCAGCAATTTCATAGCCAGAGATTTAGCTAAGAAACTGAGTCTGCCAGTGCAGGACACTCCTCAATATGTGGTGGAGGTGGGCAATGGCTATAAGGTGAGTAGTAGAGGTGTGTGCCAAGGGGTGGAGTTCAATGTGCAGGGGGTGAAGATCCAGTAAGATTTTTTTCTATTTGATTTAGGAGGGGCTGAGGTGGTTTTGGGAATGGACTGGTTAGCAAGTTTGGGGACCATCCAAGCTAACTTCAAGGAGTTAATTTTACAATGGATGGTAGTAGGCGAGAAGGTGACTTTGAAAAGGGACCCTTCTCTTTGTAAGGCCCAGGCTTCCTTGAAGGCCATGCTCAAGGCCTTAAAGGATGAAGGAGAGGGGTATTACGTCGAATACCAGCAGCTGCCAAGTGAGGAGAATTTGCAAGATTCACTTCCAGCGGAAATTTCAGCCATCTTGGAGGAATTTGTAGATCTGTTCCAAGATCCTAATGGTTTACCTCCTAGCCGGGAGCAGGATCATGCGATTCTCTTGAAGGAGGGAGCTCAAATTCCCAACATTCGACCCTACAGGTATCCCCATTATCAGAAAAATGAGATTGAAAAAATAGTAGATGATATGTTGTTGGCTGGAATTATTAGACCCAGTAATAGTACCTATTCAAGCCCAGTTTTATTAGTAAGAAAGAAGGATGGAGGATGGAGGTTTTGTATGGATTATCGAGCTCTTAACAAACTG
Organism: Ormosia semicastrata; assembly: GCA_029884595.1. Lineage (NCBI taxonomy): Eukaryota > Viridiplantae > Streptophyta > Magnoliopsida > Fabales > Fabaceae > Ormosia > Ormosia semicastrata. The sequence goes on along the minus strand of JAQQTO010000063.1, from coordinate 12,142,399 downwards.
ACCATACCGGATAAGTTTCCAATACCTATCATTGATGAATTGCTAGATGAATTGGGGGGTGCGGTCATCTTCTCTAAATTAGATCTTAAATCCGGTTATCATCAAATTAGGATGAGAGTAGAAGACATCCCAAAAAAGCCTTCCGACCACATAAGGGGCCTATGAGTTCTTGGTAATGCCCTTCAGATTAACCAATGCTCCTTCCACTTTTCAAGCCCTGATGAATCAAGTTCTGTGGCCATATCTAAGGGACTTTGTGTTGGTTTTCTTCGATGATATTTTAATCTACAGTAAAGATGCCCAAACCCATTGTGAGCACCTCAGATTGGTTCTGCAACTATTGAAACAGAATCATCTGTTTGTGAACAAGAAGAAGTGTACCTTTGAGCAGCAGCAACTGGAATATTTGGGCCACTTGATTTCCAAGGAAGGAGTAGCTGCGGATCCTAATAAAAGATATGGTAAATTGGCCTACACCCCGAGATATTAAGGGGTTGAGGGGATTCCTTAGTTTGACCGGATACTATAGGCGATTTGTGAAGAACTATGGGAAGATTGCATGGCCACTAACACAACAACTGAAGAAAGATAGTTACAAGTGGGGACCCGAGGCTCAAAAGGCATTTGATCAACTCAAGGAGGCTATGACATCTCTCTCTGTATTGGCAGTGCCTGATTTTGATAAGACTTTCATTATTGAAACGGACGCTTCCGGGAAAGGAGTTGGGGCTGTCTTAATACAGGAGGGCAGACCAGTCGCCTATATGAGTCACACTCTCTGATAGATCCCAAAACAAATCAGTCTATGAGCGAGAGTTGATGGCTATAGTCTTGGCCATACAAAAATGGCGACATTATTTGTTGGGAAGACATTTTATTGTGCACACAGACCAACGCAGCCTTCATTTCCTAGCTGATCAGAGAATTATGAGGGAAGAACAGCAGAAATGGGTCTCCAAATTATTGGGATTTGACTTTGAAATCAAGTATAAACCAGGTAATGAGAATGGAGCAGCAAATGCATTGTCGTGGAAGCTTCAATATTCTGCAATTTCAACAGTTCAGCTGGTTGATTGGGAAGGATTGGAAGAAGAGATCCAAACTAATGCCAAGCTTAGGGGGATTATACAAGATTTATTGAGGCAGCCTGATTCTCACCCAGGATTTCAGTTCAAGAAGGGCAAATTATTATACAAGGACAGGATGGTTATCCCTTGAGATTCCTCAAAAATTCCTCTAATACTTAAGGAATTTCATGACTCGACGGTTGGAGGACATTCTGGTTTCTTTAGATCTTACAAGAGGATCTCAACTTTACTCTATTGAGAAGGAATAAAGTGAAATATACAAGACTATGTGCAGACTTGTGAAGTTTGTCAGAGAAACAAATATCAAACTCTCACCCTTGCTGGTCTGTTACAGCTGTGACACCCAGGGCCGACAAGGGCGGGGAGTGGTCGCCGGTGCAAAAGATGAAGCATGGACAAGGAGCGGCTCCTGGCAGGCTTCTAGGCGAAGGGACATATGAATGAACTGAATACACACCGGAATGAGAGGGATTCAGAGACTGTGCAGGTATGAGACTGCATAGTTGAGGATGACTTAAAGGAATTGATTAGCACCACCCATATCAACAAGATGCATTTTCTTTTCGGGAACCAAGAACATAAGTACTCTATAGTTAAGCGTGCTTGACGTGGAGCACTTGTGGGATGGGTGACCTCTTGGGAAGTTTCCTAGGATGCGTGTGAGTGAGGACAAAACACGCTAAAAAGACTCGTGTTGGTTTGTGGGGACACTCATCAATCCTGTAGGCAGTCCCGGGACGTTACCTATCCCTACATAGGTTTGGTCTGATTTATCAATGAATTTTATTGGTGGCCTTCCTAAAACTCATGGGGTGGATACCATCTTAATAGTAGTGGATCGGTTAACTAAATTTGCTCATTTTATAACAATTTCTCACCCTTTCACAGCCAAGGATATAGCTGTAATTTATGTTAAGGAAGTAGTCAGATTTCATGGGTTTCCCACTTCCATTGTGACTGACAGAGACAGCATCTTCCAAAGTTCTTTCTAGACTGAATTATTCAAGCTTACTGGTACTAAGTTGAAATACAATTCTGCTTATCATCCTCAATCGGATGGACAAACCGAGGAGGTCAACCGCTATTCAGAAACCTATCTGCGATGTCTTACGGGGACCAAACCTAAGCAGTGGCCTAAATGGCTAGGGTGGGCTAAATATTGGTACAACACCAATTGTCATTAATCTACTAAGATGACACCCTCTAAGGCTCTCTATGAGAGAGACCCTCCTACTCTCCTTAAGGGGGACAATGTTTCATCCTCAGTGGAGGAAGTGGATCGGTTGATGACTAAAAGGAATCAGGTGATAGAAGAATTGTGCAAGCAGTTGATCAAGGCACAGAACCACATGAAGAATCAAGCTGATAAACACCGAAGGGAGGTGGAATACCAACCCGGAGATGTGGTCTATTTAAAAATCCAACCCTACAAACTCAAGTCCTTAGCTAAAAGGATAAATCAGAAGTTGAGCCCCCGATTTTATGGACCTTATGAGATCATAGAGAAAATCAATCCGGTAGCTTATAAATTGCAACTACTTGCAGGCAGTCTTGTTCACCCGGTGTTCCATGTTTCATTGCTTAAGAAGTCTATTTCCTCGATTGTTGCAAGTCAGCCATTACCCTTTTCTTTAAGCCAAGGATTGGGAACTGAAGGTACAGCCAGCTGAAGTTCCGGATTACTGAGTGAATTCTGCAGGGGTACGGGTACGCGATGGGTACGTACCGGGTACGTACCTATTTTTTTTTTTTTTTAATTTGGGTACGGCTCCTCAGTCGCTGGGTACGACTGGGTGCGGCTTGGGGCGGCTCCTCATCGACTAGGTACGGCTTGGCCCATTTTTTTGCCAAAAACACAATTGAACCCTACCCGATTTCAGCTCCTAACCCGATTTCAGCTCTTAACCCGATTTCAGCTCCTAACCCGATTTCAGCTCCTTTTTCTCTCATTTACGACCTTTTCTGAACCCATTCAATCTCATTCTCTCCCCAAAACCTGATTGCAACGAAGCTGCTCTCACTTGCTGGTCCTATTCGAAGTGTTTGGCTCCTTCTTTGGACCCGTGAATTCGAAGATGGTTCTTCTTTGCCGGTGGTTCGAAGCTAGTTGTGGGTGACATGGTGGGGTTCGAAGGTTGCGTACGAAGGTTGGTTCGAAGCTGGTTGTTCTGTTTCCATCTTTTGATTCTCGCTCTCGTTCGAACTTCTTTTCTCTGTTTACGTTCGGTTCGAAAATGTCAAGTGGGGCCGGTGACGTTTGAGGCATTTTGCTTCAGTCCGTTCTTAAGTTCTTTCCTATAATTCTCTGTTTTATGTTGAAATTTGTGTGCTTTAATTTTTATGCTATGTTGTCATATTTTATTGTGTGAGATTTTAGTTTACTATATATATATATATATATATATGACGTACTCGTATCCTAGTTTTTTGAAAATTTTTGTACCTGCACTGCACTGCAGTCACCGTGCACCTGCATCCATCTACCGCAGTGCAACGTAGCTAATAATTGTGTAATGGTAGGATTAAGTGGGATTTATGATTGTAACAGTGGGATTAGACAGCACTAAGTGAGTGGGGAACATGGGAATAATTGCTAGTAATGGTGTTAATTATGTAACGGTAGGATTTAGTAGGATTAATGACTGTAACAGTGGATTAAATGGGATTTATAGCCGGTATTAATTGCATAAAAGTAGGAAGGGGGGATGCTTCTATAAGTGTAGGGGAGGGGAACTTGAAAAGGGAGGAAAAACTTAGGCGAGGCTTGGGAGGGACTGAGCACTCTACATTTGCTCAAAATATCTATTCAACTGTTTTTTTTTTCTCTGAATTTTCCTATAACTTCGGGGCTGGTATCATTCTGATATCAACCAGAGTGCCTCAATAAAAATCAGTATTCTTCATTTTCTGTCCTAGTTTCATCAGTACCTATCAACCACTGGAGGGGCAGATTCTTTCTTCTGTCTATCTGAGACCATCTGAGAAAAAGTTCCAATGAGATGAGAATTTATTGCTATTAAGAGAATGAGCACAATTCACGGAAAAAATAACAAACTAGAAGAAAATACATAATAACTTAACAAAAAAAACACTCAACTTCAAGACAGTTGGTTCTCACCTCAGCTTCAATTTCACCAAGAATAGCAGCATCTCTTAAGTGAAAAGTCTTTTCTCCTTCAACCTATAAAATCATAAGCACAATCTTCAAAATAAAAGCCGAAAACAATTATAAGTTTGGCAGAAGTTGATTAACAACCAATTGTTATCATATCATAGCAACAAGCCTTTGAAAAGTCAGTCTCTGCTGTTGTGCATCAACAGCAGCCAATGCAGCTGCAGCTTCTTTACCCAGAACTGTCATGTTTGCTTTCAGCTCCTGAATCTTTGCTTCTGCAGCATGCAGTTTGGCAACATGTTCAGCAGTTGGAGATTCCCTAATCCGTGCTTGTCTTCTAGAAATCTCCTCCCTCTGATGGAATTTTTAAAACCAATTTGAGTTATAAGATTAAGAAGAAATAAGTGCGAACACCAAACTCTGAAGTGAATGCTATAGCAGAACCATGATCTAAAAAGCATAGTATTAGAATATTATGATTCAATGTAACCCCCCCCCCGGCAAAAAAAAAAAAAAAAAAACTATGATTCTTCTTGTTTTGGAAGTCTTATCAGGTTAGGAGTGTCATTGGACTGGGCGCATACTAGTTGTCTTACACTAGTACTCGGTGTAGAATATTAGTAAAAATAGGGGTAATAGGTTAACTGTTTTCTATTCCAAATGATCACATCTTAAATCACATCACAGTTATTCGAAGTCTCCCTTTTTCCATCTTTTCCCTATCATTTCCATTTTCCGCTATGCAGAATGTTACAGCACAACCATGATCTAAGAAGCATAGTATTAGAATATTATGATTCTTACTGTTTTAGGAGTCTAATTAGGTTAGGTGTGTCATTGGACAAGCTCATACTAGTTGTATTACACTAGTACTTGGCCTAGACTATGAGTAAAAATAGGAGTAATAGGTTAATGTTTTTTATTTGAAATTATTGCCTCTTAAATCACATCACAATTATTCAGAGTCTCCCGTTTTCCATGTTTTCCCTGACATCTCCTCCCTACAATGTCTCTGTACTATGACACTCTCCTTCCCTGTTGGCTGTGTTTCAACTCCAGCCACCAGGATCTTACTTTTTCCACCTTCTTGTGGTTTCCACGCACCAGAGGTGCTTTCCATGCCATTATTGGAGCCCGTGCACAGTTGATCCAGCACCCTCCAATTGGAGCATCCCTGGAGTCAGTCCTCTCTCCTCCACGCACTCCACCATGAGCGTCCACTAGCTTAGGTGACAGTCTCACCTTCTTGGTATGTGAGGGGCACATTTCAACTCCTTTCTGGCCAATCTCTTGACAAACTGCGTCCGCACCAACTTTGGCAACCTGCCCAGACCCTTTCGTTCCATGTCCTCGATGGATTGAGTCTCTTTTTTTTATTTTTATACTTTGGCCAAGCCACCTCCATAGTTCTGCTAGGATCCTCACCCGCTTCAGCCCTTGCAACCCTCCCAAGGGTTGTTTGGCCATCTGTTCACCATGTTTTGCTGCTGTTTGGCTCTAATCCTCTCTGTTTGTCTCCAGCTTGTTCTGTTTGCCTCAAATTAGCTTATTCCTGCAACTGTTTTCCCCCTTATTTGGCTCTACTTCTCCTTGTTCAGTACTGATTTTTATCCGTATGGCTCTGATTGCCCCTGTTTGGCTCAGCTCTTGCGTAGTTTTCTGTGATTTCTTCCAGATACCAACTGTTGATCAAGCCAAATTCAAGTTGTTTCAAGCAAATTCAAGTTATTTTTGACCCTGACCCATTCTTTCACATTCCAAACATGTTTTCCAAGATTTCCAGGTCTCTTGAGTTCAAATTTGAGGTTGCTTTCACTGTTCGAAGCTTCCAAATGCTGTTATTGATGAATTTGGAGAAGTTTGGGCCTCGCTGAGGAAGTTTATTTTCTTTCCAACTATGATATTCCCAGTGGTGATTCTCCCACTATGCATATTTCTAGTGACGATTTTATACTCCTCTAGTGACTGTTTCTAGAAGTGTCTTTATATCCCATTATGTGTCTTTCCAGCCATTCCTCTTCTTCCTTGGCCATGCAACAATCCAACCAGCTCTTCTGGCTATACATCACTTCAGCCATCTACTTGCTGTGATATGTTTTGGCAGTGCTGATTTTGTTGTCTCTCCAATAGTGCTTGGGATGCCTTTTACATTGTGGTTTAAGGAGCCCATTATTTATTTTTCTTTTTGTGTTAATTGTGTGTATTTGTAACAAGATGAGAGCTTAATAAGCTTCAACTTGAGGAATGTTAGAATATTAGGATTTTTATGGTTTTAGGAGTCTTATTATGTTAGAACTTATGAGTAGAATTGGGCTGCGCTTGCTTGAGTAGTAGTACTTGACCTAGAATATCAGTATAAATAGGAGTATCAAGTCAATGTTTTGCATTTCAAATTAACACATCCTATTACTAACAGTAATTCAGAGACCAATCTCTTTTCCCTATAATTTCAACATATATTTGTTTCTGCCTTTCTAGTTATTTTATAATGCACCAAACACGATAAGAATCCAAACCTTCATTGTACATTCCATTCCATAAATCAAATAGGGAGTTCGAATTGGGATAAAACTACTGGTTGATCCAAGTGTACAGATTGCTAATCCATTCCAAACTTGGACTTACTAGTGTCTCCGCTTCTTGTCTCATCCGACTATACCGCTGAGCAAGATGGTGAGCATCCTCCAAAGGTGCAACATTGATATTGATCTCAAAGGATCCATTCAAGCTTGTTTCCTCATACATTTAAAAAATTGTAAATAATAAATAACATTGACCTCCCCTCAGGATTTCAAATGTTACATAAACTCCTCTATAGTATCAAAACATACACATGTTCCTTATATTGGATTTTCACCCGTACTGAAGGGTGTCAGGAGTAGCACGTGTTGATAAAAATTAAAAATAGGGGGCTTCGTATAGGTTTTGAAAGTAGGAGGTTGTAATATGTCAAAACCTTAAGAGAGGTTAGTCTAATTCACTCTAATATGCAATGTTTTTGCCGCTGCAAATTGGCAATTCTATCTTCAAAACTAGCTGCTGCTCTGTAGCATGATCTATCTCATACTCAAAGCTAATCTAGAGATCCAGAATAGAGTATTTTAAACATTAGTGTCTTATTCATCTAAATTAAAGCTAAATTTCACACTGAAAAGGTAATGCGAAGTGATATTGAAATGGTGATCCATGTATGTCATATGCAAACAGCAACAGAAAATGGCTATTTATGAATTAGAATATCTAAATGCAGCCAGATGATAAGGTAAAGAAACAATATAAACTAAACAAGATAGTTAAATAGCAATATGGAAATTTTACATTCCACTGTAGCTTATTGAAAATATTCTTTCACAGCTTCACATTTTAAGAATCAATTATTTATCATCTTTGTAAACAATTACTCAGTCAGCCACACAATCTCTTTACAATTGGCACACAAAATTTGGTCATTTTGGGACTTCATCTTGCTTTAGTTTCCAGTAGAAACTTCAACATAATTACTTAGTATTGAAAACCAGTATGGCAAAGATCGCTTATGAACAATGCCATAGAATTTGTAGTACTATATGGTAATTATCAACTGATAATCCCAAAACCAAGTCATTCTGTATCTGGCAAGTAGAATTTCATGAAATTACAAGTTCAACTTTTCAAGACTAGAGTAAAACAACTGAAATAAAAGGGAAAAGGTTTACAGACTACAGAGAGTGATATGTAACACTAATACACAGCTAGGCATTAAAGCTAAAAGATTTTTGTGTTGAACTTGCATTAAAACTTATACACCTGGACAACACATGAAAATTCAACCTGGAATGATAAAAGCCGATTTAGTTCTTCTTGCTCCTTTTCTACATGTTTGTGAGCATCACCATATACTGATGCAGCCTTAGCCAATATGTTTTCACTGATGTTCTCTGCTCCATATCTACAGCAATCCTCAGAAAGTTTTGTTCCTGTCTACCATGGATATTGTTTATAAGGATTTACTCACAAATTGCCAGTCAATAAACAAAACTGCCAGGTACTTCTAATTCCAAAACACATGCTATCATGACTGGTGAGAGTAAACTGAGTTTGCAGGAAAAAAGAAACAAAAACTAATTTTCACCTGCTTCAATATGCTTATAACCTATAGCTGTAAATGTTTCTGCTGCTTTAACAATTTCTTTTTGGAAGTCTTGGATCAGAAGATAGTTTCATGCACATCAATAAACAGAACCAATAAAAAAGGCAAATAATTGAAGATAACATTTCTTTAACAAATATTTTATAATAACTTCTAATACAATTTGGTTCACAAAGGCTTCACAGTCATGTTTACAAAACTCCCCTGTCAAATTATATGGTCCCTCCTGTTCTCACTACCTCACTTAAGGTTAAGCTCATTGATAGACCTCCCATAACTAAGGTGTATTCCAGGAGGAATAAGGTGAGGTGCATCTCTGTTTCTATATGATTCCTATGCAATTTACTAGTGGTTTACACCCCAGGGTGCTTCATGTTGACATAATTCTGAGGTCCGTGAGCTTAAGAAGCTAAAATGTATGGACATAATTGTAATCAAGAAGACATAAATACCCCCCCCCCCTTATTTCTCAAAACCCCTGTACAGACTGCCAGAGCCAAGCTTAACAACACATAAGGGATTAGGAAGGTATTCTAAAAATTTTGTAAAAGAAATGTGAGTCCAAAAATCTGGCTGCCACAACAATGTTACTCACCATGGATAGACTTCCCTACTATACATATTCATACTATTTTGAGCTTTGGAAGTGGGAAATTCTTTGCTGCTCAAAACATAGCAAAACTGATGATGAATCTAAACACGACAAAAAAGCAAACAGAAAATCTCTACCTTCCCTGCACGGGCGGCCCTGTACAGCTTTTCTAGTTGTTGATGTCTCTGCATTTCAACCTCATCAATGACCACAACATCTGAGCTCTCATAACCACTACTGCTGAACTGCTTTATTACAGAACAGCCTGACAAACAAGTAAATTAACAAGTTAACACCTTAATTTAGAAAATCAGCATCTTCACTGAACCTAAATTCCACCCAGGCAGCACTAATCAAACAAATCCATTTTCATATGCATTTCAGATTTCAGAACAATGGAAAACAATAATTGAAATGTCAAAACTCATCAATTTCTCAAATTTTCGCCTATCCAGATGCGGATTTGAGAAGAAAATAATGGGACTTACACTACAACACACAAAAACTCAAACTTGAAAATGGGTCAACACAATTCAGTTAATATCATTTTATTCTTTTCAATAAAATTCAATTAATTTTTTTTACTCAACAAAACAAATCAACTCAATACAAATAGAAATAACCCAAAACATGAGATTTGGCCCAAAAGTCAAATGCCCAAGTTAGAATAAAAAGCCAGCAGTTTAACAAATAGGAACAACAATTCAAGTGATCAAATGTCTGAATTAAAAAAAAAGGCAATTACTGAGATAAACAGAGAAAGGCTGTGGTTCGTGAAGAGCCAACTTCAACCAATGTTTGCCATCTCCGGCGGCAGTGTGGCCATGGGGGCGCAACTGGTGGCTCGCGTCCCCGGCGACAGGAAAGGGGGTTCTGGTTTGGTGGTTCCTGGCGCAGGGGACGGTGGAGCGTGGTGGCTAACTGGGCGGCTTTTGGGTTGCTGCGCGGTCTGTAGTGTACGGCGCTTATGGATGTGGTGGTACGGGTTCGAGGTTGGTGCACGACGTATGGCAGTTGGGTCCTCTGTGTGTGCGGTTACAGGGTGGTTTCAGGCTATGGTATGTTGAGCTTGGTCATGGAGCTCGCTACTGTGGTGATGAATTTCTCAGTTGGGTATGATATCAGGTGTTTTTTTTATATTTATTTTTAAAAATCAATAATAATAATTTTAAAAATAAAATTAGATATAAAAATGAAAAATTCCTACAAAATATATATACATTTGTTTTTTTATAAAAAAACGAAAAGAGTTATACGTATGGGTAAAAAGATAATTTTGCAAATTACTTGCTCCTTATAAGTGTTCTAGAATCTAGGGTTGCAGCCGTCCGCCCCCTCTCGCTCTTCGTCATTCTTTTATCCTGGTGAAGTGAAGCAGCCGTTCTCTCTTGCTCTCCGTCTTCGTCAGTTCAGGTTCTTATCTTATCTATTGTATTATTCATCTCACAGGCACCGCTGCACTTTGTTGACCATGTTTATACACTGATATGCTGCTCCATCGTTTAAATTTTTCGTTTAAAATTGTTTTTTTTTTTACCTTTTTAATCTGATTTGGCTTTCAAGTTTACTTCCTTTTTCTTTGCTGCTGCAACCTTCCCATTTTTTGTGTTTTGTCTGTTGGCTCTCTTTTTCATAGTTGGCTTTGCGTGACTTGCAAGTGTTGCAGGACGTGCAGCTGCTCCGTCTTCTCTTTGATGTTTTATTTTGAAAATCTCAGCATCACACTTCTCCATTTCTTCTCAAAAAATAAAGTGCATACTTTTGTCTTTTCTTTTTTTGGCTTGGTTTATTTGGCTGATTGCTACCTTCTGCAACGTTAGCTTCTTTTTTATATTTATTTTTAAAATTTTAAACCAGGAAATCAATAATAATATGTTGTTTAACATTAGCAGTTTGCTTCAACGTTGCCTGTATATAGACCCTTTCTATTTTGTTCAGGGGAGCTCTGCCGGATCTAACATCTTTGGACATGTTAATTAGAATGCCTTTTGTCATTTAGAATGTGTTTCCCTAATCTTCATTTGGAATTTTGACCTTGTGAAGTCATGTATACTATTCAACAGCAGTTATTTGGTGGATCATATTTTGAATTTGAACATTCGCTTGGTCCTCTTCCAGCAGAAGAATATGGCCTTGGTTATATCATATAGAACATTTGCAACTGTAGATTGTTTTAAATATCAACAATCATAATATTGAGTGTCTGTTCTAAAGATTTTGACATCATTATTTTTACAAAATGAAAGTAATCTTGCAATCTTGTTAAGAAATCAACCAGGTTTTATATTTGTACTTAGGTGTTGAAGCATATATATATATATATATATATATGTGTGTATATATATATATATATATATATATATATATATATGTGTGTGTATCTTTTCTTTTTTAAGAACACTGATCTTTATTGATATTATGTTCAGACTAAGTTTCTATTTTCGTTGTATGCATGTGATGACCGATAACTTTTAAAAGCTAATTTGAAACAAAGGTAGTTGTTGAGTTGAAGTGGTATTGATTTTGATATTTTGCCTAATCACAAGGATCTAGATGTATGTTTGGTGTGAATGGTTTATATCCTTTCCTAGTTCACAGACAATGTTAGGATGTTTTCTACTGAAATTTGATGTTGAAGAGCAATGATTTTAGTTTTGGGGTTTGTTGTTGTGGCACTTGCACATATATTGTTGTAGATTTTCCCCCTCATACTGAAGCAATTTTTGTGTCCTAACCTCAATTCTTATCCTCTTTCATCTTGTAACGGTTACTTGTGTTTGAGTAGGATGGAGTCTCAAGTGAAACATGCTATCGTTGTCAAAGTTATGGGTCGTACTGGATCCAGAGGACAGGTGACCCAGGTTAGAGTGAAGTTTTTGGATGATCAGAACCGTCACATTATGAGGAATGTGAAAGGACCCGTGAGAGAAGGAGACATTCTCACCCTTCTTGAGTCTGAAAGGGAGGCAAGAAGGTTGCGCTAAGGGTTTTATTTGTTTGTCTCCAAAATTAGTCAAACAATATTGTGTTTTGATTTTTGTGGTTGTTAGTGGATGCTAAAGGTTATAGCATCTTATGTTTTTGTCCTGGATCTATTTTCTATTCGTATTATGGCTTGGGTTTTGATGTTTCTTGTTTAAGCTTCAAGATTGAAATATGAATTCGGATTAATTTGTGGTTTTAACTTCTATTTAGTGTGTTTCCTACTGTATTGTCGTCTGTTGAATAGTGGTTAGTAAGTAATTACAAATCTGTGAAGTTGAAATGGGCAGTGAATTATGATCATCACAAACTGCGATAAATATCGCTAGTAGTAGTTGAGGTATTTGCGATAAATAATTTAATATCCCTAGTATTTGTGGAGCTTTTACTAACATCGGATTAAATTTGAACTTATCACTCTATTTGATAGAACTTATTAACTCAGATAATGATTATGATAAACGTGTATATTGATATAGCCTAATAGGCCCTATATAAGATCCATGCATTATTCCAAATCAGCTGCAAGTGTCTTTGATAAATTCGGTTTACATAAGAATGCCTTAATATAAATATTTTATGATAGAAAAGACAATTACACAGTAATTTTGCATCATTTGACATATTTGTAAGATTGTGTAGTGTCACATTGAAAACTTCACCTGTAATCTATTGACTTTCCACACTTTTTATCTCTCTTGTTTTTTGTGTTGCCGATATGAAATTATTCTTTCATTTTAGCAATGCTTCATTTGCATAATATATAAAATACATAAATTTTTACATGTTCTTTATATTTAAATATGGGCAAAATTATGTGTTTTTTAATAGATTCATTGTGCAATTTAATAATTTTATATATGATTATAAGCATCACTTTTTTTATAAAAAAATGCTTAGACTTTTTTATTTCATTTTACCTTCTTTTAAAATCAAGTCAAATTTTATTACGTTACAAGTTCTTATTATCCCACATTAAAAAAATTAAAAAAAAATAATAAATTTTTATTATAAATTAAGAACTAAATTACGTTACAAGTTCAACTGTGAGAACCATAACTGATTCAAATGGGTTGATCAGCTGAAGACCAGTTTCCAATTCCTGGTTTTTTTGATCGAACAAGGCCTAAAAACTACGGCCTTGAGCCCTTTTAAAAAAAAAAAAAAGTTAAGCCTTCTAGCAAGATAGAATACTGAAACTAAAAAAATACTTCAAATTTTCAATGTGCATGTCTCCTGTATATAAAGAGCGCAAACTTATGACTAGGATAAAACAATAGCCAATCGACCTAGAGGCAAGCACGGGATATATAACACAATCCAAATCCTATAATCCTTAGTTCTACCAATAGCCATTACCACAAACATGAAATGAAATGAGCATCAACAAAGACACATGTATATTTCCAATCAATTACAAAAGAAAAAAACAATATGTAAAATCGTGTGTATGACCCAAAAGAAAAAATGGACCAACTGTCTGCACAAAACGTGTCAAGTGTCAACCTTAAGAAAAAACATACCACGTGTAAATTACACTAACAGGTTACTCTTTTTTCTTCTTTGCATTTTGTGATAACACTTCCATTAATTCCTTTATCCTTTCCACCTAGGAACCTCCACCCCATTTGCTTATCACCTTTAAACAATGCAGTGCTAAACCAAACATGGGAAACAAAATGGCACAAGATGAGTAGAACCTAGTAAACTTCACCAGCCAAGTTGCTAGAGGGGATTCTTTGTCGTTTCTCCACATATGCAGAAGGAAACCATCCTGCTTTACCATTGCATTCTCCTTCTGACCACCCTGCTGGGCTCACCTGCGTAAACATTTGGAACTTTGGTAAACAAGGAGACCCAGGAAGAGTGAGATTAAATCCAGTTAATCAAACAAATTGCATGATGACAGTGGCAGAAGCAATAACTGGCGACAAGATACAACATAAAATGCATCCAGTTCATACTGGAAATATCACTAGGCAGTGGACATGCTTAATTATTCTCAAAATTGTCTTAAACCACCACTTGCACAAGGCTTCGGTCCAGTTTTTATAGAACACGGCAATTCAAGAAATGAAAAAGATTCCAAATACTCATTTTAAGGCAGGGTGTACCATAGCTAGAAATACATGACAAATTTGAGCATATAAGATAATTGATCTCACCAATTGAGAAATGGAAAACTTATGGTTCAATATGCAGCAGATAAATGGCAGTTCATGGGAAATAATTATGAACTCCATAAAGGGATCTTAATGAGCCTTTCTGCTTTTCCTTTTCCCTTATTTCCCACAAGACAACCATCGTCCTTTCAATTCAATTGAACTTCTCTACTTAATAATTAGATTTCTTTCCAAACACAAAAATCTTCAAAAGGGCATACCTGCGAAGGAAACAATTTTTCCCCTCGAATATAATTATTACAGCAGTTCTAGACTGAGATTTGCCAGCAATCTCATTGACATAGGAGTAGCCAACACAAAAGGAAAGTATTTTAGCTAAATGTAAATGGATCCTGAGAGAATATCAATCTTTTCTTTTAGTGCCAATCTCCTGGCCCCTGTTTGAGGAGATTCACATAGAAAATAATATATAACAATATGATGAGATGAAAACACAAATTTCGCACGATAACATAATCACCCTTTGCGAAGCTCAGTTCCTCTTCTGATTCAGCACAGAAGGGATGCATTGCCTGCAAGAGATGCACCAAAGATCAATTAATGAAGGAATAAATTATAAAGCTTTTTGTTCATAAGATCTAATTCACATTGTCAAAATCATATGATTCCATATTAGATTTTTATATTCAGTTTGATTCCTTGTTTTAGCAAATCAGACAGCCAACAAAAAGGAAGATTGGCTGCAATCATGAGAACCACATGATCAATATTATCTTCCCACCCTTGCTTGATCCAACTAGGATTCCTCTGCTTTCTATATTATAACACGCACAAGAACTGGCTTGATTGCAAAATGATGTCAACACTTGATCGACATTGATTCATTTGCCTTTATGGGTATTGAGTATTGAAATTGAAAAGTGTCAAGGACCAACTCACCTAAAAGCTAAAGTTGTTAGGTGGAGGGTCGTGAATGGATTTATAGCTAACAGAAATATTTTAACAATGCATTGAAATATAAAAATAATCTACTCTTTTCAAAAGATTATATGCAAATTAGAAAGCTTCAAAAAAATCGTCAATGCAAAACTTTTCAATTTTCCTTTTCCAGAAAACAAATTTTCCTTTTCCTTTTATATCTAACAAATTTTCCTTTTCCACGAAAGGGCAAAAGCTAGTTTCCCAAATTTAGAAAACCCACTTTCTAGACATTACTCACACCTAGGAGCTTCCTCTCATAGATTTTGAAGAACTAGCCTTAAGAACTCGTAGGCATAAACCATAACTAACAACAATCTAAGTGCATGTTTGATAGAGCTTCTACTTAGCTTTTTTTGGGAAAAAAACTGTTGTAACAGTGTTTAATCATGTTTGATAAAATTAGCTTCAGTTTTTACACGAAATTCAATATAAAATAAAAATTTTTTAAAATTGATTTTTATAATGCTGAAGTTTGAAGCTTATGATTTTAACTTATAGATTATTTCTTACATTTTGATATGTAAATATCATTTTATCCTCAATCAAATAATTTTTTTAATCATTTTATACCTATTTTAGTAATTTAATGCATAAAAACAATTCTTTTTTATATCATCCAAACAAATCAGATTAACTTAAAATTGCTTTACAGCTAATGCATTCAAACATAAAAATAAATCAATCATAATCGATTATAACAAAAAAAATTTATACAATAATCGATTACTAAGCATAATCAAATTTTTACAGTTATTCCAAATACATCCTAAATATCTATTGGGTAAATAACAAGAAAAGAATCACATGAAAGCCATGTATTATTGAAAGGAAACGAAACTAATTTGTTTTAGAGTAAACCCCCAATTTAATCTTTTGAAAGATTTTTAAAATATCAAGTTGGTACTTGAAACATTAGCGGTATTATCGCATGACATTAATTTGGTCCCAGTAAACAGTAACTTTTGAACAATTTTGACGTTAAAAAACTCTCATTCATGTATCAAATTGATGTTCTGAAAATTTTTTGAGAACCAAAATGGGGATTTACTCTTTGTTTTATGATATGACGTTAAAAAATCATCATTAATACTAAACAATCTAGTTTCAGTTTAATTAATGTAATCATGAGTTAGTCAAATTCCTCATGGAAAGATATTAGACTTTTATGAGTACAGTAATTAACCAGTATGTATGTATGCAAATTAAGCAATTAAAAAAACAAAGGAGTGAAATCAAGAAAAGAAATTTGCAATTTTTATTCTAACTTGGGCATTTGACTTTCGGGCCAAATCTCATGTTTTGGGTTATTTCTATTTGTATTGAGTTGATTTGTTTTGTTGAGTAAAAAAAATTAATTAAATTTTATTGAAAAGAATAAAATGATATTGGTTGAATTGTGATAGTTCATTAATTTTATAATTTTTAGAATTATTTAAATTATCATAATTTGATGATTCTTTTTTTAAAATTTTTATAAATTATTTATTTATTTATTACGATTCAATGTATCCCCCAAAAAAAAACTATGATTCCTGTTGTTTTGGAAGTCTTATCAAGTTAGGAGTGTCATTGGACTGGGCGCATACTAGTTGTCTTACACTAGTACTCGATGTAGAATATTAGTAAAAATAGGGGTAATAGGTTAACTGTTTTCTATTTCAAATGATCACATCTTAAATCACATCACAGTTATTCGAAGTCCCCCTTTTTCCATCTTTTCCCTATCATTTCCATTTTTCGTTATGCAGAGTGTTATAGCACAATCATGATCTAAGAAGCACAATATTAGAATATTATGATTCTTACTGGGTCTAATTAGGTTAGGTGTGCCATTGGACAAGCTCATACTAGTTGTATTACACTAGTACTTGACCTAGAGTATGAATAAAAATAGGAGTAATAGGTTAATGTTTTTTATTTGAAATTATTGCCTCTTAAATCACATCACAATTATTCAGAGTCGCCCTTTTTCCATGTTTTCCCTATCATCGCCCTACAGTGTCTCTGTACTATGACACTCTCCTTCCCTGTTGGCTGTGTTCTGACTCCAGCCACCAGGATCTTACTTTTTCCACCGACTTGTGATTTCCACACACCAAAAGTACTTTCTGTTGGAATATTAAAAATTAACAATAAGAGTTAATCGAGATTTATGTATAGTCAGGTTCATGTATAGGGTCATAAGAAATAGCTATGCTTATTATTTTTGTCATGTAAATTGTAGATGTATTTAATCTTTTGTTACTTATAAAAAAAAATGCATGCTAAGTGTTCTACACTTAAGCACATTCAATAAATAATCTTTTCTTCCTCTAAATTCAGGTTGGTATCAGAGCGGGTTTCGACTCGACTTTGGTCTGCTATCCCAACCTCGGCCACCCGTCTGCTATCCAAACCACGGCCACCCGTCCTATCAACTAACCCAGTCTCTAACCTCCGTGGCGCATCCTCCCGACATCTTCTGCGCTGTTCACCTCGCATTATTCATCGCCACTGGCGACTTTGGGTCCTCTGTGTTGCTGCCCAGAGCTCTTCCTAAGATGATTTGGGTCCCTTCCATTGTTGCCCAGCCATGAGTTCCTTCTTAGCTCTTGTTTCCCATACTGATAATTCTGGTGGTCGTGGAAGGGGTCGTGGTGGTAACAGGCCTAGATGTACTTTTTGCAAGAGATTGCGGCACTTGGAAGAACGTTGCTGGACAAAACATGGTAAATCTGCTACTGCCAACTTCGCTCAAATTGAATCAGTTTCAACGCATCCGATTGTGACTTTCACTCTAACAGACTATGAGGCCTTCCTTTGCTTTAAGGTCAACTCACAGTCTTCAACATCTGTCATAGTGGTTGAACAAACTGGTAATCTTGTTGCTTGTATCTCTCAATCATCTCTTGGACCCTGGGTAATTGATTTTGGTGCTTCTGATCATCTCTGTGGTAATAAAGAACTCCTTATCTCTC
Source organism: Ormosia semicastrata (assembly GCA_029884595.1). Classification (NCBI taxonomy): domain Eukaryota; kingdom Viridiplantae; phylum Streptophyta; class Magnoliopsida; order Fabales; family Fabaceae; genus Ormosia; species Ormosia semicastrata. The sequence goes on along the minus strand of JAQQTO010000063.1, from coordinate 12,124,432 downwards.
TGTCCTTTTACAATTCCTTATCTTCTGTCATACTTGCAAATAGGACCAAAATTCTTGTCCTTGGCATTGGTCAAGCCCAACCATGTCCTCTCTTACCCTTAACTTCTGATCTTTATGCCCCTGGTTGCCCGTTCAATTTGATATCTGTGAGTAAATTCATTCGATCACTTGAATGTTCAATTACCTTCACTAAAAATTCTGTTCTTGTGCAGGATTCGAATACGGGAAAGATGATTGGAATAGGTCTTGAGTTTAAAGGCCTGTATCATCTTGACATGCCAAATTCCCCAATAGCATGCACTATAACAGAATCGTCAGCTGTCATTCATAGTCGTCTTAGACATCTTAATCTTTCCAAACTTCAAAAGATGATGCCACATCTTTCTAGTTTAAAGTCTTTTGAGTGTGAATCTTGTAAAAAAGGAAAACATATTCGTACCTCTTTTTCTAGTAGTCTCAATAGAAAATGTGAGCATCCTTTTTCTCTTATCCATTCAAATATTTGGGGACCAAGTCGTGTAAGTTCTTGTCTTGGGTTCCAATATTTTATTACGTTTATTGATGATTTCTCACGTTGTACTTGGGTCTTTTTAATAAAGAATCGTTTTGAGTTGTTTTCCATTTTTCAAAAAATTTGTGTTGAAATTAAAAATCAATTTGGTTAAACCATTCAAGTTTTACGCAGTGACAATGCACATGAGTATTTGTCTGATCAATTTCAAGATTTCATGGCAAAACAAGGTATTTTACATCAAACAACCTGTCCTCATACTCCACAATAGAACGGAGTGGCTGAACTTAAAAATCGTCATTTGATTGAAACAGCCAAGACTTTACTCATTCATATGAATGTTCCTTTTACGGTTTTGGGAAAACGTTATTCTTACAGCTTGTTATTTAATTAATCGTATGCCCTCCGCTGTTTTGAATAACAAAATTCCTCACTCTTTATTATTTCCTAATACTTCAATCTATAATATTCCTCCACGAATCTTTGGTTGTACCTGTTTTGCTCACAATCTTACTCTTGGAAAAGACAAACTCACTACTAAAGCTTTCAAATGTCTCTTTCTTGGTTATTCTCGTCTTCAGAAAGGGTACCGTTGTTATTCTCCTAATCTAGGACATTATCTAGTGTCTGCTGATGTCACCTTTTTTGAACAACAATCATTCTTTACTTCATCTACAGAACTTTCTGAAGTAAACACTATACTTCCAGTCCCTGTCTTTGACCTTTCTCCTGTTGACCCATCACCTAGCACAGAAAGTTCATCAAGTCCTAGTCCCTCTCATGGTCCTCCACGATCCCCTATTGTCTACCGTCATTGCGCTCGTCCATCGACTAGTACCATGCCTAATGTGGAAGATGTGCCTGATAACTCACCACCTTCATCGATTACTTCTCCTGCTTTGGATCCTGCATTAGAGAGTCCCCCTCATTGCTTTTCGAAAAGGTACACAATTTACCCGTAATCCTCATCCTCTTTATGCTTTCCTGAGTTATGATCATCTTTCTCCTTCATATTATACTTTTGTTTCGACTTTGTCCTCTATTTCCATTCCCAAAATCATAGGAGAAGCACTATCTCATCCAGGTTGGCGACAAACTATGATTGATGAGATGTCAGCCCTACATTCTAATGCGACATGGGAACTAGTTTCTCGGCCTCTTGGTAAGTCAGTTGTTGGTTGTAGATGGGTGTTTACAGTGAAGGTTGGTCCTGATGGCTCTATCAATCAATTGAAAGCTCGTTTGGTAGCTAAAGGCTACATTCAGATCTATGGCCTTAACTACAGTGACACATTTTCTCCAGTTGCCAAAATTGCTTCTGTTCGTGTACTTCTTGCCTTGGCTGCCATTCGTCACTGACCTATTTATCAACTTGATATAAAGAATGTTTTTCTTCATGGGGATTTGTAAGATGAGGTCTACATGGAGCAACCACCTGAGTTTGTTACTCAAGGGAAGTCTGGGCTAGTCTGTAAGCTCCGCAAATCTCTATATGGACTAAAGCAATCACCTCGTGCTTGTTTTGGTCGTTTTAGTACTGTTGTACAAACTTTTGGCCTGACCAGAAGCAAAGCTGACTACTCTGTTTTCTACTGATGTCAATCTCTTGATAAATGCATATATCTTGTTGTCTATGTAGATGATATTGTCATTACTGGTAATAATTGCGTTAATATTGAACAGTTGAAACAATATCTTTTCAAGCATTTTTAGACTAAGGATCTTGGTAAACTTCAATATTTTCTGGGTATAGAAGTTGCACAATCTAGACATGATATTTCTATTTCTCAGAGGAAATATGCCTTGGATATTCTTAAAGAGACTGGTATGACAGGGTGTAAGCCTATTAATACTCCCATGAATCCCAATGTCAAACTTCTTCCAGGACAGGAGGAGCCATTATCTGATCTCAGATGATATCGGAGAATGATTGAAAATTTGAACTACCTCACAATAACCAGGCCAGATATTTCTTTTGCAGTAGTTGTGTTGAGTCAATTCCTTGACTTTCCATGTAACTCACATTGGGATGCTGCTGTTCTGGTACTTAGATATATCAAAGGAGCTCCCGGAAGAGGATTGCTCTATGAAGATAAGGGTCATATGGAGATATGTGGTTATGCAGATGCTGATTGGACAAGATCTCCCTCAGACAGGCGTTCTACCTTAGGATACTGCGTTCTTTTTGGAGGTAATATTATATCATGAAAAAGTAAGAAGCAAACTGTTGTTGCCAGATCAAGCGCTAAAGACGAATATCGAGCAATGACAGTGGCAACATGTGAACTTATATGGTTGAAACAGTTACTGAAGGAATTAAGACTTTTTAAAGAGCAATCAATGAAACTTGTGTGTAATAATCAAGCAGCTTTGCATATAGTCTCAAACCCAGTATTCCATAAAAGAACAAAACACATTGAGATTAATTGTCACTTTATGAGGGAGAAAGTTCAATCCAGGAAAATTGCTACTGCTTTCGTCAACACCAATGAGCAGCTGGCCGATGTCTTCACCAAATCTCTCTGAGGTCCTCAAGTTAACTATATATGTAACAAACTTGGAGCATATGACATATATGTACCAGCTTGAGGGGGAGTGTTGAAATATTAAAAATTAGCAATAAGATTTAATGGAGATTCATGTATAGTCAGGTTCATGTATAGTGTCATAGCAAATAGCTACGCTCATTATTTCTATCTTATAAATTGTAGATGTATTTAATCTCTTGTTACTTATAAATAAGATGCATGCTAAGTGTTCTACACTTAAGCACATTTAGTAAATAATCTTTTCTTCCTCTAAATTCATGTCTTTCCATGCCATTTTTGGAGCCCGTGCACAGGTGATCCAGCACCCTCTAATTGGAGCATCCCTGGAGTCAGTCCTCTCTCCTCCACGCACGCCACCATGAGCGTCCAATAGCTTAGGTGACAGTCTCACCTTCTTGGCATGCGAGGGGCACATTTCAACTCTTCTCTGGCCAATCTCTTCACAAACTGCGTCAGCTCCAACTTTGGCAACCTGCCTAGACCCTTTCGTCCCATGTCCTCGATGGATTGAGTGTCTCTTTTTTTTTTTTACTTTGGTCATGCCACAACTATAGTTCTGCTAGGATCCTCACCCGCTTCAGCCCTTGCAACCCTCCTAAGGGTTGTTTGGCCATCTATTCGCCATGTTTTGCTGCTGTTTGGCTCTAATCCTCTCTGTTTGTCTCCAGCTTGTTCTGTTTGCCTCAAATTAGCTTATTCCTGCAATTGTTTTCCCCCCTTATTTGGCTCTACTTCTCCTTGTTCAGTACTGATTTTTATCTGTATGGCTCTGATTGTGATAGGGGAGGGATAGGCCTTGAATTCGAGCACAAGGTGAGCTCCTAAGGAAACAGAGGAAAGATGATTGTATAATTCTCTTCTTAGCTTCTCATTTCTTCATAACAGTATTTAACATGCATACATTGGCCTACCATGAGTCACCCGTGAAAATAGGAACAGAAAAGGAACCTACTAGAAGGAAAAATAACAGAATGCATCATAACAGATTGCATCATAACAACTCACGCAATGCACAAATACTGACTCAGCTATTACATATTCCATTTACTTATTCATATATAATCTTCTAAGTACTTGGGCTTCTTGCTGTCTCTCTTAGGCCTGTTTACTTGGGTCTCAATTGGGCTGTTGCTATCATCACCCACCGCTGGAAAAGACACCTTGTCCTCAAGGTGGTAGAGAGAACGGAGTTCATCCCAAGGCTCCCAGCTAGCATCGTCGGGTGCCAATCCGAGCCACTGAACCAGAACAAATGGAGTGGGAGGAGACGTGGTGGTGTCCAATTTGGAGTCCAGGATAGTGAGAGGTTCCACCAAAGGATAATTATCAAAAGAGGAAGTAGGGAGGGGTTCAGTTGCAGGGATGACAGGACCTTGGTGAAGTTTCAATAAAGAGCAATGGAACACTGGATGAATCTTTGAGGACGGAGGGAGTGCTAAGCGGTAGGCAACTGGACCAATGCGTTCAGTGATTTGGTAAGGACCAAAGAAGCGTTTGTTGAGTTTTGTATAAGAAGAAGACAGTGATTGTTGGCGATAAGGGCGCAACTTGACATAAACCCAGTCACCAACTGAGAAGGAGACATCTCCCCTTTTGCGGTCTGCAATGGCCTTCATGGTAGCTTGAGATTTGGCGAGGCGACGCTGTAACAGGGAGAGTAATTCCTGACGAGTGCTCAGCATACTGTCCACTACCTCAACCGAAGAGGATCCCAATAAGTACTGAGGAATGTTGGGAGGGAGCTTGCCATATGTAATCTGAAATGGGGTCATACCAGTACTGGAGTGCAGCGAGGTGTTGTAGGACCATTCAGCTAAGGAAAGGAAGCGAAACCAGGTTGTTGGCTTCTCGTGCACAAAGGACCGCAGATATTGTTCCAGAACTCTATTTAACACCTCAGTTTGACCATCAGTTTCAGGTTGGTATGAGGTACTCATTCGGAGAGTAGTCCCACTCAAACGAAAGAGTTCGCGCCAAAATTTGCTGATGAAGATCGGGTCGCGGTCGGACACAAGGCTACGAGGAAACCCATGGAGTTTGCAGACCATGTCAAGGAACAAAGTGGCCACTTTGAATGCAGTGAAACCGGTAGGGAGAGCCCCAAAGTGGGCGCCCTTAGAGAAATGGTCCACAACAACCAAAATCACAGTGTGGCCATGGGATATTGGAAGGCCGGTGATAAAATCTAGTGAAAGGTCTTCCCAAATGGCGGTGGGGGAAGGCAGTGGTTGGAGGAGGCCGGTTGGCTTCTTGATTTCATATTTAATTTGTTGGCAGATGGAACACTGTGCTACAAAGTGCTTGACGTCAACTCGCATATCGTGCCACCAGAAATTAGCTTGTAAGCGATGCAGGGTCTTGGCTACACCCATATGGCCACCTAAAGGAGTCTTGTGGAATTCTTCAAGAAGGAGTTATTTAAAAGGATTGGAGGGATCAACCCAAATGCAACCCTTGTACAGGATCAAGTCGTTGTGGATGCTGTAATCACTATGAGAGGATGGGTCTGCTAAAATTGCAGCCTTCAATGCTGTGAAATCAGTACTGTGATGAAGAGAATGGCGTAATTGCTCCAAAAAGGTGAAGTTAGGCATTGACAAAATATAATATGTAGCATCAACAGGAAGACGGGATAAAGCATCAATGACCAAATTATTTTTACCAGATTTGTATTGTATGCTATAATCATAACCCAGTAATTTGGACAGGTATACCTGCTGTTCCGGGGTTTGGACAACTTGGGACATGAGTTCCTTCAAACTTTTATGGTCTGTCAGAATCACAAAGGGGTGGCCCAAGAGATATTGACGCCATTTGCGGACAGCAGTGGTAATTGCGTGGAGCTCCCAGACATATGTGGAAGCACGCTGCAATTTGGGGCAAAATGGTTTGCTGAAAAATGCTATAGGGTGGTCGTTTTGCATCAACACCGCACCCATGGCTAGCCCAGAAGTATCAGTCTCCAACGTGAAGGGTATGTTGAAGTCCGAAAGAGCCAAAACTGGAGCTTCAGTCATAGCTTTCTTGAGGTTTTCGAATGCACTCTGGGTTGCTTCAGACCAGATGAAGGAGTCCTTGCGGAGTAGAGCCGTTAAAGGCGCAGCAATGGAGGCATAGCCACGAATGAACTTGCGGTAGAAGCTAGTGAGTCCCAAAAATCCACGGAGAGCTTTGATGGAATCTGGAACTGGCCAAGCAACCATAGCCTGTATTTTGGATTAGTCAGGGGCAACCCCTGCTTGAGAGACAAAGTGGCCAAGGTGTTCTAATTGTCGGTGCCCCAAAAGACACTTGGAATCTCGCAAGTAAAATTTCCCTTCCAACAGAAGTATAAAAACCTGTTCGAGGTGGGTAAGATGATCAGTAAACGATGCGCTGTATACCAGGATGTCGTCGAAGAAAACAGCGACGAATTTCCTGAGGAAGGGTTTGAGGAGCTCATTCATCGTGGCCTGGAAAGTTGAAGGTGCGTTGCAGAGCCCAAACGACATGACCTTGTACTCATAATGCCCTTGGTGAGTGCGGAAGGCCGTTTTGGGAATGTCCGTCTCGGTCATGCGAATCTGGTGAAACCCTTGGCGGAGGTCAAGTTTAGAAAACCAGGAGGCATCACCCAGCTCGTCGAGCAGTTCATCTATAGTGGGCATAGGGAATCGGTCCTTGACTGTTATGGCGTTCAGGGCTCTGTAATCGACGCAGAAGCGCCAACTCCCATCTTTTTTCTTGACAAGGAGGACAGGGGAAGAAAAGGGGCTGTGGCTGAGTTGTATCATGTTGGTACGAAGCATATCTTCAACTTGCTTCTCAATTTCACGTTTCTGAAAATGGGGGTAACGGTAGGGTCGAACGGAAATGGGGGCTGAGTTTGGGAGAAGGTTGATATGGTGGGTAATGTCGCGGCTGGGGGGAAGGTGCGTGGGGGTGAGGAAGAGTGTCTTGTATTTGGAAAGGAGGGCCTGGATTTTTGGAATGGGGTGAGTAAGGGTGGGCTCACGGGTCGGTTCGGGTGGCGGGTCAGGTAGGATGTTAAGATGGTAAAAGGCAGAGGCAAAATGTGTTTGGAGGTAGCGTTTAATTTGTTGGGCTGAGGCAGGGTTAGGAGTAGTGGGCGCATCGGCCTGAAATTCAATTAGTTGGCCCGTTCGATAGAATTGGATAATGAGGTGGGCATAATCTGTTACAATGGGCCCAAGGTCTTTAAGCCATTGGATTCCTAATACCAAATCCGCACCACTTATGGGGAGGACATGGAGGTCCACCTGGAAAACCTGGCCCTGAACGGAGAGGGTAACATTTGCGCAAACCTGGCGACAATCCAGAATGTTCCCATCGCCAATCATAACTTTGAGGGCGGAGGTAGGCTGGGTAGGGAGGCCGAGGAATTTGGCTAGCCGTGCTTGCACGAAATTATGAGTGCAGCCTCCATCAATTAGGATAGTGACCTAGGATTGGCCGATGGAACCAAGGAGGCGAAATGTTTTCGGGGCGGGTAGGCCGGAGAGGGCGTTGAAGCTTATCTGGGCATCGGAGGGAGGAGGGGTGGTATCTTCCAAGGATAATTTGAATGGGTTTTCGGATTCATCCTCTTCATCAGCAACGAGAAGGAAGAATCGACCCTTACACTTATGGGCGGAAGACCATTTCTCATCGCAATTATAACAGATTCCCTTCTCTTTGTGAGCAGCGAGTTCATCAAGTGGGAGGTGTTTAAAATGGAGTGTGGGTTGAGGTGGGGAGGGTAAGAGTGGTGGGTTAGGTTTTTGGGTAGAAATAGGGGTAGGAAAATTAGGATTGAAAGGGGCTTTGCCTTTGAAGGAGCGGCGGCGGTCATCTAGCTTGTCTTCCTGGAGCTTGGCTAGCGCGGTGGCTTGAGGCAAGGAGATGGGTTGGAGTGCCTGGACCTCGCGGCGAATCTCGGGTTGCAAGCCAGAGATGAAGCAGCTTAGGAGACACGCCGGGGGAAGCCCGATGATCCTGTTAGCCAAGCGTTCGAACTCGGTAAGGTACTCATTCACAGATCCTCTTTGTGTGAGTTTGAACAGAGCTCCTTTTGGATCATCATAGTAGGAAGGGGCGAACCGGGTTTCCAGCGCATTCAACAAACCTGACCAAGAAGTGATGAATCCATTGTGAAACATCCATTGATACTAAGATAGGGCAGGGCCATCCATGTAAAATGACGCCATGGTGATGCGTTCTTCATCGGGAGTCTCTTGGTAGTCAAAGAATTGGTTTATTTTGAAGATCCAGCCCATGGCATCTTGGCCATCGAATCTGGGTACTTCGAGTTTTATGTGGGGTTTGGGTGAGTGAGGGGGTGGTGGAGGCAGTGGTGGGGGGGTATGGTGGTGGAGGTCAAGGGATGCTAGGTGGGTGAGGATACTGTCTACTTTGGTTTGGAGTTCATTGTGGGAAGAGGTGAGGAAAGTCTGGTTCTGGGTGAGTTGGAGGATGGCTTCTTCTAGGCGGTCAGTGGTGGTAGAGCGGGTCATGGTTGCGGTGGCAACGGCAGGCCGGACCAATTGATAGGGGAGGGATAGGCTTTGAATTCGAGCACAAGCTAAGCTCCTAAGGAAACAGAGGAAAGATGATTGTATAATTCTCTTCTTAGCTTCTCATTTCTTCAGAACAGTATTTAACATGCATACATTAGCCTACCATGAGTCACCCGTGAAAATAGGAACAGAAAAGGAACCTACTAGAAGGAAAAATAACAGAATGCATCATAACAGATTGCATCATAATAACTCACGCAATGCACAAATACTGACTCAGCTATTACATATTCCATTTACTTATTCATATATAATCTTCTAAGTACTTGGGCTTCTTGCTGTCTCTCTTAGGCCTGTTTACTTGGGTCTCAATTGGGCTGTTGCTATCAGATTGCCCTGTTTGGCTCAGCTCTTGCCTAGTTTTCTGTGATTTCTTCTAGATACCACCTGTTGATCAAGCCAATTCAAGTTGTTTCAAGCAAATTCAAGTTATTTTTGACCCTGACCCATTCTTTCACATTCCAAACTTGTTTTCCAAGATTTTCTAGGTCTCTTGAATTCAAATTTGAGGTTGCTTTTACTGTTTGAAGCTTCCAAATGCTGTTATTGATGAATTTGGAGAAGTTTGGGCCTTGCTGAGGAAGTTTATTTTCTTTCCAGGTATGATATTCCCAGTGGAGATCCTCCCACTATGCATATTTCTAGTGAGGATTTTATACTCCTCGAGTGACTGTTTCTAGAAGTGTCTTTATATCCCATTATGTGTCTTTCCAGCCATGTCTCTTCTTCCTTGGCCATGCAACATTCCAACCAGCTCTTCTGGTTATGCATCATTTCAGCCATTTACTTGCTGTGATATGTTTTGGCAGTGCTCATTTTGTTGTCTCTCCAATAGTGCTTGGGATGCCTTTTACATTGTGGTTTAAGGAGCCCATTTTATATATATATATATATATATATATATATATATATATATATATATATATATATATATGTTTAATTGTGTGTATTTGTAACAAGATGAGAGCTTAATAAACTTCAACTTGAGAGAAAATGTTAGAATATAAGGATTTTTATGTTTTAGGAGTCTTATTATGTTAGGCCTTATAAGTAGAATTGGGCTGAGCTTGCTCAAGTAGTACTACAATAGTACTTGACCTAGAATATCAATATAAATAGGAGTATGAGGTCAATGTTTTGCATTTCAAATTCACACATCTTATTACTAACAGTTATTCGGAGTCTAATCTATTTTCCCTATAATTTCAACATATATTTGTTTCTGCCTTTCTAGTTATTTTATAATGCGCCAAACACGATAAGAATCCAAACCTTCGTTGTACATTCCATTCCATAAATCAGATAGGAGTTCGAATTGGGATAAAGCTACTGGCTGATCCAAGTGTAGAGATTGCTAATCCATTCCAAACTTGGACTTACCAGTGTCTCCGCTTCTTGTCTCATCCAACTATACCGTTGAGCAAGATGGCGAGCATCCTCCAAAGGTGCACCATTGATCATTGATCTCAAAGGATCCAAAACCAGGAAATTGAAACCATCAGATTCATGCTTTTTTCCTCATACATTTAAAAAATTGTAAATAATAAATTCCATTGACCTCCCCTCAGGATTTCAAATGTTACATAAACTCCACTATAGTATAAAAACATACACATGTTCCTTATATTGGATTTTCACCTATACTGAAGGGTGTCAGGAGTAGCACATGTGTTGATAAAAATTAAAAATAGGGGGCTACGTATAGGTTTTGAAAGTAGGAGGTTGTAATATTTCAAAACCTTAAGAGAGGTCAGTATAGGTCCATATAATTCACTCTACTATAAAATGTTTTTGTCGATGCAAATTGGCAATTCTATCTTCAAAACTAGCTGCTCTGTAGCATGATCTATTTGATACTCAAAGCTAATCTAGAGATCCAGAATAGAGTATTTTAAACATTAGTGTCTTATTCATCTAAATTAAAGCCAAATTTCACACTGAAAAGGTAATGCAAAGTGATATTGAAATGGTGATCCTTGTATGTCATATGCAAACAGCAACAGAAAATGGCTATTTATGAATTAGAATATCTAAATGCAGCCACATGATAAGGTAAAGAAACAATATAAACTAAACAAGATAGTTAAATAGCTATATGGAAATTTTACATTCCTCTGTAGCTTATTGAAAATATTGTTTCACAGCTTCACATTTTAAGAATCAATTATTTATCATCTTTGTAAGCAATTACTCAGTCAGCCACCCAATCTCTTTACAATTGGCACACAAATTTTGGTCATTTTGGGACTTCATCTTGCTTTATTTTCCAGTAGAAACTTCAACATAATTACTTAGTATTGAAACCAGTATGGCAAAGATCGCTTATGAACAATGCCATAGAATTTTAAGAATCATCTTAAAATTATTTATCATCTTTGTAAACAATTACTCAGTCAGCCACCCAATCTCTTTACAATTGGCACACAAATTTTGGTCATTTTGGGACTTCATCTTGCTTTAGTTTCCAGTAGAAACTTCAACATAATTACTTAGTATTGAAAACCAGTATGGCAAAGATCGCTTATGAACAATGCCATAGAATTTGTAGTACTATATGGTAATTATCAACTGATAATCCCAAAACCAAGTCATTCTGTATTTGGCATGTAGAATTTCATGAAATTACAAGTTCAACTTTTCAAGACTAGAGTAAAACAACTGAAATAAAAGGGAAAAGGTGTACAAACTACAGAGAGTGATATGTAACACTAATACACAGCTAGGCATTAAAGCTTTTAAGATTTTTGTGTTGAACTTGCATGAAAACTTATACACCTGGACAACGTATGAAAATTCAACCTGGGAAGATAAAATCCGATTTAGTTCTTCTTGCTCATTTTCTACATGTTTGTGAGCATCACCATATACTGATGCAGCCTTAGCCAATATGTTGTCACTGATGTTCTCTGCTCCATATCTACAGCAATCCTCAGAAAGTTTTATTCCTGTCTACCATGGATATTGTTTATAAGGATTTACTCACAAATCGTCAGTCAATGAACAAAACTGCCAGGTACTTCTAATTCCAAAACACTTGCTATCATGACTGGTGAGAGTAAACTGAGTTTGCAGGAAAAAAAGAAACAAAAACTAATTTTCACCTGCTTCAATATGCTTATAACCTATAGCTGTAAATGTTTCTGCTGCTTTAACAATTTCTTTTTGGAAGTCCTGGATCAGAAGATAGTTTCATGCACATCAATAAACAGAACCAATACAAAAGGCAAATAATTGAAGATAACATTTCTTTAACAAATATTTTATAATAACTTCTAATACAATTATGGTTCACAAAGGCTTCACAGTCATGTTTCCAAAACTCCCCTGTCAAATTATATGGTCCCTCCTGTTCTCACTACCTCACTTAAGGTTAAGCTCATTGATAGACCTCCCATAAGTAAGGTGTATTCTAGGAGGAATAAGGTGAGATGCTTCTCTGTTTCTGTTTCTATTTGATTCCTACGCAATTTACTAGCAGTTTACAGCCCAGGGAGCTTCATGTTGACATAATTCTGAGGTCGGTGAGCTTAAGAAGCTAAAATGTATGGACATAATTGTAATCAAGAAGACATAAATACCCCCCCTTTTTTTCTCAAAACCCCTGTACAGACTGCCAGAGCCAAGCTTAACACACAATGGATTAGGAAGGTATTCTAAAAATTTTGTAAAAGAAATGTGAGTCCGTAAATCTGGCTGCCACAACAATGTTACTCACCAAGTCACCATGGATAGACTTCCCTACTATACATATTACATACTATTTTGTGCTTTTGAAGTGGGAAATTCTTTGCTGCTCAAAACATAGCAAAACTGATGATTAATCTAAACATGACAAAAAAGCAAACAGAAAATCTCTACCTTCCCTGCACGGGTGGCCCTGTACAGCTTTTCTAGTTGTTGATGTCTCTGCATTTCAACCTCATCAATGACCACAACATCTGAGCTCTCATAACCACTAATGCTGAACTGCTTTATTACAGAACAGCTCAACAGCCTGACAAACAAGTAAATTAACAAATTAACACCTTAATTAAGAAAATCAGCATCTTCACTGAACCTAAATTCCACCCAGGCAGCACTAATCAAACAAATCCATTTTCATATGCATTTCAGATTTCAGAACAATGGAAAACAATAATTGAAATGTCAAAACTCATCAGTTTCTCAAATTTTCGCCTATCCAGATGCCGATTTGAGAAGAAAATAATGGGACTTACACTACAACACACAAAAACTCAAACTTGAAAATGGGTCAGCAACGGAACCAAAGAAAAGGGTACCTGCTGTTGTTTGGCTACTTGCTCTCTTAGCTTGCTGGCTTGTTTCCTCAAAGCGTACATGGCATGCGCTTGTGCTTGTACTTTCTAATTCTCACAGACAAGTAGCTTTAGGAGCCAACAAAGTACCAAATCCACAATAATCAGATCCAATGTGATGTGAGAAGCTCAAAGGTGGTCAATCAAGTTATGCTATGTTACTGTTTTGTTTTCTCTCCCCATTCATATTGATTTTTTATTTTTTAATTTTTTTGACCGGAAGATTCATATCGATGATATTGTTTGTTTATTACTTTTTTCTCTGTTCTTTTTTATATTTTTTAGAAAATTTGTTTTATTTTAATTTATTTATTATTTGTGAATTTCAAGGATATATTAAATAATTTTTTTTAAATTTTATTTTATTTTTTATTGGAATTTGTTTAAAGTCTCGTTTATTAGTGAATAAGCAAAGCAGTTGTCCATAACCTTAGTCCCCTCTCGCTTTTCGTCTTTGATTAGTTCAGGTTCATATCTAATTTATTGTATTATTCATCTCACAAGTAACGCTGCACTGATCCTTGTTTTCTGGTTAATTGTTTCCTTTTAATTGTTCTTGCGCAATTTCAAAGTGTGATTGCAACGATCATGATATTTTCTTTCTTTGGAGACCATACTCATCCACTGATATGCTGCTCCGTCATTTTAATTTTTCCTTTAAAAAAATTTTCACATCATTATTTTTTACAAAATGAAACTAACCTTGCAATCTTGTTAAGAAATCAATCAGGTTCTGTATTTGTATTAGGTGTTAAAGCATATATATATATATATATATATATATATATATATATATTCTTGTTTTCTTTTTAAGAACACTGATATCATGTATTTAGTTTTTTCAGTTGATTTGTTTTTCTTCTTTTGGTCTATCTTTTCTTTTAATTTAGCTCTAGGCAGATATCATTTTACGTGTCTTAGGTTCTCTTATCTTTATTCTGGGCTTTTTTTTTTTGGTGAGTTTGTTTTTATTTATTTCTTTCTTATACATAGGTACAAGCTCGTTTCTTGTTAATGTTTGGACTCTTAAGTATTTTTTTTTAAATGAAAAAAATCAAAAACAAAAAAAAAAATCTTTAGTCCTTTTTTATTTAAATAGTTAGTCTCCTTTACTTGACTATGGCTTTCTTTGTTGGTATACTTTATTGATTAAGTTAATATCATTTAAACTTGTAAATAATTTCATTATTTTGTTTTATTTTTATATTTTTTGCATGTGTGTTGCTCTACTTGTTTATTTGATTAATATAGTAAAATAAGTATTTTTGGATTATTAATAATTTGCACAATTAAGATAAGGTAACCATTTTTTCTAATTAACATTCATCTTAGGACGAGTGTAGCAGAGGTGTTATGAGATTTAGTTTTTACTATTCCTTATACACAAATGACTTTCGAACTTAATTTGGCTTCAAAAATCCATTTTTTAAGATTTTTCAATTTTTTCTAATTGAAATAAAATTGGTTACTCCGTATTTTTATAAAAAAAAAAATTTCATCGTCTCATTGCGATCACGATTACGACAATGCCAGTTTGTCATCCCTCATGGATCCCTAGACATCGAACATGAAGAAAAGAGGTTGGCAGAATGCTCGAGGTCTAAGTGTTTACACATGATCACGAAAGACCGTATGTAAGCCTAGTTATTAGGATGAAGCTGAGAGAGAGCCCCCCTGATAAGATTCAACACTTCGATGTCGAATTCAGTGATCGAGATCTAGAGTCTGAGCCTCGTGAAGAAGTTCTTGCAGATATACATGAACGAAGGCCCGACCTTTAGCATGCTGCAGATCCTCTCGTTCTCGTCACAGGGTTGAGCCAGATAGTGCTCCTCTGGGGTCCCATACTTCATCTTGTTCATATATCGTTGAAGATTGATGGGTTCTAATGAGTCTGGATCAGCAAAGGAATACCAAAGGGCTCATTGATAACTCTAAAAAATAGAGTTATTATGTCCTAATTTTGTGGTTAAATATATGTTAAGTCCTTGATTTCTTTAGAAATTAGCAAAATTTGCGAGCTTATTTAAATATCTTGAATTCCTTGTGCTTTATTGTTGAATAGGCTTGACTTAGAGTTAAATTGGTTTGATTATGTAACATTCATGATTGATTTCTTATTGGGGAATATTTTGATCTTGGAATGTAAGTTGATAGCCCAAAGGAGTGCCAAGAATGAAAGGAATCAAGATAAGCCAAGAAGATATGGAAATCAAGTTTAGAGCCTTGCTAACCATGCTATATTAAATGGAGTAGATTTGAAGATGTAGACCTTCGACCGAAACAAGACTGGAGTCATTAAGAAGCTAAGATATATATTTAAAACTTTCATGTTGACCACTTTCCTTGATTTCACTGGGTTGAGTATTTAAGTGTTAAGGGAAGTTTAGGCCAAATTAATGAATTGACATCTTGAACCTACTCCGGTATTTTGATCATAACTGGAGAAAATGATCTTGTTTTGGGATGATTCTAATAGCATTGGAAAGTTAAGAGAAAGTCCTACAACTTTTATAAAGAGCCTAAAGTCATTCTAAGATTTGGAAGGTGAAAAAAGGGATTGAAAATTAGGCATAATGGAAGAAAGTAAGGAAAACAACATCAAAGGCCATGCATAGGTGTGACTAACCACGCCTAGGCATGGTGCTCTCAGCTGATAAACTCGCAAGCTCCACACCTAGGCGTGGGTTAACCGACCCAAGCCCCCTCCCCACCCCCCCCCCTTTTTTAATGTTTTTAACCTTCTTTTGTGTCATTTTGAAGGGGATTGGGTCTCCATCCAATTTGTGTGTGTGTGTGTGTGTGTGTGTGCGTGTGTGATCCCCTTGTGGATCTTGGATAATATGTAAATTGTTGGATGTGTGTGTATGTGTGATCCCCTTATAGATCTTGGATAATATATAAATTATTGGATGTTTTATGTTAATGTTATGGTTTGTTTATTCATATCTATGCTTAATATTTGTAATTGCTAGATCACAAATTGTATGATTTTAGTATTTTCAAATAAACTAGACATAGGGATTTGAGAACATGAATTTACTATGAATGATGCTTGTTCAATTACACTTGTATGAGTTAGGAGTGTTGATTAGCCAATGAGATGGACACATACCCATTGACCTTGCATAGTATGTGTTCGATACTTAGTCTTAATGAGTGAAATTGCGCTAATTCACGTGGACACATAGTGGGTTAGGCAATGACACATTATTAATAGACATATACATAAGCATTCAACTAAAAGAGGGTATTAGCTAACAGAACTTAGGCTTTAACAAGAATTTCTAGATTGCATGTTTCTAAATGAAGTAGAAGGTGACAAGGGACTCCTAGGCTTTTTACCATAGTTTATCTCATTTAGAATTAGGTGTTGTTTTTGTTTCCTTTATTTTCTAGTTTAATTTTCCTTAATTTCACTTTAATCATTTGTTTAAACCCGAGTTTAATAATTAATTAATCGCTAGTGCATAATTGTCCCAATCTCTGTGAAGACGATGCTCTTCTTCATCATTATATTACTTGTATGACTCGTACAGTTATAGATTTAGCCCTTAACACTTATAATGAACCCAAGCGAACTCCTTCACATTTGGTGGCGGTGGAAATCTCTTCAAGCAATCATCCATGGCTAGCTTCTTCCTACCCATATATGTTGTCGAACGATGGAGCAGGATTAGAATCTACATAGGGCGAAGAGCTGTCAAAATCATTGCTCATAGGACCAAGTAGTTTATCCAAGGATTCCTTGAGTTCAGAGTATGAATGAAATCCTTGGAGAATATTCCTAAGCTTAGAAGCCCCTGCACCCTCTCTACCTCGAGCTTGGAACTCGGCAAATTATGGCGGCCTTCGCCCCTCGGGGGCAGAAGCACCCCTTGGGGCTTCTCCCCTCTATGAACGACACGATGAAGACGGCGGCTACTCCAAAATCTCCGGAGAAGACCCCCATTCTTCTTTGTTCCCCAATTCCCTAACTTTAACCATGTTAAACTATAAATAGGAAGAAAAAGGGAAGCATGGAGGTACCTTTTGACGAAATGGAAGAGGTTGAATAAGGAGTCCACTTAAAGTAATAAGTCATCGCGAATGATAGCCTGAGAACCTCGCTAACTCACTAGTGAAGAAAATAGAGAAACTGAGAAGTTTTTGAGAAATTGAAAACGTGAAGGAAGCGAAGTGGGAGTTTGCTCCCATCTCCCCTTATTTATAAGGGAAGGTTGAAGTAACTGCCACCCACTACCAGGGGTAAAAAAGTCCATCAACATTAAATTTTAAAATGATTATTGGGTACGTAACCCTAACACCAATTGCATGCAGACGAATTGCCACACGGCATGTGGCAGAAAGGTTGCTGGTACACATGCAAAAAGACATTTGCCCAGTAGGCTAAACATCTCTAGCAAGCAAGGTCACAGACCCAAGCACCACGAGCTGCTCCATGACGGAACATGGCCTCAACAGTCCAAGGTCGTGACCACGACCGGAGGATTTGATAACCACAATCATCTGTGATCAACAGTGATCCCTACACGGATGAGCTCTGCGGTTTAGAGCCATTTGAATTCAGCCACAAAAGAGCTAAAAAATCACAACAACAAAGACCCAAATCTTAAGGATATCAGAGCTTGGCACTCTGATAGCCATCAGAGCATCGACCTGAGGGCAATGATCCAGACTAAGGTTTGGGCCCAACAAAGCCAAGCCCAATGTCTAAGGAGATGTGACCTCTCCTCCTCGGCAAAAGGAATTACCCTTCAGAGAACCAATCACAAGTCAATACACAAGCTTGGGAAGCTACCAAGAAGCTTCCTCTTAGGCACCTACATTGACCATAATACCCTTGAAACAAACTTTGTCCCCAAGACTCACTCCACTATAAATAGCTACAGTAGCCATGGATAAAAATCTTTCCCCGCTCATTATACCCTTATTGATTTGAGCGTTGGAGTGTCTTACAAGTACTTAACTCCCCTCTTCAACCCATCCAAGCTACAAGGAAGTTGTTGAAGTGAGCTGGTTCTAATCCAAGGAGACCAACAATTTAGGACAGAGCACTACCCATTTCTAATTTGTATAATCCTATCTCCACTTATTTAAAATCATGACGTGGACTTCCTAAGGTCCCATTCCTTGCTAATTGGTATTCTTTTTTGATACATAAAAATTTAAGGTAAAATGATAATTGCTCAAGGGTCAAGTTTGAAATCAGTACAAACCACCCAGGTTTTGGTAAGTACTTTTAAGAGACTTATAGATAACTTTTAAATAAATTCTTATTTTAGTCCCTAAAATTATAAGTACTGATTATATTAGTTCCTGACTTTAGGAATCAGTCATATTTGTCCTTGAAATTGTAATTCATCAGTTAAATTAATCTTTAACATCGGTCATATTAGTCTTCACATAAAGACTAATTTAATTGATGAATTATAATTTCAAAAATTAATATGATTGATTCTTAAAGTTAAGGACTAATCTGACCAATTCTTACAATTTCAAGTATTAGAACAAAGGTTTACTCGATAACTTTTTAATAAGAGATTGTGCATTTTGTCATAGGTAGAAAATGACCAGGTTAGCCAATGCTAATTGCTACTCAAATTGATTATGAATTTATGATCTTTCCGTTTCATCTTCAGCTAGCGTTTATACTGGATTGCTAGTGAATCCTTCCTTTTCATTTTAAGTATTATTATATCAGTTTATGGATAACATATTAGTTTTCTTTTCAACAAAGAGAAGAATATACTTTTATTGGTGGGATAAACCTCCATAGCAAGAGCAATGCCTATTGACCTATAGAACACTTACAAAGTACAAATAACCGACGACAAACACAATATAAACCAGCAAATACAATGAAACCGCAATAAATTAACGACAATAAACATCCTAACTCGTGATAAAAAATAATTGACAAATCTGTTAATAGAGTAAGAACATAATTCAATTTTAAAATGTGGATCTGGCATCCCAAAAGGAATACTGCAATTCCAATCTAGACAGCAACACCATGACCAACGGAGAAAGTTCTACCTCAAAAGTATCCATTTTGCATTTTCCTCCACCATATTTTTTTTTTTTTTTTGAAAATATCGACAATCTTGAGCAATTAGAACTTAGAAAGAGAGCCAAGCCTTGTACCCAAAAAAAAAAAAGAGCCAAGCCCATAAGGAAAATAAACAAAGATTCGAGAGAGCCTACCACATATTAATTAACGAGAAATTCTTAATTATACACAATTATATCACGTTATTTTTATATATATTTATAAAAAATTAAAAAAAAAATAATTTTTTATGATGAGTAGATTTTGAGAGTTTCATTTTTTTTCTCTCTTTAATTTTTTATAAATATGTGAAAAATACATTATACAATTGTGTATAATCAAAAATCACTCTTAATTAACTAAATCTCTCCCTTACATCATTTTTGTGAGCTCGAATCCTTTATATTATATAATTCTTGAATCACTGAGCTCAATCTTGCGTACATCTTATGGATTAATGTTCAATAACACAATTGGTTAAACAGTTAAAGTGGCATGATGAAATTCAATTTCTCGTGGTAATCTATCCTTGTTTGACATGACAGTCATTGCATATCTAAAACCAACACTATTTTGTTGTCTATACTATCTCTTTGCATGTGCCCTCAAACTTTAAACGAACTAGTATTTCGTAACAATTAACATTACTAAAACAGAAAAAAAAAACCAGCAATCAATAATAAACTTGAATTTACAAACAAGTTACAAAGGATTTCCCACAAATGCTAGTTACATATATGATACCCTGCATTTTCCCAACAAATATTTCAGCTTTTCTGTAACATTACTGTACACTGTACAACTACTTGTTACCACTTACCAACAAAAGAATAGGATCAATAGTAAGAGGAAGAAGGGTATAACATGAATAGAAAGAGAAGATGCGCCTGAGGCGTAATAATAGTAATATGGATATGGATATTGATGCGGTCCAGGAATTACTGTAGGCTGTGCTGAACCGGATGAAGGCGGGTTGTAGGACTTCAATGGTGGTGGAGGAGCAGCCCCTGAAGATGCAGGGGTTGGTGGAGGAGGCGGCGGTGGCAGCAGTAGTGCTGGTGGTGGGTAGGTGAAGAAATGATGGGGTGGGGAATGGGGTACCCGCGGTAATGGTGGAGGATATGATGTTAGAAGTGGAGGAGGGGGAGGATATGGTGTTAGGAGTGGAGGTGGTGGAGGATATGGTGTTAGGAGTGGAGGAGGGGGTGGATATGATGTTTGAATTGAAGGGGAAGGATGATTTGAATTTGGTGCTACAAATGGAGGAGGGGGTGGTGAACATATTACTGGACATGTGGCACATTCACTGATACACAATAAACCACTTGATGTTGTAGGTGTTTCAACTTTGTCCTCGGATGTGACTCTGGCAAACATAGCCAGCACCATGAATCCAACTTTTAAGATCCAAGGAAACCAGCTTTTTCTGATGAATCCAAGGTTCTTGTTGTGACCCATTTGAACTAAAGTGGGATGAGCTTGGAGAAACACGGAAGGTATGTTCATGGCCTAGTGAACTGTGACACACAAACTATTGTCACTTTGGCTCAGTGATCTTATGGGTAGAACTAAAGCGAAATCTCCCTATGACTTCTATATATGTGCCTTTTTTGAAACTTCGATTTTATATTCCTAGATGCTTCCTTAATGACGAGGTGTGGTGCGTGGTGGAAAAGTATTAATTCTCTTACTTTCTTTCGGCCCATAATGTATTTGGTTCTCAAGTATGAGATTTATCCCTAACCATTGCCTAGAGTAATTCTTAGGCAAGAGTGGTAGTTTTATATATATATATATATTGGTGTATTTTTTGTATGTAGTTTTGATAGACTGCGTTTAGTTAAGATATTTTTTCATTGCCAATTTATTCATTAAGGTCATTACTTGGAGATCATTACTTATTATTAGTAAAATAAAACTGAATATTGCAGAGTACAATGCAGTACTGGCATTTGCATAAGATGTTTATATGGCATATGATGGACCAACGGGATCAGACATCATACAATCACCACCAAGTCTAATACAATACATTTTTTGGAGTTTTCCCCACAAATTAATAAGACACATTTATTTGCCAAATATATATATATATGTTTATTGAAAGATTTCAACTAAGGCCGTCAAAATAAATCAAATTGATTAGCCGTTTACCTGTTAAAATTAAGTAGATTAAGTTTTAAAATTATTAATCTATTTAAATCAATGTATTTTTTAATCTATTTCATTTAACCTCAGTAAATTAAACGAGTTGACGGCTAATCTGTTAGTCCGTTTATTTATTTATTTATTTATTTTTTAATTATCAATCAATAATATAAATTTAGAATTTATTTTATAGATTTAATATGCTTTAAATTTATATTTCTTTTTTGAAGAAGACATTTTGATTTTATTTTATTTTATTTTAACTTTATAATTTTGATTTTATGCAATAATATAAGTTAATTTTAAAGTAAAAAAGTTTTAAAAAAATAAAAATAAAAGGTGGATAACTCATTTAGACTCGTTGAAGTGTCTTTATACAAGTCAGGTTGATAAAATATCTACCAATTTAAATTAATATATCTTTTGCTCAACTTATATATTTAGCCAACTAGTTAAATGAGTTGAGTTTAAATGAGTCAATCTTAATTTCAACTAATTTTGTCTTCGTATATTGGACTTTCTTGTAACATTTTGGATTTATTTTAATTTAATGTTTAGATAGAATGAGTATAAGGAGAGATGAAATATAACAAGAGAGAATTCTGTTTTGTTATTTAAAAAAATGGCAAAATAGGGTGGGAAGAGAGAGAAACTATTTGTCATTTTTTTTTTAAAAATGATAAAATAGGATCCTCTTCTATTTTGATCAACAAGTGAGGATCCTCATCCCATAGAGGGAGTTAGGGACCTAGATCCATAGCGTAATAATAATAACATAAAAACACCAGCCTTTATTACTACTTTATTATCTCCTTGGAGTTTGGACACAGTAAAATTGCACTCCGTTTTCATGGCAAGGGAATCCGAAGCAAGGCTTCTTTAGCAATTCTATCTTTTTCTTATACCTTTCTCCAAACATAATCCATCTTTGCGTGGATCAAATCTGGTCTCAAAGTATTATACTTTATGCTGATCAGTTTATACTTTACTTTGCAAGCTAGGATTCTGAGCCACCTTTTCACTTGTGAGTTCCGGCAAATTCTTGTTTAAAAAAAAAAAAGAAAAAAGAGAAAATTTGAGTGTATTATCATGACAACCAGTACCAAAGCGTTCCACCTCTAAAGCATCATAAAATATTCTCTAACCTCATAGATAAAGAGGCTCTTTAACATCAATATCAATTTTATGGCACAGTGTTAGTTTAAATCTTCATGTGAAAACTTGACTGTCCTCCAATATATCACTGTAGTCAACACCACCACGTATCTTGAAGTTTATTACAAGTAAATTGTTCGTCTCATGCAGAACCTGCCACCTTGAATCCTATAGTTTAATCATTAATGCTGTTTATAAGTTATATTGCTTAGTTTTTGCATCAAATTTCAACTCTCTCATCTTCGACTACTAGGCATCTAATTGGAAAAAAAAAAAGTTAAAAGTCTTCCATTACATGAAAACTGTTGGAACTTCCTTTGACAGCACAACAATGCGTATTGTATTGAATTTCCTTGGAGCATTCTAATTGAACATGATGAGTAAGCCAATAAATATACGAACATGGCACCAATTTTATGTGTTTGAATATGGATGTCGGGTAGGTGTAGGAGGGCGTGGCGCATGACTACAATTCTGAATCTGATTATTCTGTGATGTATACCCATAGTCTCTTAAACGGTTAAGCTCTGGCACTACTACTGATGCAAGATCTGGCCTGTCCTTCTTGCTGAGCTCTGCACAGCTCAATGCCAATTTGGCAAATGCTAGAGATTCTTCAACTGGCCAATCAGTCACCACAGGGTCAAGCATATCTAAAAAGCTTCCCTTATCAATTGCCCTCCTGACATGGTGAGCAAGCCCCATGGGAGGCTTTGCTGTGATTATCTGCAGTAGCATTATACCCAAGGAATATATATCTGACTTTGTTGTTAACATTCCTGTTTTTTGATACTCAGGATCAATGTAACAAAAGGTTCCAGCAGCTGCAGTCATGTAATATTGTGTGACAGAATCAGCTATAGAAGGGGGGACTAATCTTGCCAGACCAACATCGCTTATTTTACTCACAAAATTGCGGTCTAATAGAATGTTAGCTGGTTTAAGGTCCCTGTGCACAAGGGGCTCTGGCTTTGTTTGGTGAAGGAAAAGGAGTGCAGTTGCAATCTCAGCAGCTATTGCAAAACGTTTCCTCCATGGAATAGGGGGGCTGTTATTTTTCCGCAATAATCTATCTTCTAAGCTACCATTATCCATGTATTCATACACCAGGCATCCATACTCAGGACAAGCACCAAGGAGGAGGACCATATTAGGATGCCTAATGCTGCTTAATACCTCAACCTATGCATGTGAGGAGGAAAAAGTATTTTGTTAAAATTGCATAAACAATTCTTGCAGAAGTCAGAGGTTTTCACGACCATGATAACAAAGTAATGAAAGACAATCAAAGTATGAATAAAAAAGGTCAATAATAATAATAATACATGTTATTCTTCTAACAAAAGATACTTGGAATTTTGCATATAAAGCCACCGCATATTCAGCATTAAAGCATACTTGTTAGAATATGCACAAAGTTACATACTAGGTTCATGGAGTATGGTAGATTCAAAAGCATTTTTATGTGAGGGATTCTTGCAAGTTAATTTAAATTCATCTCTCATATATCTGAATATAAAACAGTGCATATATACCATACCTCTTGATGGAACTGCTTTCTGCCCTGGGAAGCATCAGGGCTTAAAATTTTGATTGCAACTGGGGTGTGATCAAGTTGGCCTTTAAACACAGGTCCATATCCACCTTCACCTATTTTCATTGATGGGGAGAACTTTTCAGTAGCAGTTTCAATATCATCTATGGTGTATTTTCTATATCGAAAATCTTTGTGAGCCAACGCAGTTAATGCCCGATCCTTCTCTTCTGCCTCTCTCCTTGTCTTCATCTCTGCATGCAATCTTCTTTGTGCTTCCTTTTCAGCCATCTTCATGGCTTCCTCAGCTGCTTCCAAGGCAGCTTTGGCTTTAGCCTTCTCCTTTTCTGCCTGTGCAAGAGCTGCCTCTTCAGACAACCTAACTTCCTCGAACTTACGTGCCTCCTCCAGTTTCCATTGATTAATCTCTTTAGCCTGCCAATAAATTACACCTTCTTGAGTCATTTCACTTAACACCATCTAAAACTATAACATCCTTTTATTAGTTTTACACTTGACAGCAACCCCAACCTCACTCACTTCATCAAAGTATAATCATGCTTACTACCCTTACTTTATTTCATATTAAATAGTACTTGGTCATTGACATTTTATTATAATTAAAGAGGGAGTATTAGGCCTTTTGTTAGAGACATAATAAAGCTATTTTATGTGCCTTCACCCTTAAGCTTTTAAGGGAGTGGATTCATGACATGATATTAGAGTTTCCTTGACCAAGTGGGAGTTTGATTCTCGCTGCCCCCAATTAAAGTTAAAATTCAGCATATGGTAAAGATGAACCTGTGTATTGCAAAGGGCTCTTGGGTGAGAAGGCATGTTAAATATATAATAAAACTATATCTTAAGCTTTTAGAAGAGTTGGTTCATAACACCTCCCACCGTAAAAATTATCCTTTGCACTGCAATATGTCAATCATTTTAAGGTAAAGGTCCTGCTATGCAGTGGTGATTGAGGGAATTACCCTTAAGTAGAAGTTTCATAGTTCATACAGTGATGGCATAATTAACATCACCTTATTTTGGGCTGAGATTGCCTCTTTGCAAGCTGAGCTGTACATGTCCATAGTTTGCTTCAGTTTGAGCCTCAATCTTTTCATCTCAGCTTCCATATCAACCTGTAATGAAGTAAATGTACAATCCAATTTATGGTCCACAATAGTCTATATAACATTTGGCTATCAGAGACCTTTTTTCTTTTTGCACTTACTGATGATTGGGAATCTGATGAAAAGCTTAAATCCAAATTTTGTTTAGTTACATCCATTGACCCATACTTAAGTGACCCTGAAAAGTTACTTTCACCCGAGATTGATAACCTCTGTCCATTATTATTATATAGATCAAAGCTGTCAATTGACTGACTACTTGCTGAATTCCTTGGCCACTCACGTCCAGGTGTTCTTCCTGATCTTTCGTTGGTGCCCCCTCTTCTAGGTGTCTGTGCCCTGTTTGCGTTGCAGCCAAACCAAAATATGAAAAAGAATTAGGACCACTTTTTAACTTATCTCAACGTGACGAGAAATTCTTAAATAGGTACCATCTACCACGTTATCTCTTAAGCATTTAATTCAATATTTAACATGTGTAAAAGTACATTTAAAGATAGGTGCATTTCTATTATTATCACTATAACTTTATACATGTTAAATAATAATTTGAATGTCTATAATAAATCGTGTTTAACTAAGAATTACTCCAACATGACATGGCTATTTGAAAGTTGTCGTTAAGTTTCAATTCTTGACACCTTACTATATTTTCTGACTCACTAGGTGGAAGTGCCTGCACATGTAGTTGTTTTGGTGGTTCAACCACGTTTACCAATGGGCGTGTTGCTGGTCGAGTTGCCACTACCTTCCCTTTTGAAATTACATACACGGAACTATAATCTGGGGCTGATTTGATTATGGCTGTTGGTACATCATGATGATGATGGCCTTTAATTTTTCTGAGACAGCCACAACATTAAGAAACTTTAATACATTATATTATATATGTACATATGTATGCAAAGGAAACAAAAATATTAAGCAGGGGCAAAATTTTAAGAGGACTAATCTTATATTTATAAAAATATCAAAATTTAAAAGATAAAAATTGGATTTTAAAAAATTTTGGGATGTCATGTCCCAGAACTTAACTTGCTTCCAGTCCTGATGGTAAGAGACCTTGCCATTGCCAAAGTGTTTTTGCTCGACGAGGGTGCACCAACGACGATTTTATGGATGTGATTCCTCTGTGCATATTCTAAAATTCCTCTGACAATGTATTTATCATTGATTACGGCCTCTTTCAGCTTAACCTGAATTAATGTGCCAAATCAACAGTGAGTTGAAGTTTCATTGTTTCAAAAGTAACACCAATACCGTTCATTGAATATGAAAATGAAGTATGAATTTTCAATGAAAATCTCAATTGCATACGACATTAGGATGACACAATGGACGTAAGTGACTGAAAACATTGGCTACATCGTCTTCGTCAGGTTGACAAACATTGGTGCCCTCTGCAAGCAAAATCATCAACAATAAGAAACATAAATGATCACGACATCAAAATAATAACAAACTCAATGCTTCTCCTATTATCACCATGAGAAATTCATGCATGCTGATGAAACAGCAATTCATGCATCCTCCAGAAAGATCTTCATCATTGATTTTAGGTTGGTGGTTTAAAATTTATGTAGGTGTGCTTAAAATTAATATATGACCATATATAAATCTCATGTATAATTTATGATGAAAGATATATAAGGGGGTACCTACGATGAGGAATGTTTTTGTGCTTGACATGGACTGCAATGAGGACTGAGTTTTCAATATGATTAGCGGCCCAACGGAAGGCATGAGCACTGTTCTTGTCTTTGTCTACAGCCACCATGGTGATCTTTAATGGTAGCATGCTACCATCAAATGGTTGCTGGGAAGACATTATTAAACGTAGGGCAGTGGCCACTGCCACCTACAGCTGCCACTACCACCTCTTGCTCCACCGCAAGGAAGAGAAGAGAAGCTTGGTTGGCTCCTTCTTTTCCTATATTGCGGTATCTGAAGAAGGAAATGGAACCCCCCATGCAGCCTGATGAGTGATGAATGAACCTACGGACACAGCTAACCTTTGTATGTCATCCTCTACCTTTCTTTTTCCTTTTGTTTAATTTAGGCACTTTGACCAAGCCTGACCCAATAACGGAAGAACTAAACCTTGCAGTTTGCACATCAAAAATAATCTTTCAACCCGGATAATTATATCTATTTTTAACACCACTTTTTATATCACATAAAGATAATTAATAAAATATAAATTTATAATTAATGATGCATAAAAATTAATTATTAAATATGTAAAAAATTAGTTAATAAAAAATAAAAAGATGATTAATTACATATATAAATTAGTTAACGAAATTAGATCAAAAGAATTACATATTTATATACATTTATTAATTAATAATTTATATTTTATTAATTAATTTTTATGTAGTGTTAAAAAAGATATGAATACTGTTTGAGATAAGGTAATCATTATTTTTATCTCTTTCTTTTATATCACTTTTGATATTAGTTAATAAAATATAAATTTATAGTTAATCATTTATTAATTAATTAGTTAATAGAAATTATGAAATTATGTGGATTGATATATTAATATAGTATCTATTAATTAATTTATATACATAATTAATTATAATTTATATTTTATTAATTAATATAAAAATATATGAGAAAATTAGAATTGTTTTCACATTATCCATTTTTATTATAAGATTTTTTTTTGGTCTATTCTAAATTTCAATTATTGTACAAAAGCGGTATTATGTCTGTTAATGAGTAAATTATGTTCGAACG
The DNA here is from genome assembly GCA_029884595.1 of Ormosia semicastrata. Classification (NCBI taxonomy): domain Eukaryota; kingdom Viridiplantae; phylum Streptophyta; class Magnoliopsida; order Fabales; family Fabaceae; genus Ormosia; species Ormosia semicastrata. The sequence continues at coordinate 12,096,740 of JAQQTO010000063.1, read as the reverse complement.
GCGGTCGGGTCTGTTTTATAAAATATTACTTTCTTACAAAGTCAGTAAAAGTTAATCCAATTAGTAAAAAATATGGACGCATTTCGTTTATAAGGTGTATTTTCAATAAAAAAAAGAGTATACATTGGAAAGCAATGTAAAAAATAATTATTTCACATAAAAAAATTACATGTAAGATGTTTCATGGATATTTATGGAAAAAATGACTTTTTATCTTATTATATACCACAAGAAATTCATGCATTAACCATATTACACTTACCCTTTGTTTGGATTAGAAGAGAAAATGAGAGGAAAGAAAATAAGAGAAAAGAAAATGAGAGGAGAGAAAATAGATAGAAAAGTAGAGAAAAAAATTGATTGCTTGGATGAATAGAAAATGAGAAGAAAGAAAATAAGAAAAATATTAAAAAAATATTTTTTTACATTGTTAAAAATATTATTTTTTAAAATAATTTTTTATCCCCACCTTAAGCATATCACCACGCTCATCCCCTCCCTCACCCACATCTTCATTGTAACCCCAACACCCCCAACCCTTCTCCCCATCCTACCCCATCCCCTTTCTTTCCACACCCTTTCCTCCCTTAGCCTCACCCCAAGGTCTCACACCACACCCTCCCTCTGCCACCAACCCCGCCACATGCCTTAATCCTCATCTTAACCTTCTTCTATCTGTAACCTTCTTCCTCATCTCCTCGTACAACCACCTTTCCCCCAGTCAACCCCACTCCTATTTCCTTCCCTTTCATCTCCCCTTCATTTTTTGCATCTTGCCAATGTTCCACCCTCACCCATTCTCTCCTCCCCCACTTCCTTCTCCTCCCCATTTTTTATCTGTGACCTCTTCACTCAACCCACCCCATCCACTGTACTTGAAACTATCGACACCCTCCCTCTCCCATTATCATCCCAATCACAAGAAAAGTAAAGATTTTTCTACATTTTAACTATGGTTTAGTAAATTTTTGGAGAAATTGTTTGTTGATGTGGGTGTTTATAGTTGAGTTTCATCTCTGTTGCCCCCTTTCATCTTTTTTCTTGTCTGTTGCTCAGTTTTCTCGCCTGTTGAGCGAAGAAAACTTTTACCGTGGGCCCCACACAAATTTTTTCTCTCTTTGCTGTTTTCTTGCCTCATCCAAACGAGAGAAAAGTACATTTTCTCTTTGTTTTCTTTGTACCCTTTTTCTTTCTTCTCATTTTCTCTTCATCCAAACGAAGGGTTACTATACAGAGTGGTAAAATAAAGTAAGAAATTAATTTATACAAAGAAATTCAACTGCTAAGTACAATGTACATACTTGGTGTATCAAATAAATTATTCAGTGAGAAGTTTAAAAATATACAATCCTATTCGTCTAAATTTTATACGTTTAATTTTTTTTAACTTACTCACAAATTTATTCTATATCTCATGAAAATACTATAATTACATACAAATTAATTTCATATCTTTCTTATATTAATATATAATATAAATATAATATGCATATAAAAGTTGTACACAAAATATTTCCAAAAATATATAATCCTTCCATTAATTAAAAGAAGGTTCATTTAATTCTGAGGTTGAATTCTTCTCAAGTTGTTTTACTTGAATTTTAACTTTTTTTTTAATTTTATATGTTGTACCTTCCAAGTCTCGGTGAAGAGCCCACTCAAGCTTGATTCCTTCTTATTAGGCCCATTTTGCATCCGATTGAGAAGCCTTATTAGGAGTGATTACAAGTCTGGATAAATAGTAAATCCGACAAACCCGAAATCTAGGTTAGCTACTTGAGTCAGTTCAAGTGAATTTCATTATAATCCAATCATGTTCAATTCGGGTATTAGGTCCATGAACTCTCAAATCGAGCAACCTGACCTAACCCAACCCAAACCCCTATTACTATTACACACTGAACTCAAAGTTTTGTTTTTGACGAAATTTGAGAGACATTTCTCCACCAAATTTGAGAAACACGACCTCTATGTCCTAAACATTTTCTTCCTTCTTCCCTTCCTTTCCCTCTGCCCTAGTCCCTAAGCTTGTCTTCCCTGCAAGCTGCAACATCGCCTAGTCTAGCCGTCGACGATGGTTCTTCATGGTGTATGCCTTCACTCCAATAATGGTGTATTCGATTTCTGGTTCTGGGTGGTATGCGGATGCCTTCAAGCTTCAAGTTTTGGACCTTTGGTTTTGAGTTCAATCCCCCACGACCTCATGTTGACGTGGTGCTGCGCCATCTTGGTTCTAGATCTAGGTGGTACTAGAGCATTTAATACCGGTGCTTCACCCATGTTGACTATGCATTTGGTCACTACTTCACCTTCTGGGTTGTAGATCTAAGTGGCACTAGACTGGTTCTGGGTTTTCTTATTTTTTGATTTTTGATTTTATTTTTATGAATGTTGGAGAATAAAAAGAAAAAAGTACAACTCGATGACCCGAATCGAACTGATCTAGATTTGGCTGGTTTGGTTCGATTCGAGTTGAGCGAATTTTTTCCTAAACCCTATTCAACCCAACCCGTAACTGTATAATCGGTTTGGATCTAATTTTCCTGATAACTTGAGTCGTGATCACCCTTAAGCCATATCATGAAGACTTGATTAACTTGTTTGAGACGACAGGAAAAAAAAAAGATTACTTGGCCTTGTCATAGTCTTATTCCCCAATTAGTGACATATGGTCAATTATGAGAAACAAGTTCCTCCCTCTTAGATCAGCCATAATGCCACAGAGCCCAATTTACCGACATGTTGCATTATGGAGGTGTTATTCATAAAGCATTTCTAGAATAGCATTGATGGAATCGCTGAGTAGCAACGATTGGGCAGAACATGGAGGGAGAGAGGTGAGAAAGAAATTGTTAAGCAACAATGATTGGGTGGCAAGGAAGGCTAGGATGAAGGCATTGCCAATGTTGGCAAACGTGGAGAGGGAGGAAGAGGAAGAGCAATGTACTTTGTATTTCTATGTGCAACATTAAGGAAAAGATAGGAGAAAACAAGATATTAGGGTAGGGTTTTGTGTTTTTAGCATTTACAATAGGTCAGGTTTAGGCTCTTGATGAGTGTCACCCCAATAAAAATAGAATACTACTAGTACTACTGTACCCAAAAAAAATTACTACTACTAATTCAGATTGGATCCAAGCCTAAATATTTGTATGTATATAATTTTTATGTGATTTTTTTATATTCAATATTTATTTTATTTTATTTCATTTTATGATATTTGACTAATGACTCACTAGTTACCAGTGGTTCATTAATTCAATGTCTTAGCCAATGTGATGATAAGGTCGAGTTTTATAACTAGGCAATAAAGACACTCTCAAAACACTCATTATCCCATATACTTTCATGTCCTACCCAAACTATCAATGAGGATTAGCTCAACTAGCAAGATTGAATAGTGTATATAAAAAAGGTCTTGGATTCAATTTCTACTATTAGACAAACTATACCTAAAAACAAAATTCTCCTACCCAAGCAAACTTAAGCATTGGAGTATCTTGCATGTGTCCTAACACCCCATGGAGATTAGAGAATCATTGTAAGAAGGCTAGAAGCCATGATATCGCATGTGTCCCTTGGCTTGAATTATGAATTTGAATATGTTACATGAACATAGTGTGTGTTTGGATTATATTTTATAAACTTGATTTTGGATAAACCTGATTTTAAGCATAAATGGGTTTGAAGTGAAGTGATTTATATTTGGAAACTTTTTATCTTAAAAGTGATTTTGGCTAAATAAATATTGTTTGGATATTATTGATCAAAATCACTTTTAGATGTGTAATTACTAAAATGATTTAAGTTTCATATTACTTTGTCCATATTACCCTTTTATTTTATTTCATTATTTTTGTGGTATACCTTAACAAACCGCATGTGTTGTTATAATAACTTTCTTTTTCCTTTTACTTTTGGTAATATTATTAAATTAATAAAATATATTTGCATGATACTTTAACTTCTTCTTCTTTTTTAATAATAACCCCTTTTAAAATTTACGATAGAGATGGAAATATGTCTATTGTGTGTAAATGTAAAAAGGTAATTATATTCACTTTACATGAGGTTCTCTCTTAATACACTCATCACCTTTTTGTTTGGGATACTAGTCTAATTACCCGTGCAATGCACGAGTTAGTTAAATATTTATAATGCAATTTTCTGTAATTAATTTAACAAAAAGAGAAAATATAAATATATACATAAAGTTGGGGAGGTAAGTGTAATTTCTCAAATAAATAAGGTATCAGGTGTAAAAATAGTACATAAAGAAAGGAATGCAGTTGTGATTTCATAAACAAGGTGTTAGGTATATTAAAAAAATTGAGACAATTTTATTAAAAAAAATTGGTATAAGAAAGATGGGGTAGAGGGTAGAGGGTAGAGGGTAGAGTTGGGAAAATGAATTAAAAACATTAAAACTTATCATAAGCTTTTCAACCCAACACAAAAGCTTCATTTTGTCACTTCAAGTTTATAGGGAGTCTTAGGGGCAAAAGTAGTTTTGGTTGGAGACAACTAAACACACAAAAAAAAAAAAAATTGTTTCCTATAGTTAAACAAGAGTTTGGGTTGTGGAAACTACAATCCAAATATGCTACTAAATAGTTACTCGTGTTTTGATTTTTTTCTTTTTTGGTTGGGAATGAACCTTTTAGTGTTTTTTATGCATTTTACTTAATAACATTTACACTAATATATTTTGATTGAAAATAAAAACTGATTTTAGCAATTTAGTCTCACTCTGTAGGTACCCAACTCGCTCGAGGCAAGTTTTTTACTCAACTTGAGGTGGGGCAAAAAGGGTGCAAGTATAAGGTAATCCTACCTCGACTCGTCTCCCCATATCTATACCTTTTTTCCCCAATTCTCCTTATCTTATTTATAATGAAATGTAACATTTCATATTGTGAGTATTGACTAACTTCTAATCTCTCTCAATTCCCTTCCTTGATTTAGTTTTACAAAGTTTTTGACCTTAGTTTTCCTAAAGACCAAAGTCTCACTCTGCCACTCCATAAAGTCTCTAGATGCGAGAAGTTGTGAGCTCCACCACTCATCCACTTCATCGTTTTAGCTTTGCCAGAAGCTTGCGACTTAGACCTATTATCAAGTTCATTTCTTTTTTTTTTCATTGTCAACTTCATGATTGTCAATAAGATTTGGAATTTACAATAAATAGAGCATACAAGTGACATATGGTGGTTGCCCTATTTAGCTTTTAAATTGATTCCAATATTTTATGCTTACATTAGGGTGATGTGTGTTGTTCATTCTTATTGCAATATTATTATGTTTGAGCTTGTGGGTATTTTTCAATGTAGACTAATTTAAATATTGGCTTTCATTATGTGGCCTATATAGTACTATGGAATAAAAGGCACTAACTTTAAATACTAGACTAATTTTGGTTGACCTGCTTATGATTTATTGCCCATCTAAATTAGAATAAGCAACCTAATTTATTGTCCCACCTATGCTTTAATTTCTTATCTAGTGTTTTCTTGTGTAAATAATGTAAGCTCCAAAGTGCTTCAGAAGTTACAAGAACTTGCTGAAGTTCTTTAGAACTTTCTAAGTCATGATGATTAACAAACTTGTACTTAGATTTAAGTGTTACTAATGTTTCTACTTATGAATATCAAAGTACAGAAAAGAATACTCTTGGAATTTTCTGTGTATTTGAGAAATATTCTTGAGAAAACGAGACTTACAGCATCCTTTCAATTTCTGAGTGAGGTCTTTTAGCAGAAAATTCTATCCAACCTTTATTCAAAAGTCAGATGTGAAAACGATCACGAAGTCTTTCAAAGAAATATCTTTGTAGGAATTGCTAAAGTATCAAATTCAAGTTAAGCAGCTAGAAGCTCTACTTAGAAGAAGGCTGAGAATATAACATGGGGCAGTTTCTCACAAAGTGCTCCATCTGTCCATAATGATAACACCCCCCTGAACCTTGCCTCTGATGTTGTGAAACACCTCGGCTATGAGATGTGCTAGCTATCTGGCTGCCGTAAGTGCTCAATAACTGTTCTAGAACCTCTGCCACCATGGCCCTGATGGCCACCACGCGATGTATCAGAGCGTGACCTCTTACGCGAGTCACAAGAAATCCCTCTATCTCTATTCCCACGCTCAATAGTCAGAGCCCTATTCAAGGCCTGGTTATAAGTCACACCATCATGCCCTGCAAATACCCTGAATAAATAACTTTTCAAGCCCTCAATAAACCGCTGCACACGTAGCTCCTCAGTGGCTACCAAGTGAAGTGCATCCCTGGAGAGCCACATGAACTGAATACTATAATCCATCATTGATGTCTGCTCTGCCTATACAAGGGTCTCAAACTCTCGGGCTTTACCATCTCGGACACTCTGTGGTAAGAAGTGAGCTACAAACTCATCCTAGACCAAATGGGGTGAACCTGCTGGCCTAGCAATGAGCATGGTCTCATACCAGCCCCTAGCCATGTCACGTAGTCGAAATGCCGCTAACTCAACCATCTTGCCTAGAGAACAACCCAAGCCTCTATATCCAAGCCACTTCATCAATAAAAGTCTAAGGATCCTCGTTAGCATCTCAACCACCAAATACAGGAGGATTAAGCTTTGTAAATACAGTAAAAGGAACCTCAGCTCCCATATAGGGTACTGACTGTTGCTCACTCGACCTAGCCTCCTGATTAGTCTCTGAATCCACATGAGTCTGGCTCTCATATGTTTGTAGTCGTCCATTGATAATTGCCGAGGCTATCAAATTTAAATCAATTTATAACTGAATTACCAAAACTACTTGTAGTATATGGTAACACCGGGTCAAGCCTGTAGATCACTGTTAGCCTTAGCAACCATCACTCAAGAGGGAGTGAATTAGGTGATCACAAGTTTTTAAAACAATATTAAAAAATTATGTATTTTGATATTTTCAATCAACACATGTAGCGGAATAAATCTAATAAAGATACAACTATTAGAGATTATTCAAATACAACTTAGGTTATAGGATAAATCAATCAAATAAGTTAGATATCAAATTCAACTCAAGCATATATAATTAAAAGCGCAAATGCAAAGGAGATAAAAACTCTTTAAAAACTTTTATCAAACACTTGAAAATTAATTTTCTTTGAAATTATTTATCGATTGAAGTGAATGAATAGAGAAGATAGAAAGATGCACTTGTAAATGAACAACCCACAAGGAAAGTATTCAAATAAATATATGAAATTAAAACACAAATATAAAGGAGTTTGAGTTTAGAGAAGCACACACAATGATTTATCCTAATTCAACCATCAACCACTTGTGGCCTACGTCTAGTCCTCAAGTAAACCACTTGAGATTTTCCACTATCACTTCAAGTTTGAACAGATGTTTGAAACCTTTACAAACTAGAGTACTCCTCACATCTTGGGATACCTTATCCTTGTGCTTGAGCCTCAACAACCAAGGATACCTCACCCTTACAATTCCTTGAGGGATACCTCACCCTCTTTACAATTCCTTGAGGGATACCTCACTCTCTTTACAAATAATCAAAATGTAGAAAAAGATGAAACTCTCACAAGAGTAGATATACAACATGAAGAACAAATGAATAGAAGGATTTTGCAATAAAGAGCTCAAAATATGATTTTGATAATTCAAGGATCAAATTAAGTGTTCATGAGTTGTAAAAGCTTCAAATATCATTTATATATAGAGTCCAAGTGATAAAATAGCCATTGGTAGTGTTTAGAAATGATTTTTTTATGAAAACTAGCTATTTATAGCTGTTGTGAGCGTTTATGGGCAAGATGTAATCAATTACAAGGCTGGTGTAATCAATTACATGGCCTCTAGTTTTAAAAATTGACTTTAAATGGTCATAATTTCTTCATTTCTTATCCGTTTAAAGTAAATGACTACTCATTAGAAAGATCTTTGAGTGTATTTTTAAATAAAATTTTCACAACAAAAATTAAAGTATTTTGAAAGTTATGATAAAAAGAGTAACTAAAGGTCAGTTTTTCAAAACTAAAACTTGACTAGTTTTCATAGTTTTGAACTACTACTATGACTAGCTTTTCAAAACATGTTTCTTAGGCATTTTAGCATGTAAGAATCATTTGTAAAGATTTAAAAACACATTTGAACTATTTTCTTATAAACCCTCTATCTTTATATAGGAGAAAACCTAAAAGAAAAATATACCAATTCTAGTCCTTAGACTTCTTGATGTAATCCAAGCTTCTACAAATTTCTTCTCTTCAAATCTTGCAAATGCTTAGAACATCTTATCATTCTCATTCTTCTTAAGTTGACCATAATTGTGATCTTTTACTTTCTTATTGCAATGCTCACTTTTGGTACTTGGACTATCCTACAAAGTATTATTCACTAAAAATAAACATAGTTAGTCCAAATTTATAATTCAATATCTTCATATGCATGATTCATAAATGTATAACTTTAGTTAGTCTAACATGCATATAAGAATTTAATAGATTTATTAATTACTAATAGATATGCTCTATATAGGATGCAACAAAGAACATATTTTGCACATTTTCATTCAAATAGAGCTAAATCCAATATTAATTTAATAAAACTCATATAACATATTATTGGATATGTTCTATAAAAGATGCTATAAAAATATGTATAATTCTTATATGAAATATAATAAGATGGAGTACATGAACATGCATGATCTAATATAATCTATTTAGTACATATATGTAGCATGATCAATATCCTTTTATAATGCATTTATCATCATCAAAACTTAACACATTAAATTATTAGGGCAAAGACAATTCTACAATCACTCTAATTACATAATCAGATTAAGAGGTTGATAAACAAGGGGAAAGGGTTTTTAAGATTAAATAACAGAAAGCAATTAAAAAGAGTAAACAGAATTTGGAAAACAATAAATCCAAGGGAATTAACCAATCTTAATCTTAATCCATCCTTGATCACTAAAGGTCCATTCAATTATCAATCAAATCATTGGTCTTAGATCATATCAAGACGCCTCAAAATGATCCATGGATCTTCTACTAGATACGCATCCAGAATTCAATTAATTAAGGTTAGACAAATTAAGCATCCATCCAAAACCCAAATTAACTTAAAAACCAAGATCCAACTAAGCTAAACATTTCATCAAACACCTTCAATTCCTTGTTTAGTCTCTGAATTCCTCTTTTAGCACATGGTAATTATGCAACTATCAAATGCAAATCCCAATCAAATTAAGCACCTAATCAGAATTAGAAAAAGAGAAGAAGAAGAGAAACTGGATTAACAATTGATTGTAAACAATTAAAACAAAATCTTAAGATTAAGTATCCAGAATGTTCAATCCCTTGAATTGATTAAAGGCCTTACCCCTCTATGAATGAGAGGGAAGAACTCATAAAAAGAAGAGAAAATCTAAAGAGAAGGAAGAGAAGAGAGAAAGATCTAAATTTAGAGAAATGGTGAAAAATGTAGGATGAAAACTGAGTCTCTAACTTCTGCTTCTAACCCCTATAACTACCCCTAATTTGGCCTTACATGATTAGAAACCTATTAATTACAAATCTGGATCCATTAGGAATCATTGGGCCTAAGTCCAATGTCAATTAGAGGCCTACAACTCAAGTTATGCCTTTTTAAGTGACATAAACTTATCAGCAACTTGTCTCTGTTTTCCAGCTTCAATTGCATGCCTAAAACGACGCAGTTTGGCTTAGGAGTCTCATAAGAGTTGTAGATTTGGGTCTTAACTTCTATTGGGGCTTAGTTTTACATCCATTGCACCCCTATAACTTAAGATATAGGCCGATGAATGCGCAAAGGTCATGCTGTCAGGATCAACATTTTGGCTCTTGCTTCATCTTCAATTTAAATTATCCAAATGTGTGATTCAACTTTCAAGGTCTAATGAAAGTTGTAGAGATTTGTTTTAGATTTCTTACAAGACTAGAATCACATCAATCAAATACTTGAAACTCAGATTATATCCAAAATACTGAATAATGCCCAATGGACAATTTAAGATCAATTCATGCAATAATTCCCACAATGATCCAATTAGGCCCAATATCATAAAATGTGACAAAGTCAATTTAATTAAGCCAAATTGAACCTTAAGACACTTAGTGAGAGGATCATTAAATGAATAAAATATATTGCTATCATCCACTAACAACATCTACCAACTACCATATAGCCAGTTGTATATCCTGTATCTCAGCAGCTAGTTGAGCTACGGTGGGTTTATCACGTCTTGCCCTAGGAATCTCAACATCAGGCACCCTATCAACCCCTCCATGTCTACCCCAACCACGACCGTGACTACGACCACGCCCACAGTATCTCGGGGGTACTTCATGAGGTTGAGTAGAAGCCTCATCAGTAACTTCTCGTCTGGGTGGCATCCTCACCTAGGACAAGAATCATGATTAGACAAAAGACAAAAATATTATGGAAAGCTGTAGAGACAAGACTAAAATTGAATACAACAACTTGAACAAGAGACTCCAGGTTAACAAGTGGGTGGTCATAGCTCCTTGTATGTAAGTTGTGCCTGGATACACAAGTTATAAACAAGATTCTACAATTATCCAAATTTTATAGCTGTTAGGACCTACAAACCTAAAGTTCTGATACCAACTTTGTCACAACCCAATCTTAGGCTGTGATCGACGTACAAGTTAGTGATACTCAGCACTCAACTAGCTTGGCAAACCTAATAATACAACATCAATTAAAGAAAATAATTTGAAACTTAGATTAGGACTACCAAAAATCCAACAGAGTTTCCTCTAAAAAATCAACAAACCACACATTTCATTTAGACCTGATTAACAATATATATCCAGATCCAGCATAAACATAAGCATCGAACATCAATCATAAGTACAAACTGAGCAAGTTATACATAAAGGACATATCAAGACTTTGTGGTAGTATATATATATATATATATATATATATCCCAAAACATTTACAACCAAAAACAAAGCATGAAACTGTAATTATGGAAGCAAATCTTAAGAAATCATCAATACTAACTCCTAAAAGATTATCTCATTTCTTCTAAGAAATCTTGTCTAGGATTCTGAAGATTATGGTGTTTCCGGATGTAATACCCCTCAACCGATAAGAAATACTAGAATAAGAACAATAGTTCAAGATGGTTCTAATATAAGGATAGGAATGCTTAGGTCTAATTCTCACTCTAGACTAAACACTCCTACAAATCCGAGATAATTAACATCCCTTCAAGTGATCCATGCATCATTCTTACTACTTCCTCAAGACATTCATATAGATGGATCTATTTAATATAAACAGTTCAATATAACTTTATTTCCTTTATCACATAATTGGTGTAAACTTTGAACCTAATGTTCCTCAACCAATTTACCAACAAACTCATAGATCAGAATCACCGAATATTCACCCACCAGATCCCAAGTCATTAATGTATTAACTAAAGAAGAACCCTTTGAAATAGATAAAAAATGGATAAGTAATGATTTCAAGCTCCTTATAATAAAGATAAAAGAGATTGGTATTTTAAGAATTTTAGTGAAAAACAAACTACTAAGTTTAGAGAAGAATTTTACTCATATTTAAGGAAACAACAAATTAATTTATATTTCTTTGACAAGGTTTGAAAAGTATTGCAAAGAAAATAATATTCAAAATCCTTTTATAAGAATACTTGTAATATTAGTAAATAATAAAATATCAACTTCGTGGAAAACTTCGAGAAAGACAAGATAATAATTTCTTCCTTTCCTCCTTAGAAACCATTAAGGTAACCACAAAAGAAGGGTTAGAAGTTGAAGCCACCCCTTTTTTTTAAGGCAATAGCTTCAAGAGCTCATAATTTACCTATAGATAAGAAGTGGCGATTTTAATAAAGTTCATCAACAACTTAATTACTCTAATCAAATGCTCCATACTATGTCTAAAACATTAGAAAGGATAGATAATCAAATAAGTGAAAAACCTAAAGAATATACATCACTCAAAATGTTAATAAAAATTTAGATCCTAATAGACCCATTTATAAGGTAATTAATGTCCCAGAATCGATTTAAAAATATACACTTTGGTTCAAAATCATTCTTTCCTTCCACAACTCTATTGAAGAAATTAAGAAAAAATTAGAACAGTTTAACCATAGGAACAGAGTTCTACACCCAAGATACATACTTTACAAAAAATTGAAGAATTGGAAAATGAACTTTTAAATCTTCAAGTTAGTTAACAAGTTAAGGAAAGATATGCCACTAACCCACTGTCTCAAAAACTAGAAATTATTACCCAAGACCCACATATCCCGATGTTCGGTATGAAGAAAGACCTTTTCAAGATTCTCGTAGCCTTTTCTCGGTGAATCAATTAATGAATGGAATATAGACGGATTAGGTGAACAACAAATTTTAGACACTTTCAACAAATGACTATGGCCGAATGGGTGAACGTGACCCGAGGCTTTAAAGGGAAAAATAATACTTATAGAACTTGACCTCCTTAATTGTTATGGGATTCGAATAACACTGTTAAAAACTCATTCAAGATGGGTTATTCGAATAACCAACCGTTATTCGAATAACTCTTTAAAAGGATGGTGGGATAATGTGCTAAGCCAAGGAGAAAAAGATTTTATAATGAATTCAACAAAAATTGATTCTAATGGACAAGTATTTGAAGATCTTGTCAGTCTTTTAGAAAACAACTCTTTTGTACACAATAACAAAGCATTTTATAGGAGAACCTTAAAATTTCAGATAAATGTGAATCAATGCGTGCAATAGATCCTAAGTCCTAGACAAATTGTTAATCTATATTGTCCCTCCATGTTATCGATTATAGATGGTATAGGGATATGTTTTTGTCTAAGCTATATTTAAGAAGTGATGCATCAAAGCAATTAAAAGGTGATTCTTTTGGAAAGAAAGATTTATAATCCATCCTTGATCACTAAAGGTCTTCCTAAATTGTTTGCGAAAAAGTTAAAGTAATGATTCAGATCAAAATGATGGTACAATTCCTTATGATCAACTTACGTTTGGTCAATTGTCTAATTATATTATAGAAACCTTGATTGCAAGTGTGTTTAGATCTTAAACTTCAACATAAGCTTAAGAATGAAGCAAAAACCACTAGAAAAGAATTAGGATCATTTTGTTCCTTACCCCTCTATGAATGAGAGGAAGAACTCATAAAAAGTGGGGAATAGAAGGAGTCAAAGCTCCAAGCAAAACAAAAGAAAGTTCAAAAAACCTATGTTCCCCATAAATCAAGAAAATCTAGACGCTACTATAAAAAGCAATATAGAGAAGAAGCAAGTTCATTAAAACCTAGAACATCAAAGAAAAATAAGTACGATCATCTAAGTCTAAAAACGAAATAGTATGTTATAAATGTGGTCGAGTAGGACATTATAAGAAATCCAAAATACTAATGCAGTTTAAAGTAAAACAAAAAATTAATAATCTAAAAATTGATGAAGAATTAAAGAAATCTTTAATAAATATATTAATTAATGAATCTGAATCTTAGCCGGTTGTATATCCCATGATCTCAAGAAGAATACAGTCTTGCCCTAGAAGAAATTGTTAATCAATTAAAAGACTCATCTTCATCCGAATTAGAAAGCGATAGTGAGACAAAAGAAAAAATATTATGGAAAGTCTGTAGAGACAAGCTTAGGACCGTAACTATGTGATTGTTCATCGTGCTTAAAAACTATTAATGTAATTACTAGAGATCAAGCATCATCATTATTAAGCATAATAGAAAACATGGAAGAATCATCTACATTAAGCAGAGTTCATTCAACAAAAAAAATTTAGAATTTCGACCAAACATAGAATACGAGGATAAGAAAAAGAAGAAGTAAAAGATAGATATGAAAGAAGTATTAGAAAGATTTAAGAAACCTCAAAGAAATGAAGTTACCCAAAAGAAAGAAATAAACTCTATCTCTTATAGTTGTAAAATACTGGAATCGACGTGTAACATTAACCACCAACGATAATAAAGGCCTACCAAAAGACAAGCACTCCTGGGCAAAATAGCAAATCCTAAGAACCCGCTACTCAACAACCTGCGAATCTGAATGGAAAAGGAATAAGGTGAGTCACATAGACTCATTGAGGGTATAATAAGCATGGTGAACAGGAAAGGAAAATAAGTAATAGCCCAAATATTTAAACTTTGCAAAACAATTCAAAACACAATAATCAAATAAGTGAAGCTTATAAATAAAATCATTTGTCATGTGCTTTCCTTTCCAGAAGTGAATTTATAATCATAAATGAATTCAACTCTACTTAGCAAATCTCATCTCATATCCTAAACAAAATCTCTACATCTATTATATGCACATTAACTATTACATCTCTTCGCCACGGTAGGAGGAACACACACCATTATCTATCTTCGCCACGGTAGACGGAACATATGTCGTTACATCTCTTCGTCATGGCAGGCAAAACACATGTTATTATCTCTCTTCGCCTCGACAGGAGGATCATATGTCATTATATCTCTTCTCTAACGGTGAACGGAGTCTTAACACTCAACCCTTATAACTCAATTCTCATAACAAAAAACTCAAAACCATCATAGTTAACTTTCAGGAATAACACTAGGCCACAAGGTCAATAAAATACAACTCCAAAAGTAAAATTATCATAAAATAAATTCATAAGTTAGCTTAAAGATTTTTGTTTTCCCAAAATATAAAGCTTGGGGCAATGACCAAAGCTATTATAAGAACTCCAATTTTTCAACTCTTAAAATAATAAAGGAAACTTAGTTTGAAATACTATTAGAAGAGATATAAATACATGCCAAGAGGTTTAAATTTCAAAATATGTCACAGTATAAACTATCTATTCACAAATATGAAGAACCAACTCAGTCGGTCCCCACGACACTCGGAGGAGCAAGCTGTGTAGTGCCCACTGAATCTGTCCATAAATAAATATTTTGACAAGTCAAAATAAAATAAAATAATGACTTATATTAAGAAGCAACCTCAAAGGAGAGCTTTTTCCCTTAAAACTTAGAGTTACCCACTAGCTATTAGGAATTTAAAACACAAGCACTATGAATAAATAAAATAATTATACTATAATTACAATTTGCAATTGATAAGGCTTTAGAAATTTCATTTAAAGTTGAACTAACAAAAAGATAAAGAGATTAGGAAAAATCCCTAATTATAGGGTTTAGGGTTTTCAAGAAACTCATGAGAAAAAAATCAAGGTGTGACTTTCCCATTACCACTTACTAGAACTAACCTTCCACACTCTTAGACTTCTACTTCAAAGCCCTAAAATACATTAACTCGCCATTTTTGAGATAGCAAAGCTTGAGGGAATACGAGATTTGACACAAAGCAAACAAGAATAAAATAGTAGAAACTTACCTCAAGCTCTTGGTGCAAATGGGTACAAGGACTTGGTGCCAAATAAAGGAAAGGCAGAAACTTAGTGGAGGAAGGAAAAGAAGAGACGAGAAACTAAGGGCGAGAAACATCTCTGTTTCTCGTTCTTCCTCCTTTTTAAAACATTTGATTGCCTTTTATTTTTACATATAGGACAAATGACCAAAATGCTCTCTATAAGAAAATTTATTTCCAACCTTATCCCTTCTCTAAAACCAGCATCATCACATTGAAATTGAAGCAATCGAAGAAAGACTTAGAATTCAATGGAACAGTTATAAGAAAGAAAAAGCAAAAAAAATGAATTCTTACTAACTTTGGAATTTATGCCATTTCCATCACTTTTTAGGAGAAGAAAAATGATGAAGAAGAGAAGTGTATATGTTCAAGTCCCACATCGATCAAAGACTAGAGTAAGAAAGTGGCGAACATCTATAAAAGTAGGGGGTGGGTTTTTAGTTATAACTAAAATATATACTTGCTTGTTACACTTGTTGACCTATTTAAAGACTTATGTTCGTTGACTTATTTCAAGACTTAGGCATGTTAGCTTATGTAAATGTTTATTGGCCTATTTAAAGATAGACTTGTTAGCCTATTTAAAGACCTTATTGCAAAGTAGGCTTTTAAATAGACTTTCAAGTTAGGCCAAACTTTTAAAAAAATAAGTCAGACCTTAAAAAATGGCTTATTTCAGGCTTACATGCAAGACTTAGGCCTTATAATTGAGATACAAGCTAAGCCTGTTTAAGGCAAAGCCTGACCTGACTTGGTTTGTTTTCACCCCTAGCCAGAAGTGATAATAGAAGCTACACTTACAATGTTTAGGTGATTATTAGGTAATTTTGGGATAGGAGTCTAAAAGAGTGTTACTCACTATGTTTGTCAGATAGATAATCATCTCTTTTCACTTTTTTATATAAGGCACATTAATACATTTTCTGTTTATTGCTGGTGTAATTAATCTATGGTTGGGTTTTATGAGTGGCATCTTATACCTAGCTTTGTTAGCAATATCCTTTCCTTTTAAATTTGCACAATTTCCTTGCCCAATTAGAGTTCGTGAAAGCTTGCTGATTTATATAAAAACTACCAAGCTAACAATAATAAGCTCACCAAAACCAACAAAACACAGAATACTAGAGACACCTGACTAAAAGCTAAAGCAAGAAACATTAACAGAATTGACACAAAATATGTAACTAAACCATTAGATTTTCATGTTGCCTTAAAACCTTGAGCAAATGAAGACCCTTTAAGAGAAAAATTCTTATATATAGTGAGAGTATACTCTCAATGATTTTATAACCGTTCATATTTAATTTAATAATATTTGATTTTTACTCTAACGACTTGTATGATTAAGTGGTGCCATGTATTATGTTATTACTAAATACTCTCATAATACATAAACATTTCTCCTTTAAGAGAATTGACACAATATCTTAAGATTCGCGAATAAAACATTTAGCAAATCAAGACCTTTTACCATAAAATATTATGTAGTCTTCACTACCTCTTTTTTTGGTTAACTAGGTTATTTTTATTGGCATTTTAATGAAACTAATTTTTTAAATATTATCGTGACTACAAAATTCTCTTAATAATTACTTTATCCAAAGTCTTCACTTCTTTGACCATGAGAGATTGCTTGCTATAAAAAAATTCGAATGAGTTTGCTCCAAATATAGTGAATTAGGGACAATTTGAATGGGGCCAAGAACAACTTTTGGATAGGTTAGAGTTCTTTAGCTCTATAGTGTTTCTCACAGCATTCTTACAATATAGTAATATCATCGAGTAACATTTATTATATTATAGTGTAATATTTATGTGACTGTGCACCATATATATATATATATATTTATATAGAGTAACACATTTTTTTCAATATACAAATAATTAAATAATATGCAAATGCAGCATTTATACTTATGATATTAATTTAATATGAGATGAATAATTTTATATAAATACACGTAAAAATAAAAAATGCAGATTCACAATCATTGATCCTCTAATAATAATAATAATAGTAGTAGTAGAAATAGACAATTCAGAAAACGAGGTGTCGTTTAAGCTCTTTTCTTCAGATAATGAACAATGTTTCATTACGGTCACCATTCTGAAATCCAAAAGAAAACCTTGTGTCTGTTTCAGGAACTCATACACTCCCACAGAATCTGAATCATACGAAATTAGGGAGCATGCAACGAGCCCTCTCCAGAAGAGTTCTGTTCATAAGTTTTGTCACTCCATTTTGTTGTGGTGTCTTTAGCATAATACAGTGTCTTACTATGCCTTCGTTTTTGCAAAATTCATTAAAATGACCTTCACAGAACTCTAAACCATTATCTGTATGGAGGTGCATGATTTTCTTGTCAGTTTGGTTCTCAATAAGCGCTTTCCATTTCTTGAAGGGGTGGAATACATCATTCTTGTGCTTTAGAAAATAAACACAAACCTTCCTTGAAAATTCCTCAATGAAAGTCAATAAGTATCTGGAACCACCTTTTGACTGAATAGGCACAGGGCCCCACAAATCAAAATGGATGTAATCAACTATACGCTTGGTCCTGTGTATGGCAGTGTTGAACTTGACTCTGGTCTACTTTCCATAGACACAATATTCACAAAAGTCAAGCTTCTCAAATTCATGATCACATAGTAAGCCACACTTACTCAAAATGGATATTCCTTTTTTGCTCATTTGCCCTAGACGTATATACCACAAGTAAGTAGTATCTCAATCTAAATTAGATGACGATGATACTGACGCAACACTAATAATATTACTTCCTTGAAGTAAGTAAAGGCCATTGACCAATCTGCTTTTAATCACAATAAAAAGCACCTTTAGAGACTTTTAAAACTCCATCTTCAGTAGAATACTTACAACCTTGAGAATAAAAAATTCCTAAGGATATAAGATTTTTCTTCAAGTCTGGTATGTGCCAAACATTAGCCAATGTTCTCACAATTCTATCATGCATCTTAATCTGGACTATTCTGATGCCAATAAGCTTACAAGACATGTTGTTTCCCATAAGGACAACACCATCAACTGACTGGTAAGTGGTAAACCAATCCCGGTTAGGACACATGTGGTAGGAGCAGCCTGAATCAAGAATCCAAGCTTCACCAACTGAACTGGTTGATATTGATAGAACATTATTGGCATTTTTCGCAACACTTGCAGCATCACTTGAATCCCTCTCCTTTTTGTCTTTGAGCCTTGGACATTATGCTTTCTAATGCCCTTCCTTCTTGCAGTATTGACATCTTCCTTTACAATGTCTAGATTTTGATCTAGACTTACCTTTGCTCCTACTTGATCCAATCTCCTTTGATCTCCTTCTAGTAACCAAGTCGGAAGCAGCATCATCATGACTGCCATTATCATGCTCCATCCTTTCACGACTTAAAAGTGAGGATTTAACCTCATCAATATTAAGTCGTTCACGCCCATATATAAGCGTTTCCTAAAAATGCTTTTATGAGGGAGGCAAGGAACAAAGTAGCATCATTGCTTGTTGTTTGCTTGAGAATGTTTCATCCATATTCTTCAATTCTGTGATGAGTGAAGTGAATTCAGGAATATATAATCTGATTGATGTCCCTTTAACCATATGAAGCATGTACAGATGTTGTAATACACCAAGACAGATGGCTATCATCTTAGTCATATATAATGGCTCTAACTTGGTCCATAGTGTCGATGCCATTTTCTTTTATAGGACTTCTTGTAATACATCATCTGTAATGCATAATTGAATGGTAGAACGGTCCTTTTGATCGGCATCTTCCTACTTAGAATCCTTCATTGTGTTGGGTTTCTTTTCTTTGCCATTAAGTACAACTTTTAGGCCTTCTTGTGTAAAAATAACCATCATACAGACCTTCCATATTCCAAAGTTGATGTATCCATCAAACTGTTGAATATCAAATTTCATAGTAGACATCTTTGAAGAAATTTGCCCAGAACTCTACAAGAAAGCTCCAATACCAGTTTGTTGAGATATGGCGGGCCCAACAAGCAAAAACAACGTAGCACAAAATAATGCAGAAGTGTAAATAACAATGACACAAGGAATTTACGTGGTTCGGCTTATAGCCTACGTCCACAGGCAAAGACAACAACCAAATATTTCACTGAGAAATATGATGGAGAATACAAAGGTGGTTGCACTTCACTCAAAACCTAAATCCAAAATACACCCAAAATACCTCACAATATTTTCTCATTAGTGTATACACTCAGCACTCACAAAGTATACAAAGAGAAGATATTATAAAGTAACACACACTCTCCTCTAATTACTACACAATGCTTTGAAAGAGCTTCTGAAAAGTGGGATGATTTGAGCAAAGTAGCAAGCCTTTATTTATAGAGGCGTTTCTGCAAGTTTTTCAATAGGAATGCATTTAAAGCATTTGGTGCACAGGTGCAACAAAATTTGACAAAACAATTTTTCATGTGTACTGAATTGTCCGTACAACCAAAAAGTCAAGCCAAATATGCTACATATTTGAATTTAATTGCCTTTATCATTTGGATGCAAAACAAAGAACTCAGGAAGTTCATGTTCTTGTATTTGAAGAATACATTGACCTTGTTGTATAAGACCTTGATCCAATAGCCAGAAGTGATAATGGAAGCTGCACTTACAAAGTTTAGGTGATTCTTAGGTAATTTTGGGATAGGAGTCTAAAAGAGTGTTACTCACCATGTTTGTCAGATAGATAGTCATCTGTTTTCACTTTTTTATATAAGGGGCATTAATATGAAGTTGTACATTTTGTGTTTATTCCTAGGGTAATCCATGGTTGGGTTTTATGAGTGCCATATTATACCTAGCTTTGTTAGCAATATCCCTTCCTTCTAAATTTGCACAATTTCCTTGCTGAATTGGAGTTCGTGAAAGCTTGCTGATTTATATAAAAACTAGCAAGCTAACAATAATAAGCTTGCCAAAACCTACAAAACAAAGAAAATTACAGACACTAAAAGCTAAAGCAAGAAACATTAGCAGAATTGACAGCAAAATATGAAACTAAACCATTAGATTATCATGTTGCCTTAAAACCTTTAGCAAATGAAGACCCTTTCAAGAGAAAAATTCTTATAAATAGCGAGAGTAATACTCTCAATAATTTTATAACCATTCATATTTAATTTAATAATATTTAATTTTTATTCTAATGGCTTGTATGATTAAGTGGTGTCATGTATCATGTTTTTACTAGATACTCTCGTAATACATAAGCATTTCTCCTTTAAGAGAACACAATATCTCAAGATTCACGACTAAAACATTCAGCAAATAAAGACCCTTTACTATCAAATATTATATGGTCTTTGTAACATCCTAGAGAATCATGTTAGGCTTGTATAAGGTTACATAGGTAATTTGATACTTGTTTAGCATGTCAGCTAAGTTTCATGACAAACTGAGTTGGTTTAGACATTTTGCTGCGACACAGAATGTGGTAAATAACCTAAAATGACTCAGAAAATAGCATAAACTGCTATTTGAAGGGAAACATATTTGGATAATTTGTTTCTAGGTCACAAATGAGCTAAGTAAGGTGTGGTTAAAGTTTCAAGACAATCAGAGTTAATTTGATATTTTTAGGCATACTGGTTGTGTTTTTAATGCCGGATTGACTCTCAGCAGATATGAAAAAATAGAGAAAAAGTGCAATAGGATTTTTAATGAATCTTAATATTTATTTTGAATTTGTTAGAGGTTTGAAACCTTGATTCGGAGGAATCTAAGTGTTCATAGCAGATCAAAATTTTTAGTATCACATTAGTGGTAATCTTTTAAGAAGTCAAATGAGGCTTCCTTTCCTCATTTTCCCACGACTGAGAGCAAAACAGAGGAGAGAAAGTGAGAAAAGAAGGAAACCAAGGGAAAAAAGAAGGGAAAGAGGAGAGAAAAAGAAGGAGACCAAGGTGAGAGATCCAAGAGCAAGTTTAAGCTTCAAGATTATCATCCAAGCAAGAGGTAGGGGTGTTTTTCTAGCTTGATTATCCATCTTTTCTATGTTTTGGTTTTAAGCCCTTAGATGGAGGAATTGGGCTTTAAAGAGGGAAAACTAGTTTCCTTAGTTAGATTCTTATTTTTCATTGATTGCAATTGATTGTTTCATCTTGATGGAGCCAAGATAGATGAATTTATCCATAATTTGAGCTAGTTGATTCTTGAATTGAAACCTAGGGTTTTGATGATCTAAGAGAGGGATTTTTGGTGTTTGATCCAAATTTAGTGAATTAATAAGTTGTAATAATGTTACAACATGTTTAGAAGTTGTTGGTGGTATTAGAAATCAACTAGAAATGAGTTTAGAGGATTGGAAGCTAAGATGGTTCAATGGAATAGTGCAGAACCGGGGGTTTTCTGCAAAATTTTGTAGAAAACCAGTGAGCGTCGTGCCGCGACGTGAGGATGAACTGGCTTCAAGTGCCGCGGTGTGAAGATGAGTGCCGCGACATGAGGAGCATAGCTTTGGCACCCGAGTGTAGGGCATCGCGGTGTGCAAAAGGAGTGTCGCTGCATGAGGGGTTGAAACTCACCAGAATGCTATTTTTGGTGGTTTGAGTTCCTTAGTTGCTAGAATATTTTGGTTATGCCTTTTTAAGAGTGTTGAGGCACTAGAGAGGGTATTTCTTAGAGAAAAAGACCTAGTGGCATACAAGGGAAGATAAAGGAAAAGTTGTGCAATTCATTAAGTATAGATTGTCATAGATTAAAGTTCAGCTTATGAGTGACAAAATGTTGCTTAGTTATCACTTGGGAAGTGATGAGAAAGTGAGAAACAAGTGTACAAACTAGTTGGCAAGAGTTAAGGGCCAAAGTGCCTAGTTGACAAGAGTTTAGGGCCAAAGTGCCAAGTTGGCAAGAGTTGAGTGCCATAGACCCTAGCTGGCAAGGGTGAATGCTATAGTGCGTGAAAGCTCTTAAAAGAGTGAAATAGAGTTAGTAATGCAAAGTTAGAAAGTGTACTAAGTCTAGTTGACATTTAAATAAGTGCCGTAGTGCATGAACTACTCCTATAGAAAAGAGGTAGTCTTAGTATTGCAATATGGATTTAGTATAGAGTTATGTGGTAGTTATGTTAGAGTTAGGACATAACTCCGCATTTTCACACACTTCACTTCACATATATTTGCTATCCCTAGAGAGCAGTGAGTGGAGGCATCTACTTAGTTTGGTGGCGATATCCACCTAATTTACTGTAGACTACTTGGTAGACTACTTAGTAGTAGAAGGAGAATACTTGTTATAGGAACAGACTTTGCCCCTACTAGTTAGGTTATAAGAGGTCCCACGTTATTATGGTAGAGTATCTCCTTGAGCAAGAGAAATAGTTAAGTATCACGACACTACACCTATGCTGCACATACTTTTCTTTTAGCATACATCATCTCATCATTTCATAATTTAATATTTGTTTACTTTGGAATTTGTGTTCTTGTTGTGTATGTTTGGTTATTGCATTGTGCCTTCGGTGCTAGCTGTATAGGCGGTTGTCTGGTCGATGATTTCTAAATGATTGTATGAGCAGTTATTTGTTATCATCGTGGTTTCGGATATCAGATCAGAAGTATAGAATTGCTTAGAAACGTTACATAGAGAGAGTAGGTTTTGTAATGGTTCTTATGCAATGAATTTCAATATGTTTATTAGTTTAAGTTGAGTTTATTCATTTTCGAATGTTTAGACTGTTAGTTTTGGTATACTTATACTAAGAAATATGGTTTCTCAACCCGTTTGTTACCATGTAAATCCATGTGGAAGTTCATCCAATGGCAATAAGAAAAAGTATGAAGACTAGGACAATTTTTATGCTTAGTAGTTTAAAGTTTTGTATTTATTTACCTTACTTTTAGTTTGTATAAAGTTTATATACATAATGAACTCTTTTGTGGCAATATGCATATATATAACTTTTAGTTTTTCACAAGGCTCTTTATTATTATTTGTTTAAATGATATTGATTAGTATGATATTTATATTAAAAGTAACATAACTAATGTTGTTTATCTTGGAGTATGCTTGATATACTAGAATATCAGTATTATGGTGTTACAATCTTCACTACTTTTTTTTTTTAAACTAAGTTATTTCTATAAACATTGTAATGAAACTAATCATTTAATTATTGCCGTGATTATAAGACTCTCCTAATAATTATTTTATCCAAAGTCTTCACTTCTTTAACCATGAGAGGTTGGTTACATTTTTTTTTTGTTATAAGAAAATTCAAATGAGTTTGCTCCAAATATGGTGAATTAGGGACAGTTTGAATGGGGCCAAGAACAATTTCTGGATATGTTAGAGTTTTTTAGTTCTATAGTATTTCTCATTGCATCCTTACGATAGAGTAATATCATCGAGTAACATTTATTATAATATAGTGTAATATTTATGTGACTATGCACCACATATATATTTTTTATGCAGATAACAAAATTTAATTTTTAATATACAAATAATTAAATAATATGTAAATGCAGCATTTTTATTTATGATATTAATTTAATATGAGATGAATAATTTTATATAAATGCACGTAAAAATAAAAAATCCGGATTCACAATCACTGATCCGCAAATAATAATAGTAATTGTCACATAATAATAATAATAATAATAATAATAGTAGTAGTAGTAATAGACAATTCAGAAAACGGGGTGTCGTTTAAGCTCTTTTCTTCAGATAATGAACTACGTTTCATTACGGTCACCGTTCTGAAATTGAAATCCAAAAAAAACCGTGTCTGTTTCAGGAACTCACACACTCCCACAGAATCAGAATCAGTGGTGAAGCAGATTCCGGTGGACCGATCGGAATAAAAAAATATGTCGACGGTGTACGTTCTAGAACCTCCGACAAAAGGGAAGGTGGTGTTGAACACGACGCGCGGCCCTCTCGACATCGAGCTGTGGCCGAAGGAGGCTCCGAAAGCCGTGAGAAACTTCGTGCAGCTGTGCCTCGAAGGCTACTACGACAACACCATCTTCCACCGCATCATCAAGGATTTCCTCGTCCAGGGTGGCGACCCCACCGGCACCGGCACCGGTACCCCTTTACCCTTCTCTCTCTCAAATTTCATCACAATTGTTGTTGCTGCGTGTCACTGCAACTGGGCACGTGCTTTAATTGATTCTTGGTTTCTCATGTTTCAAAATTTTATGTCAAAATTGAAACTTGGCGAGAGACTAGGCATAAATTGAAACGTAGCTTATTAATGTGATTTGTGATTGCCATTTAGTTCGTGACTTCGTGCGTGTTAGGATTAGCTTATTTTGTGTAGAAAACAACTTATAATCAGTGACAGAGCTTTTGAAAAAAAAAGAAAACGATTTGTTCCTAAAAATTAATAAAAATCAAGCAAGCACGAACTTCTTCTGATTATATAGTGATGTTTCCAAATTATTTATTATTGTAGGAGGTGAAAGTATTTATGGGGGTGTTTTTGCTGATGAGTTTCATTCACGTCTGAAATTCAAGCACAGAGGTATAGTTGCAATGGCCAATGCTGGATCACCGCATTCCAATGGAAGTCAATTTTTCATAACTCTCGACCGTTGCGACTGGCTTGATCGGAAGCATACCATTTTCGGAAAGGTAACTTTAGTTTTTCTTTGGGTGATTTGTGAATTTTCTAGGGAATCATTGATTGAACTCACTGTTATTTGCTTTCAGGTGACAGGAGATACAATGTATAATCTTTTGAGACTAGGTGAAGTTGAAACCGATAAGAATGACCGGCCTTTAGATCCACTCCCAACGATATTATCGGTTGAGGTAGGTTGAAAATTGATATTTTCATTAAAAAAACACTTGAAAATCCTAACGTTTGTGTCCTAGGAAGGGAGAATTTAACCTCCTAAGTTTCTTCTTAAAATACTTGTTCTAGGTATTATGGAACCCGTTCGAAGATATTGTTCCAAGAACACTTCAGAAACCTCAGATTAAAGATACACCTGATACAGACAGTAAAGATTCAAAGAAAAAAGGCATAAAGTAAGTTCTTCCTTCTACCTGAGAAAACTGTCTTCTTAGAACTGAATGCAGTGGTTTACGTTGTGAATGCCTACTCTTCAAGCAGCATGTTGCTTGTTTTTCATAAATTCATAATGCAGAAAGTTGAACTTGCTTTCATTTGGGGAAGAAGCTGAAGAAGAGGAAAAGGAATTGGCATTGGTGAAGCAAAAGATTAAGAGCAGTCATGATGTCTTGAATGATCCTCGTCTTCTAAAGGAAGAGACTCCTAATAATGAATTGGTAATTAGACCTTTCGTATGTTTTTCCTTCTGATTCTCAAGTATAACTCTTACTTGACACATTGCATATACTAATTGCAATATTTTTATTATTTTATCTGTTTCTGTTTTTGGCTTACAGCTCCCAGAGTCCCAGTATTACATAGTCATTCTGATAATTTCGCCCTGAGTTCGTATTTTAATGAAAACCTTACAATGTAATGTTACATCAAACGGCAGCACTTATAAGCTTGCTTGTTTTTATTTATTTATTTTTTGCAGAGTTCATCTGGCGGTAATTCAACAAGGAGTGTGCAGTTATCTGTAAGGGATGCGCTAAACTCAAAGAAAGAAGATTCTCAGAAAGATTCAGAAGCTGGTAACTTGGCCCGTCTCGATTCCAGTGATGATGATGAAGCAGATTTTGATGCAAGAATGCGCATGCAAATACTCAATAAGCGGAAGGAGTTGGGTGATCTCCCTTCCAAGCCAAAGTTGCAAAATGGTACTTCAATCATCTTCCATATATTGTAGCTTGTAAAATCTCAGTCTCTGATTTAGAAAGCGTTTCTGGTTCCACTTATGGAAGATTCAATGAGCTAATAATTGTGACATTATGCTGTCACAGTAATTGTCAGACTGCCATGTTTATTCCCACGACATCCCCAATAGAAGATAAATCTTTTGGCAATTGTTTAGGTCACTTCCTACTTCCTAACCGCAAATTTAAAAACTAAACAAAGGAATTAGGTACTTCTGAAGTATTGACCTTCATTATGGAATCAAACTTCTCCCTCTATTGTTAATGCTTGTTGCACTAGTACAGATACAAGAAACAATTATTATTAGTGAACATTCTGAAAATAGGGTTAGAAAATAGTGAAAGGCACAAGGTAGGTAGAATCAAGTCATTGTAGCAACATCTGGCCACCTATCAAAAGGAATCGAAGAATGACACAGCATAAAAATGTTATTGTCTTAACAAGTGACAAAATGGTTAGTTGAGACACCTGCAACTGCTTTTGGTATATTGGATCTTTATGTTGACTATAAAATTCCATTTTGCTTTCTCAACACTCTAGAAGTATATTTTCTTCGTTTTTCATTTACAAAAGCACATTAAAGTGACAAACATATAAACAATCCATGTCATAAAATCGATTGCCAAACACAACCTTCCTTGTTTATTCGGGCTTGGGAACTGCTATGTAACGATTTTCAATAAGCACGACATAGGCAGAGTTGATCAACTTACAAAGATGCATTACATTTAATTATCATAGGGGTAATGAATTAATGATTACTGGGATTTGGTATGTATTTTAATTTATAAATCTATAGCAGAGGTTTGTCTAATTAGTGAATGCGGTAATCATTAAACTTGCCAACATTTTTAGTGCTGATTCCATTGAATAACTTTATAACATCCCTCTCGTCTGGTTTTATATTTTTCTTATTAAAAATGATTGTTCTATTGTTAAGGCTCACCATCTTATCATTTTCATAAGCAGAAAGATCCAGATCAGTGGACCATGATACATTGGCGGCCAGGTAAAAATATCAATATTTGTAATTCTTTTATGGCTTCCACATTTAGAACTTGGATATCTGTTTAGCAGTTGCCATGAAAGTGTCAATGCTGGGACATTTGAATAGTGTTGGTTTATAATGTGTTAAAAGTCAAATTTAGGTCTTTTAAATTGTATAATATGGCCATCAAACAAGAAATCATCTATGATTAGGCTCAGATGGGTAGTGTTGGAAATAGATAATTATGTTGGAAGTAGGATATAATTATTATCCCACTAATTAGAGTTCATTGTATCTTAGAATTTATTGCAACCTTAGGATTCATTGTAACTTGGGAATTAAAGCTAGAGTTAATTTCTCTTCTTGTAAATTGTATTGATTATGTATATAAATAGATCATCTGTTGAGTGGGTGGGTCACTCAAGCAATTCAGAAATCCTTTCTAAGTTTCTTTGATATTCAAGTTGGTATCAGAGCGGGTTGATCCCGCTTCTAGTCTCTCAACCTGTCACTGTTTATGGTACTGTTTTTGTCACTGTTTATGGTACTGTTCAAGGTTTCAAATCTCGGACCACATCACGTGATGCGGCCGCGATAAAACGGTCACGGCAGCTGCCGAGACCTCAACAGGCCGCAACTGCGGCCGCATTTGACCGCATTTGGCCGCATTAGCCGCGACGCAACCGCGACCGTGACGCGACCGCAACCGAGATTTAAAACCCTGGCACTGTTTGTCACTGTTTACAGTACTGTTCATTACTGTTTATGGCATTGTTTATCACTGTCTGCAGTGCTGTTCTCATCACTGTTCATGTACTGTTCTGCATTGTTCACATCGCTGTTCGTACTGTTTTTGGTACTGTTCCATTACTATTCATACTGTTCCTTCACTGTTTTTTTTTTTTTGCGTACTGTTTGGTTATTGGGTCTAAGTGTTCTTGGAGCCTCTGTCATTTGGTTCTTTAAAATAATTCTGTTTCTGATTCTACCAAATGGCATCATCAACAAATTCTGACAAGGGTCAGAAAAGTCCCATCTCATTTGCCTTTTCAAGAACTCCTTCAATTACTTCTGTGAAACTTAATGTCAAAAACTACATGGATTGGTGTTCAGCCGTCGAAATTTGGTTCCTCGGTTAGGGACTTTTTGATCATCTGACAAATCAAGTAGAGAAAATTGATGCTGCATTAAAGGATGAATGGCAAAAAGTTGACTATCAGTTAGTGTCTCTTCTTTGGCAGTCTATTGATCCATCACTGCTGGTTCACTACCGTTCGTATAAGTCTTGTTATGATATTTGGAAGAAGGCTAAAAGTGTTTATGCTAATGACATTCAGCAACTCTATGACTCTGTCCACAATTTGGCAACTCTTCAAATGCAGGATCATGACTTAATTTCCTATTTGAACAAAGCTCTGCCCACAATTCAGCAAGTCAAGATGCATCTAACTGATAGTGATCCTAAAAAGGTGGTGGGCAAGTTAGATCAGATGTACATGGTCTTTGTTCTTCATGGCTTGCATAAGGACTTTGAAAATGTTAGAAATCAAGTCCTGACAAATCCAAACATTCCTACTGTTGATGAACTGATTGATCGATTATTCCGTGTTTCGTTGTCTGATGAATCTCTCAAACCTGATCCTCAAGAAGACTATGCAGCCTTCTTTACAAATTCTGGTCGTGGTGGACGTGGTCGTGGCCGTGGAAGAGGCGGTCGTGGTAATCGACCACAATGCTCTTATTGTAAACGAATGGGGCATACTCAAGATCGATGCTACTCTCTGAATGGCTTTCCGGGAAAAACTGTCAATATGTCACAAATGTAGGCACCGGATACCGCAAAAACAGATGATCCTCCACAAGAAAATAAGATTCTCTTATCTGATAGTGAATATAAGAAGTACCTCAAGTTAAAGGCAACTTCTAACAATATCTTATCCTTAGGATCTCAATTTGGTAATTCCTCAGTTTGTTTTTCTCAATCTTTGCCTTTTGGATCCTGGATTTTGGACTCTGGTGCATCAGATCATATTACTGGTAATCCTTCATTATTTTCGAATTTATCTCCTACAAAAATTCCTCATTCAATAACCCTTGCAGATGGTTCGAAAGTTCTGGCCATTGGCATTTGGAAGATTTCTCCTCTTCCCTCTTTAAATTTAGATTCTGTTCTTCTCATTCCTGGCAGTCCTTTTAATCTACTCTCAGTTAGTAAATTGACTCACACTCTTAATTGCTTAGTAACTTTTCTTTCTGATTCTTTCTATATTCAGGACCGGAGTACGGGACAGATGATTGGCAAAGGCTCTGAATCACGTGGGTTCTATTACCTTCAACCTTCTTCCTCAACCATCTGTACTGTGGCTGATTCTCCAAGTATCCTTCATAATCGTTTGGGTCATCCATGTTTAAATAAATTGAAGAAAATGGTTCCTAGTCTTTCTCATTTACAGTCTCTTCAATGTGAATCTTGTCAACTTAGCAAACATGTCCATTCTTCCTTTCACAATAATTAAACAAGTCGGTCCAAGTCTCCTTTTGAGTTAGTTCACTCAGATATCTGGGGGCCTAGTCGCACTAGTTCAATTCTAGGCTTTCATTATTTTGTAACTTTCATTGATGACTACTCAAGATGTACTTGGATTTACTTAATGAAAGATCGGTCTGAATTGTTAGAAAACTTTCAGAAATTTTGTTCTGAGATTTCTACTCAATTTGGTCGTACAATTCACATTTTAAGAAGTGATAATGCTAAAGAGTATTTTTCTACCTCATTCAAGTCTTTTATGTCCTCAAAAGGTATGCTTCATCAATCTAGTTGTCCACACACACCACAACAGAATGGCGTTACAGAAAGAAAACATCGACATCTGCTTGATACTGCCGTACCTTGTTACTTCAAGGAAATGTTCCTTTAAAATTTTGGGCAGATGCGGTTCTTACTGCAGGTTACTTGATCAATAGGATGCCATCTTTTGTGTTGGATAACCAGATTCCTCATTCCTTTTTATTTCCTGATGAATCTACATATAAACTTCCTCTGCGCATTTTTGGTTGTACTTGTTTTGTTCATGATCTATCTCCAGGAAAAGATAAACTCACTACTCGTGCAATAAAGTGTATTTTCCTTGGATATTCCAGAGTACAAAAAGATTACAGGTGTTACTCCCCTTCATTACATCGTTTCTTTGTTTCTGCAGATGTGACTTTCTTTGAAGATTCTCCATTCTTCACTTCAAAGGAAGAAATAGTCCCTCCTTCTTTACCTGTTCCTTTTCTCAGCCGATCGACCACCACTCAAGAAGATAATTCTTGTCCATTGATCACTTATCGTCGTCATCATGAACCTTCCGCATCACCACCAGATCCCGAGCCCGGTGTTTCAGTGCCTGAACTAGCTTCTCAATCGTCTCCAGATCCGCCTTCACCCATTTCTGACTTCCCAATTGCTATTCGTAAAGGTATTCGTTCCACTCGTAATTCTCACTCTATTTATAATTTTGTTAGTTATCATCGTCTTTCTCCTGTTCAATATGCTTTCACCTCTTCCTTGTCTTCTGTCTCTATTCTTAAAACTGTTCAGGAAGCTCTTTCCCATCCAAGATGGCGGTAGGCAATGATTGAGGAAATGAAAGCTTTGGAATCCAACCGTACTTGGTCTTTGGTTCCTTTACCCTCAGGTAAAAATCTTGTGGGATGTCATTGGGTCTTCACTGTAAAAGTTGGCCCTAATGGTACTATGGATCGTCTTAAGGCTCGTCTTGTAGCCAAATGTTTAACTCAGATTTTTGGGCAAGATTATGGTGATATTTTTTCTCCTGTTGCAAAAATGGCTTCGGTCAGGGTGTTTCTATCCATGGCAGCCATGAATCAATGGCCTCTACATCAACTAGATGTCAAAAATGCCTTCTTGCATGGCGACTTGACTGAGGAGATCTATATGGAGCAACCTCCTGGGTTTGTTGCTCAGGGGGAGTCCGGTTTAGTTTGTAAACTTCACAAATTACTATATGGTCTTAAACAATCTCCCCGATGTTGGTTTGGACTATTCAACTTGGTTTTACAAAAATATGGAATGATCAGAAGTGAAGTGGATCACTCTGTATTTTATAAGTATTCATCTAATCTGTGTATCTATCTTGTGGTTTATGTGGATGATATTGTCATAACAGACAATGATCATGCTGGAATTCAGCAATTGAAGGAGCATCTATTACGTCATTTTGAAACAAAGGACTTGGGCAAATTGAGATACTTTCTGGGGATTGAAGATGCTCAGTCAAAATCGGGAATTGCCATCTCCCAAAGAAAGTATGCTCTTGATATTCTTGAAGAAACTGCAATGTTGAATTGTAAATCAGTTGAAATTCCCATGGATTCGAATATTAAGCTCCTTCCTGATAAAGGTGAATTATTTTCAGATCCAAGCAGATATCGAAGATTAGTAAGAAAGCTTAATTATCTTACTGTTACCAGATCAGACATCTCTTTTGCTGTTAGTGTGGTGAGTCCATTCCTAAATTCTCCTTGTATTGATCATTGGAATGCAGTCATCAGAATTTTGTGGTTCATTAAAGGATCACCAGGAAAAGGGATAGTATATGAAAATAGAGGGCATAAGGAAATTATTGTCTACACTAATGCAGATTGGGCTGGATCTCCATGTGATAGGAGATCCACTTTAGGATATTGTGTTCTCTTTGGAGGAAATCTCATTTCATGGAAAAGTAAGAAACAAAATGTCGTCGCAAGATCAAGTGCTGAAGCAGAATATCGAGCTATGGCTCTCACTACATGTGAACTAATATGGCTAAAGCAGCTCATTAAAGAGTTAAAGTTTTGTGAGGTTGGAACTATGAGATTAATTTGTGATAATTAGGCAGCTCTCCATATTGCTTCTAACCCAGTCTTCCACGAACGAACCAAGCATATAGAGATTGATTGCCATTTTATTCTTGAGATGATTGTTTATGGAGAGATTACCACATCCTTTGTCAACTCAAATGACCAATTGGCTGATTTGCTTACCAAAGCTCTTCGGGGACCAAGGATCGTTTATATCTGCAACAAGCTGGATGCTTTTGATATCTACGCTCCAGCTTGAGGGGGAGTGTTGGAAATAGATAATTATGTTGGAAGTAGGATATAATTATTATCCCACTAATTAGAGTTCATTGTATCTTAGAATTCATTGCAACCTTAGGATTCATTGTATCTTGGGAATTAAAGCTAGAGTTAATTCCCCTTCTTGTAAATTGTATTGATTATGTATATAAATAGATCATCTGTTGAGTGGGTGGGTCACTCAAGCAATTCAGAAATCCTTTCTAAGTTTCTTTGATATTCAAGTGGTAGCTAGTACTTTCTCCTTGTTTCCCTACTGTCATAATGGGGAACTGATAGGATCCTCTTCTCTATTACAGAAACTGGGAATGAAACCCAGAATTACAGAAACTGAAAATGTAAGTATAGTATCTATGATAGGAATTACAGCAACTAGGCTATTTCTTTGAGGGGCTAGCTTCCTCCCAAATCCAACTCTTCCCACTGAAGTCTTGCCTACCCCTCTCCCACTTTCTCCTTGCATTCATCCCCTTTTTGCTCTAACAGAATGCCACCCTCACTTCCTCTCCCCTGCTGCCACGTGTCTAGGCAGTTACAAGAAAATCCCCTATGCATATTCCCTTTACCTCACCTCTCTTGCCCATGTGGGTCATTAACCCACTACCTTTCCCTTTATTTCTCCTCACATAGGCTCTAGTAATAGGAGGGTATCTATCAGGAACAAAGCTATTTGCACTTGTAACCATGGAGGACACGAGGTAGAGGCAATTATTAGATGCTTGTGCTTGGCTTTATGTCACATGGAGTTCACATAAGGAACTGTGCCTGTGCAATGAAAAGATATTGTACTTGCCTGTTTGTTCTTATTTTCATACAAGGATAATATTTGCTAAATAGTCCTGTAGTTCATTCTCCAAAATTTCCAGAATGTAGGAAGATTTTAACACTTCTCAAATGATTTTTTTCATATAGAGACCTATGTGATATTTGATATTTCTCCTTAAAAATTGTTGGAGATTCCTAATTCATGGCTGCTTTACCTGAGCAATCCACTTTAGTCCAGTCACTTTGTGTCTCAATTCTGGTCTGGCACTAGAAAGTTGCTACCGTTTAGCATTATTTATTTGAAAGAGATGCATACTTTGTCAATATTTTTCAAGTGGCTTCTTGTTTAACTTGTCGCCTATGAAGTTTACTTTGCTTATGGATTTAAGTATTTAATAGTTGTTTACTCCTTTTCCAAATATAGAGTTTATTGCTATTGGATTTCCTACATACGTGAGCTTGTTTTGGGGCTTTTAAGATTATCTAAGCGGTTTGTAATCAGCATCCAAACTGCATCAAATGGTTGAATTTCTTCTTGCCAGGTCCAATGCTGTAAGTGTTGATGATGATCAACCAAGGGTGGAAAAATTGTCCTTGAAGAAAAAGGGAATAGGATCTGATGCAAGAGCTGAACGAATATCTAATGCAGATGCAGATTTGCAGCTATTGAATCAAGCTGAGAGAGGAAGACAGTTACAGAAGCAGAAGAAACGCAGACTTCAAGGGCGTGAAGACGAAGTATGTTATGATTTTTTATTATTTATGTTTATATTTTCCATTTTCTTATTCCCTTTGTATTTTTTCTGCTGGCTTGTGTCCTAGATCATTCTCGACTGTTGAAGAATTAGGTTTAGAGTTAAAAAATAAGGAGAAAAGAGAGAATAATGTGATATAAAACACTAACATAATGCCCCTATTTATACTAGTAGTTAGGTCAAGTACTAGTAATACTAATACAAGCCCAAGCCCACTAGCATAAGACTAACAACCTAATAAGTAATAACCTAAACGTTCTCTAACACTCCCCCTCAAGCTAAAGCTTCTAAGCTTTAGCTTGTTACAAGTAGCAATCCCATAAACACAAAACCAATAACAGAACCCATCTTTATCCGAAAGCTATCACTAAGAAGAGAAGAGAAACTGGGAAATTGCTGCTCCCATACTTGCAACAACATCACCAATGAGAATCTAAGGAGGTTCCACTTCGCTGATATCCCTTTCTTCCTAGGATAGGCCAACTTCCTAGTGGCGGCTCCATCTAACGAGCAGCCCTTTCCTCGAATATCTCTGGGGTGGCTCCACCTCATTGGTGGCTTTTTGCCTTCAACCGGGCAGCCCTTTCCTTCAAGCTCAAGGTGCACTAAGAAAGTCACAAGAAGAAAAGAGAAACTAGGTAGAACAGAAAAATCTAGGTAGAACAGCAACTTCGGCCTGAAACCGACCTCATAACCTTCTTCAAAAATATAAGACGAAATAAACATGACCCATCATAGCATGCCAACATAGCAACGAAACACCATGTACAGGATCTGCAACCAAAATTAGAATTTTCGCGAAATCCAAACTCAAACCAGCAAAATTAGAAGCCAAATCTCCCCCTAGCCAAAGGGACCGTCAAACTAGTCAAAGAAAGAGGAAAAAGATAACCAAAGAGGCAAAAGAGCACCAAATCGCATCAAAAACTGACCAATTCACACCAAAACACACCAAATTATGCCAATATGTGGCTGAAACCTCACCAAACAGACCAAAACAGACCTGAAACCTGCTCACTGGAGATCTCGCTGGAGAACCGGTCACCGGAAACCCTTGCCGACCTCAGGTAGGAGCTACCCATGCCGGAAAATCATACACCGAACACCATTGAGGGTGCGCACAGCTTCACAACACATGAACAGTGAGAAAAGCTCAGAACAAGCCACCGTCGCTTCAACACAGCCACCACCGCCGGCTGCTGCTCCACTCGCTGGACCTCCTCCAGCACTGGTAGACCAAGACCAGCCAGTTGTAATCAGCGAGCACTCATGGGTCACCTGAAATCCCAAACAGTAGCCACAAACTGATGCGAGAACATCCATACACCACAAATAGGCCACCAAAAACGCAACCCAGCTGCCACCATTGCTCAACCTAGCCACCACCAGTCGTTCTCCCACTGCCGGCCGGCCCTTACTGGAAACCACCTATGGGTTGCCTAAAAATTCAAACTGCAGCCACCCTTGGCTGCACAGAAATCACTTACTAAAAAGAATAAGGTTAAGGAAAAATAAAAGGAGCTTAGACAGAGAGTTCCATAGAACTCATTTTAGCGGAAATGTAGACACAGGTCTTGGTGGATGGTACTGCTGTGATATCATATTGAAAAATTAAGTTTAGGGTTAGGGAATAAGGAAAAAAGAGAGACGGCTGAAAATGGAGAATAATATTATAGTTATAATGTGTTTCAAAACACTAACATAATGCTCTTATTTATACTAAATAGTTAGGTCAAGTATTAGTAATACTAGTAAAAGCCCAAGCCTACTAACATAAAAGACTAACAACCTAATAAGTAATAACCCAAACATTCTCTAACATAGACTATCAAGAAATGTGATGCACGGGGAATGATAGCTTGACTGATGTGATATGAGACATGTTAAGAGTAGTTGGCTGAAAATTTCTAGATAAATGAAAAAAATGATTGGGAGCTAATTGAACTTTTGTTGATATGTCGAATCAATGCTACATTGCATTTGCAATTTTTGAGGGGAGGGCATATTACTGTGTGTTTCAGGGAGATGACCAGCATAGTTGTATTTTACTGTTTGGGAGTGATGTTCTTGTAAAATAACGTACGGAAAAATAGCACTAGACTGAAACTGAAAACTTATGGATCAATTTTTACTAGACATAAAATTTATGGACATTTTTAATCACTATTCGTGAATAACCTTGTTCTTCTTGTATCTCTATCTTCAGGTTCTAGAAAAACTTGAGAAATTTAAGAATGCTTTGTCAGCGAAGACAACGGCCACAACTGGTGAATCTGGAGATGGTAATGATGAGGAATTGTCTGACTGGAGAGGTGTTAGCTTAAAATTTGGCCCCGGGACTGGCAAGGTGAGTTTTCTCTTTGCATTTGCATCCCATCTCAAAGGGACTATAAAAACCTGTAGATATGAAATCATTGTATTTTCCATCCACATCAGCATGCCTTCCCTATCTTTTGATTTTTAAACTTGCCATAGAAAAACAATCAGAAAAATGCTTATCACTCCATGCAGGAAGTTGTTGAAATTAGACAAATTCTGTTGAAGTTTTTGTTCACAACATCTGCTGTGATACACTAATTTTATTATTTGAAATAATTCCTTGCCAGATTCTAACCACGTAGTCAGTCCTCTTCTACTGCCTTAAAAATTGCCTGTAAAATTTTCCTGTAAATATGCAGGACCGCATGTCTCGCAGCGATGACCCAAATGACTATGTTGTGCATGACCCTCTTTTGGAGAAGGGGAAAGAGAAGTTCAACAAGATGCAGGCCAAACAAAAAAAACGAGAACGAGAGTGGGCTGGCAGATCCCTTACTTGATCTTGTATGTGCCTAACATGGCTATGTGAATATACAAAGCTGATTGGTTTTAAAGACTCAGACATATACCCGCACCGCTGTGAGCACTTTATGTATTAAGTTGGGAAACTTGCCCTCAGAGACTGAGAAAGTTGTTGCACAAAGAAGCTGAGCGGACTTGTAGATGAGGACAATCTGTAATAGTGGAGAGTGAGATGTGGGGCTACTTAACAAGTTTTGATCTACAGCTAACTCCCTACCCTGAGTTGATGCCAAAGAGTGAAGTTCTCATGAAAGAACCTCTTCATTCATTATGTCCTCGTGAAAAGACCCACATTGAGTTGTATTTTTAGTACATCATCAGATGTTTAGTTTAGCTTTTTAACACACCTACTTCTTGTTATGTTTTAATATGACGACGGATGTTGTATTATTGTAGAACCAACAAATTTTGGAGTTAAATTGTTGAAGACGTTGCTTGGACAAATCTAGAGAATACATTGGGTGGAGGTGGGTTGGAGCTTCGAGGGGTTGGAGTTAAATTGTTTATTTTTTATTTTCATTTTCAGTAGATATATTTATATTAATAATTATATAAATGTTATTTTGTTTTCATTTTATATTTTGTTTTTAAACTTTAATGAAGAAAAGGTTGAAAACAAGAAAATATCTTTACTATTTTTTTTATAGAAGTTTGAAAATAAGAAATAAAAATAAAAATAAAGTGATACTTTTTATAATTATAAGTGAAAACTTGTTAATTAAAAGTAAAAATAAAAAATAAAACACCACCAAAGTATTTTTTAAGAGCAAGTTGAAAAATTCTGAAGTATGCACAAGTCTGTGATAACTGATTGGCATTCAACTTAGTTAAGGTGTGTAAGGTTATAAGGCCATGTGCGCATATCTTTAAATTTGTCTTTATACATGTCAACAGGTCATTCGAGGAAAAATCTTATATTCTGCTGGTGGAGGAAGAAAAATCTTCCTCTTGATTTTTAAAAGATAAAGAAAGAGAAAAATAATATAGAAAGAGTGACTGGTTAAGATGTTTTCACGTAGAAAGAATTTTCTTCCTCTGAAGTACGGAAGAAAGCCATGTCATTTGAGGATATAACAAGTTATTATAAAAAAAAATTATTGATGAATCACAAATTAACACGTGGATGATATAATTGTCTCCATTTCTCATATTTCACCCGAATACAGATTTTTTTAAATGAAAGTTGTTATAAAATAAACAAGTAAACTCAAAATCAACTATTGATAAATAAGTCTATATTAATTATTAATAATTAATATGTACTTATTTACTCACTTTATAGTTTATAATGATTTTCATTTTAAAAGATCTTTGTTCACTTAACTGAGCACATCCCTAGCAATCCTCCTTCAAGC
Organism: Ormosia semicastrata; assembly: GCA_029884595.1. Taxonomy (NCBI): domain Eukaryota; kingdom Viridiplantae; phylum Streptophyta; class Magnoliopsida; order Fabales; family Fabaceae; genus Ormosia; species Ormosia semicastrata. The sequence continues at coordinate 12,058,644 of JAQQTO010000063.1, read as the reverse complement.
CTTATAGTCCCGCCATTTAGGGGTGCATATTTACCCAACTCGACCTAACGACCCGGACAACCCGACCCGATCCAACTTAATTGGTTCAGGTTGTTTCGAATAATCGGGTCCGTTCGGGTAAAACCCGACTAACCCGTTCATTAATTGGTTCGGGTGACGGGTTCAAGGAGCCGACCCGATGACCTGACCCGATGACCCGATTACTTGATTAAAATGACATCATTTTGCCTAACCCGGCCACTTAAGGTGCACAACCCGACCAACCCGATTACCCAACATGCGAACCCGATTACCCAACCCGCGAACCCGACCGACCCGACTACCCAACCCGAACCAACCCGATTCTAATTGGGTTGGTTCGGTTCGGGTTACTTAAATTTTTTTCCACAACCCGACCCGACCCGACTTCACTTAGTTGGTTTGGATTTTTTTACCCCCAAACCCGACCCAACCCGACCCGTGATCACCCCTACCGCCATCCCCAAAATTCCATTGTCTTGTGTGTCTGGAAAACCCCTCCTAGTGTCAGGGGTTTTCTCATTCGTGATACTATGGTAGTTACTACTTCCCGTGGGCTTTCCTTGTAGATTTTACTTTTCGGTCATGGCTCCTTGGTTTTACCCAAAAAAAAAAAAAAAACTGTCTTACCTACTCACTTCATCATCAAAGCTCAGAACAACTCTTTCTCTTGGTTTTTTTTTTCTTGTTTTGTTTTGACATAATGGTGTTAATACTTGACTTTTTGACCAAACTATTGTCAATGTCAAATCTATTTACTAAATTATCAAACCTTTCAAACTATATACTAAAATACTACATTTTTTTATCACATTGACTTATTTTTATTTTTTCTAAGTTATACACAGATAGCGTCAAACACTTTGACATTATCTATATAATAATGCCAAAAATTCTAGCATTACATAAATAATAGATCTCGAAATGTAAGAGAGAAAATGAACAAAACATGATTTTTGATTATTGCATTATATCAGAATTAAGAATTTTTACACTGCACTATCTCCTTATATTACATCACAAACTAATAGTAACTAACTTTCCTAATTGTGCTAACTGACTAACAATGCTAACTGACTAACAGAAAACAACTTCTATGCTAACTACTATATTAATTAACTTAGTTTCTTTTAGTGTTGCTCAACTCTCTTCCCCCCCCCCCCAAGCTGGACTATATGGGTTGAGCAGGCCAAGCTTGAGACATAGAGTGGAAAAGCAATGGACAACAAGTGGCTTGGTAAAAATATATGCAAGCTGAATAGAAAAAGAAATAGGAAGCAGATGAATAAAACCAATGGAAACCTTTTCCCGAATGAGATGACAATCAAGTTCAATATGTTTGGTCTGTTCATGAAATGTGGGATTAGAGGCAAGGTGAATAGCAGAGGTTATCACAGTAAACCACAATTGGAAATTGAACTGAAACTAAAAGATTAATAAATAGAAAATACAACCATTGTATCTCACAAGCTAAGGAAGCCAAAGCCCTGTATTCAACTTCATATGAAGACCTTGAGACAGTGTGTTGTTTCTTCGATTTCTAAGAAATGAGAGAATATCCAAGAAACACACAACAACCAGAGGTAGATTTTCTGGTATCAGGACAACCAGCCCAGTCACTATCAACAAAGCCCTTGAGTTTGAAATCATTAGAGGCAGAAAAGAACAACCCTTGACCAGGAGTGCCTTTAAGATATCTGAGAATCCGAGTGGCAGCTTGGTAAAAATAACAGTTGGCTTGGAGACACATTGACTAAGCTGTTGCACAACAAAATAGATATCAGGCCTAGTGGTGGTTAAGTATAATAATATGCCAATAAGCCTCCTATATGATTCTGGATCAGAATATGGATCACCGGTGGCAACACTCAACTTGACAGCTGGATCAATTGGAGAGGATGCTGGTTTGACAGCCAATAAACCAGCATCAGAAATAATCTCTAAAGCATATTTCCTTTGGTTAAGAACAATGCCTTTAGTAGAACGTGTGATCTCAAGCCCCAAGAAGAATTTTAAGTTGCCTAAATCCTTGAATCCTTGATTTTAAAGGAAGAATCAAGAAATTGTTTGATAGAATCAATCTCAGCAACATCATTACTTGTGAGAATGATGTCATCTACATAGATAAGAAGGGCAGTAAATGATCCAGAATGACTCTTAGCAAAGAGGGAATAATCTACCAGTGACTGATTATAACTAAGAGAAATAAAGGCAGTGGATAGTTTGGCAAACCATTGTCTAGAAGCCTGCTTTAAACCATATAGTGACTTTTCTAATTTACAAACTAGATTAGGATGAGGAGAAGAGAAACCAGGTGGTAAAATCATATAAACCTCCTTATGCAAGTCATCATGCAAAAATGCATTGCTGACATCCAATTGTTGAAGAGTCCAACGATTAGCTGCTGCTATAGAGAGTAAGAGTCTCACTGTAGTCATCTTTGCAACCGGGGAAAATATATCAAAATAACCTACACCCTCAGTTTAAGTGTATCCCTTGGCTACCAGACGTGCTTTATATCTTTTCATAGTACCATCAGCTTTGTGCTTGATTTTATAAACCCATTTGGAGCCAATTGGTGTCTTTCCTGGAGGCAACTCAATGAGGGACCAAGTATGATTTTGCTCTAAGGCTAAGAACTCAGCCTTCATGGCCTCTTTCCAGCAATCTAATTTGCAGGCTTGGGTGAAAGAGGTTGGCTCAACAGAAGAGGAAAGAGCAAAATAGAAGTTTTTGTATGATGAAAAAATGGAATTATAATTTAAAGTGGAGGATAGAGGATATAAAACAGTACCTGAGGAAGAGTGGCATGGCTGAGAGCTAGCTAGCATACAGTGATAGTCTTGTAAATATTTGGGAGGATGCCTGCATCTCTGAGACTGCCTAAGAATAGTTGCTGAGTGTTGCTCAGCTGGAGTTGAAGAAGAAGCAGAAGTGACTAGTGAAGAATTAGGTAAAGGAGGATGAGGATTTAATGGGACTGGTGAAGAATAATCAAATGGAGAAGGTTGCAAGGATGGTAATGTGGTGGAAACAGTAGAATATGGTAAAGAAGATGGTATATTATTGTATGGAAAAATGTATTCATGAAAGATGACATTTCGAGAAATAAGAGTGGTGTTACTATGAAGATTATAGAGCAAGTAACCTTTAACTCCATGTTTAAAACCCAAAAAGATACATTTTTTAGATCTTGGATCAAATTTACTGCAGGTAGTAATGATGGTGGAAGCATAACACAGTGAACCAAAAACTTTTAAAAGAGACAAATCAGAGAGTGTGTTATGCATTAATTCAAAAGGAGATTTATTGGACAAAAGAGATGTAAGAATTCTATTAATAAGATGAACAGCATGAGAGACAACATAACTCCAAAAAATTTTAGGTAGCTCTGCTTGAAACAAGAGGACTCTAGCAGAATTTAAAATATGTTGATGTTTTCTTTCAGCTACAACATTTTGCTGTGGTGTCTCAACATAAGTGGTGTGATGAACAACACCTTTGCTGTTATAAAAATCCATCATATGAAACTTAGGACCATTATCACTCCTTAGAACTTTCAACTTAGTGTTGTGTTGTGTCTTAATCATAGTGATAAAATTTTGCAATGTTGATCTAGCTTCATATTTCCCTTTCATTAACAAAATCCAAGTGTATCTATTGTAGTCATTAACTATTGTCAAAAAATATTTATGGCCATTCAAGGATTGGACAGAAAATAGTCCCCAAATGTCAACATGGATAAGCTCAAAAAATTTAAGAGAATGTGATTTGCTAACAGGATCAGTTAATCTTTTCTGTTTAGCAAAATGACAAGCATCACAGACAAGCTTAACAGAAGAAGGAATATAGGAATATTGAGTATGTAACAAATGAAAACATTTAGGAGACAAATGACCTAACCAAAGATGCTATATTTCAGCATCACTTAATGTTTTCAAGTTTGTACCAATAAGAATGGAAGAACTAGAACTATTACAAATAGTAGAATTATGTTGTTGCTGGAGTCCAGAGTTGTTGGGCATGAAAAATTCAGGTGCTACCAGCTTGTAGAGGCCATCATGCTCTCTAGCTAAACCAATCATCCTCAATGAAGGTAACTACTAGATCTGACAACTTTGCTTCTAGAAAAGCAATTGACAATTTATATCAGATGTGAGTTTAGTTACTGATATCCAATTGAAATGGAAATTTAGAATATACAAAACATCTAGTAAAACAAAGGATTGAGAGAAATGGACTGTACCAAAAATATATGTTTGGACTTTGCTACCATTAGGTAATGTAACAGAAATTGGTTTAATGGTTTTATGTGAATTAAGAAGAGACAAGTTATTACAAATATGATCAGTAGCTCCTGTGTCCAAGATCCAGTGATCATGTTAATGATGTGATTTACTTGGAGTGACTGAATTAATGGAAGATTTAGAATGGTGGATAGTGTTAACAATATGAGATGAAGGCTTGGAATTGGATTGCTAAATCAAGGATAGCAAGCTATGATACTAATCTTGAGTAAAACTAAATTTTGGCTTCTTTTGAATTTCATCAGGATAAGTCACAGATTCCACTTCATCCTCATTTTCAGTGATCACATTAATGGCTGCTAAATTTGGCTTTTTGAATTTAAAGCCTGGGGGAAAACCATGCTTATAGTAGCATGTTTCCACTGTGTGATTTGTCCTTTCACAAAAGGTGCAAAACTTTCCTGTCTTACCAGTAAAACCACCAGAACCTTGTTCTCTTCCTTTTTACTTTTTATTGTATCCTCTTCCAAAAGATGATTTCTTGAAACCGTTGGAGATCTGATCAGAAGAAGTGATGAAAACCTTAGATGTACCAGTAACAAGACTGGTAATTTGCCTTTCCTATTGTATCACTAGTGAAAAAACCTTGTTTATAGTAGGCAAAAGTTCCATTAACATGATTTGTGATTTGACATGAGCAAAATCTTCATTCAACCCTTTCAAGAATCTAATCACATAATCACTATTTCTCTGTATTCGCATGATGTCATACCCCCCACAATTATAGGGCAAATCACATGCACAAATTGGTAAAAGGTCTAAAATTCTCTAATTCAACCCACATGATTTTCAATTCAGTAAAATAACTAGTTACTGATAAATTGCCTTATTTAAAAGCATAGATTTCTTCTTGTAAATTTGATATTCGAAACATATCACCTTGGGAGAAATGCTCTTTCAAGTATTCCTATGCATCTATGGCCTTGTTGATCCGCAAAATGCTTTGAGCAATCTGCTTTGAGATGGAACGAGTTATCCATGAGAGCACCAAATTGTTGGATCTTTCCCATACTGGATAGATTTCATCAGTGACAGGTGGTATTGACATGCTTGCATCAATAAATTGTAACTTGTTCTTGGATAGAAGAGCCATTTTCATGGCTCAAGACCATGAATGATAGTTAGCTCCTGTTAATGGTCGTGAGACCAAAATCAAGGAGGGATTTCATTGGGGTGTATGTAGAAAGGGCTAGAAGGATTCATTGGATCAAGTTGATGTAAATCTGCCATGGAAAAAATCTTTGAATCAAGAAGAGAAGAATCAAGATTGAAAAAGAGATAGATGAAGAAGGAAGAAGGTCAATGAAGGATCTTTAAAATTGATGAGGGCCCAAAGAATGGCTCTCTGATATCATAACAGATCTCGAAATGTAAGAGAGAAAATGAAGGAAACATGATTTCTGATTATTGCGTCAGATCATAATTAAGAATTCTTACACTGCACTATCTCCTTATATTACATCACAAACTAATAGTAACTAACTTTCCTAACTGTGCTAACTGACTAACAATGCTAACTGACTAACAGAAAATAAATTCTATGCTAACTACTATATTAATTAACTTGATTGCTTTTAGTGTTGCTCAGCTCTGTTAATGAACAAAAATGTGGTAGCACTTGGCGTTATACAACTTAAAACGTTAGACCATTATAAGTTAGCCACGCAAATGTGCTTGTACATTTGGCACTTTCGACGTAAAAATGCCACACGAGATGACATTACTTGTGGTCTCCCATTATAAATAAACATCTCCTCTCATTCTCACTCTCAAACCTCCCATTTTTCAGATTTTGAGCTTATCTCTAAACTCCTACAACTTCATCTAGCTCCTCTTGCAGATCATATTCTAAGGCCACTCGAGTAGTCCAACGAATAGAGGACGCGTCATAGAAGGAGGACATGGTTAGAAGGTACTCAGACACGACTTCGACATTTGTAAGACTCTGATTCTTCAAGTGTGCCTACAACTTAGCCCATGACACAACCTGCTATCACTACTACTGCTACTTATCCATCATCTCAACCACCTCGTACATTTTACACGATATCCAAGTTACCCATCATCTATAGGTTACCCACCACCTACTTATACTTACCCACATATCCTTTGACCTTTTACCCTTGCACCATCATTTCCTTATCCACCATATCTGGGTTATTCACCATATTCTCACCCATCACAGCTAAGACCTTCCGATCCCTTTCACAGACCACTACATTCTAACTCTGGCCCTTCTCATTGACATTATGTATTTTATCCATTATAGATGTTTTTCATGATGTTATAGTTAGTGCTTTTTGTTATATTACTTTATTTGATATAGTCATTAGTAACTTACTTTTTGTTATCTATTTTGGTGAGCCCAACATTTGTTCATGTGAACAACTTCTTTTGCTGCTTGTCTATTATGATTGGGATACACTTGGATTAATGTATAAATCTATCTAACTTTTGTTGCGTTTGCTTAATCTAGGATGATTATATGTATATGTACAAATGTTTCTGTTATTTATCCTACAGATGCTCTGGTGATTTGAAAATCTAAATATAGATGGATACACTTCATTAAACAAGATGATGTACTTTTGGGGACATCTAAATTTTAAGAAAAATTCTGTCAAATTTTTTATTGAATCAGAATGTTTGAATTACTAAGGTTAGTTGATTTTGATAGCATTACTAGGTTGTTGGTATTCCAACCCATGCACTAGTCATGAACTTAGTTTTGGATGGTCACAAATTTATCCAATGTTATGGTGACATACTTATATTTTTTTAAATTTATTTTTAACTTAGCTACAAGTTACAAGTAAATTATAAAACAAGTTTATTTGTCATATAACTAAATGTTTCTAACCTGTGAAAAATAAAATTTTCAACAAAACATAAAGATGTTGAATTCGGTAAAACAATGAAAGGATAATCTTATTTGTATTTGTATTAAAAAAGAAAATGAGAGTTAGTTATTTTAAAAATAAGTCGCAGGTTAAAGACGTTAAACCATTAAGCATTTAAGCTTGGCATTTTTGTGCTTAAAACATTAAATATTTTGGTATTTTCTTTGACAATGTGCTAAATACTTTGGTGTTTCCATGTAAGAAGCGTCATCATTAGTGACGTTTTGACGTAGATAACATTAATTATATTAGTGCTATTTATGTGTAATTTAAAAAAAATGTCATTATAGATAAAAATATGATAGTTTAATATATAATTTAAAAAAATGTGATAATTTAATAAATATTTATTCCACTAAAAATAATTTAATAAAAAAGTCGTTAATAATTTCCTAGTAAGTCAAACGCATATAGTTTTTAGTTTTTACTGTGTTAAGGATTCCCGATAAAAGGAGTGGTCGGAATATTTTTTTTTTTCAATCAGTCATTCAATTACTTCTACACTCAACTTAAAATTTTTTAACTACTCCTTTATGTTGTGTAAGGCTTTTATGAGATTCTTTATTTGTGCATCTATCATTTTTTTATATAAATGTGAGATTCTCTGCGGAGTGCATTTTGATTTAATAAGAACATATATATTATAATTATGATATTTTTATCATAAATAATATATATATATTTTTTATATTTTATTTAATATTATTTATTTTATTTATTTTTTTTTTTTTCTTAATTATATATTATTAAAAATAATATGTATAATTTAACACCTCTAAAAAGGGTGTAAGATAATCTTTTTCCTATATATAATGAGTCAGCACAATGTACACTTTTAGCACATTCATTTGCTTGTTACCCTGGCTAAAGGCTAGACAAACGAAAGGTCAAAAGCAGCGTATATTGTTGAATTAGTATATGAAGGTGAGGGCAATCTGAAGTCTGAACATGTATGCTCAAAGTCCAAGTCTCACACGCTCATGCCGGAAATTGAGAAATTCTTTCATAAATATAGAGTATCTAAATTTAGTGCATTAAACTAATTATAGTATTAATTATAAAATTAATTAAAATTATTCATAAATTAATTATAATATTTTTTATTAATTAATATTATGATTGACTTAGACTTAACTTAAATGCATCATGTTTATAGAAAAATTTCTCTAAACAAGAATGCCTAGTACCGACAACGACAAGCACTTTTTTTTAGCAAAATGTCAAACATTCGGTGTGCCTACTAAATGCCCCTAAGTAGTAAGAAATTCAGAAGAAAATAAGATTAGAATTTACATACAGTGAAAGTGAACTTAATGTTATAAAATTATAATGGACTGTATCAAGTGTGATTTCTTCTGCCAAAAATACAAATGTGATTATAAGTTAATTAAAATATAAATCAAATGATGGATTATATATTATAATTATTTATAATTTTGATAATTTAGGATTTTATAAATAATTATACTAATTAAGAGATTTTATTTATTTTAGAATTTTAGTTATAATTAGAATTTCAGTTTATTTGAAATTCTATCTAAATCCTAAATCTTACCATTAATTAAAAATATTTGATTGGTATTTAATTTATTTTATTTGAGGGTTATAAATATCTTTCCTATCAGTACTTTTGAAGATAGTTGTTGATTATTGAATTCAGTTAAAATATAATTCTATTTTTGAGACTGAGTTTTTTGACACTGAGTTTCATTGTCCTTTGATCCTACATTAATTTAGCATATGAATTTTATTGATCCTCATGATTTGTGCTATTTGAGAGCATCAATTTTTCACAATCAAAGTTGTTTTATTGTCTATCATTCACCAGATCTTCACAAAACTCGCCTAAAACTGCTAAAAAGGCATTGAAATTTGGGTTTCCTTCGTCAATAAGTACACAATTGTACGAACGTCATCAGAACGCTGCCATCTGGACTTCGTTTTGAGCCACGACTGCCACCAATAGAACCAAAAGCCTTTGATATGCCAAAAACATATCCTATTCTTTACCAAAAAAAAATGGCCATTTTTGTGTTTCTTTGCAAAGTTGAAAAATGCCATTGAAGCTCTTTGACTCCACAATGTCGATCTTTGATGGGGTCTTTCATAAATTTAGATAATAGGTACCATGAAATAAGATCAATCCCATTCTCTTCTTGGTTGATAAAGACTATGCACTTCGGGAGAATTACTAATTTTTTATCTCTCTAGATGAGAATCCTTTCAGAGGGAAAGAATGATGCATAATAGATTATGATTATTTATGATTTTAATAATTTAAAATTTTATAAATAATTATGTTAATAAAGGAATTTTATTTATTTTAAGATTTTAATTATAATTAAGATTTTAATTTATTTGAGATTCTATTCAAATATCAAATCTTATCATTAGTTAATAATATTTAATTTGTATTTGATTTGTTTTATTTGAGAAATATAAATACCCTACTTTAAAAGAAGGTTTTTGATTATTGAATTGTTGAAATATAATTGTTTTTGAGATGGAGCTTTTTTGACATCAAATGCCTTTTGTCCTTTAATTTTACATCACTAAAAATACAATTAGAAGAAATCACATAATAAAATGCATTTTCAATGTTAAAAAAAAAAGCCTGGGTAGAGATTTTTACATTTAGAAAACCTGCGTATATTCAAACGCAATGAATAGCACTAATCAAATTTAATAACTAGACTATATTAAAAAAAAAACCTAGGTAGAGAGTTTTACATTAATCGTATACATTAAAATAAAATTAATCCAATTTCATGGTAGATAAAGATCAAAGCACTTCTTATTCTAGAATAAGAGATTTAAATAATTTACAAAAAGTAAACTTCTGTACCGTTATTATTATATAAAGAAATATCTCATCTCCCCTAGTTGTTTCTATAGTTAGACTCTTCAATACGTAAAATGTGGCACTCCACTTTTTTGTTATGAATCTGTTCGTGATTGGGTCTTTACAGTTTCCACACCTTATTACATTAGCAACGCAGCACCAGGCCCACAAGATTCCTTGAGTACCCATAAAAAACTAGTTTACTATGTAAAAAATTTAACTAAAAAAATGAAAAATATTTTAACTGCTCTATGTAGCTTTATTATTTATTATTATCTGAGAATCCCAGCTATGCATGAACGTTCTATTACAGCGAAAGCAAGCAGAATAAGAACAAAAGCTAGGAAAATTCCGAGCCTGCGTCCGTCTTTGACCTCACACCGCGCCAAATCCAATAGCAAAAAATTCCAATCCCAAACTGTGTTCACACTTGCACCGAATTGCTCATATCGTCCTATCCTATCCCACTCCTACGTCATCCATTGTTGGTTCTCTTTTAGTCTTTTAAAAGTTAAAACAATTATCATCAATTATTTCTTTTTTCTTTTTTCTTGCTACTTATATAGATAAATTCTTGTATATTTTTAGAGAAAGAAATTTTCTTCTTCGGGAAAGATATCAACCCTTAATCTCTTGATGAGACTCAAATGAAATTGTTGAATCCACACAGCAACTCCTAAGTAAAAGCTAGGAGATAGTCATTGTTTCATATTAAACTTATTTTTACAATATAATTTGTATTTCTAATGTAATTATTGTATATGACAAATAATAATTACTTGAAAGAAAGAGATTGCTAGAACAGATATATATCTATCAAAGGTTGCTTTACAGCGGGGTATTCCATAGTCTTGGATTTTTGTTTGCTGCTTGGGTGGTGCCACCCCGAAAATTATAAAAAATAAATAAATAAATAAATTTCACAACATCTTGCTCTTCTGTTTCTCTGATTAACATTAATGTTGATAATGATTAAACATGCACATAAAAACAGAGGATTCAAATGTCAGATTAATTAATAATTAGATGTGAAAATTCTTTAAGTACGACTAAATATTTAGGCATATTAAGTTACAGAATTTTGAGCTTTTATCTATGTAGTCTTGTAAAATCAAGGAAAAAGAAAAGGAAATGAAAAGCAATGGCTAGATTTTTTTTTAATTTAGAAAAATTCTTAAATAGATATTATCTACTATATTATCTTTTAAACATTTTTTTTAGTGAATATGTGTAAATACATTTTTAAAAAATTGATGCACCCTTTCTAGGAAAATTCTTGGGCTTTTTTTAGAGAAATTATTGCATACACTTAGTGCATTCAAGATGAGTATATTAGACTAATTATACTTTTAATTATCATTAATTATGATAATTAATTATTAATTAATTGTAATAATTAATTATTAATTAATTGTAATAATTAATTATTAATTAATTGTAATAATTAATTATTAATTAATAATAAGATTGATTTAATATACTCAACTTAAATGCATCAAGTTAGATACTTAAATTAATATTTAATATGTGTAAAAACATTCTTTAGAGACTTTGTATACCCAAATTGAATGCACTAGACTAATTTTATTTTTAATTGTCATTAATTATGATAGTTAGTCATTGATTAACTATAATAATTAATTATTAATTAATAATGTGATTCAATCATTATTCTTTATATTGTCCAACAATTTTAACCATGTTTTTTTTTTCTGAGTATTTGCCACTAGAGACTAATTTTTTAGAATATAGTTAGAAGCTTAAGCGGTGATTTTTCTAATGATTTTTTTTATACACATAAATATTAAGATCAAGTCTAAAATTATATATTTAAGTGATTAGAATTATTTTTACTCGAATCAATACACGTAGATAACTTTACCATATTTAATATTGAATAGAATAATTTACATTAAAAAAAATCTTGAATAGAATAATTAAGGTAAACAATCTCTGCCAATTAACCCAAGAAAAAAAAGTGAAGGAAAAACCAAAGGTACAAAGCCCATCCTATACTTCATTTACGTTAATTAATTAATGAGTTTAGCAATATTTATTTCACTGGCATCACTTTATTTATTGATTTCCTCAAATTTCAATCTTAGCGTTCACACTACATCTTTGTGTTCACACGCATACATGTAACATAAAAAATGCATATCAAAACTCAACGGGAAGAGAAGAGGGAATTGCGCCAGTCTTTTTGTTTTTTTCTTTATGTTGCTGTCCTTGTGAGTTTGTAACCTTCTCTTCGCTTTGTCTTCCCCCGCAGTCATAGCCACAGCTTTGCGCCTTTGAGACTTTGTCTTTATGAAACTCCCAACCTTTGCAGACCCAGAATCCCTGTCGTACGTTTACACCTTGCTCCAGAGTTCATTCGACCAAATGAATGAGAATGACCCCAACAACAGCACCACCACTGCCACCAAAAAGAGGCGTAGAAAAAATGATGATGATGATGATGATGATGGATCAACCAACAACCAAGAAAAAGAAGGAACCAACAACAACAAGAACAAGAAGAACAACAAAGAATTGAAGGGTATCTTCACCTCGCTGCTCTTGCTAGATGAACAAGAAAAGCTTGACCAACAACACTTCAACAAGGTCTCCGATGAAGAGAGGCTCTCCTTGGACACCAACCACAAGAAGAAGACCAAAGCCATGCTCCAATACTACTCCAATATGGATGATTATTACAACCAAGTCCAAGAATCTGAGCGTGTTAAGAGAAGGAAATCTAGGAGCATGGCCAGTGCTGTTGCAGTTGCTGCAGCTTCTGAAGGGTTAGAAAAAGCAGGCACTGAAGGGGTTAAATCAGGTGGTGGTGGGGGCCCACAGAAGAGGTTGTGGGTGAAGGATCGTTCAGGAGCATGGTGGGATGAATGTAACAGGGATGATTTTCCTGAACAAGAGTTCAGGAAAGCATTTAGAATGGGAAGGTCAACGTTTGACCTGATTTGTGAGGAGCTGAATTCAGCAATTGTGAAAGAGGACACCACTTTAAGAAATGCTATTCCCGTGAGGCAAAGAGTTGCTGTTTGTTTGTGGAGGTTGGCCACTGGTGACCCTCTTAGACTTGTGTCCAAGAGGTTTGGTTTAGGCATATCAACTTGCCACAAGCTCGTTCTTGAGGTCTGCACTGCCATTAAGACTGTGCTTATGCCTAAGTATCTGCAATGGCCTGATGAGTTTGCCTTGAGAAAGATCAAAGGTGAGTTTGAATCCATTTCAGGGATTCCTAATGTGGTGGGGTCCATGTACACCTCCCATGTGCCCATTATAGCCCCCAAGATTAGTGTGGCTGCTTATTTTAATAAAAGGCACACAGAGAGGAATCAGAAGACTTCTTATTCAATAACAGTTCAGGGTGTTGTTGATCCAAGAGGGGTGTTCACTGATGTTTGCATTGGTTGGCCAGGCTCAATGCCTGATGATAAGGTGTTAGAGAAGTCTGCACTTTATCAAAGGGCTAATGGGGGGCTTCTGAGAAGTGTGTGGATTGTTGGAGGTTCGGGTTACCCTTTGATGGATTGGCTTCTGGTGCCTTATACTCAGCAGAATCTTACTTGGACGCAGCACGGTTTCAATGAGAAGATTGGAGAGGTTCAGAAGGTTGCAAAGGATGCATTTGCCAAAGTGAAAGGGAGGTGGTGTTGCTTGCAGAAGAGGACAGAGGTGAAGCTGCAAGATTTGCCTGTTGTCCTTGGTGCTTGTTGCGTGTTGCATAACATATGCGAGTTGAGGGGTGAAAAGATGGATCCTGAGCTGAATACTGATCTTGCAGATGATGAGATGGTGCCGGAGGTTGCTTTGAGATCAGTGAACTCCATGAAGGCTAGGGATGCAATTGCTCATAATCTTTTACATCATGGACTCGCGGGCACTTCTTTTCTCTAATTGAAAGCTTGTATTTTGATTACTCTTTTGCTACTGGGGTTCATAATTCTTTTGCTTGTTTACATAATATTGAAGTCATTCTTCATTATTTGTTGAAGGGACTTTGTAAAAGATGTATTGGCCCCTGAAACAGATATCTGATTATAGTCTACATAGGATTAGATTCGGACTTGTAATCTAATTCCATACTTTAATTGCCAAATTAAGAGATTAATTAATAAAATTATAACATTCTTGTTGCAATCCTTTACTTTCATGGATTCTTTTGATATGTTTTAAAATCATACATGACCACTGTTCCTTTTTCTGCTTTTATGAAGTCTCTGGCTTCTTACACACCAACAATTTTGGAAGCTAGTATACTTCTGTTGGTCCATCTCCCACACTTAAACTAGAATCATTCTCACAGTAGCTTTTGTATATAATTAGAGTCAACGGTGATCAATTATTGACCGGGATCTTGACATTGAAGTGAAAAGAAAAAGACATGATATAGTACCAGTTTTTGCTTCTATCAAGTGATGCTGATTCTTATTGACACTCTCTATCATTCAATTTCAAATTATGGTTATGCATATATTTGTTTCATAGTTCTACTCATTCAGACATCAGTTCTATAAACCAAGTAGAAAAGCAATGTTACTTTTAGGCAAAGTGGTTTAGTTTAAATTCCTGGACTAGCTGAGCTGAATTATCTTCTGCCTATGATCCATATAACTTCTGTTGAACTCAATATAAAGATGACCGTGGAGCAAATTGCTTTGACTGATGAGGTAGAGAAAGAGAGCTGTGAGTGCTGCATATCTACCACCATCCAAATTTCTGTGCTGCTGTATGCGGATTGGCTTGAAGAATGCAGGTTATATTCAGCCTCCTGTTTGTCCAATGACTTGGTCTAGGCTTTTGGCTTGCCTCTGTAGATACCAGAAAATGATATAAATACACCCACGTTATTGTAATCTTAATTCATACTTCATAGTGCTTCTCCTGACCATATAAATTAAAACAGATTGCTGTATTGAATGGTTCCATTCCATCCATGCACAGAGTTGACATCCGAGTGACAGAATCAGCTCTATCTTCCTCAGTTACTCTAATATCTTTCCTGCAAAGTGCTTTACAGTGAAACTACAAGCAGTTTGTTTCAGAGGCCAGTGCTATACTTGAGAAAATTCTGCTAATGAAAATTGGTTATTGCTTTAACGGTGTTCATGAGGCCATTGCTGTTATGTTTATCATCCACCAATCTCCTTAGAGTTTTTGCAATGTGCCATCTTCAATTCCTCAACTCCTATACTGTCAAGTGTCAATATGTTCACATATAGTTGAACTTGAAACATGCATATTTCAACAGAAGCCGTGGATGGAAAGTATGTGTTCTTGACTGGGTTTCGGGTTAGCAGTTCAGGAGCAACCAGACTTACCAGAATAGGATTCCAGATATTTACTTGCACTATTAGATAAGTTAATTTACCTATTTATGAGATACAAATCTCTCACAGAATCCCTCATAGATATGGACATTAATTACATCCCTCATAAATAGAGAAATTAGTTATAAGAGATAACAATACCATGGATTATGATCCTAAATAATAGTATTCAATTCAGATTGAACTGCGATTCTTATCACCCAAGGCGCTCCTATAAATACCCTGCAAGGTCACAAAGGTATGCATCTAATTCAAAACACTATCAACCTTGTGCACGGTCTAACTTGAACGTCGGAGTGCCTTTTGTAACATCCTAATATAGATATCTACATATATCCTAGATATACAGAGATATATAAAGATAATCAGTATTAGAGACGTCACTTCTACATACTACATACTAACATATATCCATAATCACAATTGAGTAATTATAGAAAGCCTTGAGAGAATGCGAAAAAACTTAAACTCATATATATATACAACACTTGCCACAGAAGGGTATATTATAATACATACTACTTAAAACATACAAAGCAAATATAAACTTATACATAAGCTTGTCTATTAAAGCATATAAAAACCATACTAGTCTTCATGTTTTACCTTCATTTCCTTAACAGGGTCTGTACCTCTGTACCTGGATTTACATGGAAAAACAACTGGGGTGAGGATTACAATTCTCAGTAAAAGCAATTTCAATACCAGCTAGCTATAACATTATATAACAAATATAACAATTGCTATAACTACTAAGATAGGAGTTTCGTCCACTACTTCTCATAACTGCACACTACCAAGTAGTGTGATCTAAACCGATAGCCTACATACCTATGATATTTAGTATGATTATGCTCACGAAAAATCCTAAAGACATGCTCGGGCAATGCTTTGTTTTGAAATACATGCAAGGGTTTATTTTGAAAACCAAGAAGATAATTAGGAACTGGTTTAGTATATTATTTCGCAGTGAATAGAGGTATCTCCTCACATCCCACATATCCTGGCATGCTGAGAAGTTTGGTCTAAAATCCTGATTCTGAAGAACCTTATGGACCCCTACTTATCTCCTTTGGCCTTGCACTAACGAAATATCAGGATTTTGTCTTTCCTCAATTAAGTCTATTAGACACCCTTCAATCTCTCTTGGCCTTCATGAGTGCACATCAAAGGATACTTACTAAGATCAATACTATTAGACCATTTTCATTTGCATATATACATTCTTATATCTAAACACAACCTCATCACCCATAACTCTTGAGTGAATCCTATGCAACACTATGTTGCTGAAGTGTTAGATACTCACCTATGGCAAACCATTACTCTTGGTTGTACTATGGTTCTTACTCTTCACATACAAACTAGATTAGCTAACTAGTGTGTGAAAAGCATAGTGTTATGTTTACCTCTTACATAAACACCACCTTAACGTTCTCATAGACTCAACTCATCCTAGTGAAAGAGCCTATCTTAACTAATGCCTCATTCAACCTTACTTAAGGAAATAAATGAGCATTTCACTATAACTTTGCATACTTAATGAATATGACAAGCTTACAAGTCAACATTCATTCTTTTGTGTATTCTACAATGCACAAGGTCCCGTTTAACTAGAGACTTAGTACATAATGTCCCCTCTTCGGAACTAAATACACAACCTTGTCTCCACTCAAGTAAATCTAACTTAAAGTGGTTCTTTACTTATAACTCTTTGTTGCTTAAGGTTCTAGGTACCTTCCCAAGGTAATCAATTACTCTTGGATATCCTAAGACTCATACCTTCCTTATCCTTACTAGAGTGAACCCTACAATTCATCCTAGTATACTTGTCTCCATTACACTATCTCATCACATCTTGAGTGATATTTAATGCAACACTAGGTTGCCTAAAGTGCTATGTCCTTACCTAGGGCAATCCTTCACTTTTAGATGCTTAAAGCCTAAGCTTTTCTCATTCCTTATTGGTGATAATTTTCCTCTTGAAAATATCCCTATTTTACCTTAACATACTTTAGGAAACATCTACTAATGATCCCATCTAGTTCGTAGCTTCAAAACATCATTAATGACATTTTTAGCCAGTTTGGGCCTCACGCCGTCGCACTAACTTGTGCATGCCACGGAGCCCAAGCCACGGGTTTTACTACTGGGTGTAACAGCACTCTCACGTCGTGGCATGACATTACTCACACTGCGGCGTAAGCAGCAAATTCAACCCCACGCCGCGGCATTGCGTACCCATGCCGCAACGTTCAAAGCAGAGACTAGATTCTGCAGAATTATGCAGAATCGTGGTACTGTTCCATGAGTTATTTTCATGGATTTTGGCTATTTCAACTTAGTTTCTAAGTGATTCTAAGTTCCATATTAATTCTTAAACACATAGGAATCATCAATCACAAACTTAAATCTCTTAACTTGGATTATGGATCAAAATCACACATATAATGACCTAACCCCTCTTTTGGGAATCCAAGGTCCAATTATTACTTCTAATCATCTAAAATTGGTCGCTTGGTGATTTCTAACACCCATCCAAGCCCTTAAGCTTGTTGCAACTCATTTACAGCCTATAGATTCTCTTAGACACAGATTTAGGTTCAAAACTACAAAACTCCAACCATTGTCCAATTCTTAAATCTATGGTCCTAATGGTTGATCTTGAGCTATAAGTGACTATCTTATATTCACTAAGCTCAAACTAACTTAACGTAATCCTTTAAATCAAGAACTAAGCTAAGAACTCGGATTTGACTCTCCAAACTCCCATTTCCATTCAAAACCCCAAACTTCATTCAATAAGAATCAAAGAGAAGAATTATTAATAAAAACCCCTTACCTCTTGATTGGACGAAGATCTTCAAGATTGAACTTGATCCTTGAAGCTTGATCCTCTCCTCCTTCTCCTTCTTCCTTTTCCTTTCTCCCCCTTCCTCTCTTCTCTTCCTTCGTTTTCTCTTCTCTATTTCTGCTGAGAGAATGGGAAATAAATAGGAAAACAACATAAGTTCTTGTGCTGGAACTTATATCTTCTAATGACACCCGAATTCTGCTAATTCAACTTTTCCAACTTCCAACAACTTTAGAATAAATCATAAGATTCATCTAAATTATTGTTTCACCATTTTCATGATTTTTCATATCTGCTGGTAGTCAATCCGGCATTAAAAGCACAACCAGTACGCCTAAAAATACCAAACTAACTCAAATTCTCTTGAAACTTTAACTACATCTTACTTGGCTCATTTGTGACCTAGAAACAAACTTTCTATGTTTATTTCCATCAACTTTACCTTTAAAGCCATTATCTGAGTTATTTTAAGTTATTTTTCAACTCCTGTGTTGCAACTAAGTGCCTAAACGTACTCAGCTTATCACAGAACTTCACAGACATGTTGAACGAGTAATATGCTACCTTTTGTAACCATATACAAGTCTAACATGTTAGTAAGGGTATTACACCTTTTACAAGTACCTACCCCCTCGCACTACCGCCACAGCCATTGTGCATCAGAGGAAACCACCGTTGTTAACCTATTCAAGTATTTCTCTGAAGCTTGTTCAGAACATTGACACCGTCTGTGGGGAATATAAATTTCTATTCCCATCATCACCATCATGGTTACCACGAGGAGAAATCAAGCCTCTGCCAATCAGAATCGTGTCTCTACTGCGCAGAACCAACCTTCCTCTGGCAGCCAACCAGCGTTTGCCCCCTTCTATGAGCTGATCCAGGAACCAGTCACTGTCCAATTGGAACCCAAGTAGGACAGAGTAGAGACTTCTTATAATGGTGAGAATCTTCCCCCTCTGCCCGCATGAATTTCGGTGAGGCAATGTCTCGGTCCACAAGGAGCACCTTCTGGAGATGCCAGATAGCGGTGTTGGCGCTGCAATGCCTAGGAGCTTGAGTGGAAAATGAAGAAGTTTGGTCCCGCCATGCTGTAATCGGTCTCCTGAAGCTTTCCAGAGCATAACTTATCTTTCTGGTTAGACTTCAAGATGAATGTATGCATAACTTGGAGAAAGCTGTAAACCAGAAGAAAGAAGGTGAAAACTGATGTCCAAGAAGGAATCAAGAAAACCAAAAGAACAAAGCCCACAACAGGGTTCTTCATCCGAAGTGTTCTAGGATCATGGAACTCGGTCAAAGCACTGAAATCCTTGTTCGAGGAAAAAAATGAGAAGGATCACAGAGTAAGGAACTCAGTTTCACAAAACCAACCTTTCTCTAATAAGTTGATGTTCTATGAGATCCCTAGGCATTTCAAATATCCCACAAGTATTGAAATCTATGATGGGACCATAGACCCTCAAGAGTACTTAGATGATTATGTCTTTGCTCTCCTATTTGTTGGAGGAGATAACCCACTTATGTGTCGTGCTTTCCCTCTATCTCTAAAGAAAGCCGCCCTGAGATGGTTCACCACTTTAACTCTTAAATCCATTGTCAACTGGGAAAACTTGTTAATGTGGATTAAAAGTTACAAATCCAAGTGCAAGTTGTTTCAAGTAATAAATTCTCGGGAGGCCGAGGTCGATCCACAGGGAATTGATGAAGAAAAATTCTTTGACGTAAAGTAAATATTTTGTCACAATAATAAAAGTGGTAAAACTTGGTCATAAATAAAAAAGACTTACTTGGGTTAGGAGATTCACTCTTAGTAAATAAATTAAGGACAAAATTAATTCTTTTGATAACTCAATTAGAATTCACACATAATGGAGGTTCCAATTGAAAAATACAACATTCAAAGTTTATTAAAAATTATATACGTAATTATATTATGATTCTTTTAATCATCTATTAACACTACCACTTATAAATAGGCTCAAGCATTCATTGTGTCAACCTTTTGTCTACAATGAATCAAGATCTCCACTTTACAAGGAGGGTTTCTAAATTGATTGAAAACAAAATACAACACGTATAATGACCACTTGAAAATATATCTTTTAAGCATAAGAAAGAAATTAATCTAACTTTAACTTATTACCAAAAGCTTCACCCTTTCACCTAAGAAAAATAGAAATTAGTTACTCATAGACAAGAAGAAAGAAAGAGAGAAGAAGAAGAAGAAGAAGAACATAACTTCAATTTAGAACAAAAGAAAACTACAATAAGATAATCAAACAACAAAATAGCATGATCTTGATATCTAACACCAAGACTCCTCAAATGATCAGCTACAGCTCCCTTTTATAGAGGATTAGGGATACAAAATGACAAGGGGGCTGATTCATAAGTGAGTGGATGAGTAGGAAATGAGTGAAAAATGTCAAATGACTTTTGATGAGTGAAATATTATAGAGATTCTTTGTTTTCGAAATCATTCAGTTCTAAAGTCATTGAATACGTCAGAATATTGAAATATGGTCTTCATAAAAGTTGTAGGCCTGGATCTTAGCTTTCAAATGCCGCTAGAATCACCTCAAAAGGCCACCTATAACTCGAGATATGACCCAATTACTATATAGTATTCAGGCCCAATTATAACTCCTTTGTTTTGACTTCCAAGCCCATTATGACCTCCAAGGAGTCCGAATTAAATCTTGTGTTCTTCATGAAAGTTGTAGATATGGGTTTTAACTTATAGATACCAAAATTTCAGCCTAATAAAGATCTTACATCCTGAGTTATACACTGATTACTGTACACTATTCAGGTTCCAATCACAAAATCTGTGTTCTAACTTCTAAGCCCAATTAGTTCCACTAGATGTCCGAATTTGACCTAGAGCTCTCATGAAAGTTGTAGAACTCTCTCTTATATTTACTACAAGATAAAATACATAATTATTAGATATCTAAAGCTCAAGATATGACCAAAATACAGAAATAGTGTAAGACGTAAATAATGCTAAAAAAATCAATTAAGTCCAATTTGATTCCAAACTTATAGAACATAACCAAATTTAATCAATTAAGTATTTGAAGAGTGTAAATGACTAAAAATGATAGTTTATTAATTTATAAAATATGTGATTATCAAATTTTCTCACACTTAGATTTTTACATTCCTGGGCAAAACACATAAGAACAAAACTAGGAAACAAGGAAAAACAACACAAACCAAAAGTTAGAAATTCTAAAAGACTCAATTTCTAATAATATTTAAGAATAAAGAGCAACCAATCATTCAAGGGATCAAAACATTTATGAGGTAACGTTTCTTCACATCTCAAACCAACAAGCAATAAAACTTCAATTGAAAAATATGAGTCAAGAATGATAGATCTTCACAAGATTCACTCTAATCCATCAAGTGTTTAAAAAGGTAAGTATTTCACTCAATTCAACCCATGAAAATTATACTACCATAAGCTTGCTTATCTTCTACTTATCCACTACTCAGAACACATGCACACAAATCATGAGGACTTTATTCAAGGTTGTAATGGGGTCAAGGTAAAGGAGGAGGTAATATAGATATGACAAGTTAAATACTAAAGAGAATAAAAGAACATGAGAGCTGAGTTCAATTAACAAACATGAAAGTTCATCCCAACTCCACCTAATACAAATTCCCTTTATATATTCTTTTCATTTTCTTTATTGCCTTGTTGGCCCTTATTTACACTTTTTTTTTATTTTTTTTAAGATGAACATAATATATATATATTTTTAATTAAACATTTTTTTTCACCAACCATTCTGCATACACACTCTCACACTTATTCAAGAACTCATCCAATGACAAAGCTAATATTCTCTTATTCCCTAAGACCGGGTAAGAATATGATTTTTCATTTAAGGCACATAATGAGTTCGAAACAAAAATGGTCAAATAAGCTTAAAGGGGTTAAGTAAGGGGGAATAAGCCATTTCCAATGCCTTACGTTGGCAGGAATCAGAAAATTTTCAAGAAGTCGTAAGAGTACTTGATATCACATTAGAAATCAGAGAATTTTTAAGAAGTCATAAGAGTGCTTGATATCATATTGAGACAATATACTGTTGAGCAAGGCTGCCTATTTGTACGCTAATCATTCTTGGCTATTTGGTTAAAGTAGCTATTTCAAGAAAAATGCCTCAATCATGTTTATGTATGCATGTGAAAATGTAGTCTAAAAAAGAATCAAAACAAGTTCTAGAGTAACAATTCCATGAGTGAAATTCACACAAGAAAGAAGAGAATGGTATAAATGTTCAATCCATTCATCAATACGCTCAAAATCTCACAAGGCATAATTCTATCATTCTCAGTACACCAATTTCAACATCCATAACCAAGCAGGTGATTTTTAAGAAAGAAGACAATTTACTCAACCATGCAAATTTTCCTGAATTTAAATTGCTACTTCCACACAAACTAGTTGTCTACCCTAACTAAGATGTGTCTCAAGAGTAAACAATTTACTCCTTACTCTGCCATCCCTAATTACTTTTGTTGTTAATAAATTACTGACAAACATATAAACACAACAAACATATTAATAAACACACTTTCGGGTGATTTTTTTAAATTTTTTTTAGGCTTTTTTTTTCACAACCATCCTTTCCCCCAATCAGATCACAACATTATCCTCAATGTCAAAACATAAATAGGTAAAGGATAGAAGATATTACCTGTTGCTGCAATTACTGAAAAGGAAAACCTTACACAAATTTAAACAGAAACAAAGTACGATAAATAAAACCAAAGATAAAGGAAAGTTATAGATGAAGTGCTAGATCACACTCTTATTCCTTGCTGCCTCCCTTGCTACTATCTTCTGACCAATCTATCTGATTTATTACTGGTTCAGGTTCATAAACAAAAGCTTGTAATTTATTAATTAATTCATCAATAGTAGAAGCAGATATAAGAAGTTGTCTTATCGAATGTGTGATAAAGCTCTGTTCCACAGCATGGTCAATAAAAGATAACAAATTATCAAAGAAAATATTAACATTCAATAAACCTATGGGTTTATGGTGGATGTTTAGGTGGGCACAAGAGATAATTTGAAAAAGTTCTTCCAAAGTACCAAAACCACCTGGTAAGGCAATGAATGCGTCAGAGTTTTCAACCATCGTCCTCATTCGTCCATGCATAGATGATACTTGAAGTTCCAGCCCAATTGTCTTTCCAATGATGTTCCTTCGAGTTAAAGGTTCAAGAATGACACCTAAAACTTGACTACCTCTTATATGTGCAGAAAGTGATACAGCCCCCATTAACCCAATGCTACCTCACCCATATACTACACAAATGTTCCTCACAACAAGTGTTCTACCAACAGTGCTTGCTGCGTTTACAAACTCTAAACCCTTCCCATAACTTGTCCTACAAAATACACAGATACTGGTAAATCTAGGAACAGAAGAAGAAGCTCCCTCCATTTCTACACTCACTCTCCCTTTGAATGATTATGAGTTACAGTACAGTGAAGAAAATGAAATGTTTAAATAGGGAAAAGAATAGAAAAAGTAACAATAACTCCTGTATGGGTAGGTTGGCTGTTGTTAGAAAAGTCTGAATTTAAAAAACTTTTTTTTATTTTTTATTTTTTTTATTTTTGACTTCAAGAAAACCATCAGGGTAAAGAAGTCTAGAAACCCCTGAAGGATCCCGCCCAAATGATCGTCTGTCCAAAACTAAAATAAAATAACATCATACAAAAATAAAATTATAATAACAAATGGCGGCATAACTTTGAATTGTGTGTCACCAATGCAATAAACACTCACTCCCATTTATTTGAAGAAAAGAAAAGGAGAAGAAAGAAACCATCGTGGGTTTCCATCCTAGGTCTGGAACCTGGAGAGCTTATACTTGGGTTCGTAACATCAACAAAGATGCTAAAATCTGAAACCCACAATGTCAAGATCTAGAACGCCCCATCCCAAGGCGTTGAGAGCCCCTTCTAGTAAAAGAGAGGATCAAGTTCAAATACCTTATACGCTTTGGCAGCTGCGAGTTACTTCTCACTAATAACCAGAGTGGGACGCTTCTGCCTGTCCATCAACTCCACAGTGCCTAGATGGTGAATATTGGGTTGTGGAGTGCGGCTCTCTACAGAGCACGGTACACGAACCTTTTTTAAGGACCGACGTGCAAAGGTCCACCCGAGTCAATGACGGGTCTGCCACTAGCAGGGGCTCCACACTCAATTAAGAGCTTGGTACTCTTTCGATCGTCCTTTTTATTATTTTTTTCTTTTTTTTAAGAGATGTACAAGATAATATATACATGTTGTTGTGATTGTGACTCACATCTTCCTCTAGTTTTATGTCCAGTAATGGCTTAAACGTCTTCTATGAGTTGAGGATAAGCTTCCCATCTAATTTTCTTATAAATTGGCAAATAAGTCTTTTTGAGTCAGATTCCCAAGACTGTAATGCTTTTACTCATCTCTGAAGAGATTCCACAAACTAAGAAGTTCACGATGTACAATTCCACAAGAATGCATCTCAAGAGTCAATAAGATATCATCTAATGACTCCTTACTCAGTTCATTTTTAATAAAGTATATTTTATCTTTTCGATTTGCAGAAACCATTCCCAAAGAATGACATCGCGTGTTGCAATTCCATCATGCACACTTGTGACAAACTTGCATTCTTTTCGCTCTTCTTTTTTTAGAATAAAAACTTTTACCGAGACCTAGCATGTATGGGACAAATGAATCTGAAGATTCACCAGCTAAACGAACCTTTGCTTCGATTATCCAGCATATATCTTCTAGGATGCCCTTGTACATTAACAGTCTTAGTCTTTCACACCTAACTTTGTAGATTTTTGTTAGAGCATTTTTAGGAAAAAAAGGAAAATGCTTTCTTAGATTTGAGAAAATGACATCCATTTTAAAAGAGAAGGAATCAGTTATTATGGGAAACTGAAAATCAAACTGACTTGAGAGTCACGGAGTACCGTTATTTGCCATTTAATTGGGGACACAAAGAACTCAAGAACTTGATTTTTCCAGAAATGATTTGAATCTTTGTCCATTGACCTTAAATACACTATCATTCCTAGGGTTCTCAATGTCTATAGCCCCATAAGGATACACATGTTTGACAATAAAATGGCCACACCACTTAGATCTCAATTTTTCAGGGAATAGGTGAAGACGAGAATTATAAAACAGAGCTTTTTGACCAATTTCAAAAGATTTTCTCAAAATTGATTTTTCATGAAAAACTTTTGTTCTAGTTTTATAAATCTTTGTGTTTTGATATGCATCATTTCTCAATTCCTCAACAATAAAAAATTTCAATGACATTAATAGGATTCAGAGGCATCCTATTTCGCTTAGAAATAAAACCCTATTTTTGACAATTTTTATAACTTTTTTCAAAATGTATACCTGTCTTTAAATAAAGTGGGCCAATAAAATCTACACTGTAAGATTTTCATAGCTGTTTTCTTTGAAGAAAAGTAACCTCCACATGCTTATAAGTGACAAAATTTAATGACATTACCTACCTCACTATTGGGCACACATTTTCAAATGATTTGATCAAGATAATTGAAGCAAAATCTTTCATATTGTAAGAAAATTGATTATATTAGCAAACTAAGGCTTGGAATTGATAAAAAATAAAAATTCATTGGGAAAAGAATTATTGATAGATGTGATATCAAAATGTGAGCCTATTGTAAGTATGGACAATTGATCTGCAACAATATTTTTGACTTCTTTCTTATCTTTTATTGTGATGTTGAATTCTTGAAGTTACAAAATCCACCGTATCAACCAATGTTTGCAAAAACTTGTTATGAAAATTGACAAGTGCACCAAATAGTCAAAGAAATAAAGTAGTTGATTAAGAGGGAAAAAAACACTAAAACGCACAAAATTAAGAGGGAAAAGAGAGAACAAAGCACATGAATGCAAAACACATTAAGGATGTAAACACATGAAATTAAAATACTAGGGATCTGACTTCACTTGATTCAACAATCTATCATAGATAATAGAATAGCTTTAGGACCTTCATTTTAATTAATTTCTAATCATTTAATTGATGGGGAGAATCCCTTAATTAATTAAAACTCAATTCCTTGGCCAAAACCCTAACTCTTAAAGGCATGACCTTTACTCTATGAATTTTTATGAAAAAATACCACAATTATCCCACACAACCTATAACCTCTATTCCTAAATGATTATAAATCATGACACTTATTATTTATGATCTAAGTTATATGCAAACCTTCTGATTCTACATACACCTCACTAGATCAATTTATGAGTGGCCAATTCATAAAAATATTAAGAATCATAATAAGCACTCAAATTGAATAAAAAAGAACTTAATTAAAATTTCAGTCTTAATACATGTTGATTGAATTAAGTTACATTTTACCCTAGAAACATACAAATTTATCTACACATGACAAAAGAGAAGAAGAAATAGGAAGAACAAAATAAAAATATATACAGAGCTCAACCTTCCATAAAAAATAATATCAACAAGTAGGCGGTAAGCCAGTCATGGTAATATATATATATATATTAACAAGTAAGCGGTAAACATGCCATGGTAAAAAAATATTAACAAGTAGGCGGTAAACTTGCCATGGTAAAAAATAATAATAATAATATTAACAAAGATGTGGTATAAACTAGCCACTAAATATATATTAACACGTAGTAAATAAATATTAACAAATGTGTGGTATAAACTAACCACCAAATAAGTTAGTAAGCGGATAAATTAAAATGTTAGAAGTAAGTAAATTAAAATGTTAGAAGCATGTAAAGTAAAAAGTTAGATAACTAATAAAGTAAAAAGTTAGATAGTTAGTAAGAGAGTTAAATAGTTAGTAAGTTAGTAAGCAAGAAAATTAAAAGGTTAGTAAGTTAGAAAGTTAGAAAAATAAAATACGAAAAGTAAAGTACAGAAAATAAAGTACAAAATGTAAAATATAAAAAAATAAAATATAGAAAGTAAAATACAGAAAATAAAATGCAGAAAGTAAATTTAAAATATGAAAACTCGAGAATCGACAAGTCGATTTTTTGCTCCAGTGAGAGAGAAGAGAAAAAGAAAGATTATTTCATTAATAATTAAAGATTACGAGGGATAAGGAGAGTTTTTCCCACTAAGTTAGTACGTTAGTAAGTACAAAAATAAATTAAAAGAGTAGAAAAAATATATATATATATATACACAAGATCTACAGAAAAATAAATATAAAAATATATATATATATACAAAATATTTACACCATAAATTTGTTCTTCAAATCAAGTCCCCGACAATGACGCCAAAAACTTGATGCAGATTAAAAGTTACAAACCCAAGTGTAGGTTGTTTCAAGTAATAAATTCTCGGGAGTCCGAGGTTAATCCACAGGGAATTGATGAAGAAAAATTCTTTGACGTAAAATAAATATTTTGTCACAATAATAAAAGTGATAAAACTTAGTCACAAATAAAAAAAACTTATTTAGGTTAGGAGATCCACTCTTAGTAAATAAATTAAGGATAAAATTAATTCTTTTGATAACTCAATTAGAATCCACACATAATGGAGGTTCCAATCAGAAAATACAACATTCAAAATTCATTAAAAATTATATACGTAATTATATTATGATTCCTTTAATAATCTATTAACACCACCACTTATAAATGGGCTCAAACATTCATTGTGGTAACCTCTTGTTTACAATGAATCAAGATCTCCACTTTATAAGAATGATTTCTAAATTGATTGAAAACAAAATACAACACATATAATGACTACTTTAAAATATATCATTTAAACATAAGAAAGAAATTAATCTAACTTTAACTTATTACCAAAAGCTTCACCCTTTCACCTAAGTAAAATGAAAATTAGTTACTCATAGACAAGAAGAAAGAAAGAGAAAAGAAGAAGAAGAAGAACATAACTTCAATTTAGAACAAAAGAAAACTACAACAAGAAAATCAAACAACAAAATAGCTTGATCTTGATATCTAACACGAAGACTCCCCAAATGATCAGCCAAGGCTCCCTTTTATAAAAGATTAGGGATACAAAATGATAAGGGGGCTGATTCATGAGTGAGTGGATGAGTGAAAAATGAGTGAAAAATGCCAAATGACTTTTGATGAGTGGAATATTATAAAGATTCTTTATCTCCAAAATCATTCAGTTCTGAAGTCATTGAATGAGTTAGAATATTGAAATATGGTTTTCATAAAAGTTGTAGGCCTAAATCTTAGCTTTTAAATGCCGCTAGAATCACCTCAAAAGGCCACCTACATCCCGAGATATGGCCCAATTACTATACAGTATTCAGGCCCGATTACAGCTCCTCTGTTCTAACTTCCAAGCCCAATATGACCTCCAAGGAGTCCGAATTGAATCTTGTGTTCTTCATGAAAGTATATATGGGTCTTAACTTGTAGATACCAAAATTTTAGCCCAATCCAGATCTTAAAGGCCGAGTTATGCTTTGATTACTGTACACTATCCAGGTTCCAATCACAAAACCTGTGTTCTGACTTCTTAGCCCAATTAGTTCCACTAGATGTTCGAATTTGACCTAGAGCTCTTCATGAAAGTTGTAGAGCTTTCTCTTATCTTTTACTATAAGATAAAATACATAATTATTAGATATCTAGAGCTCAAGATATGACCAAAATACAGAAATAGTGTAAGACGTAAATTATGCTAAAAAATAATTAAGTCCAATTTAATTCCAAACTTAAAGACTATAACTAAACTTAATCAATTAAGTACATGAAAAGTGTAAATGACTAAAAATGAGGATTTATTAATGTATAAAATATGTGATTATCACTTGTCAATGAGATTTTTGCTACACTTCACCACTAGTAAGGTGTAGCCAAAATCCGTCTTATGCCTATCCTAAGTCAAATAAGGAAATGAGGATCATCTTCGAGACCTTATATCCCAGTCCAACAAATAAATAATGAATATACGTGACTAGGATGAATGGCTCGACTTGCACTACATGAGGGAAGGGCTCTGCCCTAGGTCGCTTTCTTTTTTCTCTTGCCAAGAAGGAGCCTAAGACCATGGACGAGTTTCGCGCTCAAGCTGACAAGCATATCAATGCTGAAGATATTCTCCGGGCTAGAAAGCATCTCAAGAAAGGAGAAGATACTAAACCTAAGTCCAAACAACCCAACCAACAGGTTGACATTCGAAGCCATATTTCAAGGGAAAGTATGAGAACTACACTCCCCTTAACACACCTCGGACTCAGATTTTCCAAGAAGTGGTGAACATGGAGTTCAAAGATGTGCAAAGAACTCCCCCTTGAGAAAACATACGCAAAGGGACAAGTCTAAGCATTGTGCATGGAATGACAATCATGGGCATAATATGAAGGATTGCATCAACCTCTAAGATGTCATTGAGTCACTAATCCAAGATGGCCGTTTGGGCTGCTATGTGCGCCAATCTCGAAACAATAATAAGAGGGGATGAGTAGGAAACAGAGCTACAACCTATGGAGAAGCTCATCTCTGCCATATACCAGATAAGATGCTCTTTTGCAAGGAATGAAAATCCCAGCTCAGGCCTATCCTAGGGTAATGCTCAAAACTAAGAAAGAGCACAACCCTGGGATGATGATCAAGATAATGATCGTCGTCATACCAAAGTAACCTAGACAATCAACACCATTTCGAGGGGTTTCATGGGTGGCAGTGAGTCAGGGAATGCCAGGAAGAAAGCACTCCGGGTTGTACTGAGTGTGACATCCCTCTGAGAAACTAAGTCGGATAGTAGTGTGAGAAAATAACCTCTGATTTCATTCACTAATGAGGATTACAGATACATTATCCCAGATCATTATGATTTTATGGTGATCTCTAGGATAATTACTAATGCCAAGGTTTGTCGTATATTCGTTGATCAGGGGAGCTCGACAGACATCATATTCCTAGACTTATTTGAAAAACTAGGACTATCAAAGAAAGAGCTCATCTAGTATACTAGCAAGTTGATCGGATTCACTGGAGATAAGATCACTTCAGTGGAATACATTGAAACCTACTTGACCTTGGTGAAAGATTCCCTATTCAAGACACTCAAAATCAAATTCCTAGTGGTGGGCTATCCTTCAGTCTACAACGTCATATTAGGTCGTTCCTTACTCAACACCTTTGGAGCTGTGATCTCCATACCCCACTTGGCTATGAAGTTTCTAGACAAGCATTACAGGGTTGTTATAGTCAAAGGAGACCAGTTTACGGCTAAAAGATGCTATAATGAAAGCTTGAAAATTACTAAGAAACCTCAGGCCATGGACTAACACAACAATTCTGCTTCAGTCACTATGAACCCCATCAACATCTTTTTGACTGAACTAGATGTTCATGAAAAGATTCACAGTATACACCCTCAACTTGATGGAGAACTTCAACCCCTTCAACTTGGCGCCAATGCAGACTAGGTGACCAAGATTGGAGGACATCTAAATTAGGAAGAGAGAGCTTGGTTAGCCTAGTTTCTAGTGAAAAATAAAGACCTATTTTCCTGGACCTTCGCAGATATATCGGGATTGGACCCAAAGTTCATTTACCACTGACTTTCTATCATGAAATATGCAAATTCGGTGGCCCAATGAAAAAGAAAAGTCGGACCTGAGAGACAAGAAGTGATCCAAAAATAGGTAAAAAAAAAAAAACTCCTGAACATCGGATTCATCAGGGAAGTTTCTTATACCATTTGTCTATTTAACATGGTTCTAGTCAAGAAGGCTAATGGGAAGTAACATATATGCGTCGATTATACTGACCTAAATAAGGCGTGTCAAAAAGACCCTTATCCACTTCCCAACATAGACAAATTGATGGACAATTTGTCCGGATTCTTACTAGTTTCCTTCATGGACACCTATTCCAGATATAACTAGATTCTGATGAACCTGAAAGACGAAGACAAGACCACGTTCATTACCAAGATAGGAAGTTATTATTACCATGTCATACCATTTGGATTGAAGAATGCTGGGGAAATTTACTAATGAATGATGAACAAAGTCTTTAAAGGACAGATTAGAAAGATGCTAGAAGTCTACATAGATGACATGATAGACAAGATAACGGAGATCGGTAACCACATCAAAGACCTAGAAGAGGTGTTTGCCTAAATATAGAAGCACAATATGAGACTAAACCCTGAGAAATGAACCTTTGGTGTACAAACCGACAAATTACTAGGGTTTTTGTTGACAAACCGAGGTATTGAAGCCAACCCAGAGAAATGTCAAGTCATCCTCGACATGCACAGCCTGTAGTCTGTGAAAGAAGTACAATAACTAACAGGTCAGATAGCGACCGTCACTCGTTTCCTAGTCAATGTTGCTCAAAAATCTCTTCCTAGGGAAAGAATTTTGGGTGGACTCCAAAGTGTGAAGCTGCTTTTCAAGAACTAAAGTAGAAGTTGTCCACACCATCGATTCTGACAAGACTGGACCCCGGTGAAACACTTTATGCCTACCTCTCTGTTAGCAATAAGGCGATTAGCTCAGTCTTGATAAGAGAAACTTATGAAGGTCAGAGGCTGGTATATTATGTCATTAAAGTCTTGCAAGGCCCCGAGATTTGCTATCAAAAAATTAAAAAATTGGCCCTAGCATTGCTTATTACCACAAGAAGGTTAAAACAATACTTTTAGTGTCACCCCATGATAGTAATGATAGACCAGCTAATCCAGCAAATACTGCACAAGCTGAAAATCACTGGGAGAACAATTTCTTAGTCAGTGGAGCTCTTTGAGTTCGGTATTACTTATGATCCAAGACCAACCATAAAGGTTCAAGTATTATCTAATTTCTTGGTTGAGCTTATACCGGACTCCAGCTATCCTAGAGTGCATTCCTAGACCATCTACATTGATGGATCCTCGAATCCCAAGAAAAGTGGCACCAGAGTAATGTTAGAAAATGAAGTCAGCCTCGTGTTAGAACACTCTATGATGTTTGAGTTTCCAACTTCTAACAACTAAGCTGAATATAAAACATGCATTGCATTCATCAACATGGCAAAAGAGATAGGAGCCACAGATATAATCCTATGCAGTGATTCGTAACTAGTGACATCCCAGATCTAGCGTAAATATCAGGCTAAGGAGCCCCTATTGCTGAAGTTCTTAGCCAAAGTTAAGAAGTCAATGAAAAAATTTGACAGTGTTAAGCTAGAGGATATCCCAAGGGAGCAGAACTCTAGAGCCAACATCCTATTAAAGCTTGCTAGCACAAATAGCCCTGACAACAACAGGTCCATAATCTAGGATACCTTACTCTCTCTCAATATTACAGACAATAAAGTCCTCCTATTGGAAGATGATGAAACCTAGATGATGCCTATAGTTGCCTACCTCTACAATGACTCATTGCCTAAGGACCAGAAAGAAGCCTAGAAAATAGTATAGACAGCGTCCTAGTACACCATCCTTGATATTCGAGTTTTCTTTTCCCTTCCTTAAGTACCTCGGTCCTAAGGAAGTGGAGTATGTTTTGGCCGAGATTCATGAAGGAAGCTCTGGCCATCACCTCGGCCGAAAGTCCTTAGCACAGAAAGCGCTGAGGGCTAGATACTATTAGCCTACTATAGAAGCTGATAGCAAGGAACATGTACAGAAATGCGATCAATGTCAGTACCACTCAAACATCTATGTAGCCCTATCAAAAGAGCTATCTACGATGTCCGTCCCCTGGCTATTCTACCAGTAGGGGATGGACTTCCTAGGTCCTTTCCCTTAAGCACTAGGGTAGATCAAGTGCCTAGTGGTGGCTATTGATTACTTCACTAAGTGGATTAAGACAGAACTGTTATCCACTATTACCTCTATGTGAATCCAAAAGTTCTCTTATAAGAACATTATTAACAGATTTAGAATCTCAGAGTCTATTATCACATATCAGAAGTTCAAGGATCTCCTAGTCGGTCTCAAGATTAAACAGTACTTCACCTCGGTGGAACATCCAAAGACCAACGGGCAAGCTGAACCCACCAACCGGGTCATACTTAGAGGAATCAAAAAGAGACTTGATGATACTAAGGGGAATTGGATGAAGCAACTTGATCATGTTTTATGGATATATCAGACTACACCCTATTCCTCTACTGGAGAAACTCCCTTTAAATTGACTTATGGTTGTGAGGCTATGATCTTAGTGTAAATAAGAGAACTAAGCTAGAGAAAATAAAACTTTTTTGAAGAAACCAACTCGGACCTCATCCGCCATGAATTGGACTTGTTGAAAGAACAACGCTACATTGCTCATGTTCGTGAAGCTGCCCTTAAACAGAGGATTACAACATGGTATAACTCTAAAGTGATTCCACGGAGGTTTAACCCTAGTGACCTCGTGTTTCATAAGGAAGATATCAAAGGAAAAAATGCGAAGGATAAGAAGTTAGCTCCTAATTGGGAATGATCATACATAATTATATCCAAAACAAATACAGGAACGTATATTCTAGAAACTCTCTCTGGAAAAACTATCAAGAATTTCTGGAATGTGGATAAGCTAAGGAAATATTATAATTATACCTTTAATTGTTATTTTTATCATGTAAGTGACCTATTCTGACATGAATAAATTAGTTATTATTTCTTTAACACTTATTTATTTTATTCATCTATTACTACAACCCACAAGGTTATCACACCTTGGAGAGGTTTGAGGAATACAAGGTCCGAAGAGGATCAGATATTTCGATATCCATACATGAAGGTCAAACAGGGGAATCAACTTGACCGGTATCCAAGTTCAAGGAGTGCATTCAAGGGTTTTTAACCTGTACCTTAATGAGCTCGACCTTAACTTATAAACTTAAAAGTTTACAGAGGTTAAGCATATCTGACCATAGTCCGGGACAGTGGGCTCCGCACTAAAAGTCTTCTGTGTTAACTATATTCTATAATTCTAATATTGAGCCTAACCTATAAGCCTGAAAAAAGTTTAAAGTGGTTAAAAGTATTAGACCGTCGCCTGGGATAGTGGATACCACTCCAAGAGGCTTCCGTGTTAAAATCATACTTCATAGTTTCACACTTCAAAATTTGACTTAGTGTCAGTGAAAGTGGAAACATTTTTAATTGAGCGTTCACTGAGTGTTAAAGAACCACCGAGATTGAGCGTTGGACTCATCTCGATAGGAAAAAATATAAGTATTCACTAAAAGTAAAAGAAATATCAAGATTGAGCATTAGACCCATCTTAGTTAGTAAAAATACGAGCATTTGCTAAGTGTAGAAGAAAATCACCGAGATCGAGCATGGGACCCATCTCACTGAGGAAAAATAAGAAGCAACATGAATACGAAAAATATTCTAAGTATTAAAAAGATGCCTAACATCGGGACTTGTTCATTTATAAGTATCATAAAAACCCTATGCAGAGGGCAAAATGAAAAGAAAAATACATCAGGAATCCTCTGGGGTGGGCTCCACGACCGTATCTGAAGTCCTTTTGGCTTCCACTACTTGGCTGCCCTCCGATGTCTCCTCCTTCTCCTCTTCACGAATGTCCGTCCTGGGAGAAACTTGGTTAATAGAAGTAGCCAGGGGAGCGGCATGTACGATCCGACTACCCTGGACTAACTTCATTGAACTAATTCCCTCCTCATTAAGGTTTGGGTTTAGAAGGCAAAGCTGGATAAGCGCATATGCGAACGACTCATCCACTGACTTAGCTCATTCATCTTCAAGAACTATAGTCTCATCATTCATCCTAGCTTCAGTCTAGTGGAGAAGTTCGTTCTCAGTGTAGGGGGTGGTTAAAGTAGTCTCGACAGAAGATAAGTGATCTTTCAAAGTGTTCTCCCTTGCTATTCCATCGGCAATTTGAGCCCAGAGTGCGGCCACCTCAATAACCTCCTCAAAAAAGTAGGCAACCCTGGTCTTGAGCCTAGAGATTTCGACCTTGCGCACCTTAAGCTCTTCAGTGACTCGAGCTAACTGTCCATCTTTTTAGGAAATAGTTAGCTCAAGTCCATGATTTTCACCCCAAAGGGCATCAAGCTTTCTTTCTAACTCTCGAGCCTCATGAATGGACTTGAAAGCTCCCTCCAGAAATCGGAGGACAAAGGCGTTGTGCAGGCTCTGCACTTATGCATCCCAGAGAAACTCCATCATATTATGGTCTATTAAAACATCTTGGTCGGCAGGAGACAAAAGAGCGTTGTCAATGACCCTTTTGGGATCGACCCCTCTAGCCCAAATCTATCCAAGAGAGAAGTATAGGGGAGCACCCTTTGGGATTGTAGACCCCGAACCAGTAGTAACCTCGATATGAGCAACCTTGAAAGTTGACATTTTTCCTCTTTGATCCCTATGTTTGTCAGTTTTCCTCTTCTGAGGTTGGAGGGACTGCACTGGAGAACTGGGCTTTACCTCTTGCACTACAAGTGCAAATGGAGGAACCGCGACTGTGACCCTTGGAGCAGCAGCTGAGGCTTGTGATCTGGATCCAAAAGCCCCACTTTTTTGGCCGCCAAACATTGGGTAGCAAGCTCGAGACCACCTGAAGGTGTCATACTCTCTGCAAATAGAAACAATAGTGTTACAACCCTTAGAGAAAAATTTGGAAATATAAATCAGATACATATATGACAAGATAACTAGTAATGGCTTTATTGAGTCGGTAGAATCGTCAAGGACATCCTTACAGTAGATGGCCCCGCCCTTGTTTTCCTATTCAACAAGGAAGTGAAGGACCTCGACTTCATCCTTAGGAAGTTCGGACGTCAGAGTTTTTATTTTTTCTATTCTTTGGTCCCATATAGCTTGAGTCCAATATAAGTATATACGGGCTTTGCTGTCTGGGGTAACGAAAAAAAGACATTGACCCCGGAGCCCCTTTAACTCTAAAGAAATCCTTCTTGAAGTTTTTGAAGGAATCTTGGTAGGGCTTGAGCACTTTATGCCCAGCTTGAGCACGCAAAGTGACATACCTTTTTTTATGACTGTTCCCGAAGGGTGAAAACTGATTGAAAAGAAAGAAAAATAATTTAAAGGAGTACGACTAGTCAAAAACCTTGTAAACGAGTTTGAAGGCCAAGATGAATCCCCATGCATTTGGATGCAGCTGGGTTGGAGCCACATATAAATAGTTGAGGACCTGATCTCGAACTCGGTGAATGGAAGCCAGACTTCGATTCTTGTAAATAACGCCTCGTATGTATAAATAAATGATCATATTTTGTCCATATCGAGCATACTCTTTCTTGCTCACTCAAAGCACAGATGGCGTATTCCCTATCTCTTAACCTATCCCTGGTTAAGTGTAGGTATTCTTGCTTTTCATGTGCATCCACTACACTCGAAGGAGTGCCTAGGACTTCACGGTCTACCAATTGGTATAGGCCGACATCTCTTGGAAAGGTGAGCTTTATGGGTTCTGATGGAGCCGCCCTCCGACTTGCCATTTCCAAGTTGATAAAGTTACCTACAGAGTTCAGGCTCATGTTAGAATCAGAAGAGGACTCACTAAGGCTCCCTAACTCTATCATGAGCTCGGAGAGCAGACGTGTTGGTTTTTTCCTTACAAGCTCTCTAGCATGGTCCGCTTTCCATAATGCCTCCAGGATATCCATTCTATTTATTGGCCTCCGACCTTTATCAGAACCCCCATCGTGAGAAAAACGTCCTCGCTGCTCCTGAGGTGGTGGAGACAACGGAGCACTAAGATTTCTAGAGAAACACTCTCCTCGCCCATGTTTTGTACACTCTCCTCACATTGTTTCGAGACATTTTCCCTCTCACAATGTAAAATTATGGAAGAAAAACAAAGTAGGAAAGGGAAATACTTTGTCTTAAAAGAAGGGAAGTTGTTAAGAGATTGAAACTGCATGAAAATCAATGCTAAAATCTCATTGGAGGAATATCCTAAGATAGAAAGGATTATAATTTTATTTCTATATTTTGGAGGAATATCCTCAAAATTACTATTATGTTCTAATTTATTTTTCCTAAATGACTAACTATATCTTAGCTTATCTTATTATTGTTACTATTATTATTATTTTCATAGAAAAGGTCTTAAGCTTAAGAAGGGATAGGGTTAATTTTTGTCTTGTGTAGATATATTATACTATTATTATTTCTTTCTTAACAAGTTCTTGGGCGAAAAACCTAAGGCAAGGGATGAATTAATTTTTATCTTTTGTGTAGATATATTATTCCTTAATCCTAACTTAGTTATTCCTCTACGGTTTTACTATTAGAGACTTACAACCTTACATATATAACCAATAATAGCATATACTTAAATTGACTTCATACATAGGAGAAGTTCATTCTCCTTTGGTCATACATCATACACACATAAAGTCATAAAGTCTACATATAAAGAGGGAAAACTAGTTCCCTTTCAAGTCATTGGCTACATGGGTACAAAGCCCTATGTTTATAAAAAGAGGCCTAAGCCTCAAGAAAAGAAGGAATAAGAATGATGATGATACTCCTCCATTACTTTAAAAAAAAAAATTTAGTTTTGCTTTCTTACTGTCTTTAGTAAAAAAATTAAGTAAATTACAAAAGACTATGTTTTCGACTTTAAATTAAAAGTTTAAGAAAAAGGAAAGGTAATAAAAATGTTTTCCATATGTAATATAGCTGGAATACCATTAGTTCAACTATTATCTGTTGTATCTATTCCTATTGAGTTTTTTTACTCATTAAAATAAGTGTGGTATTTCAAACAGCTTACTACGAGATTCACAATAGGTTTTATTATGTTTGGATTTTTGCCCCTGAGATGAACTCCTTTGTGAGGGTGGTTATCTCCATCCAAACCACTTCGAAGGACATGGCACATGAAGGCTAGGAGGAAGTCGTACATTATATAGCATCTCTATAGTATGATGTAATTTTGTATAACACCTTGTTAGGAATTATATATTGTATCCTAACTCATTTTGGATGTAACATAGTAGGTGCTAGCTGCTAGTTTTGGAAGATGCTATATGTATGATGCATATATATACATATATAGGCATGTAGCCAATGACTTGAAAGGGAACTAATTTTTGCTCTTTGTATGTAGACTTTATGACTTTTTGTGTGTATGATGTATGACCAATCACAACAATGGGCCACACAGATGCTTAGAAAGTCACCTTCACCATACGTGAAGCTGAGCATAGATGGAAAGGAGCCAGAAGACATCTTAAGGCTCAAGACACTCCCATTACTTGAGAAGTTTTGTAGACAACTTTTTTAGACAAATACTTTTCAAAAAGTGTCAAGAATGAGAAGGAAGTAGAATTTTTGCATCTCCGACAAAGGGACATATCTATTGGACAATATGCTAAATTTGAAGAATTAGCTAAATTCTCATCCTATTTGTAATACAACCAAAATGAGGCATGGAAATCCATCAAGTTTGAATATGGCTTAAGACCACAAATTAAGAAGGACGTGAGAAAGTTCGATATCAAGGACTACACTGCACTTGTCAATAAGTGTATAATCGTAGAAGGAGATCTTTTGGAATGTGAGGCAGAAAAAAAGGAGACAGTATCACTTCAAGCACAAAAGAAAGGATGAAAGAAAGAAGGATAATAACTCTCGATTTTGACCAAACATGAATAAGGGAATTTTTGTGGCAAATTTCCTTTCTTTCCAAACTTATACTCTCTTGACAAGTATCCCGATTTGCCGCAAGGGTAATATACTCATTGTCTACCTAGACATGGTATGTCTCCATGAAATTTTCCATGCTTTTGACAAGCTAGTGGTATGATTTCTTGCTGGACTTGCTTTCCCTTAATTCATGTTTGGTTGGAATTGAGAGTTGTTATTAGACCCATTTCATTTCTCCATTTTTAGTGCTAATTAATTCTCATGAGCTCATTCATAGTCTAGGGAGTCCCCAAACAATGTTGCATGAAAATGACCATAATATTTCCTTTTAGCACAGAAGATCATTCTAGGGATCATAGCTTACTACCTCCATCAAAATACATTTTAAAATCCTTGTTCTTAGTAAAATCGAAAACATCATTGTCAAAAGCAATGAAGATATTAAGTTCAAGAATCAGGAAAAAGGCATTCATTGACTAGGCATGCAAAAGGTAAGGCAAATCACTTTAGTAGCTTGGACATGTTTTCTTGAAAAAAACAAATCATGACCAAAAAATAAAATCCACATCACAAGGATTATCCAAAAATTCAAAACTAAGATAGGATAGCTAATAAGAAAATAGAATCTTAACATAATCACCATCAAACTTGGAAATCCATAGTTTATCTTTAAAATAAAATAAAAATTAAACTAGTTATCAACTCATCAAGATCATCAAAATTAAAACAAGTATTATAAGCATTTATCAAAGAAACTTTTATGCATGCAAGGGATAGCCTCAAATTCAAGCCTTCCAAGGCCAAAATCATGTAATTTTTTAAGCATGTTGGTGTCAAAACTTATCAAAACTTTCGGCCAACATTAGGCAGCAAACAATAATTACTTTTCAACCTTTAATCCACTCAAAATCAACATAAAAATCCATTTTTATAGTCCTTAAATTTCAGTATACCAATCCAAAGTTAAATACCTTAAAACAACAAGTTTAGTCAAGATTAAGAAGAAGTGTGTCCCTCAAAGTTTACCAAAATAGTCCCATGAAAATTCCCAGCATTCCAAAGGATATCAAAACCATTCTCAACATAATAAAATTATCAAAACAATTTAGAATTAGTAAAACAGCCCCTATATCAAATAGATTAAAATCAACCCAACAGAGAAGTAAAATCACCTATGCAAAGTCCACAAACATCACTAACAGTCCAATAGTTTGAAATTAGGATGAAAATAGTGCAATTAGTTTGAAAACAGTCCCAAAGAAAAAAAAATCAAGAACAGTCCCAAAGTCTCTGGGTTACAAGCTGGGGTTTGAAATCCCTTTAGTCCAAAACTCTTACATGGGTGTTTCCTCATCGCCCAAGGACAAAGAGATGGAGACCATCTAGATGCAAGGGAGAAAACATCTCCTTTACTCCTCAAGGACACTACGTTGTTCATGAAATCAAAGAAAACATTTAGTTAAAACAAGAAAGAGATGAACAGAGACCTGAAACAACAGAAATGTGAGGCTTTTAGAGCAAAACTTACTCTTGGTTTTCAGCCTTGAATTATGGCTTAATGCATGTATAAAGATCAAATTCTTAAGGTGATAAACAAGGATAAAATACAATCTCATGAAGAGGAAAAAGGAACAAAAATTAGAAGAAGAATTGAAGGAAAAGAATCAAGAAAAAGAGAAGGGTTAGGGAGTTGTTGGTGATTGGTGACCTAATTAAGGATGGCAATAGGGCGGGGCAGAGACGGATAGTGCTTCCCCCGCCCCTGCCCCCGCTGCCGTCATGGATACTCATTTGTGATCCCCACGAGTAGGTAGGGGTATCCATGGGTAGTTAATAATTTAAAATAAAATCTTAAAAATTATAAAAAAACATAAAAAAATAAATTTTAACACCACATACTACAACTTTGTTCAACAATCTAAGATTCTTATAAAATTAAAAGAATATTATAAATAACAAACTAAATTCAATTATATTTTGTAATAATCAGTTTACATAAATAACTATTAAATAAATAGTATATATTTTTCAACAAGTTTTATCATTATGAGATCATTCAATAAAAAATCCATTTAAAATAATAAAAATATATGTATTTTCATCTCATCTCAAAGTAAAAAAGAAAAAGAATCATAATATATGATATATATTAAATGAAAAAGTATACTTAATTAGTTTGCGGGAGGCTACTAGTGTGAATGCACAAGCAGAGGGGTCCATTAGGGATGGTGATTGATGGATGGGAAGGAAGCTAGAGCAATGCGTAGATGATCTCCACAATAGGGAAGTAAAGCAGTTATAATTACTAGAAAATAAATACTTTTCAAAATTTACTATTTGTATCCCTCTTTATATACACTTGTATTTTTGTGGGACACGTACTTTAAATTAAGATTCAAAAACATAAATTATAATGAAAAATCTATTATAACTACAATTATAGTGTGGAAGTTAAGGAATGTTTCAAAGCATTTATAACTGGAAATTAAGAATTGAGCAATATTATCCTTTTTCATATTTTCATATTTAATTTTAATTAAATAATAATGACCTTTTGAAAAAAAAAAAAAAAAAAAAAAGAAAAATTATGATTAAAAAAATAATATTTTGAAAAAATAAAATTGAGACTAAATGAGATAAGCACTTCTATAATAATATAAATATAGAATATAAATATAGATTAATTATATGAATATCATTGGATTGTAGTTGCAAATCCCTCCATAGTCGGTTCCAAGCCTGGATAAAAGAGAAGAATTGTGTTAGACAGTCGACAGCCAACGTAAAACGTTGTCGAATCTCTATGACATGGATAAATGATCTGATTGTGTTAATGCTAGGTCGTTGCCTTTAAGTAACGCGTTGTATGGCTCGAGTACAACGTCAAATGAGTAAGAGCCACTGCATCGCCGCCTGGTTGTAGTGAAAAATAAGCAAGGGTTCCCACATTTTCTTGAATGAGTGTGGGTAAAGAAGTTAGTTCACAAGAGTAGGATGCGTTTTAGAATTTGGAATATAGGCACTCTTACAAGTAAATCAATGGAAATAGTTGACACCATGATTAGGAGGTGGATTAATTTTATGTGCCTATAAGAAACTAAGTGGATTGGAGAAAAGGCAAAGGAACTCGACACTTTAAGTTTTAAGCTTTGGTACACTGGTAAGGTAAAATCTAGAAATGTGGTAGGCATAATAATAGATAAGAATTAGAAAAAAAAATGTTGTGGATGTGAGAAGGCTCGGAGATAGGATCATAGCTTTGAAGTTTGTTGTGGAACAGGAAATTTTTAATGTTATCAGCGCATATGCACCCTAAGTAGGAATAGACGAGCACTATAAGATAAAATTTTGGGAGGAATTAGAAGGTTTAGTTCAGGGAATACCATTAGGAGAGAAGATTTTTCTAGGAGGGGACCTAAATGGTCATGTGGGGAGCAAGTTTAGGGGATATGAGGGTTTGCATAGGGGGTATGGCCTAGGAGTAGCTAATACAAAGGGCAAAGCGATTCTAGATTTTTAAGTAGCTTTGATATTACAATAGCTAATACTTGTTTTAGGAAGCGGGAAGAGCATATTATCATATACAGAAGCGGGGGTTCTTGCTCTCAAATTGATTTCTTTCTAATAAGAAAATTTGATAGAAAGCTTTGCATGGATTGCAAAGTCATCCCTAGAGAGAGCTTGACTAACCAACATAGGATTTTGGTTATGGATGTACGAGTTAAGATGAGAATAAGGAGAAATTGTCAAGACAGAGTCCCGAGGATCAAATGTGGTAACTAAAAGGAGAAAAACAAATGCTCTTTTAGAGGAGGATTATGGAGGAAGAGATTTGGAAGGTACAAGGGAGTGCTAATGATATGTGGGACGAGATGGCTAAAGGGATTTGGAAGGTAGTAAAAGAGACACTCGGTGAATCAAGAGGCTTTGGACTTAAGGATAAAAAATCTTGGTGGTGGGACGTAAGTGTACAAGATAAGGTTAAGGTTAAAAGGGAATGTTATAAAGCTTGATATGTGTATAAAAATGATAAAAATTACGAAAAATATAAGGCAACTAAAAAAGATACTAAGAAGGCAGTGAGCATGGTAAAACATAAAGCGTTCAAAGAGTTATATCAATCTTTGGGCACCAAAGAAGGAGAAAGAAACATTTATAGGCTTGCTAAAAGTAGGGAAAGGAAAACAAGACTTGGATGAAGTGAAATGCATTAAGGATGAAGATGGTAAAGTCTTGGTTATGGAACAAGACATCAAGGATCGATGGAAGATTTATTTTCACAAGTTATTTAATGAGGGACATATGACATTAGGGGACTCAGACATTCTAAATACTAGAGAGGAGGACCAAAATAAAATATTTTATTATATAA
Organism: Ormosia semicastrata; assembly: GCA_029884595.1. Taxonomy (NCBI): domain Eukaryota; kingdom Viridiplantae; phylum Streptophyta; class Magnoliopsida; order Fabales; family Fabaceae; genus Ormosia; species Ormosia semicastrata. The sequence continues at coordinate 12,015,376 of JAQQTO010000063.1, read as the reverse complement.
TTCGGGAGTTTAAGGTAAAAGAAGCTTTGAAGAGGATGGATAATGGAAAAGTGGTCCAACCGGATAATATACCTATTGAGGTGTGGAAGTGCCTAGGAGAGAAAGGTATAAGCTGTCTCACAAAGCTATTTAACGAGATAATGAGGTCTAAGAAAATACCAAATGAATGGAGGAGAAGCACTTTAATCCCTATTTATAAGAACAAGGGAGATATACAAAACTGTGCAAATTACAGAGGGATTAAGCTCATGAGTCATACCATGAAGTTATAGGAAAGAGTAATTGAACGGAGATTAAGACAAGAGACTGATATATTAGAGAATCAATTTGATTTTATGTCTGGGAGGTCAACCATGGAAATAATCTATCTTCTACAAAGATTGATGGAGAGGTATCGAAGGAAGCAAAAAGATCTACACATGGTTTTCATTAATCTAGAAAAAACCTACGATAGGGTACCAAGAGAGGTCTTGTGGAAGGCTCTGAAGAAGAAAGGAGTTCGTATCGCTATATTCGAGCAATCCAAGATATGTATGATGGGGCTAAAACTAGTATAAGAACACAGGATGAGGTTACAAAAGATTTTCCTATAACTATAAGACTGCACCATGGGTCAACTTTGAGTCCTTATCTTTTTACCTTAGTCTTGGATATGCTTATCCATGAGATAGTGCCACAATGCATGCTTTTTGTAGATGATATAGTCTTAGTTGGAGAGTCGAGAGAGGAAACAATTAGGAAGCTAGAGTTATGGAGACGAGCTTTAGAACAACATGGCTTCTGTTTAAGCAGGAGTAAGACAGAGTATATGGAATGTAAGTTCAGTAAGAAGCGTGCTAATACTATCTTAGCAATGAAAAATGGAGACCATACTATATAACAAGTCACACGGTTTAGGTATCTTGGATCTATCATACAAAATGATGGAGAGATAAAGGGAGATGTAAACCATAGGATTCAAGCTGGATGGATGAAATGGAGGAGTGCTTCAGGAGTTATCGGTGATAGAAAAGTTCCTTTCAAGCTTAAGGGTAAATTTTACCGCACAGCTATGTGACCCGCGATGTTGTATGGTACTGAATATTGGGCAGTAAAAAGCCAACAAGAGTATAAGATCAATGTCACAGAGATGAGGATGTTGCGCTGGATGTGTGGTCATACAAGATAAGATAGGATTAGGAATAAATACATTAGAGAGAAAGTAGGGGTAATACCTATTGTGGCAAAGATGGGAGAATCTCGCCTTAGGTGATTTGGACATATAAGAAGAAGACCTTTAGAAGCCCCTGTAAGAAGAGTAGATCAGGTGGAGGATAGCCCAATAGCTAGAGATAGAGGGAAACTAAGAAAAATTATAGGTGAAACGATTAAAAAAGATTTATATTTGTATGACATTTCTTAAGACTTGGTTTATGATAGGGCCAATGGTGTCGTTTGATCCATATAACCGATCCCACATAGTGGGAAAATGCTTAGTTGTTGTTGTTGTTATTGTAGAAGTTTAGGGTAGGGTTGAAAACAGGCCAACTCAACCTATTTAAGTCTGTCTGCAACAAGCCACAAGTTGAACGAGTCGGGCCAAAATGGCCCACATTTAAGCGGGCTACTAAATAAATAGCTTGTATAAACTTGTAGGCCTAAATGGGCAAACCTGCAAAACTAAGATTTTTTTTCACCTATAAAATTTTAAAAACTTTCAAATTCAATACCATCAAAATGGACAATAAGTGCATATTCAACTCATAAAAAGATATAAATATTACTAACCATGTCCTAGTTATCAGGCTTCCCTCAAAGACCAATCACAAAATATCAAGAAATCAACCATCTCAAATAACCAAATATGCATATCAAAATTGTAAAAAAAAGGCTTACTTCTTAAATGATTTAGCCCGTTTAACTCGCAGGGATAAACGTAGCGATCCAAAATTACTTGTATTTATATGGTTCATGAATATGGTAACCCAACTCACTTTATTTAAGCAGGTAAATGAGCTAGCTTAACAAGTTTGACCCGTTTTGACAGCCCTAGTTTAGGGTGAGGGAGGCTCTCCAAATTTCAAGATCTAGGAAAACTACCAACCTTAATAAAAATTTACAGTGAGATTATAGATCGACTACTAACAATTAACCACTGGATTCAAACTCAAGTAATGCAATTGTCATGAGCGAGAAGTTGACCAAGTGAGCAACCCTTGTTAGTTATTCGATAATATTTTAATTATCAATAAGATTCTTTTTCATTGAAATATTTCTTTATAATATATATACCAAATAAAATATACAATATTATATATTTTGTGGCTGATAAAATTGGTTTTTTTTTCGAGTTCCGATGCTGATAAAATTAATGGATCTTGCCTATCAAATCTAGATATATATGATAAAGTTTTGTAAAAGGTTTTGAGGGGAGAGAGGAGGGAAGAGGTTCAAGGTTTTAAGGTCAGATTGTGGTTTTGAATATGCTTTTAAATTCAACATATATGATAATATATAACAAACATAACATATATTTAATCAACAATTTGCTCCATAATTTAAATTGCTCCAGTTATCACACATGGTCATCAAATCATAAAAAGTCCACATATCATATATGTCATCAAAATCAAGTGTTGACCCCAAAAGTTAAAATCTCCTTAAGAAGCATTGCTACTTATATCATCATTAATGCTTGGTTCATCTTGAACATGCATTTCATTTTCATCCTCTTCATTTCCTGAAGATTCACCAAGTATTAGAATTTGCATTTTCTTGGTAAGATTCTTAGCCTTTCCATTCTCAAACTCAAGATACACTTCTTCTTCTACTACCCAAAAGTTAAGCTTCTTGTGAATGCTTATGTTCCTAAAGCATGTCAAATAGTTTTTGATGATAACAAAGGCCAAAGTAAAGATCAAATGCAAAAGAGAAGATCAAGCGCAAAAGGAAAAATCAAGATCAAAGAAAGAAGTCAAGAGGTTTATTTAGTTATAAGACTTAGAACATTAATGTTAAATGCTCTCAAGATTTCTCAAATGGTTTTTCAATATATGATTTCAAAATAAGTGGAAAATTTCAAAGTTAAACATGGCTTTCAAGAAAACTTGAGTTTTAACCTTAAATTTAACACTCTTAAAATGATTTATGTTTAATCAAGTATCTTGAGGTGTTAGAAATGACTTACAAGCTTTATTGGACTTGAAAAATGTGTTCAAATGCTAATGTAATCGATTACATAATGTTTGTAATCGATTACACAGCAAACAGAGGCCTTGTAATCGATTACATGAGTAATATAATCGATTACAAGCAAGTCAGAGGCCATGTAATCAATTACACAGTATATGTAATCGATTACACTAAGCCCAGAAAGGCAAGAACACGTTCAAAGAGTCATGTAATCGATTACATGGATATTGTAATCGATTACACAAAGAAGTCAAGTCATGTAATCGATTACATGGATATTGTAATCGATTACAAGCAAAGTTAGAAGCCATGTAATCGATTACACCAATAATGTAATCGATTACACAGAGCCCAGAAAGCTAAGAACACATTGGAACAACAATGTAATCGATTACATAAGTTGTGTAATCGATTACACTCACCTTGACAACATCCAACGGCTATATTAAATGCATTAAATGCATGCCCAAACCACCCCAACGGCTCTATTAATTGAGAAACTTATAAATACCAAAGTTGGGTCTTCATTTGAGGTTGACCTTGAACCAAAAACTGATCACCAATACTTCCAAATGTGAATCAATCCTCAAATCCACTTCTTGCTCTGTTTTCTTGTAAAAACGTGAAAAATCTTTGAAAGCATATTAGAGCTTCAATTTGTAATCATCTGCTCTAGTGAGAGCTTCATTCAATCTATCATTATTACTTTGTAAAGAGGGTGAGGCATCCCTCCAAAAGTGTAAAGGGTGAGGTATCCCTTAGTTGAAGAGACTCAAGCTCCAAGGGTGAGGTATCCCAAAGTGTTGAGTGCTCAAGGTTGTAGTGGTTGTCAAGCACCCATTAAAGCTTGAAGATATAGTGGAAAATCTCAAGTTGTTGCTTGGGGACTGGACGTAGATCACAAGTGGATTGGTGATCGAACTAGGATAAATCATTGTGTTTGTTTTCTCTAAACCCTTCTCTTTACATTAAGTACTATTTTATTGATTTGCTTGAATATTGGTACCTTTGGCTATTGCATTTATAAATGAAAGTGTTTATCTTTTATATCCAATCATCTCTAATCATTAATTAGCTTCAACGAAAATTATTTATCAAACGATTTGTGAAAGATTTGCGAACTTAGTTTTCATACTCAATTCACCCCCCTCTTGAGTATTGAGGCCACTTGGTAACAAGTGGTATCAGAGCTAGACTCTTGTATAAAGAGCTTAGCAGCTTCAAGAGAAGTGATAGCTTCAAATGGTTTTTCAAATGAAGGTTCTTCTATAAACTGACCTCCTTATTTCAATGGGGATGGTTATGCCTATTGGAAAGAAAGGATGAAAATTTTTATTGAAGTTATTGATTTAGATGTGTGGGACGCCATTGAAAATGGTGCTTTTGTTCCTATACAAACTAAAGATGGTGTGAAAATCAATACACCTAGAAATGAATGGACCGATAATGATAAAAAGAAGGTTCAATACAATTTGAGAGCCAAGAACATCATCACCACATCTTTGGGGTATGATGAATTCTTTAGGGTATAAATTGCAAAACCACAAAGGAAATGTGGGATACCCTACAAGTAACTCATGAAGGTACTAGTGAGGTAAAACGATCTCGAATAAACACTCTTACTCATGAATACAAATTGTTTAGAATGAACCAAGGTGAAAGTATTTAAGATATGCAAAAGAGGTTTACTCATATTGTTAATCATCTTATCTCATTAGGAAAGACATTTCCTAATGAGGATCTTATTAACAAAGTCTTGAGATGTCGAAGCAGGAATTGGCAACCCAAAGTAACGGTGATTGCGGTATCAAGAGATTTATCAACAATGTCTCTTGCCACCCTATTCGAAAAACTTCAAGAACATGAGCTGGAACTAAATAGGCTTAATCAAAATGAAGAGCATGACAAAAAGAAGAAGGGAATCGCACTCAAAGCCACCTCCTCTACAATTGGAGATGATGATGAAGATGGTGAAGAGGATGCTGAAAGTGTTGAGCTAAGTGAGGAGAATCTTAGTCTCCTTGTGAGAAAATTTGGAAGATTTCTAAAAAAAAAAGGGATTTCAAAGAAGACCACCCTTTCCTCAAAAGAAAGTATATCGCAAAGGAGAATGATCCTCTACTCCTCCAAATCGCTATAAATGTGGAAAACTGGGGCACATGAAAATGGAGTGCCCTATGTATCTCAAGAAGATGAAAAAGTTTAAGAAAAGGCCCTCCAAAGAAAAGAAAGGAAGGAGAGCATACATAGCTTGGGAGGACAATGACTTAAGCTCCTTCGACAATTCAGAGGATGAAGAAGCTCATCTTTGTCTCATGGCTCAAGGAGAAGAAAGTGAAGAGAGCGACACCGAGGTAACTTCTTCTAACTCAGAATCTCTATCTTCATATGATGAATTGACAAATGCCTTTCAAGAATTGCATGATGAATCCTTAAGGCTCACAAAAATGGTTTTGTCCTCTAACAAAATAATTTCCTTATTGGTAAACAAAGTTTCTATCTTAAGTAAGGAGATAAATGAACTTAAGATTGAAAATGAGACCTTAGGATTTATAGATGCTAATTCACTATGCATGACATGTTCTTCACATGATAACACATCCATATCATTACCTTGTTCATCATGCAAAGTATTTGAAAAAGAAATTGAAGACTTGAACAATACTCTTGCAAAATTCACTTTTAGAAGAGACAACTTGAATGTGTTGTTAGGGAAACAAAAATGTGTGTTTCAAAAAGTCAGTTTGGGATTTAATCCAAACAACCATCAAAAGTCTTATAAGAACTTTTTTGTTTCCTCAAATACTTCAAGTAGTCCCTTTGTTAAATGCTTTCACTGTGGGAGGAAAGGGCATAGTGCATCAACTTGCAATGTTAGAAAGAATATAAACATTAAAGTTAGAATAAAAAGAGTTTGGGTTCCTAAAGGCACCATGCCTAATTCTAACACACAAGGACCCAAGACAATTTGGGTACCAAAGGTTAAAACTTGAATGTGTGTTGTAGGTATGCTTGAAGACCAAGAGCTTAAGTTGGTATCTTGATAGTGGTTGCTCCAAGCACATGACCGGTGATGGCTCCAAATTCTCCTCCCTTACACCCAAGAAACATGGTCATGTCACATATGGTGATAACAACAAAGGAAAGATTCTTGGAATTGGGAAAGTTGGTAAGGTCCCTTCATCATCTATTGATAATGTGTTGCTTGTTGAAGGACTTAAACATAATTTGCTTAGTATTAGTCAATTATGTGATAAAGGCAATAGAGTTATATTTGATTCTTCTTGTTGCATAATTGAGGGAAAGGATGATAAGCAAGTTAAGTTTGTTGGTCATAGAGTCAATAATATATATACGATTAGTCTCGATGATATCTCCTCAAATGATGCTAAATGCTTTATGAGTAAAGAAAATGATTCATGGTTATGGCATAGAAGAATTACTCACATTCACATGGATCACTTAAATAAATTGGTTTCTAAAGAACTAGTAATTGGTCTTCCAAAGCTCAAATTTGAAAAAGACAAACTTTGTGATGCATGTCAAAAGGGGAAACAAGTAAAGGTCTCTTTTAAAGCTAAAAACATGGTTTCAACTTCTAGACCTTTACAATTTTTTCACATGGATCTTTTTGGTCCCTCTAGAATTATGAGCTTTGGTGGGAATTACTATGTATTAGTGATTGTGGATAATTTTTCTAGGTTTACATGGACATTATTCTTGGCCCACAAAAATGATACTTTTCAATCATTTAGAAAGCTTGCCAAATTATCTAAAATGAAAAAAGTTTTTGTATTGCATCCATAAGAAGTAACCATGGTGGTGAATTTGAAAATCATGAATTTGAAACTTTTTGTGATGAACATGGCATTGAGCATAATTTTTCTGCTCCTAGAATACCACAACAAAATGGTGTTGTAGAAAGGAAAAATCGATCTTTAGAGGAAATGGCAAGAACTATGCTCAATGAAGCCAACCTTCCTAAGTATTTTTGGGCGGATGTGGTTAACACCGCTTGTTATGTTATGAATAGAGCCCTAATAAGGCCAATTTTAAAGAAAACCCCATATGAATTGTACAAAGGAAGGAAACTTAATGTGTCACATTTTCATGTCTTTAGATGTAAATGCTTTGTTTTGAATAATGGAAAAGATAACTTGGGGAAGTTTGATGCAAAATCTGATGAGGGAATATTCATTGGTTATTCTATTCATAGTAAGGCCTTTAGAGTCTATAATGAACGAATTATGACCATAGAAGAGTCCATACATGTTGCATTTGATGAAACTAACCCAAATAAGTCAAGAAAGGAGCTTGTTGATGATGTTGCAGAAATCTTGGCAAGAACGCACTTGGAAAATCAAGAGAAAGAGTCCAAGAAGCAAGAAGAGAGACTTCTTGATCACTCATGGCAAAAAAATTCAGAAATCATGGATCTACCCAAGGAATGGAGGACTTCAAGATATCATCCTCTTGACAAGGTAATAGGTGATGTATCAAAAGGGGTAATCACTCGAAACTCACTTAGAAATACATGTAATCACCTAACCTTTGTATCTCAAGTTGAACCTAAAGACATAAATGAGGCCATTAATGATGAACATTGGATCTTGGCCATGCAAGAAGAACTAAACCAATTTGAGAGAAATCAAGTTTGGGAATTAGTTCCAAGGCCCAATAATCATCCTATAATTGGCACCAAGTGGGTCTTTAGGAACAAACTTGATGAAACAGGCTTAATAATAAGAAATAAAGCTAGGCTTGTAGCTAAGGGATATAATCAAGAAGAAGGCATAGACTATGAAGAAACTTATGCTCCCGTAGCTAGGTTAGAGGCTATTAGAATGTTACTTGCATATGCTTGCATCATGGATTTCAAACTCTATCAAATGGATGTCAAAAGTGCCTTTTTAAATGGTTTTATACAAGAAGAGGTGTATGTGGAACAGCCTCCTGGTTTTGAAGATTTTGAATTGCCCAACCATGTTTTTAAACTGAAAAAGGCCTTGTATAGCTTGAAACAAGCTCCTAGAGCTTGGTATGAAAGGATGAGTAAATTCCTTTTAGAAAAAGGCTTTTTTAGAGGCAAGGTTGACACTACCCTTTTCATAAAACACAAAATGCATGACATACTTCTAGTTCAAATCTATGTTGATGACATTATATTTGGAGCTACTAACAACTCTCTTTATAAAGAATTTTCAAATCTTATGCAAAGTGAGTTTGAGATGTCTATGATGGGTGAGCTCAACTTTTTCCTTGGTCTCCAAATCAAGCAAACAAGAGAAGGAACATTCATAAGCCAATCCAAGTATTGCAAGGAGCTGCTCAAGAAGTTTGGAATGGACAATGCCAAGCATATGGCTACTTAGATGGGCACTTCTTACTATTTGGACAAGGATGAATGAGGTAAATCAGTAGAAATTACGAAATAGAGAGGTATGATTGGCTCACTCCTTTATCTCACTGCAAGTAGGCCTGATATAATGTTTAGTATATGCATGTGGGCTAGATATCAAGCTAATCCTAAAGAATCACACCTAAGTGCTGTTAAAAGAATAATGAAATATCTAATAGGCACATCACAAATGGGTTTATGGTACCCTAAAGGTGCCTCATGTAGTCTTATTGGGTATTTCGATTCTGATTTTGCTGGGTGCAAAATGGATAGAAAGAGCACTAGTAGGACATGCCACTTGCTTGGAAGCTCACTAGTTTCTTGGCACAGCAAGAAACAAAATAGTGTGGCATTGTCTATAGCTAAAGCTGAATATGTTGCAGCTGGGAGTTGTTATTCTCAAATCCTTTGGATGAAACAACAACTCTTGGACTATGGTCTTGAGCTTGATCACATTCCCATAAGATGTGATAATACTAGTGCAATCAATTTGTCCAAAAACACCATTTTGCATTCTAGGACTAAACATATTGAAATAAGACATCATTTCATTAGAGATCATGTTCAAAAGGGTGATTGTATGCTTGAGTTTGTAGAAACCACTAAGCAACTAGCTGATATTTTCACTAAACCCCTAGCAAAAGAAGCATTTTTCTATATAAGAAATGAACTTGGTATATTGGATCAATCATGCATAAATTAACTAATTGCTGCATAATCCTAAAACTAATGTATAAACTTGTGTTTTTCTGCATAATTATGCCACATTGCTGCATAATCTCTGAATTTTTCATTATATTTGAATCCAATACTGACTTGAGCGTTGAAGATTTCCCCTAAGTTGTTTTGCAGGTGCTCCCTCATGCCCAAGACTCCCAAGCAACTCTGGTATCAATTATGGTGTAATTCTTGGTAAAAATGGTGTATTTCTTGGTAAAAATGATAATTTTGATCAATTATGTGAGTTGAATCATAATATGATTGGATTATATGTTTGCATGATGATTTGAATTGATCTAAGTTGCTTTGGAACTGATTTGGATGGATTAAAATTGATTATATGCTGATTGGAATGCAAAATCTGAGTTAAAGAGTGTTGGTAATCGATTACAATGCCTTTGTAATCGATTACACAGGTTCTGTCAAGCATGTAATCGATTACACAGCTTTTGTAATTGATTACAATCAACTCAGAACTCAGGTAATCGATTACATCAACTATGTAATCGATTACAAGGTTCCCCAGACGTGGTAATCGATTACACCAGAAATGTAATCGATTACACACCCACCAGAATGCATGTAATCGATTACACACTCAATGTAATCGATTACACAAGGTTTTTTAAAAGGCTTCTGACGCGCGTAGAGCTCATTTTTCAGAACCTTCTCATCTTCTTTGTCCTCCTCCTTTGCTCCCACACAACCTAAACCTCTAAATCTCTCATTTCTCACTCAAATCTCCATCAAAATCCCTCATTTCACCTCTCTCAATCTCTAAAACCCCTCTCCACACAAACCGTCTCTCCAAATCTCCTCACATCCCTCACCCAAATCTCTCCATCTTCTCTCACGTACCCCATCTCCATTTCTCTACCCTAAACTCGTCCCTCTCTCTCTCCTCACTCATCCCCAAGCATTTACCACTCATCCCACTCTACTCCTTCTCATCAATGGCAATCCTTTCATCGCTCAAAGCGCCCAAGAACAGGGGCTGCCATTAGAAGGTCCTCTGGTGGTTCTTCACGTAACATCTCTGGCCTGGACCTCACGAGACACTTCTCCACTGTGAAGTGAGCTGAGTTGTTTCGAAAGAACTTCCAGCTTCGCAAGATCATCTCTCCCAAGTATCTTCCCATCACCTTCTGTGAGAGTGAACCTTTAGCGAGCTTTAGAACCATAGAAAATTTAGGCTTGCTAGGTTTCCTGAGCATAGAGAAAGCTATCTACCCTAACCTTGTGCGAGTCTTTTATGCGAACCTGAAAGTTGAGGATAATTGCATCATCTCTGAAGTGAAAAAGCAACAAATAAGGTTAACAATGGCTGAGTGGTATAGGCTAACAAAGCTCACTCCTGATGGAGTTCACTTCTGTGGGAATGCCAATGTCTGGGGGCATGAGTTTGAGCACAAGGCTGCTCTTCTCTCATTAATTAGGACTGGCTACTCCCCCTAGTGATCCTAAACGAAGAATTATGGTCACTAGCCTAACTATGGAGAACAGGGTTCTCCACTACCTTTTGGTCCGTGGATTGATTCCTAGGGGAGGGAATTACTCCCAAGTCCTCAAGGATGATGTGGTTGTCTTATGGGTAATGACCACAGGGCGGCCAATTAACTGGGGTTATTACATTATAGAACATATGCTGGATGTCAAGAAAAAGAAGAACTCTGCTCTCCCATTCGCCATGTTGGTAACCACCATCCTAGAGCACTGTCGCATTTCGTTGGCTGAAGAGTCCAAGGACACTAGCTCGAAAGGACCGCAATCAATTGGTTTGCATACCCTGAAGAAGCTCCAACTCTACAAAGTGGATGATAGGTGGCATTACATCGCTCATGGCACTTTTGGTCATATCCATCACGATCCGGATAGTGACGATGATGAGGAGGCTCAGCATCTTGCCCCTGCTCCTGCTCCCACTCCAGCTACTCTTGACCTCCTGCTCCAAGAGATGCGCAACTTGAGTGCTAATGTAAACACATGCATGGATCACCTTGAGCAGAAGATTGACCACCTTGAGCTGAGGATGGACTACTCAGATCAAGAGCTTGCCTCCATTCGATCTCTCCTGGGTGGACCTCCTATTCCTCCGAGCGCTGCTGCTGCACCTCCCACACCTCTGCCTCTCCGGTTCCCCTGTCCTTCGCTGGTCCATCTGGAGTCCCTGCTGATGATGAGGAGCTTCTGGACTCTGACGACGATCTTGAGCCCTGCGATGATGACGTTGATCTAGGAGACATTGCTGCGGATCCAGAGGGTGATGTTTTTTGTGACAGCGAGGCCACTGATAGTGATCATGGCCAATTGCCTTGATGCTTTTTGTTTTGATAACTACCTTGTATTTATTTTGTTTTGACTCTGATTATATAACATTGGTATACATTTATGGTATTTTTTTTTATTATTGGCTACTAGTTGTGAGAAGTTCCTTTGTACATACTGATAAATGATAAATGAACTTGTTTCCGCTTTGACTGTTTGGCTTCTTGAAATATTGATTGGACTGATTAATCTCTTTGGCGTTCTTGTTCTGGAAAAATTTGGGAATCATGAAATATAGCTGTTATGCTATCCATTTTTCTTTAAATGCTTATGTCTTTTTGATAATGCCAACGGGGGAGAACATAAGGAAAAATGAAATGAAATCTAATTAAAGGTTGCATGAGTAATTAAGGTTGCATGAGTACGGGGGAGTTATTGAGCTTTTGAGCTCTTAAGCTTTTCATATGCAAAATCTAACCCAATATCATGCATAAACTCTGGGGGAGCATTGCGCCTAAATGTCTATTATATACAAATGCAAAAACTCTTTCTTTTTCCTATGATCAGTTTGTCATCATCAAAAAGGGAGAGAATGTGAATGCTTATATCCCTAAAGCATGTCAAATAGTTTTTGATAATAACAAAGGCCAAAGTAAAGATCAAATGCAAAAGAGAAGATCAAGCGCAAAAGGAAAAATCAAGATCAAAGAAAGAAGTCAAGAGGTTTATTTAGTTATAAGACTTAGAACATTAATGTTAAATGCTCTCAAGATTTCTCAAATGGTTTTTTAATATATGATTTCAAAATAAGTGGGAAATTTCAAAGTTAAACATGGCTTTCAAGAAAACTTGAGTTTTAACCTTAAATCTAACACTCTTAAAAGGATTTATATTTAATCAAGTATCTTGAGGTGTTAGAAATGACTTACAAGATTTATTGGACTTGAAAAATGTGTTTAAAGGCCAATGTAATCGATTACATAATGTTTGTAATCGATTACACAGCAAACAGAGGCCTTGTAATCGATTACATGAGTAATGTAATCGATTACAAGCAAGTCAGAGGCCATGCAATCGATTACACAGTATATGTAATCGATTACACTAAGCCCAGAAAGACAAGAACACATTCAAAGAGTCATGTAATCGATTACATGGATATTATAATCGATTACACAGCAAGTCAGAAGTCATGTAATCGATTACATGGATATTTTAATCGATTACAAGCAAAGTCAAAAGCCATGTAATCGATTACACTAATAATGTAATCGATTACACAGAGCCCAAAAAGCCAAGAACACGTTGGAACAACAATGTAATCGATTACATAAGTTGTGTAATCGATTACACTCACCCTGACAACGTCCAACGGCTATATTAAATGCATTAAATGTATGCCCAAACCACCCCAACAGATCTATTAATTGAGAAACTTATAAATACCAAAGTTGAGTCTTCATTTGAGGTTGACCTTGAACCAAAAACTGATCACCAATACTTCCAAACGTGAATCAATCCTCAAATCCACTTCTTGCTCTGTTTTCTTGTAAAAACGTGAAAAATCTTTGAGAGCATATTAGAGCTTCAATTTGTAATCATCTGCTCTAGTGAGAGCTTCATTCAATCTATCATTATTGCTTTGTAAAGAGGGTGAGGCATCCCTCCAAAAGTGTAAAGGGTGAGGTATCCCTTAGTTGAAGAGACTCAAGCTCCAAGGGTGAGGTATCCCAAAGTGTTGAGTGCTCAAGGTTGTAGTGGTTGTCAAGCACCCATTGAAGCTTGAAGATATAGTGGAAAATCTCAAGTTGTTGCTTGGGGACTAGACGTAGATTACAAGTGGATTGGTGATCGAGCCAGGATAAATCATTGTGTTTATTTTCTCTAAACCCTTCTCTTTACATTAAGTACTGTTTTATTGATTTGCTTGAATATTGGTACCTTTGGCTATTGCATTTATAAGTAAAAGTGTTTATCTTTTATATCCAATCATCTCTAATCATCAATTAGCTTCAACGAAAATTGTTTATCAAACGATTTGCGAAAGATTTGCGAACTTAGTTTTCATACTCAATTCACCCCCCCTCTTGAGTATTGAGGCCACTTGGTAGCACTTCTCAATTCATTCATAATCAACTAGATCATATGTCATCTTCTTGTAATAGGGCTTAGAACAAAGTATTTAAACATAACTGTGAACACCTTATTTTGACTGGGTCATTTTTAATTTTTTAAAAAGAAATTGAAAAATTCTAAAATTTGAAAAAAATTGGAAATCTAGAAAAATTTTATTTAAAGAAAATAGAAAAGGCGGGGAAGGAAATAAAGCTGCCTAATTCTCTATTCTCCAAACAAATTGCATGGCCTAACTCCTAAATTATGATCATCTTATCTAAGTCCAATTCTTATAAGAGTCTTCTTGCTCAATGAAGAATTAAATAAATAATATTCACATGGAAAGTCTAAATGAGGGGAATGTACTTTTAATGAAAAATCATGATTTGATATTCTTAAAGATAAATTCAAGATTTAAAAAGAAAGAATTGAAATTGAGAGATTATGATATCTCAGTCAAGGAGGAAAGTTCAAAAAATAGGGAACATTCTTTTAATGAGAGAATCATGATTTGATTTTCTTAAAATAAATTCAAGATTAATAAGGAAATAAATAATGGAATAATTTAGGAGCCTGATTTTGTTAGGATCTCATGTGATCAATCATCATTTAATGAGTAGCTCTTTATATGGAAATTAAGACTTTCAATAGTTTCCTATAAATAGCACCCTTTCACATTCTCAAGGACACAATGATAGTCACGATAACAGAGAAAAGAGAGGCAAGAGAGATCACATGTAGGGCTTTAAGAGCATGAGAAATTAGAGTTAAGAGTGAAAATCCTTGCAACTTGCAGTTTTTCTTCTTATACTAGGACTAAGGTAACTTCCCTTGACTCCATTATTTACTGTCTCTATGTTGGGCTTTTTTACCAAGTTGCCATTGTTAGCAAAACTATTTACCAAGTTGTAATTTTTTTTAAATTATTTACCAAATTGCATCTTTTTTTAAACTATTTACCAAAATGTCACTCTTTTGAAACTATATACCAAACTACCACTCTTTTGTCCTACGTAACATTTTTTAACATTTTCTGGCCACTTGGGATGCGCCAAATAGGATGGCGCATCCTAAGTGGCTTTTGCATTGAATACGCCAACAAGGGTGGCGTAACTCAGCTAAATGTGCCAACCTTGTTGGCGTATTCAACACACGACCGTGTCAAAGTTACACACAGTTGTGTCTTCTTCCAGAAATCAAACAGAAGTGTTGTTGTTATTACACACACTGTTGCACGTACTCATCATCATCATCTTCAGTGACTGTAGTAACATGATGATCACATATTTGATACATTAATAAGCTTTCATTCTTAGTCATTTACACTCTTTATGTACTTAATTGATTGAGTTTTATTATGTTTTGTAAGTTTGGACTCAAAATTGAACTTAATTAAATTTTTCAGCATGATTCATATCTTACACTATTTCTGTATTTGGGTCATATCTTAGGCTGTAGGTGGTCTTTGGAGCTAATTCTAGTGGCATTTGAAAGATAAGAGAGAGTTCTATAACTTTCATGAAGACCTCAAAGGCCCAATCACACGAGTAGATAACTCAAATTGGGGTTGAAACAAGAACTAGAATACTGTTCCTGACAACTTGACCTACGTATACTGTTCATCACAGATTTTGGGCTAGATGCTGTAAAATGGATTGAAATTTGGATGCTGAATAGTTAAGACATATATCTAAAACTTTCATGTTGAACACTTTTCCAGAATCGGATTCCTTGAAGGTGATATTGGGTTTGGAAGTCAGAACAGAGGAGCTGTGACTGGGCCTGGACAGTATATAGTAATTTGAACATATCTGGAGTTGTAGAAATGATATTGGATCCAAACCAAAGCCATTTGAAAGCTAAGATCCAGGCCTACAACTTTTATGAAGACCACTTGGTTCAAAAATGACGAATGCAATGACTTCAGAGCTGCATGATTTCGGAGACAAGGAATCTCTATTATTTCCCACTCATTTAATGTCATTTGGCATTTTCCACTCATTTTCCAATCATCCACCCACTAATAACTCAGCTCCCTTGACATTTTGTATCTCTAATCCTCTATAAAAGGAGGCCTTGGCAGATCATTAGGGGTATTAGGTGTTAGTTACTAAAATAATGCTAGTTTGTTACTAAGTTTTCTTGTAGTAATTTTCCTTTGTTCTAAATTGAAGTCATGTTTTTCTTCTTCTTCTTCTCTCTTTCTTTCTTCTTATCTATGAGTAACTAAGTTTTATTTTACTTGGGTGAAGAGGTGAAGCTCTTGGTAATGAAATAAGGTTATATTAATTTCTCTCTTATGCTTAAATGATATATTTTCAAGTGATCATTATACGTATTATATTTTGTTTCTAAACTCTCCTTGTAAAATGGAGTTCTTGATTTGTTGTAGACAAGAGATTGGCACAATGAATGCTTTAACCCATTTATAAGTGGTAGTAATATTTTTGGAAACATAATATAAATACGTATATAGTTTTAATAGACTTTTAACGTTGTATTTTCCGATTGGAACCTCCATGTTGTGAGGATTCTAATTGAGTTATAAAAGGAATTAATCTTACCTTTATTTTATTTACCAAGAGTGGATATTTTAACCCAAGTAAATAATTTTAATCATAGTAACAAAATATTCACTTCACCTTAATTAATCTTCAACAATTCCTCAGGATCGACCTCGGACTCCCGAGAAATTTATTACTTGAGACAACCTCGCACTTGGGTTTTAAATGCAACAACTAAAAAGTGTGCATCAAGTTTTTGGCGCCGTTGCTTGCAGACTTGATTTGAAGACTAATTTCGGTGTAAAAAAAATTTTTTTTTTGTATATATACTAACATACTAACTAGTGGGGGAACCTCTCCTTTTTAATTTCTCGTGCATACTAACTTAGTGGGGGAACCTCTCCCTTTTATTTTACGCACTAACTTGGTGGGGGAATCTCTCCCTTTTACTTATTTTTTTTCTTTAAATTTACTTTCCGCACTTTATTATTTTTTTTTTGTATTTTAATTTCTGTACAGTGGGAGTAATTCTCCATTTTATTTTCTTGTACATTTTAACTTAGTGGGGGTAACTCTCCCTTTTATTTTTATTTTTTATATTTTGTACTTTATTTTCTGTATTTATTTTCTCGTCATTTTTTTTTGTTATTTATTTTCTCATTTTTTTTTTTTGTTTACTAACTTACTAACTTTCTTACTAACTATCTAACTTTTTCTTTATCTCGCTTCTAACATTTTAATTTATCTCGCATACTAACTTTTTATTTATTTATTTATTTTTATTTTATTTGGTGGTTGGTTTATTACCCCACCTTTGTTATTTTCTTATTTGGTGGTTGGTTTATACCACACCTTTGTTAATATTTAATGGACGGTTTATACTGCTAGCTTGTGTATTTTTTTTTTCTATTGTAAGTTACTTATTTATGCTTAGTTGGTATCGTGATTTAAATTCTGGTCGTTTGGTTAGAGTTAATCCAGGTACTTTACATATTGATTTGTTTGAATCACAATCACACACATTAAGCACAATGGCTGAAAACGAAAGTGTGCATGATGAACATGAAAATCAACCGTTGCGAACCATGCGTGAGTATTTGCAGCCATCCCAAAGTTCTAGTCCATCATGTTTTATCTTTCCAGTCAATGCCAACAAATTTAGATTCAAGCCAGGTATGATTTCTTTACTTCCTAATTTCCATAGTTTAGAATCTGAAAGCCCATATTTACATCTAAAAGAATTTGAAGAAGTATGTACTGCTTTTCATGATCAAACTTGCAGAAGAGGTTGTTAAGCTTAAATTGTTTCCTTTTTCTTTGAAAGATAAAGCAAAAACTTGGCTTAACACTTTGAAACCAAGATCAATTGGCACATGGCAAGAAATGTAATGTGAGTTTTTGAAGAAATTTTTTCCAACACATAAAACCAATGCTTTGAAAAGACAAATCCAAAATTTTTCCCAAAATTCAAATGAAGCATATTTTCAAAGTTGGGAAAGTTTTAAAGATTTGTTGAATTCTTGCCCACATCATGGTTTTGAAAAATGGCGCACTATAAGCTTCTTTTATGAAGGGTTAACACCTGAAACCAAACAATTTGTGGAAACAATGTGCAATGGTGAATTTCTTGATAAAGAACCTGAAGAAGCTTTAGACTATTTTAGACCATTTGGCTGAAAATTCTCAATCTTGGCATGGTACTAATCCTTCTGAAAATTCAATTAGATTTAACCTTGCAAATGCTAATAAAGGAAAATATCATCTTAGTCAAGAAGAAGATCTAAATGCAAGGTTTGCTAGTTTGGCTAGAAAGGTTGAAGTCATGGAATCCGGGAAAGTAAAAGAAATCAAATCTGTGCAAAATAAAGAAATTTGTAGCATTTGTGATGAATTAGGACACTCAACAAATGAATGTCCAAAAATTCCTGTTTTTAAAGAAGTTATGCATGAGCAAGTAAATGCAATGAATAATTTTAAAAAGCCATTTACTTCTTTTTTTTCAGATACATACAATCCGGGATGGAGAAATCACCTGAATTTCAGTTGGAGGAATAGCAACCAACCACAATTCATGCAACCACCACCTCCTCAGGCACAGCAAGATTCTTAAAATCCTCAAGGATATGCACCCTATGTCCCACCATATAGGAAAAACCTTGAAGGAACATTGTATGCATTCATGAAAAAATAAGAGGCCATCAATAGTCAAAACACTCAAGCCATGATTGACATAAAAGACACTCTTGCTAAACTTTCTTCTGCACTTGCAATTCATGAGAAAGGAAAGTTTCCCTCTCAACCTCAACCAAATCCTAAGGGTCAGTTTAGCCTAAATGAGGGTAGTTCAGAAAGTCAAAAAATAGATCAAGTCAACTCAGTGATAACTCTTAGGAGTGGAAAAATTGTTGAAAAACAAATTCCTGAACTTTTTGAGAAAAATGATGAGTCAATTCCCAAAGATGAGGAAGGAGTTGATAAGCCACCTAGCCAAAAGGAGATCAAACCCTCGTCTTCACCCCCATTTCCTCAAGCATTAAACAATTCAAGTAAAGTGAATCATAACAGTGATATTTTTGAAATCTTTAAACAAGTGAAGGTCAATATTCCTCTGTTAGATGCTATCAAACAGATTCCTTCTTATGCCAAATATTTGAAAGACTTGTGCACTGTTAAAAGAAAACATAATGTGAAAAAGAATGCCTTTTTGATCGAATGTAAGCTCCATTATTCAAAACAATAATGAGTTGAAATATAAAGACCCTGGTTATCCTACGCTTTCATGCATTATTGGTGAACATAAAATTGAACGAGCTTTACTTGATCTTGGTGCTAGTGTTAATTTGCTTCCATATTCACTTTATCAAACTCAACCTTGGTGAGTTAAAACTAACTTCTGTAACTCTTCTACTTGCTGATAGATCAATTAAAATTCCAAAAGGAATAGTAGAAGATGTGTTGGTACAAGTTGATAAATTCATATATCCTGTGAATTTTATTGTCTTGGAAACTGAACCTATGGTTGATAGTTCTAAGTCAGTTCCTATTATTTTGGGTCACCCATTTTTAGCAACATCTAATGCTTTGATAAATTGCAGAAATGGAGTGGTAAAGCTAACTTTTGGAAATATGACACTGGAGCTTAATGTTTTCAATATGTGCAAGCAACCACATGAAGTTTATGATGACAATGAAGAGATTGAAGGGATTGAGGCCATTATAGATGATCATCTTCAAATCGAGTTCTTCTCGACCCATTAGAAATCTGTTTAATTAATTCATTTGATTCAGCTTACACAATTAGATGATGATATTTCTGAAATATGCTCTTTGCTTGACTGCATACACGAAATGGAATACAAAGGATGGAAGCCAAGATTCAAGAGCTAAAATCTATGAATGATGATGCCCATGAAAAAGTACCCACACCGAACTCAAGCCATTACACCGATGGGTTGAAGTACACATTTTTGGGAGAAGAACAAAGCTCTCCAAAGTGGTAATTTCCTCATCCTTGACCAAAGAACAAGAAGGTAAGTTGATAGAAGTACTTAAAAGGCATAAAAGTGCAATTGGATGGACATTAAAGGATATAAAAGGCATTAATCCATTAATCTGTACACATAGAATACATTTAGAGGATAATGCTAAAACATCTAAAGAGGTAGTTAGAGCTGAAGTTCTTAAATTACTTGATGTTGGAATTATCTATCCTATCTCTGATAGCCAGTGGGTAAGCCCTACACAAGTTGTGCCTAAGAAATCTGGAATAACAGTGGTTGAAAATGAAAAAGGAGAATTAATACCTACCCCGGCCTCATCTAGTTGGCGTATGTGTATTGATTTCAGAAAAATTGAATGCAACCACTAGGAAAGACCATTTTCCATTGCCTTTTCTTGATCAGATTCTAGAAAGAGTAGCAGGACATCCCTACTATTGTTTTCTTGATGGTTATTCAGGGTATAATCAAATACCAATTGCATTAGAGGACCAAGAAAAGACCACTTTTACTTGTGCCTTTGGCACCTTTGCATATAGAAGAATGCCTTTTGGTCTTTGTAATGCTCGTGCAACTTTTCAAAGATGCATGCTAAGTATTTTCAGTGACATGATTGAGCATTTTTTAGAGGTTTTCATGGATGATTTAACAGTTTTTGGAAATTCTTTTGAAAATTGTCTTGATAATTTGGAAAAAGTTCTTAAAAGATGCGAAGAAAAAGGATTTGTGTTAAATTGGGAAAAATGTCATTACATGGTTACCTCAGGAATAGTGTTAGGTCATGTGATATCTTCTAAGGGAATTGAAGTTGATAAAGCCAAAGTTGAATTAATTGCTCATTTGTCTTCTCCAAAAATAGTCAGAGAAGTTCGTTCCTTTTTAGGACATGCAGGATTTTACAGAAGATTTGTAAAGGACTTTAGTGCTATATCTAGACCTTTATGTAATCTTCTAACAAAAGATACACCATTTGATTGGACTCAAGATTGTCAGAAATCTTTTGAAAAATTAATCGGTCTTTTGACTTCTGCTCCTATCATGCAATCTCCTGACTGGTCGTTGCCTTTTGAGTTAATGTGTGATGCTAGTGATTTTGTCTTTGTTATACTGCTTTTAGGCCAAAGAAAGGAAGGTAAGCCTCATGTAATTTATTACGCAAGTCGAACTTTGAATAGTGCACAAATGAATTACACCACTACTGAAAAAGAACTACTTGCTGTAATTTTTGCATTGGACAAATTTTGAGCTTATTTAATTGGTTCATCCACTGTTGTTTTCACTGATCATGCTGCTGTTAGATATTTAATGTCTAAACAGGATGCCAAACCTAGGTTGATACGGTGGATCTTATTGCTTCAAAAATTTAACATCACAATAAAAGACAAGAAAGGAGCCGAAAATGTTGTTGCAGATCATTTGTCAAGGCTGACAACAAGCTCATCTTTTGATAGCACACCTATCAATGATTCTTTCCCTGATGAATTTTTATTTTCGGTCAATTCTATGCCTTGGTTTGCTAACATTGTCAATTTTCTTGTAACAGGTAAGATGCCGCCTCAGTGGACACACCAAGACAGAAAAAAGTTTTTGATTGAGGTGAAAAATTTCTTTTGGGATGACCCATATTTGTTCAAATATTGTCCTGATCAAATCTTTCGGAGATGTGTACCCGACAATGAGGTAAGTAGTGTCATTAAATTTTGTCATTCAGAAGCATGTGGAGGTCATTTTTCTTCAAAGAAAACAGCTGCGAAAATCTTGCAGTGTGGATTTTATTGGTCCACTTTATTCAAGGATAGTTATACTTTTTGCAAAAGTTGTGAAAGTTGTCAAAAATTGGGGTCCATTTCTAAAAGAAATATGATGCCTTTGAACCCTATCCTTGTCATTGAAATTTTTGATTATTGGGGAATTGATTTCATGGGTCCATTTCCATCATCTTTTGGATTTATGTACATTTTGGTTGCAGTTGATTATGTCTCAAAATGGATTGAGGCAATTCCATGTCGGCACAATGATCATAAAACTATTCTAAAATTTTTAAAAGAAAATGTTTTGAGTCGATTTGGAATTCCTCGAGCTATCATCATTGATGATGGAACACATTTTTGCAATAAACCATTTGAATCTTTAATGAAGAAATATTGCATTACCCACAAAATTGCAACCCCTTATCATCCTCAAACAAGTGGACAAGTTGAATTAGCAAATAGGGAGATTAAACAAATTTTGGAAAAAATGGTTAACCCAAATCGTAAAGATTGGTCTTTAAGACTAAACGATGCACTTTGGGCTTACCGTACTGCTTTTAAAACATCTTTGGGCATGTCTCCCTATCGGTTAGTTTATGGAAAACCTTGTCATTTGCCTGTAGAATTGGAGCATAAAGCATTTTGGGCCATTAAAGCTTTCAACTTAAATCTTGATGATGCTTCCAAGTTACGCAAATTACAATTGAATGAACTTGAGGAATTAAGAAATGATGCATATGAAAACTCAAAGATTTATAAAGCTAGAACAAAAGCTTTTCATGACAAATCAATTTTTAGAAAAAATTTTAAAATTGGTCAAAAAGTTCTACTTTATAATTCTCGCCTTCACCTATTCCTTGGAAAATTGAGATCTAGGTGGATTGGTCCTTATATTGTCAAACATGTGTATTCTTATGGGGCCATAGACATTGAGAATCCTAGGAATGGTATTGTATTTAAGGTTAATGGACAAAGACTCAAACCATTTCTGGAACATCAAGTTGTTGAGGTAGAATCCATTTCTCTTTCTAATCGTTGTTATGAGTAGAATTTATTTTAATGTTGTTTCTTTCTTTTTGCGTTCTTTGTGTTCCCTAGGTTAAATGGCGGATAAACGGTACTCGTGACTCTCAAGTCGATTTGTTTTTCAGTTTCCCATAATAACTGATTTCTTCTCCTTTCAAAATGGATGTCATTCTCTCAAATCTAAGAAAACATTTTCCTTCTCTCCCTCTAAATGCTCTAACAAAAGTCTATGAAGCTAGGTGTGAAAGACTGAGATTGTTAATGTATAAGGGCATCCCAGAAGATATACGCTGGATAATCGAAGCAAAGGTTCGTTTAGCTGGTGAATCTTCAGATTCATTTGTCCCATACATGCCTGGTCTCGGTAAAAGTTCATTTTCAAAAAGGAGAAGAGCAAAAAGAATGAAAGTTTGTTACAAGTGTGCACGATGGAATTGCAACATGCGATGTCACTCTTTGGGGATGGTTTCCGTAAACAGAGAAGATAAAATATTCTTCATTAAGAATGGACTGAGTAAAGAGTCATTAGATAATATCTTATTGACTCTTGAGACGCATTCTTGTGGAGTTGTGCAGCGTGAACTTCTTAGTTTGTGGAATCTCTTCAAGGACGAGCAAGAGCGTTACAGTCTTGGGAATCTGACTCAAAAAGACCCTGTTTGCCAATTTATAAGAAAATTGGATGGGAAGCCTATCTTCGACTCATAGAAGGCGTTGAAGCCGTTACTGGTCGTAAAACTAGAGGAAGATGTGAGCCACAATCACAACTACATGTATATATTTTGTTGTATTTCTTCTTCTTATGACAAATTTCTAATCCAAGAGTTGGCCTCAACTAGAAGTGGTCCAAGGAAATGTTGTGTGAAGCAGTGAGAAAAGGAAGTAGTCAAGATACTCCATCTCAGTATAAATAATTTCAATCTTTGGTCATATTTTGTTTCTGTTTATATTTGTGTGAAGTTTCTCTTTTCAAGTAATTGCGGTAACAGTACTATCTTCTATCTTTTTCCTTTCTATTTTTTAACATTGAGGACAATGTTGTGATCTAGTTGGGGGGAAGGATAGTTGTGTAAAAAAAAAAAAGGTAAAACAAATAATAAAAAATATAGTAAATGTGTTTATGTTTGTCGTGTGTAGAGTTGTGTAAAAAAAAACCCAAAAAAAATTTTTTTTTTAGGAAGTGTGTATATTAATATGTTTGTTATGTTTATATGTTTGTTAGTAACTACTAAACCAGTTAAGGATGGCAGAGTAAGGAATAAATTTTACTCTTGAGACGCATCTTAGTTGGGGTAGATACCTAGTTTATGTGGAAGTAGCAATTCAAATTCAAGGAAATTTGCATGATTGAATAAATTGTCTTCTTTCTTAAAATTCACATGCTTGGTTATGGATGTTGAATTGATGGACTGAGAATGATAGAATTATGTCTTGTGAGATTTTGAGCTTATTGATGAATGGATTAAACATTTGTACCATTCTTTTCTTTCTTGTGTGAATTTTACTCATGGAATTGTTGCTCTAGAACTTGCTTTGATTCTTTTTGAGACTACATTTTCATATGCATACATGAATATGATTGAGACATTTTTCTTGAAATAACTACTTTAGCCAAATAGCCAATCTTGTGCATATTTTCCTTTGCTTAACCCCTTTGAGCTTATTTGACTATTTTTTGTTTCGAACTCATTATGCTCCTTAAATGAAAAATCATGTTCTTACTTGACCTTAGGGAATAAGAGAACATTAGTTTGTCATTCGATGAGTTCTTGAACAAGTGTGGGGGTGTGTGTGCAGAATATTTTAAAAAAATGTGTATATATGATGTTCTTCTTCTTAAAAAAAAATTCAAAAATTAAAAATAAAAAAAAAATAAAAAATAAAAAAAAAAATAAAAAAAAAATTGTAAAAAGAAGAGGGTCAACAAGATAATAAAGGAAAGGAAAAGAATATGTAAAGAGAATTTGTATTAGGTGGAGTTGGGATGAATTTTCATGCTTGTTAATTGAACTCAGCTCTCATGTTCTTTTATTCTCTGGTGTTTAATTTGTCATATCTATATTACCTCCTCCTTTACCTTGACCCCATTACAACCTTGAATAAAGTCCTCATGATTTGTGTGTGCATGTGTTGAGTAGTGGAGAAGTAGAAGATAAGCAAGCTTATGGTAGTGCAATTTTCATGGGTTGAATTGAGTGAAATACCTACCTTTTAAACACTTGAGGGATTGAGAGTAAATCTTGTGAAAATCTATCATTCTTGACTCATGCTTTTCAATTGAAATAACCTTGCTTGTTGATTTGAGAAGTGAAGATATGTTACCTCATGAATGTTTTGATTACTTGAATGATTGTTCTTCATTTTTAAATATTATTAGAAATTGAGTCTTTTAGAGTGTTTAGCTTTTGAGTCTGTTTTGTTTTTTTTTTTTGTGAGTGATCTTATGTGTTTTGCTTAGGAGTGCAAAAAGTTAAGTGTGGGGGAGTTTGATGATCACATATTTGATACATTAATAAGCTTTCATTCTTAGTCATTTACACTCTTTATGTACTTAATTAATTGAGTTTTATTATGTTTTGTAAGTTTGGACTCAAAATTGAACTTAATTGAATTTTTCAGCATGATTCATATCTTACACTGTTTCTATATTTGGGTCATATCTTGGGCTGTAGGTGGTCTTTGGAGCTGATTCTAGTGGCATTTGAAAGATAAGAGAGAGTTCTATAACTTTTATGAAGACCTCAAAGGCCCAATCATACGAGTAGATAACTCAAATTGGGGTTGAAGCAAGAACTAGAATACTGTTCCTGATAACTTGACCTACGTATACTGTTCATCGCAGATTTTGGGCTAGATGTTGTAAAATGGATTGAAATTTGGATGCTGAATAGTTAAGACCTATATCTACAACTTTCATGTTGAACACTTTTCCAGAATCGGATTCCTTGAAGGTAATATTGGGTTTGGAAGTCAGAACAGAGGAGCTGTGACTGGGCCTGGATAGTATGTAGTAATTTGAACATATCTGGAGTTATAGAAATGATATTGGATCCAAACTAAAGCCATTTGAAAGCTAAGATCCAGGCCTACAACTTTCATGAAGACCACTTGGTTCAAAAATGACGAATGCAATGACTTCAAAGCTGCATGATTTCGGAGACAAGGAATCTCCATTATTTCCCACTCATTTAATGTCATTTAATGTCATTTGGCATTTTCCACTCATTTTCCAATCATCCACCCACTAATAACTCAGCTCCCTTGACATTTTGTATCTCTAATCCTCTATAAAAGGAGGCCTTGGCAGATCATTAGGGGTATTAGGTGTTAGTTACCAAAATAATGCTAGTTTGTTACTAAGTTTTCTTGTAGTAATTTTCCTTTGTTCTAAATTGAAGTCATATTTTTCTTCTTCTTCTTCTCTCTTTCTTTCTTCTTATCTATGAGTAACTAAGTTTTATTTTACTTGGGTGAAGAGGTGAAGCTCTTGGTAATGAAATAAGGTTATATTAATTTCTCTCTTATGCTTAAATGATATATTTTCAAGTGATCATTATACGTATTATATTTTGTTTCTAAACTCTCCTTGTAAAATGGAGTTCTTGATTTGTTGTAGACAAGAGATTGGCACAATGAATGCTTTAACCCATTTATAAGTGGTAGTAATATTTTTGGAAACATAATATAAATACGTATATAGTTTTAATAGACTTTTAACGTTGTATTTTCCGATTGGAACCTCCATGTTGTGAGGATTCTAATTGAGTTATAAAAGGAATTAATCTTACCTTTATTTTATTTACCAAGAGTGGATATTTTAACCCAAGTAAATAATTTTAATCATAGTAACAAAATATTCACTTCACCTTAATTAATCTTCAACAATTCCCTGTGGATCGACCTCAGACTCCCGAGAAATTTATTACTTGAGACAACCTACACTTGGGTTTGTAAATGCAACAACTAAAAAGTGTGCATCATAACACTCGGCTGCCACAGGTATGTCATGTCAATGCGAGCACCAGCTATGAGCGAGGGAGTCTTATCAATCCCTAACAACCGAACACATAGACTAAGCCAATCAGTCCTATGGGTAAGGCCAGTGACTGCAGCTCCGTCAATAAGAAGACCCGATATTATACCGATATCCTCCAACGTAATGGTGCACTCTCTGGTAGGCATGTGAAATGTATACGGCTCTAGACGCCATCTCTCAAGCAACACAGTGATCAAGGAATGATCAATGTTACAATAGCCCATATGAGCAACCCTCAAGAAGTCAGCCTGCTGTAGATACGGAAGAATCAGCGCAGGGGAATCCATATGTTTTGTCTTTTGAGCACGTCTAACACGAAGGTGCCGGTCCTCATGTCCCTGCCATACATGTTGAGAAAAATGATACTCTTGCAACTCCAAAATCGAGCTGTCCTCTGGTCCGGGATTTACATGGAATGCCATCTATAAGCTGTATGCCAAACAATAACAACAATTAGTGTGACAATATGATTACTATAATAAAATATGATATGACCATATGATTACTATACTAAAATATAATATAGGAGATCTGAAGTGCACGCTGATAATCAACTACTATATATTAATAGTATTCGAATACAACATCATAGATGAGTGATACAAAATAATATAACTCCAAAATACACATTGGTAGTTGGCTAATACAAGATTTTGATAATGAAAATATATCCTAAATCAACTAGATGTCCCCACTCCATCATCCCTCAAGGAACTTGATTCACCGGCACGACATGTGCAGGAATTATGTTCAGGTTGATGGCATCTTGTACATGTTTGTCCTAGCCCTACTTTACGCCAATCTATCTCATTCCTGATTTGGGTTGATTTTGGTCGACCTTTAAATCTAAGCAATGCATGATTTGGCACCAAAGTTATGTCAAGACCTGCAAGCCACCATGGTTCAACCCGAACCGGTTCAAAATCAAACTCGTAAGCTCTGTAAATGCTCTCCATGCTGTAAACCCTATGCATATATCAGAATAGGTCAATTGCCACAGAAGCACGCGTAGCAATCGCATGAGAGCATGGAAAATGCAATGCTTGAAACACCCCACACTCACACCAGCCTTCTTTGAGGTTTAAAGTATAAGAAAGTCCACCCTATTATGTTACAAGGTTAAAAGCCTCTTCAACCATGAACCTTGTGCTCTCTCTATTGTATCGACGAACTTAGTGTGAGCTGGCCTTTACCATGTTGACTCTCTAGTGCTTCAATAAGTCATCACTCTATTTCTGTCCAAATGTCATCAATTTCACATTTGCCTCATCTTTTCGGTTGACAAAGTATTCTACTAACTTTGTATATGTCAACTGAACCAATGTAGTTATAGGTAGATTTCTGCTACCCTTTAAAACTCCGTTGATGCACTCTAAAAAATTGGTAGTCATATGACCAAATCTGCGGCCACCATCATATGCCAAACTCCATTTTTCTTTTGGAATTGCATTAATCCAATTTGCCATCTCCGTAGTAGCTGTCAGCTTCTCTAGCCTAGCATCAAACTTTATTGCAATTGGTTAATACCCTGATTCAACAAATGAATTGAGTTGGTATGAGAAACTAACTATTCTTATCATAAATTAGATTACAAGTTGGAAATTTTAAGTACCTGTGTTAATCAAAAATCATTTCAACTCCTTATTCTGGAATTTGGAGTAAAAATTAGAACCAATGTGCCGTATACAGAAGACATGCTATGTATTCGGTGGCTACCATCCAAGATTTTCATTTGTCACTGATTGTAAGATGCCTCGATGTCGATCAGAGATCAAACACAAGCCCTCTTGTTGTGTGACATGCAACCTCAAGTGGGCTAAAAACCAACTCCAAGCATCCTTGGTCTCCCCCTCCATAATGGCAAAGACAATTGGCAGAGGTTTTCTATCTCCATCTTGAGATGTTGCAATCAACAACTTATGACGGTATTTGCCATACAAATAAGTGGCATCAATCTGAACAATGGGCTTGCAATATCGAAACCTAGCAACACATGGTCTAAATGTCCAGAATAATCAACAGAAGACTCTCTTCGGATGATCAAGTCAGTTATTCACAAAATATTCCTCGTCTTGCAACTCTACCACTGTGCCTTCCATGTCTTTTCTCATGGCTGGTAGCCATCTGGGCAACACCTTGTAAGATTTGTTCCAATCCCTAAAAATATTCATAATGGCTAATTGTTTTGCCTTCCATGCTTTTCGATATGAAACTTGGTAACTGAATTGACTTCAAATATGTTCAATAATTAAGTATACAGGTGCATTGGATTTTGTTCTAACTAACTCCAAAATGCAAGAGCAGATCACACGGGAGTCCAATGTTCGGTGATCTAATGACACAGTTGGGTTTACGCAACAGTAAGGTCCATTATATTTTGTAATCTACCACGTATTCGACCTCTTACTTTGTATGGCCTTAACTCTCCAATTACGACCTTTGTCAAAACTAGGGCACTTAGCAGTAAGCCTTCGTGAATCAGAATCTTCAATCTTGTACTCTTGATGCTTGTGAATTGAATAATGTTCGAGGGCCAACTTCACGGAATCTTTTAATGGAAATTGTAAGCCAACATAGAATTCATCATTGATGCTCCAAGTCCCACGATTATCTAATTCAGGCAAGTTATCAGGATTACTCAATGCATCCCAATTGATTTGAGAAAACTGAGGGCATGGTGGCACAAACACAGATTCAGGGCCTCGAGGCATAAACATGGATTGAGGAGCAACCGATAATGGAACTTGTAAATTTTCTTTGGCATCAAAGTTTTCTGCCTCTATGTCAGTGTCTGAATCATCAATCTCAGCTACCTGTTCTTCATCTTCACTTGTCTCCTATATTGCATCTCTGACAAGTGGGTTAGCAACTTGTGTTTGCTTTCACTGTTGACTTCAACTCAAAATGGTAACTTATGTTTGCTTTCACTGTTGACTATATACATGAACATCCATTTGAGTTGTTTTTTTAGTTTTGTATGTTGAATAGCGTGTCAACCCTTTGAATGACCAGTGCCATTGTTTTCACGTCTTGCTATTAATACCACCAATATAAGTTACATCTAACTATTCCATAATTGCTTGACATCATGAAAAGGGTTTGTGGGTGTGTGTTTTTTATGTTGGGATTTGCTATTGAAAGCTCGAGCTTTCATACACTTGATGATTTTAGCCTTTAGATTTGATAGTGAAAATGTGAGAAAGTTGTACTATACTCATTAGCATTACTCATATAAATAATACAAGATGGAAAACACAATTTACAAGTGATAATGATACATCAAAATGATAAGGATTACAGTCAAAATTATTCCTAACAGATGTACAACGAATCTTAACAAAATAATAACATAATAGGTATCCTTATCTTATCACCCCCCTTAAGCTAAGGGATGGATAAAATGGCAAGATTGGACTGATGATACTCAGTTTTGATAAAGGCAAGAATTTTGTGAAGATGTCTACAATCTATTTAGTAGCTGAAATGTGATGAAGATTAACAGCACAAACAAGCACTTTGTCATGATTATAATGTAAGTCAACTTCTAAATGATGCGTTGATGTTGAACAAGATTCTGAGCAAGGTGAACAGCGCTGAGATTATCATAAAACAAGGTGGGAGGCTATTTAAGATTGATAGATAACTCAGATAAGAGATTTTGAATCCAAGAGAGCTCTGTAATAGTGGATGCCAAAGCTCTATATTCGAACTTAGAGTTGAAGCGAGAGACAATAGTTTGATTCATAGAACGCTAGCTAATGAGATTTTTGCCAGGGTAAAAATAATATCTTGTAATAGAGCGTCTAGTCACAGGGCAACTGGCCCAATCTAAATCTAAAAATGCTTCTAATGTATCCAGAGAACCAGAAAACAAATGAAGTCCAAGATTAATAGTCCAACTGACATAGCGCAAGATTCTTTTTGTAGCAAACAAATGATGTTGCCTTGGAGCTTGCATGAATTGAGAAACTAGATTTATGGCAAAGAGATGTTAGGCCTAGTAAATGTTAGATATTGTAGGCTACCAAGAAGACTCTGAAGATAGTTGGATTCTCCAAGAGAGAAGTGGCGTTTAAGAACAAATTGTGTTTTAGAGCCAAATGAGTGGCCATAGGTTTACATTTAAAGAGACCTGCACGAATGATTAATGAAGAAGCATAGGATTTTTGATGAAGAAATAAGACAACACTATTCTTATGGATATGAACTCCCAAAAAATAATGAGCACTGCCAAGATCCTTCATGGCAAATTCAGTATGTAACCTATCAATTAACCTTTGTAAAAAGCTAGAAAAAGAAGTTGTATATAATATATCATCAACATATAACAAAAGTACAACAACGCCAACATAATGCTTATAAATGAACATAGAAGAATTAGTGCGGCTAAAGACAAAACCAATCTTGAAAAGAAAATTTGCAAACCACTGGAACCAAGCTCGTGATGCTTGCTTGAGACTAGAAATAGCTTTATGTAGCTTGAAAACATGATTGGGATAAACTGAACTAGTAAACCCAAGAGGTTGTCTCATATAAACCTCTTCCTTTAAGAAGCTATAAAGAAATTTTTTTTTGTCAAGTTGATGAACAGCCCATTGATTGGATAGGGCAAGAGAAAGATCATTTTGGATAGTAGCTAGTTTGACTACAGGAGAAAAAAGTCTTATAGTTTATGCCATGATCTTGTGTATAACCTTGAGGAGCAAGATGAGCTTTGTACGTATCAATAGAACCATTAGATTGTACTTGACTTGGTATACTTATTTTGAGCCCACAAGGTTTGTATTGGGTGGTTGGGGTACCAAGGACCATGTGCTATTTGAGAGCGAAGCATTATATTCTTCAAGCATAGCAGCCCTCCAAATAGAATGCTTTGAAGCTTCCTTATACGTGGATGGTTCTGGAGGTGGCATAGTGTTAGAGATAGTGGTAGCAAAGGAAAAAGGTTCTTAGGTTTAATTGTGCCCACCATAGACCTTGTTATCATAGTATGAGTAGTAGTAAGAAGAGTTTGAGGGGGTTGAGGCGAGGAAGAGTTATTAGTATTATCTAAAGAGGTAGATAGGGTAGTAAAGGTAAAGGTGATTGGATAAGAGTTCGAGTCAGAGGATAAGGAAGAGTTGGATTTAGTTGAGGACTGTGAATGTGATAATGATAAGGGACTAAGTAAAAAGGGTAGTTTAGGTAATGGACTAGAAAGAGATAAAGCTAGAGAAAATTTAGAAGCTAGTTTAGAAAGAGGAGAATGATAAGGAAAAATGGACTTATGAAAAACAACATGTCTAGAAATATGTACTTTATGAGAACCAAGTTCTATGCATCTATATCCTTTATGATTGTAAGGATATACATCTATATCCCTTATGATTGTAAGGATAGCCAAAAAATATACAGGGGCAGAATGTGCTTGAAGTTTATGACCTGCTATTGGTGAAATATTAGGATAACAAAGGCAACCAAAAACTCTTAAATGATTATAAGAGACAACAACAATAACAACAACCACCAAGCCTTTTTCCACTAAGTGGAGTCGGCTACATAGATTAAATAATGTCATTGTGCCCTATCATAAACCAAGTCTTCAGAAATGTCATTCAAATCTAAATCTTTTTTAATCATTTCACCTATAGTCTTTCTTAATCTCCCTTTACCTCTAGCTATTTGGCTATCCTCCACCTAATCTACTTTTCTTGTAGGGGCTTCTAAAGCTCTTCTCCTTACATGTCCAAACCACCTAAGGCGAGATTTTCCTATCTTTTCCACAATAGGTGCTACCCCTACTTTCTCCTTAATGCATTCATTCCTAATCTTATCTTGTCTTGTATGGCCACATATCCAGCGCAACATCCTCATATCTGCGACATTAATCTTATGCTCTTGCTAGCTTTTAACCACCCAACATTCAGTACCATACAATATCGTGAGCCTTATAGCTATATGGTAAAATTTACCCTTAAGTTTGATATGCAATTTTCTATCACAAATAACTCCTGAAGCACTCCTCCATTTCATCCATCTAGCTTGAATCCTATGGTTTTCATCTCCCTCTATCTCTTTGTCATTTTGTATGATAGATCCAAGATACCTAAACTTGTGACTTGTGATATGGTATGGTTTCCAATTTTCACCACTAAGCTAGCATGAGCATGCTTCTTACTGAACTTACATTCCATATACTCCGTCTTACTTCTGCTTAGACGGAAGCCATGTTCTTCCAAAGCTCGTCTCCATAGCTCTAGCTTCCCATTTGTTTCCTCTCTTGACTCTCCAACTAAGACTATATCA
Organism: Ormosia semicastrata; assembly: GCA_029884595.1. NCBI lineage: Eukaryota > Viridiplantae > Streptophyta > Magnoliopsida > Fabales > Fabaceae > Ormosia > Ormosia semicastrata. The sequence continues at coordinate 11,982,608 of JAQQTO010000063.1, read as the reverse complement.
TTTGTAAAAAGTATGCATTCTGGCACTGGCTCTTGGATATATGCAGTAAGCACATCCAAGACCAAGGTAAAAATATATGGACTCAAAGTTGATCCTTAGTGTAGTCCTATAGTTATAGGAAAATCTTCAATGACCCCACTTTGTATTCACACACTAGTTTTAGTCCTATCATATATATCTTGGATTGCTCGAATATAAGTAATACGAACTATTTTCTTCTCCAGAGCTGTCCATAAGACCTCTCTCGGTACCATATCATAGGCTTTTTCCAAATCAATGAAAATCATGTGTAAGTCTTTTTGCTTCCTCCGATACCTCTTCATCAATCTTCATAGAAGATAGATTGCTTCCATGGTTGACCTCCTAGGCATAAAACCAAATTGATTCTCTAAAAAATAAGTCTCTTGTCTTAATCTTCGTTTAATTACTTTTTCCCATAACTTCATAGTATGACTCATGAGCTTAATCCCTCTATAAATTGCACAGTTTTATATATCTCCCTTGTTCTTCTAAATAGATATTAAAGTGCTTCTCCTCAATTCATTTAGCATTTTCTTAGACCTCATTATCTTATTAAACAACTTTGTGAGCCAGCTTATACCTTTCTCTCCTAGGCACTTCCATACCTCAATAGGTATATTATCTGGTCCGATCGCTTTTCCATTATCCATCCTCTTCAATGTTTCTTTTACCTTAAACTCCCAAATTCTACGATAAAAAGTTTTATTTTGGTCATTCTCTCTAGTGTTTAGAATGTCTGAATCCCCTAATATTCCATCTCCATCATTAAATAACTTATAAAAGTAACCATTCCATCGATCCTTAATATCTTGTTTCGTAACCAAGACTTTACCATCTTCTTCTTTAATACATTTTACTTGATCCAAGTCTCTTATCTTCCTTTCCCTACTTTTAGCAAGCTTGTAAATATTTCTGTCTCTGTCTTTGGTGCCCAAATATTGATATAACTCATTGAACGCTTTAGTTTTCGCCTCGCTCATCGTCTTCTTTGTATCTTTTTTATCCGCCTTATATTTTTCCTAATTTTCATCATTTTTACACATGTGTCAAGCTTTATAACATTCTTTTTTAACCTTAACCTTATCTTGTACACTTGCGTCTCACCACCAAGATTGTTTATCCTTGGGTCCAAAGCCTGTTGATTCACCAAGTGTCTTTTTTACTACCTTCCTAATCCCTTTAGCCATCTCGTCCCACATATCATTAACACTCCATTGTACCTCCCAAATCTTCCTCCATAACCCTCATCTAAAAGAGCATTTGTTTTCCTCCCTTTAGTTGCCACCATTTGATCATTGGGACTTTGTCTCGACAATTTCTCTTTACTCTCATCTTAAACCGTACATCCATAACCAAAACCTTGTGTTGGCTAGTCAAGCTCTCTCCAAGGATGACTTTGAAATCCATGCAAAGCTTTCTATCATATTTTTTTATTAGAAAAAAATCAATTTGAGAGCAAGAACCCCTATTTTTGTATCTGATAAGATGCTATTCTCACTTCCTAAAACAAGTGTTAGCTATGGTAAAATCAAACGTTGCCAAAATATCTAGAATCGCTTTGCCCTCTGCATTAGCTACTCCTAGACCATAACCCCCATGCAAACTCTCACACCCCCTAGATTCACTCCCCATATGACCATTTAGGTTCCCTCCTACAAAAATCTTCTTTCCTAAAGGTATGCCCTGAACTAAACCTTCTAAATCCTCCCAAAATTTTATCTTGTATTGCTTATCTAACCCTACTTAGGGTGTATATGCACTGATAGTATTAAAAGTCTCTTGTTCCACAACAAACTTCAATGCTATGATCCTATCTCCGAGCCTTCTCACATCCACAAACATTATTCTTCCAAATCTTATATACTATTATGTCTACCCTATTTCTAAATTTTACCTTGCTGGTGTACCAAAGCTTAAAACCTAAAATGTCGAGTTCCTTTATATTTTCTCCAACCCACTTAGTTTCTTGTAGGCACAATAAAATTAATCCTCCTCCTAATCATGGTGTCAACTATTTCCATTAATTTATCTGTAAGAGAGAGGTTGTTTAAATAACAACTCCTTGGGCGTGATGTTGGAAAGATTAGGAGATGGCAGAATATTATACACGTGGACAATAGTGAAAAAAGCCTTAAGCTAGAATTCTTATGGAAGATTGGCTTGGGTGAGAAGACAATGGACGAAGTTGGCAAGAGTCCTATGCATGCATTCTGCCTTTCCATTTTGAGACTATGTATATGGACAAGAAAATCGAATATGAATCCCTTTGTTATGACAAAAATCAAGGAAGGATGAATTTTGATATTGTTTACCATTGTCACATTGAAGGGTTTTACTAAGAGTTTGAAATTGAGTATGTACCCAGTTGTGAATACAATGGAATAAAGAGAAGGTTTTTGACTTGTTCTTCATAAGAAAAATCCACACATACTTTGTAAAGTCATCAAGAAATAAAAGATAATAGTTAAAACCAGATAAGGAAAAAATAGGAGCTTGCCAAACATCTGAATTAATTAATTCAAAAGGAGCAATACATTTATTTGTGGAAGAACTAAAAGGGAGCCTAGTGATCTTGCCAACAGTACAAGCATTACAGTGAGACATTTTATTAGAAAGACTATAAATTGACTTAGACAACGGAACTAAGGCCTGAACACTAGGATGAGCAAGATATCTATGCCATGTTTCTGAAGAAATGGTACGAGCAATAAAGGTTTGAGATAAGGCTTGAGGATAAGCTGGAAAGATGTAGACTGGTTTAGGACTACTAAACTTGATAATTGGAGCATTTGTCTTCAGGTCCTTAATGACAAAAGAATAAGGAAAAAGTTCAATCTACAAGCATTATCAATGGTAAATTTTTTGACAAAAAAGAGATTTACAGTAAGATTTGGAATATGTAAAATATCTTTGAGAAGAAAAAATGATTAAAAAAGGGATATATATGATGAGCCAGCATGAGAAATAGGTTACGTAGAACCATCGCCAAATAAAACAAAATCCTTACTAGTATATGGAAAAATAGTAGTCAAGTTACTAGGTATAGGTGTTATATGAGAGTTAGCACAAATATCTAGGTACCAGACATTGGCAATGAATTCCTACAATTAAGAGGCGGAGTATGAACACTGTTGAGATTCAATGGAGAGGTAAGTAGTACAATAAAGACACTATGAGAAGGCTGGAAGCCAAATTGGCATTGAGAGATGGGAGGTTGAGGTGCAAAACCAAGAATGCCTAGGGTAGAAATGAGGAAATTGGTTGTAGCTAGCAAAAGGAAAAGAATAGTTGAGGTGGTTATGGGTTTGAAGTGTGAATGCTTATGTCATAAAGATTATGCGAATTTTGATGATAGCAAAGCCAAGTCAAAGACTAAGTCTAAAGGAAGCAAAGCTGGTATAGCTTTTTAGGACTTAGGATCTTAATGTAAGAAGCTCTCTTAATATCTCAATGTTTTTTTATAAAAAGAGCACATTTTTTTTAATCAAATGATTTTCTAAGCCTTGGATTATGAAAAACAAGCTTATTTCTTTAACAATCCAAGTTTTCTTAAATCTCAATATTTACAAAGCTAAATTGGGCTTAAGAATGGGTTCAAGGATATTTGTAAGGTTATCCTTAGGCTTAGTAATTAGTTTAAAGCTTCTTTGGGAGCTTGTAATCAATTACAAAGGCCTGGTAATCGATTACAGACATGCGGGAAACCATTTTTCAAAAGGTAGAAGCCTTGTAATCAATTACACTGTTTCCAGAGGCTTGGTAATCGATTATATGAGATATGTAATCGATCACAATCAGCCCAGAAAACCTAGAACACATTCAAGAACAATGTAATCGATTACATCACTATTGTAATTGATTACTTCGCGACTGAAAGTTCACAACGGTCAATTTTCAGCTTTTAATGTGACCCTTAATTACCCCAATGACCCTTTTCTCTCAGAACACTATAAATAAATGCTATTAGGTCATCGTTTACAAATAACACATATTGAAAAACATCATTCTATCGCTCTTAATTCAAGTTTCATATTTTCCCATCTTTTGCTCTTTTTATGAAATTCTTGAGATATTCCTGAGAGAGCTTCATAGTGCTTTAAGTTGTAATGCACACTCTTTGAGAGAGTTTCTTCCTTTCCTATTCTTGTTCGATTGTAACGAGGGTGAGGTATCCCTCAAGAAATTTGTAAGGGCGAGGTATCCCTGTTGTCAAGGCTCAAGCACAAGGGTGAGGTATCCCAAGGTGTGAGGAGTGCTCAGGTTTGTAACGATAGCAAGCACACGTTGAAAGCTTGCATTGTTAGTGGAAAAATCTCAGGTGGTTGCTCGAGAACTAGACGAAGGTTACAAGTGATTAGTGGTTGAATCAGGATAAACCCAGTGTTTGCTTATTTGAACCCTTACTCCTTATATTCGTAGTTTAAATTTCATATAGTTGTTTAAATTAATTTTATTATCTTATTAAATTTTCGAGAATTTTTCCATCTTCCTTGTTCATTTATTTCAACCAATAAATAGCTTTAATGGAAATTATTTTTAAAGTGTTTGTGAATAATTTTCAAAGAATTTTTTAATTACTTAATTCACTCCCTCTTGAGTATAGAAGCCACTTGGGTAATAAGTGGTATCAGAGCTAGACTCTTGTGTAAAAAGCTTAGCAGCTTCAAGAGAAAATGACTTCTTCAAATAGTTTTTCTTCATAATGATCTTCAATAAACAGACCACCCTTTTTCAATGGGGATGAGTATGCTTATTAGAAAGAACGCATAAAATTTTTTATTGAAACTATTAACCTAGACGTATAGGATGCTTTTGAAAATAGCCTTTTTGTTCCTATGCGTGTTGTTGATGGTGTAAAAGTTGAAACACCAATGAATGAATGGACTGATGAAGACAAGAAAAAGGTTCAACATAATTTAAGAGTCAAGAACATCATTATCATAGCTTTGGGGTATGATGAATTTTTTAGAATATCAAACTGTAAAACTGTCCAAGAAATGTGGGAAACTTTATAAGTTACCCATGAGGGTACTAGTGAAGTAAAGAGCTCGAGAATAAACACTCTCACCCGTGAATATGAATTGTTTAGAATGAACCCAAGGGAAAGCATTCAAGAAATGCAAAAGAAGTTCATTCACATTATTAATCATCTTGCTTCTTTAGGTAAAAAAATTTCTAACGAAGATCTTATTAACAAGGTGTTAAGATGTTTAGCAGGATTTGACAGCCTAAGGTGACAGCTATTCTCGAGTCAAGAAATTTGGTAACTATGACTCTTGTGACTCTTTTTGGGAAACTTCAAGAGCACGAATTGGAACTCAATAGGCTTAACCAAAATGAGGAACATGATAAGAAGTAAAAAAGGATTGCACTTAAAGCCACTTCCTCCACTATTGACGATGATGATGAAGATGATGGAGATGGCGTAGAGAACTTTGAGTTAAATGAAGAGAACCTCAGTCTTATAGTGAAGAAATTCAGAAGATTCCTCAAAAAGAGTCGTCTTTTCCACCAATGAAGACTCATCACAAATGGGAGGGTACCTCGTCCACACCTACATGTTATGAATACAGAGAATCAGGACACATGAAGATGAAATGTCCCATTTATCCAAAGAAGATGAAGAAACTTGAAAAGAGATCTTCCAAGGAGAAGAAAAGAATGATAGCCTACATAGCATAGGATGACAATGGCATGAACTCCACGGATAGTTCGAACAACGAGGAAGCTAACTTGTGTCTTATGGCCAGAGGAGAAGAAAAAGATGAAAGCGACATGGAGGTAATTTCTAACCTTCACTCATCTCCTTCTTATAATGAATTATAAGATGCTTTCAAAGAATTGCATGATGAATCACTAAGGCTCACAAAATTAGTTTCTTCATCTAAGAAAACAATTTCTTTGAAAAATCAAATTCTTATTTTAAACAAAGAAATTGAAGAACTAAAGATTGAGAATGAGACATTAGGATTAACTAATGCTAATTATTCTTGCACAATTTGTTCTTCACATTCATCAAAATCTTCATCTTATTTATCTTGTCAAGCTCTCGAAAAAGAAATTGAAGATTTAAAGAACATTCTTATAAAATTTACTTTTGGTAGAAATAATTTAAATATTTTGTTTGGAAAACAAAAGTGTTTTTTTATTTTTCAAAAGTGAGTTTAGGATATAACCCCAAAAATAAACAAAGATTTTACAAAAATTTCTTTGTTCCTACAAGCACTTCAAGTAGCCCTTTTATTAAATGTTTTCATTGTGGGAAGAAATGACACAGTGCCTTAACATCCAATGTGAGAAATAATATAAACATTAAAGTGGGGACTAAAATGGTTTGGGTTTCCAAAGGCACAATGTCACTAGCTAACACATAAGGACCCAAGAAAATTTGGGTACCAAAAGTTAAAAATTGAATTTGTGTTGTACGTGTACTTGAAGGTCAAAAGCTTAAATTGGTATCTTGATAGTAGTTGCTCCAAGCACATGATCGAAGATGAATCCAAGTTTTCTTTCCTTGTTCCCAAGACACATGGACACGTAACCTATGGAGATAACAACAAATGAAAGATTCTTGAAGTCAGCAAAGTCGGTAAAATTCCTTCTTCCTCTATTGATAATGTGTTGCTAGTTGAAGGACTTAAACATAACTTGTTTAGTATTAGTCAATTATGTGATAAATGTAATAGAGTTATATTTGATTCTCATTGTTGTATAATTGACGAAAAAGATGATAAACTAGTAAAATTTGTTGCTCATAAAGTAAATAATATTTATATGATTAGTCTTGATGATATATGTTCAAATGATGTGAAATGTTTTATGAGTAAAGAAGATGATTCATGGTTAGAGCATAGAAGAATTGCATACATTCACATGGATCACTTAAATAAATTACTCTCTAAAGAGCTAGTAATTGGATTACCAAGCTTAAATTTAAAAAAGATAAATTATGTGATGCATGTCAAAAGGGAAAACAAGTAAATGTCTCTTTTAAAGCCAAAAATGTTGTTTCAACTTTTAGACCTTTACAACTTTTGCACATGGATCTTTTTGGTCCTTCTAGAACAATGAGCTTTGGTGGGAATTACTATGCATTAGTGATTGCTGATGATTTTTTTAGGTTTACATGGACCTTATTTCTTTCTCATAAAAATAATGCATTTCTAGCCTTTAAGAAACTTGTCAAAGTTATCCAAAATGAAAAAAAGTTTTTGTATTACATCCATAAGAAGTGATCATGGTGGTGAGTTTGAAAATTATGAGTTTGAATCTTTTTGTGATGAACATGACATTGAGCATAATTTTTATACCCATAGAACTCCACAATAAAATGAAGTTGCAGAAAGAAAAAATTGATATTTAGAGGAAATGGCGAGAACTATGCTCAATGAGGCTACACTTCTTAAGTATTTTGGGTGCATGCAGTAAGTACCACTTTTTACGTAATGAACAGGGCCCTAATTAGGCCAATTTTAAAGAAAATCCCCTATGAATTATATAAAGGAAGGAAGCCAAATGTCTCACATTTTCATGTTTTTGAATGTAAATGTTTTGTTTTAAATAATGGAAAGGATAACTTAGGAAAGTTTAATGCTAAGTCTGATGAAAGTATATTTCTCGGCTATTCAAATCATAGTAAGGCTTTTAGAATTTATAATAAAAGAACTATGACTATTGAAGAATCCATTCATGTTGCATTTGATGAAACTAACTCAAATGGACCGAGAAAGGATCTTGTTGTTGATGATGTTGCAGAGATTTTAGTAAAAACGCATTTGGACAACAAGGAGAAAGAATATATGAAGCAAGAGGAAAGTCGAGAGGATCCCCCAAAATAGCGGATTCATAAGTCATGGACCTTCCCAAGGACTGGCGGACCTTAAGATACCATCCGCTTGACCAAGTAATAGGTGATGTATCTAAATGTATAAGTACTCAAAACTCAATTAGAAATACATGTAACCACATGGCTTTCGTTTCACAAATTAAGCCTAAAGACATAAACAAGGCCTTTAACGATGAACATTGGATCTTGGCCATGCAAGAGGAGCTAAACCAATTTGAAAGAAATCAAGTTTAGGAATTGGTTCAAAGGCCCAATGATCATCCAATTATAGGCACCAAATGGGTCTTTAGGAACAAGTTTGATGAAGCAGGCTTAATAACAAGAAATAAAGCTAGGCTTGTAGTTAAAGGGTATAATCAAGAAGAAGACATAGATTATAAAGAAACATATGCACCCGTAGCTGGATTAGAGACCATTAGAATGCTTCTTGTATATGCATGCATCATGGATTTCAAATTATATCAAATGGATGTCAAAAGTGTTTTTTTAAATGGTTTTATCTAAGAAGAGGTATATGTTAAGCAACTTCTCGGTTCAAAAATTATGATTTTTCTAACCATGTTTTTAAATTGAACAATGTTTTATATGGTTTAAAACGAGCTCCTCGAGCTTGGTATGAAAGGTTGAGCAAATTTCTTTTGGAAAAAGGTTTTACAAGGGGAAAGGTTGGCATAACCCTCTATTAAAAATAAAAGTATGACATACTCCTTGTACAAGTATATGTAGATGATATTATCTTTGGTGCCACTAACGAGTCTCTTTGCAAAGAGTTTGCTAATCTCATGCAAAGCAAATTTGAGATATCCATAATGGGAGAGCTTAATTTCTTCATTGGACTTTAAATCAAGCAAACAAGAAATGGAACTTTCATTAGCTAATCCAAGTATTGCAATGAGCTTTTCAAGAAATTTGGAATGGACAACTCAAAGCATATTGACACACTTATGAGCACCTCATGTTACTTAGACAAGGATGAGGTACGTAATCCCGTAGAAGTCACTAAGTACAAAGGTATGATTGGATTCCTTCTTTATCTCACTGCTAGTAGACCATATATTATATTTAGTGTATACATGTATGCTAGACACCAAGCAAATCCTAAAGAGTCATATTTAAGTGCAGTAAAATATATCATGAAATATCTTGTTGGCACTCCACAAGTGGGCTTGTGGTACCCCAAAGGTACCACTTGTAGTCTTATTGGTTATTCCGATTTCGATTTTATTGGATGCAAATTGGACAGGAAAAGCACTAGTGGGACATGCCACTTACTTGGAAGCTCTTTAGTTTCTTGACATAGCAAGAAACAAAATAATGTGACATTGTCTTTTGCTGAAGCTAGATATGTTGCAGTCGGAAGTTGTTGTGCCCAAATCCTTTAGTTAAAGCAACAACTTCTAGACTTTAGACTTCAACTTGATCACATCCCTATAAGATGTTACAATACTAGTGCAATCAATTTGACCAAAACCCCCATTCTACACTCTAAAACTAAGCACATTGAGATAAGACATCATTTTATAAGAGATCATGTACAAAAAGGTAATTGTATATTAGAATTTATTGAAATAAATAATCAACTTGCTGATATATTCACAAAACCATGACCAAAAGATACTTTCTTTCATATAAGAAGAGAACTTGGTATTTTGGATCAATCTAACATTTAATTTTGCTGCACAATCTATTTTTCTGCATAATTATATTCTGCATACTTTTATTACTTTCATTTATCTTTGAATCCAATACTGACTTGAGAGTCGGAGGCACTCCTAAGTTTATTTTGTAGGTACCCCATCATGACTAAGTCCTCCACTTGCTTAAGACACTTTCTGCTCTATGATAAAGTCAAATTCTTGAAGTTTGGAGAAACTCAATCACAATGGTTTGATCCTTGGTACAGGCTTAGAATTGGCAAGAACAAGTGTTGAACTGAGTTTGGATAAATTTATAGTTTACAAGATGGTTTGGAATCAGTTTGAGAAAAGGTTTGGAAGTATATTGAAGAGTTTGGGATCATTCTTCTCCTGGTTGAAGTGCAAAATACAAGTTTAGAAGGCTTATAATCAATTACAGACTCTCTGTAATCGAATACAGACTCTCTGTAATCGATTACAAAGGTTCTGGAAGGCACAAAATGAAAATTCAAAATGTCTGTAATCGATTACATCCCCTATGTAATCGATTGCAACCCTTTTGTAATCGATTACAAGGAGGTTTTAAAGGGGTCTTGACGCGCATGAACGCCATTTTTGCCTTGTTCTTCAACTTTCTCTCTCTTCAATCGCGACCTACCTCACCTAAAACCCCCAATTTCTCTCTCTTTTCTTAACCAAATCACACCATTTTAGCTCTTATTCACTCAAAATCCTCCTCCCAACAAAACCCCTCAATCAACTCTCACCAAAAACCACAAAAATCACCACCAAAATCCCTCACCCATTTGTGTTCTTTCTCTCTCCTTACCCTCATCCCTCTCTTCGCATTTTCCATCATTTTCTCCTATTTTCCACTTTTTTCTTAACCCAAACACTCCTAAACACCATTCCCTTAACTCTTCTTCCATATTTTTCACCCATTTCAACCAACTGGCAGAATCTTCAAAGCGCACTAAAATGCCACGAACAGGGGCTGGCAGTGCTTCATCTTCACAGGCTCCTCCTCTCACCATTCCGGGACTTGATCTTTCTGCACACTTCAGGACCTCCAAACAAGCATAATTTTTTTGTAAAGAGTTTCATCTGTAGAAAATCATCCAGCTCAGGTATCTCCCTACAGAGTTTTGCTCTAATGAGCCTTTACAGTCTTTTAGGTTAATTGAGCGTCTAGACTTGATTAAATTTATGAGCATTAAAGAATAACATTTATCCTGATTTGATTCGAGTATTTTATGCAAATTTACGATATGAGAATACATGTTTGGTGTCTGAAGTGAAGAAGAAAAAGATAGTCATAAATCGTGACCTTTGGTATAGACTGACTGGGTTATCTTTTGATGGTGCCAACTTTTCTGGGACTAATAAATGGGGAGATGAGTATGATTACAAGGATTCATTGAACTCCTTATTAAGGACAGGTCACACACCCAGTCACAGGGTTAAGGCTACAAGGCTTACAATGGAAAATAGGGTCTTGCACTACATTGTAGCTAGGGCCTTGATTGCCAGAGGAGGCAATTACTCACAAGTCCTACACGATGATGTTCTCACTTTATAGGCTGTGAACACAGATCAATCCATCAACTGGGCCTATTATGTCATTCAACACATGCTGAAAGCAAGGAAGACTCATCATCCTCTGCCCTATGCCATGCTTGTCACTGATATCTTGAAGTACTTCCACATTCCTTTGTTTTGGGAGACAAACGATGAAAGCTCTGATGGAACAGAATCCATTAACATTCATACTCTGTACAAACTACACTTAAGAAAATATAATGATGTATAATACTATCTGCATCACGGGGTTGATGGGAACATACCCTAAGGAGATGACGAGGACGCTAAGGATGCACCTCCACAGGCTGGTTCAACTGAGCCTCTCATACAACTTCTGCTTTAGGAGATCCGTAGCCTTCACTTTCACGTTGATGATCAGTTCAGTGAGCTGCGCACTTTTGTTCATTGCCTTGAGGAGCACGTGACTCACACTGATGAGGAGGTCACCATTATTCGTGCCTCGATTGAGAGTGATCCGAGTCTTCAACCGAGGCGAGCTTCCACCTCCCATGTTCCACCACCTCTATACTCAGTTGGTGATGTAGCTGGTGATCCCGCTACTACTGCTGGCACTGATCCTGATGATACCTTTGTTGCTGGAGAGGGTAACGAGGCTACACAATGACCATGGAGAGACTTAGTCATGATATTCATGTTTTGACTTATTATATTTTGTTTAACCCCTTAGCTCTTTTATTCTGTATATACTCTCGATGCTTCTGCTGTTCATATACTCTGATCTACTGATCATTATTTATATTGTTTTGATGATCTATAATTCTGGTTGATAATCCTGGTTATGCTATCACACTGTTGAAACTATGCTTGATTTTTTTTTTTGAATGCTTATGTCACTTATTCTTTTGATGCTTATAGCTTTTTGATAATGCCAAAAGGGGGAGAGACACTGCATGATTGCATGAGTAAGGGGAATGCATGACAATGTTTTGACAACAAATTTTTATGTATCCCTTTGAACTTCATGCATAAACTTAGGGGGAGAGCGATATTTTATTTTTTGACTTATATATATATATATACATATGTTGCTCTTTTTCCCTGTTGGTTTGTCATCATAAAAAAAGGAGAGAATGTGAATGCTTATATCATGAAGATCGTGCAAATTTTGATGATAACAAGGCCAAGTCGAAGACCAAGTTCAAAGGAAGCAAAGTTTGTATAGCTTTTTATGACTTAAGATCTTAATGTAAGAAGCTCTCTTAATATCTCAGTGTTTTTCTAAAAAGAGCTCATTATTTTTAATCAAATGATTTTCTAAGCCTTGGATTATGAAAAATAAGCTTATTTCTTTAACAATCCAAGTTTTCTTAAATCTCAATATTTACAAAGCTAAATTGGGCTTAAGAATGGGTTCAAGGATGTTTGTAAGGTTATCCTTAGGCTTAGTAATCAATTTAAAGCTTCTTTGGGAGCTTGTAATCGATTACAAAAGGCCTGGTAATCGATTACAGACATGTATGAAACCATTTTTCAAAAGCCAGAAGCCTTGTAATCGATTACATTGCTTCCAGAAGCTTAGTAATGAGATATGTAATCAATTACGATCAGCCCAGAAAACCCAGAATACTTTCAAGAATATTGTATCGATTACATCACTATTGTAATCGATTACTTCGCAGTTGAAAGTTTACAACGGTCAATTTTTTAGCTTTTAATGTGACCTTTAATTTCCCCAATGACCCTTTTCTATCAGAACACTATAAATAGATGCTATTGGGTCATCTTTTACAGATAATACATATTGAAAAACATCATTCTATTGCTCTTAATTCGAGTTTCATATTTTCTCATCTTTTGCTCTGTTTTTGAAATTCTTGAGATATTCTTGAGAGAGCTTCATAGTGCTTCAAGTTGTAATACGTACTCTTTGAGAGAGTTTCTTCCTTTCCTATTCTTATTTGATTGTAACGAGGGTGAGGTATCCCTATTGTCGAGGCTCAAGCACAAGGGTGAGGTATCCCAAGGTGTGAGGAGTGCTCAGGTTTGTAATGGTAATAAGCACCTGTTGAAAGCTTGCATTATTAGTGGAAAAATATCAAGTGGTTGCTCGAGGACTGAACGTAGGTCACAAGTGGTTGATGGCTAAATCAGGATAAACCCTGTGTTTACTTATCTAAACCCTTACTCCTTATATTTGTAGTTTAAACTTCATATAATTGTTTAAATTAATTTTATTGGCTTGTTAAATTTGTGAGAATTTTTCTATCTTCCTTGTTCATTCATTTCAATCGATAAATAGCTTTAACAAAAATTATTTTTAAAGCGTTTGTGAATAATTTTCAAAAAAAATTTTAATTACTCAATTCAGCCCCCTCTTGAGTATAGAAGCCACTTAGGTAACATGAAGGATAAGGGCTTAGTGGGTAAGTACCTTGTTGATTTCCTCTATCATGGCCTCTTCCATGGCCATGGTAACCACGACCTAGAGTTTGCTGAGAAGCAAAAGCTTATGTGAAAGTATTTGTGGACTTATTAGGAGGTGGAGGAGCTGGTTTTGGTTGTTTGGTAATTTTTTAATTTCTTTGAAGTAAAGAGGAGTTCGTAATTCAACATAAGTAGGTAGTGGTATACGAGAGGAAAGATTGAGAACAACATTCTCATAGTCCATAGGTAGACTTTTTTAGATTTGCATAATAAGACCCAATTTAGATATGTCACATCCAATGCCCTTCAATGAATCATAGAGACTTTTTGCCTTCTGATGATAGGAATCGCCCTTTTGAAGAGAATAAAACTCAGCTTTGAGTTTAAGGAGGCGAGCATGTGCTTGATTCTTAAAGAGTTGATCAATGGCATCCCAAGCATCCTTAGTAGTCAAAGAGGCATCAATTTTGTAAATATGTCGTAAAATATCATGAGATAAGGTGGCTTGGATCCAAGAAAGGACTAGGGAATAAATTTGTTCCCATATGGAAAACTCAGGATTTGGAGAGACATTACCATTGGGATTTGTTATGTCAACAGAAGGTGGAGTAGAAGAGGGAGCTATGTGGTCATAAACTTTATGACTTTTAAACATGGGGAAGAACAAGGACTTCCAAATGAGATAGTAGGAAAAATCTAAAGATTCACCAACATAAGTCTTAATGTTAGAGATAGAGAAGGAAGAATGGGTAATGGGTTGGGAAGAGTTTAGAGCAGAAGTAGGAGAAGAACTGGCAGGATCAGCAATGGAGGAACCAACCATGTTACTGTTAAGCATAAAGCTCTTGATACCATGAAAATGTGAGAAAGGCATACTGTACTCAATGACGTTACTCATATAAGTAGTACAAGATAGAAAACACAAATTACAAGTGATAAAGATACATCAAAATGATAAGGATTATAATCAAAATTATTCCTAATAGATGTACAACTAAACAGAATAACAACATTATAGGTATCCTTATCTTATCAGACAACATACAAAGGAATTTGTGCTTTGAAATTAATAAAAAAATAAAATAAAAATTGGATGTAAGGGTAAAAGGTCAAGCACTTATGCGTTTAACCGTTCAGTATCACCGTTGTTTACTCTAAATTTTGTCAAAGATAAATTTTGATTCCAGTTATTACTCTGGGATGGGAATCTTTTCCTCTCAATGACTCTCAAGTACTTGATGATTTGTGAACCAGAAGAGTATCATAAACTTATTTCGAATTAAATAGAAAATAATGAAGTATTGATGCAAAGACTAAGAATTAATGAATCACTTATTGAAAAGGTAACTTGATACTTGAAATTAAGTAAATTGATAATTGCAAGAAACATAAATAATAATCAAAATTGACTACTAAGCAAATTAAAAAAATTAAACATAAAGAACTAATAGTGTAACTTATAGAAAAATGGAAATTGGAGAAAATAATACAATCAAATAAAAAAAATAAGTAAATCACAAAACTTGAACAAAGATAAATTCGGTTAGAATTTAAATGAAAGCAAAAGAAAATGTACAGAATAATAAATGAAAACCAATAAAGATGCAACGAAATGAACTTGCTCGAAAATTAAAATAACAACCAAGTAAAGGAAACAAGGTTGAAATACACTTTTGGTCCCTATACTTTCACCCTATTTGGATTTTGGTCCCTATACTTTTTTTTATCTGAGTCCCTATACTTTCATTCCATTTTCACGTTAGTCTCTATCGTCACCTATAGTGATGACACCATTAAATTTCATCCTACGTGGCAAATAGGATCTTACTTGGCAGTAACATTAGATAAAAGTTAAAATTTTTAATCCACCTTATTTCCCTATAATAATAATAAACTATTATATAAAAATAAACTAACCTTCCCTCTTCCTTTTTCCAAAATCATCTGAACCTTCCTTCCTCTTCCTCACCATTTTTTCTCGCTCTTCCCCTGCTTCCATTCTAGTGCCAACTCTGTCTTGCACTACTTCACTCATTCGGTGACATTCATCATGAGGAATAAGCAAAGGGCGTAAGTCACACTCCATGAAATTTTTGAATCAGTTTCGTCACGGGAGGAACAACCTCATGCCTATAAATTTCTAGCAAAAACCTATTTATTGTATTGGGTGCAATGTTAATGGAAATGGTGTTTATCCTAAAATGCTAGGCTTTTTGGGCATTAGTTTGTGATAAATATATGTAGTGTGGTTCTGATTTTTGTGATATAGTGAGAATGGAAAATGTGTAATGTCAATGGAAAGGGTAATTACCCATTTATGTTCAATGCATATTGTTTCTTAGATAAGAAATTCCATTTTGTAACTTCCAATTTTCTATTAGTGTTTAGTTTTTGTTAGGGTTAGGATTATACATTTTGGTTTTGTGTCAGTTATGGTGTTTTGTAAGTGTGTGAGGGTGTTTTGTGTCACTAACATGTTAAATAGATATTTGGTGTGTTGCTGCATTATCCCAACAAGACAGTACATCCCATTTAGCTTGTGTCCTGTTTTGGTTCTTTTATGGTTGTTGATTCAATTACCTTGGTGTGTTGCTGTATAATTGCTATGTTTGATGTATTTGATGTGTTTGTTATATTGCTATAAATGTAACGTCAGTTTTGTAACTTCTGATTAACTGTGATTACTGTGTTTCTTTGATGGCTTACTTGATAAGTTCACTGTCTTCACATACCATGGGGGCATTTGTTCCCTGGTAAAAAAGTGAGGTATATTGGTCAAAGAAAGCACACTTTGAAGGTAAGAAAGTGAGGCATTTGTTCCTAAGTACAAATATACCACTTGAAATGCTATTATCTACTTATGCATCTGCTGCAATTGCTCAAGATGCAAATGCTCAAGTTGCAAACACATCTGCTGGTACTGAATCTGGTTCAAGACTGAGGCCTAAAATGAGGTAATAGGAGCTTTTATATGGAAAGGGAGGCCTGTTGTAGCCAACTCACAAGGTACTATAACATAGGGATAGGGACAAGGAAATGTGCAAGGCACTCAGAAGTTTATCAGTGGGCCACACTGAGTTTGAGGAAACCAAGGCCAATGGACCACACTTGTCTTTTGCTTTTTTGCATTTTTTGTCTATTGGGGCTTGTCATTTTTGGTGGCTCAGTGGGTTATTATTGATGTTGGTTATATATTGATTAGTGTATGACAATGACTAATGTATTGACAATTGTGGGTTGATGTATATTGGTTAATGACTATTATATTGACAATTACAATGACTATTATATTGATGTTAATGACTAAATTATGGTTAATAGTGACTATTTGTACTCTTTTAATGACAGAGTAACTATTTGTACTCCTTTAATGATTTGTGAATTGGTCCCTATATATTACTGACAAGGTTAATGGTTAATGGTGATTATTTATACTCTTTTAAATTATGGTTAAATTTGTCCCCATACTTTCACATGATTTGTGTATTGGTCCCTATACTTGAATATAATTTGTGTATTGATCCCTGTACTTTCTTATGATTTGTGTATTGGTTCTTATACTTTCATATGATTTATGTATCGTTCCCTGTATACACCATTCAGTTATTCAGTCCCTGTAATTTCATTACTTGGTCTTTACTGTCAACACAATTATGGTTGCACAAATAAACATCAGACAATGCCAAATCTATAAATTTTCAATTAATTGATCAAAAGGGGATTGTATAAGTCAAGTCATTTGCTCAATTAAACCACCCAATACATTTACTCAGACCCTAAACATCTAGCCACCAACATACATTAACAGTCAGAACCAATTCAAAGTAGCTGATACAACATTCCTCTATCATATTAAGTCCATATGAAAAACAACATCAATCATATTGTCATTCCATAACAAATCATCATTAGCAACTTATACATCCTTAGTTTCCTCTTCAGACCTCGAATCACTCGTTGTTGCCTTTTAAGAACTTCCCTTACACTAGTTGGCATTGGCAGATCCAACTATTCAAACAAACCATAACTCCAATATGCCTGCCACAAAAAACCCTTCAAATCACTAGAGTAAAGATGGAAACAAACTATAAACCAAAAATCTCCTTACTATGTAATTAAGACACCTAAAAAATCTTCTTCTTGGATTTCTATTTGTCCTTGAAGTATATATCACCACCCTACCACCATAAGCACAAAACATGCTTGTGAGCAGGTGACTCCCATGAGTGGAGCGACTACAATGTGAGCTATGGGAACTGTAGCTACCTCTATCCATGGTTGAGTATGGAGAAGGAAGAAGTGGAGTTGCACAATTTCAATGGAAAACCCCTAAATTTTTGAGATTTTTGTCACTTTTTATAAAAATTATTGGAAGAAAATAAGATGGATTAAAAATTTAATTTTTATCTGGTATTGCTGTCAAGTAGGATTCTGTTTGTCACGTAGGATGAAATTGAATGGTGTCATCACGGCAGGTGACAGCAGGGAGTAACGTGAAAATGAAATGAAAGTATAGGGACTCAGATCCAAAAAAAAAGTATAGGGACCAAAATCCAAATATGGTAAAAGTATAGGGACTAAAAGTGTATTTAAGCCAGAAAAAAATTAAAAGAGAAAAATAAAGATGCAGAAAAGTAAATGTACAAGAAATTAAAGTTAGCAAAACAATAAAGTTATAAAAACGTAAAGAAAACAAGTAAAGAAATCAAATGATTCAAAGAATCACTCGATCAGGGGATGAAGAGAATTGTGAGAAATGTAAAGAAATTACTTTCAATTTGCATTAAAGGATAAATAGTATAGAAATAGAGCAGCGTGGAAAGTATACTTAAACTAGTCTCTTTATGTTTCCTTTAAAGTCTGTGGTAGATGTGATATGAATAGTGAGAGATTTTGTATAATTGTTTTCCTATCACCGAAATGCCTTTACTCTCTCAATATTTATAGACAAAGAAAGTAACTGACTTTCTAACAAGATTAGGAGAAGTGTCATTGACACAAGTAACTTCCTAATTTAATAGTAATGATTGCGTTGTCTTTGTATTATAGACCCAACCACTATAAACTCCTTGAATTCAAATTCTAGTTTAAGTGTAACTGTCTTGAGTTTGCTTTTGAGTCTTCTAAACTCGAAAGGGATTCTTAATCTTGTAAATTTGCCTAAGTGTTTCCACTCTTCTGCTTCGATCTTGGCTATGACTTCAAGCAATTATCTTTCTTTGTTGAAGTGAAACACACCTTGAAAGCTCACCCTTTATCTTCAAATTACCTTTGCCCTGGAAAACTTAGTCAAAACATCTTAATCGAAAGGAGTATTTTTGATTATATGATCGAATTTTAACTTTTAGTTAAATCAATCTTAAGATGTTTTATTTGCCAATATATTTCTTTTGTAAATTGAAAAGTTTTATTTTTTGTACCAACAACTACCCTTTGATGTTTTCTTTATGTCTTTATTGAGTTTAGTTCTATTTTGATGACCATTACCATGAGAAGTTTCATATTTTTGTAGGTATATATAGATTCAGGTGTGTTACCAAGTGATCTCAATACTCAAGAGGGGGTGAATTAAGTTTTTAAAATAAGTTCACAAATCTTTCGCATAATACTTGATTATTTATTTTCGTTAAAGCTATTGTTTGTTAGAGATGAATGGATAGAGAAGATAGAGAGCTTTCACTCTTAAATGAATCAACCAAGAGAGATAGTATTCAATTAATTCAATAAATAGTACACAGAGTAAGAGAGTTGAGTTTAGGAAAATAAATACAAGGCTTTATCCTGGTTCAATCACCAATCTACTTGTGGCTTACGTCTAGTTCTCAAGTAAATACTCGAGATTTCCACTATATCTTCAAGTTTCAAATAGGTGTTTGACAACCTTTACAGATTTGAGCACTCAACACCTTGGGATACCTCACCCTTTGAGCTCGAGACTCTACTTTCAAGGGATACCTCACCCTTACAGATTTGAGGGATACCTCACCCTCTCTTTTATAGTTTATACAAAGTATAGAAGATAAGAAACTCTCTGAAGAGTGGATAATACAAATTGAAATACTATGGTATCAAGGATTTACACTTTGAAGATCAAAACAAAGTATTGATTAAAAAGATGGTAAAACTCATATTTAATGTTTAAGAGAGATTTTCATAATGTTTTCCAACTTGTAATCAATGCACAAGCACTTTCATTTATAGTCCAAAGCATTTAAGAGCCGTTGGTGGTGGTTGGGAAGCATTAAATGCTAATTATAGCCGTTGGAAATCTGTTTCTAGTTTCCAGATAATCGGTTATCACTATTCCATAACTGGTTATGGCTTAACTAGTGGCTTTTTAAAACACACCAATAACCGGTTATAGAAAAGGCATAACTGGTTATGGTCTTTTATAAATAGAAGCCTATGCTTTTGACTTTTCAAATAATCGGTTATGAAAATCTCATAACCAGTTATGGTCTTTTAAAAAACAGAGGCTAAAGCCTCTGACTTGGTGAATAACCCGTTATAGAAATGTCCTAACCAATTATGACACCTTGAATTTTGATCAATAGACCTTTGAAAGACCATAACTCCTTTGTTACTTATCTGTTTAAAATAAATAATCACTCATTGGAAAGATCATTGAGTCTACTTTAAATAGAAATAAGTTTCAGATCAAGACTCGAGAAGATTTCAAAGTAAAGAATAAATGAGTGACGAAAGGTCAGTTTTGAAAAATGTATAGTTAACAAATTTTCATCCAAAGAAGGCTACCACCAAGGCTAGTTATTCAAAAACCATTTGTTTGGGCATTTTGCCAATAGAAAAGATCATTGAGTCTACTTTAAATAGAAATAAGTTTCAGATCAAAACTCAAGAAGGTTTCAAAGTAAATAACAAATGAGTGACTAAAGGTCAATTTTGCAAAATGTATAGTTAACAAATTTTCATCCAAAGAAGGCTACCACCAAGGCTAGTTATTCAAAAATCATTTGTTTGGGCATTTTGCCAATCAAGAAACACTTTTAAGGAGTTTAAAATTTGTTTGAGCTTCGTGTGTTTCCTAATTACCTTTACACGTAAGACCTAAGTCCTATAAGCTAAGCTTGACGAAACTTGGAACTTGATCTTCGCGTAATTAGTCCTTCTTGTTTGTTAATCATCAAAACTAAGACCATTGCCATTCATAAGGTGTATGATAAATTAAAAAAATTATCAAGTACGGATAAATGTTTCTAGTAAAAGGGAATGAACGAAATATATAGTATTAAATTGGTTTCACATGATAAATTGCATATAAATAAATTTTGAAGAATTTGGGGATTTGAAAATTATTGTAAAGAGTCTTTCAAAAACAAAGATAATTATAAAGGATCATTTGAGTTCTAACTACTTATTGATTTCATAGGACGTCTCTAGCTTTACACCAAGCTTCACCAGTTAAATTTAAGTATTAGTTGAGTTGTGACTTGTTAATCGAAAATTTTAAATTGAATGAAATTAATTTTTTAAATTAATAAATCACCATTTTTAAATAATAAAATTAACTAATCCACATATATTTTTAAAGAACTACAAGGTTTTTGAATTTTTCATTGCACTCAGTGGATACGTAGACACAAAAGTCAAGTTAAAATTAATTTTTTTTCTCAATTTAGTTTTATTTATTTATTTATTTATTAAGGGTTAAAATAAAATATTTGAAGATTATTAATGAATTATAAAATTAACTTAAGGTAACCGTTTTAGGACGAATATATCAGAAGTGCAGTAGGATTAAGTTTACACCATTCTCTTGACATAATTAGACTCCTAAATCCAATCTTTGTAATATAAACTATTTTTCTTAAATTTTTCAATTTTTTCTAATTAAAATAAAAATTAGTGGCAACTTTTAATTTTCAAATTTAGTTGTTATTCTGTTGCGATTTTGGTTGTGACGATAAAAAAAAACATGTTAAAGAAATTATAATAAGTGACTAAAATCACACTAATCTTCAATATTTAAACTTTAAAGTATAGGAATATAGACCTATTCTTGAAACATAAGTTGTAAGTGACATACACTAGATCATCACTTAGTATTTGATGCTCTAATCTATTCTTTATATATATATATATATATATATATATATATATATATATATATATATATATATATATATATATATATATATATATGGTATAAATACTCATATCCCCCAAAGAAGAAGTTGTTTGACTAAGGATACAGATGGCTATCTATTGCAAAAATTAGGAGCACTAAGACCTTTCCACCACTTATCTATAGTTGTCAGCAATAAATCAATAACATTGATTAAGAAATATTTTAGGAGCTCCTGGTGCCTCGGGTTGAAGCGGCAGCTACTAGGACGATGGGGTCGCAATAGTGCAGCACGATGGAAATGGATCGGTGGACGGCACGTACAGTTGATGGTGGACAATGGTGCGAGGATCTGTTATGGTTCGTGCAATGGTAAGGATGACACGGGGCGCGACTCAATGGGTGGTGCTATGCGTGGTTGCAGGTTCACGGTGTTAGGCGTTGATCTGCAGTGGGCTGCACATGGTTGTTACAATGGTTCTGATTGGGTGATAGTGGTTTTCCTGGGTTGAGGCCATTCGGGATGAAGACGGTGGAGGTTGGGTGGCTTGGTGTTATAGGGTAGAATGGTGGCTAGGCTGTTTTGATGAGTTGTGGATGGTGGATGTGGTGAAGTGGGTTGCATGATGGTGATGGGTTGAAGATGGTGGTGTGGTTAGGTCATGGTTTGTGGTGTGGTGAGGTTGGTTAGGGTTTAGAAATAGTTGTAATGGTGGTGGGTTGAAAGTGGAGGTGTTTCACGGTGGTTTTAATGGCGGAATGGTGTTGGTGAAGATAGGTCGCGGTCTTTGTTGAAGGTGGTGGAGTGGTGGCCATATAGGTGATGGAGAAAAGAATGAACAAGGATTGCTAGGGTGTTAGCTGTAGGTAGAAGTGTCTGTGATGATGATGGTTGATGGGTTTTTATAGGATAAAATTAGGGTTTAGAGAGTAATGGTAGCTAGGGTTTGGATGAGAAGGGAGATGACTTGGGTGAAAATAATAGATCTGGGTTGACCTATATTTGATGGGTCACAAATTGGTTTTGGGCTCAATGTCGGTAGCTTGAGAGAAATTGGGTTAGGTTTATGCATACAAGAAATTTGGGTCATCCTTTATTATTATTATTTTTTTCCTTTTTTCCTTTACTTTTTTTTTATTTTTTTATTTTTTGTTTATTATTTTTTGTTTTTTTAAATGTGTTAATGGCCTGGACAAAATTGAGTGTTCACAGTTGCCCCTCTTTACTTGTTTCTTACCAAATAAAAGGAATAACTGCAGTTTTTCATTTTATCATTGTAAGGAACGAGTAAAGTCATGAACTCAAATTTTGTTCAGGAAAAATAAAAACAAAACAATACGAGAACAAAAAATTTGAAGAGCCGATGCGCTCAAAAGTAAATAACAATAGCCAATGCGCTCAAATGTAAATGATAAAAATTTAAAATGCAAGGAGTCGATGCGCTCAAACGTAAATGATAGAAATTTAAATTCAAGGAGCCGATGCGCTCAAAAGTAAATGATAAAAATTTAAAATGCAAGGAGCCAATGTTCTCAAAAGTGAATGATGGGAAAAGTAAATGCATGGAGCCGATGCGCTCAAAAGTAAATGACAGAAATTTAAAATGCAGGGAGTCGATGCGTTCAAAATAAATGACAAGAATTTAAAATGTAAGGAGCCAATGCACTCAAAAGTAAATGACAAAAATTTTAAATGCAAGGAGCCGATGAGCTCAAAATAAATGACACAAATTTAAAATACAAAGAGTCGACGCGCTCAAAGTATATGATAAGAATTTAAAATGCAGGGAGCCAATGAGCTCAAAAGTAAATGATAAAAATTTAAAATGTATGGAGCCAATACACTCAAAAGTAAATGACATGAAAGCATTTGTGCGAGGTAGACTTGGAAAATTCTTTTTTTTCTTTCTTTTTCTTTCTCTTTTCTTTTTTTTTTTTCTTTTTTATTATATTTTCCATTTTTTCTTCTTTTTTTTTATTTTTTAATCTTTTTTTAATTTATTAAAAGTCATTTGAACTAACGATAACTTTGAAAAGTTTTGACCAATCAAACCTTTGTTCATATGCTTTTCTTCATCGGACCCTTTGATTGGCTTGGAATCCTCTTTACTTGCTCATTTCCTTTCTTCATTTCATTTTTTTCTTTACCTTGACCCCCCTTATCTTCTTGGCAATGAAAGCTTATGTGACTAACATGGTAATAATTTTTAACAAATACCGTATTGCAATCTGTGCTTTGAGCTACTGAAATCTTTTAGTCCAACTCAATCATTAAAGGATTGCAGTTAGAATTGTCAAATCAAACTGTTGACCTTAAATTTATCTTACTTGAGACATAACTGAATGAGTAAACATGCATTCATGAATGGATAAAAATTCATTGAATGAATAAACTTCTTTTCATTAATTTTTGGCTTGATGGAATTGGAGTTCTGCTCCTACGTATTCCAGGGTACAATGAGGAACTCAAAGTCACGTAGTTCTTTAGAAAATAAGTGTGGGTTGGTTGATTTTAATTAATAATAATAATTTTAAAAAATATGAATTAACAAGTCATTGCGACTCAGTTAATCATAGTTAAGGTTTGAATGGGTGAAGCTCGGCATTACACTAGAGACGTCACTCATTGATTATCAAGTTTGTTATGATTAAATGAAATTTTTTTATTAAAAAAAGGGTTTTGAATCATTATGGATTAGTGATGTGTTTTGTATAAAAAAAATGTAAAATAAAAAATTGAATCATCAAGCTGTCACAACTCAGATGATTATAAAAATTATAGGATTAACAAGCTGTCATAACTCAGATAATCCTGTTTTGTTCTTCTCAAAAAGGTTTAATTATTTTATATACTTTTTATTTTTTATTTATCATTTATTTTATTTTTTTGTTTACCTAACAAAACTAATAGAACTTTAAAAAAAACTTACGAGAGGATAGAAACAAAAGGGGAAGGGGGGCTCTGTTTTTGGATATTTGTGGAGAGGGTTCGACGATGGTTGCTGGTTAAGGGGAGCAATTCATGGTGCGGGTTCATCGAGTTGAGGGTCGACGGAGACTGGTATGCGGCGAGAATAGAGCAGCGTTGCCGGTGAAGCTCGACGCAGTGCAGATTCGGTTCACAGGTATTGGTTCGAACGAGGCTTGGATCTGGTATGTGTTGCAGGCATTGAAGGGGTAGAAGAGTGATCTGCAATAGTGGCCTAGGTGCATGGGTGAGCGTGGTTGAAATGGTGACCAGGTAGTTGGGCTCGGTTTGGTGCACGGAGGGCTGCATGGGTCGTGCGTTGTAGGGTAGCACGGTGGACGGTGCTGGTCTGCGACGCTGGTGGAGACCGGTGGTTGCGAGTGGTGGTTCGGCTGCTCTGTTCTGGAAATACAAAACAGGGGTGAAAATGGCTACGGCTGCGAGTATGAGTGGTTGTTGTTGCTGGCTCTAGTGATGGTGAAGCAGATATGATGGTTGAAGGCATGTCACGGTTCGCGTGTTGGTGGTAATGGAGGTGATGAATGTGAATTTAGAGGGTTTAATGGTGGGTTATGGTCTGGATGTGGCAGGGGGGTTAAAAGAATGGTGATGGTGTTTGTGGTTATGGAGGGAAGGTTGGTGGGTAGTTCTCACGAGGTGGCTTGGTTGATGGTAGGAGTGTTTGGATGATTTAATGTTGTATTGGAATGGTAATTACGGTTGGTAGAGAATAAAATTGAGGTTGATGGAAGGATGGATTTTGTTGGTGAAGTGGGTGGTTATGGAAACTTGGAAGAAGATGGTTGTTGGAGGATGAAGAAGATGAAGTGGTTCTCGGATGATGGGAGGTTGAAGATGAAGTAGTAATGTAGATGAAGGTTGCTGTGCAGATAGGAGGCTACGTGATATGAGAGAGTAATACGGCTAAGGTGTTAATTTTAAGCTGAAGTTTGTGTGTGTACGAAAGTGTGTGTAGGTGATGGGTATTTATAGGGTTTGGAGAGTAATGATGATAAGTCTATTTAGTAAGAGTTTAATGACTGCTGAGATTTGTTTAGGGTGAGTTGGTTTATGATGAGTTTGTTTAAGATGAGTTGGTTTAGGATGAGTTGATTTAAGATGAGTTAGTTTAGTTTGATTTAGATGAGTTTGTTTTAGGATGAGTTTGTTTAGGATGAGTTGATTTAGGATGAGTTTATTTTAGGGGTAGTTTATTCGGATAAGTTTTATGGATAAGTTTGTTTTAGGATGAATTTGCTCAGGATGAGTTTTATGGATGAGTTTGTTTTAGGTTGAGTTTGTTCAAGATAAGTTTGTTGAGGATAAGTTTTATGGCATATGGTTATGAAATGAATAATGGGTCAAAGGGTCAAGTTATGAGTTAATGGGTCATGGATTGGAAACTTAGTCACTTTTTTTTTTCTCTTTCTTTTTTTCTTTTTTCTTTTATAAACAAAATGCCCCGGACAAAATTGGGTGTTCACAGTTGCCCTTCTTTACTTGTTTCTTACTAGATAAAAAGAATAACCATATTTTTTCATTTTATCATTGTAAGGAACGAGTAAAGACATGAACTCGAACTTTGTTTGGGAGCAACAAAAACAAAATAATGTGAGAACAAAAGTGCGAAGAGCAATGCGCTCAAAGGTAAATGACAGAAATTTAAATGATAGGAGCCAATGCACTCAAAAGTAAAAAACAGGAGTCGATGAGCTCAAAACTAAAAGACAGGAGCTGATGTACTCAAAAAGTAAAAGACAGAAATTTAAATGGCAGGAGCCAATGCGTTCAAAAGAATTTAAAATGAATGGAGCTGATGCGCTCAAAAGAATTTTAAAATACAGGGAGCCAAATCGCTCAAAATAAGTGACAAAATTGTTAAAGAAGCATGGAACCGATGCTTTAAAAATTGCATGAAACTGATGCGCTCAAAAGCTTTTAGAATGCAGGGAGCTAATGCGCTCAAAATAAGTGACAAAAATTTAAAGAAGCATGGAGTCAATGTGCTCAAAATGCATGAAGCCGATGCGTTCAAAATGATGCATGGAGCTGATGTGCTCAAAATGACATAGAGCCGATACGCTAAAAAATGCAGGGAGTCGATGCATTCAAAAATGATGCATGGAGCCGATGCGCTCAAAATGACATAGAGCCGATGCACTCAAAAATGCATGGAGCCAATGCGTTCAATGATGGATAGAGTTGATGCGCTCAATGATGCATGGAGCCGATGCGCTCAAAATATATTGAGTCGATACGCTTAAAATGCATTGAATGACAATGGGTTTATGTGTCCCAAAATTTAAAAGACAATGGGTTACCACGTCCCGAAAGACAATGGGTTACTGTGTCCCAAAAATTAAAAGACAATGGGCTACTGTGTCCCAAAAATTGAAAGACAATGGGCTATTGCGTCCTGAAAATTAAAAGACAATGGCTACTACATCTCAAAAATTGAAAGACAATGGGCTACTGTGTCCCAAAATTTAAAAGACAATGGGCTACTACGTCCTGAAATTTAAAAGACAATGGGCTACTGTGTCCCACAATTTAAAAGACAATGGGCTATTGCGTCCTGAAATTTAAAAGACAATGGACTACTGCATCCTGAAAATTAAAAGATGATGGGCTACTGCATCCCAAAAATTAAAAGAAAATGGGCTACTACATCCCAAAATTTTAAAGACAGAAATTTTAAAAGGCAATAGGCATCTTGACCCAAAAAGATTTTTTCTTCTTTTTTTTATTTTTTCTTTATTTTTCCTTTTTTTATTTTTTCTTTCTTTCTTTCTTTCTCTTTTTCTCTCTCTCTTTTTTTTTTTTCCTTTCTCTTTTTCTCTCTTTTCTCTCCCTTTTTTTTTTTAAATTTTATTAAAAGTTCTTTGAACTAACGATGACTTTTGGAAAGCTTTGACCAATCAAACCCTTGTTCACATGTTTTGCTGTTGAACCTGATAACCTCGATCCTTCTTGCTCATCCTTTCTTTTCTTTTTCTTCTTCTTTCTTTTTCCTTGTTTTCCACTCTCAACTCTCCTTTTGAGAAATGAGATGATCATCTCTTGTCATGAACTCTTGCTTGGCTGAGTCCTTGAGAGAACATTTTACTCTAGTATTTAACTTTGTCCCTCATCCAATTGATTCCTTGCAACTACTTGATAACTCAATCGCTGTCTCTATTGCTACTTCCTTCAACATATCTTCCTTTTAATCTTTTAAAATTTTTGCCCCAGTATGACCAATTGAATCCAAACAAATTTGCCAAAAAATTTTGCCCCAGTTTAAGCCATTCTAACTTATTTGCCCTAACTTTTTCTAAAATCGCCTTTTCAGATTTTCAGTCTAACGGACTCTTTTCCTTTTTGCTCGGGTACCTCTTATTCCTATATTATCCTTTGAAATATCATTTTCCCCCTTAATTGGGACTTCTAAGTTTTTTTCAGTATGAATTGTTCATTAAAGGATTGCCACCAGATAGGTCAATTCATAGTGTTGTACTTATGTTCACCTTACCTGAAGCATTATGTAACAGATAGACATGGATTCAAAAGTACAACAAAAATGAAATTTACTAAGTGAACAACTTGTAGATTGGTCTTGGAAGTTTGACCACACAAAAGGGTATATATGAAATAAGACACAAACGATGGTATGTGATTCAAAGAAGTGTTTCCCTGATATGGATTAATTTAATCCTCATGAAAATGATCTTTAGTTGCTCACTAGACATTATGACCAATAATTTTCTTCTGCTAAACATCTCTATCAAGTCAAATTGATCCAAAGAGAAATTTACCTCAGTCCAAGACTGAAAAGAATAGGGTAACAACTCGCCCTAATGCAAGGCCAAATTAAACCAAAGAGAAATTTGCCCTAGTCTAGGACTGAATTGAATAGAGTAGGAACTCGCTCTAGTGACCAAAAGATTTGCCCCAGTGTAGGTCAAATTGAACCAAGGAAAAGAAAATTACCTCAATTTAGAGTCAAATCGAGCAGGGTAGAAACTTGTCCTAGTGTAAGTCTTTTTTTTTCCTTTTCTTTTTTTTAAGGAGCAATGAACTAGATACTTGGATGAGCATAACGTTTGTCTCAAAATTAAAGTTAATGAAAATGACAACAACCCTTCATTGATCAAAATAGACTTTTTGAGGCTTGTAACATGGCCAAGGCTAGGGGTTATGAAAGGAAAGATATAAGGCTCAAACAAGTGTTTAAGGTTTGAATGGGATCAAGGGTCCTTGTTCAAAATTAAACTTCGTCAACTGCTTTTGCACTTTCAAACACACTTTTCTCTTATTGTTTTCTATTTCTTCCCCATTTCATTTCATTTTCTTTCATTCTCCTTTGTCATGACCCATTTCATTTTCTTTTATCTTTTTTCCCTTCTCTTTTTTTTTTTTTTTTAACTTTTTCATTATTTTTTTTATTTTTACTTCTTGCCTCTTTCACATTTTCTTCATTTTCCATTATGCTTCAAAATAGCCACCATGACAATCAATCTTTGTTTTATGCTATCCACTAGTGTAGGGATGATCCTTATCCAGAGTTTATTGAAGAAATTTTTAAGCTCAAAAAGGGTAACAAGGGATAAAGATAATGAAATTTTGTAAAAGATAGAGAAAAATGGCTAGTCTTCATTTTCAAATTATGATTGTTTATTTTCAAAACTTTAACTTTGAGACAAAAAGATAATGCACACTAAATGGTTACTTCTTTGCTCTTTTTTTTTTCTTTTTGATTCATTTTTCTTTCTTTTTTTTGCTCTCTTTTTTTTTTTTTGCAAAAGGTACTTGCACATGCGGACTTTATTGACATCTACCAAACTGAGAATTGCCAAGAATTGGAGTCAAATGGGATCCAAATACAAGGAAGACATTTTGAAGAAATAAAAGCGAATAAATGTAATGAAAATGAAAGGAAACAAGGTACCCATGCAAATTCATTACATTAATACTTCAAGAAAGTTAACATGAGTTCAACATCACTAATTATTTTATAGCAATCACTTCAATTAAACACCTCAGATCTCCAATTGTTTAGAGGTTTCGAGTTGCCGGAGGGCAAATGACTTTTTTAGAGGAATCTACCCTTTGTCTAGCTTGTATTACTCCCAAAATGAGCAATTCTTGGACTCGAGCCTTAAAGTCTCAACAGTTCTTAATATCATGTCCTATTCCCCCACAATGATAAGCACAACTTGACTCTTCATCCTGCTTCTCCTCTTCTTTCATTGTTGCAGCCAGTAGAATGATACTATAACCTACTTTCTTCAGCCCCTCGAATATTTTAGCCATTGGTGTACGCAAGCTCATAATCTTTCTTATGGGTGATCCTTCCATCTCCAAAGCATTTACCTCATTCCTTCCATCATGATTAGGAATTGGGTTATTGATAATATTTGGTCCAACCACTTCTTGAATGTCAAGCTTCCCATAAGTAATTAGCTTCCTTACTGTAGTCTTGAAATATTCACAATCTTCAATTGAGTGCCCTAGAATGTCCCTGTGGTATTTGCAAGTTAAATTTGGGTTCTACCACGTTGGGAATGGTGGTTATAAGGGACGTACATGATTTCCAAATATGAGGTGAGCATCAAATAGTCTTTAGAATAAGTCTGCATTTGAAATGGATAATCTTGGGAAATGGTAGGTTTTGGGGATGAGAGCAACCTTGATTTTGGAAGTTTGACCGAGATTGTGGGTGATTTGGGAAATTTTGTGAAGGTGTAGGTGGATATTGGGTATAGGTTGGGCGAGTTGGTACATATAGTTATGGTGTGGGAACATTGTTGATGTGGAATTGTGGGATTAAGGTGAAATTTGTGGTTAGCATAATTTGGTGGGGTGGGTAATAAAGAGGTGTAGGTGTAGGTGTTTGGTATAGAAAGTGAAGGTTAAGGTTATATGGCAGTTGACGACTTGAGTATTGTGGTGAATATCAATATCTGAAGGTTTGTTGGTGTTGGACATAATCTATTTCAGATTCTTTCTTTTTTGGCTAGAATCCTTTTTTAGGAGCGATATCCTCTGTACTACTCACTGGCAACTTTCCAACTTTGGCTAAAATCTCGATCCTTTCTCCCACAGTGATCAAGTTAGTAAAATCTTTATAGGCTACTCTAGTCATTGCCCTGATAAAACGATTTCCCAAAGTTCCCAAGAAATATGAACATATCTCAGATGGTGTCAATGAGGGTTGAACTTGAGTCGCCAAGGCTCTCCACCTTTGTGCATATTGTTTGAAATATTCCTTATTCCCTTTCTGCAATGAGCTCAATTGTTCTCGAGTTGGGACCGTTTCCAGGTTGAACTGATATTGTCCTATAAACAGGTTTGCCCTGTCATCCCAAGAAGAGATTTTAGAGAAGTCTTGTTGGATACACCATTCTAAAGTAGACCCAGTCAAGCTTTCATGAAAGAAGCTAACAAAGAACTTCCTGTCCTTTGACCAAATTGACATTTTGGTAATGTATATTTTTAGATAGAAAAATAGGTTGGTGCTCCCATCATATTTGTCAAATTCTAGAACTTTAAAGTCCTTTGGGATGATAATGTTAGTAGTAGGGCACAACTCTTCTACCCCAAGGGGACCATAGGTGTTGGGACCCTTGATTGCTTTGATTTGTTCTTCCATCTTTTCCATCCATTCTTCCTTCATCTTATCATCTTGAATTACTGCATGACCAGTCCTAGTAAGAAATCCTATTGACCCCCGGATGGACACATATGGTTATTCCCATGTGAACCTCGTGTTACCATGAACCTCATTTCTAGTACCTTTCGATGAACGATACTATTCTCTAATAGGAATCACTAGCAATGCAGTATTAGAGGTTCCTTCAACAAAAGGCATCTCAGTGGTGACCCTAGGGTTTGTCCCATGGAAGTTATAGTTGGCAAGTGCAAATGTGCCCCAACCACTCTTATATTTCCGGCTACCCCAATCAAGGTGAGGGTCTCCCACATGTTTAAAAACATTTCCTTTATTCTTCTCTAAGACTCTGCCATTTCATTCATCCTCCCTTTCATCTCATGTAATGCCCCTTTTTGGGAGGGAACATTACATTGTCAATTTTAATGCGGAAAATAATTTATATATGAATTAAGACCCGATTATTTTTATTTCGATTAAATTTATCTGGTTAAAGCTGTATAGATAAAATGGTGACTATTTTTTTTTCTAATTGATAAATGTAGTGACGAAACATAAATGGCAATAAAGAGTAAGACAGTAGTAAAGCATACATTTGATCAACATTACATATTCATATATATATATATATATATATATATATATATATATATATATAATTATACTAAATCTTTTTAGTTACAAAGCCCGATATACCAAAAAGCAAAACTATACCTGCCCAAAGGATTATACATATATATCCCCAAAATATCATAAATATACAGCCCACCAAAATAAAGACATCAGGCCCCCAAAATAAAACACTGGCAGCCATCAATAGCTACCAGCAATATCAGTCCCTCAGATGAGGAGGAATCGTATCAGGATCCTTTTCAAGATCCTTCGCGAGGTCCTCCTCGGGGTCTTCCTCATCTGAGGAAACCTCCATAGGAGCCACTGAATGACGGGTCGGGGCTCGAGCAGTGGAAACAAAGGTATCCTCTTGTGCAGTGTAGTAGCGGTCACCCCACATCTCCCGGATGGGCAAGTAGAATTCCAGACACACGCTGATGCTGCCCGTGAAGATGGGCGGATCATGACGCCTCCAAGCTAGTGAGATCAACACCTCTCCCTCGTAGATGAACCGCTCAGAATTCAGGTTAATGTACCAGTAGTCTGGCCCTCCGAGGAAGGTTAAACGCATATAACCCAGAAATCCACTCGGGCGCGCTGCCATGATCTATCAGTAGGTGCTAATCGTGACTTGGCCAGAAGTCGGGGAAATCGGGAGCTCCAACCTCCTTGCCGTCGCCTTCGATGGAACACAATATACAAATAGAAAATAACAGAAATACAAAAAAGAGGTAAAACATCCTACCATCATTACCAATTATAGCAGCAAGAAACAAAATGGCGCAAGGCGCCCACATAGCATTTCAATAATAAGAATAATAATAAGCATTTAATAACAGTAATAACAACCGAGCAGTTCCAGGAAGTACATATTAGCAATACAATAATTCCATTTATAAAAATAAACAGATGCCAGATAATACATGGACTCACTATGCACATGCATACAAAGTCAAAATCCTACTCTATGGAGCTAGACACAGACGGTCGGAGAGAAAGATCAGGAGACATATCTGCAACTCGGCTGCCACAGCCAAAGTGCTATAACTCATCAGTTTATCCACGTGCATATCAAGGCATTGTACAGACAGTCTACGCTAGATCACGATATAGGACAGTGCCCGGTCAGGATCGTCGGTGCGTTTGCATTAGTTTGTCCTACGAACAGAAGAGCTACCAACTATCCATTGCGAGGTATCCGCACCTCGACGCCCCCATGGTCAACAATATGACCTACACTAGTCTACTCGCACCCGCACTAAGGTGTGTTCAATCTCCTAGGCAACTCGGCCTTAACAACAATCCAACAGACATTCACAATGCATAAAGACTCTATGCATACTCATGTATGATCCTCATTACATACCATTCCACAATATGCCATAATTGGCCAAACTAAGTATCAACACATCTTTGGTCACTCACATGGACCCACAATATCATAATATTGGAATTAAATGAATTAATACATTCTTAAGGTTTATTATGAATTATTACTTAAATTTATTGTTTCTAGAGGAATTCTCTTAATCAATTAAATTCTCTATTGTAATTTATTCTCATACACTTAGAAAGTTATCCTAGAGTCTCAAAGTCTCACACTCTCTTGTTCTTGCCCTAATTAAATTACCCTAAGTCTTATGCAAATTTTCATTCTTGGTTCTTTAAAATTTATGAATCTCAAAGTATATCCAATTCTTCCAATTTGTTAATTTTCTATCCTATTATCAATGATTTAATCGCTTGATTATTTAGGTTCCAAGGTTACCCAAGTTGCATAATTAAGCCCTAAATGACCCAAGAGGCCGTGGCCTCCCTAGGGATTAAGTTCCCAAATTTTTCTCTCCATTAATTATATAATGTACACTTGATTAATTATGTTTCCCACTTATTACAATTGTTCACAAAGAAACCCAATTTTGGGCCCCCAAAATCGTAGCCTTCCAAGGGAGAATCCTACATCATTTTATTCCATTTCATGCCTTCCAATCCATTCCAATATACCAATATACACAAACAATTAATCCAATAGCATAAACAAATTGAAAACAACGTGTAAACATACTAATCATGCAAATAAAGAATAACCCTCAATAGGGTTTTCTCACATCAATCACAAACAAGGTTTCTTAGTGCTAATGGAGGTTGAGGAGGAGTGTCTTCCTCTTACCAAAGTGAAGAAAACAAGAGAAGCCTCTTAGAATCTCCTTGCAATTTTCGGATTGGACACCTCCAAGAACCCTAAAAATTCAAACTCATTGAAACAACACCAATGCTTGAAAAATAAAGCATGGATGGTCACCAAGAAGACCATAGAAACGAAAATGAGAAAAAGGAAATGAAGAATCAAGAAGCTTACCCAAAAACCCTAAGC
Source organism: Ormosia semicastrata (assembly GCA_029884595.1). NCBI lineage: Eukaryota > Viridiplantae > Streptophyta > Magnoliopsida > Fabales > Fabaceae > Ormosia > Ormosia semicastrata. Next base: position 11,948,449 of record JAQQTO010000063.1, on the reverse strand, counting down.
TTGAAGCTTGAAGAAAATGGTGAAGATGAAGGATTATCAAAGAACCACCAACTAGAAAAGTGTTTAGGAGATGGAGAGGATTAAGAAAATGGGGTTGGATGAAAATTTTGTGATAGATGAAGTGTGGAAGGGCTATTGGCCATGAGCTCTTAGAGAGAAGGAGGATCAAAGGAAGAAGAAGAAGGTAGAGAGAGAAAGTGCATAGGAAATAAAGGTAGTAGTTTTTGGGTGTTTGAAATTGATGTAGCATAATTAATTGTGTGAAAAGCACAAATTCCCCCCAAAATGGGTGCTGCTGCCATGAGCTAGGGAGAGAGGAGAGAGAGTACATGGCTTCCTTGGGAAGCTTGGAGAAAATTTTCTAGAAGCTTCCTTGAAGCTTTCTTGAGAAGCTTTGCACATTTCTCAATAAAGTGCATAATAAGCTTGTCTCCTTAATTAAATACACTTGACAGATGATTAATTACACTGTTAGAATTATTTTTCCAATGAATAAAAATTATAGTTGATGCAAATAATATTTTATTGTTCATCGGATAATTTTATGATACAGTGATTTTATTTATCAAATAAACCTTGGAAAACATAAACCTCGTAAACTGTGCTCGACCTCAGATTTAGTAAGATTTCCCGTCGATACATTGACAGTTCAATGTTTACCAGCCTCAGGAAAATATTTTGTTATCCCGGCTCCGCTTAGTGCGCACGTAAAACAAGAAATATACTAAAATATTCTATATTTTCAGAAAAATCCATAAAAATTTCTAAAAATCACAAATATTAGAAAATGGATATTTGTCATGAAATAAATAATTTTCTGGGCGTTTGATTGACTCTGCTCAGTGTGCATGCAAAACGAGGAATATATTAAAATATTCAACGTTTTCAGAAAATTCCAGAGAAATTTCCAAAAATTATAAATATTATAAAATAATGATTAATGATAAAATAAATAATTTTCTGGATGTTACAACACTCCCCTTCTAAAAAGAAATTTCATCATCGAAACTTTCATACCTTAGAATAGTTGTGGATGTTGCTCCTTCATTTTGTCTTCCAGCTCCCAGGTTGCATCTCCAGTTATTTCGTTCCAGATTACCTTCACTAATGAGATGTCCTTGCCACTTAGTTGTTTTATCCTTCTATCCTCAATTCTTACAGGAGATGCCTCATAGGTTAAGTTATCTTTTAATTGTACTGTATCTGGTGCTATGACAGGACTTGGGTCAGGAAGGTATTTTCGGAGTTGTGACACATGGAAGACATTATGAATGTTTGAGAGGAAAGGAGGTAAGGCTATTTTATAGGCTACTGGACCTACTCGACGAATAATTTGGTATGGTCCAAGAAATTTTGGAGTGAGTTTTCTAGATTTCAAGGCCCGGCCTACCCCAGTCATAGGTGTGACTTTCAGGAATACATGCTCACCTTTCTCAAACTCAAGAAGCTTTCTCCTTTGGTCTGCATAACTCTTTTGTCGACTCTGAGCCATCCTCATCTTCTCCTGAATCATCTTAACCTTCTCAATTATCTGTTGTATAACCTCTGATCCAATAGTAAGGCGCTCACCGTCTTGGTACCAACATAAAGGCGATCGACACTGCCGTCCATACAGAGCCTCATAGGGTGCCATCCCTATACTTGAATGGTAACTGTTGTTGTAGGTGAATTTTATCAACGGTAGAACGTCATCCTAACTTCCAGTCTATTCTATGGTGCAAGCTCAAGCAAATCTTCCAATGATTGGATCGTCTTCTCTGATTGACCATCGGTCTGTGGGTGATAAGCAAAACTTAGACGTAACTTTGTCCCTAATGCTTCCTGTAGACTCTGCCAGAAATTTGAAGTAAATCTCGGATCCCTATCCGAAACAATACTCGTAGGCACACCATGCAGTCTAACAATCTCTCCAATATAGATCTGAGTCAGTCTCTCCAGTTTGTATCTTATGTTGATCGGGAGAAAATGTGCTGATTTCGTGAATCAGTCCACAATTACCCAAATCGAGTCATGACCTTTTCTAGTCCTTGGCAAGCCCACTACAAAATCCATTGCAATGCTGTCCCACTTCCATTCAGGAATAGACAATGGTTGCAGCAATCCTGCCGGCCTTTGATGTTCCACTTTAGCTTTTTGACAAACCAGAGAAGTCGATACACATCTAGTGACGTCACTCTTCATTCCATGTCACCAAAACAACTTCTTTAAGTCTTGATACATTTTTGGTATGCCCAGATGCATATTCAGCTGGCTTGTGTGAGCATGGTTGATGATATACTCTCTAAGCTCTTGGTCACGGGGAATACAGACTCTACCTCAGAATCTCAGAATCCCATCTGTTCCTTCCGCAAATGCTGTTTCGTTACCTTGCTTCATCTGCTCTCTCACTTCTTGCAAGAACTTGTCAACCTTCTACTTTTCTCGTATGTCATCCATTAGCTCGCTTACGATGGTAACCATATTCATGCAGATCTTCCCTGGTTCTAACTCCACAAAAGACCATACATCTCTGAACTGCTCGATTAGATTTTTCTCCTTGATCATCAGGGCTGAGACGCTGATCATCTTCTTACTTAGGGCATCTGCCACGATGTTTGCCTTGTCAGGGTGATACAAAAGTTAGAAATCATAGTCCTTCAGGAATTCCAGCCACCTTCGCTGGCTCATGTTCAACTCTTTTTGATCATATAGATATTTCAAACTCTTGTGATCACTGAAGATGTTGAACGTCGCTCGATAGAGAAAATGCCTCCATATCTTCAGAGCAAAAACCACAGCTGCTAACTCCAAGTCGTGCGTCAGGTAATTCTTCTCGTACACTCGCAATTGCCTCGAAGCATAAGTTACTACTCTTCCATGCTGCGTAAGTACAGATCCTAGTCCTTGGTATGAAGCGTCACAGTACACCTCAAACTATTCATTCGAATCGAGTAACACTAACACTGGCGAGGTAGTCAGCTAATTCTTCAACTCTTGGAAACTCTGTTCACAGCTGTCGGTCCACTCAAAAGCTTGGTTCTTCTTCGTGAGTTGAGTAAAAGGTCCTGCAATCTTGGAGAATCCCTCAATGAACCTCCGGTAATATCCTGTCAATCCCACGAAGCTACGAACCTCCGTCACTGACTTTGGCCTTTCCCATTGTAGCACTGCCTCCACTTTTGATGGATTCACCACGATCCCATCATTCGAGATTACATGACCCAAAAACTTAACTTCTTCTATAAAAAATTCACTTTTTGATAGTTTGGTATACAGTTCCTTCTCCTTCAGAATCTGAAGAACTATACTGAGGTGTTCAGCATGGTCTTCCTGATTTTGAGAGTATACCAGAATGTCATCAATGAAGACCACAATGAATCTGTCCAAGTAAGGATGAAAGATTCGGTTCATATAGTCCATAAAGATAGCTAGTACATTCGTCACGCCAAATGGCATCACGATGTATTCGTAATGGCAGTATCGGGTACGAAAATTAGTCTTGGGTATATCCTCTATCTTCACTCGTATCTGAAGAAACCTAGATCGCAAATTGATCTTTGAAAATACTGTTGCTCCCTTCAGTTGGTCCATTAAGTCGTCAATTCTTAGGAGTGGATATTTATTCTTGATTGTCACTTTGTTCAGCTTCCGGTAGTCCACACACAATCTTGATGAACCATCATTCTTGCGAACTAACGGTACTGGTGCTCCCCACGGTGACACACTCGGTCTGACAAATTACTTTTCCAAAAGCTCCTCTAGCTGCTTCTTGAGCTCAACTAATTCTATTGGTGCCATCCTATAAGGTGCTATAGACACGAGACCAGCTCCCGGTACAAGGTCAATAGTAAATTCTATTTCTCGTGTCGGTGGTAAACCAGGTACAGCATTAGGAAAGACTTCAGGAAACTCATTCACCACTGGAATTGTGTTCACATTAACCTCGCTCTTGACTTTCAAAGAAGACAATAGCATGTATCCGTGAGCTCTTTCTTTCAAGAGAGCTTGAACTCGATTGGCCGTCAGAAATCTAGAATCCTCATCTAGGGGAAAAACTATGGTTTTTCTTGAACAATCTAATAGAACATGGTTGGAAGACAACCAGTCCATCCCTAAAATTATATCTAGTTGGGAAAGGGGTAAATAGATCAGATAGACAGAAAAGGTTCGACCTTCAACAATCAATGGACAATTTAGACAGACTTTGGTAGTAACTACCGATTTATCAGTAGGGATAGAAACAGTTAAGTCAAAAGGTAAGGTAGACACTGGTAAACCAAGTCTTTACACATAGTCATATGATATGAAAGAATAGGTTGCCCTAGAGTCATACAATACAGTTAAAAGGTTACATTCTATGGTGCCTTCCCCTTGAATTAAGTCTTCAGACTCGGAGGCTTTAGCTCCACTCATGGTATAAACTCGCCCTCCAGCTTGTGGTTTCTTGGCTCTTGCAGGATTCATTGAAGGTTCAACCTTCGCTTGATTGTAATCTCGGGATACGTGACTAGGTTTGCCACATCTGAAGCAGATGATCCCCTTTATGGTGCAGTCCCTTGTGAGATAATCTTTCCTATACTTCAGGCATCTAGAAGGATACGCCACGTTCTGGCCAGTCCGATTCCCAGTAGAACCTTCACCAGAACTTCCACTCATGGTTTGTTGTTGATTTCCCGTTGGTCGGGAATAGGGCTTCTTTTGGAAGTGGTTAGAATTGTTACCGCCGCCTCTTTGGAACCTTATAGGCCCAAAGTTCCTGTTCCTCGTATCTCTAGATTGCTCTAGAGCTTCTACTTCACAGCATGTATTCAACAGCTTCGAAAACTCATTGATTTTCAGGGTGATAATAGCCTTCTTCACCTCATACCTCAATCCTTCGATAAATCTCCGACACTTCTAGGCTTCATTTGGTTGGTGCTGAAAATACGTTAAAAACTGTGATAAGTTTTCAAATCTGGCTGCGTATTCACTAACGGTCATATTCCCTTGCCATAAGTTAAGAAATTCCGACTCCTTAGCGTGCCTTGCACTCGCAGGGAAATACTTATCCAGGAATTTTTCCTTGAATAAGTCCCAAGTGATCTTGCGGTTTGCAGCTTCTAGCATTCTCTGCACTCCATTCCACCAGTTTTCAGCATTGCCCACCAGCATAAAGGTAGCATAGATCACCTTCTTGTTCTCAGCGCAGTTCATGCCTTGAAAGACCTTCTCTAACTCCTTGATCCATAGACTAGCTTTGTCCGGATCGAACTCTCCTTTGAATTGAGGAGGATTGTGGCGTCGAAACTCTGCCAAGTTCTAAGCATCTACAGTAACTTTGAGCTGTTGAGCAGCTCATTCTTGTTGTTGAGCCACTCTCTCTTGTTGCTGAGTAGCTTGTTCAATTTGTTGTGCGATGGCCTCAGCCATCCTCTACATACCGCTATAGCAGTTGCCATGTCTTCGCGTCATGCCATCTTACCGTTTCAAGTTAGAGTAACCAAAAGACACAAGGAAAGTCAGTTGCATCCACTAGGAATACCAAGCAATACATCTCTATGTTTGATTTTCAGAGAACACACAGCACAAACAAGACAGACTCAATCACATGACCCAAAGAAACATAAATCGGGGCTCTGATACTAACTTAATGTAACATCCCTTTTTGGGAGAGAACATCACATTGTCAATTTTAATGCGAAAAATAATTTATATATGAATTAAGACCCAGTTATTTTTATTTCGATTAAATTTATCCAGTTAAAGCTGTATAGATAAAATGGTGACTATTTTTTTTCTAATTGATAAATGTAGTGACGAAACATAAATGGCAATAAAGAGCAAGACAGTAGTAAAGCATACATTTGATCAACATTGCATATTCATATATATATATATATAATATATATAATTATACCAAATCTGTTTAGTTACAAAGCCCGATATACCAAAAAGTAAAACTATATCTGCCTAAAGAATTATACATATACATCCCCAAGATATCAGAAATATACAGCCCACCAAAATAAAGACATCAGGCCCCCAAAATAAAACACTGGCAGCCATCAGTAGCTACTAGCAATATCAGTCCCTCAGATGAGGAGGAATCGTATCAGGATCCTCTTCAGGACCTCCTCGGGAACCACTTCGGGGTCTTCCTAATCTGAGAAAACCTCCATAGGAGCCACTGAATAACGGGCCGGGGCCCGAGCAGTGGAAACAAAAGTATCCTCCTGTAAGGTGTAGTAGCGGTCACCCCACATCTCCCGAATGGGCAAGTAGAATTCCAGACACACGCTGATGTTGCCCGTGAAGATGGGCGGATCATGAAGCCTCCAAGCTAGTGAGATCGACACTTCTCTCTCATAGATGAACCGCTCAGAATTCAGGTTAATGTACCAACAGTCTGGCCCTCCGAGGAAGGTCAGACGTACATAACCCAGAAATCCACTCGGGTGCGCCACCATGATTTGTTAGTAGGTGCTAATCGTGACTTGGCCAGAAGCCGGGGAAATCGGGAGCTTCAACCTCCTTGCCGTCGTCTTCGATGGAACACAATATATAGATAGAAAATAACAGAAATACAGAAAAGAGGTAAGACATCCTCCCATCATTACCAATTATAACAGCAAGAAACAAAACGGCGCAAGGCGGCCACATAGCATTTCAACAGTAAGAATAATATTAAGCATTTAATAATAGTAATAACAACTGAGCAGTTCCAGGTAGTACATATTAGCAATACAATAATTCCATTTATAAAAATAAATAGATGCCAGATAATACATGGACTCACTATACACATGCATACAAAGTCAAAATCTTACTCCATGGAGCTAGACACAAACGGTCGGAGAGAAAGATCAGGAGACATGTCTGTAACTCAGCTACCGCGACCAAAGTGTTATAACTCATCAGTTTATCCACGTGCACATCAAGCCATTGTACAGACAGTCTACGCTAGGTTACGATATAGGACAGTGCCCAGTCAGGATCGTCGGTGCATTTGCATCGGTTTGCCCCACGGACAAAAGAGCTACCAACTGTCCATTACGAGGTACTTACACCCCGACGCCCCCATGGTCAACAATATGACCTACACTAGTCTACTCACACCCGCACTAAGGTGTGTTCAATCTCCTAGCAACTCGGCCTTAACAACAGTCCAACGGACATTCACAATGCATAAAGACTCTATGCATACTCATGTATGATCCTCATTACATACCATTCCACAATATGCCATAATTGGTCAAACTAAGTATCAATACATCATTGGTCACTCATATGGACCCACAATATCATAATATTGGAATTAAATGAATTAATACATTCTTAAGGTTTATTATGAATTCTTACCTAAATTTAGCCTTTCTTGCAAAGTTTGTCTCTAGAGGAATTCTCTTAATCAATTAAATTCTCTATTGTAATTTATTCTCATACACTTAGAAAGTTATCCTAGAGTCTCAAAGTTTCACACTCTCTTGTTCTTATCCTAATTAAATTACCCTAAGTTTTATGCAAATTTTCATTCTTGGTTCTTTAAAATTTATGAATCTCAAAGTATATCCAATTCTTCCAATTTGCTAATTTTCTATCCTATTATTAATAATTTAATCGCTTGATTATTTAGGTTCCAAGGTTACCCAAGTTGCATAATTAAGCCCTAAATGACCCTAGAGGCCGTGGTCTCCCTAGGGATTAAGTTCCCAAATTTTTCTCTCCATTAATTACATAATGTACACTTGATAAATTATGTTTCCCACTTATTACAATTGTTCACAAAGAACCCCAATTTTGGGCCCCCAAAACCGTAGCCTTCTAAGGGAGAATCCTACATCATTTCATTCCATTTTATGCCTTCCAATCCATTCCAGTATACCAATATACACAAACAATCAATCCAATAGCATAAACAAATTGAAAACAACATGTAAACATATTAATCATACAAATAAAGAATAACCCTTAATAGGATTTTCTCACAATCAATCACAAACAAGATTTCTTAGTGCTAATGGAGGTTGAGGAGGAGTGTCTTCCTCTTACCAAAGTGAAGAAAACAAGAGAAGCCTCCTAGAATCTCCTTGCAATTTTTGGATTGGACACCTCCAAGAACCCTAAAATTTCAAACTCATTAAAACAACACCAATGCTTGAAAAATAAAGCATGGATGGTCACCAAGAAGACCATAGAAACGAAAATGAGAAAAAGGAAGTGAAGAATCAAGAAGCTTACCCAAAAACCCTAAGCTTGAAGCTTGAAGAAAATGGTGAAGATGAAGAATTTTTAAAGAACCACTAACTAGAAAAGTGTTTAGGAGATGGAGAGGATTAAGAAAATGGGGTTGGATGAAAATTTTGTGATGGATAAGGTGTGGAAGGGCTGCTAGCCATGAGCTCTTAGAGAGAAGGAGGAGAAAAAAATTTCAAAGGAAGAAGAAGAAGGTAGAGAGAGAAAGTGCATAGGAAATAAATGTAGTAGCTTTTGGGTGTTTGAAATTAATGTAGCATAATTAATTGTGTGAAAAGCACAAATTCCCCCCAAAATGGGTGTTGCTGCCGTGAGCTAGGGAGAGAGAAGAGAGGGTGCATGGCTTCCTTGGAAAGCTTGGAGGAAATTTCCTAGAAGCTTCCTTGAAGTTTCCTTGAGAAGCTTTGCACATTTCTCAATAAAGTACATAGTAAGCTTATCTCTTTAATTAAATACACTTGACAGATGATTAATTATACTGTTAGAATTATTTTTTCAATGACTAAAAATTACAGTTGATGAAAATAATATTTTATTATTCATCGGATAATTTTATGATACAGTGATTTTATTTATCAGATAAAACCTTAGAAAATGCAAACCTCGTAAATTGTGTCCAACCTCGGGTTTAGTAAGATCTCCCATTGACACGTTGATATTTCAAGGTTTACTAGCCTCAGGGAAAACATTTCGTTATCCTGGCTCTGCTTAGTGTGCACGTAAAACGAGGAATATACTAAAATATTTGACATTTTCAAAAAAATCCACAAAAATTCCTAAAAATCACAAATATTAGAAAATGGATATTTGTCATGAAATAAACAATTTTTTGGGGCGTTTGACTGACTCTGCTCAGTGCACATGCAAAACGAGGAATATATTAAAATATTCAACGTTTTCAGAAAATTCCAGAGAAATTCTCAAAAATTATAAATATTATAAAATGATGATTAATGATAAAATAAATAATTTTTAGGGTGTTACATCTCATCTACTTCTATACTCAGATTTCTTCCTTCGTTCTTAGTTGCCATCGTTGTAAGCTTTGTTTGAGCCCTTATGTTGTGAAGTCAAGTTTGATTGATGTCTTCTTTCCTTGGTCGCGCAATGGTTCCTTCTATTTAATTTATCAAAATAGAATAACATCAGATAAAGAATGAGATGACATGAATGAGATGCATAAGATGAAATGAATGAACTTTGTGATGAAAATATCTTTATTATTTTCTTTTTTTTATAAAAAAAATGCTAGAAATGCCATGAAAATGCAAGAAGATTTTTTTTTCTTTTGAAGAATGTTAGGAATGCCATGAAAATGCAAGATAATGTATCGCTCTTTTTCTTGAATGTTAGGAATACCATAAAAATGCAAGATGATGTTTTTTTAAGCTTTTTTTTTTTAAATACAAGAATGAATGACATGAGAAAAAAAGAAATACGCTCCTTTCGTGTCTTAATGGAATTGCCTTAAATTTGGGGATTTCCATCCTAAGGATCTGTGGGTCCTTCTGACTCATAAGAACTTCCATTGGGTGGCTCTTCTATTCGAAAGGCCTCTAGAACTAAGTTTCATTTCAGAATATTGACCACAAATAGTGGGTAAACCACTAGGTGTGGGACATTCATGAAAAAGGCACACTCTAAATGAGGTTTTCTTGAAAACCAAACAGGATGTACATCCAAAATGGCTACCATTACGCAACCTCTATCAAACTTAGGCTTCACTTATACCCGGGTATAGGGCCCCACTCGGATGTGTGTGATAAACGTATAAGTGCGGTGGGTGTAGGAAGCATACAAACTTTTACAATCCTAAAGACTACCCATATCCTGCAAAACAAAGCAAACACAAAACAAACTCTAAAAGTTTTCTACCTTAAGGTTTACATAATAAAACAACTAACAATAAAAAATAAAAAAATAAAAAAAGGTAAAACAAACATATAAAGATCACAAAAATTTTGCATAACCAACTTTTATAGGCTTGACTCTCAAGTATTCCCAGTGGAGTCGCCATCTGTCGCGACTGTTGATTGCGGCAGATATAGCAACTTAAATTTAAAAAAAAATTAGGAGTCGCCACAAATTTTATTTTCTTTATTTGGAAAAATAAGAAAACCTAAGAAAAATAATCTTTGAAACTAAATTAAATTCGAGAGTCGGTTATGTGTAGGGAATGGTGGAAACTTAATCCCACAGCACCCCTATAACAACCGTTCAAAGATGGTACCTTAAGTTAATTGTTCAAATTCTTGATAACTTTTGAAAATATTTATTTTACCCCTTTTGTTAAAAGATAAATGAAATAGATATAAATTATGAAAATTTAATTTTTGGCTTGACGAAATTGAAGTTCTGCTCCTACCTATCCCCGGATACAATGAGGAACTCAAAATCACGTAGTTCTTTAGAAAATAAGTGTGAGTTGGTTGATTTTAATTAAAAAAATTAATTTAAAAAAATATGAATTAACAAGTTGTCGTGACTCAGTTAATCATAGTTAAGGTTTGAATGAGTGAAGCTCGGCGTCACGCTAGAGACGTCACTCATTGATTATCAAGTTTGTTACGATTAAATGAAATTTTTTAATTAAAAAAATGGTTTTGAATATTTATGGATTAGTGATTTATTTTGTTTCAAAAAAATAAAAAATAAAAAAAATGTAAAATAAAAAATTGAATTATCAAACTGTCACAACTCATATGATTATAAAAATTACAAGATTTACAAGTTGTCACAACTCAGATAATCCTGTTTTGTTCTTCTAAAAAATGTTTAATTATTTTATATACTTTTTATTTTTTATTTATCATTTTTTTATATTTTTGTCTTTTTGTTTACCAAACAAAACTAATAGAATTTTAAAAAAAAAAAAACTTACGAGAGGATAGAAACAAAAGGGGAAGGGGGGCTCTGTTTTTGGATATTTGTGGAGAGGGTTCGACGATGGCTGCTAGTTAAGGGGAGCAGTTCACGATACGGGTTCACCGGTCGAGGGTCGATGGAGACTGGTATGCGGTGAGAACAGAGCGGTGCTGCCGGTGAAGCTCGACGCAGTGTGGATTCGGTTCATGGGTATCGATTCGAACGAGGCTTGGATCTGGTATATGTTGCAGGGGTTGAAGGGGTGGAAGAGTGATCTGCAATGGTGGCCTTGGTGCGTGGGTGAGCGTGGTTGAGATGGTGATTAGGTAGTTGGGCTTGGTTTGGTGCGTGGAGGGCTGTGTGGGTCGTGCGTTGTAGGGTGGCGCAGTGGATGGTGCTGGTCTGCGACGCTGGTGGAGACCGACAAATGGTGGTTCGGTTGCTCTATTCTGGCAATGCAAAACATGGGTGAAAGTGGCTATGACTGCGAGTATAGGTGGTTGTTGTTGGTGGCTCTAGTGACGGTGAAGCAGATATGATGGTTGGAGACTTGTCACGGTTCGCATGTTGGTGGTAATGGAGGTAATGAATGTGAAGTGAGAGGGTTTAATGGTGGGTTATGGTCTGGACGTGGTAGGGGGTTAAAGAATGGTGATGGTGTTTGTGGTTATGGAAGAAAGGTTGGTGGGTACTTCTCACAAGGTGACTTGGTTGATAGTAAGAGTGTTTGGGTGATTTAGTGTAGTATTGGAATGGTAATTACGATTGGCAAAGAAGAAAACTGAGGTTGATGGAGGGATGGATTTTGTTGGTGAAGTGGGTGGTTATGGAAACTTGGAAGAAGATGGTTGTTAGAGGATGAAGAAGATGAAGTGGTTCTGGATGGTGATGGGAGGTTGAAGATGAAGTAGTAATGTAGATAAAGGTTGTTGTGTAGATAGGAAGTGACGTGATATGAGAAAGTAATATAGCTAGGGTGTTAATTTTAAGTCAAGTCTGTGTGTGTGTGTATGAAAGTATGTGTAGGTGATGGGTATTTATAGGGTTTGGAGAGTGATGGTGATAAGTTTATTTAGGAAGAGTTTTATGACTCGCCGAGATTTGTTTAGGGTGAGTTGGTTTAGGATGAGTTTGTTTAAGATGAGTTGGTTTTGGATGAGTTGATTTAGGATGAGTTTGTTTTAGGATAAGTTTGTTTAGAATGAGTTGATTTAGGATGAGTTTGTTTTAGGGAGAGTTTATTCAGGGATAAGTTTTGTGGATGAGTTTATTTTAGGATGAATTTGTTTAGGATAAATTTTATGGATAAGTTTGTTTTACTATGAGTTTGTTTAGGATAAGTTTATTAAGGATAAGTTTTATGGCATATAGGTTATGAAATGGATAGTGGGTCAAAGGATCAGGTTATGAGTTAATGGGTCATGGATTGGAAATTGAGTGTCTCTTTTTTTTCTTTTTTTTTCTCTTTCTTTTTTTTTCCTTTTTTTTAAACAAAATGTCTCGGACAAAATTGGGTGTTCACACCTTCATTGATTAGAATGGACTTTTTGAGACTTGTAATATGGCCAAGGTTAAAGGTTATGAAAGAAAGGATATAAAGCTCAAACAAGTGTTTAAGGGTTGAATAAGATCAAGGATCCTTAGTAAGCTTTGTCAATTGCCTTTGGCATCATCAAGAGCACTAACATTTTTTGCTCACTTTTGTATTCTCTTCCCTTTTTCACTTCATCATTTGCTTTTTCTAAGAGTCATTTCACTTTTCATTATTTTCTTCTTCTTTTCCTTTTCTTTTTTTTTTCTTCAGAAATCAACCTTTTTTACTTTATGCTAACCCTTAGTGTAGGGGTGATCCTTGTCCAAGGTTCTTTAAAGAAATTTTTCAACCTCAAAAAGGGTAACAAGGGATAACAAAGATGATGAAATTTTGTAAATGATGGAGAAAGATGATCAATCTTCATTTTCAAAGCATGATTGCTTATTTTAAACTCTTATTTTTGAGACAAAAAGATAGTGTACACCAAGTGATTACTTATTTGTTCCTTTTCAAAAATCATGCTTCCAATTGCTTGGTGACTTCTTCCTTGATCTTCAAGGACATATCAATATGCATCCTCCTTAACTTCTACCATTTTGCGTCAACATTCATGTCGATCCCCTCTGCTACCTCTCCATTCAAGTAAAATCCCTTCTTTGAATATTCCAATAATTTCGTAAATCTTTCGACAACTTTTTCCTCTTCACCAGATCCAAGGTCTTCTTCATCAAACGTTGTAGGGAAATCAATTAATGAATTTTTGAGGTCCCTTTCATAAAACTCAAATCTCTGGAAAGTAATTTGTGTGGAGTTGGAAAGGCAAAATAGAGTAGGAATGACAAAGCAAGAATGGACCAACAACAAGATATTATACCGAAAAAGAAAATTGATAAACGCAAAAGGACAAACCAAAAGTGCAACAAGGAAGAATGATGAATAAACATGCAAAATCATTTAGTTAATGTCTTAAATAACATAAATATAAGCTCAAAACATAGCTAATCTTAAATATCTTCTTAGTACAGTATAACCAAACAAATACTTGCAAACAATCACATCAATTATTGGTTCAGATTGCCAATTCTTTAGTGGCTCTTTATCAGTAAAAGGACGGATTGTCTTGCACTCTTTTGAGCCTTTTCCATGCATTGCATTAATAGTGAGATGGCATCGTGAGCGAATGACTTCTTCAGAGGAATCTACCCCTTGTCTAGCTTGTATTACTCCCAAAGTGAGCAATCCTTGGATTCGAACCTTATAGTCCCAGCAGTTCTCAATATCAGTCCTATTCCCCTACAATGGTAAGCACAACTTAACTTTTCACCGTACTTCTCCTCTTCTTTCATTGTTGTAGCTAGTGCAATAATGTTATATCCTGCTTTCTCCAACTCCTCAAATATTTCAGTCATCGATGTACACAAGCTCATGACCTTTCTTATTGGTGATCCTTCCATCTCCAAAGAAATTACCACATTTCTTCCACCATGATTAGGAATTGGGTTATTAACAATACTGGGTCCAGCCTTCTCTTGAATGTCTAGCTTTCCATAAGTAATTGGCTTCCTTACTGCATTCTTGAAAGATTCACAATCTTCAATTAAGTGCCCTGAGATATTCATGTGGTACTTATAAGTTAAATTTGGGTTATACCACGTTGGGAATGGTGGTTCAATGGGACGTACAGGATTTCTAGAGATGAGGTGAGCATCAAACAGCCTTTGGAATAAGTCTACATTTGAAATGGGTAATCTTGGAAAATGGGTAGGTTTTGGGGGCGGAAGGGACCTTGATTTTGGAAGTTTGGTCGAGGTTGTTGGTGACTTGGGAAATTTTGTGAAGGTGCAGATGGATATCGGGTATAGGTTGGGCTAGTTGGTACATATGGAGGGGCTCGGTAGGTAAGGTAAGATGGCGAATAGCGAGGTTATGAAGGTTGTTGATTTTGCACGTAGCTCACTTTTAGCTCTTTTTTCTTAGGGGCAAACTCCTTCTTGAAACCACTTTCATTATTGCCAGTTGACAATTTTATAGCTTTTACCAGAATTTCAATCCTCTCTCTGACAACTATTAATTCAATAAAGTCTCGATAAGTAGCACTCGTCATTGTCTCAATATAGGGAGATCCCAAAGTCCCAAGAAAATATGAGCACATTTCTATCAATGTCAACGGTGGTTGCACTTGTGCTGCGAGAGCTCTCCATCTCTGGGCATACTACTTGAAGGTTTCCTCATTTTTCTTTTGTAGTGTTACCAACTGTTCTCTAGTTGAGGCTATATCCAGGTTGAACCGATACTGTCCCATAAACATGTTTGCCCAATTATCCCAAGAAGAGATTTTGGAAAGGTCTTATTGGATACACCATTCCAAAGCGAGCCCAGTTAAGCTTTCATGAAAGATGTTGACAAGGAACTTCTAGTCCTTTGACCAAATTGATAGTTTGGTAATGTATGTTTTTAGGTGGAAAAAGAGGTTAGTGCTCCCATCATATTTGTCAAATTCTGGAACCTTAAAGTCCTTTGGGATGATAATATTAGTAGTAGGGCACAACTCTTCTATCCCAAGGGGACCATAGGTGTTAGGACCCTTGATTGCTTTGATTTGTTCTTCCATCTTTTCTATCCATTCTTCCTTCATCTTATTATTTTGAATGGCTGCATGATCAGTCCCAGCAGGAAATCCCGTTGACACTGGGATGGACACATGTGGTTATTCCCATCTGAATTCAGTATTACCATGAATCTCATTTTGAGTACCTTTCGATGAATGATACACTTCTCAGCGGTGCAGTATTTGAGGTTCCTCCCAAAAAATGCATCTCAATGGTGACCCCAGGGTTTGTCCTCATGGAAGTAATAGTTGGCGGGTGCGAATATACCCAAGTCACTCCTATAGCTTTGGCTGGCCTAATTAAGGTGAGGGCCTCTTTCATGGCCAACAACATTTCCTCCATTCTTCTCTAAGACTCTATCATTTCATCCATCCTCCCTTTCACCTCATCTACTTCCATACTTAGATTTCCTCCTTCGTTCTCAGCTGCCATTACTGTAAGCTTTGTTTGAGCCCTTGTGTTGTGCACTTGGGCTTGGTTGGTCTCTTCTTTCCTAGATCGTACAATGGTTTCTTCTGTTTGATTTATCAAAATAGAATAACATTAGACAAAGAATAAGATCAAATGCATGATATGCATAAAATGAAATGAATGAACTTTGTGATGAAAATATTTTCTCTTATTTCTCTTTTTTTTTAATGCTAGGAATGCCATGAAAATAAAAGATGATGTGTGTGTGTGTGTGTGTGTGTGTTAGAATGTTAGAAATGCCATGAAAATGCAAGATGATATATCTTTTTCTTTAAGAATGCTAGGAATGCCATGAAAATGTACGATGATGTATCTCTTTTTTTTCTTAGAATGTTAGGAATGACATGAAAATGTAGGAAGATGTATTTTTTTTAAAGACTGCTAGGAATGCCATGAAAATGTAAGATGATGTATCTTTTCTTCTTCTTTTTGGAGCTTCTTTTATTTATAAAAAAAATGCAAGAATGAATGACATGAGGAATAGATAGATAAAGAAGAAATACGCGCTCCCTTTGGATCCTAATGGGTTTGCCTTAAACTTGGGGATTTCTATCCTAAGGATTTATAGGTCTTTCTGATTTGTGAGAACTTTCATTGGGTGACTCTACTATTCTAAAGGTCTTTAGAGTTAAGTCCCATTTCAGAATGTTGACCTCAAACAGTGGGTAAACCATTAGGTGTGAGACATTTGTGAAAAAGACACACTCTAGATGAAGTTTTCGCGATAATCAAATAGGATGTACATCCAAAATGGCTACCACTATGCAACCTTAACCTAACTTAAACTTCACTCAAACCTGGGTATAGGGTCTCACTCGGATGTGTGTGATAAACGTGTAGGTGCGGTAGGAATAGGGAGCATACAAACCATTACAATCCTAAAGACTGTCCATATCCTGCAAAACAAAACAAACACAAAACAAACTCCAAAAGTTTTCTACCCTAAGGTTTACATAATAAAACAATTAACACTAAAATAAAAAAAATAAAAAAAAAAAAAAAACATCAAACAAATAAAAAAAAGGTAAAACAACATATAAAGATCACAATATTTACATAGTTAACTTTTATAGGCTTGACCCTCAAGTGTCCCCAGTAGAGTTGTAACTGTGATCGCGGGGGGAGCGGTGAAAAATAAAAAATTAGAAGTCGCTACCAATTTTATTTGAATTAGGAAAAATTAGAAAACCTTTCTTAGAAAATAGTCTTTGAAATTAGATTGGATTTGGGAATCGGTTATGTATAGGAAAGGGTGAAAACTTAATCTCACAGCACCCCTAACACATCTGTCCTGAGATAGTTACCTTAAGTCAATTGTATAAATTTTTAATAACTCTTAAAAATATTTGTTTTAGCCCTTTTGTAAGAAAGATAAACAAAAAAGATAAATAAATTATGAAAATTTAATTTTTTGGCTTGACGCAATAAGAGTTCTACTCCTACGTATCCCGGTGCAATGAGGAATTCAAAGTCACGTAGTTCTCTAGAAAATAATTGTGGGTTAGTTAATTTTAATTATAAAATTATTTTTTATTTTGAAAACTTATTTGATTTTTTTTATGTTTTAAAAACAATGAACCCTCAAGTTGTCACAACTTAGATGATTCTAAGATTATAGGATTAACAAGTTGTCACAACTTAGCTAATCCCATTTTATTTTTCTTAACAAAGCTCAATTATTTTATTTTATTTTTTTTGTATTTCTCATTTTTATCATTATTTTCAAAGATAAGAAGCTAGCCCAAGTATTAACCCAAGAGACCAATAAACTCACCCAAAATATAGATATGAAACAAACTAATGGACTTATGGCCCATATGAGCATCTCCTTAAACCAAATGAAAAGAACATAAGCCCAAACAAGAAAAAGACAAATAAAAGCACAAATAAAAGAATAAAAAAATATAAGATAATGGAAGAGGACCCTAATCCCGTACGACGTAGGAACAAGATGTGTGGGCTGTAGATCTGTTGTGTTATAGTTCATGGTGGAGCTGGCTGGTGGTGCGATGACAGAGATGGCATAGTGGTTGGATCTGGTGCGTGGAGGGGCGAATTCGGTGCGATGTTGGTCGTTCGGGGCATTTTAGGCTTGGCTGCTGGTCGGAGGTCGCGGATCTGGGTAATTGCATTTCTGGCAGTGGTTGGATGACGACGGCTTGAGCTCCTGGTGCCTCAGGTTGAAGCAGCAGCTACTGGGAGGATGGGGTCGCAACAGTGCAGTGCAGTGGAGAATGGATTGGTGGACGACGTGTACAATTGCTGGTGGACGGTGGTGCGAGGATCTGTGGTGGTTCGTGCGGTGGAAAGTATGATGCGGCACGCGGCTCAATGGGTGGTGTTGTGCATGGTTGCAGGTCATAGTGTTGGGTGTTGATCTGTGGTAGGCTGCACGTGGTGGTTACTGAGTGGTTCTGTTTGGGTGGTGGTGGTTTTCGTGGGTTGAGGCCATTGAGGATGAAGACGATGAGGGTTGGGTGGCTTAGTGTTATGGGGTGGAATAGTGGCTAGGCCGTGTTGATGATTATGGATGGTGGGTGTGGTGGAACCGGGTTGCGTGATAGTGATGAGGTGAAGATGGTGGTGGGGTTAGGCCGTGGTTTGTGGTATGGGTGAGGTTGGTTATGGTTAAGAAATGGTTGTAATGGTGGTTGGTTGAAAGTGGAGGTGTTTCATTGTGGTTTTAATGGCGGGATGGTGTTGGTGAAGATAGGTTGTGGTCTTGTTAAAGGTGGTGGAGTGGTGGGATGTAGGGTGATGGAGAAAAGAATGAACGAGGATTGCTAGGATGTTAGCTGTAGGTAGAAATGTTTGTGATGATGATGGTTGATGGGTTTTTATACGAGAAAATTAAGGTTTAGAGGGTGATGGTGGCTAGGGTTTGGATGAGAAGGGAGATGACTTGGGTGAAAATGATGGATCTGGGTTGACCTATATTTGATGGATCACAAATTGGTTTTGGACTCAATATAGGTAGCTTGAGAGAAATTGGGTTAGGTTTATGCACACAAGAAAATTGAATCATCCTTGTTTATTATTATTTTTTTCCTTTTTTTTCTTTTTTTATTTTTTTTCTTTTTTGTTTATTATCTTTTTGGTTTATTTTTTAAAAAAATGTTAATGACTCAGACAAAATTGGATATTCACAAATGCTTTATGTGAATTATCACAAGTATTTTTCACTTCAAGCAAATAAAGAAACCCTTGTATGACCTTAGAATAGTGCTCATCATAAAAGGAAGAAGGATTTAAAAAGTAATGCGAGGGCGCAAGTGCTTATCCCATCAAAACTCAATGATATCTAAATAGGGCTTATTCAATTTTTAAAAAAAAAAACACTCTTGAACATCCTCTAAATTGCATTTGTAGTCTTTTGCATACCTTCATATACATAACCTAATGAAGGCTTTTGGTCTCCATCAACAATTTTCAATAATCTAATGATAAGAGCTACAATCTTCAAAATCAACCAGCAATCATTCCAAAATTTATTATCCATGATAATTCTAGCAATAGCTTTCTGAAAAGTTGCTAAGACTATAATATCATATGATTGCAAACAAAAACGTTACCCTCTTCTCTATCAAATTATCTCCTTATAAATTTTGTGAAAGGCAGTATCCCAAACTAGTGGCAAGAAGATCAAAGAAATCAAACAAAAGCATATAAGTTAGAGTTGTTAAATTGCAGTTGTAAAGTAGGCATATCCCACGGACTACAGGTTTGAAAACAGTTATGAAAATTTGATTATTTTAATAATCGATTATTGTTATAATCGATTATAATATAATCAATTTTATGTTTAGATATGTTAGTTAAAAAATGATTTTAAGCTAATCTATTTTATTTGAATGATATAAAAAAATTACTTTTATGCATTAAATTACTAAAATATATATAGAATGATTAAAATATTTATTTAATTGAGGACAAAATATTATTTACATCTCAAAGTGTAAGGAATAATCTAGAATCTAGAATCATAAGTTTCAATCTTCAGCATTATGAAAAAAAACTTTTATAATGTATTAAATTTTGTGCAAAAGTTGAACTTGATTTTATCAAACATGATTAAAGAATAAAAAAAAAAAGCTTTTTTTTTTTTTGAAAAACAAGCCTTAAACATGCACACAATATAGGGATGCAAACTATTCATCTAGATATTCAAGTTTGCTTATCTATGGATTCAAGTTAGTAGTAGACTCAGCACTTACCCTTCCAAAGATGTGAGAATGGCCTCACCTGCGAGTCTACAACAAACACTTGCCAATCAAGAGAATGGTCTCTCTTGCGTGGGAGACAATGCAATGAGATGACAAACAAAGGATGCAAGAATGGCCTCCCCTCTCAGTTTTGTCATACGAGGATCAGAGACAGAGAATGGCCTAGTAAAACAAAGGGAGGTTGCTCCGCTCTGACTCCAAGAGCAGAAGGAGAAGGATATATCTGTCACAAAAGCCCTAACATCATGTGAAATGGTGTCATTTTATCTTTTTTTTTTTTTAAAAAATGAGTTAGTACAACCGTGAGAACTGTGACTTGTTTAAATGGGTAGACCAGTATAGTACTGGTCTTCCGGTTGAAATACCAATTTTGAAAATGGGTCGCGTTATTTGTCCAACCAAAAGACTTCAACTTTTGTCCACCGTATGTCACGTGTCATCATTTGAAATTTGAAATATGAAACTGTTCACATTAAGAATAAGTGGTTAATACGTTATAAATAAGTGGTTACTCAAGATAAGTTTAAATTGCTTTGGTTAATACATTCAAATAAGTAAGTGGTTAATACGTTAAGAATAAGTGGTTAATCAAGTTCAAATAAGTGGTTAATTTATATCGGTTCTAAATTTTGTGAATGAGAAAGAGTTCCTAATAATGAATAAGTGGTTAATACGTTAGGAATAAGTGTAATCAAGATATGTTTCGTAAATCCAAGAAAGAGTTCTCAATAATGAGTAAATGGTTAATACGTTAAGAATAAGTGGTTAATCAATATTAATTTACGGTGAATCCAAGAAGTAGAAAATGAAAGCGAGAAATTAAATGGTTAACACGTTAAGAATAAGTGGTTAATCAAAAAGTCGATTGATTTTATCAAACATGAATCCCAAAAGCGGAAATGAAAAGCGGGAAATTAAATGGTTAATACGTTAGGAATAAGTGGTTAATCAAGATGGCGGTTCTACAACAAACACTGAATCCAAGAAGCGGGAAATGAAAAATTTGAAATGAAAATATTGGCATACAGAAAAGTCAACAAACATACGTACGGAAGTATAGGGTGGAGGAAAGTTGGAGTATTTTGGTTGGACGAAAAACGTTTTCCTTTGAAAATAAAGATTTTTCAAGGTTAATTCGACCAATCGAAAGACTATTTCCCAGTTCAACCAATCGGTTGAATCCAGGTTTGAAAATCATAATTATTGTTATGTTTGAAAACCCAAATAAAAGACACATGTAAAACTATTGAGTATTTCAGCACAAGCCCGTGTCATTAAAAGCAAGCAACCTTTTAAGCGATAGCATATAGAGATGTTAAAATGGATTTGGTTCGTTAGACTGGTCACATTATCTTATATTAAAATGGGTCATATAATTTAAATTTGTTTGAGTTATTTGGTCATGAAGATTGTAGCAGGTGGGATCTCATTTAAAAATATTAGAAAATCACTTTCTTTCGACTTTGAAAAATTGAAACTAAAATCATTGACCAGACTTAAATAAGCTCAGAAAATATAATAGAAATAGGTCTTATACTTAATTAAGATTAAGATATTTTCAAATTATCTCTATAATTATAATGTTTCATAGCATTAACTATTGTTCCTATGTACAAGAGTGAATGTGATTGTCCAAGAACTAGCACATAATGACATGGGATCGTGGATGAACTCAAGCCGTCTTTGCTTTTTTCAATTGTTTGATGGATGAAAAATTCCAAACACAAATTGGCAACCTACCAATGTTTTAAAAACTGGTTGAACGGAAGAACAAAGTAAAAGAGTGGTTTATGGTTTAACTAGTTCAACTAATTCAATCGGTGGTCGAACCAAATAATGTTATTATTATATATACATGTGTGTGTCAGCAAATGACTTGATAAAAGATAAGTATAATATGAGTAATAAATAATTAGAATAGAGGAGTTTTCCCACTAAAAAGAAAGATAAGAGAATTGTTTTGGTGTAATTAATGAATAATTAAATAAGAGATAAAGAAAAAAGTCTTTAAAAGAAATCTTGAATTGACTATTTCACTCCTTAATACTCATGAATGATGTATCATCTTCCCAAGCAAATGGAAGAAGCATGCTCCAATTACTCTATGCACTTGTCTTCCATTTTATTCTATGTTTGAATGTTTTTTCATTAACGGAACAGAATAAGTGGGGATAGACCGGAAATGAAAGGAAAAGAAACATAGTTACCATTCTTTTTGTTTAGAAGATTAATAATGAAACGGAATGGAACTTCATTAATCTTGTTTGGGAGTTATATTGTAAAGGAACGGAATGAGTTATATTGTAAATGAACGGAATGGAGCGATTATAATTTTTAACTTTCTAAATAACCCTTACTTATGTCATAGATTAGGATTTACAAATCCCTTTCTCTTAAAATTATTTTCTGCATCTTCATAGCTTCTAACAAAATGTACTTGTTTGTAACAAAAAAAAAAGTTTGTACCCCAAAAAGCTATGTGTACCTGTGGCGTGCACTCATTATAAGACATATCAAATTATTATTTTATTTTTGTTAATAGTTGAAAATTATTAAATAGTTTTAAAGTTATGATAAGCTAAGAGAGATTTAGTAAATACTTCATTTTGCAAACTGATCAATCTATTTTCTGAATATGTATTAATAATCAGTATTCATGTAAGCACCTCGTGCTTGCAAGATCATGCACCCTTCGGCAATCAATAGGAGATTTGATTGAGTTACATGTGATTCCACATGATGTTGAGTAACATATCCCTTCTGCAAGACATAGATTGTAGAACAAATATGAAAACACCATCCAACAGAAAGAACATTCATATGTGATTTAAATCTCAATTTATAACACACAGATCATCACATGTGCAGGGAACATATCTAAAATTACATAAAAACAAAAGATCATATACAAAAGAAAATCTCACAAGTTGTAAAATAATTAACAATTATCAATACAAATGGAGTCTCCATCAGCATTCTATGCCTATTTCTCAGGATTGATTTCCTAAAATTTGCATTTATTCCTTATTGAAGTTTTGGGCTTATTCCCAATCTGGAGACTGAAGACATTATAGAAGCACTTTTCTTTTTGGCTCTGCTGAACTCCACAGTCATAGTATTACAAAGCAAATGAATGAGTCTGCATTCTCCCAATTTAAAACTTTCACAGAACCAAAACTCAATTGAGTGAGCCTAATAACATAGTTGCTGACAAAGATGCTTGCTCCTTGGTTATTGCCACACTTTATTTGATAGTCAGTGCAAATGCAATTATAAGTGATAATAAGTTTTGAAAATTATGTATTTGTTGTACTTTATATGAAATTTATAAAATGATATGTACTGTTTTCATAGAATAAAACCAATCTACACTCGTGCTTTTCCTTGAAATACATTAACTTTGATTTTTGTGTGTGCATGTGATGGGCTAAAAAGTTAGAATTGTTTATAGCATAGCAAAAATTACTTGGGTTGTTGTCAACAAGCTTTGATACTTACATGGGGTCCAAGGTGATAATGAAACTATATATATATATATATATATATATAAGGCATATCTAGGAGAGAAATGTATATTGTAAGAGGTGAGAAGAATTAATCTTAATTATTGGATCTTGTATAAATAGTCAAGATTAAAACATAAACGTATGTGACTTTTTTAAATGGTCACATGACCTTTAAGTAACTTCTAATCTTGACCATTTATATATAATTGTATGGTCAAGATTTACTCATCTCACTCTCTCATAATAAAAACTCTTCTCACTAGATATGCCATATATATATATATATATATATATATATATATATATATATATATATATATATATATATATATATATATATATATATATATATATATATATATATATATATATATATACACTTAGGAGAACTACATCACAAAAGTTAGCCATTGTGGTTGAAGAACCTAAGGTCATATAAACCTCACATCAGAATCACATACTTTTGATGTGGGAGTCTAGTCTCATACCTTGCAATTGGATCCTAACAATATATATATTTGGCAAAGCAAATTATATTGCTTATATTAAAGCCTTATTTAGTATATGCATAAAGAATACAATATAAATTGTTATACTTTGTTTGAAATCCTATTAATATTTGCTTAAGCCAGTTTAAGAATTTTGTGTATTTGGAATTTCTCAAAAGTTGGGGAAATTTTATTTTAATGTGTCTAGATCTTCAAAATACAATGAAGAGAAACGTGTGGTGCTTGATCATTCTTGTTGTTCTTGAATTAGTATCCTCCTTGCTTACTAATGGTCGTAAATTTAGCAATGGTTCTTTTCAATTTGTTTTCTTTTGCTTTTGGTCCATTGGTGTGGGTTACAATGGGTGGGAACCCTTCCCTTCCCGAAACCCATTTCCTCCCTGTCCCAAGGCGAGATTCGATCCCGGGTACTTGCACTCACTGCAAAAGACTTTACTAGTTGAGTGAGTCAGCTGACACTTTCTCAATTTGGTTTGCCCTTGGGTTTTCCTGTTTTTGGTCATAAGTACTATGGAGAATCACTAGTCTTCTTTATTTATTTAACTTTTTGGTTGGGGTGGGAGAGATGTTTATCTCTTATTTTTCTTTTCTTTTATTTAGAATAATCCATTAAGTATGCCATTCAATAATTTTTATATGTTTATGTTTTCTTTTTTCAACATTTATGCTACTGATCATAAAACTTTATGTTATACTTAAAAAATAGTCTGGAATATTTTGATGTTACAACTTCACCAAATTCCTGCAGATTCCTAAAGATTTTGTAAAAAGAAAAGATAGATTGAGAAGAAGAGAAGCATGAGAGGTAAAACAGAAAAAGAGAGTAGCTAACTTGTTATGACTAGCCACCTTAACACTATATTTATATTAAACTATTAGAGCTATTGATATACAAAAGCAAGGTCGAGCCCAATAGATCAAACCTAATTATATTTTCACTAACACTCCCCCTCAAGCTGGAGCATAGATATTGATCATGCTCAGCTTGTTACAAATATAGTCAACTCTACTTCGATTGAGTGCTTTGGTAAAGATATCTGCAAGTTGTTCTCCAGTCCGTACATGTCCAGTAACAGTAAGAACCTGTTGACCCTTTTATCGCACAAAGTGACAATCAGCTTCAATGTGCTTTGTCCATTCATAAAAAATGAGATTAGAGGCAATATGGATAGCAGCTTGATTGTCACACCACAACTTCATAGGCATTACACTCTTAACTCCAATCTCACTAAGAAGATGATGAATCCACAACAATTCACAAGTAGCTTAGGTCATGGCCCTATATTCTGACTCGGCACTAGAACGAGCAACAACACTCTGTTTCTTACTCCTCCAAGAAACAAGGTTATCACCAACAAGAACACAATAACCTGAAGTAGATCTCCTATCTATGGGAAAACCAGCCTAATTAGCATCGGAGAACCTCTCTATCATAATATGTCCATGATCTCTATACAAGACACCACAACCTGGAGCCCTTTTTAGATACCTCAATATATGAAGAACAACCTCCCAATGAGTGGTTCAGGGAGATGACATGAATTGACTAACCATATTGACAGAGAAGGCAATATCAGGATGAGTAACCGTGAGGTAGTTAAGCTTTCCAACAAACTTTATATATCGTTCAGGGTCAAGCATAGTATCTTCATCATCTTATAAGAGTTTGACATTAGGAACCATAGGTGCGTCAATAGGTTTGGCTCCAAGCATACCTGTTTCTCTGAGTAAATCAATCACATACTTCCTCTGAGTAAGAAAAATACCCTTCAAACTCTGCATCACTTCAATGCCTAAGAAGTATTTCAAAGCACCCAAGTCCTTAGTCTGAAATTGTGTTTGAAGAAAGTCCTTAAGCTTTCTGATCCCAATCTCATCGCTCCCAGTAATTATAATATCATCCACATAAACCACCAAAAAAAGACAGCCACCTTGAGAGATCAAAAGAATACTGAATGATCAACAGTACTTCTCTGTAGCCCAAACTGAAGAACAGCTTGACTAAAATGCCCAAACCATGCCCGTGGAGCTTGTTTGAGACCATATAATGACTTCTTTAGTCTGCAAACTTTACCATTCTCCCCCTGAGCAATAAACCCATGAGGTTGATCCATATATACCTCCTCTTGTAGGTCGCCATGGAGAAAGGCATTCTTGATATCAAGTTGGTGCAATGGCCAATGATGACTAGTTATAAGAGAGATAAAGATACGAATAGAGACAAGTTTAGCAACATGAGAGAATGTATCAGAATAATCAATGCCATAGACTTGAGTATAACCCTTAGCAACAAGATGAGCTTTTAAACAAGCCACAAAGCCATCAGGATTAACCTTCACAACATACATCCACTTACAACCAATTGCTTGTTTACCAGCAGGTAGAGAAACTAATTCTCAAGTGTCATTGTGTTCCAGGGCATGCATCTCATCCAACATAGTCTGACACCACCCCTCATTAGACAAGGCCTCAGCAACAGCATTAGGAAGGGTAAAAGAATCAAGAGAAGCAATAAAAGACTGACTAGAACAAGATAAACCAGCATAAGAAACAAAAGAATAAATGGGATAAGTACAATTATGTTTACCTTTTTGAAGAGCAATTAGGAGATCAAGACTCGAATCAGGAGGAGCAGGATCCAGAGAGGAAGTAGGAACTGGAACTGGCAATGAATCCGTAGCATCTGGAGTAGTAGGACTGATCACAGTAGGTTATTGATTCCGCCGAACATAATGGTGGAGCACAGGAGGACGAGGGAAAGGACAAGATCAAGAAGAAAGAGAAGAGGAAGTACCTAGAGTAGGAAAAGAATATACTAGAAAGTCCTCATCATTACCAGGGGGAGAGGAAGGGGTAGACTCAGAAGAGAAGGCAGTAGTTTCAAAGAATGTCACATCTGCAGAAACAAGATACCGACGTAAATCAGGAAAGTAACACTGGTACACTTTTTGACTTCGAGAATAACTAAGGAAGATACATTTGAGAGAGTAAGGATCAAACTTGGAGACCTGAGAGTGAACATCCTGCACAAAACAAGTGCAACCAAAAATTCCAGGAAGGAGAGCAAATAGAGATTGAGAAGGATAGAGCAAGGAATGAGGGATTTGACCATTAAGAATAGATGAAGGAAGACGGTTAATTAAATAACATGTAGTAGACACAGCATCAGCCCAAAAGTGTTTAGAAACTTTCAATTCAAATAAAAAAGCACAAGCAACTTTAAGTAAATGTCAATTCTTTCTTTCTGCCACCCTATTTTGTTGAGAGGTGACAATGCATGAGATTATATGAATAATGTCATGTTCTTGCAAAAAAGATAGAAAATGGGTAGATAAGTATTCTTTAGCATTATCACTACAAAGAATGTGAATAGTAATATTAAATTGAGTTTGAACTTCAGCACAAAAGGAACGAAATATATTAAACACCTTTGAACGATTTTTCATTAAATAAAGATAAGCAACACGAGAGTAATCATCGATAAAAGTAACAAAATAACGAAAACCAGTTTTAGACTCAATGGGATAAGGCCCCCAAATATCTGAATGAACTAAAGTAAAAGGAGAAGCAACACGTTTATTGACTCTAGGAGGAAAAAATCCTCGATGTTGTTTAGCAAACTGATAAGACTCACAATTCAAAACAAATGAAGACTCTAAACTAGGACACAACTTCTTCAATGTTTTCAAGGGTGGATGTCTAAGCCGGTAATGAAGATGAAACAGAGAAATGGAAGTAGAACAAGCAACCGACAGTGGTCTCGGATTGGCAGACTCCAAAACATATAAGCCATTGGATTCACAACCTCTACTAATCACATTCTTTGTCCTAAGATCCTGAAATAAACAAAATGTAGGAAAGAAGTGAATACTATAATTCAGACTATTAGTGATTTTACTGACAAACAAAAGATTAAAAGGAAAATATAGTAAACATAAGACAGAATGTAAGGGAAGAGAGGATGAAGGATTGGCAACCCCACTACCTATAACAGGGGCTAAGGAACCATTAGCAAGAGTGACATTTGGTAAGGAAGAAATGGGAAGAAAAGAGGAGAGAATACCAGTATTATCTGTTATATGATCGGTGTCACTAGAATCAATGACCCATGTATGGGAGGAAGAAGTAAGACAAGCAGTGGGATTACCTGACTAGACAAGAGTAGCAGTGGAAGAAGGACCAATATCTTGTGAGGCCTGGAACTGAGTGCAAGCCTCAAATTCAGCACCAGACATGGTAATGGTTCTGAGACCCTGAGTTTGAGAGCAGTGACAGGTGTGGGCAAGAGACCATTTTGAGTTGCTGTATGAGCATAACACTGACCTTGGGAGGAACCAAGTTTCCC
The DNA here is from genome assembly GCA_029884595.1 of Ormosia semicastrata. Taxonomy (NCBI): domain Eukaryota; kingdom Viridiplantae; phylum Streptophyta; class Magnoliopsida; order Fabales; family Fabaceae; genus Ormosia; species Ormosia semicastrata. Next base: position 11,920,176 of record JAQQTO010000063.1, on the reverse strand, counting down.
ATTCAACTTCTAACAATTCTTCTTAATATGGCCTTCCTCCGCACAGTAATAACAAAGATAAGAACCACCATCACAGCCACTAGAAAAACTACCATCACGACCACCAAAATGACCACTTGTTCTACCACGACCTCCACCTCTACCTGTTCTACCGCCACCACGACCAACCAAAGCAATTGGTGATCCAGAAGAAGAATCAAAATGCAACTCATGATGAGTGCGCATGAGGCGGCGGTAAACATTAGCAAGGTCATATGATCAAAACTAGTCAATAGCTAATCACGAGTGGCACTGAACTCAGAGGATAATCCAGACAAGAAACTCACAACTGTCAATTGTTCCCACTGTAAACGCATCTGTTTAACATCAGTAAAGATAGGTTGGAGGTCATTCAATTCCTGATAGGTATGCTTAAAGTTAGTAAAATACCCATGAAGAGACTTATTCTATTGTGCTGGTCTATGAAACACCTATGACACCTCATAAAGACGAGTTAAGTTGGCTTTCCCAGAATAAAGAAACTCCATATACTCCTATAACTCTTTCATAGTATCATAGTGAGAAACAACATGCTTAATGGAAGTATCAAAGATTTTGTTGATCATATCAAAGAGGCAGTTATCTTCCCGTAACCACCGATCACGCCTGGTTTTAGATGTTGGTGGGTCATCTGTCAGATGATCTTCTTTCTCAATCCCAATGAGAAACATTGTAATAGTTTTACGCATTCTGCATAGTATTTCCTGTCAAACTTATCATCAGTAATGTGGATAGAAGTAGATATGACCTCAGGCATAATGGCAGGTTTCGTCGACTTCTCAGATTCATCAAAACTAGTAGAACTGGTGGAACTGGAATCATGATCAAGATCAGCCATCAGAGAAAAAGAAAAGAGGCACCAACGTACACTGCAAACAACACGACAAATGCTGGGCTCAAAGAAAAACACCTGAACGGCACTGGAAACACCCAAACACCACCAGAAAATGCATCAATAGAACTGAAAACACCCAAATGGTACCCAAAAACACAGCAAAAGAACTGGGTATAAAAAAAAACTTCAAAGCACACCTGAAAATGCCCAAATCACAAACTGGGCTCATTGGGAAACTCCAAACCACGACTGAAAACACCAAAAACGTAGCACCCCTGCTTGGCAGCAACACCCCTGGTCGCCGAAAACACCAGTCGTGGCTCCCCTGGCCAACAACGACACCCCTGGTCACTGGAAACAATATGTGCGGCACCTACCTGGCCGCTGTTCAGCACATTAGCGTGAAGCCTTCACGCTTAAACACCAACAAAAACTTCTGATCTAGACCTCAATAGTGTTGGAAAAAATAAACCAACCCTAGGGAAAGGTAGATCGGCAGATTCTGAGCGCAAAGGTATTTTTTTTCTTTTTTTTTTAGAAAAAAAGGTAGACTAGGGTTTGGAAGGCTAGGATTTGTTTATGACTCTAGATACCATGTAAAGAGAAAAGAGAGATGGAGAAGAAGAGAAGCATGAGAGGTAAAATAAAAAAAAAGAGTAGCTAACTTGTTATGATTAACCACTCTAACATTATATTTATGTTAAACTATTAGAGCTATTGATATACTAAAGTAAGGCTCAGCCCAATAGATCAAACCTAATTATATTTTCATTAACAGATCTAAACTTTGTTGGTTACACTTACAAGAACTTTGACGCTGTAAAAGGGCTTTGTCAGTCTTTGGGTATGTAACTGTCAACTTTTTATTTCATGTAGAATGTTACGTAGTTGAGAATCTATTAGTTACATACTGTGGCTATAGGAAAATGTTCTGGAATTTGTTTGCTTGTAAGTCGGCATCTTTGTATTCTTCTGTCAATCAACGTATGCATATCAAACTGAATTTTGTGTCTCCTTGGACTAGTTGTTTTCATTTGACTAACAGAAAATAAACTCTTCACTTTTGCTGAAAAAATTGTAATGATTTCAAACCAGTCCTAAGCTTGCTGGGTCTAACTAGTCTTAGTGTCACTGATATACCAGCACAAACGTCAAAATGGTATTACAGGAAGGAGCCTAGAACCAATTGTAGGAATTATGAAATTTAAGTCTAGAAGCACTAAATTGGGACTAGCATGGCATATAAATTGAATGAAACATAAAGAAGAACTTGACCAACCCAACAGTAGCCAAAGTCGGTGCTAAGGTTATCTGGCTAGTTCCTTACAGTGACCAAAGTCAGTTGGGAGATGAAGTCGGTGCCTTGCTCCCTGATGAAAAAAGAAAAAAGTTGATCTCCTGAATGGATCAATTATCATCATTTTCCTTACAACTATGTCTTTCATTTTTATTTTCTAACTAAAATTGAATATACTGATGATCTATAAATTTGCAGGTGATTCCATGCAAGATTTTTCTTGTAAATGGGCAGCTGAGGAAACAAGTTTACAAATGCTTGCATCATCTGGAGATCCCATGTTACCATAACAGGAATTTGTGCAATATGTAAATTGAAGCCAATCATATTGAGTTTTTTGTGCACCTGCTTTGGCTTAAATATTTTGCCAAAAACATCTTTTCCTGTACTTCAGTTCCCATGCCATTTGCAGAAACAATGTATAGTTGTATACAGCAAGTAGTTGAACAGCATTGTTGAAGCTGTGTGCTCCTGGCTGCCCAGGCTGGCCTGCGAAAGACTTGCCTTCTCTAGTGGCAGTTGCTGTTTAAATGTTAATTATCGATTATAGACAAATCTCTTAGGAACTAAGAAAAAAGCATCCTGATGAAATTAATTGATGTGATGTATACATTTACTGGTAGAAAGCAGAAATTTAGCTATAAAGAAATGATTGAGGATGAATTGTGAATGTTGTCTTTGGCTGCTCAGTTGCCTTGCCCTTTACCATGTTGTATTGTGTGGAAAAGCACCAATTAGTGACCGACTTGTACATATTTTGTGGAGAAAAAAGAGCACCAATTAGTGGGAAGTCATATTAGTGATGTCAACTGAAGCGGGAAGACATCCATTTGTGGTCTGTTTATCCATCGTGATTTCTTCTACTTTTTTTTTCCTTTTTAATTTTCTTTTGGAATTCTATCGGCTTTGTTTGGTATTTGGTGGTTAAGAAAGGATATAAAAATCTTCAGTATAAATATATGGTCAAGATGCATGGAAGACAGAAATCGCCCCATCATCAAGAATGTCTCAATTGCATCTTATCCAAAGTGACTACCTGAATGATTGCTGTCGTATGAATTGAAGTATACTTTTCCTTCTTGGTGATAACAGCTTCGAAAGTAAATTTGTTTGCTGTATATGTGCTGGTGTGGAAAAAGTAAAGCTAGTTTTTGCCAATGAAGTAAAAGTAAGATTTAACACTTTTTACCGTTGTTCCAGTATATATTAAGTTTCGCCTTAGGATACTCTCAAAGAGGGAAACCATGTCCTTCGGCGTAGGTTTTTGAGATTAATAAATAAAGGCCTCAAATAAAGATTCAAAATAAAATATACTTGCAAATGTAAAAGAACAGAATTTGCATTAATAAACTTCAATGAAGCAAAGGTACATGTATTGAAATTGAAGTATAAAGACTTGAAATTGAACCCCAATTACAAAATGATAAAAGAACATAAGTTGAACTAGAAAGCAATAAGGAAAATTGATAAAAACTAAAAGTAAATGATGAAATAAATAACTTGAAAGAGAAATAATATTTTTGAATATTATTGCTTGAATCAGAATTATACAGGTATGATTGACATTATATAGGCTTATGACAGTAATGATTTACCTAAAAAAAGAGTTAAATTACGAGAAATAAATATGTATAATAAAGAAATAAATTTGTACAATAAAATCTACCACTCTCTCTCAACCCAATGAATGAATATTTATCATTTTTAACTTGCCAGTAAGATCCTGAAAGTGCTCTGTAGGTAGTCTCTTAGTTAATATATCTGCCAACTGATATCCTAAAGTAATGTATATTGTGGTTATGAATCCATTATCTAATATCTCATTGATAAAGTACTGGTCTATCTCAATGTGTTTTGTCCTGTCATGTTGAACTGGATATACGTAATACTAATGGGTGATTTGTTGTCGTAAAACAGTTTTATAGGTGCTTCACGCTTTAGTTTCAAGTCACCTAATATGATCTTCATCCATAGCAACTCATAAACTCCTTGTGCCATAACTCGAAATTCAGCTTATGCACTTGATCGTGCCACTACATTCTGTTTCTTACTTCTCCATGTTACTAGATTTCCACCCAAAAATATACAGTCACCTGATGTTAACCTCTTGTCAGTAATTGAACCTAAATAGTCAGCATCTGTGTATACTACTATTGACAGGTTTCCCCCCTTTCTAAATAGTTATCCTCTTCCAGACATGGTTTTAAGATACTGTAGAATTCGATCCACAGTCTGCTTGTGTCTTTCCCGCGGATCATGCATGAATTGACCAACAATATTGACTGCATATGCTAGATCTGGTCTGGTATGTGCCAGGTATATCAGTTTTTCTACTAGTCTCTGGTATTGAGCTTTATCAACCTTAGGACTCTCTTCATCACTTCCCATTTTGCGATTCTGTTCAATGGGTACACCGGTAGCCTTACACCCAAGTTTTTCGGTCTCTTTGAGAATATCTAAGACATATTTCATTTGAGAAATGAAGATACCTTGCTTGGAATAGACAACTTCAATTCCAAGGAAGTACTTTAGCTTTCCAAGATCTTTCATTTCAAACTCAGCTACTAATTTCTTCTTTAGGAGTTACTTCTTAACTAGATTATCTCCTGATATAATGATGTCATCAATATACACAAGTAAGACTGTGAGTTTACCTTCTTGTGAATGTTTAAAAAAGAGAGTATGATCACCTTGACTTTGTTTGTATCCTAGGGACACCATTGTTTTTGTGAATCTTCCAAACTAAGCATGAGGAGACTGCTTCAACCAGTATAAAGTCTCCTTTAACCTGTATACCTTATTCCTTCAACTAGTGGAGTCGTATCTAGGGAGAATTTCTATATAAACTTCCTCCTCTAAGTCATCATGAAGAAAGGCATTTTTAACATCAAACTAGTGTAATTTCCACCCAAAGTGGGCAATAAAGGAGAGTAAGATTCTTACAGCATTCATCTTGGCTACTGGAGCAAATGTCTCCTCATAGTCAATTCCATAATTCTGAGTGTATCCTTTTGCCACCAAACTTGCCTTATACTGATCTAGTGTACCATCAAATCGATATTTCAAAGTATATATCCATTGGTACCCTACTGGTCTTTTGTCACCTGGTCTCTCAACAATCTCCCATGTTTTATTCTTTTCCAGTGCACCCATCTACTCATTCATGGCTTAAATCCAATTCTTATCCTTTAATGCTTCTTATACTGATGTTGGGATTTTGATAGAATCTATGGCTGAAATGAAACTCCGGTGCTGCAGGGAAAGATGTTTGAAAGAAACAAATTGAGAAATAGGGTACTTGGGATTGGGACAATATATTTTCCCTTTCTTTAATGCAATGGGTAAGTCATGTAGGTTAGGTTCACAATTATTCAAAGTCATATTATCGGGTTCAAAAATAGTATTATCTAGGTCAGGCTCAAAAACAAGAAGTTTAGAGACAATATAACTTGTATCTTTAGTACTTATCGTTGGTTTGTACGCCTGAAGTTATTCTTGGGCCAGTTCGGGTTTCCTTCTCCTCTGATATACTAATTTTGGTGTGCTAGCCTTGGCCTTGATGTTAGCTAGTTCAGGTGGGGTGCCAGAAGAATATGCTAATTCCTGTGTAGAATCAAATGGTAAAGGAAGAAAAGACCCAGGAGAGAAGGACTCAGCCTCAGCTTCCTGAGTGTTCTCCCCCTGAAGCTGAGGACGAGTAAAGAATGACTCATTTTCATGAAAAGTGACATCCATGGAGACGAAAAAATGGCGACTTGAAGGGTGATAGCATTTGTACCCCTTCTTGTCATGAGCATAACCCATAAAAACATATTTGACAGCACGGGGATCAAGTTTGCTACGATTGTGGTGATGTACATGGACAAAAGTCACACAACCAAAGATACGAGATAGTAGGCTCTGTATAATAGGAATAGATGGAAAATGAGAGGTCATGAGTTGGACAGGACTTACATTTCCCAGGACACGAGATGATAACCGATTGATTAAATATGTAGCAGTTAAAACAACTTTCTCCCCATATGAACTAGGAATACACATTTGGAATAGTAAAGCTTTAGTGTTTTCAAGTAAATGACAATTTTTTCTTTCTGCAACACTTTTTTGCTGAAGAAGTATCAATATATGTGAGTTCATGCACAATACCATGTTCTCTAATAAATGTAGAGAAATTTTGGTTAACATACTCCTTACCATTATTAGAACACGAACGTTTAATAGACTTTCCAAATTAGGTCTAAACCATGTGAAAAAACTGAACAACCAATTGAAACATATTTGATTTGTCTTTTATTAGAAAAAGCCAAGTTACTCGAGTACAATCATCAATGAAGGAAACAAACCATTTAGCACCAGAAATGTTAGAAATAGATGCAGGACCCAAAACATCAGAGTGGATAAGTGCAAAAGGCTCAACACTTTTATTAGAAATAAGTGAAAAAGTTACACGATGGTATTTGACAAACTCACAAACATCACAATCAAAAAACTTAATAGATTCTTTTAAAAATAAGGATGAAAACATAGACTTAAGCAAAGAAAAAGAAAGATGTCTCATACGTTTGTACTATAGCCAAATTTGAGAAGAGAGAGACTCATAACTGGACTGATGACAGAAAGATAGCAACTTCTGATCAAGATCACTATTAGTTGGCATATTAAGGAAATAGTACAACTCTATCTGTTCCTTAGCAACTCTAATCGTCCTCCTCGTGACAAGATCCTAAAAGACATAATGAGAATGAAAAAAGGTTATGACATAATTATTGTTTTTAGTAAGCATATGAATAGAAATAAGATTATGGGAAAGTTTAGGAACATGGAGCACATTGTATTAGTGTAGAGAGGGCTGGAGTTTAATAGTACCAAAACCTACAACTGAGGTGTGAGAGCCTTCAGCTACGTTTATATGATGTTTACTAGAAGAGGGTTAATAAGATAATGGATTTGATGAATAAAAGGTCATATGGTCAGTTGCACTAGAATCCACAATCCATAAATTCTCAGTACCAGAAGTATTAAAGGATTGGCAACAAAAATTCTTACCAGTCTGGTCGTTTGATATACTCATAGTTCAATTTCCAACTATTATGTGTGTGTGTGTTGAGAAACTAAGCAAACGACTACTGGTGTGATGGAGAGCGCAGCAATGGGCTTCTGGCTGTGGCTGGTAGCTTACAGAGAAGAATAGGTTCGTGGACGGTGCTAGCTTCGTGGACAGAGGAGCACGGTGTGGGTCCAGCATGGTGGCTCGGTCATGACAAATTTTGCTGAGGTCTCACGAGACACCTGCACACGCTGTTGAGGTCGCCCATGGTGTGCGATGGTCGTGTTGGGCAGATCTGCTGCAACGGTGATCTGCTACAATGGTGGGTGGTGGTCGCTACAACGGTGAGGGTGCCTCCGCAGTGAGACTTAGATATGGTGGACGATGGTGGCAGCGTGGTGGTTAGTAACTCTGGGTTTGTGGTGCTCGGATCTATTTCTCACTAGAGCTGGGTTTGTGGTGCTACTCAGATAACCCACAAGAAGCCACAAAAAGAAGCCTCAGCCGCAAGAAGACGCTGCTCCTGTTGTTGAGAGCGTGAAGGAAGATGACAAAGATGAAACCGATGATGATGAAGATGATGTAAAAGCAATAATGAAGGCTGCTAGAATCCCAACGATGAAGGCTGGTCTAATCAGCAATGAAGGCTGATTGTAGCAGAAAAAATGGAGGCCCCCAGATCAGGATCTCTAATACTAACTTGAAAGAAAAATAATATTTTTGAATATTATTGCTTGAATCAAAATTGTACAAGTATGCTCTACATTATATAGGCTTATGACAATAATGACTTGCCTAAAAAAAGAGCTAAATTATAGGAAATAAATCTGTACAATAAAGAAATAAATATGTGCAATAAAGTCCAACAAAAAAGTGTTTTGGTATTGATGATCAGGATCTATTCTTCAGAGTCTTAGAAGACTATTTATATGCTTAGAGTTATGATAGTTGCTGCTTCAATACACCATTACGTCTCTAAGTCCACTTTCCTGATTTTTGGAGGATGATTCTTCTTCACTCTAGTAACCATTAGCCATAATCATGTCGTAAGGTCTTTTATAATGGATTTTCGACAAGCTTTACTCACAAAAACTAGAAGAAAATGGTTCTTCATCCACCTTCAACATGCTTGGGCGTGGAAAGTAACCACATTGCACCATATCTCTTATTTTATAGGGGCCTCCTTATCCCTCTCAACAACCCAAGTGTTAGACTTAGTCAAACATAATCCAGTTTTGTTTTCACCCTATGAAGCTCATCATTTTGAGCTCCAATTCAATCGGGCCACCCCTTTAATTGTAATGCACCAGCCCATTATATTGGTTTCACAGCTTCTAGGCCATTATCCTAAATTGGAATTTTCAACATGCCAATAATGCCTCCACATTAGTTGTTAGCTGAATTCATATTTAGCCAAATTCTAATGGTTTGCAAAAACCAATAGATGGCTATTTTGAAATTAAATCCTACCACTCCATCCAATCCTAGTTGCCATGGTTATCATTAATTCAAATTAACGTTGAAGCATGTATTATCAGGTGATTGGGAGTTCAAACAATCATTCTCTATATATGTGACACTATAGTAGCTTAGCTTTCCACTGTTTCCAACATCTTCCTTATTTTAAACCCTAGCCTCTCTTTTCAAAGTTCTCATCTTTGTTGCCAATTTTTTTCTTGCCACCATGTTAAGCACATTAGATTCTCAAAACCACTACCAGGATTACCCTAGCGGTGATTCTTCAGCTTCATCTCCATTATTCCAACCAAACACAAAAGCTCGACCTCGCCTTCATCTCCATCTCTGCCACAAATTCAAGTGCCAATAAAGACTGCTACTATTGTCTTAGCTATTGCTAGCAGCTCATCGACTACAGCAACCTAAAGCCAGTTCATAGAAGAAATATACATGTTCCCAGCTTCTAACCAACCTCCCACTTGCCATGTTGGGCCTTTTAACCATCTTCCTGGAAATAATGACCCTTCCATCAAGAAGTTCTCGAAACCTGCCTACCTTCAGCTTCTTTTAGAGAAACTAAGTGATATTACTACTGTGTGGAAAGCCGATCTCTACCCCTAACCATGCAATATTTCTAATGAATACTAGCTCTAATACAAGCAGGTGAAGGAGGCCAAGGAGACACTATGGCACGAAATGGTAATTTCCTACACGACTTGCCTTTTTACCAAGACTCTTCGAGCCAATATGGCTATGCTTCAAGTCATTTCTCTCTTCTGGTCACTGCTGACCAACACTTTCAACTTCTCTTTTGGCATGATGGCACCCTGATGAGACCACGGCAAGTTTACCGGATCGTCAAGTAATAAAAACGGTGAGAAACCTGGATATCGTTCTCAGGGATCAGTGACCAATTACCAATTCACGAACTTAGCTACTATTTAAACCAAAATTTGGATCAAAGAGAGCTCTAATGAAACTAACACAGCAATGAAAGAACAAAAGCAATGACAATATTTTTGGGATTTTATCTTTGGCAATTCAACAAACACTTAATATGCGATATGACAAAAAGTTTGATTAATGAAATAGTTGGGATCAAGTTTCATTTGAGTTCACTTATTACAAATCAATTAGGATTAACACAAGTTAATATTCCTATTTTGTTACCGAATTCTCTAAAATAATCAAATCCTAATTCCTTAGGCAATTGATCCTTTATTCCCAAATAAAACCCCTAATTCCTTAGGCGATTCCAAAAAGAAACAAGCATTAGGATTTAGAATTCAAGAAGGTAACGAGCAAATCAATGACTATTCCTAGCCTAGAGATAAGCAAGGTTCATAATCTCATAGCATAGTTATACATCAAATTCTCATTCAACATATAACCCTAAAAATCATTCCAAAGTTGATAAGAAAAAAGATCATAAACTCAAAATAGAAATAACAACTTATATTAATTGAATCCAATGTCAAAAGCAACAAAGATCCATCAAAATCCACCTAATCCCAACAAGGGAGAGTTTAGCTAGACATAGAAATAAATACAGAAACTAAAACAATAGAAAAGAAGAAGTAAAACTCCATGGAAGATTGAAGAAAACCTGAGCTCCTACTTTTCTTCTCTTCAAGTCCACCTCCAAGTTTTTCAAATTAGGTATCCTCTTTTGTATGCCTTCGTCTCTGACACCCCCCTCTCCATTAAGTCAGAATTAATGTATTTATAAATTGGTATGGGCGCCTAGGCGCTAATCATCTAGAATGCAAGTCTGTGTTAGAAGTCATAGCGCCTAGGCGCTTCGTATAGAGCGCCTGGACGCTGAACGTCCAGAGAGGAGTGGTCTGCTATGGGTTAGGCGCCTTGACGCTGCATCCAAGGCGTTTAGGCGCTGAACTTATAGCCAAAATTCCTTGTATTTGCCTCCAGAAATCAATCTCCACCGTCATTAAATGTTTCCCTACAAAAGTACATTAAAGTGGTGAGGATTCTACTTCTTTTAACTCAAGTATTCTCAATTACAAAACTAAATCAAACTTTGCATGATACTTGAGAAATAAGCAGTAAAAAGAATAAATTCAGGGGAAATAATTCAAGATTTCAATATATAAAACCACATCTTTTGCATGCTCATCACTCCCCCAAACTTAAACTTTGCCACGTCCTCGGGTAAAGAAACAAAAACTAGTGTTGCAAAACATGGATATAGAGCACAGATCACCAAAGGAAATAACTCAAATGATTACTTTCCTTAAACAACACAACACCAAGACCAGAGTAGCTTTACATGCACACAAATTCACATGTGAACAGATTTAGCAAATTTGCTCACTTCACTCAAGTGTTTGGGCTTATATTTTCACTCCTTCGCAACATAAGAACACCTTACCATAGGCTTGGTTCTTCTCTACTAATCCATCATCTACATGCATGCATTCCACAAGTCATGAGGTCTTTTATTCAGGGTTATAATTGGGCTAAGGTAAAGGGGTGGAATAAATATAGTGAATAGCTAGGTTCAACCAAAAGAGCTATAGACCAAAAAGATCTAAATTTTCTCAAGAAACCCAATGAACTAGCACAAACCCCTTTTTTCTTCATTTTTCATACCCCACAACCACAATTTTTTAGATTCACAAATTTTTTTTTCATTTCATTTTTTAAATTTTTTTTAACAATTTGACAACCTCTTTCACAATATAAACAATTCAACCCATCATTCCCTAATGTCAACCTCTACACTCTTTTTAACCCCAAATCAAAAACAGTCTATTGACTCCTTTGGTTAGTTATTTTTCATGGTTTTACGCTTAAGGGTTGAGTTGAGCTGAAAAGAATGGAATGGTGCTCAGGCTTAAGGGGTTGCACTAGAGAAAAATGTATGAGGTTGGCTTTTTGGCCAGCAAGCTATCAAACAAACAATGCCTTAATCATGCCTCATGAATACATACATGCCAACAATTCCAAAAAGAGAGAAAACAAGTTCTGAAAAGTGTTCATATAAGTGAAATGCACACAATCACAGAGAAATGAGTGGGTGAATGTATCCCCCTCATGCATCAAGGCTCAAAACTCACTTGGGGTTCTCACTTACATGTGAATGACACATACGAAGTTACTCTACCCTCGAACTATGGTGAAGAGGAGCTTACTCAAAGCTATTTCCTTAGTTATTTTGCTTTTTCGTCATGATTGGCAACAATTTTTTTTTAAACTCAAATTTGCAATTAAAAGAAATTAAAAGAAATAAAAAATAAACAAAAGCAGGGGAAGGTCAAAAGAGTAATGTTCATGGCATGAAAATAGATCCTCCCCCAAACTTATTCTCATGCTTGTCCCCAAACACTTTAGAAATGAACCAAAAATAAGAACTACGATAATGCAAAAAATTTAATAACAAAACTAATGAAATTAACTCTAGAAATGAAAATGTAAAACAAAAGAAATTGAAAAAAGAAACTCCCCCTTGTAGATCACTGGGAATGAGAGTTGTGCAGGGGCAATCAATCATCGCTACTCTCACTCTCGTCCTCATCAGTGCCAGCTCCACCCTCACTCTGTGAGTCCTCCTCAGGAAGTGGAATGCTACCTAGAGCATCTGGATCAACATTTAGTTGGGTAGCCAGGTTCCGCAGCATCCCTTCAAATGCCTGGTTGGATTGAAAAATATAGCGCTCAAGACGTCGAATGCGTCTCTCTACTCCACTAGAGGGAGTCGCAAGGCGTGGACAAGGTGGCCTGGCTGCACGGGCTCTAGTTGCTGGACGAATCTAAGTGGGGTTGTCCTCTTGCAAATAGCGGTTGACCATGGCCACGTCCACAGCTGGAGCTAACCTGATTAAGACATCTCTAGTGATCTCAATCCTAGTTGCCCTACATAATTGCGTGATAAAACTGGGGTACCATAACCAGGAAATCAGTAAACCCACATCCACTAATCTTCCAATAACAATAGCAAAAATTAGTAATGCCCGGTCTCTTATCACCTCCTAATGGTGAAAGTTGGGGAAAAATCCAGCTTCAAAAAAAGTGCACCAAGCTTTAGGAATTGGGAGCAAGTCAGACTTCTTCAAGTATTTGGGGTAATTATGGGCATCAAGTTCCCAGTGTACTCCCAGCCAGCATAGAGTTCGCAAAACTAAATCAGGGTTTAATGCCTCATTCTTCAGCTTCGTGTACTCACAATCGCCCATTGCATCTGGTGTCTCAAGAAAACGATCGAGAGTTTGTGAATAAAAAAGAATGCGATGGCCTCGGATGTATGACTCATATTTATTGCGGTCATCACCCTCTGCCTGGTATGCATTTGCATAGAATTCACAGACTATAGAGGCTGAACCGTCGACCGGTAACTTACAAAGCTTTGATCAATTCCTCCTTAGGATTTGATTAAAAATCTCATCACAGTCACCGTTCTTCAAGAGGATACCTCGTTCTGGTACAAATCCCCAATTACAGAGGATATCAGTGAGGCATTTCTCATTCCCCTTAGAAAAAAAGAGGTCAGCATTGAACAGTGCCTATTGGCGTGAGCTCTCAGGTTGTGAAGCACGTTTGCACTTGGGGTGGAGCTTGGGTGCCATGAATCTGCACATGAAACATAAACAGTCTAAGTGTATAATCCAGAGTTTCAAAATTAATCAGAATATGCAAATCAAATCAAGAAATGCATAGGATGGCATTTCATTAAAGGTGCATCAATTCTGAACATGCAGAAAATTCAGAGTACATCAATGGGGATAGCATACGAATGATCCCACCTAACACAGACAAGTAGATGCTCCCACCAAATGAATTAGAAAATGGAGTTCAACATTCCTCCTACCAAGCACTCAAAAATTGTAATGTACCCATTCAGTTATCAAGAGCCACATTACATCACATCCTCTAAACAGAAGTAAGACAGAACAATGAACCCAAAGGGAATGCTATTCAAAACCCATTAACTCATTTAGTTAGCAAACCCCAAACAAAAAGTATAATATGCAGAGAATCACCTAAAATACGTAACATTTAACCCACCCTATGTCCAATCAAAAAAAGTTAGAATCTTTAGGTACCCATTGCAATAAAGGAAGACGTGAGGAAGAATATTTAGGTACCCAATCAGAAAAAATAATCAAAATGAAGCATTAAGTGAAAAAAAAGAAGAAGCACATACCTGGAGTGAGAGGACAGACAAGTGCGTGAACTAGGGAGAGATTGAGAATGAAGAAGAAAGTGAGAGGGAGGAAGAATGAGAGAACAAAAGGGTGGTAGGAGAAAAAGAGAGAGGAAGCTAAAACAGGGGAGGGGATGGTTGTCTATGGGTTTCGGAAGAGAGAAAAAGAAAGGGAGAGAGTGAGGCGCCGTGAGGGTTTTAGAAAGTGAGGAGGGGAAAGTGAGGGTTCTGCGTTTTAAAACGCAAATTTTTTTTTTTAACTAAGCGCGCTTAGTATACAGTGTCTAGACACTATTGTGGCAGAGAAGAACTTACCTTGAGATGCTTGGGCGCCTAGACACTTCAGATTAAGCGCCTAGGCACTATAAGCATGCTGATACTGCTGAAACTCTGCCTCTTTTCTGTAACACGTACATGAAGCTTTCCCTCTTTTTTTTTATGGACTGCCCAGCGGTACAAACACCGCCTAGCGATATGAAGTCAGAGATGAGCCATTTTTCTGGCACTTCCACCGCCCAGCGGTACCACTGGCTGCCAGCGGCTCGTAAAAATAAGCACCGCTCGGTGATAATTCTACCTCCTAGCGGTACAAACTCAGAGAAGATCTAATTGAAAAATCCCATTAGGCCGCCTAGCGGCACTAGAATCGTCTGGCGGTGTGTACAAACCATGATCACCCAGCGACACTATGGCCGCCTGGCATCTTCAACTCAGAGAAGGCTCCTCTTTTTTTTCTTTTATACCCCCGCCCAGTTGGTTGGCTGCTGCAAAATTCTACAGCTTAAACCCCCCTTCAAAGACACCAACTAAAATGCAAAGCATGAATGAAAAGAACAGTAGAAAGACACAGTGAGTTCACACACTCTAAACTTAAATAAAAGCACTTACACACAGAATTCTAGTGTTAACCAACATACCAAAGATGCAATAAAGCTAATCAAAACAAAAGAAATTTTAGAAAAACATAAACAGACGCAAAAGTAAAGTTAGAAAAACTCCCTAGCATGAGTTGTCTCCCATGAAGCACTTATTTAACATCATTAACTCGACGTTGCCTGTTATTATTATGGTGGCTTGAAACAAGAGAAGTAAGATGACGCTTTTCTTTTGTCAAATCTTTGCCTCCATACTCGATCATTGGACTTGGAATCCTCTCCAAAGGCGTTTTGAATTTGACTTGAACCTGATAGTTCTTAATACACCTTAGCGTATGGAATTTCATCAGGCCATGAAGGTCTCAATTCTTCAACAGGTAGGGGATTAGCTTGCAATGAACCATGGATAATGGGAGAACCTTTCTCTGTACCAGCAATCTAAGAGAGAGGAGGACCTTTCTCTTTTTCATCAAAAATCTTGGAAGTGGGAGAGTCAACAATATTGGACGAAGAAGAGTTCTTACTATCCAACCTCTTTTGAGATTTACTTTGAATGTAATTAACAGGGACATAAAGATCTGATGTTAGGGCAGACTTCTTAAAAACATTTATAGTCACTTGATCTCCATCCACCTTCAAAACAAGCTCTCCTCTAGGTACATCGATCAACGCTCCTGATGTTGCTAGGAATGGTCTCCCAAGAATAAGTGGGATGTCAGCATTCTCTTCTATATCCAAAACTGCAAAGTCAACCAGAAAAATAAATTTATCAACTTTTACTAGCAAATCTTCCACAATACCCTACGGATATCTGATTGATCGATCTGCTAGTTGAAGAGAAACCATTGTAGGCTTAACTTTATCAATTCCCAGCTTGCGCAAGATCGACAATGGCATCAAATTAATGCTAGCTCCTAAGTCACATAAAGTCTTATCAATGCTCGAGTCCCTAATGGTACAAGGATATTAAAACTTCCAGGAACCCTTAACTTAGGTGGTAGCTTCCTTTGGATAATGGCACTGCACTCCTCAGTAAGTACTATAGTTTCATCTTCTTCCAACTTCCTCTTCTTAGATAGCAAGTCCTTCATGAACTTTGCATAAGAAGGTATCTATTCAAGTGCTTCAGCAAAAAGGATGTTAATCTATAACTTTTTAAAGACATCTAAGAACTTGGAGAATTGCCTTTCTTGAATCTCCTTCTTAAATCTTTGAAGATATGAAAGTTTAGCATAAAGTGAAGGATCAACTATTTTCTTCAGCTCCAAGTCTTTCTTTCTTCTCTGCACTCTCGGTTGTTCCTCCTTAACTTCAACCTCTTTACTATCACTCTAAGAAAAAACCTCTTCACTTGGAACCTCAATATTTTCACTCTGATTTTTTGCAGATCCAGATGCTTTTTTCTTATCTTCTTCTAAAGTTTTACCACTTCTCAAAGTGATTGCATGACATTGCTCCCTTGGATTTACCACAGTATCACTGGCCAAATTTCTTGGAAGTCTCTCCGAAATCTATTTTGCAAGTTGGCCCACTTGAGTTTCTAGATTACGGATTGAAGCATCTTGATTTCTAAACACACCTCTTGTCTCATCCATGAAATCAATAGTTTTTTGGACAAAAGAAAAGGTTTGAGAAGCTAGTTTCTCCAAAGCTATTTCCTAAGAAGCCTTCTTCTTAATAGGTGGAGGTTGAGATGAAGAACCTTGATGCAAAGAGTGTTGAGGAGGACCTTGGTATGAAAATTATTGTCTTTGTGGAGCTTGGTTGCTTTGATTACCTTGGTTACTTCATGAAAAGTTAGGGTGATTTCTTCACCCTGGATTATAAGTGCTGGAGTAAGGGTTGTGTTGTTGCCTTGGAGGGTTATTCATGAAGTTGACTTATTCTTGAAATGGAGATCCAAACATATTACCTGGACAATCTACACTCTCAAGTTCTTCTCCACAAAAATCACACAACAAAGGAGCATTACTTAATGCATTCACCTTAAGAGTGTCAACCTTCTTCGTGAGATTCTCAAGTTGTTGAGTCAAGATTTTATTCTGAGCTAAAAGTTCATTCATTGAATCAAGCTCCAAGTATCCTTTCTTCACCATTACTCTTTCCCCATTTCTTTGGTAGTCATTGTTGGTCATCATTTCAAACAAGTCCCAAGCTTCTTCTGGAGTTTTATAGTACAAGGCCCCGCCTGCTGCAACATCAACCATTGCTCTAGTTTGAGGTAGCATGCCATTATAGAAGCTTTGCACCTGGATCCATAAGTCAAAACAGTGGTGTTGGCATTTCCTCAATATTTCATTGTATCTCTCCCACGCTTCACTGAGAGACTCCCCATCAAACTGCCTGAATGATGTGATCTCACTTCGCAACTTTGCAACCTTGGATGGGGGAAAATATCTTGTCAAAAATTTCTAGACCAAAATTGCCCAAGTAGTTATATTTCCTCTTGCCAATGTGTCTAACTAACTCTTAGCCCTATCCCTCACAGAGAAAGGAAACAATCTTAGATGAATGGCATCCTCATTCACTTCATTCAACTTCATAGTATCACAAATTTGAAGGAACCCTTGTATGTGTGCATGTGGGTCCTCAGTATCGAATCCCCTAAACTGATTGTTCTGAATCAAATGGAGTAGAGCTGGTTTCAATTCAAAATTATTTGCTTGAATTGGAGGTCTTGTTATGCTCGCCCCATACCCATCCATGCTAGGAATAGAGTAATCCATGAGAGTCCTAGCAGGTTGATGTGGCGGTGGAGGATCTACATTTTCTCTATTGTTTTCTCCATTGGGGGATTTGTTTTCTCCATTGTCCGCTATGTCTTCAACAAGTATTTGAGTACTATCCAAATTCCTTCTTTGTTCTCTTAATTGCTTTCTCAAATCTCTTTCAGTCCTTCTTATTTCTAGGTCAAAAAGAAGTTAATCCAGATGAACTTTACTTCGCATACAATGAAGACAATGTATCAGAAAAAAAAACCAAATAAAATGCAAAATTTTAGATAAAAAATTCTAAACGTACTAGAATAAGTAAAATAAAAAAAACTAAACACAACAATGAATAAATGAAAGAAAAGACAAATGTTTAAACTAGTAGTTGCCTTCGATATTACCGATATTGGTAAAATCGATCCCTAGCAACGGCGCCAAAAACTTGATGAGACCACAGTAAGTGTACCGGATCGTCAAGTAATAAAAACGGTGAGAAAACTGGATATCGTTCTTAGGGATCAATGACTAATTACCAATTCACGAATTTAGCTACTATTTAAACCAAAATTTGGATCAAAGAAAGCTCCTATGAAACTAACATAGCAATGAAAGAACAAAAGCAATGACAATATTTTTGAGATTTTATCTTTGGCAATTCAATAAACACTTAATATGTGATATGACAAAAAGTTCGATTAATGAAAGAGTTGGGATCAAGCTTCATCTGAGTTCACTTGCTACAAATTAATTGGGATTAACACAAGTTAATATTCCTATTTTGTTACCAAATTCTCTAAAATAATCAAATCCTAATTCCTTAAGCAATTGATCCTTTATTCCCAAATAAAACCCCTAATTCCTTAGGCGATTCCAAAAAGAAATAAGCATTGGGATTTAGAATTCAAGAAGGTAACGAGCAAATCAATGACTATTTCTAGTCTAGAGATAAGCAAGGTTCATAATCTCATAGCATAGTTATACATCAAATTCCCATTCAATATATAACCCTAAAAATCATTCCAAAGTTGATCAATCTTTAGAAAATAATAAGAAAAGATATCATAAACTCAAAATAGAAATAACAACTTATATTAATTGAATCCAATGTCAAAAGCAATCAAGATCCATCAAAATCCACCTAATCCCAACAAGGAAGAGTTTAGCTAGACATAGAAACAAATACAGAAACTAAAACAATAGAAAAAAAGAAGTAAAACTCCATGGAAGATTGAAGAAAATCTAAGCTCCCACTCTTCTTCTCTTCAAGTCCACCTCCAAGTTTTCCAAATTAGGTATCCTCTTTCGTATTCCTTCGTCTCTGACGCCCCCCTCTCCATTAGGTCAGAATTAATGTATTTATAAACTAGTATGGGCGCCTAGGCACTAATCATCCAGAATGCAAGTCTGTGTTAGAAGTCATAGCACCTAGGCGCTTCGTATAGAGCGCTTGGACGCTAAACGTCTAGAGAGGAGTGGTCTATTATGGGTTGGGCGCCTAGACGCTATATCCAGGGAGTCTAAGCGCTGAACTGACAACCAAAATTCCTTGTATTTGCCTCCAGAAATCAATCTCCACCATCATTAGATGTTTCCCTACAAAAGTACATCAAAGTGGTGAAGATTTTGCTTCTTTTTAACTCATGTATTCTCAATTACAAAACTAAATCAAACTTTGCATGATACTTGAGAAACAAGCAGTAAAAAGAATAAATTCTGGGAAAATAATTCAAGATTTCAAGACATAAAACTACATCTTTTGCGTGCTCATCACACCCACCCTTCTAGATGTCGTGGCAATCACTAGACTGATACCAAAAGGTGAAGAGCTACTGATCTACTTTGAGTTAGAGGTTGGGGCTAATTTTGAAGTAAATTTTATCCGATGGATTGCGCCCTACAACAAGTTCATCCCAGCTTTCTGAGGAAGCTTAGGACCTTTCACTGATTTAGAGCACCTTCTTGGCTTACTGGCTCTGTAAGTATATAATCTATACCAACTCTCTGCAAGTTTGGAAGAAGATTCTACCATTTGCGGCCACCAAAACCAATGTTTTTGTTCTGAATGGATTCAGAAGGTTACCTGTAGAATGTATATTATGGTAGTTTCCTCTTTTCTGCGGCTACGCTCAACCATAATGATCCAGCGGGGGTGGTACCTATAAAAAGGACTCCGACACTCAAGTCAGGCTGTGTGCTAATGTGTCAGTAAATTGAATAACTGTTACCTCCCTTAAGTTTACTTAGCCTGATCTTTATGGAGCATGATTGAAATCATGGCATTCAATGCAGGTATTATTGGCATGTGGATGTTACAATCATTTATTGAGAGGAGATGTTATAAAATCAGAGAGATCCAAATCAGCAGTTACGAAAGTCTGTGTTGACTCCCTGATCCTCATCATAGTTCTATATTCCGAGGTCCTACAGACCTTTCTGGGGTATTAATGGAGGAATCTGGCGGAGCGTACACCGGGTTAATCCTTCTGGATAGGATCTCGGCCCACGGTCTAGAACAGTTGCCCCCAGCTTGGCGCTTTGATAAGATAGCCAAGTGCCAAGGTATTTAGCTTTATAAATATTAGTGGACCACGCCCCGGCTTTAGAGCCAGGTTTTGCGATGTTTCACACTGAGTCTGACGTCCATTATATAGAAATATCTCTGGGGTTGGGATGCGATAAGTCTGTATCCCTTATCCCGGGGTCCGGATCTTGTTGCTTCCTTGGGTTACCGGGATCCTTTACAGTGAGATTTTTGGAAACTTGCTAGAGATTTGAATCCTATCTTTGGAAACTGTTGCTTCTGATTTTATTGAGAGATAAGGATCCTTTAAAGAGGATCAGTTTCAATAAAGAGGATCAGTTTCAATATTTTCCAAACACCTATTGCTCTCGTAACCAATGGGAAAGGGAGGGCATTTAGTGCAGCTGATTTGATTCGTAGAGCTAGTCAAAGCTTCCCATTCTATAAATACGGAAGGTTCGCATCTGATACAGTTATTCCTTCTCTGAATTCTCCCTTCTATTTTCTAAAATGGTTTTTTTATTTTTCTTATGCCTGTGGTCATGCTCAAAGAGAGCTATGGAAACTTTGCCTTCTGCAAAGGCCACCATTTTCCTATTTTTCTCAAAATCTTTGAAAATACTTCTTTTCATGTCAATAACCTTTTTATTAGGAACTTTTCTTTCCCATCATAGTGACGGCAGGGACTTTACTTTCCCAGCATACGAAGGTGTGTCTACTTCATACTTCTTCGCTGGGAAGCTCTGTAATTCCTGTCGTGTTAGAAGGAGGTAATTGGAGAAATAGAGTCTCTCTTGGTCTTCCTTTCAAATAAGCAGGGGGGACTATTGAGATGTTTTCTTTTAAGTGACCTGGGATGATCATGAAAGTGGTTGAGTTCTGGTGGAACGAACTCCTTCATGATCAACCCATGCCCCGTTCAGCCGAAGAGGACGCATCCCGGTCTTTTCTTATCCTTGTGAGTGGAACCGACGAGTAGTGTGGCTGAATTTCCCTAATCCGGCAACAGTGTCCTATTCCGGTTATCTTCAATTTTTCGAAGGCTATCCACTTTTTCAAGAAGCTTCAACAGGGAAAAGACCAGTGTGAGCTCTAGAGAATCTAGATGTGAAGCACAATCGAGAAGTTGGCCTCCGGGCTCGTCAGTGCTATTTAACCTTTTCATATCCTGTGTTTTTCTTCTCCTTGTATTGATGTACGACGATGTATGGAATGAAATAAAATATTATTTGCTTGAATCATCCATCTTTGACTATCTTTTTGATCCGAGGAATTTATATTGTACCAGGGTGAGTCCAAAGCTCACCCTGTATAACATGTTGCCCCCAACTCTGTACTTTGTCGAGATAGATGAAGTGCAAAGCTAAAGCAACTTGACCGGGGTCTTTTTTAGAGGGAAATTTTCAGGATATATAACGCGTCGGGGTCCTTAATGTTTTGTGAACGTTGTAGATACTAGGGTTGTTTCGGTCTGCTGAGTAGCTATCCCCTAAACTGCCATGACAGCGACGTGGGCCACGTGGCTTGTTACGATTGAGTGGATGTGCATAGTACTTTGCGTGCCATAATGAACATCTTTTCAAATCTAGACTGATTGGACGGAAATATCCCCTAGTTGTAGCCTCTATAAATAGCGTTTCGTCCTTCCACTTTTTCACCTTTTGCTATCTCCGCTTAAAAATTGGTGGTCTGAGAAGGAATCCAATAAGCTTAACGGTTGTCAGCGGTGGTTTTGACATTTTAAAGCTTCTATTAGCCTGTCAAGGTATTTTTATCCTCTAAACACCGTTATTGATTGCTTAAGTGCTTGCACATTCTTCTAGTGGACTGTTTTCCTTTTTCTTTTGTGAATAAAAATTTGGGAATAATCGCTCCCTCCCCCTTACTCGATGGCGTTGCTTGATGTTGCACCTCCCCTACTGCGCCGTGTGCGATGGGGGTGTCCTTCTGAGGCTTAAGTCTCGGTGGGTGCAAAGGCCGGTGCGTGGGTGTTCAGTTTTCTGCTTACCCACTACCGTGTTTGGATGTTCGAACATCATTGGTTCTGACCCTAGGCCTCTGTGTGTCTTCTAGGAAACTAAATGGCTAGAAGGAGGCAGCCAAGAGCTGAAGCGCCTGCCTCGGCTCCTGAAGTTCGAGAGTCGGATCAACAAGCTGAGCAGGCGATTAGGATTCATCGAGGTCCGTTGTTACCCTGCACATGGGTTGCCGATGACGCTTATGACAGGATATCTCGTTATGAGTCCGGCGCGGAATTGGATAAGCTGAAGGAGTATTTGGAGCTCACCGAGCGGGGTGAGAGGGACAACAAATTCATGATTTTGTCCCCAGGGAGAGAATGAGTGTGCTGGACCCAGGAAGAGGGCGAACACTTCATGTATCTCTACGAGGACTTTTTCACGCAGTTCGGATTACGGCTCCCCTTAAATGACTTCCACATTTCTATTCTCCGGACTCTTCACACTGCCCTCAGTCAAATCCATCCCAACGGTTGGGCGAACATCCTGGCCTTCGAAAGAATATGCCGGGTAGTGGGGTTACGATGCTCTGATGGGGCATTCTTCTATTTCCATACACGGTATTCAGTCTATGGATCCCGTGCCCGACAGCAATCCTGGCTCTCAGTTCGATCCCGACAGGGAATGACTGTATTCTTCCCATACTTGGAGAGTTATAAAGCCTTCAAGGAAAAATTCTTCAAGCTAAAGGCGGCTAGCGGCAGTCGTCCTTTCTGGCTGGGTAATGGTGAGGAGACAATATTCAGCCTTTATTAGAACTCGACGGCGTGGAGCATCCCGACGCGATCATTTGAGAGGGAGATAAACCAACTTACTGATGAAGAAGTTGAATGTGTAAACTTCTTCGAAATGTGGGTTGACGAGGTCAACAAGATCCGATCTAAAGATATATTAGATAGCCCAGATGACGATGAGCTTTAGGTCATGCTAGGTAATATTGATCGGCTATAGTGTGTATTTAAATGCCTGATGTTTTAATGCGTATGACGACTTGTTTCTATGTTGTGCAGAGAGCTTAGTCGAGATGGCGGATGGCAATTCTTTGGCTATTTTGAAGGCGCTGAGGGCAAGGAATTCTGACGTGCCCACAGGTCCTCCAGTGGGGTTTATGCCGGCCCTTATGACCACGGTGATCGAGGTTCCCTCTGAGGCGATGGAGCCTATAAATGTGGACGACTCTCCTAAATCACCCCGAGGACGTAAGAGGGCGGCATTGGAGGAAGGTCAGTCTAGTGGCCGGAGTAAAAGGAGAGCAATAAGAGAAACTTCTGAGCCAATAGAACTGTTTCGTGAGGAATTAGATCCCCGGGAGTTTATTGACTTCCACATTATTGATGAAGAGGTTGGGGATTACTTTGCTCGACGTAGTCCAAAGGAAGCTCTGCTGGCTTTCCAAAATATGGGAATCCATATTGCTGCCAAGGCTCGTTTCTTAGAACATGCCCTCGAAGAACATGAACAAGAAATGGAGGACAAACTGGCAGCGGCCAAGAGGGGTGAAACTAAAGCTCTCAAGGACATGGAGGATGTCGTCAAGGCCAAAGATGAGGCTTTATCTCGGACACGGGAGCTGGAAACTGAAGTAGTTACTTTGAGGGATGCCAGTAAGGCAAAAGAAGTCACCCTGGCTGAGCAGCAGAAGCAGATTGCCGCACTCCGGACTGAGAGCGATAATTCTCGTGCCAAGTCCCAGTGGTGTGAGGCTAAAATTACCTCCTTGCAGGCTGACGTCAACCAGCTGATAGCCTTGTGTACCAAGATAAAAGAAGATCAATTCCGCAATGCTGTCAACTAAGTTCAACATTTCAATCTCGGGGTTGCCTTCGTATTAGACGGGCTTGACTCCGGGAAGGTGGTTCGAGATGGTTTCCTTATAGCTCCCCGTGTTACCTCTTCAAATTTGGCTGCTGAAGACTCTTTTGCTAACTCCCGCGGTCCGGACTCTGCTGCAGATTAGTTTTTTTTTTGTTTTTTTTGAATTTTTTTTTTGAACCTTCTGCGTGAGGTTTTGGGTTTATTGTTATCTCCGTTGTTTGTAAATGTTAACTCCAGATTTGGGGTTTAATCAATTACCCTTCTTGTTTATTGAGATGCCAAATTTACTGTTTGAACCTTGGCTTAGGATCTGATGTCCAGATTAGTCCGGCATTTAAGAATCGTGCCAAAGGTAAGCAACTTTGTCCAGGGTCCGTTTAACCAATTTGGTTTTTCAGGATACCGCGCGACATTGTTTTAAAAGACTGGTCCTTCTCGAGGTCTTTTTGTGCTTTTGGTTGGTGCTAGAATTTTTCCAGTAGGATTTTTCTATTGCATGAACTATCTAGCACATCTCGGTTGGTACCATGAAGTGTGAATATCGTAAAATTTTCTTGAAAGCTTGAAAATTGAGTAGAAAAATAACACTTACTTTATTGAATATCACAATGTGTTTCATATCAATTGGGCTGATCCTTCAAAGTAAACTAGTAGACTTAGGCCTGAAGAGGCACTCGGCTGTAGTACTTTCTAAGTTTATCTACATTGCAAAAAAAATTTTACCGACTTCCCTGTCAAAGTCTCTAGGGTATAAGCTCCTTTGCCGGTGCTGATTACGACACGGTAAGGACTTTCCCAGTTAGGGGCTAGTTTTTCCTAGGAGGCATTCCTTCCACCAATATTAGCTCTGCGAAGTACTAAGTTGCTCAGCTGGAATCTTCTTGGAATGACCTTCAAGTTATACCGGGATGCTGTTCTTTGCTTAATCACGGCATCACGTATGTGGGCAATGCGTCTCCTTTCCTCTAACAAGTCTAAGTCTTCCGTAATTAATTCGGAGTTATCATCATGCGAGAAGTTTTGAAAATGCCAGCTTGGTTCTCTAATTTCTATCGAGATCATGGCCTCGCACCCAAATGTGAGTTTGAAGGGAGTTTCGCCCGTCGAGGAGTGGGGAGTAGTTCAGCAAGCCCATGGGACATGGTCTATCTGCTCGGCCCAGTTCCTTTTTGCTTCATCTAACCTTCTCTTTAATCCCCGGACGATGATCCGATTTACGGCTTCGGCTTGCCCGTTAGTTCTGGGGTTCTCAACTGCACTACAATGATATTTTATTTTTAGCCCAAAAAGTAGTTATTCGAACCCCTTGTCTTTAAACCGTGTCTCATTATCTGTCACAATTGACTCCAGGACCCCGAATCTGGTAATAATGTGATGCCAAGTAAATTTCTGAACTTGAGCCGAGGTGATGCTAACCACGGGCTCTGCTTTAATCCACTTGGTAAAGTAATCCACAGCCACAATCAAAAACTTCAGTTGTCCGGGGGCCTGAGGGAATGGACCCAGGATGCCCATTCCCCATTGATTAAAAAGGCCAGGGTATGGACATCGTGGATAGTTCTTCGGGTGGGGCGTGATAGTGATTCGAATGCCGTTGGCATTTGTCACATACTTGAACATGTGCAAGAAAGTCTGCTTCCATTATCGGCCAATAGTAACCTGCCCTAAGAGCCTTCAAAGCTAGGGCTTTCCCTCCTAGGTGGTGTCCACAACTTCCTTCATGGACTTTGGCCAACACGTATTCAGCCTCTTTCGGAGTAAGGCATTTAAGGAGGGGTAAGGAAAATCCACGTCGGTAAAGCTGCTCATTATAAATGGTATACCTGACCGTGGTTTTCTTTAGTCTGGAAGCTTCCTTTGGGTCATCAGGGAGACTGCCGGACTATAAGTATTCCACCAACGGCGTAATCCAGTCGTGCTTTTATCTGTCAACCTGGAAAATTGTTATGTCGGTGATTGAGGGTTGTTGGATGATCTCCTAGATTACTAAGCGATTATTGCCCGGGCTCTTAGTGCTAGCCAGTTTGGACAAAAGATCGGCCCTAGAATTCTGCTCCCTTGGGATGTGCTCTAGCTGTACCAACTGAAAACTTGAGAGAAGTTATTTTACTTTCAGCAAATATCTCTACAGGAGTGGCTCTTTGGCTTGATCATCACCTCGAATCTAGGAAGTCACGAGTTGGGAGTCACTACAAAGTTTAAGTTTGGTGGCCCCCAAGTCCCTAGCCATTGTTAGTCTAGCAATGTGATAGTACTTTTCGTGCAAGTATACACGTCGGTCAAGTAATAAAGTGAAGAGTAAGAGTCGATCCCACGAGGACTAGAACTAATTTCTAACTAAGTACTAGTATAGAAAGCCTTACTAATATCCAAACAATAATAAATTTATGTATAAGGAATGAAAACTTAGAAATAATCTAACTTGAAACAAGCAAATAAGCATGTAATAAAATTAACCAAATAGAAAATTCCCACAATGGTGAAAACCTAGGATTGTAACCCTTCTTGATATTTCCTAGGTTTAAGGTATATGTACAACGTTTCTCTTGATTTCACCTGGTTTAAATCATACCCATTAGCCCACTCAATGTTACTTGAAGAATTAATCTAGAACTTTAATGTAAACATACCCCTCTCCCGATGGCGATATGTTCTTCCCCTCTTAATCAACACATAATATCCCTATTAGAGTCAATTAACAAAGACGCATTATATCGAACAAGTTCAATGCAAGATTACACATGGTCCTAAGCATATCCCTATGTCTTAGAACAAAACCCCCAATTCAACCTTAGAGTTGGAAGTTCAAGTGTCACCCATTCTAGTTCTAGGTTCAATTTCCCTTTCCCAAGTTCAAATCAAATCCAAATACCTATCAATTGGTGGCTAAACAATCAATAGCATGAAGCACAAGAATGGATAAAAACTTCTCATAACATTGAAATGGGTAAACAAGCATTTAATAAACCAAGCTACATATCAATAGGAGTTACAATCCTAGAAATGAATTTAGCTCATGTTCAACATTTGGGGACAATCAAGCAAGTCAAATAATACATTCATCAAAGCCTAACACAGAAAATGAGAAAACCACAAAGAAACCCAAGAGAAATGATGAAGAAGATGAAGAACAAGCTAGCTCCAATGGTGGAATGTAAGCAACTCTTTAAGAATCTCCTTGTTTCCCAACTTCCAAATCCAGTTTCCCTAAGTTTCTCCAGGTCTTCTGCTGCTGCTAAGGCTCCAAGAATGTCAAGGGAGTGCTTTGGAATGAATCCTCCTCGAAATCGATGCCTTACTTCATTAAAAACCCTCTTTTTGGAGCTAAAACGACATAGCAGAATTTTAACAAGATGTCGTAGCCTCCTGGAAGTGTATCGCGGCCTCTTGCGACGTGTCCCTCAAAACTGAGAAACTATGCCTCAGCATCCTGGTAGGATGCCTCTGCCTCTTACGAGAATGCTTCCCAAACTGACATACTATGCCGCGGCCTTGGAGAGGGATGCCGCGGCCTCCTGTGGTTTTCATTTAAAAGCCATTTTCTTCTTCAGAATGCACCCAATACTTGACTTCTTAGGTCCCTTATGTTGTTCCCTCAATTCAATTATTTTTCTTGAGCTTTCACACTCTTCCTTTTCTCCAATTCTTCATAAACCATGGAATTCAACCACCTATCAAGCATGAAAATTAAGTGATTACTAATTCCAAAAATAATTCATTAAAACTTGTTCATATTGATTAAAAGAGTTCTCAATAGGTTTCAACTCCACTAAAGCTCCTACAAAATTAACTTCAAGCTCAATATATCAAGAAAATATGAGAAAACTAACACAAATTAACATAATTAGTGATCATTTAACTCTACATTTGTAGAGTTATCACACCCCCAAACTTAGAATTTTGCTAGTCCTCGAGCAAAACAAAAACAAAACAAAATAAAACAAACTAAAAGTCAAAACATACTCAAATATGGCAATACCAAGTATTAAAAATCATTCATATCCTTATAAATTGCTTCACAATCTAATTTCAAAGTGTCACACATGAACAATCCAATTGCCACATTGTCTTTCACATGCAACTCTCATGCACAAATGACTTTCCAAAAACATGAATGAAAGACACAATCTCTTCATAAAGTACAAACCCAGATAGGTTCATAACACTGCAAGTGCACATCAATCCCACATCCATAAGGTTGTTTTCACCTCTCTCTCCACTAATGTAAACAACACACAACCAAGGATCAAAAGGGACTTTACAAACCTTGTAATGAAAGGCCAAGGGTATGGGTTAAGAAAGAAGTGGTAGGATAATGAAAACAAAAGTTGAGATACAAAATCATGTAAATTTCACAATTCAAGCCTCAAAATACTGAACAAGTACAAAACGGAGCATAAGAAACAACGCAACATTCACTTTTTTTTTCTTCTTTCTTTTCTTTCTTTTTCTTTTTCAAGAACCTCCATTCCCAAACTTATTTCTTTGCAATACTTTGGGTAGACTTTTTTTTTTTCTTTTCACTCACATCATTGTCCTAGCCAAGTATACTATCACTACCTATGAATTAAAACTCACATTAAGTCCTAAATGCTTGAATTTTTTGTCTTCTTCTTCGAAATTTTTCAGCTCCACAAAACTTCATGCACAAAAATAATGAAGACTTGAATAATAAATTAAAACAAGATATGCACTCAACAAAGGTTATGTAAGAGAGGAATTTTTTTTATGTGGGTATGGAAAAAGGAAAATGTGGGTAAAAGAAAAGAAATAGAGGCCAAACAATAACAAGGCTGCAAAAGGGACCTAAGGATATACTGTGTTTATAGGTTAGCTTGAAAGGCTCAAACGGTCCAAAGAAGGCCCTTATCATTTCCTTAATCATGCACTGCCTAGGATTTCGCCTAAAAAGAGAATCAAACAACTTCTAGATGCAAAATATCCATACACAAGCAATCTTATAAACTTTCTCTAAGTCTGACATCATTGCATAATCCAAGGTCTATCAATCATAAAGATGAGAAGAACATCCATACACAATCGAAACAGTGGAGAAGAATGCAACTCACGAATTCTCGTGTGATATCTCATGAAATCAAATCAATCAACAATTCAAACAATCATTGGATATTCAATTCAACACATCGACATGCACAGAATGACTCAACACAAAAGGGGTGATAATGACAAAATAAAATCAATAAAGACTGGATGAAAATAATGCAAGAAAGGAAAGAAAAACTCTTTTTGATGGCCGACAACTATATATATCCCTCTACAAAGGCTCCAAATTCAGGGGGGCACCTAAGCCGACTCAACATCACCTTCAAAACAAAAACATAAAAATAAGAAATAACAAAATAAAATAAAACACAAAAGAGAAAAAGAGAGAAAATTTGGGTTGCCTCCCAAAAAGTGATTGTTTAACGTCATTAGCTCGACGTTGCCTTTCATTCAATTAAAGTAGCTTGAAACAAGAGAAATAGGATGACATTTTTCTCTTATCAGCTCTTTGCCTCTATACTCTGTCATTGCCTTTGAAATCCCCACAAGTGTTAGGAACTTGACTTGAACCAGGTTGTTCGGAATATACCTTAGCATGGAAAATCTCATCAGGCCATGGAGGTCTCAATTTTTCAACAGATAAGGGATTAACTTGCAGTGAACCATGGATAATGGGAGGATATTTTTCTGTACCAGTAATCTCACCGAGAGGAGGACCTTTCTCCTTTTCATCAACAATTTTAGAAGTGGGAGAGTAAACAATAATGGATGAAGAACAATTCTTACCATCCAACCCCTTTTTAAATCTACTTTGAATACAATTAACAGGGGCATAAAGATCTGATGTTGCGGCAGACTTATTAAAAACATTTATAGTCACTTGATCTCCATCCACCCTCAAAATAAGCTCTCTCTAGGGACATCAATCAGCGCTCCTGATGTTGCTAGGAATGGTCTTCCAAGAATGAGCGGGATATCAGTATCCTCATCTATATCCAAAATAAAGAAATCTGAGGGGAATATGAATTTATCAACTTTTACAAGCACATCCTCTATAATTCCCCTAGGAAAAGCATATAATCTATCCGCCAATTGGAGAGTGACTGATGTAAGCTTAGCTTCTCCCAATCCCAACTTTTGAAAAATAGACAATGGCATCAAATTAATACTTGCACCTAAGTCACATAATGCCTTACCAAAGAAATGGCTCCCAATATTGCACGGAATAGTGAAGCTTCTAGGGTCTTTTAGCTTAGGAGGTAGCTTATTTTGAATGATAGCACTACATTCCTCCATTAATGCAACCGTCTCACACTCAACTAACCTTCTTTTCTTGGATAGGATGTCCTTCATAAGTTTCACATAACTTGGCATTTGCTCTAATGCTTCAACAAATGGTATGTTGATGTGAAGTTTCTTTAACACTTCTAAGAATTTCTTGAATTGGGACTCATCCTTGTACTTTTGCAACCTGTGAGGAAACGGGGGAGGTGGAGGAGATAGGAATGTAGGCTGCACTTCTTCTTGAACTTATTGTTCCTTCTCCTGTTCCTTTTGAGGCTCCTTTTGAAAGGTGGGAGCCTTTTCCAGATTAGCAACTATTGTCTTACCACTTCTAAGAGTGATTGCACTACAATTCTCCCTGTTCTCTTGTTTTGGATTAGGCTCTGTGTTACCAGGAAAACTGCCAAGTGGGCGGTTATTTATAGCCACCGCCAATTGGCCCACTTGATTCTCCAAGTTTTGAAGAGAAACTGCTTGGCTTTGGATCAATGCATCATTCTTGGCTATATATTGCATGAGCATATCTTCTACAGATGGCCTCTTCTCTTGTTGAGGAGCATTGTTTGGTTGATTGAACCCCAGAGGAAGCCCTTGAGCTCTTGATGAAGAGGCATTCTGATTCTGACTCCAGGAAAAATTGGGGTGATTCTGCCATCCTGGGTTATAAGTGTTGGAATATAGGCTATTTTTCAGTTGATTAAAGCGTCCAACAAAATTCACAGCCTCAGAATTCATATTACACTACTCAGAAGAATCTGCATCTCCACAAAAATGGTATGTAACAAAGGGACCCTACTGAGATTTAACACCCAAACCATCAAACTTCTGTGAAAGTGCAGAAATTTGAGCACTTAAAGCCGTGAGAGCATCAACCTTAAAGACTCCAGCAGTTTTTCTTGGATTTTGTCTCTCCGAAGGCCACTTAATATTGTTGGATGCCATTATATCCAACAGATTAAATGCTTCGTCCTCAGATTTACTCATAAGTGCCCCACCTGCTGCTGCATCAATTGTAGTTCTCAATGGCCCGTTCAAAGCAGTATAAAATGTATGCACCTGGAGCCACTTATTAATACCATGATGAGGGCATTTGCGAAGAAGATCTTTATATCGTTCCCAAGCTTCATAGAGTGACTCAGATTCATACTGAGAAAAACAAAAAATCTCTTTCCTGATTTGAGCTGTCTTGGACGGGGGAAAGAACCTCTCCAAGAACTTATGAGCCAATTCATCCCAAGTAGTGATAAATCCCTCAATTAAAGAATGAAGTCAACTCTTGGCTTTGTCATGCAATGAGAAAGGAAATAATCTCAACCGAATAGCATCTTCAGAAACCCCATTGTACTTGAAAGTATCACAAATTTCAAGAAAATTCCTGATATAATCGTTTAGATCCTCATTGGGGAAACCAAAAAATTAGACAGAGGTCTGAATCATTTGAATAATGGCTTGCTTGATTTCAAAGTTGTTAGCCTAAATAGCCGGCCTCCGAATGCTAGAGTTAAGATCTTGAACTTGAGGGATAGCAAAATCCCTCAAGGATTTTGGACTTCCTTCTTCCGCTATTGGTGATAGATTACCCGCTGCCTCTTGTCATTCTCTTCTAATTCGTCTAAGAGTTTTCTCTATTTCTAGGTCAAAATTAACAAGTTCAAGGCTTCGGGTGCGTCGCATGCAACAACAAAGAGTACCTGAAAAATAGAAGAGTTCCAATAGAACAATTAAGCAAAATGAGAAATGACAAACCTTTAACAAAAGTAACAAGTCTGAATTATTAGTAAAGTGATTCACAAACTAATATTAGCAAGCAAAATTAGTAATTAGTCCCCGGCATCGGCGCTAAAAATTTGATGGTACTTTTCGTGCAAGTATACACGTCGCTCAAGTAATAAAGTGAAGAGTAAGAGTCGATCCCACGAGGACTAGAACTAATTTCCAACTAAGTACTAGTATAGAAAGCCTTACTAATATCCAAACAACAATAAATTGATGTATAAGGAATGAAAACTTAGAAATAATCTAACTTGAAACAAGCAAATAAGCATGTAATAAAATTAACCAAATAGCAAATTCCCACAATGGTGAAAACCTAGGATTGTAACCCTTCTTGATATTTCACTTGGTTTAAATCATACCCATTAGCCCACTCAATGTTACTTGAAGAATTAATCTAGAACTTTAATGTAAACATACCCCTCTCTCGATGGCGATATGTTCTTCCCCTCTTAATCAACACATAATATCCCTATTAGAGTCAATTAACAAAGAAGCATTATATCGCACAAGTTCTATGCAAGATTACACATGGTCCTAAGCATATCCCTATGTCTTAGAACAAAACCCCTAATTCAACCTTAGAGTTAGAAGTTCAAGTGTCACCCATTCTAGTTCTAGGTTCAATTTTCCTTTCCCAAGTTCAAATCAAATCCAAATACCTATCAATTGGTGGCTAAAAAATCAATAGCATGAAGCACAAGAATGGATAAAAACTTCTCATAACATTGAAATGGATAAACAAGCATTTAATAAACCAAGCTACATATCAATAGGAGTTACAATCCTAGACATGAATTTAGCTCATGTTCAACATTTGGGGACAATCAAGCAAGTCAAATAATACATTCATCAAAGCCATAACACAGAAAATGAGAAAACCACAAAGAAACCCAAGAGAAATGATGAAGAAGATGAAGAACATGCTAGCTCCAATGGTGGTATGCAAGCAACTCTTTAAGAATCTCCTTGTTTCCCAACTTCCAAATCCAGTTTCTCTAAGTTTCTCCAGGTCTTCTGCTGCTGCTAAGGCTCCAAGAATGTCAAGGGAGTGCTTTGGAATGAATCCTCCTCGAAATGGATGCCTTACTTCATTAAAAACCCTCTTTTTGGAGCCAAAACGACGGAGCAAAATTTTAACAGGATGTCGCGGCCTCCTGGAAGTGTGCCGCAGCCTCCTGCGACGTGTGCCTCAAAACTGAGAAACTATGCCTTGGCATCCTGGCAGGATGCCTCAGCCTCTTGCGAGAATGCTTCCCAAACTGACATACTATGTCGCGGCCTTGGAGAGGGATGCTGCGGCCTCCTGTGGTTTTCATTTAAAAGCCACTTTCTTCTTCAAAATGCACCTAATACTTGACTTCTTAGGTCCTTTATATTGTTCCCTCAATTTAATTATTTTTCTTGAGCTTTCACACTCTTCCTTTTCTCCAATTCTTCATGAATCATGGAATTCAACCACCTATCAAGCATGAAAATTAAGTGATTACTAATTCGAAAAATAATTTATTAAAACTTGTTCATATTGATCAAAAGAGTTCTCAATATGTTTTAACTCCACTAAAGCTCCTACAAAATTAACTTCAAGCTCAATATATCAAGAAAATATGAGAAAACTAACACAAATTAACACAATTAGTGATCATTTAACTCTACATTTGTAGAGTTATCACAATGCACGCTTCATATTCAGCCTGATTGTTCGAGGTGGGAAATTCAAACCTGAGGGAATTTTCAATGGTAACTCCTTCGGGGTTTTCTAATATTATCCCGGCGCCACTTCCTCTTGGGTTTAAGGACCCATCAACAAACACGGTCCATTCTGTTTCCTTGGTTCTATTAGTTTCCAAGGTTAGTTCAGCTAGAAAGTCCGAGAGTGCTTGCGCCTTGATTGCAACTCTGGGTTCGTAGGTGATCCTGAACTCGGAAAGCTCAATGGACTAGGCAATCATCCTTCCGGCCAAGTCCGGTTTGTGCAATATCTGTTGGATAGGCTGATCTATCCTTATCACAATCGGATGGCATTGGAAGTACTGTCTTAGTCTTCTGGCTGTGACGACAAGTGTGAATGCAACCTTCTCGATCTTTTGATACCAGAGTTCGAGGCCTTACAATACTTTGCTCATGAAATAAACTAGCTTTTAGACGTTCCCGGTCTCTCTGATAAGTACTGAACTAACGGCTTCCTCGTGAATGGAGAGGTATATATACAGTGTTTCTCCTAGCTCAGGTCTCGTGAGGATTGGAGGGGATGACAAGGCATTTTTTAAAGAGATGAACACGTCCTCATACTCCTGAGTCCACTCAAATTCGGTCCCTTTTTTCAATAATTTAAAAAGTGGGAGGGATTTGTGAGCAGCTCCAACCAGGAAACGAGTAAGAGTCGTGATTCGTTCATTTAACTGCTATACTTCTTTCACACTTCGGGGACTGTGCATGTCAAGAACAGCCTTACACTTGTCGGGGTTTGCTCGATTCCCTGGTGTGTCAGCATGAACCCCAGAAACTTTCCAGGCTAGACCTCGAATGCACACTTTTTCGGGTTAAGCCTCATATTGTGCTTCCTAAGCTGTATAAACACTTCTTCTAGATCCAAGGTATGTGATCCTGATGACGGGGTCTTGACTATCATATCATTGATGTAGACCTCTAGCATTCTTCCTATTTGATCCTCGAAGACCCTGTTCATCATTCTCTGGTACGTGGCTCCAGCATTTTTCAACCCAAAAGACATTACTTTGTAGCAGTAACTTGCCTTTTCAGTGATGAACGTGATTTTATCTTCATCTCCAGAGTACATCGGAATCTGATTATACCCAGAGTAAGCATCCATGAAGGATGGTGGTTGGAAACCGGAGGAACTATCAACTAGTTTGTCCACGTTGGGGAGGAGGTATGGATCTTTAGGGCATACCCTGTTTAAATCGGTATAGTCCACACACATCCTCCACTTGCCGTTGGATTTTTTAACTAGGACAACATTCGAGAGCCAGGTGGTATACGAGATCTCCTTGATGAATCCAACGTTCAGAAGCTCTTTTACTTGCTCCTCGATAACCTGCTGCCTTTCTGGGCCGACCTTCCTTTTCTTTTGGGAGACCGACTTTGTATCTCATTTAATAGATAAACGATGGTAGATGAAAGTTAGGTCAATTCCAGGCATATCAGTAGATGTCCAAGCGAAAAGATCCTTGTTCTCTTGCAAAAGTTTTACCAACTGAGCTTTCTCCAGTTCATCAAGGTTTGCCCCAATCTTAGTGGTTTGATTAGGTTTATCACCAAGCTATAATGGAATCAAGTCTCCGTTGGGCTGGGGTCTAATGCCTCGGATTTCCTTACGTGTATCCAATTCAGTCATTAAAATATTGACTTGGTGGGTTGGGATAGGTGTGCGCGCCTTCGTTTTTTGGGATGTCCTACTGACTTTCAAACTTTCGTTGTAACATTTACGGGCTGCAATCTGATCGCCCTTGACCATGACCACTTTATTATCCCGGTTAAGGAATTTCATGGCCTGGTGGGCGGTGGAGATTACAACGGCAATGCCATTCAATGTAAGATGCCCCAAAATGATGTTGTAAGCCGAGGGACAATCCACAACTAAGAATCTCACCTTCACGGTTCTATACGTGCTGTCATCACCCATGGTTAGAAAAGTTTCGAAATATCCCATCGGGGTGACTTTCTCCCCGGAGAAACCAGTAAGCTCACCTTCGAATGGTGTCAACACAGACAAAGGGAACTCCAGTCTTTCACTGGCATCCATGAACATGATATCTGCCGAACTCCCCTGGTCCACAAAGATTTGACGGACTTCAGCGTTAGCTATTATTCCAAAAATTACTAGTGGGTCGTCATGATCTCGGATAATATCACCATAATCTTTTTCAGAGAAGGAAATGGGTGGTGCATCATTGTCTTAGACGGGTGGTCTCCGTGAGAAATTTGATAAGCTTAAGACCGCTGTCTGAAGTGCCTTCTTCCAGGAATTATTTGACATTCCCCCTCCAGCAAACCCTCCAGCGATGGTATAGATTAGTCTATCTTTCCGGAATCCACCTCCTTGAGCATCCCGACTCTATCCTTGTCTGTCCTCCCGATCTCGGCGTGTCGGGGTTCGGCATCTTCTGGCGGGACTTCGGATTCTTCTGGCCGAACTCCGGGTTCTTTGCTGACGCTGGTTTGGACTCCGCCGTGGACTGCGACTTCGTCTCTGATCCCTTCTCGTTCCGTGGTCTTGATTACCATGAAAACCACTAATGTACTTCTGCAAATGTCCCTCTTTGATCAGGGACTCGATGACATCTCGGAGCTGATAACAATCTTCAGTTTCATGGCCGTAACTATTGTGCCACCTGCAATGCTTTGAATGATCCCTCTGGGATTATTTTTTAACAGGCGGTGGCCTTTTGATATCCTAGAACTCGGTTTGAAGGACCTCCTTCAGGATTGTCTCTCGAAGGGTGTTCAAAGGAGTATACTCAGAAAATTTGGGCCTATACCGCTCACTCTTGGAGGAATCCCAGGGCTGGTTAGAATTTTGATTTTTTTCTGAACTGGTTCACCTTTCTCTAGGCTCTCTTTGGCCCTGGTAATTTCTTCCAATTCGATGTACTTATCTGCCCGCAAGTGGAACTCATTTAAACTGGCTGGCTTCTTTTTAGCTAGTGACCGAAAAAAGTCTGAATCAGTCCGTAGGCCATTTCTGGCATAATGGAGGGCTATCTTGTCATCAAGGCTTTCTATACCCACACAGGCATGACTGAACCTTTTGATGGATTCGCGTAGGTATTCATCACTTTTTTGGCGAGTTCCAGAGAGAGAATCAATCGACTTCGGTCATTCCTTGGCAATAGTATAATGTAAGAAAAAATGTTGCGTGAGGTCCCCCCATCCTGTAATTTTCGTTCGCAAGGTAACGAACCAGCGAAGAGCATCCTTTTTCAGGAAGAGCGGGAAAGCACGGCATAACAATTCCGGGGTGTACCCATAAAGCTACATGGACTGAGTATAGGCATCCAAGTGCTCTTGCAGATCCGTGGTCCCGTCGTAAGGCTCTAAATTGCTTGGGGGCTTGAAGTTCCTTAGGACCCTGTACGCCATTAAGGCGTCGAAAAATTGCTGTTAGCGGCCGGGGGGTCATTGTTTTCTATGATCCCGACGCCGACATGATGGGCTTCCTTTTGAACTGTGATCTGCTCTCCACCCTCATTGCCTGCCTGCGCAAACCTTTCCAAATTGTCCAAACGACGGCATTGTTCCTCCAGCTAACGCCGTTGGTTGTTAATCAGTGCGGTCTGTTGGCGCAGTAATTCTTGAAGCTCATTCCTCGCCATTCCAGATTGCGAGTTATCCTCATAATGCGAGTGGTCAGCATCCACAATCGGGATTCCCAGGCGGATATGTGCTGGGATCCTTACACCTTGATTTGTATTATTCTCTCCGGTTGGGGGGAAGATGGGTCTATCTCGGACAGAGACCCTTCGCGAAGGGGCTGGGCTTTCAACTGATGCTAAAGTTTCGTGTCCCTCGTTAAGCGTCTCTACCAGAACAGGCCTGCTCCTTACGGCATAGGTTTCTGGTGGTGCAACAGAAGGAGGGTCGCGCTGAGCCGCTGGACTCTGTCCGTGGGCAGGGGCAGCATGCGCAACACTTCCTCTCCGTTGGTTTTGTCTTGTACTCACCATGATGAATGTGGGAATAGTAGTTTACCACCTTCCCACAGACTGTGCCAAATGTTCTGAATGGATTCAGAAGGTTACCCGTAGAAGGTATGTTGTGGTAGTTTCCTCCTTTCTGCGGCTGTGCTCAACCCTAATGATCTGGCGGGGGTGGTACCTGCAAAAAGGACTCTGACGCTCAAGTCAGACTGTGTGCTAATGTGTCAATAAATTGAATAATCGTTACCTCTCTTAGGTTTACTTAGCCTGATCTTTATAGAGTATGATTGGAGTCATGACATTCAATGCACGTATTATTGGCATGTGGACGTTACAATCATTTATTGAGAGGAGAGGTTATAGAATCAGAGAGATCCAAATCAGCAGTTACGAAAGTCTGTGCTGACTCCCTGATCCTCATCATAGTTCTGTATTCCGAGGTCCTACAGACCTTTCCGGGGTATTAATGGAGGAATCTGGCAGAGCGTGTGCTAGGTTGATCCTTCTGGATAGGATTTCAACCCACGATCCAGAACAGTTTTGAAAACCAGACCGTATTGGCTAGTCTGACCAATTGGACCTTGAAGCGGATGACCAGTCGATCCGGCCAAGTCTTTTAAACCGTTTTGTTGAAAAATCAGTGTTAGATCACTGAACCAAAAGTGAACTGGCCATGGTCTAAAGCAGTTCAGATCAAGCATCATTGATACAAAATATCAAGCTAGTGAAAAATAGAATCAAACACAAGCCCCCTCATTTAAGGAACAATTACGTTACCATCTTTCCACCAACATTTATTGATAATAGTGCTCAGCTTTTATATTATATCCTATTCTGTATTGGATTTTAAATGTAAAAATATTTTATTATTTACATAATATTAAGATATATTTTACTTACTGTAAATTAATAACTTAAATTATAATTAACAATATTGTAAACAGTCTTAATAAATTTTAATTTTAATTTTATTTATTTAATACAATACTTCATGTGCTACAATATTACTTACTAACGTTCTTCATTTTAATAAAATACTATTATGATTTTAAATTGATAAAAAATATTAAATATGAAATAAATAAATAAATAAAATGATAATTTTTAATATATATAATTATAATTATATATTTTAAATTATATTCCAATTCGTTCGATCACGATTAATCTATTGAACCGTAAACTAATTTTTTTTATTAATTTAATGACCGATCTTATTTTCAAAACTTTGGCCGTAACTAAAGGAAAGGCAATAGCATTTGGTTGCTTTTTGCTCGGCAACCTGCACGTGGGTCTTTTTAATTTAGTTTCTACTGTAAGAGCCCACGACACCCTTCATTCGATCTCTGGCCCTTTTTGGTTCCTCCAAATGTGGGTTCAGGCCTATTTCTCGGAGCTCCCCCTTTTCGAGTCGCCACAGAAATCATCTACTAAGAATTGAAAAGGTTGCTGGATCCATAGTGACTTGCTTTGCAAGTTTTTTTTATCACCAGAGCTACAGCCATAGGTCACTTCAAGTTCTTTTATGGTCAAAAGGAAAGACTTTCCTCTATTCGTTGTAAGTACAACCCTACTGTCTTTGACCCCTTGAACCTGAAGACCATTCTCGATGGCATTGCAAATTCCCCTTCTGATGTACCAGATACTTCTATTTTCTGGGCAGCTGTTATAGTAAGCTATGAACTGCTGGTGAACTACAATCTGCGCGGTCGCTACAACCCTCTTGGAGCTGAATTTTATTTGCCAAACTATGTGGTAAATCAATTTGGTTTGGGGCAACAAGTTCCCGTTTCGTACGACTATTCTACAAATGAAGCTAGGGATGAAGCGATGAAGAGGTTCCAATTCTAGGATTTTACACCTACTACGTATCGATCCATTAAATCCTGATGTTGGTATGAATTCTCAACAACCTCATGGTTTTAGCCCCCTGTCGTCGATCGATTCACAAAATTTTTTAACCTTGCGCTTGAACAACCAAAGAAATAAAATGCCACCACCAAAAGCACGACCAAAGAAAAAGAAAAGGAAAAAGCAAAAGGTTAGCTTTCAACTTAGCTTCTTTAACTTTAGCCGCTTTGCTTCATTTTAAAAAAAAAAAAAAACTCTACTTCTAATTGAATTTGTTTGTTTTTGGCAGATGTTCACATAGTAACTATCAATTTAGATAACTCCTCGCATGACCTCTCTCTAGCAAAGAAGTCTAACATTTGTTCATCTACTCGGCTGCATTATAGGGTCGTGACCCAAAAAGGGTATCCCTTTTGTATTTTGTTTCTATTCATTTTAGCTTATAGCTTTTTGTATTTTGTTTCTATTCATTTTAGCTTATAGCTTCATGGTCACAATTTAACATTCTAACGTTTGCTTTAGGTCACTAGTCGAGACCCTTAGAGTATAGCCATGAAGGGCCCAAAGATTTCCAGCAGGAGGAAGCTAGTGATTCCACCCTCTGACTCAGAAACATCTTACCCCAGAGCACCACGAAGCAACCAGCCCACCATCAAACTTCTCTTGCAACAAGAGATCCAATAGCTGCTACCCCTATTCGCACTGCTCCTAGTGCCACCGAGGAAGAGACATGACATTACTTTGCCAAGAGAAAGTCTTTCATGAAGCTCTCCTAGCCTCTTGCCCCCACTGATGTTCGAAGGAATCTCCAACTGGTAAAAGAATTCCTTAGCTCCCGTTTTCCACCAAAGTCTCTAGAGCAAGATCCATTCCACTCGACCCTTAAGTTCTTGATCATTTTGGAGAAACCATCGGGCCTGAGCGAAGAGGTTCAAGAGTTACTTTTGAAGTTGTTTGCAAAATTTAACCATTTGTAACTGAAAAGAAAGCTAGCCTTACTAGCGAAACACACCCGAGAAAGAATTCCAGAACATACAAAAGATATCCAATTATTCTAAAGCTATAGTGAAGAGGTACTCTAAGATTAAAGCCTCGGATCTGGCTTATTTGAACCAAATTTCTAACACCAAGAGCAGGCTCTTGCAGAAAAACAAAGGTTGATCAAGCAGCTTCAAGTGGAAATGAAACATCTAGAACCGCAACTTAATGCTTTATAGGTCAATCAGAATCAGCTCCAAGACAAAGTACACTCCCTGTCCACAAAAAGCTAGAAAATTGAAGCTGACTTGGTCCCCATGCACTGGAATAAGATGTTTTATGAAAAGGAGAAGGAGCTCGGAGAATCTAGTATGTCAAAGGTGGAGAAGGCCTAGGATGAGTTCAAGGTGGAGTCTCTACAAGTGATAGCAGCCCAAAATACTGTGGAGAGGTCTGCTTTGGAAGTAGGGTAAGCAAGCATTGTGCTTGATACTACAATTCCAATAGAAGAGGACATGCTGAGTACCCTTGATCCTGCCAAAGAGCTAGTTGAATCTGCAAGAAACACAAACCAAGCCAACGAAGGACCTCAACCAAAAGAGCCTCCTTAAGCTTAGCTTGCCCTTTCTGTTTTTGATGTTGGAACTACTTAAATTTCTACTTTTAGTTATGCACCTGGCTTGTAGCCTCAAATAGTTAGGAATTGAAACTTCTTTTTGTATCAAGTAGCTTCCGTTTTGGTTTGTGTACAATTGGCTGCTCACTTTATCTTTTTTAGCTATTAGGACCCCATCCCCTTCCTTTCACATGGAAGGATAATAAAATTTCAAGTATTTTTCATTGATACTTTTTGTATGTTCTTCACCATTAATATCCATTAATCCATAAGCACCGATGGCTAATATTTGACCAACTTGAAATGGACCTTCCCAATTAGCTAACCACTTTCCAAACCATGCTCTTTAGTTCCAATAGGTAACTTGAATATTAGACCACTTAGAGAGGATATCTGAATTGTTTGAGTAAAGAATACTCAATAAGTATGATATATATATGAGGATTACAATTTACAAGGTAATTAATAAGATAGCTTACTCCCTATGTACATGAATCTAATAAATTCTAGTATATATGAATCTGTTCATGGAACTTTATTAATGAATCTCGTTAATCTCAACACTCCCCTTCAAGCTGGAGCATATATGTCATAAGCATCCAGGTTATTACATATGTATGATATCCTTGGACCTCAGAGTGACTTAGTGAACACATCCACCAGCTAATCATTAGAATTCACAAATGATGTGATAATTTCTCCAGAGATAACCTTTTCACAAATAAAGTGACAAACAATCTCTATGTGCTTAGTCCGCTCATGGAAGACTGGATTAGAGACAATGTGCAAAGCTACTTGGTTATCACAAATAAGACTCATAGGCCCTATTTTACAAAACTTCAACTCAAAAAGAAGTTGCTTTAGCCATATGAGTCCACATGCAGTAAGAGCTATAGCTCGATACTCTGCTTCTGTACTCGATCTAGCAACAATATTTTACTTTTTGCTCTTCCATGTAATAAGATTGCCTTTAACAAGAACACAATAACCTGAGGTAGATCGCCTATCACTTGGACAACCAGCCCAATCTGCATATGTGTAGGAAATAATATCAGTATGACCTCTATTCTCATAGACCAACCCTCGTCCAGGAGAACCTTTAATATATCTCAAGATTCGAATTACTACATCCAATGACTGTTACAAGAAGAGTTAAGAAATTGGCTCACAACACTAACAGCAAAAGAAATGTCTAGCCGGGTCACAGTAAAATAATTCAACTTCCCTACTAGTCTCTGAAACCTTCTTGGATCTGAATAGGGCTCCTCCTGATTTGGCATAAGTTTAACATTAGGATCCATAGGAGTGTCAATCGGTTTATAATTTATCATTCCTGTTTCCTCCAAAGTATCAAGAGCATACTTCCTCTGAGATATAGCAATACCAGTACCAGATTGAGCTACTTCAATTCTAAGGAAGTATCGTAACCGTCCCAAATCTTTGGTTTGGAAATGTTGAAACAAGTGCTCCTTGAGGTGTTTGATGCCATCATGATCATCCCCTATAATGACAATGTCATCTACATAAATAACAAGATAAATGCACTGATTAGAAGGAGAATGTTTATAAAACATAGAGTGGTCTGCCCCACTGCGGATCATGTCGAATTGTTTAAGGACTGCACTAAATCTACTAAACCAAGCTCAAGGGTGTTACCAAGTGGCTTCCAGTACTCAAGCTGGGGGTAAATTGAGTATAAAACTTTTTCGCAAAACCTCTTTTTAATTAAGACAAATATTAAAATCTTAATAAATAAATGCACAGAAGAAACGAGAAGAAGAAAAGAAACAATAAAGAGCAGCGAAAAATAAATGTGTAGTAAATTAAATTGCATAAAACAAAGAGATTAGGGAAAAGAGAAGCAGACACAATATTTATTCTGGTTCGACCACTAACCCACTTGTGGTCTACGTCCAGTCCTCGAAAGCCGAGATTTTTCACTAAGTATACAAGCTTCAATAGGTGCTTGCTACCGTTACACAAATGAGCACTTTTCACACACAGGGAAACTCAACCCTTGTGTTAAAGTCTCAGCCTGCAGGGATACCTCACCCTTATACAAAACTTGAGGGATACCTCACCCTCGATACAGAATATCAGAAAATAAATGAAGAGAAACTCTCACTCAGAGTAAGTAATACAAAATGAAGTGCTAATGGAGCTCTCACAGAAATATCTCAAAGTTTTTAATCAAAAAGAGCGTAGAAAATAGTTTTCACAGATTAGAGCATTCAGAAAATAATTCAGAGTTATGGGCAATGAAATTCGTGACCCAAGCTTGCTATTTATAGGGAAAAGCACGGAGATAGCTGTTTAGGTATAATTAATATCATTTAAAACAAATTTGAAAACATGCCTGTTTCCATATATGTAAACAAAAGCTCCGTAGTTATTTGAATAGAGCAAAAGCTTATTTGAATAACGCTGTTTCTGAAATCAACGTGAAAAGACATCTGAAATAGGTTATTCGAATAACCAATGTGTTATTCGAATAACTAATTAAAACCAGTGTTTTAAAGCTCAAGAGGTTATTCGAATAACAAATTGAACCATTCAAATAATGTTGCTATGAAGTTCAGACATAAAAGATTTATTCGAATAACGTTTGAGTTATTCGAATAACTCACTTAAAACACAGTTCTGAAAAACTTCATTTATTCGAATAAAGGATGGTTATTCGAATAGTCACTTAAAAACAGAGTTCTGGAAAACCTTAGTTATTCGAATAACAGGATAGTTATTCGAATAGCTCCTTTTAGAAAACAAACCTCGTGAAGGTGTTTATTCGAATAGGCTAAGTTCTATTCGAATAACTCAGTTCAAAACCGTTTTGAAAAAGGTGTTTTCAAAGAAACTAAGTTTAAAAACAAGTTTTATCTTTTCTTTCAAAAACAAAGAGATATCAAAGTGAGTTCCGTACAATAGATCCTAAGTCTTAA
Source organism: Ormosia semicastrata (assembly GCA_029884595.1). NCBI lineage: Eukaryota > Viridiplantae > Streptophyta > Magnoliopsida > Fabales > Fabaceae > Ormosia > Ormosia semicastrata. The sequence continues at coordinate 11,876,294 of JAQQTO010000063.1, read as the reverse complement.
TACTAATCAAATATAAACTTGGACTTGGTCTATTTATCATCTTCATTTATTCTTCACGTTTGTTATCATCAAAACAAGTCGTCAAAGGTATGCTTCCAAACACAAAGGGCTCTGCTTGAGACCGTATAAGGTCTTATGTAACCTGCAAACATATCCACGTGACTCCCCTTAAGCAACAAAGTCAGGAGGTTGCTCCATATAAACCTCATCTTCTAAATCACTGTGAAGGAATGCATTTTTAATGTCCAACTAATACAGAGGCCAGCGAGGCATGGTAGCCATGGATAAGAATAAATGAACAGAGGCCATTTTTGTAACTGGGGAGAAAGTATCACCATAACCTAGTCCAAATACCTGAGTATAGCTTTTAGCTACTAAACGGGCTTTCAACCGATCAATCTTGGCCTACTTTGATAGCGAACACCCAATAGCAGCCAACAGTAGACTTCCCTGAAGAAGAGGGAACAAGTGTCCAAGTATTATTGGATTCTAAAGTTGTCATCTCATCAATCATAGCCTGTCGCCATCCTAGAAGAGAGAGTGCTTCCTGGACAGTTTTAGGAATAGAAACAGAAGAAATAGCAAACACAAATACACAATGGGAAGGAGATAAATAGTGATAACTTAAGAAAATATAAATTGAATAAGGGTTACAAGTAGACCGTGTACCTTTGCGGCTATAGGTAAATCAACAGGAGATGCAGGTGGATTCAGAGTAGGTTCAGAGATTGGAGCAAAAGATGAATCAATTGTCTCTTCAATGGCAACTTCTTCCAATTGTGTTTGGCTAGGACGACGCTGATAAGTAATAAGAGGACGAGGAGTAGGAGACACAAATGGAGAAGAAGACCTTGACAAATCTGAGACTAAAGAATCAGTAACAAGTTGAATGAGAAAATTGATGGGCAATACCTAGGAGACAGAATCTGGTGTCACCGACATAATAAAATAAAGTGTATCCTCAAAGAAGGTGACATCAGCAGACATGTAGAAACGATGAGTAGAAGGAGAATAGCATCTGTATCGTTTCTGTACATGAGAATAACCAAGAAAGATACACTTGACAGCACGAGCAGACAATTTATCAATACCTGGTGTGAGATCATGTACAAAGCAAGTAGAATCAAAGACATGTGGGGGAACTGTGAAAAATGGGTCTTGAGGAAACAACAAGGAATGAGGTACTTTGTTATTCAAGACAGAGGATGGCATCCGATTTATCAAGAAACCAGTAGTGAGTACAGCATCACCCCAAAATTTTAAAGGTGCATTGGCATGTAACAAAAGGGTACGAGTAGTTTCAATAATATGGCAATGTTTTCTTTCAACAATACCATTTTGTTGTGGTGTATGTGGACAAGAGGATTGATGGATTATGCCATGAGAAGCCATAAAATGATTAAGGGGAGTATAGAAGTATTCATTTGCATTATCATTATGCAAGATGCAAATACAATGTCCAAATTAGGTTTGAATTTCATTGCAAAAGTTTTGAAAAATAGTACACAATTCTGAATATTCCTTCATTAAAAAGATCCAAGTGCACCTTGAAAAGTCATCAATGAAAGTAACAAAGTACCTATAGCCTAAGATAGAATTGACCCGACTAGGACCCTAAATATTTGAATGGACAAGAGCAAAGGGAGAAGTTTCTTTACGATGAACTGAGTTTGGAAAGGAAGATCGAATATATTTACCAAATTGACATGACTCACATTTCAGAGATTGCAGGTGGGAAAGATGAGGGACCATTTTCTTCAATTTATTTAGATTTGGATGACCCAGAAGACGATGAAAGAGACTTGGTGAATCAGCAACAGTACAAGCAATTGAAGATAAAGGGTAGAAATAGTAGAGACCATGTGATTCAAATCCTGCGCCAATCATCTGTCCCGTATTCCGATCCTGTATAGAGAAAGAATTGGCTATAAAAGTTATGGAACAATTAATATTACTAGTGAGTTGACTAACGGAAACTAGATTAAATGGGCAAACAGGAATAAAGAGGACAAAGTTTAATGGCAAGGAGGAAAAAGGTGTGGCTTGACTAATGCCTTTGGCTTTTGCCTTGGAGCCATCGAGAAGAGTGATGTATATGAATTTTTGGGTTATGATATTTCTTAGAAAAGAGAGGGATTACTAGCTATGTGATCGGAAGCACCAGAATCCAAAATTCATTATTCAACAGGTGAGAAATGAGAGTAGGGGTGGAAATAGGCTTGGCTGCTCGTCAGGGGCCTATGGCTTGGCCTAGCCTAACCTGTTTACTAAACAAGTTAGGCCAAGGCTTTTTTAAAAGTCTGTTTAACTAAAAAGGTCAGGCCTCAGGCCATCTAATAGGCCTTTTAAGCCTGGCAGGCCGGTCTGGCCTATTTAATTATATATAATATAATATATATATTATTATAATAATTATAAATTATAATTTATAATTATTAATTTATTATAATATATTAATATATATTTTTAATTAAATTTTAATAAAGGTTAATAATTAAAACTTAAGTTAGTAAGTTAAAATAGAAATAATATATTTATTAATATATTTAACGTAATATATTTATTAGAATGAAAATAATAAGTTAACACTCACCCTTTCTTTTATAGATGCTCATTACTTTCTTGCTCTGATCTTTAATCGATGTAGGACTTAAAAGACTAGAGTAAGAAAGTGAGCAACTTGGTATATCTCCAAGTCCCACATCGACCAAAGACTAGAGTAAGAAAGTAGTGGGCATCTATAACACTCACCTCTTACTTTTATAGATGCTCACTATTTTCTTACTTTGATCTTTGGTCGATGTGGGACTTGAAAGACTAGAGTAAGAAAGTGAGCAACTTGGTATATCTCCAAGTCCCACATCGACCAAAGACTAGAGTAAGAAAGTAGTGAGCATCTATAAAATTAGAAGGTGAGTGTTAAATTATAACAAAGGCCTATTGGCTTTGAGTAGGCTCGTTGGCTTATTTCAAGGTTTAGGTCTGTTAGCTTATATAAAGGCATATTGACTTATTTAAAGATAGGTTTGTTAGCCTATGTAAGACATGTTGACCTATTTAAAGGTACATTTATGTAAAGGTTTGTTGACCTATTTAAAGGTAGGCCTATTAGCCTATTTAAAGGTCTCATTATAAAGTAGGTCTTTAAATAGGCTTTCAGGTCAGGCTAGGATTTTAAAAAGGTCAGGTCAGGCCTTAAAAATTGGCCTATTACAGGCTCATAGGCCAGGCTCAAGCCTTATAATTGGAATACAGGTCAGGCCTATTTAAGGTAAAGTCTGGCCTGGCTTGACCTGTTTCCACCCCTAAATGAGAGAGACAAACTGTACAATTACCAGTATAAACTACAACTGCTGTAGATGAATTCTGTTGCGCTGCCTTGAACTGAATATATTCCTTATATTCAGCATCTGACAAAATATTCTGATCCATTAAAGAACAAACCAAAACAGGGACAAATAATGGTAGTGAAGGACAAATAAAGGTGGGCTCTAAGACCCAGTAGCCAAACAGAGACAAATTGAGTAGGTGACCACTTGAAGGGACTCAGGGAGGGCCGACGAGCAGACTGGGACCAGCGGTGATGGAATCTAGCACCGGGAAGGCGGCACATGGGTTACACACACCGGACGTTGTGAAGACTGAAGGCAGCACGTGGGGGAACCAACTATGTGATCGGAAGCACAAGAATCCAAAATCTAGGATTCAACAGGCGGGAAATGAGATAGACAAACTGTAGAATTACTAGTGTAAACTACAACTACTAAAGATGAATTCTGTTGTGCTGCCTTGAACTGAAGATATTCCTTATATTCAGCATCTGACAAAATATTTTGATCCATCGAAGAACAAACCAAAACAGGGACAAACAGTGGCAGTGAAGGACAAATAGAGGTGGGCTCTAAGACCCAATAGCCGAACAGAGATAAACTAAGCAGGTGACCACGTGAAGGGACTCATGGAGGGCCGACGAGCAGACTAGGACCAGCGACGATGGAATCCGGCATCGGGAAGGCGGCACGTGGCTGACACGCGCCAGACGTTGTGTAAACTGGTGGCGGCGCATGGGGAACTTTTCGGCGATGGGACTTTTGGGGGATGGCCATAAATGGTTGTCTGAGATGACTGGGGTCCTCTCTCTGACAAATGAGGGGACTTTGGATGAGGTTCCAGCCTTTACAGCAGCTAGAACAGTAACGAGGATGAAGAGCAAGAGCGGGATCAACCCGCTCTGATACCAACTTGAATATTAGACTACTTAGAGAGGATTTCTGAATTGCTTGAGTAAAGAATACTCAATAGGTATGATTTATATATTTATGAGAATTACAATTTACCAGGTAATTAATAAGATAGCTTGCTCCCTATGTACATGAATCTAATAAATTCTAATATACATGAATCTATTCATGGAACTTTATTAATGAATCTCGTTAATCTCAACAAGGTAAAATAACTTTCAAAACTAAGTCACTTTTCTTGAACTTGGGCGGCTTAAACTTCTTGTTGTAAGTTGAAGCAACTCACTACTTGTTGTCAAAAAGCTCTAAGGTCAGAAGTTGATCTGCATCCATTTGATCTAGCTTCATATACATTGCTTGTAGGTATTCCTCTAGACTTAGAGCATTTTTCTTGGCTATGCGAATAGATTATGCAACTATTTTTAGTGGAATTACTGTACCATGGCTATAGGCCAACTTAAATGGTGTAGCTATAGTAGCAGTCCTCTTAAAAGTTTTATAAGCCCAAAAGACTTCCAACAAAGTCTTATGTCAATTTCTTGGCTTGTCCTCTATGTTCTTCTTAATTAGGCCTATAATAGTCTTATTTGTTCCTTCAACTTGGCCATTGGCTTCGGCATAGTAAGGAGATGAGTACAACATTTTAATTTTGATTTGCCACACGAAGGGCAACACCATATCATCTGTAAACATAGTTCCTTAGTTGATTATAATTGTTTGATGGATGCTAAACCTGAACATAATGTGATCCTTGATGAACTTTATCACCTCATTTTGAGTAACATTCTTAAAAGGCATAACTTTAATCAGTTTTGTAAAATAATCAGTAGCTAAAAGAATGAAGCAGTGCTTTTTGAATAAAGGAGGATAAATCTTGCCAATGATATCCATAGTCTAGTCACAAAATGGCCAAGGTTTAATAATAGGATTGCACTCAATAGTTGGAACATGTTGAATTTGACCATGCTTTTAACATGCTTGATAGCTTCTAGCATACTACACACATTCTTTAGAAATACTCAGCCAGAAAAACCCCCATGGTGATGTAAAAGCCACCGCTTCTTGGGACTGGCCTGATCTGCTCCACACAATCCTTCATGGACTTCTCCTATAGCTGTTAAGATATCAGTAGGACCTAAGCACAGAAGGAGCAATCCTTCCAAGCTCTTTTTGTACAACTTTCCTTCTATAAGGAAATATCCCAATGATTTATTCTTTAAAGATGGATCTACCCTGAAACTTGGATGATTCAAGTAAGCTATTTGCTCATCACGCCAATCACTTTGGCTTTCCACTTAATAAATTGTTTTGGCTCCAGATGATAAGAGAGGAGAAGTTTTCCTTTGCGAAGCTAGAGCAAATCGTTTGTATCCAAAGGCATCCTAAGCTAAGTTATTAGCTTCGGCTTTGTAGCTTCTAGGTACATGCATGAATACGACATCGACTAATTGTTTCTACAAGCCTAAAGCTAATTTATGGCACAACTAATGTTGGATTAACACATTGATACTCTCCAATAAGGTGTTTGATGACTAGTTGAGAGTCTCTTATGATTTTAACATATTTAGAATCTTGAGCAATCAAAATTTTTAGGCCAAGTACAAGGACTTCATATTTGGCTTGGTTATTAGAGCAATGATTTTCTAACTTGAGCCTTAACGTGTCTCGTTTACCAATAGGGCTAGTTATTACTATGTCAGTGCCTACTCCAATGATGATCCAGGAACCATCAAAGCATAAAAGCCAATAAGGCAACTTGATGAGTGTACGAAAGTGTTATATAAATATTTTATTATTGAATTAAAATGCTAAAATGTGAAGAGAAATCATTAGAATTAATGTGTATTTTTAAATTGAATTTCTATTTACTTTAGAATATTCTTAAGCAATATATATATATATATTATATTTAAACTTGATAATATTTTTATTCTTGTATTTATTTTAATTTAGTCTCATTATTTAATTATTTTATTTTATAAATTAATTGCAAAGAATAAACAGTGAGCTCACAAATTAGAAGCCCAAATTATGCTTAACAAGAATGGCCCAATCAGATTAAAAAAGAGAGAAAGACCTAAACAATTAATGCAAGGTGGTGGAAAAGGCTTATACAAGAAACAAGATTCAAGTGCAGGAAGTGTGCTGTGTCGTGCATAGGGGTGTCAAAATGGTCAAGCATGATGGGCCGGCCCGAATAACCTGACAAAATAGATGAGTTGGGCTAGTAAAATATCAGTCCAAAACTTACATGGCCCGAATGGGCTGAGCCTGAATGGACTGAGGCCGAATGGACCAAACCAAACCAACCCGCTTTTTTAACACTACATAAGGCTAAATGGGTTGGGCTGGGCTAGCAAAATACCAACCCGAAACTTACATGGCCCGAATGGGTCGGCCTAAAAATGGCCCGATCCCAAATGAGCCAGCTCGAATGGGCCAGACCGGCCCGTTTTGACACCCCTAGCCGTGCACAACAAAGAAAAAGAATAAAGGGAGCGCACGCGGCTTGAAGAAAAAGAAACAGAATTGGACGAGGTACAATAGCAAAAGAGAAAGAAGAAAAGCCGCACAGGAGAAAAGAACGTGAGCAGTAGCACGTCATTCGAGAAAATGGAAAAGAAAATAGAAGAAGACAAGGACATGATGCAGCAATATTTAATGATAGAGAATTTTAGTGAGATAATTTTATTGTGTTTTAATTATATTATGTTTTATTAAATTTTTTGTATAAGGAGATGATGAAATTTTGATTATTTTGGTATTGTTATATTGAATTATTTTTACCTAATTTTAAGATTTCATGCTTATTGATTCTATTTTTCCATCAAATTATATGAATGAATTTTAAGATGAGTTCAATCATACTTTTCTCATATTTTGTAATTTATTTGTGTTATTTGAATATTAATGGTAATTTTTGGATATCAATTGTAGTTTCTTATTAGGAATACATTTGATGATTTGATAATTTACTATTAATTAGAGAAATTTTATCATACATTTTATTATTATTTTTAATGTTTTATTGATATATTATCTGTGAGCACATGCTTGCCACTATATATTCATGAGTTACATTATTTGGGTATAATAATTTAACATAATTAATGTTAAAATTAATCTTAGTGAATTCTGAACCTTAGTCATCTTACTTCTAGTAAAAACCAAATTTGTTTACTTTGCTTTACTTAATTGTATTTAAATTAATCTTTATTTACTTTTAATCATTTAATATTTTTTCTTAGTTTCTTTGTTTTTTTATCTATTTTTTTAATTTGTCTCTATTTGGAATCGATATCCCAAAACTATGCTACAATTACTGTGTTATTCTGTGGGCATAATTACAACTCCACAAAGCTATGTGGATCAGCTATTAGATCTTACACCTCCAAACAAGGATGCTCAGCTAAGAAGTTAGCTAGAGCTTGGCCTTTGACAGTGTGAAGTGGAGTAGATTGTAAGTAAAAAGTATTTAGTTTCATTGCCTACTTAGTTAATTTCCTTTGAAAAATAGGCTAAGACAAGAGATACTTAATAATATTTATATTTGAAAGAACTGAAGAACTAAAACTCACTACAAGAAATTCATGAATTACCAACGGCCAAATTCGCCAATAATTTCTCAAAATCCACCAAAAATTAAAATTTTTGGTAAATTTTCATTTCCCGAAAAAATGCTTATTGGAAATTATTAGTGGATTTGGTCGCCGAAAATTACCGATGGATTTGGTCATTGAAAAAAATGGTGGCTTGTCAATTTGCCATATTTTTCGGTAAATATTCAACTAGAAAATGCATGCAAATGCAAATTTTTTTTGTCATAAAATCTACCATAATCACTATATAAGTAACACTTGATACGCGTAAAATACACTAAGAGCAGGTGCTCTCTATTGCAAAGTAATATAGGACTTGAGTCTCAGTTATCAATCCCATGAGGAATAAGCAGTAATTACTAGATTCGCTAAATTCTTGGTTATTTAGACAATCATAAGAGTAAAGAGAAATTCAAATTAAAATAAGAAAAAAAAAGGAGAAAGACAAATAAGCAAACAACACAAAGATAAACCAATTAGAGAGAAACTAGGACACAGGGTTTACTTGAATCCAATTAACCAGATTTTCACTCATTTATGATGTAAAATAATTCTCTTGCCAATATTCTCTTAATTGCTATTGAATTCCAATGGTCATGGATGAAGTAATATTCTATTCCTAAATTAAATAACCTATTTGGTCATTTAGTTTAATTAATTAGGAATGCATTAAGCCCCAATTCAAGAGATGAACTAACATATCATCAATTCCATTGATAGAATAAATTGATGTTTTGTCATTCACCAATCTGATCCGAGGTTTATCATATAGGTCCATTCATTGAGTGTGGATAGTCACCGGTCAAACAATGAATTAAAACATGTCAAAAGTGATCAAATTCTGACAAGAATACAAGTAATATAATAAACCCAAAAGAAATTATCTTAATTAAATTCGAGATGAAAATCAATTAAATAGGAAAATAAGATCCCTCATAGCTCTCTAGCTATGAGATTAGCTACTCATATTCAATACAAACAATCTCAAATCATAGTACAAATCCATGGAAAGAAAACCCAAAGAAAGGGAAAAACTAGAGGGAAAGAGAAATCAAAACCTATTTTACGGTGATTATGATCTTCAAGCCTTTAAGAATTTAATACTCCCTTCGAAGTCGTCCTCCAAGGATTTGTGGCAATTCTCTCTTCTAATTTGCCTCTCAAAGTTTGTCGTCGCAAAAGTGTACTTCAGGTTTAGGGATTCGCTTCTATTTTTATAATGTTTGGGGTGAAAACTGTCGTTTTTAAACATAAGAGACCTCACATGATCGTGTCTAAGCTCGAAACGGTCGTGTGAGCTTAAAAAATAGCGTAACTTTGAGGTAGAGAAGAGATATGACTGTGTGACATAGAGACATGGCCGTGTCTCTTTAAAAAAAATCAGATAGAAGCGTTTTCTAAGTTAGACACGACCTTGTTTAGCTCCTTAATCGCTCACAGGGCCCTGTCTAAATGTGATAAATCTCATTCAATCTACAAAAACGAAGACAATGATAAGGATCCTTCTACAATTCACCAATAACATAAGAAAATCACCACAACTTATATGGTTTAAGACTATAAAATATAGGCTTATCAGCCCCCCACACTTGAGCTTTGCTTGTCATCAAGCAAAATATAGGAATAAAAAACAAGATTAAACTCAACATCCAGAAACATGAATCAAGGGAAATTACATAATTTAATAATTTAATCAAGTTCAGCAATCAAATCCAATCAAGCAAGATCATTTAGCACTTAAAACAATTAGAGGCTTGAGTCTAGCTTGCATATTTTCTCCTTACCAACAATTGAGATCATTCATCTATCCATCAATCAAGTATTTAATGACAAAGAGATAACTTCAATCTCTCTTGATAAAATGCAATACCATAGCCTTGGTTATCAATCTCATCTTCATTTCCAAGTTCACTTACATAACAAGAATCAAAAAGACTTCTTTTGATTGTAACGGGGCCAAGGGTATAAAGAAATGTAAGAAAAAGATAAAAATGATAAAGAATGTTCATGGATAAATCGATATAAAACATAATCAGGTTGAAAAGATAATAAATATAGCATAATGCACAAGAGTATAACATATTTTCACTTTCAACCCAATATTCTCATTATTCTTCTCCAACAATCCTTTTATTTTTTCTTCTTTTTCCATTTTTTTCTTTTCTTTTTTGTTCTTTTTTTTCTCTTTTTTTTCAATTTTTTTCAGTAATAAACCATCAAAGACAAAAGCAACCCTTAATGACTTTTCAATCAACACATCAGATGCTCCAAAGAATCTAACTTGATTATTTAATTGAGCATTCAAAGAAATCAATTTCAGGCACAAATGGGGCTACTAAGGGATTATTTTATCAATACAACTTTGAAAGTCAAGAAAGAATAAAACCTAATTGCCTTAATCATATTCCAGTATATATGTGAACCATTAAAGTCTCAACAAAATATCAAAGCAAGTTCTAGCGTATATCAATCAAGAGAAATCTTACTTCAGAAGGAAAATAGGATTCTATTTATGAAAAATTCAATCATTAAAGCTCAAAATTTACTTTCTGACTAAGTTAATAGAGAGAACAAATGCAAACAGACATGACTAATTTTTCAACTAAAATGCTAAATTTCAGTCTACTTAATCGAACAAGATTGCTTCACACAATATCAGCTTATGAGTAGTGGATTTCCCTCTTAAACATATTTATATCATCTCAGTATTAATCAAGAAATTAACACACAATTCCTGCTTGATTCCTAGCAATACTCAAGTGTTCATTGATTTCACAAAAAATTTCATAAAATTTTTATAAGTTACCCCCCACACTTAAGATGAACATTACCCTCAATGTAGAAAAATAATAAAAATAACAAAACAAAGGACAATGAAATTTCTCTGAAAATTAAGCACAAGATCACGAAGGTGGTGGGAGAAGTGGAGGCGTGTAGCCATAAGCTCAAACATCTAGTTTGATTGAGCGGCGACATTTTTTTTGAAAACTGCACAAGAAAAACAAAAAAGTATTAAAACATTTTTTTATTTAATAGGTAAAATAAAGCTAAAATTGAAAAACAAAATGAGAAAGGATAGAAACATAGGTTACCTATTATGAAGCGCTTGTTTAACGTCATTAGCTCGACATTGTCTTTTATTCAGGTAAATCAATGTGGCTTAAAGCACCAAAAATAGGATGACCCTTTCTCTTTTTCAAATCAGTGTTTCACGCTCTGGCCATCTATCAAAAATGTCTGTGGGCCATCTTTCTTCACCTTAAGCACATCGTACGATAAGAGGCGAACAATCTCATATGGTCCACACCACTTTCACCACAACTTACCAGGACAGAGACGTAGTTGTGAGTTATCGACAAGAATTTTATCCCTAATCTTAAACTCACGATGCTTGATACACTTGTCATGTCACTTCTTTGTTCTCTTCTTGCAATGCTTGACATTCTCCAAGTTGGTGGCAGTATTGGGTAAAATCTTTTCTAGCATATCATCAGTGGTAACTTCCTGCAAATATGGAAACACAAAACAACTCACAAAAGTAGTAATATCTATACAATTGCATGAATCAAAGGAACTAAATTTTTTGGCAGAATTAAAAACATTAAACACTACTTCTTTATCATTCAATCGCAAAATCAGTTTCACTTCATGGACATCAATCATTGCCCTTCTAGTGGCGAGGAATGGACGCCCAAGTATGATTGGGATCTTGTTGTCCTCCTCCATGTCCAACACAATGAAGTCAGCTAAAAAAATAATTTGTCCACATTTACCAAAACATCTTCCAATACACCACGAGGGTAAATGATGGATCTATCAGCTAACTGCAATGAAATGTTGGTAGGCTTAGGTTCCTACATCCGTACTTTCTTAAAAATAAAGAAAGGCATCAAATTAATACCAACACCCAAATCACATAATGCTTTCTCAAAATAAGAGTTACCAATAGAGAAAGAAATAGTAAAACTCCTTAGATCTTTTAATTTTGGTGGTAACTTCTTCAAGGGAATGACAGAGCACTCCTCATTTAGATATATCATCTCAAATTCCTCAAGCTTATGTTTCTTTGTAAGTATTTCCTTCAAGAGTTTTGTATACTTGGGCATTTGAGAGATGACTTTAATGAACAGAATGTTAATTAGTAATTTCTTGAACATCTCTAAGAATTTAGTAAATTGATTGTCTTGCTTAGTATTCTTGAGCCTCTGAGGGAATGGAATAGATGACTTTTGTGGCTCGCTTAGTATTTCCTTCACTTGCCTTCTCATTTTCTGCATTAACTAACTCATCAAGAGTATCTTCGTGCTTTGGCATTTCCTTCTTCTGGGAGGACTCCCCAAGTTCCTTACCACTTCTAATGGCAATCGCATTGACATGTTCCTTCGAATTAGGCACGGTAGTACCAAGCAATGTTCCCGGTGCCCTTTCTATTGTCAATGTAGCTAATTGACTGGTCTGAGTCTCTATGTTCTTCATTCGAGCCTCTGAGTTTTGGATACATTTCATTATAGAACTTTCAAAGCTCGACTTCTCTTCAAGTGATTGAAAACATGGAGGTGGTTGCGGAACTATCTACTGAGTCTGCTGATTACCCCTATTGATTTCCCCATTTGAAATTGGGATTTCCCTCCAACCAGGATTGTACATATTTGAATATGGATTGTACTGCTTCCGGTTGAAATTACCAACAAAATTTACTCTTCCAGGCTCGAGGGCAAATGGACTACCAATTTGACAGTTTAAACTTATATGACCCTGTCCACCACATACTTCACAAATGATTGGTGGGCCTGCACTATTTACCACCATTAGACTCTTGACCTTCTTCGTTAATGCCTCTAATTGACTTAGAATGGCAGTAGAGGAGTCAACAGCATGCACATCGACTTGTTTCTTAGGAACCTAGTGCTCATTTTGCCATTGAAATTTGTTAAGCGCCATTTCTTCAATCAGTGCATGGCTTTCAGTCAGTGTTTTCCTCCAAATTGTACCTCCCGCAGTTATAATGTCCCAAATACTAGAACTAATAATGTATCTGGTTTACGTATCAGTAATTAGAATTTGGTACATTACTTACGAATATCACAAATTAGTAAATAAATAGAGTATATAGATATTAAAATACGAGCCTTACGCAAAAACTCAATATATCATTATATATATATATATATTATATATAAATAAATATATATATATATATATATATTTCTATATATATAAGCTATTACATCATCGTACTATAATATACAAAAAGTGTCTCATGGCACAAACTCTCTAAAACTAAGAACTGAAAAGATATCAAACTACTCTTCATAAGTCCGAAATTCCATCTTACTCTATTGTGTGTTTCCTGTCTGAAATTATCATGAAAAATTCTATATACGGGGTGAGAATTAAGAAATTCTCAGTAGTACCATTAATAAACAAAAATGTGTCATCATAACAATTTCAACTATTTCGAGGAAAAATCATCTTTTAAGAAAAATAATATTTCTAGTGTAGGAAGGTGACACAAGTAAAATCCAGTCCTTCCTCTTCTCGAAATAGAGTTCCCATTTCTATTATTATGAAAATCATTTAAACCCATATCACATAAATCATAAATTGCTTCAATAAAATCCATGATAAAAATCAATGGCATTACTCAATATCAAATCATTAAACTCATGCATTAATCATGTTAGCATTACAAAAATCATTGGCTTGGTAGTAGTATGCTTTTAGGTTAATGCACATCAACCTTTTTATGGCCGTACGTCGCCACACAGAACTACTCCGAGTAACTAAGCCAGTCTTCCCGTATCTAGCTTAGAGGAAGTACGCCTCCTCAATATCAAAGTTAGGCTTAGACTTCAATCCATCATGATAAAGAGAAGGTACGCTATCTCACAATATCAATCATCGGGAATAGTAAGAGAGGTACGTTACTCAGACTATCCAAGATTTAGGATTACCCCAAGTAGTGAGGGAAATACTCATCCTCATTCACTTAATGACTAGGGAAGCTCAGGTAAAGAGGAAGGTTCTTCTTTAACCTCAATTACTTTGATATAGAGAAAATCACATATTCTCTTACCATTAACCAAGACTTACCCTAGTACAAGTATATCCAAAATCTAACTCGGCCTAGTTTCACAAAGTGGATACCCATGAGAGAAAACTATTTCATCAATTCATCATGCAACATAATGCATAGTTCAATCATTCTCATCATAGGTGTTCAATTTCATCAACCAATCACATATGATTCAATATTATTAATCAATCTCACTTGTTGTAAACATATCATGCAATCAAGCATCATTTTATCACATATTTCATCAAATACCTATAGAAGTATTTTTAACACTTAGGAAAATTCATGTCATCAATCTAACACATTACCCCTTGATACTCCACCTCAGTAGAGTTATCTAAGGTCTCTCTAAGGCTCCTAGCCTTATAGAATACCAAAACATATATTTCCTAACCAAAAACGCATCCTGCTCAATCTCAACATTTGACCTTTGCTCAGTAAAATGAGCATAACTTGAGTTACGGATGTCGAAATGAGGTGATTTCGGTGGCGTTGGAAAGTTAAGAGAAAGTGCTACAACTTTCATAAGACCGCAAAAGCTAATTCTCATCACAGAGGGATTACACGGCCATGTAAAATTACATGGTCTTGGCTGTGTAATCATCTGTGAGGAAAATTTCTGGCAGAAAGGTACACGGCCTAGGCAGTGTAATCACACACGGGCCGTGTAACTGAACCAGAAACTCTGCAACTCATTTTGTAGGGTTGTGACACTGTTCCAATGGTCAAATTCTTGGATTTTGACTACTCCAAACCAATTTCTAAGTGATTTTAAGTCCTAAATAAGTTCGCAAACATGAGGGAAACATAAAACACTGATTGATTTCACCAAAAATGGATCAAAACACTAAAATCACTCTTCCAAACTCCTAAAACCCTCACTTTGAGCTTTAAAGAATTAAATAGAGAATTTTCAGTTTCTAATTCAAATTCTTAGCATGAACAAGTCATAAACTACATTTAAAACTTATCCAAGCAAGAAATTCATTCAAACCACTTCAAGAACTCAATTTGGCATATTAAACCTCAAAATAGCCTAATATGGAAAATGAGTAAAAGGATGAAGATTCAAGCTTAGAAATCCCTACCTTAGCTTGGTATCACCTTCTTCTTGCCTTTCTTATCCTGTTCCTCCTGATCTTGACTTGATCCTTCTCTATTCCACTTGATTTCTTTCCTTCTTCCTTTGTTTCCTTCTTCTTCTTACCAACATGAAAGAGAAAAGAAAATAGAGAACATTAAAAGAAAAGAGAAAAAGAGTAGGAAGAGAATGTGAAAGAAGAAAGAAAAAGAGAAAAATGATAAGGAACGGATGGTTAAGAAGAAAAGGTTAACAGTAAAAGTATTATACAATCTGAAATATTTTATCTGCCTAATTTGACCTTTAAACATCCTCCTAATATCATTAAAAAAATCCAACTAACTTATTTGAGCTCCCAAAATTTTCTATAGCTTATTTTACTCAGTTAAAGCTTAGAAATAAATTCCTCACATCTATTTTATTTTCTTTACTATTTCAGCTATATTATTACTATTATTATTATTAGAGCTATCATGACCTTAATTGACTCTTGTATTAAGCAGAATGTTACAATTCTTCTCCCTTTTTTTTAAAATTTTGTCCTCAAAATTTGAGTTACCTCATTCAAAAGTTCAGGGCAATTCTGGATCATTATAGTCTCAAGTTCCCATGTAGCATCCCCTGGATCACCTCCATCCCACAACACCTTTACCAGAGGAATTTGTTTTCCTTTGAGTTCTTTCAGCGCTCTATCCACGATCCTTATAGGTTTAACTGCATAAGTTAAATTTTCTTTTAACTGTATTGTTTCACTCTTTATGATATGTGTAGGATCTGGATTGTACTTCCGTAGTTGGGAAACATGGAAGACATTGTGAAGGTTGGATAAACTGGGTGGTGAAACTATCTGATAGGCAACTGGTCCAATCCTTTTTAAAATTTGGAAAGAACCCAAGAACCGAGGACTCAACTTCTTAGTCTTCAGGGCTCTACCAATTCCCGTAGTAGGAGTGACTCTAAGGAATACATGTTCTCCTTCATTGAATTCTAGAGGCCTCCGTCTCTCATCCGCATAACTTTTCTGCCTACTTTGGGCTGCTAACATTCTATTCCTGATCAAACTAATTTACTCTGTAGTCTGTTGAACTAACTTAGGACCTAGAATAGTATGTTCCCCAGTTTTAAACCAACATAAAGGTGACCTACACTTCCTGCCATACAGTGCTTCATAAGGCATCATTCCTATACTAGTATGATAACTATTATTATAAGCAAATTCTATTAAAGGTAAGAACCTATCCCAACTACCCTGATGATCGAGTACACAAGCTCTAAGCATATCTTCCAAGGTTTTAATGGTTCTTTCAGTTTGGCAATCAGTTTGTGGATGATAGACCGTACTGAAATTCAACTTTGTTCTAAAAGCTTTATGAAGAGCTCCCCAAAATCTAGATGTGAACCTAGGATCCCTATCAGATATAATGTTAGATGGGATTCCATGGAGTCTCACTATTTCTTGAAGGTATAGCTGAGCTAACCTTTCCAATGACCAATTTATTCTTATGGCTAGAAAATGAGTAGTTTTGGTCAACCTGTCCACTATAACCCAAATGGTATCATGACCCAATGGGGTTCTTGGTAATCACGTTACAAAATCTATTGACACACTTTCCCATTTCCATTCAAGAACCTCTAGGGGCTGAAGAGATCCTAAAGGTTTTTTATGTTCAGTTTTTACTTTTTGACAAATCAAACACTTGGATACATACATTGCTATATCAACTTTCATATGAGGCCACCAAAATATCTTTTTGAGGTCTTGGTACATTTTTGTAGTACCAGGGTGAATGATGTATTGGCTTTTATGGGCTTCCTCAAGGATTCTCTCTTTAATTTCAGATTCCATTGGAATGCACAATTTGTCTCTAAACATAATGGTTCAATCGTTAGCCCTATTAAATTCTTTTCTCTTTCCCAACAATATTTGTTCACTTATTTTCTTTAAAGCTTCATCTTTCTCTTTGGCATTCCTAATTTGAGTCCTCAAATCATTACTAATCTCCAACCTATTCAAACAAAAACTATGTGGTAACATAGTTACTGCTAGGCTTAAGTCTCTAAAACTTTTCAAAAGTTCCATTTCGTGTAACATCATGTAGGACATATGCAGAAGTTTCCAGCTCAGTGCATCGGCCACTACATTGGCCTTACCTGGATGGTACTTTAATTCAAAATCATAATCTTTCAAGAACTCCATCCACCGTCTTTGACTCATATTTAATTCTTTATGGTCAAATAGATATTTCAAACTCTTATGATCACTAAAGACCTCAAATTTTACCCTATACAGATAGTGCCTCTAAATCTTCAAAACAAAAACCACCGCTGCTAGCTCTAGGTCATGGGTTGGGTAATTTTCTTCATGGGGTAGTAGTTGTCTAGAGGCATAAGCCACTACCCTCCCATCTTGCATCAACACACATCCCAAACCTCTCCTTGAGGCATCACAGTATACCTCAAAATTTCTTTAGGGATCTGGGATCAGTAGAACTGGTGTGGTGGTTAACTTTTTTTTCAACTCTTGAAAACTATCCTCACATTCTTATGTTCAGACAAAAACATTACCTTTTCTAGTTAGTTTAGTTAATGGCAAAGCTATTCTAGAGAATCCCTCTATGAATCTCCGGTAACACCCATCCAAACCCAAAAAGCTTCTTATTTCGGTGATGGTGGTAGGTCTTTCCCATTTGAGAATTGCTTCTATCTTATTGGGATCCACAGATATCCCTTCCCCAGATATTACATATCCTAAAATTTGTACCTCACCCATCCAAAACTCACATTTTGATAATTTAGTATACAATTGATTTTCTCTCAGAATTTCTAGAACTACCCTAAGATGATTTTCATGTTCGTCTATTGTCTTTGAATAGATGAGAATGTCATCTATAAAAACAACTACGAACTGATCAAGGTAGGGTCTGAAAATTCTGTTCATATAATCCATAAAGACAGCTGGTGCATTGGTTAAACCAAAGGACATCACTAAATACTCATAGTGCCCATATCTAGTCCTAAAAGTAGTTTTAGGGATATCTTCTTCTCGAACCCTGATCTGATGGTACCTTGATCTTAAGTCAATCTTTGAAAACATCGTTGCTTCCCTCAATTGGTCCATCAAATCATCTATCCTAGGTAATGGGTATTTGTTTTTTATTGTTACCTTATTCAATTGCCTAGAGTCCACACACAACCTCATACTACCATCTTTCTTTTTAACTAAAAGAACTGGAGCTCCCCACGGTGAGACACTCGGTCGAATAAATCTCTTACCTAATAGTTCTTCTATTTGTTTCTTAAGCTCAATCAATTCTAAAAGGCACTTTCTATAAGGTGCTATAGAGATAGGCCCTATTCCTAGCACTAAGTCTATAGTAAATTCTATCTCCCTCTTAGGTGGCAACTCACTTACCTCATCTGGGAACACCTCTGGGTACTCCCTCACCATAGTAATACTTTCTAGAGTTTGCTCACTCTCGAAATTCAAAGAAAAAAGGAGAACATAACCTTTAGCCCCTTCTACTAAGTCAGTGATAACTTGACTGGCATTCAAATACATAGACTCAGAAAGAGTGTGTAGGGAAGAGACCTCAGATAAGAAAACCAAAGTTTTATCTGAATAATTTAAGACAATGCGATTTTCTGACAACCAATCCTTACCCAAAATCAGGTCTATGTCCACAAGAGGTAAACATATCAAATTCATAAGAAAGTCTTTATTTTCAATGGTTACATAACAATTTAGACAGATTTGTGACGTGGTTACTGGTTTTCCCATAGGGGTAGAAACTGTCAAATCATAGGTTAAATCTAAGATAGGCAAATCCAATACCCTAACACAATCATATGAAATGAAAGAATGAGATGCTCTAGAGTCATATAGTACAGTTAAGAGTGTATCTTTAATCATACCCTGTATCAGATCAGAGGAATAAGTCGCTTCCTTGCCACTCAGAGTAAATACCTTTCCTCGGGTTTGGGGCCTGGGATTTGCAGCTTGGGGTCTGGGATTTGTAGCTTCTTGTTGTTGCTGTAAACAGTTTCTATCAATATGCCCCGGCTTGCCACATTTAAAGTAGATTATCTGGTTCCTAACATATGGGTTGTTACCATGGTACCTCCCACATTTTTCACATCTTGGTCCTTTGTCTTCAATTCACATCTGTTTTCCTTGCTCTTGTTGACTCCTAGGCCTTAGCACATTTTTCTTAAATTTATCATCAAACCTTTTCCTTTTAAAGAAACTTTGTGGCCTTTGCTCCTGTTCTGACTCTAACTTCAAGGACTCAACAATCTGACACCTATTCACCAATGTAGGGAAATTTCAAATTCCCAAGGGCTTTATGGCCTTCTTGATGCTTTCTCATAAACCGGCCTCAAACTTTACACATTTCCATTTTTCATCAAGTTTGTTCTTAAAGTGAGAGGCAAATTTGGCCAACTCTTCAAACTTTGTTAAATATTGGCCCACTGTCAAGCTTCTTTGCTTAAACTCCAAAAATGCTACCTCCTTCTCCTCTTGGACACTTGGTGGAAAATACTTCTCTAGGAAGGTGGTTTTGAACACTTCCTAAGTAACTTCAGTCCCATCAGTTTCTAGGAGTCTTCTAGCATTATTCTACCAAAGTTCAGTCTCTCCTTTCATCATGAAATAGGCATAAGAAACTTGTTGTGCATCTGTACAAGCCAACACATCAAATATCTTTTCTAGCTCCCTAATCCATTGATCAGCCTTGGCAGGATCATAGTCGCCATTGAAATATGGTGGATTACACTTTCTGAATTCAGAAAGATCATTCTTTACTACGGTCACTTCAGGCTCCTGCTGCAAATGGGAATTATTTATCACCTTCTCCTGCCTCAAATCCCTTATTGCCGCTGTCATTTCTCTGAACATCTGCATCATATTCTCTATACCTGCTGAACTGGCTGATGCCTAATTTCCTTGCGTCTGCCCAAAAGATGCCATAGTATCCTGAATACGCAGAACATTACATATCGAGTGGATCAAGCTCAATATCATGTAACCATGTAACAGTAAACTATAAACATGCATTCATAAGATAGTTATGCAATTCTACCTATATATCTCATCATTAAGACAAAAAGATGAATAACAATAGCATAGCTAGTCTATACCCCGGCTCAACAGGATGAACTGCTCTGATACCATAATGTAATGTCCCAAATACTAGAACTAATAATGTATCCAATTCACGTATCAGTAATTAGAATTTAGTACATTACTTACGAATATCACAAATTAGTAAATAAATAGAGTATATAGATATTAAAATATGACCCTTACACAAACTTATATATATATACATATGTCATGAAATAAACTATTATACTAGTTATTACATCATCGTACTATAATATACAAAAAGTTTCTCATGGCAACAAACTCTCTAAAATTAAGAACTGAAAAGATATCAAACTACTCTTCATAAGCCCGAAATTCCATCTTGCTCCATTGCATGTTTCCTATCTAAAATTGTCACGAAAAATTCCATATATGAGGTGAGAATTAAGAAATTCTCAGTAGTACCATTAATAAACAAAAATGTGTCATCATAACAATTTCAGTTGTTTTGAGAAAAATTTGTCTTTTATGAAAAATAATATTTCTAGTGTAGGAATGTGACAAAAGTAAAATCCAGTCCTTCCTCTTCTCGAAACAGAGTTCCCATTTCCATTATTATGAAAATCATTTAAACCCATATCACATAAATCATAAATTGCTTTAATAAAATCCATGATAAAAATCAATGGCATTACTCAATATCAAATCATTAAACTCATGCATTAATCATGCTAGCATTACAAAAATCATTGGCTTGGTAGTAGTATGCTTTTAGGTTAGTGCACATCAACCTTTTTATGGCTGTACGTTGCCACACAGAACTACTCTGGGTAACTAAGTCAGTCTTCCCGTATCTAGCTTAGAGGAAGTACGTCTCCTCAATATCAAAGTTAGGGTTAGACTTCAATCCATCATGATAAGGAGAAGGTACGTTATCTCACAATATCAATCATCAAGAATAGTAAGAGAGGTACGTTACTCAGACTATCCAAGATTTAGGATTACCCCAAGTAGTGAGGAAAATACTCATCCTCATCCACTTAATGACTAGGGAAGCTCAGGTAAAGAGAAATGTTCTTCCTTAACCTCAATTACTCTGATATAGAAAAAATCATATATTTTCTTACCATTAACCAAGACTTACCCTAGTACAAGTACATCCAAAATCTAACTCAGCCTAGTTCCACAAAGTGGATACCCATGAAAAAAAAACTATTTCATCAATTCATCATGCAACATAATGCATAGTTCAATCATTCTCATCATGGGTGTTCAATTTCATCAACCAATCATATATGATTCAATATTATCAATCAATCTCACTTGTTGTAAACATATCATGCAATCAAGCATCATTTTATCACATATTTCATCAAATACCTATAGAAGTATTTCTAACACTTAGGGAAATTCATGTCATCAATCCAACACATTACCCCTTAATACTCCACCTCAATAAGGTTATCTAAGGTCTCTCTAAGGCTCCTAGCCTTATAGAATACCAAAACATGTATTTCCTAACCAAAAACGCATCTTGCTCAATCTCAACATTTGACCTTTGTTTGGTAAAATGAGCATAACTTGAGCTACGGATGTCGAAATGAGGTGATTTTAGCGGCGTTGGAAAGCTCAGAGAAAGAGTTATAACTTTCATGAAGACCACAAAGCTAATTCTCATCATAGAGGGATTACACGGCCATGTAAAATTATATGGCCCTGGCCGTGTAATCGTTTGTGAGGAAATTTTCTAGCAGAGAGGTACATAACTAGGCCGTGTAATTATACACGGGTTGTGTAACTAAACCAGAAACTCTGCAACTCATTTTGCCAGGTTGTGACACTGTTCCAATGGTCAAATTCTTTGATTTTGACCACTCCAAACCAATTTTTAAGTTATTTTAAGTCCCAAACAAGTTCGCAAACATGAGGGAAACATAAAACATCGATTAATTTCACCAAAAATGGATCAAAATACTAAAATCACTCCTCCAAACTCCCAAAACCCTCACTTTGAGATTTAAAGGATTAAATGAAGAATTTTCAGTTTCTAATTCAAATTCTTAGCATGAACAAGTCATAAACTATATTTAAAACTTATCCAATTAAGAAATTCATTCAAACCACTTCAAGAACTCAATTTGGCATATTAAACCTCAAAATAGCCTAATATGGAAAATGAGTAAAAGGATGAAGATTCAAGCCTAGAAATCCCTACCTTAGCTTGGTATCACCTTCTTACCTTTCTTATCTTGTTCCTCCTGATCTTGACTTGATCATTCTCTATTCTACTTGATTTCCTTCCTTCTTCCTTTGTTTCCTTCTTCTTCTTACCAACACGAAAGAGAAAAGAAAATAGAGAACATAAAAAGAAAAGAGAGAAAGAGCAGGAAGAGAACGTGAAAGAAGAAAGAAAAAAGAAAGAAAAAGAGAAAAGGATAAGGAACGGATGGTTAAGAAGAAAAAGTTAACAATAAAAGTCTTATACAATCTGAAACATTTTATCTGCCTAATTTGACCTTTAAACATCCTCCTAATATCATAAAAAAATATCCAACTAATTTATTTGAGCTCCCAAAATTTTCTATAGCTTATTTTACTCAGTTAAAGCTTAGAAATAAATTCTTCACATCTATTTTATTTTCTTTACTATTTCAGCTATATTATTACTATTATTATTATTTGAGCTATCATGACCTTAATTGACTCTTGTATTAAGTAAAATGTTACAGCAGTGGCACCAATAAATGAACGGTTAACAGGTGACAAACCATTGTAAAAAATTTGTATCTGCTGCCACACGAGAAATCTGTGATGTGGACATCTCCTTATCAACTCTTGAAAATGTTCCCAAGCTTCATAAAGAGTATCCAAATCAAACTGCACAAAAGAAGAAATGTCATTCCTTAACTTAGCAAATTTAGAGGGAGGAAAATACTTAGCCAAAAACTGTTACGTCAACTGATCCTATGTGATGATAGAACCTTTAGTAGTTACATTAGTCATTGACTCACTCTGTTTCTAAGAGAGAAAGGAAAAAGTCGTAATTGAATTGCATCATCTGTCACCCCACAACTGTAAGAATTTAGCCAAATGTTGATTTAGATCATCCGAAGGCAAACCACCAAACTGAATAGAAGTTTGAATCTTGGAGATCAATGTCGGTTTGATCTCAAAGTTGTTAGCCGCCACAACTAGTCTTGTAATACTTTATCCATACCCTTCAGCCATGGGCATGGAATATTCAAGCATGATCTGCTCTACAGGGGTAGCTCATTCTTCATGATTCCCCTCAACTGTTATCTCTCTCTCCATCATTGTTATAACTTCTTCAGTCATAGCTTCAATATGAGATTACATTCTTAACTCGTGAGTTATTTTCTAATTTCTGGATCAAATGTCAAATTAGGAAATTGAGCACGAGTAAGCATAAACAAGAAATATAAGCAGAGAGATGAAGTGACAAATTAATTAAAAATAAAAATAAAAATAAAATAAGAAATAAAATAAAAGTGCGTTTAAATTAACTAGGGCTTTTCGTTTCTAATATTACCTAACTTATTCCCTGAAAACGGTGCCAAAAACTTGATACGTGTAAAATACGCTAGGAGCAAGTACACTCTATCGCAGAGTAATATAGGACTTGAGTCCCAGTTGTTGATCCCACGAGGAATAAATAGTAATTACTAGATTTGCTAAACTCTTGGTTATTTAAACAATCGTAAGAGTGAAGAGAAATTCAAATTAAAATTAGAAAACAAATAAAGGAGAAAGATAGACAATCAAACAATATAGAGATAAACCAATTAGAGAGAAACTAGGGCGCAAGGTTCACTTAAATCCAATTAACTAGATTTTCATTCATTTATGATGTAAAATAATTCTCTTACCAATATTCTCTTAATTGCTATTGAATTACAATGATCATGGATGAAATAATATTCTATTCCTAAATTAAAACACTCATTTGGTCATTTAGTTGAATTAATTAGGAATGCATTAAGCCTTAATTCAATAGATGAACTAACATATCGTCAATTCTATTGATAAAATAAATTGACTTGATGTTTAGTTATTCACTAATCTAACCATAGGTTTATCATATAAGTCCATTCATTGAGTACGGATGGTCACGGGTCAAACAATGAATTAAAACATGCTAAAAGTGATCAAATTCTAACAAGAATACAAGCAATATAATATACTCAAAAGATTAGCTAGCTATGAGATTAGCTACTAATGTTCAATACAAATAATCCCAAATCATAATACAAATCCATGGAAAGAAAACCCAAAGAAAGGAAAAAACTAGAGGTAAAACAAAACCCCTTTTAACGATGATTATGATCTTCAAGCCTTTAAGAATTGAATCCTCACTTCGAAGTCATCCTCCAAGGATTCGTGGCAATTCTCTCTTTTGATTTG
The DNA here is from genome assembly GCA_029884595.1 of Ormosia semicastrata. Taxonomy (NCBI): domain Eukaryota; kingdom Viridiplantae; phylum Streptophyta; class Magnoliopsida; order Fabales; family Fabaceae; genus Ormosia; species Ormosia semicastrata. The sequence continues at coordinate 11,851,789 of JAQQTO010000063.1, read as the reverse complement.
CCTCTCAAAGTCTATCATTGCAAAAGTGTATGTCAAGTTTAGGGATTCACTTCTATTTATAATGTTTGAGGTGAAAAACTATCATTTTTAAGCTCAACACAACTGTGTGAGCTTAAAAAATAGCGTAACTTTGACGTAGATGGGAGACACAATTGTGTGACATAGAGACTTGGTCGTGTCTCTTTAAAAAAATCATACAGAAGCGTTTTCCTAGTTAGACATGGCCTTGTCTAACTCCTCAATCGCTCACAGGGCCCTGTCTAAGCCAAAATGATCTTCTTTTGCTCTGAAAATGCAGTGTCTTCGCCTGCTTTCACTCCAAATGTGATAAATCCCATTCAATCTACAAAAACAAAGATAATGATAAGGATCCATCTAAAATTCACCAATAACATAAGCAAATCACCATAATTTATTCTATTTAAGACTATAAAATATAGGTTTATCAACTCTGAGTAGGCTGAGATTTGACTACTCCACTCATCTTTCGTCTTCCACTATGGTGAGGATGATGACTCTAATAATAATATTTTCAAGCAGTTGATATGATCAAAAGTTTACGTACATAAATGGTTCTACCTCTTATGATGATGAAGACAAGACTAAGTAACGAGATAAAAAAAAAGAAGGAGAAAAGCATTGCGAATTATAATAATGAATTTACATGATTTTATGAAGTAATTTTTCTGGCAAACAGAAGCCTCCTGGTGGAGAAGCTGGGGAATAAGAAAGAAACCAAAAGTAAGTGAATTTTTTTATCAAGAATGATGACACCAATGAAAATGACATTGTACTAGAGTATCATGGAGAGAAATATCCGGATAATATTGTGTGCTCAACGTTAGTAGAACTAGAATAGTTAAGAGGGTAACTACAAGACCATTACCCTTGTTGGTGGCACAAAAAACATATGTCTGTTTGTAGTCGTGTAACGAATTTTAAAGAGTAGCAAAAAAAATTTAATCTCAAGAGAATTTGGATGAGAGTGAAATTAATATTTTGAAAGTGATGATGTTGACAAGTGAAAGCATATATATATTTCTCTTATACAATGTAATACAATATGAAACTTAAGCAAAGACAATCCAAATTTAACGAATCGGTCTAAAAACTAGGAGTGTCAGTATAAAAAAAAGTCATTTTTATTTTAATCTGTTGAATAATCGCGCTCGTGTTTAAAAAATCTTTGTGTTGGTTTCTCTCTTGATGAATTGAGATACTAATTTTGCTAACTAATATTTGAGAACCACAATTTTTTCAAAAGCAATGTTCGTTATGAAATATATTAATCACCATCATTGTCTTTAACTATTAAATATACGAATTTTATTAGTATTCTTATGTATGCTTTTTTATATAGTCGATGATAGCCAAATCTTACAGAACCCAGCTTATATACCTTCTCTAGTCTAGAAATCTAGATCTATAACTTCTCCAATCCAAAAGATCTTTAAATAGGAGAAGACATATAAGTTGACCACTGTAAGATGTGGCTATCATCAAGTGTAAGAAAAAGTGCAAAAAAATGTTAAGAAAATTTGAGTATTTAATTATTAAAGATAAGGATGATGATTGATATATTTAATAAGGAGCATTACTTATAAAAGGTCATACTTCTCTATAGTTGCCAACATTTCTATCCTAGTTCACCAGGATAGATCCAGTACGATAATCTTTTAACACGATGGAGAGTAATTTTAAACTACTCTCCAAAACTTGATAGACGAGTGCAAGGAGACGCACGCTTTTGGTGTTGTTACCAAGTGGCCTCAATACTCAAGAGGGGGGTGAATTGAGTTTGTAAAACAAGTTCACAAAACGTTTGATAATCAATTTTTGTTAAAACTATTGAATGGATAGAGGTGATTGGATAAATGAGATGAACACTTTCACTTATAAATATAACAGCCAAAGGAGATAATATTCAAGCAATTTAATAAAACAGTACACAAATGTAAAGAGAAGGGTTTAGAGAAACAAACACAATAGTTTATCCTGGTTTGATCACCAATCCACTTGTGATCTACGTCTAGTCCTCAAGTAAACACTCGAGATTTTTCACTATATCTTCAAGCTTCAATAGGTGCTTGACAACCTTTACAAACTTGAGTACTCAACACGTTGGGATACCTCACCCTTTGAGCTTGAGCCTCTTCAACTAAGGGATGCCTCACCCTTTACACTTTAGGAGGGATGCCTCACCCTCTTTACAAAGCAATTCAGATTGATAGAATGAAACTCTCACAAGAGTAATTGATATAAATTGAAGCTTTAATATACTCTCAAAAGATATCTCAAGATTTTCACAAAAAAAACAAAGCAAAAACATTTTCAGAATTTGATTCTCGTATATAAGTGTTAGATTGATGTTCTGAATTCAAGGTCAGCCATTAATGAAGTCTCAAGTCAAGTATTTATAAGTTATTAGAAGAAAGAAGTCATTGGGAGCTTTAATAGGCAGCATTAAATGCTGATAAAATAGCCATTAAGTACTGACAGGCCAGTGGTAATCGATTACACAATCTATATAATCGATTACATGGCTATTCCAACGTGTTCTTGGCTTTCTGGACACTTGGTAATCGATTACCAGCTTGATGTAATCGATTACAAGGCCTCTGACTTGCTTGTAATCGATTACCATTTCTATGTAATCGATTATAAGGCTTCTTGAATGTGTTCTTGCCTTTCTGGGCTCATTGTAATTGATTACCAGCTTGGTGTAATCGATTACAAGGCCTCTGACTTGCTTGTAATCGATTACAATGCACATCTAATTGATTACAAGGCTTTTGTTTGCTATGTAATCGATTACAAATATTTTGTAATCGATTACCTTGGCCTTTGAACACATTTTTCAAGTCCAACTGAGTATATAAGTCATTTCTAACACTTAGATCATTGGATTAAACATAAATTCCTTCATGAATATTGAATCCAAGATTAAAATTAACATTTCTTGAAAAACATGTTTAACTTTGAATTTACAAGCTAGTTTTAAAAATGGTATTTGAAAAACCATTCGAGAATCATTGAGATATTTTTAGAGCATTTTACATTGATATTTTAAGACCTATAACCTATATCAAATATACCTCTTTTGATCTTGGTTTTCTTCTTTTGATCTTGGTTACTTCTTCTTGACTTTGTTGTTAGTCTTTCATCTTGACTTTATTATAATCAAAAACTTCATTTGATATGCTTCAATACATAAGCATTCACATTTTTTCCCTTTTTGATGATGACAAATTAAGCACTGAGAAGAGGAGATATGTATATCAGAGATTTAAGCGCAACTCTCCCCCGTAATGTATGCACAAGAAATGGTTAGTGATGTGTCCATGTAAAAGCTTAAATCAAGCTCCCCCGTATTTATGCAATCACTAATCTCTCCCCCATTGGCATTATAAAAAAACATAAGAATTCAGATAAAAATTTGACAGCATTTCAGTTATATTTCATGATTTCCCATGAAGCAACCAGTACAGCCCAATCAAGTGTTGCAAACAGAGTATAATTAATCCAATCAAGAAATATAACCAATCAGATCAAGACATCAATATATTCAATAAACAGATATGAAACATCAAAAGATCAACTGATTTTATATAAACTTATCCAATGTCATATACAATATATCAAAAAGAAAACAATTAAAAATATCAAGGCAATGGTCACTAGCAGTCGCCTCCCTATCACTATCCTCGTCCGCAGCGACATCTCTAAGGTCAATATCATCATCACCAGGTTCAAGATCGTCCTCGGAACCAAGAAGCTCCTAATCATCATCAGGAACTCCAACTAGAGTGGCAGAGGGATCAGCAAAAGATAGAGGAGCAGGAGGGGCAGAGGAGGTGGTAGGTGCAACAGTAGCTCTCCATGGTGCATAATCTGGTCCTTCTTAGAAGGAGCGAATAGAATCAAGCTCCTGATCAGAGTAATCCATCCTTAGTTCAAGGTGATCCACCTTCTGCTCAAGGTGATCCATCCATGTGTCCACTGTAGTTGCCAAGTTTCACATTTCTTGGAGCAGGAGGCCCAATGTGGCTGGAGTTGGAGCTGGCTGTTGGTCTTCTTCTTCATCATCACTCTACGGACCGTGAGGGATATGCCCATAGCTACCATGGGTAATGTAGTGCCATCTATCATTGACCTTGTATAGCTGAAACTTTTTCAATGTATGCAAGCCTATAGATTGTGGCCCTTTGGAGCTTGTGTCCTTGGATTCCTCAAACAAGGAAATGTGACAATGCTCCAATATAGTTGTCACTAGCATGGCATATGGAAGAGAAGAGTTCTTCTTCTTCTTCACATCCAACATGTGTTGAATTATATAATAGCCTCAGTTGATTGGCTTACCATGGGTCATTACCCATAATGTCATAACATCATCCCTCAGAACTTGGGAGTAATTTCCTCCCCTTGGAACCAATCCTCTGACTAGAAGATAATGCAGCACCCTGTTCTCCATGGTTAAACCAGTGGCCATTACTCTCTTTTTGGGGTCCCTGGGGATATCATATCCAAACCTTATCAGGGAAAATAGAGCAGCTTTATGCTCATATTCATCTCCCCAAACATCAGCATTTCCATAAAAATGGGCACCATCAGGAGAAAGTTTAGTCAACCTATACCAATCATGTTTAGTGACCCTGATTTGTTGCTTCTTCACCTCAGATATTAAGCATTCATCCTCATATCTCATATTAGCATAAAACACTCTAACCAAGTTTAGATAAATAGCTTTCTGAATGCTATGAAACCCAAGTAAACCTAAATTTTCAATTATTCTAAAGCTCTCTAGAGGTTCACTTTCACAGAAGGTCTGAGGGAGATACCTAGGAGAAATTATTTTTCGTAACTGAAAGTTTTTCCTGAACAACTCAGCCTTCTTGGCAGTGGAGAAGTGGTGAGTGAGGTCTAGTCCTGAGATGTTATGTGGATGAGCTCTGGAAGACTCTCCAATGGTGACCCCTGTTCTTGGGCATTTTGCACGTTGAGAGGTTTCAGCCATTTGATGAGAAAAGAGTGAATGAGATGAAAGGAATGGTGTTTGGATATGTGTGGGTGAAAGGAAAGATGGTAGAGGGAAGGTTTTAGGTGGTGAGGCTCGTAGGTGATGAGAAGGATTTGGGTGGATTTTGATGAGTTTTGGTGGATGGGTTGTGTAAAGAAGTGATTTTCAAGTGAGAGGGAGGTTGATAACTGTACAGAGTGTAGTTATTAGTGCCCTATATCTGTCCTTTATGGCATGATTAGTCCGTGTTTGTAAGCATTAATGGAAGGTTTTAGCATCATTCATATCTAATTTCATTCTGATGACTTCTATTGTGATCCTGAGTAAATACTTTCAAGATTATGATCAAATTGAGTACATTTGCATGATTCAATAAATTGATAAATTTTCTTATATAGGCAGGTCTCAAATGAAGCATGGAATTGAAGAATTTGAAGCAGCTTTGGACCGGAAGCCTAAGAAAGCTTAAAAGTGAAGATCGGCATTCAACGCCGCGACGTGGATTGGTCTGTGCCGCGGGTGAAAAACCTAAGGAAAGAGGCCGAGGTTGAAGGTTTGACCTAATACGGTGGTGACGTGACATGTTGGATGCTCCACTATTCGGTATAAATACATTTGCAGAATTTCTACGAGAGTTTTCATCATTTTTGGAGAGCATTTTGGTTTTTAGGTTTTTAGACCTAGAGGAAGCGAAAAAGGCTAAGGTTGGAGGTCATCCTTCCTATGGAGGGTGAATCAAGCTTAAAGGATAACATCTATTGAGCTTCCTTCCTTTCTTTTCTTCTTTTCTCTCTTTCTTGATTCATGATCATGATTTATTTGTTTGTACTTTCATGATTCATGGCTAGCTAAAATTTTCTTGATGAATATGTAATCTTTTGAGTATATATTGAAGTTTAGTTAAGTTCAATCATAATCTGTGTTTAATGCTTGTGGTTGGTGATCACTAATTGCATGATATTAATATTGGCAAATGAACTAGACATAGGGATTTGTTAATATGGATATGGTGTGATTGATACATGTTCGACGAGTTCAATTGGCTTGGATGAGCTGATTCGTTAATAGGATAGAAATATACCTATTGGTCATGTATAGTGTGTGATTGAGAATAGATCATTAATGAGTAGAGTTTTCACCAAGGTTAACTAACCTAGACATAGGCTTTTAACTAAATCAGATTCTCAAGCTAACTAAACCAATCTTTGATGTTGCTTGTAAGGATTGCAATTCATTAGTTGAAATAGGAAATGAAAAGTAATTCTTATTTCTCTATTTCTCTATTTATCTATTTATCTTAGAGTTATTGCTTATTGCTTTTCAGTCTTTATATTTCTTTAACCATTCATTTATAAATTTAATGCTTTTGGATAGCATTAATTAGACTATTGGCTAATACTTAACTTTTATATGAAATACATTTTTCTCGTGGGATCGATCTCTTACTCTGTAACTGTATTACTTGTGCGACCCGTGCACTTGTGGTTAGCAAAAAGGGCAACACGTTTGACCCTCAACAGAGGTGAAATGAAGTGATTTGGGTGAGATTTGAGTGAGAAATAGAGAGTTTGGTGGTTGGGTCTTTGTGAGAGAATAGAAGAAGAAAAGAAGGTTTATGAAGAAATGACCTTTCGCGTGTAAAAACCCCTGAATCGATTACATACTTGTGTAATCGATTACAACCTTCATTTTATAATCGATTATAATTTTGGTGTAATCAATTACCATGCTTCTGAGAACCTTGTAATCGATTACCTGAGTTCTAGGTCTATTGTAATCGATTACAATGGTTGTGTAATCGATTACATACTTGATAGAACCTTTGTAATCGATTACAGAGGCTTTGTAATCGATTATCAGCATACTCAAACTCAGATTTTGCATTCCAAACAACAAAGGATCAATTTTCAACCTTTCAAATTAGTTTCAGAACATCTCAAATCAATTCCAAATATCATGCAAGCATATAGTCCAATCAGATTATAATCCAAAACACATAATTGTGCAAAATGACTACTTTTACCAAGAATTACACCATTTGGATGGATTTGTGAAGTTTTTGAGTTCATGGAAGTCTTTGACATGAGGAAGCACCTACAAAACAACTTAGGGGGAATCTCCGATGCTCAAGTTAGTATTAAATTCAAATATGATTAAAAATAAAAAATTATGTAGTAAAAAGTTATGATTATGCAAAAAAACAACATGTTATGCATCAAGATATCATATTATGCAGCAAGATATCATATTATGTAGCAAAGCAATATATTATGCATCAGTTTTAGGTTTATGCAGCAAATAATTGATTTATGCATGATTGATCCAATATACCAAGTTCATTTATTATATAGAAAAATGCTTCTTTTACCAAGGGCTTAGTGAAAATGTCAGCTAGTTGCCTAATGGTTTCTACAAATTCAAGCATGCAATCACCTTTTTGAACATGATCCCTTATAAAATGATGCCTAATTTCAATATGTTTAGTTCTTGAATGCAGAATGAGATTTTTAGACAAGTTGATTGCACTAGTGTTATCACATCTTATTGGGATGTGATCAAGCTCTAGACCATAGTCTAGAAGTTGTTGCTTCATCCAAAGGATTTGTGCATAACAACTTCCAGCTGCAACATATTCAGCTTCAGCTGTAGACAATGCCACACTATTTAGTTTCTTGCTATGCCAAGAAACTAGTGAACTTCCAAGCAAGTGGCATATCCCACTAGTGCTTTTTCGATCCATTTTGCATCGAGCAAAGTTAGAATTGGAGTAACCAACTAGGCTACAAGAGGCACCCTTAGGGTACCACAAACCCATTTGTGAAGTGTCGATATGATATTTCATGATTCATTTTATAACACTTAGGTGTGATTCTCTAGGATTAGCTTGATATCTAGCACATATATACACACTAAACATGATATCCGGCCTACTAGTTGTAAGATAAAGAAGTGAGCTAATCATACATCTATATTTTGTGATTTCTACAGATTTACCTCATTAATTCTTATCCAAATAACAAGAGGTGCCCATTGGTGTAGCCATATGCTTGGCATATTCCATTCTAAACTTCTTGAGCAACTCCTTGCAATACTTAGATTGACTTATAAAAGTCTCATCCTTTGTTTGCTTGATTTGGAGACCAAGGAAGAAGTTTAGCTCACCTATCATGGACATCTCAAACTCACTTTGCATAATATTTGAAAATTCTTTACAAAGAGAGTTGTTAGTAGCTCCAAATATAATGTCATCAACATAGATTTGAACTAGAAGTATGTCATTCATTTTATGCTTTATGAAAAGGGAAGTGTCAACTTTGCCTCTAGAAAAGCCTTTTTCTAAAAGGAATTTGCTCAACCTTTCATACCAAGCTCTAGGAGCTTGTTTCAAGCCATACAAGGCCTTTTTCAATTTAAAAACATGGTTGGGTATTTCAAAATCCTCAAAACCAGGAGGTTGTTCCACATACACCTCTTCTTGTATAAAACCATTTAAAAAAGCATTTTTAACATCTATTTTATAGAGTTTGAAATCTATGATGCATGCATATGCAAGTAACATTCTAATGTAGCTACGGGAACATAAGTTTCTTCATAGTTTATACTTTCTTCTTGATTATAGCCCTTAGTTACAAATCTAGCTTTGTTTCTTATTATTAAGCCCGTTTCATTAAGTTTGTTCCTAAAGACCCATTTGGTGCCAATTATAGGATGATCATTGGGCCTTGAAACTAATTCCAAAACTTGATTTCTCTCAAATTGATTTAGTTCTTCTTGCATAGCCAAGATCCAATGTTTATCATTAATGGCCGCATTTATGTCTTTAGGTTCAACTTGAGAGACAAAAGTCAAGTGATTACATGCATCTGAGTTTCGGGTGATTACGCCTTTTGATACATCACGTATCACCTTGTCGAGAGGATGATATCTTGATGTCCTCCATTCTTTGGATAGATCCATGATTTCTAAATCCTTTTACCATGAGTGATCAAGGGGTCTCTTTTCTTGCTTCTTGGACTCTTTCTCTTGATTTTTCAAGTGCGTTTTTGCCAAGGTTTCTGCAACATCATCAATAAGCTCCTTTCTCAGCTCATTTGGGTTAGTTTCATCAAATACAACATGTATAAACTCTTCTATGGTCATAGTTCATTTATTATAGACTCTAAAGGCCTTACTATGTATAGAATAGCCAATAAATATTCCCTCATCATATTTTGCATCAAACTTTCCCAAGTTATCCTTCCCATTATTCAAAACAAAGCATTTACATCTAAAGACATGAAAATGTGACACATTTGGCTTCTTTCCCTTGTACAATTCATATGGGATTTTCTTTAAAATTAGCCTTATTAGGGCTCTATTCATAACATAACAAGCGGTGTTAACCGCATCCGCCCAAAAGTACTTAGGAAAGTTAGTCTCATTGAGCATAGTTCTAGTCATTTCCTCTAAAGATCGATTTCTTCTTTCTACAACACTATTTTGTTGTGGTGTTCTAGGGGCAGAAAAATTATGCTCAATGCCATGTTCATCACAAAAGATTTCAAATTCATGATTTTAAATTCTCCACCATGATCACTTCTTATGGATGCAATGCAAAAACTTTTTTCATTTTAGATAACTTTGGAAAACTTTTTAAATGATTGAAAAGCATTATTTTTATGAGATAGAAACAATGTCCATGTAAACCTAGATAAATCATCCACAATCACTAAAGCATAGTAATTCCCACCAAAACTCATACTTCTAGAGGGACTAAAAAGATCCATGTGTAAAAGTTGTAAAGGTCTAGAAGTTGAAATAATATTTTTAGCTTTAAAAGAAGCCTTTACTTGCTTTCCCTTTTGACATGCATCACAAAGTTTATCTTTTTCAAATTTAAGCTTTGGAAGTCCAATTACTAGTTCTTTTGAAACCAATTTATTTAAGTAATCCATGTGAATGTGAGCAATTCTTCTATACCATAACCATGAATCATTTTCTTTACTCATAAAGAATTTAACATCATTTGAGGAAATGTCATCAAGACTAATTATATATATATTATTGACCCTATGACCAACAAACTTAACTTACTTGTCATCCTTTCCTTCAATTATACAACAAGTAGAATCAAATATAACTCTATTATCCTTATCACACAATTGACTAATGCTAAGCAAATTATATTTGAGTCATTCAATAAGCAAAACATTATCAATAGATGAGGAAGGGATCTTACTAACTTTACCAATTCCAAGGATCTTCCCTTTGTTGTTATCACCATATGTGACATGACCATGCTTCTTGGGGGCAAGGGAGGAGAACTTGGAGTCATCACCAGTCATGTTCTTAGAGCAACCACTATCAAGATACCAACTTGAACTTTTAGTCTTCAAGCACACCTATAACACACATTCAAATTTTAACCTTTGGTATGCAAATTATCTTGGGTCCTTGTGTGTTAGAGTTAGGTAAGGTGCCATTAGGAACCCAAACTCTTTTAGTTCCAATCTTGGTGTTGATGTTCTTTCTAACATTATATGTGGATGCATTATGCCCTTTCTTACCACAATGAAAACATTTGACAAAGGGGCTACTTGATGTATTTGAGGAAACAAAAAAATAATAATAAGACTTTTGATGGTCATTTGGATTATATCCCAAATTGACTTTTTGAAAAACACATTTTTGTTTCCCTAACAATACATTCAAGTTGTCTCTTCCAAATGTAAATTTTGCAAGAATGTTGTTTAAATCTTCAATTTATTTTTCAAATGCTTTGATGATGAGCAAGGTAAGGATATGGATATGTTATCATGTGAGGAGAAAGTCATGCCAATGAGTTAGCATTAATAAGTCCTAAGGTCTCATTTTCAATCTTAAGCTCATTAATCTCCTTGTTTAAAATAAAAACTTTGTTTACCAATAAGGAGATTGTCTTGTTAGAAGATAAAATCATTTTTGTGAGCCTCATAGATTCATCATGCAATTCTTGAAAAACATCTTGCAATTCATTATAAGAAGGTGGAGATTCTAAGTTAGAAGATATTACCTCGGTGTTGCTCTCTTCACTTTCTTCTCCTTGAGCCATGAGATAAAGATGAGTTTCTTCGTTTTCTAAATTATTGGGAGAACTTATGTCATTGTCCTCTCATACTATATATGCTCTCCTTCCTTTCTTTTCTTTGGAAGACATTTTCTCAAACTTCTCCGTCTTCTTAAGATATATAACTCCATTTTTTAGTGCCCTGGTTTTCTATATTCATAGCATTTTGGAGGAGTAGAGGATCTTTCTCCTTAGTGATAAGCCTTCTTTTGAGGAAAATGTGATCTTCTTTGGAATCCCTTCTTCTTCAAGAATCTTCCAAATTTTCTCACAAGGAAACTAAGATTCTCCTCACTTAACTCAATATTTTCTGCATCTTCTTCACTATCTTCATCATCATCTTCAATTGTAGAAGATGTGGCTTTGAGTGCAATTCCCTTTTTCTTCTTATCATGCTCTTCATTTTGATTGATCCTATTTAACTCCAACTCATGTTCTTGAAGCTTCCCAAATAAGGTGGCTAGAGACATTGTTGATAAATCTCTTGATTCCGCGATAGTCGTTACCTTGGGTTGCCAATTCCTGCTCAAATATCTCAAGACTTTGCTAATAAGATCTTCATTAGGAAATGTCTTTTCCAATGAGATAAGATGATTAACAATATGTATGAATCTCTTTTGCATCTCTTGAATACTTTCACCTTGATTCATTCTAAATAATTCATATTCATGAGTGAGAATGTTTATTTTAGATCATTTTACCTCACTTGTACCTTCATGAGTTACTTGTAAAGTATCCCACATTTCTTTAGCGGTTTTGTAATTTGACACCCTAAAGAATTCATCATACCCCAAGGATGTGGTGATGATGTTCTTGGCTGTCAAATTGTATTGAACCTTCTTTTTATCCTCATCGATTCATTCATTTCTAGGTGTATTAATTTTCACACCATTTTTAGTATGTATGGGAACAAAAGCACCATTCTCAATGGCGTCCCACACATCTAAGTTAATAGCTTCAATAAAAATTTTCATCCTTTCTTTCCAATATGCATAACCATCCCCATTGAAAAATAGAGGTCTATTTATAGAAGAACTTTCATTAGAAAAACCATTTGAAGTTATTTCTTCTCTTAAAGCTGCTAAGCTCTTTATACAATAGTCTAGCTCTGATACCACTTGTTACCAAGTGGTCTCAATACTCAAGAGGGGGTGAATTGAGTTTGTAAAACAAGTTCGCAAATCTTTCACAAAACGTTTGATAATCAATTTTTGTTGAAGCTATTGAATGGATAGAGGTGATTGGATAAATGAGATGAACACTTTCACTTATAAATATAATAGCCAAAGGAGACAATATTCAAGTAATTCAATAAAACAGTGCACAAATGTAAAGAGAAGGATTTAGAGAAACAAACACAAAAGTTTATCCTGGTTCGATCACCAATCTACTTATGATCTACGTCCAGTCCTCAAGCAAACACTCGAGATTTTTCACTATATCTTCAAGCTTCAATAGGTGCTTGACAATTTTTATAAACTTAAGCACTCAACACTTTGGGATACCTTACTCTTTGAGCTTGAGCCTCTTCAACTAAGGAATGCCTCACCCTTTACACTTTAGGAGGGATGCCTCACCCTCTTTACAAAGTAATTCAGATTGATAGAATGAAACTCTCACAAGAGTAATTGATATAAATTGAAGCTTTAATATACTCTCAAAAGATATCTCAAGATTTTCACAAAAAAAATAAAGCAAAAACATTTTCAGAATTTGATTCTCGTATATAAGTGTTAGATTGATGTTCTGAATTCAAGGTCAGCCATTAATGAAGTCTCAAGTCAAGTATTTATAAGTTATTAGAAGAAAGGAGTCATTGGGAGCTTTAATGGGCAGCATTAAATGCTGATAAAATAGTCGTTGGGTACTGATAGGCTAGTGGTAATTAATTACACAATCTATGTAATCGATTACATGGTTGTTCTAACGTGTTCTTGGCTTTCTGGACACTTGGTAATCGATTACCAGCTTGAGGTAATCGATTACAAGGCCTCTGACTTGCTTGTAATCGATTACCATTTCTATGTAATTGATTACAAGGCTTCTTGAACGTGTTCTTGCCTTTCTAGGCTCATTGTAATCGATTACCATCTTGGTGTAATCGATTACAAGGCCTCTGACTTGCTTGTAATCGATTACAATGCACATGTAATCAATTACAAGGCCTCTGGTTGCTATGTAATCGATTACAAATATTTTGTAATCGATTACCTTGGCCTTTGAACACATTTTTTAAGTCCAATTGAGTATGTAAGCTATTTCTAACACTTAAATCATTGGATTAAATATAAATTCCTTCATGAATATTGAATCCAAGATTAAAATCAACATTTCTTGAAAAACATGTTTAACTTTGAATTTACAAGCTAATTTTGAAAATGATATTTGAAAAATCATTTGAGAATCATTGAAATATTTTTAGAGCATTTTACATTGATATTTTAAGACCTATAACCTATATCAAATATGGCAAATCGACCAAAATGCCCTTTGTGGCAAATTTATTTACCAATTTGCCATCATTTTCAAACTATTTATCAAACTGCCACTGATTTTGTCACGTTAGAATTTTATATTATTTTTCGTTCCACGTGGGATGCGCCAACACGCGTGGCGCATCCAACTAGGATGCGCCAACACGCGTGGTGCATCCAACTGGGATACGCCACAACATGTGGCGTATCCCAGTTGGATGCGCCACGTGTGTTGGCGCATCCCACGTGGAACAAAAAATAATATAAAATTCTCACGTTATATGTGCAGGGCACTTAACCCATTCCACGTGAATTTCTTAAAAAATGGCGCTTAGAGACATATACAATTTACATGTCTACTAAAGAGTGCACCACAATATTGAGGAACATCAGTTTCAATTAGCTTATTTATAAGTCAAGTATTTGCTTCTGATCTGTAAAGTAGTCGATGTGGGACTTTACTGTTAGTAAGACAAAGCAGCTAAGTAAGATAATAAAATATATTTGTTCGATGTGAGACTTTAATAGTGGCAAAGTAAAGCAAGTAAGTAAGACAACAAAATATATTTATTCGATGTGAGACTTTCAAAAACATATTTAGATTTGGATTTGTGTTGAAGTCTCTTATCAACATTAATAAGAAATAGGTTAACGGAGTAAAGTAAAAAAAAAGTCATTAACAAAAAAACACGACATATCAAAAACTCTATTTCTTACTTACTTGCTTTACTTTAAAAAAGAAATACCTTATTTCCTTGTCATTTTATTATTATTATTTTGCTGTGATTATTTTCTTGTTATTCATTTATCAGTTTATCTCAAGTCGCAGCAACGTAGTTTATTTATTTATATTTTTGTTTACAATAACATAGCAAGTCTATGAATAAACATAGCAATTGGAAAAAAATCGTTATCTTCAAGCTATATAACGATCAACTTCTCTCTTATGCTTTTATAATTGGAAAAAAATTAACATTATAATACCCAATCCACGGAACTATAAGAACAATATATAGATTAAAAAAATCATCGATTCTAATATACTTTATCAATTTAAATGCGCAAGAGCACATGTCTTTTAAGATATACTTAGGAAGCTTTCACTTTCACTTTATCAACTTTTTTGTTAAAAAAAAGAATTAAAAAATTGCTATGATGACTTGGTTTTCAAAGAAGTTTAAAATTAATAATTGCTTTGTTTATTCATAGACTTGCTATGTTATTGTAAACAAAAATATAAATAAATAAACTACGTTGCTGCGACTTGAGATAAACTGATAAATGAATAACAAGAAAATAATCACAGCAAAATAATAATAATAAAATGACAAGGAAATAAGGTATTTCTTTTTTAAAATATGTTTTGTTGTCTTACTTACTTGCTTTACTTTGCCACTATCAAAGTCCCATATCGAACAAATATATTTTGTTATCTTACTTAGCTGCTTTGCCTTGCTAACAGCAAAGTCCCACATCGACTACTTTACAGATCAGAAGCAAATACTTGACTTATAAATAAGCTAATTGAAACTGATGTCCCTCAATATTGTGGTGCACTCTTTAGTAGACATGTAAATTATATGTGTCTCTGGGCGCCCTTTTTTAAGAAATCCACGTGGAATGGGTTAAGTGCCCTGCACATATAACGTGAGAATTTTATATTATTTTTCGTTCCACGTGGGATGCGCCAACACGCGTGGCGCATCCAACTAGGATGCGCCAACACGCGTGGTGCATCCAACTGGGATACGCCACATGTGTTGGCGTATCCCAGTTGGATGCGCCATGCGTGTTGGCGCATCTCACGTGGAACGAAAAATAATATAAAATTCTAACATGACAAAATCAGTGGCAGTTTGATAAATAGTTTAAAAATGATGACAAATTGGTAAATAAATTTGTCACAAAGGGCATTTTGGTCGATTTGCCTATCAAATATACCTCTTTTGATCTTGATTTTCTTCTTTTGATCTTGGTTACTACTTCTTGACTTTGTTGTTGGTCTTTCATCTTGACTTTGTTATCATCAAAAACTTCATTTGATATTCTTCAAGACATAAGCATTCACAGGTGTCACCAACAAGGGCAATATTCTAGGCACTGCATACTCAACTTTCCCAATCTTAATCATGTCGAGCTTAAGATTCTATCTGGCGTATCCTCTCCATAAGACTCTTGTATAACGTCATTTTCATTGTTGAAATCATTCTTTATATCAATTTCGTCTTCTTTCGATTTATGTCTTATTCTCCAATTGCTCCACCATATGCCTTCTGTCTGTCAAAAAACTACTTCAAAAAAATATGAAATTTTATTTTTTTAATTTGCAATGTTTTTCTTCTTCCTTTTCTTATATCAACTTACCTAGTTTTCTCCTTATCATCATAAGAGGTGGACTTGTGTCACTGCTCTAACTTTCTATCACATTTACCACATGATAATCTTATCACAAGTGTCATCATCTTCACTACTAGTAGATGACAAAAGATAAGTTACTTAAGTAATCAAATCTCAGACTGCTTAGAGTCACTTAACTTATCATGCAAAACTAATATCATCTAACTTAAGGTTTAGAACCTCCTAATTCAGTAAAGCATTAATTTTATTTCAACAATTCAAACATGACAACATATTAAATTAAATTTAATTTGGCTAGGTAAAATAAGTAAAATAAAGAAACATTATCTTGTATGCAATTAAGCTAAAATCATTATTAATGTAAAATTATTTTAAATGATTTTATTAGAGTTTTTCTATAGTAATTTTGGAGAATTGAAGTTATATTTTGAGTTACTTTTAAACTAACTTAATTGAAAATGATTTTAAATTTAAATAAATGCTCTTCATTTAAAAGTTTTTAGTAGATTTTAAAAGATAAGAGTTCCTTTTTTAACTCCTAATTTATTTGACATTTCTTATTTCAAGCTAGTAGGCTTCTTGAAACTTATCATTCTAAAGAAATTAATATTTATATAACTAATTAATTATTAATTATATATATAATTTACATTTTCACATTTCCTATTTCAAGTTAGTAGGCTTCTTGAAATTTATCATTCTAATGAAATTAATAAATTATTATTAACTTAATTATATATATATTTTTTACATTTTTATTTTCTTTTATTTTATATTTTATAACATTATATTACACATGATTAATTTATTATAATTAAAATTATTTTTAATATTAATTAATAATTAATAATTATTTTAAATTTAATATGTAAATTATTAAATTAATTAATTAAATTAATTAAATTAAATAATTAATAATTAATCAATATCTTCACTTAAAATTTTAAAATTTAAAATTTTAATATTTAATATTTCTTATTACTATTTTATCATAGTTTTTTTTAATTTTCAAATTAATACATTATGTTATAATCTATACCACTGATAAAAGAGATTCCCCCGATTTGGTTATAATTGAGTTTTCCATTTTGTCATTCTCATTTAATATAAATTATAGTATTAATCTTATACAATGTAAAGTTATGAATCAAATCCTATAACAATATAATAGAGAATTATCTATCACAACAAGATACAAATACCAACAAATAACAATATATCATACATATTAGTATACATTCAAATATACACATAAACACATATATTCAAAATATAAATATAATATATACATACATGCACTCTAGTCACGTTCGATCCCATGCACCCACACCCATGTCCCATGCAGCACGTTTAGATCACACGGGTCATCAACCCTGGTGACACCCATTGTTAGAGCTCAGGTCGTCGTGGCCTTCAGGGGCAACAACCAATGCTGGAAGGAGTAGTGCCAGAGGAGTCAGGCATTAGCATTTTTGTTGGAGCTAGCACCTAAAGGGTGGAGCTCAGTGATGGAGGGAGAGAAAGGACAAAGAATATGGAGGAAAAAGGGAGAGTGGATGGAGAACATGGAGAGGAACAAAGAGAGAGGATGGAGAATAAGGAGAGGACAGAGGAGAGAGTCACAAAAATGGAAGAGAAATGAGCTACGCTCGGCTCTTCAAAAAACTTTCTAGTGGATTATGATTCGCTAGAAATATTTTTTTATGAAAATTTTCAAATTTCAAGTAACTAATCCGTTGAATTCTTCAAAAAACGAAATTGGTTTGTTATCTAAGTAACCGGCGTGAAATCTTCGATGGATAATCCATTGGAAATTGGTTGGCGCTCCTCCTTGGAAGTTTGAAGAATTTTTTGGCGGAATTAGTACGCTAAAAAATCTTGAAAAACAAAATCGATATATTTACTAGTGGATATCCACCGGAAATGTAAAAAAAAAAATTCTATGGTGGTTTATGTTTCCGATTAATCCATTGGAAATTTATTTTTTTAATTTATTTTTTTATTTGGTTTTTGGAGGATATTTCTGTTGGAAATTTTTAGGAATACTGGCGATGTGAATTCTGCCAGAAAAATCTGCCACTAATTGTTGAATTTCTCGTAGTGACTATTCTCAGTGATACATAATATTCTAATTTAGTACAATCATAATATAAAGATAAGCATAGCTTTTCAAGAGGTGTGTATCTTGTTTCAACATTAGTTAACATTTGGCTAAGGTATTAGGTGGCTCTTTTGGTGCCATTTTATGCATCTTGGGTCAAGAATACCCCTAGCGATTTCTCTACAGACGAAATGTAAAGCTTCAGCGGCGTTTCATTGGATGGCAGCACCAAAACAAGTGGTTGAGTAAGACATTGGTTGATGTCTTCAAAAGCCTATTTTTGCTCTTCACCCCAAATGAACTATTCATCATTTTTTAACTTCAATAACTTTGAAAATGCTTATAACTTGCTTGCAAAATTAGCTATGAACTACCTCGAGAAATTAATCTCGTCGATTAAGCTATGAAGTTCTTTCTTATTGGTGGGTTGTCCAACTTCAAGTATTGCTATGTTCATGTTCTTGTCTACCTCTATGCCTTTCTTATGAACCAAGAACCATAGAAAATTTACAGATAAGATATCAAAAGTACATTTGATGAGATTCATTTTTAGGTTAAACTTTCTTATGCATTGAAAGCCTTTTCCCAGATTAGCTAAATGTTATTCTCTAATTCAAGACTTCACACGCACGTCATCAATGTATACATCCATGATGTCACTGATCAAGTTATAGAAGATTAGATTCATAGCTTACTGATAAATAGCTCTAGCATTCTTAAGGCCAAATAGCATCACTACCCATTTGAATGTATTGAATGCCCTCAGGAATTTGAACATCATTTTAGATACATCGACTTCGATAATATAAATCTAATTGTAGCCAGCATAGCCATCCAGTGGAGATAGTACTTCATGATAAGAAATAATATTAACAAGCATATCAGCAATAGGCATGGTGTGCTTATCCTTGGATGTGATCAAATTCAGATCTTTGAAGTCCACACATATCCACAACTTTACATTCCTCTTGATAATCGGTACTATATTAGTTAACCATTTTGTGTACTTGGTAGTTTTGATGAAGCTAGCTTGAAACAGCTTCTCCAATTCTTCTTTGACCTTTGGACTCTACTTCGATGTGAATCTTCGTGCAACATGCTTACAATGTTTAGCTTTGGGTTTGATTGGCAACTGGTGCTCCACCAAACTTTGGGCAAAGCTTGGTATTTCATGGTAGTTCCACGCGAAGCAATCTCTGTATTTTTGAAGTAAATTGATTAACTTCTCATTAAATTGTACTTCTAGTAAGCTGCTAATAAGTGTTGTTCTGGGTGTATCGGTTATGTCTAAATTGACTTCAACCAAAGGATCTTGGGTCTCAATAGTTTTTACATCCTCTTACACACGGGACTCTACGAATATAGCTTCGCTATCTTTTGCCTCTTTAAGCACTACTGATATCACTTTATTCTTTGCAGCATGTGCAACTAAACTAGCTTGTAAGTCTTTTACTGCTTCCATCTAAATAGCTAAGGTGGCCAAGGCTTCGGCCTTAAAATCCTTCAATGGTCCAATCAATAGAGTTATTCTCTCCAAAAGCTTTGTACATCAAACTAGAATTGGGATTACATAAGCTTCAGTCATACATACTTTTGCAGCAAAGGGTTTGTCATCAGCTTTGACCACTTCTATTTCATCACCATTCAAATAAATGAGAATTTGATGTAGAGATGAAGGGATACATTGGTTGGCATGAATCTAATTACACCTTAGCAGCAAGGTGTAAGTAGCCTTAACATCCACCACAAAGAAGGCAGTAGTAGTAGTTTTGTTGCCAACAGTCACCTCTAGAGGAAACCTTTAGTTGTCATTACTCCACTAGTAAAATTATTCATTTGCATGTAGATGGAAACCAAGTCAGCATCAATTCTTCCCAGTTTTCTGAGTGTTGTCATAAGCATGATGTTAATAGAGGTCCAATTGTCAATGAAGGACCTTGATTATAGGCCTACCATTCTCATATGCTCTAATGTAGAGTGGCTTCAAGTGTCTGGCCATAGCTTATCTTGGTTTCTAAAAAATAGCTTTAGCTACCTATTTAGGATACTCATCATTGGACATAGTAGCTTACTCTTCTTCTAAGGTCAAAACATCTCCTTCTAAAATAGTTTGCCAAATTTTCTTTTAGGAAGAAATTGGTAGGGAGTATGCTAATCATGTTAACGACCATCAGTTCATCCAACAATCCTTCCAAGTCTGATTCATCTACGATATTGACAGGCTCTGCCTTTCTACCTAGAAGCTCTTGGAACTCTAAGTTAAGTAATTCTTCTTCAAATAATGACTTTTCAACTTGCTGAGAATTCAAATGGAGTTGTTCTTTAGTATCCATTTGCTCAAGTTCTTCATTTCCTATTTCGATAGTTTACTTGGGGATCAGGTTTTCCACAAGGGATTGGCTTAATGACTTCTCTAAGACTTATATCTCGATGTTAGGCTCTGCATCATCTATTCTGACATCCTCTTAAACCTATTGAGGTCATGTTCTTCCTTCGGTTGACATCTGCAACAACTTCCCCTTCTTTTTCTACGGCTTTCTAGTGTTTCCATCTTCTTCTCAAAGTTTTGAAGAATCCCTGTTGCAGTTTCTTGAAGCTTACATTCTTGGTTGCTTTTGGATGATGATTGATGTTCCTTTCTCCAATCTTGACATTAGCTTTCGGCTTCACCATCCTGTGAGGCTGCCTCTTTAGTTGAGAAATTCATAGCCTTAGGGATATATCGACAAAAGGATATTCCTACACCTATCTCTTAGCAAAAGAAAAATCATTAGTACTACCACTAGTTTGAAGGCCTAACATTTTGAATACATTGTTCCTTGATGTAGCTTCTCTGGGTGCAGTAGTAGGATGGAACTTGCTTTCTGCCCCCGAGCCTTTCTGGACCCAAGTGAGCTTAGCTTTTACACTAACCCCTATTAATGAAGCTCTGCTTCGTACATTAAGAAGTGTTATCACATTAATACCAGCTTACTTCGGGAATGTATCCATGTTAATAGCCATATCTAAAGCTCCTTTATTTTTTAGCTTGAACCTTCCTTCTTTGATTCCTTTCTGTATATCTGCTTTGAAAACCACATAGTTATTAGTGTAATGATTGTATGAATGATACGACTTATAATACCTTTTGCCTTTATTATCCTCTAGCTTCTGAATGTGATGCCCTTCAAGAAGCTAAATTTGTTTGTCCTTTAATAAGAAGTAAAAAATCTAGTCTACTTTTTTGTAATGTCAAATAGGTTGTCTTCCTTAGCTTCAACCCATTTCTTCTCCTTAAGATTGGAATTTTTCAATGCTGGGCAAGTGTAGGCCAAAACTTTGAGGATTTCCACTGCAATAATCTCTCCTTCCTCATCAAACATGTATTCCTCATCAACTAAATAACCAGAGCAACTGGTCGATGAAATGGCATGAGGTCCTTTATCAGCTCTAGAAGATCTCTTTCTCTCCTTCTCCTTGATCCAAGTTTCATATTGGATGGTTCTCGAAGCTAGCTGAAACAAATATGCAAAATCAGCAAGGATTAGTCTTTCTTTTAAGAAATCTAACACACCTTCAATAGCCAGCTTCACATATTCATTCTCAGGAAATGGTGGATAACATAATGCTTTAGCCTCCCTGAATATCTCTAAATAATCTACAAGTTCATTCAGTGGTTGCTTAATTATTGTGAGATAATCTATTGAAAATTCTTACTGAGTTTTGTAAAAATAGTCATAGAATAACCATTCCATCTCATTCCAGCTTTGGACTGAGCCAGGTGACAAGTTAGTGTATCACCTGTGAGATGATTTTGTCAATGACAATGGAAATAGTTATAGCCAATAAAAATCATTCTAGCCGAGCTCACCACATTAGGAAGTGAATCAGATGACGTGCTCCAGAGTGGTTTGACCATCTTCCCCATAAAATATTGAAAATCCAAGTACTTGTAGCCTTTTGACATAGGAGCTACGCAGTTAATCCACTCCGGATATGGCTCCTTGTAAATGGGTCTTTTATTTAGCTTCAAAATGACTCCAAAGTGTCTGTTCACAGTGTCAGCTATTTGATTCAGGTACAATAGTCAAAGTTGGCCTTGCTTTAGAGGCTTGAGGATAATAAGGTTGCTGACTTGGCCTTGCTTTAGGGGACTAGGTATAATAAGGAGTCTAATTATATTTATGTGCGATCGTTCGAGCATAAGGCCCTATCTTTGGTGTCTCCTATAGATAAGGTGTAGGAAAAGGTTGAGTGTATATATAAAGTTGTGCGAAAAATTATCAAGGTATGTAAGTTCTAACTGCAAATTGCCACATAAGTGTTTCCTCTAAAATTAGCTGAAGGATTTGGCTGATGAGTTAAAGCACCATTAGTGTTTCCTGGATTTGTCGAGGTCTTGGGAGCTATGTGTATTTGACCATATTGCAATGGTGGCACTATGAGCCTCGACACCATTGATGTAGCATGACTAGGTTGTCTTGTCAGCATTTGGAAAGGTTGAGCACCTCCTGAAGTTGCCATTGGCTGCTAAGGAGCCGCGGTAGTAGTGGCTGTAAAAGGACCGACCACAATAGTCGTTTGCCACATTACCGACATAGGGTATACCATTGGCAACGTAACTTAGTATGCATTTCCCACCATTGGCTGACCATTTTGAGGAAAAGTTCTTTAGTTCATATCTCTAGCCTCCATTTCTCTTCTTCTTTGGACTTCATTAACCATGAGAGGCCTCACGATTTCAGCTATTTGAGCCGTTATCAAAGGGACTATCTTTCCCACACTCTGGTTAATCTGATAGCGCATGAGGATAGTAGCATCATTCTACACCACACCATTGGCTGTATTTTCAAAGCTAACAACAGTGCATGTGGCTTGAGTGGCAAGAATATTAGGATTTGCTTCAGAATTAGCCCTCGAGTGATCAGAAGGAAGAGCAACAAGTGTTTTAGAGTGTGAATTCATAGCCACAAAAGAAATACAATAGCCTAATCGCAAGTGTATATACTCAAAACATTGAATAAGTTATGTAAATATTGGAGATCTAATATATCTTGAATCCATAGGTCCCACCAGGCATGCTACAAAGATGTTGGTGTGGAAAAGGCTAAGTTAGCTTCTACTAATAAAGCAAAAGCAAAACTCTACACTTCCATCATTGTCCCAATATATACTAGGTTTCGCCTTAGGAAACTCCAAAAAGGAGGGAACTATACCATTCAGTGTGGATTCTTGAGATAACTAAAGAATGCCCTCAAATGAGGATTCAAAATAAAATACACATACAAATGTAAGAAGACCATAAATTGCATTAATAAACTTCAATGAAACAAAGGTACATGAATTGAAACTAAAGTACAAAGACTTGAAATTGAACCCCGAATTACAAACTGATAAAAAAAAACATAAATTGAACTAGAAAACAATAAAGAATCTGAAAAAAAAAGTGATAAAAAAACAAGTAAATAAATTGTAAAGTGCAGGAAAACTAATAAAAAATGAAAGTAAATGACAAATTAGATAAGTGTTTTGGTGTTAATCATCGGGGATTTATTCTTTAGAGTCTTAAATACCTATTTTTAGACTTGGAGTTATGAAAATTGTTGCTTCAACACACCATTAGGCCTCTAAGTTCACTTTCCTAATTTTTATGTGCATGATTCTTCTTCACTATGGTAACCATTGACCATAATTAGGTGTGGGATCTTCCATGACGAATTTTCAACAAGCTTTGGTCACAAAAATTGCCAAAAAATGATTCTTCATCCACCTTCTCCATGCTTGGACGTGGAGAGTAACCACCGTGCACCCTATGTCTTATATTTTAAGGGCCTCCTTATCCCTCTCAACTACCCAAGTGTTCGAATTGGTCAAACCCAATCCAATTCTACTTCTACCCCCTAAAACTCATCATTTTGGGCTCCAATTCAACCGAGCCACCTCTTTAATTGCAGCGTACTAGCCCATTATACTAGTTTCACAACCTCTGGGCTAGTGGCCCAAACTGGAATTTTCAAGGTGCCAACACTACATATATAGTTTTTTTTATATAAAAATATGTTTTTTATCCTTTAACTCAATGTTTTAAGAACCGAACAAGAGATTGAACTAGCAAAGCTTCCGGGTCATGGTTCAATTAGTTAAATTGGTGGTTGAAGCATATAACATATAATAACAACAATAACAACAACAACAACTTGATTTATTTATTTTCTTTTGAACAATATAATAACTTGATTTGTAAAGATGACAATATGGGTTCGACCAGATGTGTCAACTTGTTTAACCTACGAAAAATAGTAGGTTAGGTTGTATTGGCCAACCCGTTTTCCAAATTCAATCTGTCTAACTAACCTGCTTCACTTAATCTATGGGTTGTGGGGGGGTCGGGGTAGGTTGACTCGTCAAGTTAAATTTTATTTTATTTTTTACTTATTGGATTAAAAAAATGGGTTTAAGTTAGGAAGGTTAGCAAGTCAACTCGCAGTTTGACCCGCCTAACCCGTCATTTTCATTCGATTTTAGGCAAAGTTAGATTAGTTAGGCGTGAGTTAGGCGGGTCGACTCAAGAGTTGACCTGCCTAACTCGTCATTTTTGTTTAATTTTTAGTCGAGTTGACTCACCAACCCATTTTTTAATTTATCTTTTTTAGGGTTGACCTGCCAACCCACCATAAAACAAGGTGGGTTAGGTCTCTATCCCATATATTAAAAACAAGTCAACCAGCATAGCCTTATTTTTTACCAACCTATGGCAGATTGGGGCAGGCTAACCCATTTTGTCATCTCTACTAATTTGTAGTGGAATGCAACTCAGAGTACCCAAATTCCAAAGACATTAATATAGTTCATTACTCAACATACACGACTTGTTTATGCAAAAAAGAAAGCAAAAAACTAAATAATAAAATGGAAAGAAAAATTGAAAAGACTTAGAATAAGAATGTTCGGTTGTGTCTGGTGTGATGGAGTGGGGGGAAAGGGATCGACAGCGTTGGTGCCATCTTGTGTTGGTGAAGAATGGTTCAGTGGTGTTTCGAATAAGTAGTTGGAGACATTAACGATGATGTTATTGTATGGCTGGAGGCGTTGACGATGATGTTGCTGTTGGACACGTCAACGTCGATGGCAATGGTGTTGTGCAACTAGAGACGTCAACTGTTGTGAAGAACATCAGTTTTTGGAAACCCGTTGTGGCTCGAATGGGTCGCGGTTCAAAGGTGATTCTTATCGATTCATACGGTTCAACGCCGGTTTAATGTGACAAATAGTTTTTTAATGTTAATTGAACTGTAGACACAATCGATTCACAGTTCAACTGGTTGAACCAGCCGGTCCGGTTCGATTTTTATAACATTGCTTTAACTTTACTCCTGGTTCTATTTTCATTCTACGACTATATATTGTTTCATTTTCATCTCAAATCATTTCAAAACACACTAAATTCATCTTAACTATTAATATTATTAGAAATGTTAACAAAATATGCTTGCATAGCATCTTATGTGGGCAGACAATATATTTAGCGTTGTTTATTTGGGAATTTTTCTTTCTAAGTAATATTTGGGACAAATTTAATAAGTTTTAAAAAGATTTATGACAAAAATAAAATAATATAATTATGAAAAAAAAAGAAACTTAAAGTATAAGTTGAAAAACAAATATTTTCTTATAATGAATTTTATGCATAATCTTATTTTTAAATTTCTACATTTTTGCATTAAAAAGAATTATATTTATGAATTGATTACTAAAAAAGCATATTAAATCAATATTTAACAAACCATTTGGATTTGATATTGATATTTGAATTAATTTATATTCATAATTATAGAATTCAAATCATTCATTAACTTGGGATAGGTACTAGGTCAGTGAGTCATTAGTTTAACTAGTGAGTCATCACTTAAACTACATAAAATTAAATAAATATATGAATACTTAATTTGATACACTGTCTATGTAAATGTTTTCGACTACTATCATCCGGTATTGTGT
The DNA here is from genome assembly GCA_029884595.1 of Ormosia semicastrata. Classification (NCBI taxonomy): domain Eukaryota; kingdom Viridiplantae; phylum Streptophyta; class Magnoliopsida; order Fabales; family Fabaceae; genus Ormosia; species Ormosia semicastrata. Next base: position 11,825,777 of record JAQQTO010000063.1, on the reverse strand, counting down.
TAACATGTTATTAAAAAAGTTAGAGTTCCTAGGTTGTAGTTGTGCTAACTAAACTTCTTTGATGATTGGGTAATACATAATTAGATGATAGTGTAAAGAAATTTTACATTGACAGTATATCAAAATTAAATCTTAAAAATAATATAAAAATTACTAAAAATATAATTTTAATTCTAAATTAATGAAATTAAAAGCATAACAATTTAATGATTTTGGCTTGGAGCATCTAGGGGATCATTTCACCCATTCATTCACCAATTCAATCAGAGTCCTACTTGGAATAGTAATATATATTTGGACCATTAGGTCTCGACTGGACTCAAGCTGAATAGCATGAACCTAACCCATTAGTTTAGGTCCCAGGGACTTCACTCTCAATTTAAGCACACACTAAGGGTTACTCTAAATATGTTCACTTCGCTGCTTAATTACACCTCACCTCTATCACTTATTTCACTTTGAGACTGACTTAAGTGTTAGAGTGTTGTCTTTGCATGTACCCCCACAACTACCTTTGACAGATGGACCACCATGACCAACAGATGTGGAGCTCTTTTGCGTCCTCAGGTAGTCTCGGACCACCCGCCAAGTACAAGTAGGAGCAATATGATTTGATATAGGTACTTCTAATAATATATTAATGAAGATATCTGATAAATTTAAGTTAAGCTAATACTATTGAAATAATTTTGTAATTTAATGTAATTTTTCAAAAATCAATCTACACGAAAAAACATAATTTCTTTTCATGCACAAATATAGAAATTTAAAAAGAAAATGATACATAAAATTTAGTATAGCAAAATTTTACTTTTTTGTCCCTTAACTTTGTTTTAAATTTTATTTTTGTTCCACAATTATATTATATTATTTTTATCTCATTTTTTTTCAAACTCGTCAAATTCTTCCCCTAATTAAATGAAAAGCAGTCGTGAAAGTAATGAAAATAATTTCAAATCAATCTGGTTATATTTATGGTTATATAGCTTTTAATTCAAAATTTCCATAATTAATTTAGTAGTATTCATACAAAACTTGCTTAGGTGGACACATCAAACTTCAACTGATCTCATCTAACGAATTCGGCTAAATTAAATACATAAGTTGTACATTATTAACAACACTCAATAAATTAATTATGAAAATATATTTGTACTATAAGAATTTTACTGGGCTCTGACCTAAATTCAAAGGTTCAATATACTCTTTATGTTTGCTCCACTCCAACTAAATGCGGACGAGACCTGGCCTCACTGGTATACTGCATTGCCTCATAAGAACAAGGGACGAGTTTGATTCCTCATGAAGCAACCGTACCCCTTGTCCCCTACTCACCCGCCACCAAGATAAAAATGGAAATGTTAATGGTTACATCAGGTGACCACAATTAACTACAGCCACTGACTCCTCCCATGTACAAACTTTCAATTAAGGACATCAAGTATACTACTCTTAATATTGTGATAAAGTGATATATAACAAAATTGAATAGAATGAAATAAAGATTTCATATCATTGTTTAGATCTTTAATTAATAAAAAAAATCACTTCCTTATTTAAAAAATTTTAATGAAAAGAAATGACATAGTAAGAATTATAAATTTTTTATTCTTATATTATTCTTATCTCAAACACACCAAATTTTAATTGTTTTTAACCAAAATAATTTAATTATGTTCACGTCACATATTATCTAATGATTTTATTTATTAAATAATATATTTTTTCTCTTCAAAAATTAAGTATCAATGTGATTAGAGATGAGAAAGGCGTTTTTGTCCTAATTGTTAGCTAATATGTTTTCCATTGTTTAATTGATAAATTTTTTTAACTCTTTTTTTTAATAATTTCATTTAGTAAATATATCTTCCTGTGATTATCGTTATCAATTTATCATAGTCAAAATGCCACCACAATAAAATAAAATTTAATAATTATATTAGTAAAATAAAATTTCATTTCATTTCATATCATCAATCCAAACACAACCTAACTTATCCGATTTTAGTGACCTTTGCTGTGTTTGTTTTAGATCTGCAAGCTTTGCAAAAGAGAGTTTGACCAAATTTAGAAAAAGTATAAAAGTGCATTGAGAAGCACATTTCTTTTGCTAGGGTTCACATAAATGGAAAACAAACATGCTACTTATCGGTGGATCAGATTCATTGTCGCCATCTTTTCATCTTTTTACAGGTTGTCGTTTCACTTTTCGTCAAAGAAAAATTAAACTTCCACCCATTTACTATCCATATCTCACCTAGTACCCCAAGCTAACAACCTTTTAATTATCTTATAACAATATTGAACTGAAATTTTCGATCATCGTGATTTAAATGGGGTTCAATCTCAGGTTTTAACATCTATAAGAATTTTAAGATTAAAAAAAAAACTTTGTAGGTTAATAGGCTTGTAACTTAGCAATATGTACTTACTTTTAAGTTTAGAGAGGTATGTATGTTGAGATTCAAAATTAACATATGATAACTTTTTTTTTAATGAAATTAACGTATGATAACTACATCTAAAAATTTATTGTCGATTTATTTCATTCTGTTTATCCATTCCTATAAGGAGCTTGTAAATATGTTTTGCACTAGTAATGCAATCTTACTAGTTATTACTACCCATGATAATAAAAAAAATGTTGTGGAGTTTGTCGACCCTACTGAAATGCTAAATTCTCTGGCATATAGATATAGTGTCGGTATTATCCAAATTTTACAAATTAAAAATGAGTAATGTTATTAAATACTCAAGGTGAACCCTATAGGTGGTAGTACTTTTATCATTCAAAATATAATTTAAAATTATAAATATATGCATATTCTAAAATTCAATGATAAATATGTTGTCACATATAAAATTTATTAAAACATAATTTAAAATTATAAATATGTACTTATTTTAAAATTCAATGATGAATATGTTGTCATATATAAAATTTTTCAAAAATTCAAGTCTATATTAATATTACTCTTTAAAAATTGAAAGATTTTGTGGGTATGCTAATTAATTGTACTCTTTTCTAATTTTTTTATCTCTAATTATTTTTCTTTCAAATTCTTCCATTGTTCTGAATTAAGACTTTCAAGCTCAGGCCCAACCCACCATAGTCATTGGGGTTCAAATCCATAAAGCAATTATCTTGACTCTACTATGACTGTTATATCTTTTAAAATTTGATAAAAATCAAATCATATCTCTTAATATCAAAGATTAAATGAATAAAATCTTCTCAAATCTCTAAATAATAGGGATTATCTCCCTAAATGATTAATCTTAAGGGAAGAACATACCCTCTATATAAATGGAGCAAAACTCTCATGTGTAAATACTTTTTACCGTGTGTTTATACATTAGTGTATTTATTTGAGTACGAAGTGTCTTTTACATAAACACTCTCTCTCCGATCATACAATTTACATCAACCATTCTATCAAGAATCAGCGTTACCAAGAATCAGGTATGCCCCTACCTTGGATGAAAGATCATCCAAACTCAATAGAGATTTTAGTATGAATTAATTAATATATAATAATCTTTATAGATTAAACCAATAAGAAGTATCACTTTTAAATAATTTATGCACCCATTGAATAATTTTTAAATAACTTTTACATTCTTTCAAATATTTTAGATTTGGATGCAATTTTATCTATTATTTGATGAAACTTATTTAGTATAAAATTATTTTTGATTGAATATTTGTAAACATAAAGCATTTTTTGGAAATTATTATGTTTTAAATAAGTAATATTAAAAGATATTTCTACACTATGAGAAATGAGACAGTGATACTTGTCTGAAAGTGAACGAAGTCAACTTTGAGAATTTCCATTTGAGTTAGCTGAAGAATTTCTATTTCCTTTTCTATAAAAGAACACCCTTCTTTCCCTGATTTTTCTCAATTTCAAAATCCCATCAAATAAGAGCAAATTAAGCAGTAATAATGTAAAATATATATATAAAAAATTAATTTAATCACTATTAAGAGGTTTACATTCTCCCTAGAGAGAGGCTCAGCGGAGTTAGATTAACCACTGCAGCAGTAATAACAAAAAAAATGCAGAGAGAGAGTCACAGTTACACGCCATGATGCATGATTCCTTTCAAAGCATATATAAGATATGAAGATTGGCGGATGAATAGCCAAGGCAGCATGCAATGGATGGATGGATGGATGGGTCGAGATGCTTTAATATGCTCTTCAATATTTGACATGTGTCCACCCTCGTCCTTCTCTCTTACTACACTCACATCCAACACTCTTTTTCTATTGTCTCTTTCTCCTTTCAAAGCATTTTCCTACTTACAAAAATTTCATCATTTTTATATATTTTTTATTTTGAGGCTCATTTTTTTTTTCCTCTTTCTTCTCCACTCCCCCATTCTTGCGCTTCCAAGTCTCAGCACCTACTCACCCACCCACACCACATCCAGGTATGCATATATCAGATCATATCATATAACATAATCATAATATAAAATAGAATATCATCAAAGAAAGGAACATAGCTGAGCTGTTATTATTTAATGGGTGAAGATTCAGGAGAAAATAAAATAAAAAACAACCCATGTCTTGTTTTTCGTTGTTGATGATGCTTTGTTCCTTTTTTCCAATCCATGGGTTTCAGGTGTCAAAGTGAGAAGAAACCAGACCCTACACCGTTGACAAAATTAGGTAGTGACTCTTTTTCCCCCCCTTTTTTTCTTTCTTCTTTTACCTTCTTTCATTCATTGATTTTGTAGTAATAATTACTAGAGGGTTAGCCAGAAGAGGCTGTGATGCGTTGCCTCAGATCCAGGCAACTCATGGTGTTGTGTGAAAAAAAGGGTATCATCTTTTTAGGGTTTCCCTGTGATTCTTGAGACTTTGCCTTTCCTGAGTTTCTTTCTCATGACCTCTTTTTCTTCTTTCTTGTGTTTAGAGATAAGGGGTGTTGTTTTATTCTTTTAAAATTAGTTATTTTTTTTCTTTTTAATTGGTGGGATTTAATATTTTTGAGTGCAATATGTTTTTGTGCAGATAAAGTTTGTTTGTTTTTTGGTTTTCAGGCTGTTTTCCTCTCACTAGAGTTGACAGAGGTAGATAGAGAAGAGTTCAGAGAAATTTCCACAAATAGAAGTTTGGATCCGTTGTTGTTGACCAGATCTGACTACCCCATTTCACTTTCACCACCTTTTTACCTAGTCCATGCCTTGCATAACCTGAATTTGCTTCCTCTCTTGTCTTATTGGGTTCCTTAGGAATGGAAAATGCCACCCTTCACATTCCAAGATCCTTTTCAATCAGAAAAGCAGGTGATCAATTAGTTGAAATATGACAGGTTTTGTGATACCAGAGGGGTGGGAGGGCAACTTTTTTTACTACCTAGATAGGGATTTCAATGGAGGAGATGTCGTTGGCAGTTGCGGTGCCATTAAGAGTAGGTAATTCAGTCTGTGATAATCCAACCATAGCTACCCACATGGATGTATCCAGGTTTAAGCTGATGGGAGATGCAGGGTTGTTATCTAATTCTGTAACTAAGATTTCCACTGAGACAGTTACAGGTTCTGATGGTGGTCATAATGGTGGCAATTTGGATGATGAAGTTGGTATTGCAAAAGTCACACCACCAACACCACCAAAACAGGATAGGGAAGCAGAAATTCCTTTGTTGGACATGATATCCCAAAATAGAAGCACTTTGGTTGCTGGTGATCAAGTGTTAATCCCAGAAATTGAGGAAGATGATTCATTGTCATTGGAAGGTGATCAGATTATTGATAGTTCTTGTTCTCTTTCAGCAGTCAGTGAGAATAGTAGTGTATGTGGTGAGGAGTTCATCAGTTTTGAGGCTACTTCAGATGTCGGGACACCATGTTCCATAGACATAGAGAAGAGCATCTGTGCTGTCAATATTGTTGCCCAAGCTGCTGAATTGGGGGGGTCAAATGTTGAGACAGATATTATGAGTGAACCCCTTGCTGTGGCAGTGAGCCTTGAAGAAGAGAATGGAGTTGGATCTGGCCCTGAGCCTTCTGTAGTTGTTCTTCATCAGCTGCCTCAGGAAAAAGGGGTGAGTGGAACAGTTGGTCGGAGCGTTTTTGAATTGGATTATGCCCCACTTTGGGGATTTACATCTATGTGTGGAAGAAGACCTGAGATGGAAGATGCAGTTGCAACTGTACCTCGATTTTTGAAAATTCCTATTCAAATGCTAATTGGTGATCAGGTAATTGATGGAATGAACAAGTGTTTTAGTCAGCAGACGATTCATTTCTTTGGAGTCTATGATGGCCATGGTGGCTCTCAGGTAAAGTTTAATTTTGTTCTGTCTTAACATGATTCTTGTGTCCAATGATTTTAGCTTTTTCTGTGTGTAACCCTTCACGTAGATTTTGCTTTCCTCATTCAGGTGGCAAAGTATTGTCGTGATCGTATCCATTTGGCCTTGGCTGAGGAAATAGAATTTGTCAAGGAAGGTCTAATTAGTGGAAGTATTAAGGATGGTTGTCAAGATCAGTGGAAAAAAGCTTTCACCAATTGTTTCTTGAAGGTTGATGCTGAAGTTGGAGGAAAAGTTAATAATGAACCTATTGCCCCTGAAACTGTTGGTTCCACTGCTGTTGTTGCTATTATCTGTTCATCTCATATTGTAGTTGCAAACTGTGGTGATTCAAGAGCGGTTCTTTGTCGTGGCAAAGAACCTATGGCATTATCAGTGGATCATAAAGTAAGCTGCTTCTAATTATAGTTTTGCATCTGCTTTGAAATTTTAAATTTTTAACTGATTAGAAGAAATTAATTTTTGGTTGTGATATGGTAGCCTAATCGAGATGATGAATATGCAAGAATTGAAGCAGCTGGTGGAAAGGTGATACAATGGAATGGCCATCGTGTATTTGGTGTTCTTGCAATGTCAAGGTCTATTGGTATGTACTTTTTAATCATAAATTTTACTTTATTTATGGTGTCTCTCTTGTGTACTTGTTTGAATTTCATGGAAGTCTTAGTGAGAGTGGCTGATTACAAGGGCTTCCTTTTTTAAATACAGTTGTTAGTTGTTAGTACTATTTTAGTTTGTGAATGGAAAAAGCAGACGCTAGTTGCATTCTGTTTTTATGTACTCTAATATCTGATAGAGTTGATTTACTTGAAACACATAAATTTCTAGTCATTCAGTAATACTGAAAAGTGGGTACTCCTTCCATTCATTTTTTGACAAGTAAGCCATTTTCAAAACTTGGGTGAGTTGTATGCTAATTAGGAGGTAGTTACATACTTATTGAAAAATGAATGGTAGGAGTACTACTACTTACTTTTTCAGTATTGTAGTAGGACTATAAATTTTTCCCTATAAGAAACTTAGATTTTGTTTGGATGAGGGGTAATAAAGGGGATGGAAGGGGAAGGATGGAAATAGAATAATTCCCCCATTTGGGAGTTTAATTTTAAAATTTTATAGAGTGGAAGGGAATGTGAGGGGAACCGTTCCCCCTGAAAATCATGTTTTGTTCCCCTCCTAATTGGGAATATCTTTGCTTTAATTTTTAAAACTTGTCATTTACAATTTTACCTCATAAATTGGGTTACTTAAAAAAAGTTCATGATAGTTATATTGAAATTTTATGCTTATGATCATTTACCTTTCCCTTTCTTACCTCATTAATCATTTGCATTTAGATGTCCGATTGACCTAATTGCTTGTATATTAGTGTAGTTGCAATAACAAAACAAGTTTTTTTGTGTCTGGAAAGAGACTATAATTATTTTGCTTGTTCAGTTTGTGAGCTGGTAAAAAATATACCAGTATAGGCTTGTTATTTTGCAGGCCAAAGGCTGTTAGAGGCAATTTTGATGTAGGATCCCTAGCGCCTCCCCTCCTTCCCTTTTCATGCTGCACCTTGCTATGTTAAACCAGTACTTCAGCATAATTAAAACACTTGTTCTTTATTTCTAATAAAAAAATATATAGAACATCTGATTGGCTACTGTTCTAGCGTATTGTTCTTTGTAATGACTGTTTTATTAAATAAGTTTTTGAATAATTCTGATTATGGAAAGACTGATGATTTTGAGGGCCTTATGGAAAATTGGATTTCTCTTCATGTCATTGTCATTCTCTTTTTGCTAGTGGTTTGGCCACCTATTGCATGTAATACTAGGACAATATTGAAATTTGGAAGTCTTTACCGGACCACAGCTCTAAAGAAAACCAAGTACTCAAGTTCAATTCTTAGATCTGAATGGATAATGCACAAAATTATGCAGTTGTCCATGCAATAATTATGCAGTCGTTTGTTCAGCTGAAACTGTTTCTGCTTACCCTTGCTGTGACTTTCAGGTGATAGATATTTGAAGCCGTGGATTATTCCGGAACCAGAAGTTATGTTTCTTCCTCGTGCAAAAGATGATGAGTGTCTCATTCTGGCCAGCGATGGTCTGTGGGATGTCATGACGAACGAAGAGGTGTGTGACATAGCTCGGAGACGAATACTTCTCTGGCACAAGAAAAATGGCTTGGAACTACCCTTAGAAAGGGGAGAGGGAATTGATCCTGCTGCACAAGCAGCAGCAGAGTACCTATCAAACCGTGCTCTTCAGAAAGGAAGCAAAGATAACATTACTGTGATTGTGGTGGATTTAAAAGTTCAAAGAAAATTTAAGAGCAAGACATGATGATTTCTTCAACTGCACTTTGGTTGTTTGATGATGATTGTACGATAGAAAGCTTAATATAATCCAATATAGTTTTGCCCATTAATTTTTCACCAGGGCATCTCTTTGGCTCAATGAGAATAGCACTCTGTACTATATAATACATCATCCACCTTCCCTAGAACTCTCAACTATTTGAGTCTCCTTGTTCACTGTGCTGCATTGGAGCTATGTAAATCTTAGCTATTTGTTGTAGGGATAGGAGACCAGTTCCATGCCTTTGACATCTGTCAGCATATTGTATTCATTATTATGCCTCCGAGTACAATGGCTCTGTGAGGTATTTACTTCATGTTATTTTAGCCTGTGTGTTTATAAAGAAGCAGTAGCTAATTGGCAATAGTGGCTTTCAATGTTGTGATCCACTGTCATAGGTTTTTCTGTTACTTCATTCCTTCTAATTATGTAGCAAAATGGAGCCTACTCCAGATAATTGTGTCGGTGGTGGACTGATATCAATGGTCATGATCCAAGTCCAGTGGTTACACTGCAGCAATGATGGTGCGGGACAATGACAGACAAGGGTGCCTAAGAAGACTCAGTTCCTTTATTCTTCTTTTTGGGGCTTAGAATGCTGTACCTGTTCATATTGTGGTTTTCCACTTAGTAACTATTTGTAATAGGAAATTGGCTTGTCAAATATTGGTGCACCTTCATGCATGCTTTCTAAAAATATTTAATTCCTTTACCATGTTTTGAAATAGCTTCACTTATTCAGTTAGGTATACCGTATATCCAAATATTTTCAACGAGGGCCTACGTGTCTGGCTGTGGGTCATTTTTGTTGTAATGAAAATTGGAAAATGGTTTCAGAGGCGTCTAAGGGCCAAGGCAAAGGTATGGTCGGGGACTCGGGTTGTTATTTTCGGTGTACAAGGGATGGGTTTAACCAAATCTGAACCTCACCTGATATATTTATCAGGTTAGATGTTTGGATCTAAACTTGATCTGGTCATTGATCCAACAAATAATTAGGTTGGAACTGAGTTGTCTCAATGTTAATATAATATGCACAATATTAAATATTATGTATAATTAAATTATAAAATTTTTGAAATATGAAACTAAAATTAAGGGATATTTTATAATAAATATTATGAAAAAATTTATATTAATACAAAAATATTATCTTGTAATGTAAAAAATATTAATTTATATTTAAAAGTCTTATAATTTATCATTAATTTTTTTAAAAAATATAATTTTAAACAATATGTTACATTAAGCTAAGTCAACTCAGAATATGATTTGAATTCGGCTTAAAAATACACTAAGTCAAAATTTAAGAACTTGAACTAGATCCAATTAACTTCAAGTTAGGACGAGTCGTCGAGTTAGGATGAGTCATGAACACTCTTAAGGCCCGTTTGGTATGCAGGATAGGATAAGACCTGATTGTATTAGGCTTGATAGTATAAGACCTGATAGTATAAAACTTGATAAATTTTTAATACTATCTTGTGTTTGGTATAACATTGTATAAGATATTATGCTGTATAAGATAATACTATCATGTGTTTGTTGATGCAATCGTATAATACTCGATATGATAAAATATTAATATTTTTTGACAAAAATATCCTTTAATAAAAAATATACTATATTTATCTAAATTTATCATGTTATACTAATTTTTTGAGAAAAAATTAGCTTTGTATTTTCATTTGATCTCTATAAAATTTGTTATATTAAATTTATTCCTATATTTTAAATAATTAAAAAAATATTTGTATTTTTTTTTTTTTTTTGCTATAGATGGATTTGATCACAGGTTTATTAATTGAATTAGCTAATATCTTCAAAAAGAAATTGTATTTACAATCCAGTAAAAAAAATTGTATTCACAAATTATAAAATTATTATAAGCAAATATATTTAACAAATATATGCCAATTTCTTTGGTACAGTATATGTCACTTTCCCTTTCAATTACATCGAATATAATTTAAAATTTAAAGAAAGAAAGAAATTGAACAATTAAACTCATCCATTTTTATATATTAAATTGGAGTATTCTTATTTAAAGGTTACTTAATTTATTTATGCTACTATCCCTCAAAAAAGTCTTAAAAGTCTATAATAAAAAATCATGACTGCTATGTATATTAAATAAAAAATAATTCTGCCTTCACAACAAAAATTAGCAAAAATCTAAAAGATGTTTGGATCGAATAGTCATTTTTGTCTTTATTTTAGTAAAGCTCATCTTAATAGTAAAAATTCACAAGAATTTATATAACTATTTAGTTTCTGAATGCAACACATAATATGAAAAATAATTCAGTTGTACACATAATTTCATAAATAGTAATCATCAAGTTCTAATAGTAAGTACCATAAAACACCATCAAATTAAAAATAACATCAAGTTTTAATATCAAGTACCATCAAATCCTTACAAGTACTACCAACTGTAGTCTACTACATATTTTATTTCTAGTTTTGAAAGACTAACACCATTAGTTATCATCAAGTAAATCTTTCACAAATTAAACTCTGTGTTCACCTTGAAACCCCCAAAACAAATGCACAAGGGGAAGGTTTTGCATAAGCAAATGACCAGCCTTGTTGCGTTCTCTAGGTGTGAGGTCTTCCAATTTCATCAATTCATCAGCAATAGCCCTTGAATCATCATAGAAGTCTTTCACAACTTTCACACCTTCAGATATTACCTTGACACTTTCTACCATGGCACTCATCCTATCAGCAGATTTTCCAACAACTTCTACAAGTGAACTAGCAAACTTGTCCATACTAGTAGCTAATACATCTTCTCCTCTTGACCTCTTTCTCACTCGTCGACTTTCAGAATGAGTATCTTTTGCCTTATTTTTATTTTGGTTCATAGACATTGATTGAGTGACATCCTGAATATCATCATCACTCAACCCAATGACTCCCTCCAGAAGTTCTGTAGTAGCATTGTTTCCTTGAGCTTGTTCTTCTTTGTCTAAGTCCTCAAGTACATCAGCAGGTGCTTCAGCATTTTTTCCGGTAGCACGATCCTTTCCAAAGATAATCATCAATCGATTAAAATGAGGAAACACTTTGGTCCTATAGTTCTTCAAGGTTACATCTTTCTTTACACATAAAACAAACATAATAGTCATATTAGTTAGTTAAAGTAGACAAAAAAAAGGACATACGATAAAACTAATTAAAAAAATTAGAGAACCTTAGCTTGGATGTAGGCATTCCACACATCATCACTGTCAACTATAATCTTCTTATTCACATCATCCCATCCAAAACCACTTGTGTTCAGCATGTCATATATATTACTATACTCTGTCTTAAGCCTCCTCATGATTGATTCAATATGTGGTTTCATCTTTATGCCTGCTTCAGGAAACCTAGCCCCCAACTTTTGTTCTAACCATTTAAAAGTACCATTTTAAATTGACCAGCATCAGCCCTTTTGTTTAGGGCAACTGCCTCCTCTAAGAAATCTAGCAATGCATTAAACTCTTCATCACTCCAACCCCTACGTTCTCCTTTAATTTTGCCAGCTTGTTGAGTACTTTCAGATGCCATACCTATCAAATATATTAACACATAATACAAGTGTAGAAAACCAACAACAACTAACTAAATCAAAATAAAAAATAAATAAAACTTGCAAAAACTGCATGTATTTTACAAGTTCTAATATAAAAGTCATAATACAGTACACCATCAAAACATAAAAGTATATCATAACTTTAAGCAACCAAAATATAAAAGTACATCATAATTCCATCGACAAGAACAAGAACAAGCCTTCATTTAGCCTGAATGAGCAACCCAATCATTATACATTTCATTTGCCAATGCATCTCTCCATGCAGTCCATGCTTCACTTGTTTCAATGGTTTCTATGCTATCATGTAGTTCCACATCCTCTTCTTCGTTAATTGACATGTTACCAAACTCTATTTCTAATGGATCTACCAACATCTCCCTCCTAATCAAATTGTGCAATAAGCAACAAGCAATAATAATTCGATTATGAGTTTTAACTGGATAACAACTTGGACTTCTAAGAATTGCCCAACGCATCTTCAACAATCCAAATGTTCTTTCTATCACATTCCTAGCTTGAGCATGTCACTTATTGAATACTTCTTCAGGAGTTGCTGGGACATGTCCACGTCTCCACTCACTAAGATGGTATCGGGTTCCCCTATAAGGGGCAAGAAACCCTTCCCCATTAGTATATCCAGCATCTACCAAGTAGTAGTATCCTATTTCATAAAAGAATATTCAATATTTTTTTTTTATAATAAGGTTATCAATTTGAAGGTAGTTTTCACGTTCTTACCAGTTGGAACTTTAAGACCATTTCTTCTATTAATTGCATCGCGCAATACCCTAGCATCTGAAGCCGAACCCTCCCATCCCGGCAACACATATATAAATTTCATGTCTCTTGAGCACACTCCTAACACATTTGTGGCAATTTTACCTTTTCGACTTCTATATCTTGGTTTGTTGGCCTCGGGAACATTAAGACCAATATAGGTTCCATCTAAAGCTCCAAGACAACCCTAAAATAGATAAACAAACCATCTTTACTAACTCATGTGAAATAAACAGAAACAATGCAAAAGTTTAAAAGGAACATTTGATATCACTAATATAGTTCATACCTTAAACCATTTCCACCTATCATCAGTGCAATCCTCAGGTACTGGATCCGGTGCCCTAAGTAAATTTCCTTGCAACCTCAACATAGAGTTCAACACTAAATTGAAGTATCTACTAACAGTTTCTCCCGATCGTTGAAATTTAAACTTGATAACACGATTTTTTGCATGGTGAGCTAATATGTGTAAAAACATAGCAACTTGTTCTTCTATTAGTACTAACCCATCTTCCTTTAGCCTACCCTCAACACGTAGAAGAGAACACAACACTTGAAATGTATAAGTATCCATTCGAAGTTGTTCCATATATGCAACATCATCATTTATTAGTCTCCTTATGAATGTTACCCTTGATTCTTCCCTTACCCTTGGTATTACCCGTCGCCTTAATGATAATCTCTCATGTTGTCTTTGGGCTACACGACATACATGTAGGTATGACATAATACATACAGTCATCATCTCCAAAAATGCTTGTTCCATAATCAAGCACATTGACATGACATTAAGGAGCTCACTTATATCATTAAGCCATCCATTTGGGTCATTTAGCCATCGATTTGGGTCAAGTCTTTTATTTGGATCATAATCAAGCCTAATCCCACCTCCCTTGACCTGATTAAATTATACATCATTTTAATGTATAAAAAAATTTTACTGGATAAGCTTATACAATACTATGACTCTACAAAATAACTGATAAAGTCATAATGTATTGTATAAGCTTATACAATCAGGCCTAATCCATTGTGCCAAACGGGCCCTTAGTCCCTAAGAACATGTTTAGCATGCTGTATTAGACTTGATAGGATAAGCTAATACAATGCATTATGATCTTATCAGTTGTTTGGTGTAAATATTGTATTGTATAAGATTATCCATTAAATCTCTCTTATACATTAAAATGATGGATAACTTAATCAAGTCTTGTGGGTGAGTTTAGGCCTGATTGAGTTTTGATATATAAACTGCTATAAAGACTTTTCTATTACAATTTTAAACATCTCGATATCTTCCACTATTACGTATTAGGTCTTATACTATCAAGTCTTATACTATCAGACCTTATACTATCAGACCTAATACTATCAAGTTTTATCTTATCCTTTATACCAAACAGACCCTAAGTTCTTCAGCTTTGTTAGTATGAGATAAAAATAGAGGTGAAAAATTTATGAATTAGTTTTCAATATAATTTTATTAATAAAATTAATCCATAAATTTTTCATAAACACAATTATGAGGGCCAAAGTTTAAATCTTTCTCCCTTAGGTAACAAATGGCAACTTTCTAAAAATTAAAAAAAAATATATTGCATTTGAAAAGATTACGATGTAGAATTGGTTTAAGTTGATTTAAATTGATTTGATTTAATTTAAAATTTAATTGTCAAGTTCCAAGCTTATTATAAAAAATAAGTTTTGAATTAATTTTCAAATCAAATTCTATATTTGGAATACCTTATATCATTTAAATAATCATATCATATAATAATCTTGGTATCTTTTTATCTTAGCTTTGGCGATAATTATTTTGGAACATTGTATTATCTACTCTTTAGTTTTTAGCCTTTAGATTTTGCCCCTTAATTTAGCCATTTGCTTGATTTTTTATATAATAATATTGGCATCCTTTTTCTTGATTTTAGTGGGAATCATTATAACCATTTCCTTAGCTACTTCTTAATTTACCATTAAATCTTATATACTAAATTTGGTCATTAATAATGCTTGACTTTTAGTTCTATCATTGTTTGTTCTTTTCTTTATAAACTGAAATTTCATTTTTTTTAAAGTATCTTCTCATTCAATAAGTAAAAAATTAATCTCTTGTAATATAGTTAGACGCTTAAACATAATCATTTCTAATGATATTATTTTCATACACATGAATCTCGAGATCAAACTCAAGATCATATGCTTAAGAGACTTGAACTCTTCTACTTAGATTAACACACATTGATAAATTTTTATTTAAAATTAAATGCCAAACCTTAATTAATAAGACAATTAAGTTTTTATTTAAAATTAAATGTCAAAAATCAAATTATATAAAAGAAAGATGACAAAGAGGACAGTCAAAGGTACAATCTCTACATAGCACATATTAAATCTATTATCTATTATGATGATATATAAAAGTAAAAATTTAATTGATATACACTGTTAGTATAAAAAAAATTTATATTGATATTTACTAATATTTTGATAAATTAATATTTATTATTATTTATTTCTCTTATTAATTAAAATAAAACTAAAAATACCAAAATATTAGTGTATATAAGTGTAAAATTCTTTATACTAATAATACCACTTTAATTCTAAAAGTAATCTATTATAATATAAAAACTAATAACTCTCTCAAAATTTCTAGCATCTTTCTTTTCCCGGTCAAACGTACATGTAATTAATAAAATTTCATGTAGGTTTCTCCTCCTGGTTTCCTAAAATTTCAAGCAGCTCAATACTTTGTAAATGGGATTTTTTTTAACTGAAATTGAATTTTATTAGACTTCAAAAGCATCCAATTTCAAGATACGAACAAGAAAATCAGGTGCTAAATCCACCTAAGAGATCAAGTCGTAGTCCCTAGCATAGTTGGCTAAACTATCGGCCACCCTATTACATAATCTAGGTGTGTACATAGTATCAAAGAAATCAAACCAAGAAGCATACATGAGCATATCTTGGAGTAGATTCCCATTGTAGGACCTACCCACCTGCCCCTCTTCGATACTTTTGTAGACATTCACTGCATCTCCATCTAATATTATTTTCTTGAGACCAAAATCCCATGCTAGAAGCAAGCTTGCCCTTGTTGCCATTAACTCTCACGTGCACGGGTCAGGAGAGCCATGGAATCTCACACTCTTGCAGTCAAAAAGTCCCTTTCGCAGTTCCATATTGCCACTCCTATCAGGGACGGAGCCAGAAATTTAGTATAAGGGGAGTCAGAGAAAATATATATAACATGGAGAAGTATTTTTCCTCTTCTTTTTACTTTCTTTAAATTTTTTTCTTTTTAATTTGTATAGGTAAATCTTGTATGATTGTAAAGATTATATCATTTGCACAAAAATTTCAAATAACTAAAAAAGTTAAGTGTAAACTTAACTCCTTTTATAGTAGCCATAAACTAAATACATAAAAGAGTATACAAAGATAATGATAAAATTAGGAGAGATCATGACATACCCATGTCCCCTCCTCCCTCCGCCTCTAACTCCTATTCCATACGTTCCCATAGATGGAAAGATAGCAAAGTCTATGTTCACTTTTGCAAACCCATTTGGAGGCTTCACCCACGTGCTTTGTTGATTGTCTACCTATGATTGCATGGAGCTGCGATCTCCTGCATCATGGTACGACATCTTGTTAAGTCTTGCAGACTAACCAGTTTGCTAGGCACTCTTATATTGTTTACCTTGTCAAGCCACATTTCTTTCACACCATATGTTATGCCACATGTAACATCTTATACTGCTTACCTTGTCAATCCACATTTCTTTCACACCATATGGCATGTCACTCGTAACTTTTATGAATTTAAATAATTATTAAAAGATTTTATTATTATATTAAATTATAAAAATAATTTTCTTATTTTAATTACGTAATTCTATTTAAAAGATGAGCTAAATTTTGTATTTCTTTACTTCATCTTAGAATCATTATAAGGATACTTTTTTTCAATTTATCTTTATTATATATATACTTTACATGATTAATTAAGTGTAAAATTGTTATGCATACGCATCAAGCATCAAAATTATACTTTTATTTATTTACAGGTGTACAATTTACACTAAATTATGTACAAAGCCTAGTAAAACACATACTATATGAATTAATCAAACAATATACATCTAGGCATCCAAAATCTTAGGACTTACATATGCCCTCAATTCAAATGATGCATATATAGTCTCGACAACTTACATAACTATATAGTATGAATGTAGAAAATGAGAACATTTTAGATTAGCAAAATGAAAACATCATCATTAAGATTATACATCTAGTCAACTCCAATATCAATCAGCAAAATGACCAAAACCATTATTATTTCTCTAGAAAAACATCATACAAATAATGAGAATTATATAATTTTCAGTAAGAAATTAACTGAACAAAATCCTAAATACAAACTAAGATGCTTTCAGCTGTATCAACTCATAGAAAACACTTTACATAGGGAGTTAAAGTATAAGCAATGAAAGTAATCACATTCATATATCAACCCACTATTTAGAACATTTAGCATCAAAATGTAATAATAAATGTTTGTATGATACTGTATGATGCTTATGTAATGCAATGCAAAAATGCTACATAGGATGGTGATACCTAATATCTTTAAGATTGTTCTCTATACTAAGGCATCCCTTAGTCTCCAAGGCCTTGTTGCTGCACCTGACTTATCCTTGGGCATCATTTACTTTATACTCATCTAAGCATAAAATATCAAATTGAAGCATCAACTATCAATTTGTTATCAATCATAGCATCAACTATCAATTTGATTATCAATCATACCATGTTCTTATACCAAATTGAAGCATCATAAACTTTTCAAATAATTTGATTCCCTCCTAGCATTTCTTAACTATGCCTTTACTTGAAACTTGAAATAATGTCATATTCACATCTTCATTTGGTAATCCAACTACCAATTAACTAAACAACATTTGTACATTATAATTCAAGTTCTTACCATACTAAGGTCTTGGCCACAATTTGGCATATTCTTTCTACATTATGAGCTTATTTGGGAAAGATTAATTCTTTCTCATTCAGCTGTTTTTGGAGGATTAAGCTATTTTGTGAAATAATTATTATGTTTGGGTAAAAAGATTATTTTTTAAAAAAGCTTTTACACGAAATTCAATGCAAAATAAAAGCTTTTTAAAGCTAATAATCATAATGCTGAAGATTGAAACTTATGATTTTAGCTTATAGATTATTCCTTACACTTTGATATGTAAATACTATTTTGTCCTCAATCAAATAATTTTTTTAATCATTCTATATCTATTTTAGTAATTTAATATATAATAAACGATTCTTTTTTATAGCATCCAAATGAATCATATTAACTTAAAATCGCTTTATAATTAATGCATCCAAACATAAAAATAAATCGATTATAATCGATTCTAACAATAATCGATTATCAGCATAATATTTTTTTTTCCAGTTTTTCCAAACACACACTATATCATTGCATAATTCATGCTATAAATCATTAGTGTAAGGAGATTGAAGTACATTTCAACATAATTTGAATATGAATGGTAAAAGAAATCTTTAATATTTCCTTGATGCTAGTTTCAGCCAAGAGGAAACTAAGTAGCTTCTTCACCAAAATTTCATCATGTTCACACTAATGTCACCTTTTCCATATTCTAACAACACTACTTTAACATATTAAATAAAAAAAAACTCTAAAATCCCTAATTAGGATTCAATGGCCGAAACTTACCTTCTTAGATTTCCTCAAGTAATTGTGTTTCAATGTTTAATCTAAGATTGATAATGAGTAGGATAGCCCTTTGTTGGCCTTAATTTCATATTATAATCAACACATTCTTCAATTTGTGAATTAGGGTTCTTGAACCCTAACCCTAGGTAAATCTTGATTCTTTATGAAAACTTCATCAATTAAATTTATTCCAAACATAATCATGATCTTCACTTCTTAAATTATGGTTCTTAAACCCTTAGAATCCTAACCCTTAGTTTATCTTGATTCTTGGTGAAAGTTTCATCAAAGTAATTAATTTTAAGCATCAATAAGTCCAAGAATCAATTCTAAACCATAATCCCTTGAGATTACTCAAAATCAAGCATCATTTTAAAATTACTCCATCATATAAACAATCTCTATAACTAAAGATACAAGCACATGGAAGCCAACATAACATCACAATCTAATCTAACATACTAGATTTAATCAAAATTAAGAGAACTAGAAGTTTGAATTTTCCTACCTCTTATCCAAGCTACAAAGGGCATGACCTATTAGAGAAAAAAAGGAAGAAGATTTGACCTCCTTTCTTGGTTTTCTTTGCTTGTTAGAAGCTTGTAGGATTGCAAGGAGAAGATTTCCCATTTTTTTAGAATTTTTGGAGATTTTTTCCCATTTTTCCTTCCTTCCTTCCTTCTTCTTCTTCTTCTTCTTCTTCTTCTTTCTTTCTTTCTTTCTTTCTTTCTTTCTTCTTATTCTTCTCTTTATTTCTTTTCTATACATTGGACGACTACTCCTTTTTTCCTCCATTCTAGATATTTTTATTTTAATTCTATGAGATTTTTTTTAATTAAATATTTTAGGTGTCAGTTCATTAGGCTTAATTTTTCAACCAATTAGAAATAGACTAGTGCTTCTAAGAACCAATCAATTTTATACTAATGTCTTGCATGATGTCCAATTCCTATTTGTTAATCATTAATAAATCATTTTAAGGTTAGTGTCTCACTAAGTTGTCTAATTCTCATTGGCTACTCTTACACTAAGTTGTCTAACTCCTATTGGCTACCCTTAATAACTAACCAACCAATCAAATTTTTTTTTGGTGTAATTATTAACCAATCATAATAAAGATAGTGTTTTGCATGGTGCCTACATCCCATTGGTTGTTCTTTATTAACTACCCAACTAATAAGAAATGATTTGGTGTAA
Organism: Ormosia semicastrata; assembly: GCA_029884595.1. Lineage (NCBI taxonomy): Eukaryota > Viridiplantae > Streptophyta > Magnoliopsida > Fabales > Fabaceae > Ormosia > Ormosia semicastrata. Next base: position 11,805,767 of record JAQQTO010000063.1, on the reverse strand, counting down.
TCCATTAGTCAATCACCTTAGATTTGGTGTCTGATATAGTGTCAAACTCCCATTGGTTACTAATTAACCAATCTACTTAGGTTTTGTGTTACCTAGGTTGGCTAATTCTCACTAGTCATTTCCTTATTGTATTACTTTCTTATAACTAGCTAGTTAAAGTAAATAAATAGGAATAGTATTTGGTTAGGCCATTTAGTTAGGATTTTCTAGACTTTTTTTAGGACATAAATGCCCTTAGTAATGCTCTTAAGATTACAACTTTGCCATTAATAATTTTGGACACTTTCACTAGACATTTTGACATATTCTCTTCTCACCTAGGTAGTTTTCTATGCTCATTTAACCTAGGCATCTAAAAATATACATTAGTATATAAAATAGCATAAATATCTTAATTACTATTTAGTATTTTTTTAACCTATAAAAACCTTTAAAAATATCTGTATAATAAATAAATTAGGTGAAAGGAGGATGTTACACCACATCATTACCATCAGCTCTACATCTTCTCTTGCGTTTTGGGTAAGGAGTTCCTGAATGCTTTCTCTCCAATCTCTATTTGGTTGCTTGATTGGGTGAGACTACATACTAGTTGCATGGATAGCCTAAGTCATATACGGGCACTCTACCAGTATATGTGGCAATCTCTCCTCTTTATTTTGGCATAGGTAGCAACCAGCTCCTACAATCACTCCTTTGGTTACAAGTCTTAGTGTTGTGGGGAGGACATCACGACATGCTCTCCAAGTAAATGTCTTTATCTTTGGTAGAATTCTCAACTTCCATATATTCCTCTATAACCCAAAAAGCTGTTGTAACTCATTGTACTTGTGCTATCTTCTTTCCTTATTTTCTATCTTCTTATGTATGGACAACTCCCAAGCATTCTTATATGTTGATTTTATGGAGAACATGCCCTTAGGGTCTGGGGCCCAAAAGAAAGTATCTTACCAATAGCTCAAACTCAAAAGAATTTTCAATATGGCCTCTGCTTCCTCATTGGAGAACACCGATCTAATGAGAGTCTCGTTCCATGCATGTTCCTATGGGTGAATCAACTGTGAAATCCATTGTAAAGTTAGATCCATTACCCATGGCTCTTTGAATCTGTAATTTAAGAGTGTTGGTACCTATGAGTTAGATCAAATATCAATGGTTTCACCATTAGCCACCCTCCATACTATACCCAATTGATCCACACTATTACCAGCCACAATGCTCTTCCACGTATACGAGGGATTGACTCCAGAGCCTGCAAAGTTACCCCCTGAAAAATATTTAGCTCTAAGAATTCTAAAAACTAGAGCATCTGGCCTACACATAATTCTCCAACCTTGCTTTGCTAGCATGGCTAGATTAAATGTGTGTATGTCTTTAAATCCCATTCCACCCACTATCTTGGGTCAACATAGTTTTTCCTAATCAATCCAATGAATTTTCCTGACATTTCTTTGACATCCCCACCAAAATTTACACATCATATTACTGAGTTCTTAGCATAGGGAAATTGGTATTTGGAAGTATGACATAGTGTATGTAGAAATAACTTGAGCAACTACCATAATATGCTCTTCTTTTCCCCTGTTGGATAGAGTCTACTCCTTCCATCATTTTATTCATTTCCAAATTCTATCCTTCAATGATTAGAAAATATGATTTTTTGGTCTGCTCACTTTTGTGAGTAATCCCAAGCTTTTTTTTTATATAGCCACAATATTCACATTACACACCTGGAGGATCTTTTGCTTCAAATTCTACTAGACACTAGGACTAAAATATATAGCTAATTTATCAAAATTAACTTTCTGTCCTGATGCACACCTATAAATATGTAGGATATCTTTAATGGTCAAACAATCACCATGGAGGCTTTTGAGAAAATTAAACTATCATTTACAAAAAAAAAAGGGGATATCTTAGGAGTGGCTCTACAAACTCTGAGACCATAAAATATTTTCCGCTTTTTCTCCCTTATCCAGCATCGTTGTGAGAGCTTGAGCAATAATGACAAATAAGTATGGGGATAAAGGATCCCCTTGTCTCAAGCCTCTTTGGGGCAAGAAAACGTCATATGGTACTCCATTCAAAAGTATTGAATATGACACTGAACAAACATATAGTTCATGATCAAAGCAAACCAATGTTCATTAAAGCCCAACTTTTTCATCATCTCCTCCAAAAGAAGCCCATTCAACCATGTCATAAGCTTTGCTCATATCTAACTCCAAGCATAGGTGCCCTTTTTTCCCAGTTTTTTTTCTTTTTAGAGCATAAATCATCTCATAAGCTATTAGAACATTATTCATAATTTGTCTATTCTACACAAAAGAACTCTAGGATTCTTAAATGATTGATGGCTGGATAACATTTAATTTGTTAGCTAGAACTTTGCTTATGATTTTATAAATCACATTACATAAAGATATAGGCTTATACTACATTATATTCTTTGGCGTTCTAGTTTCTGAGATTAACACAATAAAAGTATGATTAATAGCTGTGAACATATCTCCCCCGTTAAGGTAATGAAGCACAACCTTGATAACCTCTGCCCCAACAATGTACCAATATTTCTAATTAAAGAGAGCAGACATACCGTCAAGATCTAGAGATTTTGTAGGCCCCATTTGAAACAAAGTTTCTTTCACTTCAAGAGGGGTAAAAGGCAATGATAGGAATCTATTCATTTCATCATCAACTTCTTAAGTGATTCCTTGCAATGCTTCCTCCATTCTATGGGGATGTAACATGGTGAACAAGTCCTGAAAGTAATCATTTGTAATTTCTTCCACTTTATGCCAGCCTTTCTACTAATTGCCTTCCCTATCCTTGATTCTTGTAATTATGTTTTTCTTTTGTCTCTGTGTTGCTCTACGATGGAAAAAAAACTTGTACTTATATCCCCTTCTCTCAACCAATTAATTATTGACCTTTGCCTCCACATTATCTCTCGTGGTGAAGCATCTCATTCAGGCCTTGTTTCATCTCTTCAACTTGCTAATACTTGCAACATTCTACGGTCCCTACGCTAACTCTTAGATGCCTTTTTGGAGATTCTTTATCTTATTGCTTAGATCTTTTACTGATGTTAAGTTCCTTCATTTAAGCTTTTTGCTTACTACCCCAATCTTCACTGCCACCAGTCCCAAAGACTCTTCCCTTGCCACTTGGTTCCAATTATTTTTAATAATATCCTCACACCTAGCAATTCTTCTCCATATCTGCTCAAACCTATATGAACGTTTGATGATTGGTCCTCTAGTGCTTGCTTTTTCACCCAACAGATCTAATAAGATGGGCTGGTGATCTAAGTGATGGAAGAATACGTGAAAAACTTGAGCCTGCCTCCACATCATTAACTAAGCCGAATTTGCTAGAAATTTGTCTAACTTGCCTTGCACATTTTACTCCATTTCTTAACCATTATTCCACCTAAACTTAGAACCTGTGAACCCTAAGTCTATGAGCCCACAATACTCTATTGCCTCCTTGAAGGCACTTATGTAATATGAAAATTTTCTGAAATTGTTTCACCTTTAATTGCATTTATAATGTCGTGAGTTATTATCAATTTCTTGCATCTTTCTTTTCCCGCTCAAATAGGCATAAAAACGAACCAGGCCAAGCTTTACCTTAAATGGACCATGCCTGTTTGCTAAATATAAAACCAAAACCTGGTCTATTACTTGACATAGACCTTTAGGTATGATGTAAAAGCCTATTTAAAGGCTTACTTTGTAGAGAAAACCCTAAATTAGTCCTTGAGAAAAACATTGTTGGACACATTAGTCCCTAAGGAAAAAAATCCCCTTGAGGTCCCTAACATTCATAATTGTGAGACACGTTAGTCCTTTGGTTATCTTTGCTTTATTAAACAAAACAGAACAACACATGTTGCACGTTAAATATGTGATTTGGCACTCACTCTTAACATATAGAATTTTTGTGTCCTCGTTGGACATTAGAAATGATGTCGTTCCCAACCCCCGCTTTCTTTCTCCGCTTTCCCTTGAAGGTTTCTAATGATAATAGGGGTTAGAGCTTCTGGTTCGGCTGCAACTGTAGTGGAGTTAGATATTTTGAGTTTGCCTACAACTTGCTTAATGTGCTTTTGCCTTCTTAAGTATTTTTCCTAGATTGAAATCATATTTTTATTTTCTTGAATTTTTGTTGAAATTAGAAGTTCTTGTAGGCTAAAATTTCAATACTCTATTCTTTTTTAAATTTGGTGGTAGTTATGGTTTACTAGTGGCTTTGACCACTTTTAGTTGGATTGCCTTCTGGTCACTTGTCTTGATTTGTTTGATCCCTTTGACCAATCCAATTTCCCTATATGACATTTATAGTTAGGCAAAATCTTCCACATTTGAGCACTTTAGTCTTTTAAAACATAGTGGTTTTCATGAAGCTAATTGAGGCATCTGCTAACTTGAATCTTGTTAGAATTAAGCCCATGTTTCATAACTAGCTCATAGTGGTTATTACTAGATTTTGTAATTAATCACCACTTCATAAGAATTAGTTTTTTATTTACTTCATTCAGGTATCATTCATGTACCAAATTTGTATATAAAATCCAGTTTATTTGTGTGTGACGTGACACACAATTCCACAAATTTTCTCTAATTCTATATAGTATCAATAGTAAGCTAACGATCCTCACACCACTGTGCATCTCTAATGGTTTTTGGTGCTTCTTCCCATGCAAATAATCGTGCCTCTACCAGCTGTAATTTTTTCCAGCAACACAATTTCACCACCAACGAACTTAGATCTGAGGTAGACGACTTCATGAGTGTGGACCCACTACTGCCCCGGAGTCCCACATAACTTCATGAGCGCGCTTTGTTCTTGGTGCGTCATCCCACACGTCAGCGTGTGTAAGCACATGCTTGGTCGTCTGGCCACCTTTTTTATTCGACGATCCCACCAGCCCTCTCTTTACCCTTTTCTTACTTGACCCTCCTGTTCCCAGCTAAGATCGACTACCACCCCATCTCACCCCCTGTTTTAAGTACTATTCACACGACCCTAACTTGTTAACGCGACCCAGACCTTTGAGTTCCTCACCGTAGCTTCTTGAGACCTACACTCACCTACCCCAACATATCTTTCTCCCACTCACCTTTTGTCGTCAACTTCACCATTTTCCCATTGATCCTATGTGACAAATTGGTGGGTGCAACTAATTATACCACTTGGGTTGCTACTGTGCAGTTATGGTTTGAAGGGCAAGGTTGTCATTAACACCTAGTCAAACAAGCCAAGGACGTTCCTGACAAGGATTATTTCAAGGGGAAACAAATTGATAATTCTTTTTGTAGTGTGTTATGGTTCTCTATTGATGCCAAGCTTCAATATCAATATCGCGCTTTTTAGACATGCTATGATGTTTAGGCGAAGGCTAAGAAACTATATTCCAATGATGTCAACTATCTCTACAACATCGTTTCTAGCCTAATTGCCATTAAGAATTAAGACATGGACATGCAAACCTATCTGAGTAAGCTAGATACTTTGATTGTTGAGTTTAATGCACTTATGCCCTTCACTGATAATGCAGACAAATATGTCGAACAACGTGAAAAGTTCTTCATGGTCTTTGCCTTTGTTGGTTTGCCACCTGAGCTTGACTCAACTCGTAATTAGATACTCTCAAGCCCTTCATATGATACTGTCTTAGAACAAATGTTTTGTCTCTCCAATCCTACAACTTTGGTTCCATCCCCTACACCTACTGAATCATCTACGCTAGTTTCCTAATCCAGCAACCGGGGTGGATGAGAAGAAGGTCGTTGTGGTAATCGTCCTCGTTCTTGCTGCACTTTTTGCAACAAATTTGGTCGCATTGAGGAGTAATGCAAAACCAAGACCAACCAATAGTCTAAAATTGTGAATGTTGCTCAGGTTGTCCCATCTGATGAGGTTCCCCTTTCTACTGCTGAGTATAATAAGTATATCCAGCTCAAGGTAGCCATGCAATCCACTACACCTGTCACTCAGACTAGTAATCTTGTAGCCTTTCTTTCATAGTCTTCATCTTTAGGACTTTGAATTCTTTATTCAAGCATTTTTTATTATATGACTGGTAACAAATCCCTTTTCTCCCACCTTACCTATACTGATACACTGCCTAGTGTCACTTTAGCCAATGGTTCACAAACCAAAGTCCAAGGCATTGGTCAAGCTAATCCTCTTCCCACACTTTCTTTAAATTCTTTTCGTTTTGTTCCTGGTTGTCCTTTTAATTTGCTTTCCATTAGAAAACTCATTCGTACTCTGTCTTGTTCTGTTATCTTTGCTAATGATTTCATTCTTGTGCAGGATCAGAGTACCAAACAAATGATTGGAGTAGGACGTGAGTCTCGATCTGTATCTCCTACTGCATTTTCTATCGTTAAGTCACTGGAAATCATTCATCAATGCTTAGGACATCCTAGCCTACAAAAATTACATGTCATGGTCCCGAGCCTTTCTAAAGTGTCAACCATAGAGTGTGAGTCTTGTCATTTAGGAAAACATGTACATAGTTCTTTTTCTGAAAGAGTCAATGAACGAATTGTGTCTCATTTTGCTTTAGTTCATTCAGATATTTAAGGTCCTAGTCGTATCACTTCTACTTTAGATTACTAATACTTTGTTACCTTTATTGATGATTTTTCCTATTATACCTGGCTATTTCTAATGAAAAATTATTCTGAACTTTTTTTCTATATTTGAAGGCTTTTGTTCAGAAATTAAGACTCAATTTGGTAGCCATATTATAATTTTGCGAAGTGATAATGCACATGAATTTTTTTTTTAGCTTCTTTTTTGAATTCATAGGGAATTATACACCAATAATCATATGCTCATACCTCACAATATAATAGTGTCGTTGAAAGGAAAAATCGACACCTAGTCGAAATATCTCGTACCTTGCTCCTACACTTCCATGTGCCACTTTGATTTTGGGGTGACGCAATCCTTACCGCATGCTACCTAATTAATTGCATGCCATCTTTCGTCCTCCAAAATCAAGTGCCACATTCCCTCTTGTTTCCTAAATAGGATCTTTATTCTCTTCCTTTTTGAGTCTTCAGGTGCACTTGTTTTGTACATAACCTCATTCCGAGAAAAGATAAATTGGTCACCAAATTCTTGAAGTATCTTTTTGTATGCTATTCTCAATTGCAGAAAGACTATCGATGCTACTCTCCTGATCTCAAAAGATATCTTGTCTCTGCTAATGTCAACTTCTTTGAGACCCGTCCTTTCTTCTCATCTACTTCCGATGAGTATCCTAACATGGATATTCAGCTCCCAATTGGTTCTTATCCCTTTTAGGTTAATCCTATACCTGTCTCGACTCCTTCATTGCTCACATATCAATAGAGACCAAACCCACAACTAATTGATGCCTCCTAAGACCCATGTGATTAGATAATCATTCCTACTAATGCCTCACCAACAAAACTAGCCTCTAATGCCTCACCAATAGAACCAGCCTTCAGCCCACCTCATGAGTCATCTTCTACTCCATCGGATTCTCCTACTTCGTCTCTTTCAATGGAACTCCTCATCGCATTACACAAAGGTATCAGGTCTACTCGTAACCCTAACCCCCTTTATGCCTGTCTTTTGAGTTATTATCTTGCCTTTATGTCCTCTTTGTCTTCTGTTTCTATCCCCAAAACTACAAGTGAAGATTTATCTCACCTTGGTTGGTGACAGGCTATGGTTGATGAAATAGCTGCTTTACACTTTAGTGGTACTTGGGAACTTGTCCTTTTACCTCTTGGAAAAATGATTGTTGGTTGTCGATAGGTCTATATTGTCAAGATTGGTCCTAATGGGAAAGTTGACTGTATGAAGGCCCGATTAGTGGCAAAAGGATACACACAGATACTGGGCCTCGATTATGGAGATACTTTTTCTCATGTGGCCAACATTACTTTTGTTCGCCTCTTTCTTGCCATGGCTGTTGTAACACCCCTTGATGTAGCAACCGGAGCATAATCGTCATTACACCACAATTACTAAATCCAAGTGTGTCACAGTCATAATAACAGTAATTTAAATTCTCAAGAGTCTATATATATATATTTTTTTCATTTGCATAAGTAGAAAATATAAGCCTCGAATGAAATATAAATATATTCAACCCATAATACAACCACTGAAATAAAATCATATTCCTCATATACATATTTTATAGTCAGTTTACACAAATCACTAATGACATATAATATAACAATTACAGAATCCAATAAAATACAGCGGAGATAAAATACTAAAGGGGGGAAAAGTAGTAACCCAGGAATGGGTACTACCAGCAGACAAAGCCGCAACCCCAAATGTACATGACGCACGGTGTCCCAGTTGACACAACGGGCATCAATGCCTCCACACGGCTGCACTCTTACGTAGTCGAAGAAATCTTGTCCAGACGCTCAAGCCAATCAACCAAGGTGTGGTCTCTCTTTATCTTCCTCACGATCTCTTATCAAATATAAATATAAAACAGAAATGCACAAATATAGGAAAGATGTGAGACACCCATCCTTCATTACCACTATTGGCGAAGAGAAACAAAGACGGCGGCACAAAGCACCCACCAAGCAATACAGTTCATATATTCATCAACAGCAATAGTGAAATTTATAATAAAAGTAATTCAATTCTAAGCAAATATCAGAGTCAATAATAACAATGATATTTATAGTAAAGGTAGAACAACAGTAAGCAATAGCAGGCAGATCACAATAGTATTTCCAGGAATCAACACAATAATAAGATAATCATTTACAGAAGTACAACAGTTATCTTCACATTCACAGGTGTTCATGGTCAACAGTTTATGAAACCGACAATGAACGATGCACAATGCATTATGACACCACAATTCCTACTCCATGGAGCTAGACATAAATAGTCGGAGAGAAAGATCAGGAGACATGTCTGTAACTCGGCTGCCGCGACCAAAGTGCTATAATCCATCAATTTATCCACGTGCACATCATGGCATTGTACATACATTCTACGCTAGATCATGATATAAGACAGTGTCTCGGTCCGGATCATCGGTGTGTTGCATCGGTCTAACTCACGGTACAGAAGAGCTACCAACTGTCCATTGCGAGCAACCCGCACCCCGATGCCCCCAAGGTCAACAGAAGACCTACACTTGTCTATTCGCACCCGCACTAAGGTGTGTTCAACTCCTAGGCAGCTCGGCCTTAACAATGTCCCACAGACGTTCTTTTTCTTTTTGTGCAATGCATGACTCAATCATGCTCCTCATGGCAACTAGGCCAATCATGCTTTAAATGCATGTCATATCATTTAACAAGGTTTAATCCCATCCACGGATCCACATCAAGCCAATAGCACATTTCAAGGATAACCACAATCTCATTCATTAATATGTATGATTCACAATTTCATATAATTCCATAATATGCCGCAATTGGCCAAGAGAGCATCAATATACAAATGGTCACTCACACGGACCCATAGCATCATAATATTGAGATCAAATCACATGGTACATTCCTAGGTCCGTTATAAATCCTGACTTAAATTTTGTCTTTCCTACAAGGTTCATTTCTAATTAAATTCTCATAATTAGTCTAATCTTCCTAATACAATTCGTTCTCATAAATTCTCAAGACTCACACTCTCTTGTTCTTGCTCTCTTGAACCTATCCTAAGTCTTATGAAAGTTTCACTCTTGGTTCTTTTAAAATTTATGAAACCTCTAATCATATTGAGTCCTTCAAATTCATTAATTACCTATCCCCTTACATAGATTTTTAATCACTTGATTACCTAAACTTTTAAGTTACTAAAGTTGTATAATCAAGCCTCAAAAGGCCTTAGAGGCCGTGGCCTCTCAAGGGATTCAATTCCCAAATATTTTAAAGTCATCACATTACATGTCATATCCTTGATTTACTTAATCTTTCATTTGTTAAATTAGTTCACCAAGAACCCCAATTTTGGGCTCAAAAACCGTGACCTTCCTAAATCCTCAAAATTTCATTCTTTCACATATCATGTGTTAGTTACTTAATACTTAATTACTCAATTTTCACTTCTCACAAGATTTATTTAATTGCCTAAGATCCATGCCAAAACCATGGCTTCATCGGTCTTCTAAGTTCCACTTTTTATTCCTCATTTGTGTATTAATTCCTTAATATCAATTTTCTTAAGTTTAATGTATCAAGGTCATTCTATTTGCCTTATTGCTCAAGCTAAAACAGTGGCCATCAATGAGTCTTCAATGTCCAATCTTTCCTTCTCTTTTAGGTATTAACTTCTTGTTATTAATTCACTTAAGTTTTTAGTTCATTAAAATCAATCCAAGTGCCTAAGATTCAATGCCAAAACCGTGGCTTCATGATGTCCTTTATCCAATTTTTCTTTCCACTTTTACGCATTAGTTTTCTTACCACTAATTCACTTAAATTTAGTTCATCAAAATTAACCCATTTGTCTCTTTACCAAGACCAAAACCGTGGCACCATGTTAAGATAGGAAACTCCAAATTTTCCATTTAGCAACCCCAACATGATCAAGCACAATTAATATATCAAATATATTCAAGAGCATAATCAAGTATCAATCAAATTCAAGAATACTAATCATGCAAAATTTATAATTCAAGCAAGCATACAAAGAACATACAAGGATGGATTTCTCCATCAACACATATACAAAGTCTCCTCACCACCATAAGTGGTTGAAGTGAGTAGTCTCCCTCTTACCTAGAGGAGACAATGCAAGAAAACAACTCCTTGGTTTCTTGATTTGTAAATTTCGGATTCCACCTTCAAGAGAACCATAAAGTGGTCAAATTCTCATATTTACAAACTAAAGCTTGAAAAGAATGATCCTTGGTCATATAGGTAACCAAGGAAAACGAAATTGATAGGTGAATTGGAAGAACTTTACCTAAAGCCTTAAGCTTGAACTCCTTGAGATTCCTTATTTGGTGATTTTCGGATTCCACTCTCCCAAGACCCCTAGAGTGTTCAAAATCACTCAAATCACTCATCAATGCTCAAAAAGAGAAGCCCTTGGTCACATAGCAACTAAGGAAAACGAAAATGAGAAGAAAATGGAGAGAAATCAAGAATCTTTACCTTGGAAGACAATGGAGACAAGGTTGGATTTTGAGCAAACCTTCCAAATGAGACTTGTAGAGAAGATGAAGATGAGTGTATAAATGTGTTTAGTGAAGAGAAAAATCAAAAATCTTGGCCATCCATGGAGAAGTGATTTTCGGACTTGAAGAAGGAAGGGTAGAAAGGATGAATTTTTGAAGAGATTTTCTAAAGAGAAAGTGTAGAGGAGGTTGGGAGAAGCCTAGAAATGGTGTTTATGAAGAGAAAAGTGAAGAGAAGACTCTCTAATGGTGGCTGGAAATTTCAGATCTAAGAGGAGGAAGAAGAGAAGACGTAGAGAGGAAATGGAGGTAGAAATGGAAAATGGAGAAATTTTCTACACAAAGAAGGTAGAGGAAGTGAGTGCAAGTATGGAAATGGACTTAGAGAGGAGAAAAGATGAGTAAAAATGGAGGAGGAGGTGCTGCCATTTTCGTGCTCAAGGTAGAGAGAAGGAGGAGAAAAGATGAAGAAGATGAAGTGAAGAGAGAGAAAGTGATAGGTAAAGTAAAATTAGGGTTTGATAGATTTAGTTTTAGTGGGCAAGTCACCATTATGCCCTCCTTGGCTAACGTGGGCTGCTGAATAGAGGAGAGAGTGAGGGGAAAAATTTGGCTTCTCATGCAAGCCAAGGGTAATTGGTCATTTGGTGGTCAAAGCTTCTCAAAGAAGCTTTGAAAAAGCACACAAATTTGAATTAAAGTAGATTTGATGTGACATAAAATAGATTACATTGCATTAGGATAGGGTGATAGGATTTTCTAATGCATGCTATTATCCAATGGATAATAGTTGCGATCGATGAAGAAATCGGTATTAATTTATCGACAGATGAAATTTACACAAACATTTTATTATTCGATTTGCTAAATTTCTCGAAAAATGTAAAACTTAGTAACTATGTCCAAATTTCGGGTTTAGTAAGATCCCCCATCGACGAGTCCATAGTTCAAGGTTCTCGGAGAAAACATCTCGTTTCTCCGGCTTCGCTCAGCGTGTACGCAAAACGAGGAATATATTAAAATATTCGACATTTCTGAAAAAAAATCCCAGAAAATTGTCAAAATTTACAAATATTATAAAACGACTATTCGTCTTATCATTTTCCAATTTTTGAAGCATTACGGTCGTTTTCCCCGACTCTGCTCAATACGAACGCAAAACGAGAAATATATTAAAATATTCATCATTTCCGAAAAATTCTGAAATAATTCACATAAATCATAAATATTAGAAAATAACTATTCGTAATAAAATTTTCCAACTTTGGGAGCGTTACAGTCGTTTTGCCAACTCTGCCCAGTGTGCACACAAAACGAAGAATAATATTAAAATATTCTACAGTTTCAGAAAAATCTAGAAAAATTCCAGAAAATCCCAAATATTGTAAAATGATCATTTGTCGTAAAAATTATTAATTTTTGGGATGTTACAGCTGTCATTCACCATTGGCCCCTTCATTAGTTAGACATCAAGAATGCCTTCTTACATGATGAATTACAAGAAGAGGTCTATATGCATCAGCCTATGGGTTTTACTACTCAATGATCACTTGACTTAGTATGTTAACTACACAAATCCCTCTATGGTTTAAAACAATCTCCTCGTGCTTGGTTTAGGAGATTCAATTATGTCATCCAGTAATTCAACATGACTAAGTGCAAGGTTGATTACACTGTATTCTTCTGGTATTCTTCACCTAGCCTTTGCATCTATCTTGTTATTTATATTGATGACATTTTCATCACAGGCAATGATCAAGCTGGTATTCACAATCTTAGGTAACATCTATCTGATCACTTTCAGACAAAAGATTTGGGCGCTCTCAAATATTTTTTGGGGATCAAGGTTACTCAATGTAATACAAGGGTTGCCATCACTCAGAGAAAATATACTTTAGACATACTTGAGGAAACAAGTATGTTGGACTATAGCCCTAGTGATACTCCGATGGATCCCAATGTCAAACTGCTACCAGGTCAGGGGGAGCCACTAACAGATCCTAACAGATATAGACGTCTAGTCAATAAGCTAAATTATCTTACAGTAACTAGACCAAACATTACTTTAGTTGTAAGCATGGTAAACTAATTTTTAAATGCTCCTTGTGATAGTCATTGGGATATTGTGGTTCGCATTCTTAGATACATCAAGAATGCACTAGGAAATGGTTACTTTATAAAAACAAAAACATTGCTCAGGTTGTTGGATATTCTGATATTGATTAGTGGGTTCCCTATGGATAAAAGATCAACTTTAGGGTATTATGTCTTTGTTGGAGGTAACTTAATCTCATGGAGAAGTAATAAGCAAAACATAGTTGTTAGATGTAGCGTAGAGGTTGAACTTACGTGGTTAAAATAATTGCTTCAACAGCTATAATTAGGATATATCAAGGAAATGAAACTAATTTGTGACAACCAAGTTACTCTACATATTGCTTCTAATCTAGTCTTTCATGAAAGGACCAAGCATATAGAGATTGACTGCCATTTTGTCAAAGAAAATGTTCTTTCAAGTAAGATCATGACTGGTTTTGTCAACTCTAATGAACAATTTAGCTGATATATTTACTAAGTCACTAAGAAGGCCTTGGGTTGATTTTATTTGTAACAAACTTGGAATATATTATATATATGCTCTAACTTAAGGGGGAGTGTTAGAATTAAGCCTTAATTTCATAATTGACTCATAGTGGTGATTACTAGATATTGTAGTCACTATTTCATAGAAATTAGTGTTTGTATTTACTTCATTCATATATCACTCAAGTACCAAATCTGTATATAAAATCTAGTTTATTTGTGTGTGAAGTGATATACAATTCCTCAAATTCTCTCTAATTCTATAAATCTCATCAATTTGATTTATCTTGTAGATGTGTATCCATTTTTTCATGGCTCTTATAGGTTGTATGAAGGTTTATAGGTCTTATTTTGAAAGTTTAATTCCTTAATTCTTGATTCTAAGTTACATGTTGTTAGTATAGTTACTCTCTGGATTGTATTTTATATCTTGTGCTTTTTTGACATATCACATAACTAGAACAAAATAATATTATGATCAATGTGGACCTTTGGAATTTACATATGAATGCCACAATATATGTGATTTCCATCTTTGCCTTGCCGTTTTATTTAGTTTTAGGAGTATCATTATGTCATGTATTGTTTCTAAATGTTGAAGCTGGGGATCATTCGATTTAATTTGTTATTGCTTCTCTCAATTTCCCTTCTCTTAATTTTGCTATTAAGGTGACAGTATGATGCTCTGAAAGTGACTTTCTGACAAAGAAAGTTATACTACTAATGTTCAAGTTCTTTATAATAGTAAATTTGATCTTTAATACAAGAAAGTAACTTCAAATATTTCTTGTAGTATATTTAATTTGTGTCTATAAATTTGGAAATGCTAATACTTATTTGCATGCACATGTTGTGGAAACCAAAAAATTGGTAATTTATCAACATTATTAAGTGATGGTTATTTTTATTTGTATATACTTTTTTCTTCCTTGGGTGCAGAATTATTGAAAAGATCTTTCTAGCCAATCCCATACTTGATACGCCTACAACATAGGCATCTTTGATGCAACGGTAAAAGTGAATGAAAACACATTTTATATTATAAAATTTTCAGTTGTTTCTTGCAGTAAGTGTAAAGTCCTTACTAAAATAGTTCATAAGCTATTTGCTAGAGTCTAGTTTAAAGCATAGCCACCCCATTAGTTACTCTTTATTATATTAAATTTTTTTACTTAATTTTAATTTTTAGATGATGGCTCTAGTGAGAATTATAGGGTATATGGTGGTGGTGGTGGTGGTGGTGGTGGTGGCAACAGTTCCTTTGGTGATGGCGCCTATGAAAGTGGCTATGATGCCAGCCTAGGGGTGGGTATTGAAGGGCTAATGGAGGCTCGTTTTGTGGGACTAGAAGAGGATATGTTGCTAGTCGATATCATCCTTATGGAAGATAGAAGCTTGTAAACCAAGCATTTTTAGTCTAAGACTGATATGTCTAGCATCAAAGCAAATTTGTAGTTTATGTTTTGCTCTTTAATTAGGTTACATATTTTCATTTAAATTTTTTTTCCAGGATACTTTTATTTATCAACACACTCATTTCTTCGTCAACTTTAGAAAACCAAACAAAATTTCTCTTGGCCCCTCGTTGAAGTCTATTTTCTTATTGATGTAAGACCTGCAAATTATGCAGATGGTTGTATTCTCAATCTTGTTCACCATTTATTGTTGTAATGTTTGTTACTACTTCCTTTTTTATTTATTTGATTTGATTACTCCTTTAGACTGATTTATTATTTTATAAAAAGCTTGGATACAAATTTTCCTTCCACCTAGTAGTCATGGGGTTGTAATCTTCTCTGTTCTGATTTCACCTTTCACTCAAGTTCCAATCTTGAATCATTTAGAACTGCAGGGTGTGAATATTTAATGCTTTACAATAACAACCACCTAATGTTATTGCTAGCTTTCCTTAGAAATAATACCTTTGCCCCAATAAAATAGCTTTGTATGGACATGAGAAGACTAAGAAGAGTGACAAGGTATAATTGGAAGATAATTGAAAAGTTCATGAGAACACCATGACAACAATTACATGACAAGAATAAATTCAGTTGCAAACTATCTAGCTATATGAGAACATATGGATGGGAGATCAAAGATGCAATCACTTGGCAAATAGGCATATAATTGAAAATAATGCACATGTTGGAGCTCAAATTACAAAATAGTAAATGGAGAATGAAATTTTAGTATATTGCTTCCTTTGGATTTATTGTTTCTCATTTTCAGTGGCAAACATTAGGAGAGGATAGGTCTATATGAGAAGAGAAATTGAAGCAAGGTGTTTGGTCAACTAGCTGTGATTGCCAATTGCCTTTATGGTTCTGAAAGCATAAAGTTAGTTTAGATTCATCAGTCCAACATTTCATGTCCTATTAATTGATAATCTTTCATTATAGGAACCTTGATGGTCCACGATATGATCTATATAACTAATGAAGTAATACCATAGAGTTGTTATGGACTGTTGTTTTAATTTAAGTAGTTGTTACTTAAGAAATGAAACAAGTTTAAACATGGGTGTATTGGCTTCAAGCTTTTAATTATTATTTAAGCTATTTTGGCTTCATTTGGTGTTTGATTTGGTTAAATGTGCAGCTACTTAGTTGCTAAATTCAACTTGTATTGATGGTACTTGAATTTATTTTTTTTTATTTTATATTTTTTAATTCTCTCTGCTCATCCATTGGTTATATTCTCCAATAGGAATTCACCCTTGATTTTGTGTTCATTGTATTTAAATGTGCATAAAGTTATTCTATTTTTAAAGTTGGTAAAAGAGGAATTGGTAAATTTTTATGTGCAAAAAAATGGTGCTTTGATTTGGGGGTTATGGAGTGAAGAAGGAAGGAGAACGAAGTTGTTTTTTTCAAAAGGGTAGAGTTTTGTTGGGTGCATGCAAAAAAAAAAAGAATGAGGAAGAAGAAGAAGAATTGGGGAATTGGGTTTTTTTAATCCTTTCCCAGAAACGATGTCATTTCATGAAGGGAAAAAACTATCCTGAAAAGAAAATGCTAGGTTAGAAAATTTTGAGCCATGTCACGCATGTAACATGCCATGTGTGTACTTCTGTTAAGTTTAACAAAATAAAGATAACATAAGACTAACGTGTCTCACGATTGTGATTGTTAGGGACCTTCGGGTGAGTTTTTTTCTCATCAAGAACTGATGTGCCCGGTAATGTTTTGTTTAAAGACTAATTTGGGGGTTTACTCTACTTTGTATTATGGCATATGCTCCAAGGTGCTTTTATTTTTAGGTACAGTAATGGAGCCCAAAACTTAAGTGCTGAAAGAGGTTCTTATATAAATCATATTGACTATTTCTATTCATTCACAAATTTCAAAGCAAGATTTCTTTACATCCTCATGAAATTAAGTTACCTTAGTATATTACCAAAAGTGACAAACCTATAATAGATCTAGGACATTGCCTTACAAGGATCTCTAACCCATATAAAACTCATTGGAACATGGTGATATTCACACTCTCTTTTTCATAGTTTCCACTAAAATAAACATCTCTAAGCTTGACAAACGTCTACATAGTTAGCAAACTATCTTAACCATTCTGGTTACTTTTCCTACCAACGCAATCAACATTCGAAGTCTTGGCCAATTTTTTTAAGTCACCATAAAATAAACATTTCTTTGAGTCTTGGCTTCATGTTATACACACTTTGCCCAAAGAAATAAGGCACGAGAAACCTAAAAGAGGCAATATAATGGAAAAGTACTCTAGTTGTCAAGATCTTTATTACATAATCAAAGTCATAACATTGGTGGAAGGTATGACATGTCACAAGCAACCTATTAAGAAACAATTCTGAACTGAAAAACAACTTCCTAAACACCTCATCTGGAATATCTTTTACCTTGTTCTTGACAAAATCGATTAGTTGTTCTGTAGTAGTTGTATGGTACTAGATCAAAAGAGTCATATTCAACGTCTAAGTCCATAGAATTAAATTGCCATATGTTGCATGACTCGATACAAAAATTAGGCAAGTTACCAGCATATTTTATAAGTATTATAAATATTTAAATATTTTAAAAGTTAGGTAATGAATTCTATAATCTCATCCCTACCACACACTTGGCTATATCTCTACATTTCACCGTCCTCCCTTTAGTGGGTTGAGCAACTTTAAATAGGAGAGTCCCTATTAGGTCAAATCATAGAGAATTAAATTGTCAGCTTCCAAACTAAAATTTCTCTATCGAGTAGGGATGGCATCTACACAGAATGCGGATGGGGAGTACCTTTTCGTCCTTACCTCCATAATCTTCCCTTGTCCCCGTCCTTGTCCCCGTCCCCGTCCCCGTCCCCGTCCACAATCCCCATCTTAGGGTTTTTTTTTCTATCCCCATTCCCCGACTCTCAACGAAAACATGAGGAGACCCCAAAATTATTTTTAAAAATTAGAAAAAATTTAGAAAAATGAAAAATATATATAAAGTTTGAAACAATTTCAATTTAAGTCTATAATATCAACAAATTAAAATAGCAAGTCATTGTCTAGTGGTATTTTTTTACCTTTTTAAATTTTAAATTAATATAAAAATAATATAGATGAAAATTGGCAAAAGGGATAAAATATTAATACATATATATGATATAATTGTTAAGGGTAATCCAATAATTTCTCGGTGACAGAGGCACCGTGGGACGAGGATATGTTCCCTGTTCCCGTCTCCGTCCCCGCCCTTGTCCCTTGCCTTAGGAGATTTTTATCATTGTCCCCACGAAAAATATTCTCTAAATTCAAGTCTCCAAACGAAATAGTTTCCACTGACATCTCAAAATGCAAGGAGATTTTGTCATCCCTACTAACAAGCACTCACTTACCCTACCATCTTGACTTCATTACTATTATTATATTATCATATTTTTACTTGAGAAAATCTCTATTTTAATCATTTAAAGATATAAGTATCATCACTCTAGTCTTACAAAGAATTTTGATATAAATTTAGTGTTTTAATCATATAAAGTGACATCAATTTGATACTTCAAAAGCATTAACATTAACTTAGACTTAATCTTTCAATTATATAAAAAATTATCAATTTAGTTCTTCAATCATACAAAATTTACATTATTTTAGTCTCTTAATCTAAGAAAAATATCAATTCAATCTATAAATCTCGCGATTCATACATAAAAAAACGATATTAATATTACTTTCTATAATTAAAGGATTAAATTGGTGGCAAAATTTTTTAAAGGATCAAAGCTTTACTCTTTTCACTTATGTCAACTTTTGTTCGAGTCACTTCTCATCTTTCTTTTTAACATTTGTAAATTCTTTATTGCTTCGTCATCTCTCTCTATTAATTAATATTAGGCTATGATTGTTTTACCTTTTGACCAAATAATACCCATTTTCTTTCTTGTAAAAGTATATTGAGAAGACAATTTTTTCCTTTTTTTTAAACCAAACAAACTCTTAAAGAACAACACACTATCATTTCATCCTCTCTCACGTTTCTCCATCATTTTCTCTCTGCTTCCACCCCCAATTTCGTTCAACAATTTAATTCTTCCAACAATTAAAAACTATTTTTCTTAATTAATTAGTTCCCAGCAGAAAGTTTGTTATTTTCTTCCGTTATTATACTTTTTCCTAGCTGACCAAAATTGATTTTACATATGACATAATTTTTTTTCTAAGTTTTTTGGTGAACGAGATTGCACCATTAACTTTTAAAACAAAACAAACATGGTGTTCAATGTAGAAAAGCCGAATTACGCTCCCCAATTAAACAGGATATAAAACACTTATTTATTTTCCCACACAACGCGAGATTTTACATCTTGTGAAATTAAATTTATTTTACCAAAAAAATCTAAAATTTGTAGATGTAGTTAATAACATATTATCACATTAAAAGATGGGAAAAATTGTACTCGGATGGAGTGGAATCCAAACGGCTTGGCATGCTTCCTTTATATATATTTACTTAGTGGATGACTGGTACTTTAACTTTCCATCCACATTTTTTATTAATTAATTATAATTATAATTTTATTTTAAAAAAAATTATGAGTGGGTTAATAAGAAATATGAATAAACAATTAGGAGCATCAATAACCTCACCCTTAATTAGGAATATTTAAATTCAATCCAAATTAAAAAATAAAATAAAAACTGAATCGAAAAATCGAAATCTAATTAAAATTGAACAAATTTAATTCTTTTTTATTTAATTTTTTAAATATCAATTGAATTAAATCAATTTTTAGTTTAAATTTTTAAAACTAATCAAATTCAATCTAAACTAATTAATATTATATAATATAATTTTTTATATTGAATTTATAATTTTACTTATAATAACTTTAATTTCTCAAATACTTCTCTCATTTTATGTGTTGCTCTCAATTAAATATTATTTTATGCATGTTAAATGAGATATTTCTATTTTCTATTTTCTTTTTTTCTTTTTTTATCTTTATAATGGTCTTAATTGTTTTTAGCTTACAAAATTCTAGACTTAAAAATTCTTTTGGCCAAAAATTGATTAAACCAATCAAATCCATACTAAACTAATCAAATTCAAATTGATGTAAAACACATTGTGATATAGAACCAAAGGACCAAAAGAACAAAGAACCATTGGGGTTTCAAAGACACTCGGTGTCAAGAGACTCGATATCAAAGTAAGAATATAATCCAAACAGAATTCAATAATCAATAATAATTAACAATTGTCTTCTAAAATCTGATAAGAAAGTATTTATAGCCCTCTTACAAAAGAAACTAATCATAACTAAAATAGATAATAGACTAATTCTATTTTAATTCAAAATCCTAATATAGCTAACTAATGATAAGATTTGAAATTTGGATAAAATCTCATTAAAACTGAAATCTTAAAATAGATAAAATTCCTACTTAAAATCCTAATTTAAAATAACAAAAAATTCATAATAATAAAAATTATAATTATCCTAATATCGTTTGCATCATTCTCTCCCTCTAGAAGAAATCGCTTCTACAGAGTTAAATCTCGACTTTATCCAAGATTAATATGATAGGAATGATCTTCAAAAATCAAAGTAGTAGCAAAATCAAGGTAGTTATTCTTCTTCACAAATTAATGACAAATAAGATTAGCAGAAGAATCCACAATCAGCATTTTATCATCCACAAATAGTATTGTATTAATTTGGTTCGGATATTGTGGTTGAATGGTGGAACTTTAGGCACGCAAAGAGTCTTGATTGGATATTGAGGTGGAATTGACATAACTTTAAGCACACAAATAGTCACATGATCTGTAGCAATAGCTAAAAAGGACATAGAAGGCTCAAAGGTATCTTTAAAAAAAATAAATCATCAATATCAAAATTATGATCACTAAATTGATTCAAATTGAACTGGGAAGACCCTAGCCATTGTTACTATACATACTTTTTTTCCTGAATTAAGATCTATTCAGTGCATATAAATATTATTAGTATTTGAAGTAGTGTGTGGGAATTTATTAGTATTGAAATGGCTGATGGAATAAAGGTGATATTAATGTGTGATTGTTATGGTGGTTATGTGTATAGGATTGAGGGAGTATAAGAGGCACACCGTAGATTAAAATACTGACTTGTTTGATTGCTGACTTGGTTTCTTCATACATCAACTTGAAATGCTGATGCCTATTTATAAGCTTTGTCACCGGCACAAGCCATACTCTTTAATATTCTAGACTTCTCTGATTTTTCATGAGTGTTACATTAGATATTTACTGTCACCTAGTGTCTAGAGTATTTTAATATTTACATTATTTTTGTTGCTACATAGACTTTTCTGGTGACTTTAAGTAACTTTTAAGACTTTTCTTGATTATTTTCTAACACTCCCCTTAATCTAGAAAAGTCATATACTCCTAGCTTGTCACAAAATTTGTTGATTTTCTTGGCTGGAATTCTTTTGTCCTTCACGCAACTATTATACTCTGGGTTTTTCACCATTGTAGAGCTGTTTATGCTTGGACTAGTGATTCCGAACAAGCAGCAACCATTTGTTGATAGAGAAATCCTGAAGATCTTGGTTGGAGTCTGCATGCTTCCTTGTTGAGAGCTCCTAGTGATGCATTCCCTTGCCTTGTTGTCTTGGGTAATCTTGATGACTTGAACATTCTTGCTGCTTGGCATCATCTTCCTAGGTTCTTGAGCTTGAATTTTTTTAATTTACTGCTTCTCCTTCATTTCTTCTCTTCTTGCTTCTTCCTTTGGAGCTTCTTTGAAATTTTGTAGCTTTTGAGAATATAGGTTGACTTCACATGATTGCATTTTTGCCCATGACAATTCTTGCTTGGGACTTGTAGGTGACGTGCTACTGCTCTTTTTCTCAGGTAGCATGATTATAGGAAATACTTTATTGTGGGTCATTTTAATTAATTGTAGCTATTAGTTGATCCTTTTTCTTATAAATGATGGAACATTTTCCAAAATAAAAAATTACTTTATACCCTCTGTTAAGTAATTGACCGATACTCAATATATGTGCTACCCGGACACATAAAGCACATATTGAATATATTGTGTGTTGCCAAATTTTGTTTTGACGGCAATAATGTCCTTGCCTTCAATCTTTTGGATTTTTCCATCACCAAGAGCAACTTCGAATTTTATATTTTTATTCAAACTAACAAAGTAATCCCTACTGCTTGTCATGTGGTTTGAACAACCATTATCTAAATACCAAACATCCCTTAGTTCTAGATAAGTAAAAAATGCAGATTAAATTAGTAGATCAGTGGATTAATTATTCTTAGTAAAATTTTCTTTTTCTTTTTCTATTGGTACCAACGATCTTTTTCAAAGTGAGTGTGCCTTTTACACCTCTTGCATCTGAACCAGCCATCATTTGTTTCATGATTATTTTTCTTGCATAAATTGCAATAGGAGTTAAAATTTCCTTCATTTCTTCCTTGATTTTTATAATTTTCTCTCCCCCTACCACGATTATTAAATCCTCCTCTATTTTGGCTGTGGTATTTATTTTTTCTATTTCCATCATTTTCAGAGATATTGAATTTAGTTTGAAATGCTTGATCTAAGGGCTCCTCAAATATTTGCATTCTAGCTTCATGAGCTTCAAGAGAAGTCATTAATTATCTTTAGATTCTTCAATAACAGCCATCACATGATCATATTTAGATGGAAGACTTCTTAATTTTTTTTGTGTAATTCTCTTATCCTCTATTGTGTGTCCATAACTTCTAATTTGATTATGTATGAAACACGTTTATCAAATGCCTTAAATGATTCACCTTCCTTCTTTAATAAAGTATCAAAATCTCTCCATAAAGATTGAAGTTTGATAGAGATTACCTTGTTGGAGCCCTTGAATTCATTCTTCAAAATTTCCCATGCCTCCTTTGACGATGTTGCATTCATGATTTTTGGAAAGAACACCATATCGGCACCTTGTTGGATGAAGAGCAAAGCCTTAGCATTCCTTTGCTTATTTTACTTGTACTCCTTTTGCCTTGCTATTGTCCATGATTCATATTCCTCCTCATTTACTGGTTGCTCGTAGCCTTCTTCAATCAAATTACACAAATCTTGTGAGATGAACAATGTTCTCATTTGACTGTTCCAAAAATCATAGTCATCTTCTTAGAGTATTGGAAGTTAAGTTTGGGCGTAATTGATTGTGGTTGGGTTTGAGGTTGATGTGGAGGCCATTGGTTTATTGGATGACTAAAGAAAAAGGCTGGATCTACCGGCTCTGATACCACCGTTACTATTTGGAGGAGTGTGTGGGAATTTATTGGTATTGTAATGGCTGATGAAATAAAGGTGATATGGATGTGTGATAGTTATGGTGGCTGTGTATAGGATTGAGGGAGTACGAGAGGCACGGCAGATAGAAATACTGACTTGTTTGATTGCTGACTTGGTTTCTTCAAATATCAGCTTGAAATGCTGATGCCTATTTATTGGCTTTATCACCGACACAAGCCATACTCGTTAATATTATAGACTTTTCTGATTTTCCATGATTGTTACATCATATATTTACTGTCACCTATTGTCTAGAGTAGTCTGATATTTACATTATTTTTGTTGCTACATAGACTGTTCTGGTGACTTTAACTTTTAAGACTTGTCTAGATTATTTTCTAACAAATATAAATATGAACTAAGATATTCTTGTTGGTAGTACTGAAAAAGTTGATACATCTTCCATTTATTTACAAGTGAATCATTTTATTGCTAGATCAGTAGCCACTCAAGCTCCATGCTCATACACATTAACATTGACTCACTGAAGTAAGTCATAATTAGGCGACAAAGAGGAAGCACACCTAGTGTTTCCTGAGTGCCAAATTCTTCACGGCCTCAGCAAGACTATTGTCCCTATTCTCATTCTGAACACTCTGAACCCAGTTTGCATTGATATAAACCCGCTCGAGGCTCTGCTTTAACGTTCTAGCAAATGAGGGCTTAGCACGGCTAGCAAAGAATTCCTCTACTTCCTTAGCCTTCTCAAACGAAGCAAACTGCATGGAGGGCAAAACATAAAAAGAATGCAAAATTCAATTGTTTCATTGCTTTAAATAGAAAATTTCAGAGTAGGAATCTCAAGTGTGCTAAAAAAAACTAACAGAACAAAGCATATAGAGGGGCAGGAGACAAACCGGTGAGACAACTTCTTCGACAAAGCTACTCATCAAAGATCCGGAACCATATGTTTTTGAGATGTGTTCCCAGTTTTCCTGTATAATATCACAGTAACTGTAAGATAACGACGGATGAATGGCAATAAGGTAAGAGAAAAAGTATATATACCATCATAATCTCCTTCGCAGTGTTATCTTCAAAATCAAGGCCTTACATAATATAGTTGATGCATCAATAGATAAAGAGTCACATAATGGCATGTGTCGAAAAGCACGGAATTAAATTTAGGGCTCGTTTGGATGAGATTTTAAAATAAGATCTTTTTTTATTTGAATTTTTTCTAAAAAGGTTTTTTAAAAAGTAAAAGTTATTTTATATTTGAATATAATATTAGATAAGTACTTTTTTTAATATTTGAACATCTTTTTTATGTTATAAAAAATGTCCTTTTTGAGATGCGCCAAAATTCATCTTAAAAAAAAAAACACAATTTGTACTTTTTCTAGTGCTTATTCTTTTTTTAAAAAAGTTCATCCAAATATCTTAAAAATGAACAAAAGTACTCTTTCTTTTTATAAAAAAAACTTTTTTATCTAAAAATGCACATGCAAACAAACTGTTAGCATGTTCTCCAATCTTAGTTAGCGATAAAGCAAATAAGCATGCAAAAGCATTAAGATATATGACATGCAATGTTAGCAAAGAATTTAAGAAAGTAGGCAGTTGGGCTAATTCCGAAATCAGACTCTAGCCCTACAACCAAGTGTTTTTCAAATAGCAATAACAACACACATCAGACCTAGTCCAAATGAATCTATCTCAAAACATTGGTCAATCTCCAAAACGAAAACATTGTAAGAAACTATAATTGGCAAAAAGTCTGCACAAGAATACATTTCAAATTAATGCGCTTCACACTTCATATGACTACTGGTTCTGTGTTATTTACCTTAAGCCATGTCCAAGCTACATCTCGTCCTTCCCAACTAAAAGGAAGTCCAGAAGTGGCATCCTGACTACGAACCTTGACCATATATAACAACATATCATTCTCCAATATATATAATTAGCCAACATGTGTATGTATGTGTATTCTGACTTCAACAAGTAATATGTGAAAAATTAGATACCTCAGAAGACAACATGAAGTTAAGAACTTCAAGAATTAGATCTGGATCATGTGAAAATCCCATTGAGCCTACAGGCATAGAAAATATTAGCATCTTGACCTAGAAAAATGAAATTTATGCTAACTCTCATATGAGGTATGTCATTACCCAGAATGCGTGCTTTCTCCTGACTTTGGTCAGTTTCTCTATATATTTTCAGAAGGGACTCATAACCAAATCGGTCAGATTTGCTTGCCCGTTGCATTACTGCCACATATGTTGCCTGCCAACATAGTTTAATAATCATCAACAGAAGAATCCATAGGTAATTTTCCATTGTTCAACTGATGCTGCAGCCAACCTTTCTTATATCAGGTGGAAGAAGTGGGGTATTTCTATCTTCTAAGAATGCCTGAAAACGCTTGCTAGCTTCAGCCAGTGTCAGATCATGTCCAAACACTGCAAGTGCAGTCAAGATTTCTCCTCTCAACATTGCATCAAGATGACTTTCACCTGGTTTAGGCTCCCATCCAAGCTTCCTGCAAGGCATCATCAGAGGGGAAGAAGTTGAAACAGAGATGTTAAAGAAACTGTTGGAATTTACATATCATTGGAACTTGATCAGTTTATAGATTGTGTATTTCTAGTAACATTGGAACCTTAGCATCCTAGGAAATGTTTATCTTCCTTTATTATCCTTGTAAATATCATAATGTAATTAATTCTTTGTGTATATATAAACCCAATCTGCTGATTACAATTTAATTCTTTGTGTATATATAAACCCAATCTGCTGAGTACAATTTACTCAAGCAATTCAAAAATTCTCTCTAAGTTCTCTGATATTCAAGTTGGTATTAGAGCGGGTTGATCCCGCTCCTGCTCTTCATCCCCCGTTACTGTTCCAGTCACTGTCAAGGCTGGAACCTCATCCAAAGTCCCCTCATCTATCAGAGTGAGGGCCCCATTCATCTCAGACGGTCATTTCTAGCTATCTCTCCAAGTCCCGTCGCCAGAAAGTTCTTCACGCTCCGCCACCAGTTTGTTCAACGTTCAGCACGTGTAAGTCATGCACCGCCTTCCCGTTGCCGGAATTTGTCACAGCTGGTCCCATTCTGCTCGTCGGACCTCCCTGAGTCTGTTCAAGTGGTCACCTACTCTATTCGTCCTTGTTTGGCTAGTGGGTCTTAGGAGCCCACCTTTGTTCTCATACAGAAAAGCGTCCTCTACTGCCACTATTCGAGATTCTTTTTAGGAGCTTTCAACAATCTCTAAACTTGCTCTCATGGCCTCTGATAAGCCTCAAAAGGGTCTCATTTTGTTTCCCTTTTCAAGCTCTCCCACCATTACCTCCAAGAAACTTAATGGTAAAAATTATCTAGATTGGTATGTTGTAGTTGAAGTGTGGTTTTTAGGGTAGGGATTCTATGATCATCTAACCAAGAAAGCTGAAGAGATCGATGCTAATTCATAGGACGAGTGGAAGAAAGCTGATTATTAGTTGGTGTCCCTATTGTGGCAATCCATTGATCCAACTCTATTGGTGCATTATCGCTCCTATAAATCTTGTTATGAAATTTGGAAAAAGGCTAAAAGTGTCTATGCGAATGATATTCAACGTCTCTAGAACTCAGTTCATAATCTAGCAACCCTCCAAATGACTGATCATGATTTACCCTCCTATCTCAACAAGGCGCAAACCACCATACAGCAAATTAAGATAATTTTGACCAAATTTACCCTCCTATCTCAACAACACTAGGATTTGTCAAGAACTGGTTTCGAACATTCTCCATGGTCTTCATAAGGATTTGGAAAATGTTCGAAACCAGGTCTTGACAAATCCAAGTGTTGCATCGGTGGAAGAACTCATTGATCGACTACTTCGAGTTCCTTCATAGGGATCTCCCAAGACTCAAACAGAATCCACTGCCTTCGTCTCTAATTTCAGTAACCGTGGGAGCCGAGGTCGTAGTCGTGGTAGTGAAAAAGGAGGCCGTGGTAGTCGTCCTCAATGCTCCTATTGCAAACATATTGGACATACTCAATATCAATGCTACTCTCTACATGGTTTTCTAGAAAAATCTGCCAATATAGCACAATCGCCAATATTGAGTACTGAGAAAAAGACTGAATTTACTGAGAATCATAAAATCCTGTTTGATAGAGTATAAGGAGTACCTCCAACTTAAAGCAGTCCATTCAGGATGAAGTTCAGCAAGTGTCGTCCACACCGATAATTCTACGGCTTGTCTCACTCATTCTATGTCTGCTAAATCCTGGATTCTAGATTATAGTACTTTCGACCACATTGTTGGCAATCTCTCACTTTTCTCAAGATTAGCAACCACCAAAATTCCTCATTCCATCACCCTCGCTGATGGTTCAAAGGCTAAAGTCACTGGTATTGATCAAGTTGCACCTCTCCCATCTCTAACTTTGAACTCTGTTCTTTTTATTCCTAGCTACCTTTTAACTTAATTTCCATTAGTCAGCTTACTCGTACTCATAATTGTTCCAAAACCTTTTCTGCTGGTTCTTTCCATATACAAGACCGGAGTACGGGACAAATGATTTGCGCAGGATTTGGATCACAAAGACTCTATTATCTTCAAACTACATCATCTACCATATGTGCTGTTATCGAGTCTCCTAGTCTTCTTCATCGTCGTTTGGGTCATCTAAGTCTGAATAATTTAAAAAAGATGGTTCCTCATCTCTCTCATTTGCAGTCTTTTGAGTGTGAGTCGTGTCAGCTTGAGAAATATGTTCGAGGTAATTTCCCAAGTAAAGTCAATAATCAGTCTGAATCTCCCTTTCATATTGTCCATTCAGATATTTGGAGTCTTAGTCGTGTCAGCTCTATTTTAATTCTTTTATGACTTCTCATGGTATGCTCCATCAATGTAGTTGCCCTCATACACCACAACAGAATGGTATTGCCGAATGAAAAAATCGTCATTTGCTTGATACTGCCCGTACTTTGTAGCTAATGCACCTTTGAAATTTTGGGGGGATGCTATTCTTACTGTCGGGTACTTAATAAATCGCATGTCATCTTCTGTTTTACATAACCAAATTCCTTATTCCCTATTGTTTCCTAAGGAACTCATTTATAAAATTCCTCCCCATGTCTTTGGTTCCACTTGTTTTGTGGATGATTTTTCTCTAAGAAAAGATAAATTAGCTGCTCGTGCTGTTAAATGTATTTTTCTTGGGTACTCTCACCTGCAAAAAGGGTATTGGAGTTATTCTCTTACCTCATCGCTTTTATATCTTTGCTGATGTCACATTCTTCAAGGAAACACTGTACTTTACTACACAAGTTGAACCATACTCCATATCTCAAGTCTTACCAATTCTTTACCTGAGCACTCCGATCTTCGTTCCTCAATCTTTGAGTCCACCAGAACCAGAAAATTCTTCCCATCAATCTTCACCTTAACCTCTCATCACCTATCAACGTCGTCCTCGTCCTTCGCCTCCAGAAAATGTCCCTACTCTAGAATCCAATGATTCATCTCCTGCTTCAGCGTCCACACCTACTCCAGATTCCTCTCCTATAGACCTCCCTACAACACTTCGTAAAGGTATCCGTTCTTCCCATAATCCTCATCCCATTTATAATTTTGAGTTATTATCGTTTGTCCCCATTCCATTATGCTTTTACATCTGCTTTGTCGTCTATCTCTATTCCTAAATCTGTCTAGGAAGCACTATCCCATCCAGGATAGCGACAAGCAATAATTGATGAGATGACAACTTTAAAATCTAACCACACATAGACACTTATTCCCCTTCCTCCTGAGAAATCAACAGTTGGTTGTCGATGGGTTTTCACTGTCAAAGTGGGTCCTGATGGCAAAGTAGATCGTTTGAAAGCTCGTTTTGTTGCGAAAGGCTTTATCCAGATTTTTGGTCTTGACTATGGTGATACTTTCTCCCCTGTTTCAAAAATGGCCTCTATTTGGCTACTCATATCCATGGCAGTCATGAATCGCTGGCCCCTGTATCAATTGGACATCAAGAATGTCTTTTTACATGGTGATCTAGCTGAAGAAGTTTATATGGAGCAACTTCCTGAGTTGCTTAGGGGGAGTCAAGATTGGTCTGCAAATTACACAAATCCTTGTATGGTCTAAAACAGTCTCCTCAATGTTGGTTTGGATGATTCAATACAATTTTACAGCAGTTTGACATGATCCGCAATGAAGCAAATCACTCGTGTTTTATACACACTCATCTAACCTATGTATCTATCTTGTGGTCTATGTGGATGATATCGTTATCACAAGAAATGATCATGAAGGAATTCAAAGATTAAAGCAACACTTGTTTTGTCATTTTGAAACTAAAGATTTGGGTCGACTAAGATACTTTCTTGGGATTGAGGTAGCTCAATCAAAGGATGGTATTGCTATCTCACAAAAGAAGTATGTTCTTGACATTTTAGAAGAAACTGGAATGCTAAGCTACAAACCAGTTGATACTCCTATGCACCTGAATGTTAAACTCCTACCAAATCAAGGAGAACCCTTTTCAGATCCAAGAAGGTATCGGAGACTAGTGGGAAAACTTAATTATCTCACAGTGACCAAACCAGACATATCTTTTGTTAGTGTTGTAAGCCAATTTCTTAACTCTCTTTGTGTTGATCATTGGGATGCAATTATTTGGATTTTGAGATATATTAAGGACTCCCCTAGAAAAGGGTTAGTGTATACAAACAGGGGGCATACAAATGTAGTTGCTCATACAAATGTTGACTGGGTCGGGTCTCCCAGTGATAGAAGATCAACTTCTGGATATTGTGTTCTTATTGGAGGAAACCTTATCTCATGGAAAAGTAAGAAGCAAAATGTTGTTGCTAGATCGAGTACTAAAGCGGAGTATCAAACTATGGCTCTCACTACATGTGAACTCTTATGGTTAAAACAACTCTAGAAAGAGTTGAAGTTTTGCGAGATAGGACCTATGATCTTAATTTGTGATAATCAAGCAGCACTTCATATTGCTTCAAATCCGATCTTCCATGAACAAACCAAACATATAGAGATTGATTGTCATTTCATCCGTGAGAAGATTGTTTCAAAGGAAATCTCTACTTCGTTTGTAAATTCTAATGAACAATTGGCAAATCTTCTTACAAAATCACTTCGGGGTCCAAGAATAACATACATTTGTGACAAGCTGGATGCTTATGATATATACGCTCCAACTTGAGGGGGAGTGTTGGAATTTACATATCATTGGAACTTGATCAGTTTATAGTTTGTGTATTTCTAGTAACATTGAAATCTTAGCATCCTAGGAAATGTTTATCTTCCTTTATTATCCTTGTAAATATCACACTGTAATTAATTCTGTGTATATATAAACTCAATCTACTAAGTACAATTTACTCAAGCAATTCAGATATTCTCTCTAAGTTCTCCGATATTCAAGTGAAACTAACCAAGAAAGAACATAGCTAATCTTTATTCACACACACAGAGATGGTGGCATCTCTTTTAGGCTATCCAGATTTTCCAATATCTTATTCACATTGCTATCAGCAACATTACCATATACATACACAATTCCTAGTAGGCACTATTAACTCGATGATCAACTTGCACATGCCTTTGTGGGAGAACAGAAGTATGGTGGGCAAGGGGTCTTGACAAAATTTCTAATCTTGTTATGGTCTACTCTTTCTTGGTCTTACAAGGCCTCATACATGTACTTCTATTTACAGAGGATTAGAGATGAGTAACGGTACCTAGGCAATCACAAGATTAATTTAATTACATATCTAATTCCTAAGTTCATGTATGTCTACATTCATGTATGACTAGGTTCATATGTATACATACTTCAAGGTGAGCCTTAAATGCCTCATAGTAATCATAAACTCATAGAATTTTCTACATTACTAATTCCTAACAGCCTTTCCATTCATTATGTAATGCCATGGGAGTGTTACAGCAGAGCTAATCTAATTGCTACAAATTCTTATTAACTGAAACAGAATCCTCCAAGGATTAATGTGTGTAACAACTTACTCAGCAGAGTACTGGAAAAGGTTAACAAAGAATTGCTTGATATGAACTAGTAATTCTGGTACAGCATCAGCTGCAATCTTTTCAACTTTATAACTTATCTATAAAATGAAAGAATCGGAATCAGATCCAAGAATTGACCTAAGTAATGACTGAGCAGGATTTGGAAGATAACATTACAGTAATCAGATTAGACAGCACAGTATAATCAAGTTCCTCCCTATAAGCTCCCATC
This sequence comes from Ormosia semicastrata, assembly GCA_029884595.1. NCBI lineage: Eukaryota > Viridiplantae > Streptophyta > Magnoliopsida > Fabales > Fabaceae > Ormosia > Ormosia semicastrata. The sequence goes on along the minus strand of JAQQTO010000063.1, from coordinate 11,774,015 downwards.
AAGTTAATCAAGGAGGTCAATGATTCTTGTCGAGCCATACAAAGTGCTTTCAAATCATCCAAAATACCTGTCAAAGTAATAACTCAGAAGTTATTTGTCTTTTCTTTTTTTACAATTAAAATTAAGTTGCCAGGAGATTATCCAATTTACCAAATCGGTCTGTTGTAGATAAGAACTGTTTCTCTACTGCATTTCTGAGCCTAGTTGCAAGAACCTCATCATATTTCACCCTGTAGAAACCAGTATGATCCACATTAAGTTTAATCCAAGAATTTACATCTTTTTCTTCATCAATCTGAGAACCCAAGAACTCTTTAACATCAAGTGTTGCAGATTCTGTTTGCAAGAGGAAATTCTTGCGGACATCATATGAGCCAAAGCATAGCGTTATTGGAACAATCCAATGGCCTTCTCCTTGAGCACCACTCGACAAGAATTGTGACTGCCAGTAAACATACAAAGCTTACCAGTTACAATACATGTAATGGATTTTCTCTCTGAAAATAATCATAATGAAGAACCGATGAAAAAGTCAGATACAAAACCTGATGAAACTCCAATTTCTGATTATTGACTTTAATAGATACAACAGGATATCCCTTCTGCTTTGTCCATGAGGTCATCAACTTGTTCACAGGTTCACCAGATCCTTCCTCAAGGGCTGCCCATAGATCTTCAGTCTTAGCATTCGAGCAGGCATACTTCTTTACATATGAAGCTAGTGACCTCTAATTACATAACAAGCAATGAATAATTTGACCACAAACAATGCTATATAACTCAACCATATTTTATCTGATTTGTAAAAGATTTTAAATACATACTTTAAAGAATCTTCACATTATCAGAAAAACTACATCTGCATAAGACTTAGTTATTGAATTCAATATAAAATACCTGAACTATCTTGTATATCACAAATTAGATTGGGAAAATTACTCAGCCTACCTAATTAAAAAAGAGTAAAAACCAAAGTCAATCAAGTTAAGAGGACCCTCTAACAAATCCCAACAATAGTTTATTCTTGCCAAGATTAATAAATATTAGGTTCCTATTTCGTGGCCCAAGCAAATTTGGCATTGAAAAACACATAGTTTCTAACAAAAGTAGTAAGGCCACACACTGACCTGAAAGCATTCAGCACCAAGATAGCTTTGCAACATCCTGATTACAGATGCACCTTTTTCATAACTTATTGAATCAAATATTTCATCAATCTCAGCAGCATGATTTATCTCTACCTGCAAAGAGAATTTACAAATATTAAAAATACACTATAAAGTATAAAAATTAAGACAGCCCAGTAGTTTTTTTAACCAAGAGTTCGAAAAGATGAATTATTTGTATACTTTAAATATAAAAAAATCTAACATAAATATACAAATTGATATTAAATAAACAAATAATATAAATATAGCATTTTATGCAATTAATGTTCCTAAAACCCCACAAAGTCAGATAAAATTGACCAATTACATTATCTGAGGCAGATTAAACTAATGAAAAATTGAAAGATTAAACAATACCTCAATTGGGTGGGATTCTGCAAGCCCATCCAATATAAGACCCATAGTAGATTCATCAACAAATTGAGACCATATTCTCCACTCAGGAAACAAGTAATCAGTTGCTAAATAGCTAACCTGACCAAACCCAGAGAGAGAGAGAGAAGAAAAAGAAGACAGTCAGTTACTTATTAACGGGAAAGAAAACAACAAAAAACTAACAAGCAGACTCTTCAATAGCAATGATATGAGAATATACGAGCCACACAACATACCCAAGTCGCAAACCCCTCATTTAGCCATAAGTGTGTCCACCACTCCATTGTAACAAGATTGCCAAACCACTGGTGTGCTAGTTCATGAGCTACGCATATTGCAACCTTTACAGCAATCAAAGAAATATTTTGTATCCTTCAGTTAGTAATCAGAAAACTAGTTTTAAATTGAGATTAGGAAACTCAAGTCGCCAAGACAAAAGCAATTTTATGGATAATCAGACTACCCATTGCTTGTTAGCAGCAGCAGAATGCTGATCATCATAGAGCAAAGCAGCCTCCCGGTATGTGACCAAACCATAATTCTCCATGGCTCCATTAGCAAAATCAGGGATTGCAACCATATCCAATTTTGGCAGAGAGTATGGAGTAGCGAAGTAACTGTTGAATCATCATAGTTAGTTGACTACTTTATAATAAATGATGCAGCATTCCTATAAACATAGCCAAGCAAATGACTACCATGAAATTAACATGTAATCCACTATATCCACTCATCTTGCCATTGTAAACCTGATATATGAAGTATGCAATCGACAGTTGATATATAGCAGCAGACAAGGATGGGGATACAACATGGAAAAGGTTTTATGGATATTCAAGGCTAGAAGGTTTGCTAGTTTGCTTCAAAAATATAATATATATTTCTTTTCATTAATGTTTGGGCTGCTAAACTTTGGAGGTTGCCAAAAGATGCGGTGGAAGGCTGGATTTTGGAAGCCAAACCCATCAATTAAAGGATTTTCTGTGCTATAAACATGTTGGGACAGAATAGGAAACCAAACTTTTCAAGGAAACCTCCCCCTCCTAGGTTGAATTGCAGTGTAAGATCAAATTATGACTTAAAAGAGAAGAAAAAAGCAGTTTTGATGTCAACAAGATGTAGAGAACTCTTAAAGCTTCTCTCAACCGCCTATTGTGAAGGTTTTATTATAACCTTTTTTTTCTGTCATACTCTTTGGGTACTTGGTTGTGACTTGTGACTTCAGACAGGAAAACTGAAAAAGTTATCAAGCTTTGCACCCATAAGGTTTGGGTTTTGAGATTATGGATCAGCCATAATTGCACATAAAAGTTACATGTGGATTAATGAACTTGAAAAGAAATAAAGTTTTTCTGGGTTATTTATGATAAATTTCCAGCCTGATACTTACTCCTTGTATAAATCCAAAGTCCTCACAGCAACATCTAGAGCAAATTTCCCCTGGTTTGCCTTACCAACTTGACAATATACTCGGACTTTCACCCCTGTACAGAAGTTATACTGCATTAAGAACAACAGGATTAAAACTATGCACATTGTACATAGCAAGCATGATTTTACCATCGGAGGTATGACTTTCCACATAATCGAACAAACCGACAACAACAGCAACCAGATATGTAGACATGATTGGTGATTCTTGATATGAAACTGTTTTGAGATTCCCATCTATTCTTTCTTCATCAATTGGCATGTTGGAAAGAGCAATGAGCTCCAAAGGCACATCCAATGTGATCTTGAAAGTAGCCTGCAAGATCAACCACATGTGAACCCTCTAATGGCCTTACCACCCAAGCAATGAACCAAAAAGAAGCTTATTTATTTGAAGTCTTAAGCTTGTGCTGTTGCAACAATAAAATATGGTAAACTTATGGGTGCTTAGAAGAAGGTCCATTTTCAAGGGAAGAGGAGAGACAGAGTCAGAGACAAACCTTGCAAGCAGATTCATCCCAACAAGGAAAGCATCGCCGGGCATCAGCCGGTTCAAACTGAGTAACTGCCATATTCTTCTTCTCACCATTATGCTCATAGGTACTACATATCAAAGTATCCATAGAAATTAATTTCCATAAAAGGGGAAAAAAACTAGAATATGATAGAATCATTATTTCTGAGTTGTGATCCATATAATTCCTCAAAAAAGTTTAGAAATAGAAAAATAAGTTAGAAAATCGTGTACTATTTTATATATGAGTTCCGTTATTTAAACACTTGAAATATGACACCTCTACGACACCCCACTCACATTTGGATACGAGTTTGGCATACCAGTTTGGCATATGGTATACAAGTGCAGGAAGCCACACTCACATGTGGATACAGAGTCCCACAGGGTGCTGTAATTGGAGTGTACAAAAAGTATTTTCCATTATATATTGCGTTGTTTGAAAAAAAAAAAGTCAATAACCAGTAAAAAAAGAATAGTAAAGAATCAATTATATTGTAACAAAATAAATGAATAAATAAATCAATTATCAAAATGTAGCCTCCCCTTTGGCTTTCAGATTCAGTTATGTTATTTCTATACCTGAAAGGCTGAAATGCTACACCTCCTATAAATCTCAATTATTGATTAACACGTGAATTGATTGGTTAACAAACTAACAACTTGTTTTTTCCTTATAAAAACTAAGCGTTAAGCAATCGATATAATTGACTCATCATTAACCTGTATAGTTCAGGTTAGAGATTTCAAATGTGGAAGAACCAATTCTGCTTTCGGATTTGTTGTAGGAACTTTGACAAGAACCTAATAAAAGTAATAACACTTACCTTCTGTAGAATCCTTTCATTTTATCATTCAAAGTTCCTTCAAACTGGATGGCCAAGACACCTAACCCAATGGGTAATGTCTCTGGGAACTCCAACACCAAAATCTCATCGTATTCAAACAGTTCAACTCCTGAAGGCTTGAGAACCTGCATGCATATATAGACATATCCATTTCATTTCATTCATTCTACATCATATTAGCAACACTCTACAGAGTTGTTGCCAAAAAAAATTAACAATATTAATCAATATGAGTTTGATACCTTGGAGAAATCTCGGTTTGAGAATGAAACGGCAGCGTTAGGAATAGAGAGTTCGGCGGCATTGAGAACGATGAAAGTGGTGGCGGTGACGATGTCGAGGTCAACGGCGACCGAACCGGTGAACCGGCAGGCGACGAGGTCCGGCTTGAGCCGTACGTCGTAGCGTTTCGGAACCGCGAATTTCGGGAGACGAGGTTGTCCTTTGAACTTGTCCATTGCTTTTGCTTCTTGTGCTGTGAGCTTTGTCACTCCCTGACGGCGTCACACTACTTTAACACTCGTGGTCGCTAACTAAGAAATTTCCCTTTTAATTTTTTTCTTTGGAAAAAACTTAGACTAAGTTAGTTTTTTATATTCTTTTTATTCAGTTTTAGTTCTTAAATTAGATAATAATATGTAAAAAATTATAACTCAATAATACATATTTAGCATTACTAAATGATATTTAAATAGAAAAAAATTTGTATGTCATTATTTGATTTGAGAATTAGATAAAAAAAGTAACAAACTTTAGTTAAGTTTTATCTTTTATCTTTTTCTTTTTTTACCATTATTTTAGTTCTAAAAATTAAGTTTAAAAAAATCAAGATTAGTTCAAATAGTTCAATATTTATTTTTTTAAATAAGATTTCAAGTTTGAACTCTATAAATAAAAAAAATTAACGTTAAGAGAATTTTACACGTTCATGATTTAATCTGACTCGACCCAAAATTAATCAAGACTTAATATAATTTTCGAATAATAAAGATTTACACCAAAATTTTAAGGTTAAGGAAACAACAAAATAACAATTCAATTAAACACGAATATGTTTTTTGTTCTTTGAAAACATTGATACTTTTAATTGTGTCTTTTTTTTCTTATAACTGACATTCTCATGTTAATAAGTAATATGATAAGATTTTGATCCTTTTAGTTTTGGGTATTTCTCATGATGGAATTTCCCCCTTCAACTTCGGAGCAGACGTGCTCTGTTTGTTGACGATAGATTTGAGTTTGAAAAAGCTTTGCTATTTTTATGGGAAATTCATTTTCAATATGGTCCATTTTTTGGCTAAGTTCAAACCATTATCTCAGCAACGCTTATTGGTGCGTGTAAAATACACTAAGAGTAAGTGCACTCTATCGCCAAGTAATATAGGACTTGAGTCCCAGTTATCGATCCCACGAGGAATAAGTGGTAATTATTAGATTCGTTAAACTTTTTGTTATCCAGACAATCGAAAGTGTATGAAAAAATTCAAAATAAAATTAAAATAAACAAATAAAGAAAAACAATAAACAATCAAACAGAGAAAAGATCATCAATGAGAGAAAGACTAGAGTGCAAGGTTCACTTGAATCCAATTATTCAAATTTTCTTTCATTTATGATGTAAGGTAATTCTTTTGTCAATATTCTCTTACTTGCTATTGAATCCCAATGGTCATGGATGAAACAATATTTTATTTCTAAATTAAATCACCTATTTGGTCATTTAGTTGAATTAATTAAAAATGCATTAAGCTTCAATTCGAGAGATGAATCAACATACCTGTCAATTCCATTAGTAGGAAAAATTGATGTTTAGGGTTACCATATAGATCCACTCATTGAATGCGGATGGTCGTCGGTCAAATAATGAATTAACACATGTCAAAAGTGATCAGGTTATGACAAGAATGCAAATAATATGATAAACCCTAAAGAAATTACCTTAATCAAATTAGAAATCAAACCTAAATAATTAAGAAAACAAGATCCCCCATAGCCATAGCTATGAGTTTAGCTACTCATGTTCAATATAAACAAACTCATATCAAGATACAAACCCATGGAAAGAAAACTCAAAGAAAGGGAAAAACTAGAAAGAAAGAGAAATCAAAAACCCCTTTAATGGAGATTATGATCTTCAAGCCTTCAAGAATTGAATCCTCCTTTGAAGTCGTCTTCCAAGATCTGCTACCGCAAAACAACTCTCTCAGGGTTAGGGATTTTCTGTGTAATATGAGAGAGACTAGAGCGCAAGGTTCACTTGAATCCAATTATTCAGATTTTCTTTCATTTATAATATAAGGTAATTCTTTTACCAATATTCTCTTACCTGCTATTGAATCCCAATGGTTATGGATGAAACAATATTCTATTCCTAAATTAAATCACCTATTTGGTCATTTAGTTGAATTAATTAGGAATGCATTAAGCTTCAATTCGAGAAATGAATCAATATATCTGTCAATTCTATTGGTAGGAAAAATTGATGCTTGGCCATTCACCAATCTAATCCTAGGCTTACCATATAAATCCACTCATTGAATGCGGATGGTCACCGGTCAAACAAGGAATTAACACATGCCAAAAGTGATCAAGTTATGACAAGAATGTAAGCAATATGATAAACCCTAAAGAAATTACATTAATCAAATTATAAATCAAACCCAAATAATTAAGAAAACAAGATCTCCCATAACCCTAACTATGGGTTTAGCTACTCATGTTCAATACAAACAAATGCATATCAAGATACAAACTCATGGAAAGAAAGCTCAAAGAATGGAAAAAACTAGAAAGAAAGAGAAATCAAAAACCCCTTTAATGGAGATTATGATCTTCAAGCCTTTAAGAATTGAATCCTCCTTTGAAGCCGTCTTCCAAGATCTGCTATGGCAAAACAACTCTCTCAGGGTTAGGGATTTTCTATATAATGTGTTCAATGTTTGTCTGTCTCTGTCTCTGTTGAATTTGGCGCAACTTTTTCTATTTATTGAAATTCACGTGTTCTGTTACACAACCAGCACCTAGGCGCTCAGTTCTGAGCGCTCAAGCGCTCAGCCACTTATGTCTAGATGCGCGCTGCTACCTCCTGGGCGCTCAAGCGCTCAACTCCCAGCGCTCAGGCGCTATGGGCGCTCAAGCGCTGGACACTGATACAAAATTCTTCTTTTCTTTTGCTTCTTTGAACATCTAGTTTTCTCCATGAATAATTACTTGAAAAAAACACACAAAATACTTAATAAAAACACAATCAAACAATACTAAAAATATAACAAAACTTACGAACAAAATTCATTAAAAATAAATAAAAAGAATATGAAATATCAAGGAATTGAACCATAAAAATATGACAAGTTGATGGTTCATCAACTCTCCCATACTTGAGCTTTGCTTGTCCTCAAGTAAAGAATAGAAATCAACAACAAGATCAAACTCAACATCAAGAAACATGAATCAAAGAAAAATTTCACAATTAAAAGAAATTCAAGTTCAGCAATCAAATCCAATCACGCAAGATCATTTAACACTTAAACAATTAGAGGCTTGAGTCTAGCTTGCAACTGTTCTCTTCACCAAATATCTGAGATCACTTATCTTCCCATCACTCAAGTGTTTAAAGGACAAAGAGATCACTCAAATTTCTCTTGAAAAATGTAATACCATAGGCTTGCTTATCAATCTCATCCTCACTTTCAAGTTCACATACAACACAAGAATTAAAAGGACTTTCCTTTAGTTGTAACGGGGCCAAGGGTATAATGGAAGATAGAAAAAAGATAAATAAGGGTAAAGAATGCTCACTGATAAATCAATATAAAGTAAAATCAGGTTAAAAAGATGACAGATAGAACATAATGCACAAAGATATAACAAATTCTCACTTTCAACCCAATATTCTCATTATTCTTCACCAACAATTCTTTTTCTTTCTTCTTTTTCCATTTTTCTTCTTTTTTTTCAAACTTTTCCTTCTTCTTTTTTTCATTTCATTTTTTTAACCCTTGAAAAAAAAAACAATCTTTTATGACTTCTCAATTAACACATCAATTGTTCCAAAGAATTTAACCTGATTATTCAATTGGATATTCAAAGAAATCAATTTCAGGCTCCAATGGAGTAACTAAGGGTCTATTTAATCAATACAACTTTGGAAGTCAAGAAAGAATTAAGCTTAATCGCCTTAATCATATTCAAGTATATATGTAAATCATTAAAGTCTCAACAAGATATCAAAGTAAGTTTTAGTGCACATCAATTAAGAGAAAACTCACTCCAGAAGAAAAATAGGATTTCATTTATGAAAAATCCAATCATTAAAGCTCAAAACTCGCCTTCTGGCTAGAGTTAATAAAGAGAACAAAAGCAAGCAGACATGACTAATTTCCAACTAAGATGTTAAATTTCACTTTACTTTATTGGAAAAAATTGTTTCACACATTATCAGCTCATGATCAATAGAATCTCCTTCAAAACATTTCTCCATCAGCTCAGAATACATCAAGACATCAACACACAATTTTAGCTTAATTACCAGTAATACTCAAGTGCTCATCAAAAAAATTTTTTTTTACAAAAATTTTAAAAGAACCCCCCACACTTAAGATAAACATTGTCCTTAATGTGGAAGAAAAAGAAATAAAGGGGTAAAGAAAAGAACAATACAACCTGATGGATAATGAGACAACGTCAGGCATAGAATAAGCACAAGAGTCAATGCAGCAACAGAATTTGAAAAAAAAATCCAAAACACATGAGTAACATTTAAAAGAAAAACAAAAACAACAAAAACAACTAAAATAAAATAAAGAAAGAAGAAACATAGGTTGCCTCCTGTGAAGTGCTTGTTTAACGTTATTAGCTCGACGTTGACTTTTCAAATAAATTAAGGTGGCTTAAAGCAAGAGAAATAGGAGAACTCCTTCTTCTTGTCAAAACAATAATTCCTCCCTTCGACATTGGCCTTGGGAATACTTCCAACAGCATTTTGAACTTGATAAGAGCTTGGTTCTCCCAATTGTGCCTTAACTCCGCTAGGCCAAGGTGGCCGCACTCGATCAACAGATGAAGGATAATTTGTGAATGAGCAAGGAACATAAGAGGACCTTTATCTGTTTCAGCTGCTTGAGTTATCGGGAGATCAACATCAACATTGTATGATGGTGGGGGTCCTTGATAGCTAAGGTTTCTTGCTTCTTAGCTTGAACAAAATTGATAGGACCATGGAGATTTGACAATGGGGAAGATTTAGCCTCTCTAAAGACATTGATGGTCATATAATCTCCATCCACTCTCAAAATGAGCTTACCCTGAGGTATATCAATCACAGCTCCTGGAGTAGCCAAAAATGGTCTTCCAAGAATGAGAGGAATATTAGTATCCTGTTCTATATCCAACACCACAAAATCAACTAGGAAAATAAATCTGTCCACCTTCACTAAAACATCATCCACCACACCGCGTGGGTAAGTGATGGATCTATCAATCAACTGTAGTGAAATGTTGGTGGGTTTCGTTTCTTGCATTCCTAATTTCTTAAACACAGAGAAAGGCATCAAATTAATACTAACACCCAAATCACATAATGCCTTCTCAAAATAAGAGTTACCAATAGTGCAAAAAATAGTAAAAATCCCTGGATCTTTTAATTTCAGGGGTAACTTCTTCAAAAGAATGGCAAAACATTCCTCATTAAGACATACCGTTTCAAACTCCTCAAGTTTGCATTTCTTTGTAAGTATTTCTTTCAGAAACTTTGCATACTTGGGCATTTGAGAGATGACTTCAACAAACGGAATGTTAATTTGTAATTTCTTGAATATCTCTAAGAATTTGACAAATTAATGATCTGACTGATTATTCTTGAGCCTCTGAGGGAATGTGATCTTGGCATATGGTAATGGTTCATAAATTGTGCTTTGCTCATGATACTTCTTTGCTCTCTACCACTTGGGTTCTTTCTTCTCAACCTTTCCTTTATTGATATCTCGAATTGAGACATCTTCAATAAAGACATTATTTTTCTTTGTCTCAATTCTTGATGAGCTAGGTGTTTCAGTTGCCTTCTCATCTTCATGCACTGACTGAATAAGAGTATCTCTAGGCTCTATCATTTTCCTCTTCTAGGAGAACTCCCCAAGTCCCTTACCACTTCTCAGGGTAATTGTAAGGATTTGTTCCTTTGGATTAGGCTCGGTAGTACTAGGCAAAGACCCTGGTGCCTTTCTGACATCAAAGTGGCCAACTGACTGATCTGAGTCTCCATGCTTTTCATTTTGACTTCTGAATTCTGCATGTACTTCATCACGAGACTTTCAAAATTTTGCTTCTCTGTAGCTACCTGAAAACCTGGAGGTGGTTGTGGCGCTTTCTGCTGGCTCTGCTGCTTACCCTATTGATTTTCCCATTTGAAATTCGGGTGGTCCTTCCAACTGGGATTATACGTATTTGAATACGGATTGTACTGCTGTCGGTTGGAATTACCAACAAAATTTACTCCTTCAGGCTCGAGAGCAAATGGACTACCAACTTGGTAATTTGAACTTGTATGACCCTGTCAATCCATATGCCTCACAAATTATTGGTGGGATTGCACTATTTGTCACCATCAGAGTCTCAACCTTTTTCGTCAAAGCTTCCAATTGACTCAAAATGGCTATAAAAGAATCAATAGCATGCAAACCTACTTGTTTCTTAAGAACCTGGCGCTCATTTTGCCATTGATAACTATTCAGTGCCATTTCTTCAATCAATGCTTGGCTCTCAGTAGGTGTTTTCCTCCATATTGTACCTCCCACAGCAGCATCAATGAGTGAACGATTTACAGGTAAAAAATCATTGTAAAAAGTCTGAACCTGCTGTCATACAGGGAATCCATGATGTGGACATCTCCTCAACAACTCTTGAAAGCACTCCCAAGCTTCATAAAGAGTGTCTTTTTCAAACTACACAAAAGAAGATATATCATTCCTTAACTTAGTAGATTTAGAAAGAGGAAAATACTTAGCCAGAAATTGTTGTGTCAACTGATCCCATGTACTGATGGAACCCCTTGGAAGTGACATTAATCATCGGCTTGCTCTGTCCCTAAGAGAGAAAAGAAAGAGTTGCAATCAGATTGCATCATCTGTCACTCTATTGTACTTGATAGTATCACACAACTGCAAGAACCTGGTCAAATGCTGATTTGGATCATCCGAAGGTAATCCACCAAACTGAATTGAATTCTGAATCATGGAGATTAGTGCTGGTTTGATCTCAAAATTATTAGCCGCCACAGCTGGTGTTACAATACTCCCTCCATACGCTTCAGCAGTGGGCATAGAGTACTCAAGCATGGTTCGCTCTGCTGGGATAACTCTTTCTTCATGGTTTATCTCAACAACTGGTTATGTCTCCATCCTGTTTATATCTTCAATTACAGCTACAATAAAAGATTACTTCCTTAACCTGTGAGCTGTTTTCTCAATTTCTGGATCAAATGTCAAATCAGGAAACTGAGATCGAGTAAGCATAAACAAATAAACAAAAACAGGAAGTGAAAAATTAATTAAAAAAATAAGAATTCAAAAATAAAAATAAAATAAGGAATAAAATAAAAAGGTGTCTAAATTAACTAGATTTTTTCGCTTCTAATATTACCAAACTTACTCCCTGACAACGGTGCCAAAAAAACTTGGTGCACGTAAAATACACTAAGAGCAAGTGCACTCTATCGCCAAGTAATATAGGACTTGAGTCCCAGTTATCGATCCCACGAGGAATAAGTGGTAATTACTAGATTCGCTAAACTCTTTGTTATCCAGATAATCGAAAGTGTATGAAGAAATTCAAAATAAAATAAAAATAAACAAATAAAGAAAAATAATAAACAATCAAACAGAGAAAAGATAATCAATGAGAAAGACACTAGAGCACAATGTTCATTTGAATCCAATTATTCAGATTTTCTTTCATTTATGATGTAAAGTAATTCTTTTGACAATATTCTCTTACCTACCATTGAATCTCAATGATCATGGATGAAACAATATTCTATTCCTAAATTAAATCACCTATTTGGTCATTTAGTTGAATTAATTAGGAATGCAGTAAGTTTCAATTCGAGAGATGGATCAACATACTTGTCAATTCCATTAGTAGGAAAAATTGATGTTTGGTCATTCACTAATCTAATCCTAGGCTTACCATATAGATCCACTCATTGAATGCGGATGGTCACCAGTTAAACAATGAATTAACACATGTCAAAAGTGATCAGGTTATGACAAGAATGCAAGCAATATGATAAACCCTAAAGAAATTACCTTAATCAAATTAGAAATTAAACCCAAATAATTAAGAAAACAAGATCCCCCATAGCCCTAGATATGAGTTTTGCTATTCATGCTCAATACAAACAAACTCATATCAAGATACAAACTCATGGAAAGAAAACCCAAAGAAAGAAGAAAACTAGAAAGAAAGAGATATCAAAAACCCCTTTAATGGAGATTATGATCTTCAAGCATTTAAGAATCGAATCTTCCTTTGAAGCCATCTTCCAAGATCTGCTATCGCAAAACAACTCTCTCAGGATTAGGGATTTTCTGTGTAATGAGTTCAATGTCTGTCTGTCTTTGTCTCTGTAGAATTTGGTGTAACTTTTCTCATTTACTGAAATTCACGTGTTCTGTTACACAGCCAGCACCTAGGCGCTCAGTTCTGAGCACTCAAGCGCTCAGCCACTTAAGTCCAGATGCACGCTGCTACCTCCTGGGCGCTTATCAACTCCCAGCGCTCAGGCGCTATGGGCGCTCAGGCGTTATGGGCGCTCAAGCGCTCAACTCTGAGCGCTCAAGTACTGGACACTGATACAAATTTCTTCTTTTCTTTTGCTTCTTTGAATATCTAGTCTTCTCCATGAATAATTACTTGACAAAAACACACAAAACACTTAATAAAAACACAATCAAACAATACTAAAAATATAACAAAACTTATGAACAAAATTCATTAAAAATAAATAAAAAGAATATGAAAAATCAAGGAATTGAACTGTAAAAATATGACAAGTTGATGGTTCATCAGTTATATACAAATAACGTGTGCTCCCACGTCCCACATCCTGTTGCATGTTCGTTGAGCTCTGTGATGGCCAGAACTCTATAAAAGGAATGTGTTGCTCTTATTTGGGTCACTGAACCTGCTCCTCTCTTCAGTATATAAACACCATCGAGTATATGAGTGAGTAAGGGTTTGGAAAGCCAAGGCAGAATATGGGTTACGACGTGTACGGTGATGTGCTGACAACGGCAGCAAGTCGACAAGCTTGGAAAACAGAATAGCAACTGGGCTAGAGGTGTTCGAGAAAGATCTAGACGTAAGCATGAACCTAATTGAAAAGGAAGAGTGAATCAAATAGTAATGGCAGGAGATTGGTTTTCTTGATCTGTTGTAGTTTCCGCTATGATCAGAACATGTTGCTTGAATTGTTTGACATGTTTAGATTGTTTTTAGTCTCACATTTGGTATCAGAGATGTGTATATGCCTCTGCCTTGCTTGCTCTTCTTATCTGTTATGGAGTTTGAATTTTTCAAAATTTGGGTATTGTGTTTTTGACCCTTTAATCCAAAATGAAATATGAAATATGAATGGAATCAAGTTTCTAAGCTTTCTATGTTTTTAAATGGTGTTTTTGGTGTTAAAAATGGCTGAAAACAGTCAGGTTTTCCATTTGGGTCCGTGGGTTGCAACCGGGTTAGAGTGACCCAGCTTAAGGTTGAAGACGACTCATTTAATTCTTTGGTCTACGTGCTTGTCCCCTTTCTTTTATCATTGAAAACTGTTCAGCACTGTTACATGTTCAGCGTCGTGGAGTTTGTCTTATTCTAATTAAAAAGATTGAAAGAAGAACTTTTATAAAACTTTCGAATATTATATTATATTATTTCATTTAATTGGAATAGGACAAAGCATGGTTGACCATTCTAAGCATGTACCTGAAAACTATTAGAGCCTTTATTAAAAGGCTTATATGGTGAATACTTGTATGCATAATATTATTTATTCCTTGAAATCTGTGTGTATGAGTTCATGATCACTGTACATGCAAAATTGTGTTAAATATTTTGTTATGCATTCTATTCAATTTATTTGAATTATTTAGGATATTGTGCAAATATTTAGCTCTAATTAATGTTAAGCGATTAATATAATTCTGATTAATTAGGGAATAGTCACAGCATCTTTGATTAATTAGAATTATATATTAAGTTTTAAAAATACATTAAAACATTAATTGTAATTAATCAAATGTGATATAATGAAATCTACCCACAGGAATTTTGTTATATTTGTATGATTAATTAGGATAAAATATCAGATTATATTTCTTAATCTACCCACAGGAATTAAGAAAATGAACATAATTTGATAGTTTTATCATAATATTATAATATGAATCTAATTGAGCAGGACTTTAGCCCACAAGCAAGTTTTATGTCATTGGATTCATGAATTAAGACATGATTTACATTGGCAAAACATAATATTTATTTTGTCTCAAATTATGAATAATGAGCATGTATGTTTTGAACTTTGCAGTTATTCAACCTGTGAATATTTCTGGTATTAAGTGTGATATTCCTGAATTAAGGGGTGACAACTATAAAGTTTGGAAGGAGAGAATTCCTCTCCATTTGGGCTAAATGGACATCGATTATGCTATTAAGAAGGATGAACCACCGAGTATTACTGAAACCAGCCTTCCAGATGCCATTGATCTTTATGAAAAATAGGAGAGATCTAACCGTCTCTCCATGATGTTCATAAAGACCTAAATATCTGCTGGTATCTGTGGTTCTGTCGACCAGTATACTAAGGTTAAGGATCTTTTGAAAGCCATTGATGAGTAATTTGCTACATCTGAAAAAGTGCTTGCCAACACCCTGATAATGCAGTTCTCATCCATGAAGCTCACTAGGATAAGAGGTGTGCGTGATTACATCATGCACATGAGGGATTTAGCGGCTCAGCTGAAACCCTTAGAGGTTACCATGTTTGATTCTTTTCTAGTACACTACATTTTGTGCACTCTGCCTCATCAATATGGCCCTTTCAAAATCTCTTATAACACACATAAGGATAAGCGGTCAATTAATGAGCTATTGACTATGTGTGTTCAAGAAGAGGAAAGGTTAATGATGGAAGAGGGCGAAAGAATGAACTTGACTATTGATGGAAAGAAAAAGAAGGATCATGACAAAAACAATGCCAACATTCCTGCTCAGTCAATCATAAAGAAAGAGTCAAGGTGTTTCTTCTGTAAGAAGAAGGGGCACATGAAGAAAGACTGCTCAAAGTTTAAGAACAGGCTCGATAAGAAAGGTACTCCATATGCATTTGTTTGTTATGAATCTAATATTGTTAATGTTAATCATAACACATGGTGGATTGATTCTGGATCTACAATCCATGTTTCTAATACCTTGCAGGGTATGGAAAACCTAAGGAAGCCAGTAGGAAGTGAACAATACATCTATTCAGGCGAGAAGATGAGTTCACATGTGGAGGCCATTGGGACGTGCAGTTTAGTTTTAAGCAGCAGCTTTATTTTACATTTAGAAAAGACCTTTATGTTCCAAGTTTTTCTAAGAATTTGATTTTTGGTTCAAGACTTGCTCCTTTGGGTTTATCTTTTAATTTTTTGGATTCTGGTTTTACTTTGTCAAATAAATCTGAAATTATTGGTTTTGGTGAATTACTTGATGGTCTTTACTGTATTAAATTACAAAATGATGCTGCTTATAATTCTATGCATGTTACTTCTGGGTTAAAACGTTGTGTTGTGAATGAGGAATCTTCTATGTTGTGGCACCGGAGATTGGGACACATCTCCATTGAGAGAATTAAGTGATTAGTAAATGAAGGAGTACTTAGTACTTTGGATTTTGCTGAATTTGAGACTTATGTGAATTGTATTAAGGGTAAGCAAACTAACAAGTCTAAAAATGGTGCAAAGAGGAGCTCAAACCTATTGGAAATCATACATACAGATATTTGTTGTCCAGACATGGACGCAAGTAGTCCAAAATACTTTATCACTTTTACAGATGATTGTTCAAGATATATGTATCTCTACTTACTTCGTTCGAAGGAGAAGCCTCGGATGCCTTTAAAGTTTTTAAGGTTGAAGTGGAGAAGCAATGTGGAAAGCAAACTAAAATCGTGAGATCGGATAGAGGTGGAGAGTATTATGGTAGATACACGGAGAATGGACAAGCACCTGGTCCATTTGCGAAGTTTCTTCAAGAATATGGGATTATTGCCCAGTACACTATGCATGGTTCTCCGAATCAGAATGGTGTGGCAGAAAGAAGAAACCGAACCTTAATGGACATGGTAAGAAGTATGAGGGCTAACACAAAACTTCCTCAATTCTTGTGGATTGAAGCACTAAAGACGGTTGCGTATATATTAAATTGAGTTCTGACCAAGGCTGTCTTGAAGATACCTTTTGAGTTATTCAAAGGTTGGAAACCAAGTTTGCGACATATACGCATTTGGGGATGTCCGTCTAAAGTGAGAATTTATAACCCACAAGAGAAGAAACTAGGCCTAAGGACTATTCGTGGATATTTCATTGGATATGCTAAAAAGTCCAAATGGTATAGATTCTATTGTCCATCACACAGCACTTAGATTATGGAAACAAGAAATGTCAAATTTCTTGAGAATGACTTGATCAGTGGGAGTGATCAGTTTTAGAACATTAATTCTGAAAAGTATCACTATAAAGCTCAACCATCTGGATCAAGTGACAGATTGATTGTCATTCATGCCCCTCAAGTACAAACGGGTGTTAGATGACCGATAGTTGAAGTTCCACAAGCTATTGAAAATGATCATGTAGATCAAATTGGTGATGAAGAACAACCTGTTGAATAACGACAACAAGTTCCTCAAGAAGATAACGAGGCAATATTAAGAAGATCTACTAGAGTCAAAAGGTCAGTAATTCCTAGTGATTATGTAGTGTATCTGCAAGAATTGGACTATAACATTGGAGCCGAAAATGATCCTGAAACGTTTTCACAGGCCATGAATTCTAAGGAATCAAATTTGTGGTATGGTGCCATGAAAGATGAGATGGACTCTATGGCATCTAATTGAGGCTGGGATCTCATTGAGTTACCTAGTGGTGTAAAAGCCATTGGATGTAAATGGGTTTTTAAAATAAAGAAAGACTCACAGGGCAACATTGAGAGACATAAAGTAAGACTTATTGTTAAAGGGTTCACTCAAAGAGAATGAATTGACTACACAGAGACACTTTCTCCTATATCCAAGAAAGATTCCCTCCGAGTAATTATGGCATTAGTAGCTCATTTTGACTTTGAGTTACATCAAATGGATGTGAAAATGGTGTTCCTCAATGGTAATCTAGAGGAAGAGGTTTACATGAAACAACCTGAAGGATTCTCCTCTAGTGATGGTGAGCACTTAGTCTGCAAGCTTAATAAATCCATTTATGGATTGAAACAAGCCTCCCACTAGTGATATTTAAAATGTCATGAGGTCATCACTTCATTCGGTTTTGAAGAGAACATCATGGATCAATGTATATACCAGAAGGTCAGTGGGAGTAAGATTTGTTTTCTTGTGTTATACATGGATGATATTTTGTTTGCGGCTCATGATAAGAGTATGCTATATGAGGTGAAACAATTTCTCTCAAAGAACTTTAATATGAAGGATATGAGAGAGACATCTTATGTAATTGGCATTAAGATCTATAGGGAAAGATCTCGAGACATTTTAGGTTTGTCTCAAGAGACCTATATCAACAAAATTTTAGAGAGATTTAACATGAAGGATTGTTCACCGAATGTAGTTCCCGTTGTGAAGGGTGACAAACTGGATTTAAGTCAGTGCCCCAAAAAATGATTTGGAACGGGAACACATGAAAAACATTCCATATGCTTTAGCTGTTGGAAGTCTTATGTATGCTTAGGTTTGCATTAGACCTGACATTGTATATATTGTTGGAGTTTTGGGAAGATATCAGAGTAATCTAGGTGTTGACCATTAGAAAGCTGCAAAGAAAGTGATGAAATATCTCCAAGGGAAAAAGAACTACATGCTCATGTATAGACAGACTGATGATCTGGAAGTGATTGGCTACTCCGATTCAGACTATGTTGGCTGCATTGATACCCGAAAATCAACATCTAGTTATGTTTTCATACTAGCTGGTGGAGCTGTATCTTGGAGAAGTGCAAAGCAGACCTTGATTGCTACTTCCACTATGGAGGCTGAAATCGTTTCTTGTTTTGAGGCTACCTCACATGGTGTATAGTTGAAGAGTTTCATATCTGGGCTTAGAGTTGTAGACTCTATTTGTAGGCCATTGAAGTTGTATTGTGACAACTCTATTGCGGTATTTATGGCTAAGAACAACAAGAGTGGAAGTCGAAGTAAGCACATCGACATCAACTCTATTGCGGTATTTATGGCTAAGAACAACAAGAGTGGAAGTCGAAGTAAGCACATCGACATCAAGTATTTAGCCATAAGAGAACGTGTTAAGGAAAAGAAAGTGGTCATTGAACACGTTAACACTGAGTTGATGATTGCCGATCCTTTGACTAAAGGCATGCCACCAAAGAATTTTAAGGATTATGCAGTACGAATGAGACTTGGTTCCATGATGTGATTTTCATTGTACGTACATTTATTATTTTCGATGAAACTCTTATTTAGTTTGATGTTTTCTCGTATGTTTTTGTGCACATATTTGTTTATTTCGAGAAATATCATTTGGTTTTGACCTAGAATAAGCATATGGTTTATTCATTAATTAAGTTAAGGGCTAGTATTGAAAGACTTGATATATTGTGATACATAGAAGATAATACTCATTATTAGAGGACCTATCGCCATGATTCATATATTTTGTTTCTTATTATGATTGAAGATGGGTTAAATGGACCAAGTGGGAGAATGACGGAATTTCCCCCTTCAACTTCGGAGCAGACGTGCTCTGTTTGTTAAAGATAGATTTGAGTTTGAAAAGGCTTTGCTATTTTTATGGGAAATTCGTTTCCAATATGGTCCATTTTTTGGCTAAGTTCAACCCGTTATCTCAGCAACGGTTATATGCAAATAATGTGTGCTCTCACGTCCCACGTCCTATTGCACGTCCGTTGAGCTCTGTGATGGCCAGAACTCTATAAAAGGAATGTGTTGCTCTTCTTTGGGTCACTGAACATACTCCTCTCTTCAGTATACAAACACCATCGAGTATATGAGTGAGTAAGGGTTTAGAAAGCCAAGGCATAATACGGGTTATGATGTGTACGGCGACGTGCTGACAACGGTGACAAGTCGACAAGCTTGGAAAACAAAACAGCAATCGGGTTAGAGGTGTTCGGGAAAGATCTGAACGTAAGCAGGAACCTGATTGAAGAGGAAGAGTGAATCAAATAGCAATGGCGGGAGGTTGGTTTTCTTGATCCGTTTTAGCTTCCGCTGTGATCAGAACATGTTGCTTGAATTGTTCGACATATTTAGATCGTTTTTAGTCTTACATCTCATTCATAATATGACCTTCTTATATTAATAAATAACATGTAAATAATATAAGAGGATCGTGATCCTTTTAAATCAATCCATTAAATAAACATAAAATAATGAGTATAATTAGAAAATTATGAAGTTGATTTTGATGTATTATATCTAATATTACTATCTAATTATGTATTTATTACATAATTTAAAAAAACTGGACCTTTCAAAACATTATTATCATAGTTATTTTTTTAAATTTTTCTTTTCACAATGTCATCACGAAAATTTGAATGTATGACTTCTGATAGATTATTCAACAATAATGCCATTTGACAAGGACGAAAATGGTTCACAAATGTCTCGATACGTTACTTTTTTATTTTCTTTCTGTAGTTAAAATGTAATCAATGACGATTTGTTACGAAATGGTTCACAAATGTCTCGATATACGTTACTTTTTTTATTTTCTTTCTGTAGTTAAAATATAATCAATATATTTATCTTGTTGTAAACGTAAGTATAAAAAATTCAAGTAATAGAGAAGAAATTAAAGGGCAAAATATAAAAAGTTCAAGAGATAGAGAAGAAATTAGAGGGAAAAGAAGATTTTTTTATTATTCTTATGTGTCATCTTTAAGTGTCTTATGCTCTTTATTTAGTGTTAAGACTATATAAAATTATAATCATTATCATAATGAGATATAAAGAATAATAAAAAGTATAACATCTACATAATGAGTCCTTTGTAAAAATTTTGTAATTATGTAACTATGATGACCTTTAGACATTTACTCTAAAATATTATTCATAATACTCTTCATTGAATGTTCATTAAGAATATACCTCAATAAAATTTTACAATGAAAAAACTCAGTGGAATGAAAAATTCTTAGTGAATAAAAAAGAATACAACATCCTTAATATAAGAACTACTTCATTAAAATTCTTATCAAGAAAAATTATGTAAGACAAAACCTTAGTTAAGAGAAAAAGAGTACAATTTTCTCTCTCAACTTAAGATATATGAATTACAACATTATGATTTTCTTCCCCTGAAGAATTTTGGAGAAATATACTTTGTTCCGTCATCTTTGATATACCTTCCTTTTTATTAAATTTTGCAAGTAATATTATCTTCAATTGGAATTTCCTTTTCATAATACAATTTACAAGATTCTTGAATATGATAAATCATATATCTTAACAAGAAATATTCAAGACTTCCTTCATGAATTGTTGTTATTTCTAAATGATATGAATAAGTGGTAACCATAGATTGCTTTGTAGATCACCATGATAAAGCAATATCACCACATGTAAATAAAGAGCATGTTTGGGATTTGACTTTATTTGGATCAGATAAATACCCTACATCTATATAATCAATTAACTCGATATAGGGTCATATGAATAAAATAATATAATCAATTGTGCCTCTAAGATATAAAAAAATATAATATTTAGCAATATGCATGTGTATGTCTATAGCACTAAGGTATGGTACTTCGGGACAAAAAAAATTTATTATCTACTTTCAATCTAATGATCTAATAATTATTAATGTAGTCATTGTATAATTATATGTATAAATCACTTCAGAACTTGTTCTCTATAATTTGATAAACAAAATTTAATTTTTTAAATGCTCAATCTACAAGCTGAGATAAAGTTTTATCATTCAAATATTTTTCACTTCAAATTCTTTCTTTAGATCTTCTACAACATTGGAAGAACTTCAAGCAATTTTTAATAACCAACATACACAGCAATTATGGCAAAGTCAGTTACATGTTTCTTTAAGTAGACACATAAGCAAATAAAGTATTTTAAAATTTTTTGAAATAAATATATAATGCATATCAACAAGCATCAATGCTCAATAAGAAAGTCTCAATATGATGAATAAAAAAACATAAATTGTTAGCATATGTAAATTAAGTTCATTGGATGTTGATATTTTAAATCCTTTGGGGATTTTCATATAGATATCATGTATCGAAACATTCATAAGATGTAACAACATCCATTAGAAGTACTCAACTTCTTGTGTGCAAAAAATCTTATCAGATATCAAAATATAATTGCATCCATTTGTATCAACAGATTTTGCACCTCATCCATTTGTATCAGCAGATTTTGCACTTTCTAGAATTTAGACTTCAGGTCCATTAAAATCTCTTCTAGAGTTTGAGTTACAAATTCTATAACCTCACATTTTATAAGCAAGTTCAATTCTACCTACAAGGCATTCTTCTATTTTGGCTTGATACTCTTTGACCATTTTAATTTCAAGATTCTCATTATTATTCATAATATTACGTGCTATGAAAATATGTTATTGACAATTATTTTTTTTATTCCATCATTTTGTCCGTAGAGACATAATTTATTGACATCTCGTTATTTTCACCATTTTCAAGTATTTTAACTTCTTCTAGAGTTTAAATTACTTCTAGAGTTCGAACTACTTCAAGAGTCCTACTTATGTCTCTAATCTCTTTTTTATATCCTCTTTAGGATTATTTGTCATCTTAGTAGTATTATTTGCTTATTCTCTTTTTGGGGCTTTGTCTTTGGAATAGATTGGTCAACCATGCTTCTTGCATATTTTTGACTCATTTGATATTAATTCTAAATGAAGCATATATAGATGGTATACAATTTATTTATCCTTTTGCAATAGAAAATGCATATAACAATTCATTTGCTCTTATTTTCAAATGTATTATCATTTGAACTTTCAGTTCAAATTACTTGTTCGAAGATCTGAATAATATAAAGATGATGCATTTCAAGTAATTTTTTTTTCAAGTATTTATTCTTTTCTCTTAATGTTGGAAACATCTTTTCATATCCAACATATATTCTCAACTTTATTTTAAAACTCATTTTGGTGCCATGTGGTATAGCAGGAGAGATTATATTGCACATAGAAAAAGTCATATATGAGAAATATTTGCCTTCAGACCAAAATCTAATTATATAGGGGAGAACTTATAACTATTTGTTGATATTATAACAACAAGAGTTACAACATATAAAAGGCATTCCCCAAGCAGAAACTTGAGATTTTGTTCTCACAATTTATTATTTAGCTATAAATTGGAGTCATTTGAATATAAGCAACTAGATGTTCAATATCTCATCAATGACCATATAATAATCACTAAAAGATTGAGAAGTAAACTTACTAACATTATCAAGACAATTATCTTTATCTGGAAATTTGTGCTCTTAGTCAAATAACTTGCATAATCTCATAAACACTAGGTTGCATGTTGATAATAACTACACATGTGACCAACTAGCTTCTAACCATAAAATATCTAAATGATCACATGATTTATTATATAATCCACAAATATAATCTTAAATATGTTTAAAAAATTTAGGAAATTCAACTCTATTTTTAGTTTGCAATGGCCGTATAATCGATTTGGATTTCAAACATGCAGCACATGAAAACTCATTATATTGAAGAATCTTTTGATCTTTCAATGATATTCATATGAATTATCAATATTGACCTAGGATAGCATAATTAACCATATGTCAAATAACAAAATTATTTGGACTAGTAAACTTCTGGTTTACAAAAGCATAAGAAACTTCTAGTTTACAATAACGTATTTCAATTGCACTCATATCTATTTGACTTGATACTAAATAAAGCATAATGTATAAAATTTTGTTCATTCAAGTAACCAAATATAGTAGCTATTCTAGAGGCTTGAATTACTTTTGTACTACCATATATCAAAATTTATTGTTGATCTATATATAAAGAATTGAGAATACACATATTTTCTTCATTTAATAAAATTCTAAGAAATCAACCATACATATTTTATTTAAAATATTACAAACTGATAAAATAAGAGAAAATATGAAGATGGTGATTTTAAATTACATTAAAAATATACATATGAAATGATAATTGAATTCCAAATTTAATGAAAATAGACACATCCAAATACATATTATTTGTAGAACCATGATCAAATGAATAATTTTCACAAGCGAAATTTTGACAAACGACAAGTATGACCAATGTTATTTCGTACATGCTTCAACATTAAGGTAATTTTACTCTATTCAATATTCTCATCGTTATCTTCCTATTTCATTTTATATGCATTTTTGGATGAATTGGAACTGCCATAGTAGTGGCCATTTTTCTAATCTCTCCCACATTAATGACCATAACCACAACATCTGTCATAACTAAAGTTATAATACAGAGCATTCAGTTTAGGGAATGGAGTTCAACCCATTGAGTGACCTTTGTAGTTTTTCATCAATAACTCAATTTTGTGTTTAATCACAAGAATGCATAAACTTGATTCAAAATATTTCTTGAAATAATTTTTTCCTTTTTTGCTATTGCAAGAACATATTCGAGAGGTATAAATGTAGATGATGTTCTCTCTCATATTTCTTTGTTTCAAATTATACTAAGATGAAATAGATCTTTTTAGATTCAATCATGGCCTAAAGGTGTAGTTCTTCAGGGACTATACCCTAAATCTTCATATAAAAGATGATCATGGAAAATCATTAGTTTTTTGCAATCCTTCAAGGATGCTTGAATAGTAATTTCTTCCAGAATTGATCAAGAGTAAAATATTCAATATAAAACAAAATATGATAATTGTGTTAGTCAAACAAGATTGACAATAAAATTTTTATAGATGAAACACAAAAGATATTTCATACTAAGATCAACATGAAGAAAACCATAAGAAAAAAAATAATCGTGAATTAGATTAATCCAAAGAGAGTAATAAGAAGATAAACTATTTCAACAAAACCTCCAAGTTATTCAAGCTATCACTCATATGATAGAGTCTCGTGCTGATAACGTGTTATAAAAGTAAGCATAAAGAACTCAAGAGATAGGGAAGAAACTAGAGAGGAAAGAAGAATTTTTCTTTATTCTTGTGTGTCATCTTCAAGTGTCTTAAATCCTCTATTTATATGGTTAAGACTGCATGAAATTATAACCATTATCATAATGAGATATAAAGAATAATAATAAGTATAACATCTACATAATGAGTCCTTTGTAACATTCTTGTAACTATGTAACTATGGTGACTTTTAAACATCCACTCTTGAATATTATTCATAACATATATATATATATATATATATATATACTATAAATTAAAGTAAGTTCTTGCAAGCCTCTAATGCCAAATCATCTTAAGTAATGATGTGGCATTTTTTAAAAAAAGTTTATTTTTTAATTATTTAATTCTACTTGAAATCATCATTTAATATAAAATACCAAAATTATTTAATTCCACTTACGACTATTTATTACAGTATATTCATGAAGTTAAGAAAATATTTTCAACCATTAAATATAAAAAAATACAAGAACATATAAAAAAATTCTTAAGAACCTAAAATAATAATAACAACAAAAAAATATTTTCATGAACATTACGATATATTTCATAAAGTATTTGTTCTGGATCAAGATTTGGCTCTTATGCCAATTGCGACAACTTGGTCAACAGGAGCATCCCGGCCATACCCTTCACAGAGCATGGCATGGGTCAGCACCACCTCATCGCTAGAAGTTATACAATTAGGTGACAATCACTCCCAACAGATTTCACGCAAATAGGAGTGATTACAAGTCTCATTAAGTCATAATTGTCCATCAAAAACAATTCAAATTAGAATTTCCTCCTACCCTACTTAACAACTAAGCAACGCTCCCCTATAAATAACAGGCTAAGCCACACTAGTATCTATCTAAACCCTAAACACTTTCTCCTAGTGCAAAGCCTGATTTGAGCGTCGGAATGCCTTTTACAGATACACCACCTCTCTACTTCACTACTACTTTTGCTGCATCAAGGAGGAAAACATCACCAACTGCTCACTTGAGTCTTATTTAGGTAAACCCCTCTAAACTCGTTTAGAACATTAGCGTAGTTTGTGAGAAATATAAACTCCTAATCCTACCACCATTTAAACACAAGGCAACAACGTGCTTCTGTAGCATAAAACCAACCCTCCACCAGCCAGCTCCATGACTTTGCTACCCACGATCAGCCCACTACCAGCCAATGTCATGTGTCCACCACCATTCATAACTGACTAACAATGGCCAACCCAGAATCTAAACGAAATGGAGATGAGGATTCTCTCTCTGATAAGAGCCTTTGTCCTCCCCCATAGCGGATTCCTGCCAGACAATAGCTAGGTTTTTGTGCAACACCCTCAAGAGTAGCCAGAGAACAAATCCTGACATTGCAACACTTAGGGGCACGTGAGGAGGATCTCGGCTTACAACAGGAAGAATCCATACCTCGAGAACTATCCCATAGAGAGATGACAGACTTGATCTACTATCAAGATGAAAGGCTACGAGAACAAGGTAGGTATTTGGCAGAGTTAGAGAAATCAGTCCATATAGCGCGAGAATACGAAAATCGGCCTCCGAGGAGGGAACATCATCAATGTTAAGGGTGAGCATAAAATCCAAAAGATCCAAACCACATTATGAACTGAACCAAACTTAACCATTTAAACCATTTTAAAGAAAACCGGTTCTCACTACCGAACCATTTTTAATATTTTGACAATTCGGTTAACTGGATTGAAATTCAATGTAGTTAACTTCACAAAACCGAACCAATCAAATCCTCATTACACAATCCAGTTCTGAATCAAAACCTCATTCCCAGATTAACATCTACGAAGAGCCCTAATCCCTTTTCTGCCATCTACGCATAATCCATTCCCTCTCTGGTTCGTGCTCTGTTCATCGTTCTTCGTCGCTCTCTGTTCATCTTTGAATTTTCTCCATCGATTTGGATTGCGCTCACATCTCAATCAGTGCCCAATCAAGTTCGCACTTCGTACAAAGGGATTTCCTACCATTCTGTGCTACTGATTCTCACTTCCATTCTCTCATCCTTTGAAAGTGTGTGAAAGCTTTGCTGATTAGCAGTGTCTCCTGTCTCGCCATTTCCATTGCAGCGCAAAGGTACCTAGCTATCTATTGTGGATTTTTGAATTTGGGTATCTATTTATGAATCTGGGTATCTAATCAAAGGTACCTAACTATCTATTGTGGATTTTTGAATTTGGGTATCTATTTATGAATCTGGGTATTTAATCAAAATCTTGGTCAGTAGCTTTAAAAGTGGTTAGAATGTTTTTGGTCTGATTATCCTGAAAATTAGAATGTAGGGAAATTGGGCACAAATTAGTGCTATTATGTTAGATGCCTGGGTGCTTGATGAGCTTAAGTGTTTGACAATAGTTCTAAGTTAGTGTTTTGAGTTTGTAATAAAGATAGATTACGGTATTATTCAAAACGGTTTTCAAAGGCTTTGTGGGTATTGTTGGGCATCAAACGTGTTGCCCTTTTTGCTAACCGCAAGTGCACGGGTCGCACAAGTAATACAGATACAGAGTAAGAGATCGTTCCCACGAGGATATTATGATATAAAGCTAAATATCAACCAATAGCTTAATTAATTCTAGACAAGGACATAAAAATAGAAAAATAATATACAAACTATCTAACCTACAAAAGCAATAAACCTAAAAGCGGTTAGGTTTCAGGAAATCCTCCTTCACCCCCTACATCTATCAACAACATGCAATTCCCCTCATAAACACAAATGCATTGATTAGGTTAGCTTGAGAATCTTCATTAGTCAAAAGCCTATGTCTAGGTCAATCAACCCTGGTTTCAATTGCCCAACTCACTAAGTTTCCTTGAGAGCTAGTGCAACTTCCACTCATGAACGATCTATTCTCAATCTCCCACTATACATGGCTAAAAGGTATATTTCTATCCAGTTAGCGAATCAGGTCATCCAAGCCAATTGAACTCGCCGAACATGTATCAACCACACCATATCTATATCAACAAATCCCTATGTCTAGTTCATTTGCTAATATTGAGATCATGTAATTGAGGCCAACCAAGAACAAGCATTAAGCACAGATAATGATTGAACCATAATCAAACATCCACACAAACTTAGAGAAACACACATCATTAATATATATAAAAAGATCCAAAATATTCCTAAAACATAGCTTAGCTATACAAAAGATAAGGAAAAGAATAGAGAAAGGGAAAAGAGAGAAAGAAGCTCATTGATTTGTCTCTGAAGCTTGAATCCTCCTTTAATCCTTTGATCCTGGCCTCCAATCCACCAGCAATGAAGATCTAGCCAAGCTATCTAACCTAAAACTAACCTAAACTAACTAAACTAATAAAACCTAAAAAGAGAGAGATGGCCAAATGGCCAAAACTCAGAAAAACAGAGAGAAAATGGAGAGAGAAGGGAGAGTCTGAGAGAAAAATGTGTAAAAATCTATTTATAGGCTCAGCAGCCGCCTCCACGCCGCGGCGACCACATATGCGCGCCGCGGCGCACTATGGGTCGGTCTATTCACTGCCGCAACGTTCACTTACTTACGCCGCGACGCTCTTGCCCCGGGTCCAAGTATGACCAGGCTGAAAATCCTCTTTGCACCGCGGCGTGCTCTGCCTTGCGCCCCCACGTTGCTTGCTGGAATGCCAATTTGACTTCCTCTTCCTCTTTAAGCTCAATTGCTCCATATTTCACCTTGTTTGGAGCCCCTCCTATCATAGAGAAAACACAAATCAATAACATATATAAATCTACTCAATCCATGATCATTAAAGCTCAGTTTTGCATAATAACACATCAGAAAGGCTTAGATTCAGAATATATCAAATATAAGCACAAAACCCTCCAAATATGCATTTAAACAAGGACATAGCATTCATTCTAGCACAAGGATAGGGCACAAATAACTGCATTCTATGTAGCTATCACACCCCCAAACCTACATTTTGCTAGTCCTCGAGCAAAACAAAATAGAACTAAGTAAATCACTTAAACATTAAAATCAATTTTTCATTCAGCAATTATATTTCAATCTTCTTATTTCAATCAAAATCAAATACTAGTGTGTACTGACTGCATCAATCCTCAAAAAGTGCAAATGCCCCTTAAACAGTTCCACACATATACAATCCTAAACATGCTAACAAGCCAGAAAACTCTTAATGCAATTCACATTTATCACAAACATGCAAGATAAACTTCTTCTAATCAAGTTATACACATTCAGATAAGTTTATAAGCATACATGCATATGATTCACAGAATCCACAAGATTGTAAATCAACTCTCTCTCCACTAATGTAAATCACACAAGATTGAGGATCAAAAGGGACTTTAGCAGCTTATATTGTTAGGCCAATGGTATGGGCGAAAGAAATGAACGGGAAAGATACAATACAAATATTGAACACATAATATACTACTTCAATCAATGAGCCACAACTGATACTAGCAGGGTATTCAATTGTTGAGATCATAAAACTTGCCAGAACCATTTTCGATGCTTTTTTTTTTAACTTTACTTTTCTTAAGCTTTTACTTTTCTTTTCATTTTCATTTTTCTTTTTTATTTTCTCTTTCTTTTTTTTCTTCTATTTTTGCAAAGCAATGCCTTTTCTTTTCTTTGTTTTGCATTTGGTTCCTTCAGGCTTATTTTGAATTGAATATTCATACCCCTAATCATCAGACTCATGTGAAAAAATAACACATCATATACTCAACAAACAATAAGGGTAGGAAGAAAATGACATGCTTTCACATGCATTAGAATGGATAACAGGTTAACGAACACAATGGTTATGAAAAACAAATAAGGCCAAACAGTTTAAGGCTTCAAAAAGGGACCTAAGGATATCATCATATCAGGGTAAGCTTTTTAAGGCTCAATCGGTCCAAACAATGCCCTAATCATCTCCTCAACCATGCACAACTTAAGATTTCGCCTCAAGAGAGTTCAAAAACAATTTCAAGGATAATCAAAACTCTACATGTACATCTATAAACATTCTCAAAACATGCACTCTTATCATTTCCAAAGTTACATTTGCATCTAAGTGAGATGTAAATCATGCATCAAAAGCAACTAAATTGTTTCACATGCATCAAATCACATAAGGTTTCACTGAAAATGGGGCAAATAACAAGCTTTCAAATCATGAACAACCAAAAACAACACCAACATTCTTGCAACATGTCATGCATTCAAATAAATTCAACTTTCTAAGTTCAAGCATACATAACATCATTTGCATAAAGTGAAAATTAAAAATCTTGTCATCAGCACATCAGTGATAGTCAAAACAGAATATAATCATGAAAATATGTTGACTAAAATCACTGCATACTCAAAATACCAATACATGTTAACATTACGCATAAAAGTAACAAAACATGTAAAGATATTCCCCCAAACCTAAAATGAAATGTATCATTAATGAACATGGCCTATAGGGAACCTGAGACAAGTACTGAGCATTATTAAATATTTAAAAAATAACAAAAATAACAAAAATAAAAACAAAAACAGCAAAAACAGGGGATCAGCGCCGCGGCGCCCCATGCTTAGGTCGCGGCGCGCACAAAAAACTGCATAATTATGCAGAAACGCCCACTAGCAGCGCATGGCCCATACTACCCTACGCCACGGCGTGACTACACAAACTGCTAAATTTAGCAGCAAACACAGTTTTGCTGCTGGATTTGGCTCTTATGGGTCTCTAGCTGCAACAAAACTTGTTCAAAAAGCTAAATTACAGAAATGTATAACACACACGTAATAACACATATAAATAACTTACTAACATATATACACACCTAAACAAACTTAAAACTTTAAAAACAAACAAAAACATTAAACTAACCTAATGAACATATTAACCTATATACTAACTAACACAAACAACACTTAAAACCATACACAAACAAGAACTAACACAACTAACACATAACAACTAACAAAAACTATAAACTACTAAACTAACATACTAACACTTATATACACGAGCATATTAATAAAAACACGTTAACAACTAACATAAACATATTAACATATTAATACACAAATACAAAACATAACATACTAACTATTTATGCATAAAGTAAAAGCATGAATAAAACATAAACATAGGGTACCCGCCCACGAAGGGCCTGAGTTATAGTCCCAGCAGGACTTTGTCACCAAAATTGAAGTATTGCGGATGAGTAGTCTTCAAGACTTGATCCAAGGGTAATCCTTTCAGGAGTCGCGAATTCCCTCAAGGGCCTCGTATGAATGAAATCACCCAGCTTCTTATTTGAGACTAAAACAAAACAGAAACAAAACATAGATTATATACAACTTATATACAACTTGAATTAGAACTAATCAAACTCATTGTTGATATTAGCAATATAAAAACTATCCCCGGCAACGGCGCCAAAAACTTGTTGGGCGTCAAACGTGTTGCCCTTTTTGCTAACCGCAAGTGCACGGGTCGCACAAGTAATACAGATACAGAGTAAGAGATCGTTCCCATGAGGATATTATGATATAAAGCTAAATACCAACCAATGGCTTAATTAATTCTAGACAAGGATATAAAAATAGGAAAATAATATACAAACTATCTAACCTACAAAAGCAATAAACCTAAAAGCGATTAGGTTTCAGGAAATCCTCCTTCACCCCCTACATCTATCAACAACATGCAATTCCCCTCATAAACACAAATGCATTGATTAGGTTAGCTTGAGAATCTTCATTAGTCAAAAGCTTATGTCTAGGTCAATCAACCCTGGTTTCAATTGCCCAACTCACTAAGTTTCCTTGAGAGCCAGTGCAACTTTCACTCATGAACGATCTATTCTCAATCTCCCACTATACATGGCTAAAAGGTATATTTCTATCCAGTTAGCAAATCAGCTTATCCAAGCCAATTGAACTCGCCGAACATGTATCAACCACACCATATCCATATCAACAAATCCCTATGTCTAGTTCATTTGCTAATATTGAGATCATATAATTGAGGCCAACCAAGAACAAGCATTAAGCACAGATAATGATTGAACCATAATCAAACATCCACACAAACTTAGAGAAACACACATCATTAATATATATAAAAGGATCCAAAATATTCCTAAAACATAGCTTAGCTATACAAAAGATAAGGAAAAGAATAGAGAAAGGGAAAAGAGAGAAAGAAGCTCATTGATTTGTCTCTGAAACTTGAATCCTCCTTCAATCCTTTGATCCTGGCCTCCAATCCACCAGTAATGAAGATCTAGCCAAGCTATCTAACCTAAAACTAACCTAAACTAACTAAACTAATAAAACCTAAAAAGAGAGAGATGGCCAAATGGCCAAAACTCAGAAAAACAGAGAGAAAACGGAGAGAGAAGGGAGAGTCTGAGAGAAAAACGTGTAAAAATCTATTTATAGGCTCAGCAGCCGCCTCCACGCCGTGGCGACCACATATGCGCGCCGCGGCGCACTATGGGTCGGTCTATTTACCGCCGCAACGTTCACTTACTTACGCCGCGTCGCTCTTGCCCCGGGTCCAAGTATGACCAGGCTGAAAATCCTTTTTGCGCCGCAACGTGCTCTGCCTTGCGCCGCGGCGTTGCTTGCTGGAATGCCAATTTGGCTTCCTCTTCCTCTTTAAGCTCAATTGCTCCATATTTCACCTTGTTTGGAGCCCCTCCTATCATAGAGAAAACACCAAATCAATAACATATATAAATCTACTCAATCCATGATCATTAAAGCTCAGTTTTGCATAATAACACATCAGAAAGGCTTAGATTCAGAATATATCAAATATAAGCACAAAACCCTCTAAATATGCATTTAAATAAGGACATAGCATTCATTCTAGCACAAGGATAGGGCACAAATAACTGCATTCTATGTAGCTATCAGGTATCGATTGATTTGTGGAATGGTTTAAAATGACAATAGAAGAAATATGTTAGATTAGCTTTCTAACTTGTTTAAGACGTTTAGATAAATGGATCAAATAGAAGAGAAAGTGATAAGCAAATATCATGAGTTCAATCAACTTTTAAATTTTATGTTTATGCATCATATTTCACAGCACAAAGCAGCTTTGCAAAACCCCTTTCCAGTAGATGTATCCATTGTTCTCTTCAATCAGAAAATTATTGTCTAATAAATAAAAAATGATAGAATAAGAAAAATGAGAATATGAGGAAATTATACTTCAAATATCCATGGTTATTCTTCGCGTATTAATGGTGTCGAAAGACTTGAACATAAAACATAGTCAAACAAAGAAGATTTATACATGAGATTTTTTACCCTCAAGAATACTCACTCACAATAACTAAAACAAACACACTTGTCAATGAGTTTGTAACACAATTAGCACCAATCCAAGTCTTAAAGATTTGAGTGTGATGCTAATGTAAGAGATTCGATCCGCCAGCAAGTTCGATTTAAAGTATTATTTTTCCTATCCTAACCCTTCCAAGATTAAGTAGTTTTTCTACTGCATCTCCAAACTAGAAAAGGAAGCTAATTTCACTCAAGAATCATTTAAAATAGTAGTAGAAAGAGTGCATATTGATATCAAATATTTCTAGAGTGTATTTTCCAGTTAATTATGTACAAAGCCTCTCAGATTGCAGCACAAATAGAATAGTGGTTATCACTTTATAGACTCAAAGTAGAATCTCAAAAGAAGAATATTCCTTGACGATCAAATTTTTAAATTAATTTTGTAAAATTTCCTTATTGTTCTTCTTAAGTTCCATCATCCTTCTTTTTTATCAGGCATTGTCTACTAGCTGTTAGAAATAAGTTTTGCAACTCATTCCTTTGCAAAAGGGATGTTGAATTGTCTTTTTGTAGGCATATATACAACTTTTCTAACATAAAGCCTAGTTGTTTGTCTGTTATCGTGTATCTTGTTTTACTAAATATCATCCTTCCAAAACTAGTGGTACATGTGTATGGTAAGAAATATGTGCTTATGCGCTTATGCACCAACATCATTGGGTAGCATTACCAGTATATTGGCATGATTTCCCCTCCAATAAATGATTTGAAAGTAATGATGATTCACCAAGTTTACAAGTATAGCCGGTGTCCTAAATCGTGTGTGTCTAATGAGGTGATATTTAGGCCTTGGTAACCTTCTTTGTTCTTAGTTTCTTATTTGCCTCTTACATTAGGCTGGTAATAGTTTATCATGATTTTTTTCACATGGCTTTGAGGATTTTACTTCCTATATGATTGAGTGCTTCATAACCTAAGAAATTTTGCATTGTAATTTTCTGTTTTATTATTTTTTGTTACATATTGAGCTGTTGGTTTTCTTAAATCATTCATAGGCGTTGACTTCAAGATCAAGCTTTTTACAATTGGTGGTGAAAGAGTGAAGCTTACTATTTGGGATATCGGTAACTAATTTTCTAGTTATTTGTTCACATTTTTCATTTATCCTTCTGTAAAGAAATTTCTCGTACATATATGATATGTGTAGTTAAGAACTTTCTTTTTCTAACTCTATCTTTCTGTTCATCTGGGAAAATTGTTGTAATATTAACATTGCTTTCTTGTCTTATGTCATTTATAGACATGTTTACCCTCAATATTTCTTTTGGAAGTGATGTTTTTAAGATCTCATTTTGTCCTTAGTGAGGAAAGAACAGGGTGATATCAGTATAACAAAAGTTCTCTCAAATTAAATATCTTGCTTGGATTTGAATATTAACTGTTTCTTTAAACTCACTGGAAGTATGGTCCATTGTTGATGTAACCAAGTGATAACTAATAAGTAATGATAAGAAGTCAATAGTCTCTTACAATAACTAAATATCCGTGCTAGGTGTAGATGAAAACAGAAATATAGCTAAATTTTGGAAATAATTGATGTTGAAGTTAATAAATTTTGGAAATAATTAAATTTATTGTTGTTGGTCTCTTGGAGGCTTTAGTCAAGCTCCCCTCGAATAGCAAATGGAGGTAATTTTGCACCCTCTCGCTTCTGGACTACATTTTCAATCATTCTTTGACTGTAACTCCAGATGTTAGAATATATTAAATGAATAAAATATTGTAATCTTTAAAAGCTTAAGCTTTCACAGTATTGACAATGTATAACATAAATAAAACTTTAAACTCTAATTTGTGATGCATCTTTGATTGCTATTATTAGATGATAATAATATCTTACCTTTGAGTTGTACAATTTTATTTCTCCACCAAAATGGTCATATTCTGAATTTCATTTGATAATTTGTTGTCTTGTTTCTTGTATCAAAGAATTCTCTCAGAGCATCAATTCCAATTTTGTCTCGTGTAAAATACATCAACAAATAATTGTTCTCTGGCATTAATTGTTAATTCCTCATTCTAAATCTGCATGATTGTGAAGAAGATGGTATTTTCAAGATGGGGCTTCCAATGCATTTTCAAAGCCAATCGATTGCCCGTCTCTCCACTTTATAGGTATTTTCAAGAAACAATACTCTTTTGCTGATTCTTTATTTCAGCAATTTTTCTTTTAATCTTTTGCCTTAAAAATTGCATTTTATCTTCTAGTGAAGGCAGAGAGCATTCCTTTGCTGGAAGCATTCGTGGACCCTGTTGTGATTCATCACCCAAAAGGGCATACAGTCCCCTGGCTTGGTTAGTCATAGTATCTCCTCCTCTACTTAATAACTTTGTCCACTGTAACTACGAGTTCTGCTACTAGGACGCATTTGAATATTGGCTTTATGCATACAAAATTATCATTCTTATGAAACTTCAACGAAGCCCCACATGGATAATAATAATAATGATTTAAGGGGTGGGGTTTCTTTGTTAAAGAACTGGATTTTTGAACCAATTTTCTGAACTGGATCTTTAAACCAGTTTTCTGAATTGGTTTTTGAACCAGTTTTTTGAATTAGTTTCATAGAAAAACCAGTTTAGAAAATTGGTTTCATGAAAAACCAGTTTTGAACTGGTTGTTGGACCGGTTTAGAAACTCAAACCAGTTCAGAACCAGTTTTAAACCGGTTCAGAAACCCAAACTGGTTCAGAATTGATTTTAAACCGATTCAGAACCGGTTTTAAAACCCAAACCATTTTAGAATCGGTTCAGAAACCCAAACCGGTTATGAACCGATTCAAAACCGGTTTACCAAACCTAAAACTGGTTCGGCCCCAGAAGAAAACCAGTTCAGTTTTCAAATCGAACCGTTTTATCAATTCGGTTCGGTTCGGTTTTCATGTCGAACCGAACCATACCCACCCCTAATCAATGTAGGGAACCAGTGCATGCCAGTAACTGTGATGTCAAAAACTCGAAGGCAACAGAACTCGGTAGGTAAAGGACCCTTGCTCAATAAGGACAACCTTTCTCTGACGAATTAATGGTGTTTGAGATCCCCGTGAGGTTCAAGTATCCCACAAAAATCGAGGCCTATGACGATACAACAGACCCCCAAGAGCATTTGAATGCATATGTCTCATCCATGATATTCACGGGAGGTAATATTCTCCTTATGTGTTGGGCCTTCCCCCTCTCTCTAAAGAAGGTCAGATTGAGATGGTTCACTATGCTTTTTCCAAAGTCAGTGGCAAACTAGGATGACTTGCTCTCAAAATTTTTGCTACACTTTACCACCAGCAAAGTGCAGTCAAAATTCATCTCATATCTAGCCTATGTAAAATAAGGGAAAGATGAATTCTTCAGAGATTATATTGCTAGATTTAACAAGGAGTCCTTGAATATCAAGGATTGGGCTCCGCCAAGGCCCACTCTTCCACTCCTTTGCGAAAAGAGAAGCCCTCACGATAGATGAATTTAGAGAAAGGGCCTAGAAATACATTAACATGGAAGATGTTATCAAAGCCAGGAAGAACCTAGAAAAGATGAAAATACACAGTCAAAGCCGATCCAGGTCCCCTCACAACCACGGAACTCGAAGCCACCACCAAAAGGGAGGTATTCAGATTTTACACCTCTCAATACTCCTTGAGTTCAGATCTATCTAGGAAGTAATGAATATCGAGTTCCTTGGTGTTCCTAAACCTTCCCCCACTTAAGAAGCATACGATTAAATCCTTGTCTAAGATGGTCGTTTAGGGTGGATTCCAAAATTATAGAAAAATGAGTTATAGTCCGAGGAGGAGTCCTTCCCCTTACCAGAGAAGGAGATCTCTGGCAAGGAATGAATGTTAGAGAAAAGACTCACCTCAAGACAACAGATAAAATTAGGATTGCATAACGTATTAGGATTTCTCTCCCCAGAAGGATGATTGTCATCATGTCGAAGTCACTAAGACAATAAACACAATATCGGGTGGGTTCGCAGGTGGTGGGGAATCGAATAATGCCAAAAAGAAAGCCCTTCATACTATCTTGAGCATGGCCTCTGATGATCACATATTTGATACATTAATAAGCCTTCATTTTTAGTCATTTACACTCTCTATGTACTTAATTGATTGATTTTGATTATGCTTTGTAAGTTTGGACTCAAATTGGACTTAATTGAATTTTTCAGCATAATTTACGTCTTACATTGTTTCTATATTTGGGCTATATCTTAGGATGTAGGTGGTCTTTGGTGGTGATTCTAGTGGCATTTGAAAGATAAGAGAGAGTTCTACAACTTTTAAGATACCTCAAAGGCCCAATCACATGAGTAGATAACTCAAATTGGGGTTGAAGCAAGAACCAGAGTGCTTTTCCTGACAGCTTAACCTATGTATACTGTTCATCACATATTTCGGGATAGAAGTTGTCAAATGGGCTGAAATTTGGATGTTGAATATTTAGGATCCATATCTACAACTTTCATGTTGAATACTTTTCCAGAATCGGACTCCTTAAAGGTGATATTGGGCTTGGAAGTTAGAACAGAGGAGCTGTGACTGGGCCTGAGTAGTGTGCAGTAATTTGAACGTATCTGGAGTTATAGAAATGATATTAGACTCAAACTAAAGCCATTTGAAAGCTAAGATCTAGGCCTACAACTTTCATGAGGACCACTTGGTTTAAAAATGACGAATGTAATGACTTCAGAGCTGCATGATTTCAGAGACAAGGAATCTCCATAATTTTTCACTCACCAAAAGTCATTTGGCATTTTCCACTCATCCACCCACTAATGACTCAGCCCCCTTATCATTTTGTATCTCTAATCCTTTATAAAAGGGGTCCTTGGCAGATCATTGAGAGTGTTAAGTGTTAGTTACCAAAATTATGCCATTTTGTTACTAGGTTTTCTTGTAGTAATTTTCCTTTGTTCTAAATTAAAGTCATATTCTTCTTCTTCTTCTTCTCTCTTTCTTTCTTCTTATCTATGAGTAACTAAGTTTCATTTTACTTGGGTGAAAGGGTGAAGCTCTTGGTAATAAAGTAAGGTTAGATTTATTCTTCTCTTGTGCTTAAATGATTTATATTTTCTAGTAACCATTATACGTATTATAATTTGTTTCTTATAATTTAGAAACCATCTTTGTAAAGAGGAGTTCTTGATTTGTTGTAGACAAAATATTGGCACAATGAATGCTTTAACCCATTTATAAGTGGTGGGAATATTTTTAGGAAACATAATATAATTACGTATATTATTTTAAATGGACTTTTAATGTTATATTTTCCGATTGGAACCTCCATGTTGCGAGGATTCTAATTCAGTTATAAAAGAAATTAATCTTACCTTTACTTTATTTACCAAGAGTGGATCTTTTAACCCAAGTAAATAATTTTTATCGTAGTAACAAAATATTTACTTCACCTTAATTAATCTTCAACAATTCCCTGTGGATCGACCTCGGACTCCCGAGAAATTTATTACTTGAGACAACCTGCACTTGGGTTCGCAATGCAAAAATTAATCCCGCATCAAGTTTGTAGACTTGTTTGAAACTAAAAATTGTGCATTAGCCTCTAATCTGGTCTCCAAGGTGGGATCATGAATGCGGAAGGCCCCTCCAACTTCCTTCTCCGATGAGGACTACGAAAATCTTATGCTGGAGTACGATAACCTGTTAGTGATTTCTAGTATCATTACCAATGCTGAAGCTCGCTATGTTTTTGTTGATTAGGGAAGTTCGGCGGACATTATGTTCATGTACCTCTGCAAGAAGTTGGAATAATCCGATAAAGACCTCATCCCGTACACCGAAGAACTGATTTGCTTCACTAATGATAAAATCACTCCGGTGGAATACATTGAAACTCATCTAACCTTGGGAAAGAAACCCTTCTTCAAAATAATTAAGGTCATGTTCTTGGTAGTTGATTGCCCCTCTACTTAAAACATTATATTGGGCCTCCCTTTGCTTTATGCCTTCAGTGTAATTATTTCAACCACCCACTTGGCCATGAAGTTTCTAAACATGACATTGAAATTTTCACAATCAAAGGAGATCAGGTGACAGCACAAAGATGTTACAATGAAAGTCTGAAAGTAGCAAAGGCCCCCAAGAAAGCAAAGTAGCATGCATCCAGTTCATCCACTACAGACTTCCTCGACGTTCTCTTGACCAAATTGATGTGAAGGAGGATGTGTACCCTCAACCTGAAGGAGAGCTCATACCCCTCCAACTCTGTCCCAAACCAAACCAAGAGTCACAAAGATTGGAGGACAAATGAATCCGGAGGAGAGATCCTAGCTAATCGCGTTCCTTGAAGAAAATAATAACCTTTTCGCTTGGACTTTTGTCGATATGTCGAGATTGGATCCTAACTTCATTTCTCACTAGCTATCCATCAAGCAAGATGCCAAACATGTCTCCCAAAGAAAAAGAAAAGTTGGACTAGAGAGGCAAGAGATAATTGAAAAATAAGTGAAGGAGCTCCTAGATGCTGACTTTATCGGGAGGTTTCTTACATTATTTAGCTGTCCAACGTGGTCTTAGTTAAAAAGGCGAATATGAAGTGGCACATGTATACTAATTATATAGACCTGAACAAGCCATGTCCAAAAGACCTATACCCACTTTCCAACATTGATAAGCTAGTGGATAACTCATTCAGCTTTTGTCTTATGTCATTCATGAACGCTTACTCTGGCTATAACTAGATTCTCATGCATTTTGATGATGAAGATAAAACTGTGTTCATCATAGAAAGGGCTAACTATTATTATCGGGTCATGCTCTTTGGCCTTAAGAATGCTGGTGCCACTTACCAACGAATGATGAACAAAGTCTTTGATGGACAAATTAGTAAGATGCTGGAAGTCTACATTGACAATATGATCATGAAGACAATAGTGGCCAAAGACCATGTCCAGGATCTTGGAGAAGTATTCACACAACTCTGAAAGCATAACATAAGATTAAACCCAGAGAAATGTGCTTTCGAAGTGCATGCAAGAAAGTTCTTGGACTTTTTGTTAATAAACAATGGCATTGAGGCAAACTTGGAGAAATGCTAAACAGTGCTCGGCATGCGGAGTCCGCAATCCGTTAAAGAAGTTCAGTAATTCACGGACGGATAGCGGCCTTGACTCACTTTCTTGCAAAAGTTGCTCACAAGTCTTTCCCTCTCTTCAGACTACTCAAAAAAAGGGAAAGATTTTAAGTTGATGCTGGAGTGCAAGGCCGCATTTATGGAGCTGAAGAATACATTGGCTTCACCCCCAATTTTGACAAGACCAAAAAACGGTGAGACTTTGTATGTTTACCTCTCTATAAATGAAGAAACCACCAGTTCTTTGTTGATCAGGGAGACCCTAAAAAGGCAGCGTTTAGTTTATTATGTTAATAAGGTCTTGTAGGGGCCCAAACTACTATATCATAAGATTGAGAAGTTGCCTTTGGCACACCTGACAACGGTAAGGCTACTCAAATAATACTTTTAATGGCATCCTATTATTGTAAGGATGGATCAACCTATCTGGCAGGTGCTACACAAACCTAATATCGCAAGAAGAATGATTGCCTGGTCTGTAGAGCTTTCTAAATTTGGAATCACCTATGAACCACGGCAAGCCATCAAAGCTCAGACTTTGTCTGATTTCATAATGGAACTGATGCAGGATCCTAGTCATCCTAGAGGAAATTATTAGACCATCTACGTCGATGGATCATCAACTCCCAAAGGGAGCGTGTCATGGTCATCCTTGAAAATGGACAAAGTCTAACCATTGAACACTCCCTAAGGTTTAAATTCCCAACTTCGAATAACTAGGCAGGATATAAGGCCTACATTGTCGAGATCGCATTAGCAAAAGACATGAGGGCTACTGAGATAACCTTGTGTAGTGACTCACAAATTGGTAACATCCCAGTTCAGGGTGAGTATCAAGCAAAGGAACCATTGCTCCAAAGGTATTTAGCTAAACTAAAAAGTTTACGGAATGACTTCTTCAGTACCAAAGTAGAGCACATTCCCAGAGAGCAAAATTTTCTTACTGATATCCTCTCTAAGCTTGCAAGCACAAATAATCTTTGCAACAACCGATCTATTATCCAAGAAACATTTCTTGACCTAAGCATTACAAACTCTGAGGTCCTCTTGCTAGAAGATGAAGCAGAAAATTGGATGACCCAAATCGTCGTCTACTTACGCAATGGGATCCTGCTTGAAGATTCCAAAGAAACACGAAAGTTAATACGAACCGTGGCTTAGTATACAATTTATGACAACCAACTATACTGTTGTGGGTTCTCATCCCCTCTCCTTAAGTGCCTTGGTCCCAATGAAGCTGAATATACCTTGGCTGAGATCCACGAAGGGAGTTGTGGACACCATCTCGAAGGAAAGTCTTTAGCATCAGATATTTCTGGCCCATTATAGAATTTGTTTCTATGGACCATGTCCAAAAATGCAATAAATGTCAAAGGTTCTCGGACATCTACTCTACCCCACTAGAAGAGATCATAACCTTTTCGGTCCCTTGGCCCTTTTACTAATAGGGGATGGACATTCTAGGACTATTCTCACAAGCTGATAGACAACTCAAGTACTTGGTGGTAGCCGTAGAGTACTTCACTAAGTATATTGGGGCTGAACCATTGCCCACGATCACCTCGGCTAGAATACAAAAGTTCATGTATAAAAACATTACCAGTCATTTTGGGATCCCAGAGTCCATTGTTACAGACAACGGTACCCAATTCATTAATAAGAACTTTGAAGACCTACTATTTGGGCTCTATATTAAACACCATTTCTTTGCGGTGGAACACCCTTAGATGAATAGACAAGCGGAAGCTGCAAACCAATAATCATCCAAGGCCTTAAAAGAAGGCTTGATGAAGCCAAAGGAAAATGGTCGAACTGCTTGACCATATACTTTGGACATATTAGACCATGCCCCACTCAACCATGGGAGAGATCCCTTTCAAGCTAACATATAGATGTGAGGCAATGATCTCAGTAGAAATTAGAGAACCCAGTTGGTAGATGCAACATTTCTCAAAAAGTTCCAACCCGGAGCTTATTCACCAGAATTTAGACTTGTTGGAAAAGCAGCACTGCATTGCACATATTCGAGATGCCACCGTAAAACAAAGAATGAAAGCCAGATACAACACCAAAGTGATTTCATGGAGGTTTGTGCTTGATGACCTCGTACTAAGTAGAGCGAATATCGGAGGAAAAAACACTGCCCAAGGGAAATTGGCCCCAAATTAGGGGGGTCATACCAAATCACTAGTAAGATGAGAACCAAAGCTTACACCCCTTAGACTTTCACCAAAAAGCCCATCAAAAACTATTGGAACGTGACTAAGCTTAGAAAATATTATAGTTCGAAGGAAAATAATCATCCTACACCTCTTTTAGAGGTGTAGGTACTGTACACACCCTTTTTAAGGGTGTGTGATCGAGAGAGAGAAAGTGATAAAAAAAAAGTAAGTATAATAAATGGTATTAGATGAGGTGTGAAAAAGGGTATATGTACTGTTTATGGTAAGAATATAAGAATTGTAGTTAGAATTGTATTAGTCTTTCCAGACTTCAGCTTTATTAAATAAAGAAGTTCAGTTATTCACTTATTATTTGGTTTATAATTTTTGCATAACCACAAGGCCAAATACCGTCTTGAAGAGGTCCGAGAAATACACATCTCTTTAGGTTTAGGGTATCTTGATAATACACGTCACATAACCCGCAGGACAGTCTTCACCAACCTAAAGAGGCTCGAGGGATGCACACCCTCTCTGGGGCGCCATCTTGACTGCGTACTAAATGGTCAAAATAGCCTCACCGTAAAACCATTTTTTGCCATCCAACGTTGACACTACATTTAAACCTACGCTTCAACCTTAACCAACAAGTGATGTAGGACCAATGGAGAAAAGGAACAAAGAACCCTCGGGGTTTCAAAGATACTCGGTGCCAAGAGACTCGGTCTTAAAGTAAAAATGTATTCCACTGAATTCAATAATCAACAACCATTTTCTACAACATAATAGGAGAGTATTTATAATCCTCAAACAAAACAAACCAAATATAAATCAAATACAAATAACTAAAGATAAGATTTGAGGTTTGATAGAATCTCATTAAAATCCTAATTATAAAATAGAAAAATCCTAAAATAAATAAATTCTCTAAAAATATGAAAAAATAAAATTCTTAAATAATATAATTATCTGTAAAATCTTAAATTATCAAAATACTAAATAATCCTAATTTATTATGCATCATTCTCCCCCTCTGAGAGGACTCTCCTCTAGAGAGTTAGAAAGCTAGTACTCCACCAAAAGAGGAGGGTCTAGGAGACGGATATCATCCTCGGAAATCTAAGTAGATTTGAGAGGTAGAAATCTAGTACTTATCATCAGAAATTTTGTAGTCTTATAGATTTGATGCTTCCAGTTCTAATAGTGGTGGTTTTGGGTCAAGACGAGGTCCAGATGGCAATGTTTTGAAGATGTTTGTACAGCTGTGTTTACTGGCAAAGGAAACGCAGGTTTCAGCCACTTTTTTTACTGAGATTTGGTGAGCGGTAAGCACCAAAATAACTTTGGCTGTGAAAAATCTTTGCTTTCAAATAGTTCAAAACATGTGGATCAACAAGGCTTGCATGCCACATTGATGTAGGACCAATGGAAAAAAGGAACAAAGAACCCTTGGTGTTCCAAAGGTACTTGGTGCTAGGCACTCAATGCCAAGTGACTCAATCTTAAAGTAGGAATATAATCCACTAAATTCAATAATCAATAATCAATAACCATCTTCTACAATATAATAGGAGGGTACTTATAGCCCTTAAACAAAACAAACCAACTACAAATCCAATACAAATAACTAAAGATAAGATTTGGGATTTGATAGAATCCCACTAAAATCATAATTATAAAATAGATAAAATCCTAAAATAAATAAATTCTCTAAAATACGGAAAGATAAAATTCATAAATAACATAATTATCTTTAAAATCTTAAATTATCAAAATCATAAAAAATCCTAATTTATTATGCTTCGACAAGGGTTTGTTGGCCGCTTTGAAATAGTAGAAATATGGTTTAACAAAGATGCTGCAACTGCCTTTACCAGGGTCTTGCTAGTTGACCATTTCTGAGACTTACCATGAACAACACAAACAATTACAATTTTTGCC
Organism: Ormosia semicastrata; assembly: GCA_029884595.1. NCBI lineage: Eukaryota > Viridiplantae > Streptophyta > Magnoliopsida > Fabales > Fabaceae > Ormosia > Ormosia semicastrata. Next base: position 11,729,693 of record JAQQTO010000063.1, on the reverse strand, counting down.
AAGTTTATAAACGATTAGCACAAGTTGTCAAGATCTGAAATGCACGATCTCTGGCATCCGCAGTGCTAAAAATGCATGGTCGTCGACCCCAAAGCCAATTATGGAAGGCAAAAGCATAATAAAGCAATAATGAACAAGAATAACAAGTAATTAGAAAGGTACCCATAATCTGGGATTTGTCATATAAAGATCAAAATGCCCAACATCAGGACTTGTCATCAAAACAATAAATAGCCCAATGTAGGGGGCAATTGAAGAGAAAAATAAAAAACAATCAAGGTGGAGCAGAGTCGATGACAACAACCTCCTCATCAACTGTAATAGTGGCTGGGGTAGGGTTAGTTGGAGCAGAAGAACCTGAGGGCCACGAGGCTATATCCACAATGAACCCATCCAATAAAAAAGGAAAACATAAATAAACAAGTTCATATCATTGCACCTAGAAAAATGCAGAGTTCATTTTTCAGCATCTCAATTAAATCCCTTGAATAGATAACATCTGTGTTAGTGACCCTTCCAATAAAAAAGCCACCACATCCACCTTATCCTGTGTCAAGTCCTCATCGCAAACCTCATACTCCTCAAGGTAGAAATCAAAATGTCAGGATGTCTAATAAAGATACATCGTCGGTTCTCCCTCCACAGTCATGAAAAATGGTCGCGTTTCAAGGGCTGCCGCTAGAAGTATTCATCCTTGAAATTCTTATAGGACTCAACAAAGGTCTCCAAGATTTTTCAGCCACTTCGTGTGCAGAGAGTGACCCAAGCTTTGGTTGGCCTACCCCCATCAGGCCGAACCACTTGGAAAAAGTTGAAGAAGGATACGACGGTGAACAAAAGGCCTAAATACTAGTGTAGTTGATATGCCCGGATGTAGGCCCATGCATTCAGGTGCAGTTGCATTGGCACCAAACTGAGATGGTTCAGAATACCCATCTCAAAATGAGGAAACCGAAGCCAGATTTTGAGCTTCACAAACATTGTCTCGGATAAATACATAAAATGTTTATCACTCGAAGTTCGTGCAGTACAAATCCATTCCTCTTGGTTTATAGGATGCACCTCGAATTCCTTATCCCAAATACCACCTTCCATCAGCTAAAGGTAAGCTCACAAGTTGGACACCTCCATTATGGTGTTATATTGGATAAGATGTTTTTAACTTTGGGGCTCACCCATTTGTATAAATCTGGACTCGGAGCTGCATTTGACGCGTGTGTTAGGGCTACAGGTGGGGTTGTGGCTTTTCTCTTCCTCCTCATATGTCGGACACCAATAGGACAACCTATAAAGGTCGAGCTTTCATCAGAACTAAAAGGATAAAACTCTTATGCACTAACTTTTTCATGATCTTGGAAAGCGAAAGTGAGGGTGTTAGGGTCAAAACGTGTTTGCCCATTTGCTAACCGCAAGTGCACGGGTCGCACAAGTAATACAGATACAGAGTAAAAGTTCGTTCCCACGAGGATATTCGATTATAAAGCTAAGTACCAACCAATAGCTTAATCAATTCTAGACAAAGACATAAAAATAGGAAGATAATATAAAAACTATCTAACCTACAAAAGCAATAAACCTAAAAGCGGTTAGGTTTCAGGAAATCCTCCTTCACCCCCTACATCTATCAACAACATGCAATTCCCCTCATAAACATAAATGCATTGATTAGGTTAGCTTGAGAATCTTCATTAGTCAAAAGCCTATATCTAGGTCAATCAACCCTGGTTTCAATTGCCCAACTCACTAAGTTTCCTTGGGAGCCAGTACAACTTCCACTCATGAACGATCTATTCTCAATCACACACTATACATGGCCAATAGGTATATTTCTATCCTATTAACGAATCAACTCATCCAAGCCAATTGAACTCGCCAAACATGTATCAACCACACCATATCCATATCAACAAATCCCTATGTCTAGTTCATTTGCCAATATTAGGATCATGCAATTGAGGCCAACCAAGAACAAGCATTAAACACAGATAATGATTGAACCATAATCAAACATCCACACAAACTCAGAGAAAAACACATCATTAATATATATAAAAGGATCCAAAATATTCCTAAAACATAGTTCAGCTATACAAAAGATAAGGAAGATAAGAGAGAAAGGGAAAAGAGAGAAAGAAGCTCATTGATTTGTCTCTGAAGCTTGAATCCTCCTTCAATCCTTTGATCCTTGACTCCAATCCACCATCCATGAAGATCTAGCCAAGCTATCTAACCTAAAACTAACCTAAACTAAACTAAAACTATCAAAACCTAAAAACTAGAAATGGCCAAACGGCTAGAACAGAGAAAAACTGAGAGAGATTGAGAGAAAAACGCATGAAAATCTATTTATAGGCTCAGCAGCCGCCTCCACGCCGCGGCGCCCACATATGCACACCGCGGCGCACAATGGGTCGGTCTATTTACGTTGCGGCACCCACTTCACTAAGTCGCGGCGCTCTTGCCCCGGGTCCAAGTATGACCAGGCTGAAAATCCTCTTTGAGCTGCGGCGTGCTCTACCTTGCGCCGCGGCATTGCTTGCTGGAATGCCAATTTGGCTTCCTCTTCCTCTTTAAGCTCAATTGCTCCATATTTAACCTTGTTTGGAGACCCTCCTATCATAGAGAAAACACCAAATCAATAACATATATAAATCTATTTAATCCATGATCATTAAAGCTCAGTTTTGCACAATAACATATCAGAAAGGCTTAGATTTAGAATATATCAAATATAAGCACAAAACCCTCCAAATATGCATTTAAACAAGGACCAAGCATTCATTCTAGCACAAGGATAGGGCACAAATAACTGTATTCTATGTAGCTATCACACCCCGAAACCTACATTTTGCTAGTCCTCGAGCAAAATAAAATAGAACTAAGTAAATCACTTAAACATTCAAATCAATTTTCATTCAGCAAATAAATTTCAATCTTCTTATTTTTATTTTTTTTTAAAAATAAATACTAATGTGGAATGACTGCATCAATCCTCAAAAAGTGCAAATGCCCCGTAAACAGTTCCACACATATACAATCCTTAACATGCTAACAAGCCAGAAAACTCTCCATGCAATTCACATTTATCACAAACATGCAAGAAAAACTTCTTCTAATCAAGTCATACATATCCAGATAAGTTTACAAACATACATGCATATGATTCACAGAATCCACAAAATTGTAAATCAATTCTCTCTCCACTAATGTAAATCACACAAGATTGAGGATCAAAAGGGACTTAATCAGCTTATAATGTAAGGCCAATGGTATGAGCGACAGAAATGAATGGGAAAGATACAATACAAATATTGAGACACATAATATACTACTTCAAGACATGAGTCACAAACTGATACTAGCAGGGTATTCAATTGTGAGATCATAAAACTTGCCAGAACCATTTTCGATGCTTTTTGAACTTTACTTTTCTTAAGCTTTTGCTTTTCTTTTCATTTTTATTTTTCTTTTTATTTTCTCTTTCTTTTCTCTTCTATTTTTGTAAAGCAATGCTTTTTCTTTTCTTTGTTTTGCATTTGGTTCCTTCAGGCTCATTTTGAATTGAATATTCATACCCCTAATCATCAGACTCATTTCAAGAAATAACATATCATATACTCAACAAACAATAAGGGTAGGAAGAAAATGACATGCTTTCACATGCATTAGAACGATTAACAGGTTAACGAACACAACGGTTATGAAAAACAAATAAGGCCAAACAGTTTAAGGCTTCAAAAAGGGACCTAAGGATATCATCATATCAGGGTAAGCTTTTTAAGGCTCAATCGGTCCAAACAATGCCCTAATCATCTCCTCAATCATGCACAACTTAGGATTTCGCCTCAAGAGAGTTCAAAAACAATTTCTAGGATAATCAAAACTCTACATGTATATCCATAAACATTCTCAAAACATGCACTCTTATCATTTTCAAAGTTACACTTGCATCTACGTGAGATGTAAATCATGCATCAAAAGCAACTAAATTGTTTCACATGCATTAAGATCACATATGGTTTCACTGAAAAGGGGGCAAATAGCAACCTTTCACATCATTGACAACCAAAAACAACATCAGCATTCTTGCAACATGTCATGCATTCAAATAGATTCAACTTTTTAAGTTCAAGCATGAACAACATCTTTTGTATAAAGTGAAAATTGAAAATTCTTGTCATCAGTGATAGTCAAAACAGAATATAATCATAAAAAAATGTTGACTAAAATCACTGCATACTCAAAATACCAATACATGTTAACATTAAGCATAAAAGTAACAAAACATGTAAAGATATTCTCCCAAACCTAAAATGAAATGTATCTTTAAAGAACATGGTCTATAGGGAACCTGAGACTAGTACTGAGCATTACTACATACTAAAAAACAGAAAAAATAACAAAAATAAAAACAAAAATAGCAAAAATAGGGGATCAAAGACAAGCCGCGCAAATGCCTGGTCGCGGCTACTCCACAAAAGCCGCAAAATTATGCGAAACGCCCAGCTTGGCGCCGCGTACTACCCTACGCCACTTGTAACTACCTAAGCTGCTAAATTTAGCAGCAAACACAGTTTTGCTGCTGGGTTTGGCTCTTATAGGTCTCTAGCTGCAACAAAACTTGTCCAAAAAGCTAAATTACAAAAATGTACAACACACATATGACTACACATAAAAACAACATACTAACCTATATACAAACTTAAACAAACTTAAAAACTTAAAAACAACCAAAAGCAATAAACTAACCTAAGTAACATATTAACCTATATACAAACTAGCACTAACAACACTTAAAACCATAAACAAACAAACACTAACATAACTAAAACATAACAACTAACAAAAACTATAAACTACTAAACTAACATACTAGCTGATAGCTACATAGAATGCAGTTATTTGTGCCCTATCCTTGTGCTAGAATGAATGCTATTTCCTTGTTTAAATGCATATTTGGAAGGTTTTGTGCCTATATTTGATATATTCTGAATCTAAGCCTTTCTGATGTGTTATTATGCAAAACTGAGCTTTAATGATTATGAATTGAGTAGATTTATATATGTTATTGATTTGGTGTTTTCTCTATGATAGGAGGGTCTCCAAACAAGGTTAAATATGGAGCAATTGAGCTTAAAGAGGAAGAGGAAGCCAAATTGGCATTCCAGCAAGCAACGCCGCGGCGCAAAGAGGATTTTTAGCCTGGTCATACTTGGACCCGGGGCAAGAGCGCCGAGGCGTAATGAAGTGAACGTTGCAGCGGTACATAGACCGACCCATTGGGCGCCGCGGCGCGCATATGTGGCCGCCGCGGCGTGAAGGCGGCTGCTGAGCCTATAAATAGATTTTTACACGTTTTTCTCTAAAAACCTCTCCTCTCTCTCTCCGTTTTCTCTCTGTTTTTCTGAGTTTTTGCCATTTGGCCATCTCTCTCTTTTTAGGTTTAGTTAGTTTAGTTAGTTTAGGTTAGTTTTAGGTTAGATAGCTTGGCTAGATCTTCATGGATGGTGGATTGGAGGCCAGGATCAGAGGATTGAAGGAGGATTCAAGCTTCAGAGACAAATAAATGAGCTTCTTTCTCTCTTTTCCCTTTCTCTCTTCTCTTCCTTATCTTTTGTATAGCTGAGCTATGTTTTAGGAATATTTTGGATCCTTTGATATATATTAATGATGTGTTTTTCTCTAAGTTTGTGTGGATGTTTGATTATGGTTCAATCATTATCTGTGTTTAATGCTTGTTCTTGGTTGGCCTCAATTGCATGATCATAATATTGGCAAATAAACTAGACATAGGGATTTGTTGATATGGATATGGTGTGGTTGATACATGTTCGGCGAGTTCAATTGGCTTGGATGAGTTGATTCGTTAATAGGATAGAAATATATCTATTAACCATGTATAGTGTGTGATTGAGAATAGATCGTTCATGAGTGGAAGTTGCGCTGGCTCTCAAGGAAACTTAGTGAGTTGGGCAATTGAAACCAGGGTTGATTGACCTAGACATAGGCTTTTGACTAATGAAGATTCTCAAGCTAACCTAATCAATGCATTTGTATTTATGAGGGGAATTGCATGTTGTTGGTAGATATAGAGGGTGAAGGAGGATTTCCTAAAACCTAACCACTTTTAGGTTTATTGCTTTTGTAGGTTAGATAGTTTGTATATTATTTTCCTATTTTTATGTCCTTGTCTAGAATTGATTAAGCTATTGGTTGGTATTTAGCTTTATAATCGAATATCCTCGTGGGAACGAACTTTTACTCTGTATCTGTATTACTTGTGCAACCCATGCACTTGCGGTTAGCAAATGGGCAACACGTTTTGACCCTGAACACTAATACTTATATACACTAACATATTAACAAAACTAACAAAACACAATATACTAATATGCTAACATATTTAACATAACACATTAACATAGTACCTATTTATGCATAAAGTAAAGACAAGAATATAAACATAAACATGGGGTACCCTTCCACGAAGGGCCTGAGTTATAGTCCCAGCAGGACTTTGTCACCAAAATTGAAGTATGACGGATGAGTAGTCTTCAAGAACTTGATCCAAGGGTAATCCTTTCAGGAGTCGCGAAGTCCTTCAAGGGCCTCGTATGATTGAAATCACCCGGCTTCTTATTTGAAACTAAAACAAAACAGAAACAAAACATAGATTATATACAACTTATATACAACTTGAATTAGAACCAATCAAACTCATTGTTGATATTAGCAATATAAAAACTATCTCCGGCAACAGCGCCAAAAACTTGTTAGGGTCAAAACGTGTTTGCCCATTTGCTAACCGCAAGTGCACGGGTCGCACAAGTAATACAGATACAGAGTAAGAGATCATTCCCACGAGGATATTCGATTATAAAGCTAAGTATCAACCAAAAGGTTAATCAATTCTAGACAAGGACATAAAAATAGGAAGATAATATAAAAACTATCTAACCTACAAAAGCAATAAACCTAAAAGCGGTTAGGTTTCAGGAAATCCTCCTTCACCCCCTACATCTATCAACAACATGCGATTCCCCTCATAAACATAAATGCATTGATTAGGTTAGCTTGAGAATCTTCATTAGTCAAAAGCCTATGTCTAGGTCAATCAACCCTGGTTTCAATTGCCCAACTCACTAAGTTTCCTTGAGAGCCAGTACAACTTCCACTCATGAACGATCTATTCTCAATCACATACTATACATGACCAATAGGTATATTTCTTTCCTATTAACGAATCAACTCATCCAAGCCAATTGAACTCGCCGAACATGTATCAACCACACCATATCCATATCAATAAATCCCTATGTCTAGTTCATTTGTCAATATTAGGATCATGCAATTGAGGCCAACTAAGAACAAGCATTAAACACAGATAATGATTGAACCATAATCAAACATCCACACAAACTCAGAGAAAAACACATCATTAATATATATAAAAGGATCCAAAATATTCCTAAAACATAGCTCAGCTATACAAAAGATAAGAAAGATAAGAGAGAAAGGGAAAAGAGAGAAAGAAGCTCATTGATTTGTCTCTGAAGCTTGAATCCTCCTTCAATCCTTTGATCCTTGACTCCAATCCACCATCCATGAAGATCTAGCCAAGCTATCTAACCTAAAACTAACCTAAACTAAACTAAAACTATCAAAACCTAAAAACTAGAAGTGGCCAAACGACCAGAACAGAGAAAAACTGAGAGAGATTGAGAGAAAAACGCATGAAAATCTATTTATAGGCTCAACAGCCGCCTCCACGCCGCGGCGCCCACATATGCACGCCGCGGCGCACAATGGGTCGGTCTATTTACGTTGCGGCGCCCACTTCACTAAGTCGCGGCGCTCTTACCCCGGGTTCAAGTATGACCAGGCTGAAAATCCTCTTTGAGCCGCGACGTGCTCTACCTTGCGCCGCGGCGTTGCTTGCTGGAATGCCAATTTGGCTTCCTCTTCCTCTTTAAGCTCAATTGCTTCATATTTAACCTTGTTTGGAGACCCTCCTATCATAGAGAAAACACCAAATCAATAACATATATAAATCTACTTAATCCATGATCATTAAAGCTCAGTTTTGCACAATAACATATCAGAAAGGCTTAGATTCAGAATATATCAAATATAAGCACAAAATCCTCCAAATATGCATTTAAACAAGGACCACGCATTCATTCTAGCACAAGGATAGGGCACAAATAACTGTATTCTATGTAGCTATCAGAGGGTCTAAGCCTACCTGCTTCCTTCATGGCCTCGGCCTTCCGAATTGCACTCCGGATCTCAGAGCTCGAAATTGGCCTATGTACCATAACATTGTCCTTACAGGAAGCCCTCCACTGCGCCACCACCACTCACGGAGGCAGCGCTATAGACAACACCTCCACTGAGTTGCTACCCTCCTCACTGTTACTCTCTAACTCTCACCTCACCATGGTCCAAATAAAAGAAAAAAGGGCTAAATAGAAGGAAAAAAAAGTTTAGGCAGTACCTTAAGTGATAAGGAGTGAAAGAGAATGAGGAAGGAAAATTAGAAAATGCGCAAGAAACAGAGCTAAGAAATTAAAAGTTGCGCCACCATGTAAGCTACAATAAACCACTGTCTATGGACTCGCCGAAAATCATATATGTCACTAGAAAGTCTTAGAAGAAGGTTGAAAAAGCATAAAAGTGGGAGATTTTCTCCTACTCCCCTATTTATAGGCCTCTGGTGCCTTAACTACTACCATTATTGCAGGGGCACGCTAGGCATTTTAAAAAGTTTGAAATGATGGCAGCGCGAAGCCCAAATGACAGTGTCCACTCACCATCTACCAAATGTCCCCTAAAATTTGCCAATAACATGTGAAATGACTCTAGCCACAAATGAAATGTTGCGGACAAGCCAAACGTCACTAACTTTGCAAACACAATATCAGACACTGGCCAAGGACGATCCCAGATGAAGGATCCCAGAATCATTATCTAGATCCCTTTCTCCCTAGATAATGTTAATCATGATCCTGGCTTAACGAATTAATTCAGTTCAAAGCATTATTCATCATAATCTCATATTTTGGTGCTTATTGTGCATCACTTCCGTTGGGATTATACGAATGCCACTATAATCTAGACAGGACGGATACCAAGAGCAAATGATTAGGAAAACTTGTACACCAAATATCGGATAATAATTACTACCCTATGATCAAGGAAACCGACACCAATGCTCCTTAGCCAACACCAGCACAAGGGGGCAACTAATCTCCTGTTGACCTTAATCTGAAGTATCTCGACACTCCATTTACAGCAGAGCGCCGAGCTCGAGGTAACTGTTCTAGACCAAAATCCGAATCTCATGTCCATGGGGGCAACTTGGTCAATAGGAGCATCTTGGCCACACCCTTCACGGAGCACGGCATGGGTCAGTTCCACCTGCTCGTTAGCAGTTATGCAATTAGGAGATAATCATTCCCAAAAGATCCCATGCAAATAAGAGTGATTATAGGTCTCATCAATGACTATAATTGTTCATCAATAACAATTCAAATTAGAATTTCCTCCTACATTGCTTAACAACTAACCAATGCTCTCCTACAAATAACAAGCTAAGCCACACAGGTATCTCTTTGAACCCTAAACATTTTCTCCTAGAGCTCTGACTTGAGCGTCTCCACCACTATTTTTGTTGTATCAAGGAGGAAAACACCATCAACCACTCACTAGAGTTTTATTCAGGTGAACTCCTCTAAACTCGTTCAGAACAGTATTTGTGTTATCTACTAACTAATCTAAAACAACAATTTCAAAATAAAAAGCTTAAATAATATGATGAATATAATAAAGTTGGTGGATGTAATGCCATATCATCATGAGAAATTATTTAGTAGTCCAGGTAATGTTTTAAAAATCGAATACTTTAATCAGCTAAATTGGTGGTCAAATTGCAATTGAACCGAATAACATAATGAGGAGAAAATGGACTGAAATGCATTACCAGTTCATGATGTAATTTTCTTTGAATTCTTTAACATGGTATCAGAGAAAGCCATGGGGCGAGACTTAATCTCAAACACAGCTTTTTCGAGAAAACATTCGCTCATTTTGTGACGTGACCATACAATTTCGAGAGGGTATTTGCTTAGTTTCTACAATTTGGTATTTCAGTATTCACTCAGTTTCTACAATCTGGTATTTTGTTTTCTTTTGGATGTAATCTGGTATTTTATTTTCTTTTGGCTTTCTTTGTTTTTTTATTATGGTTACTGAAAGAGACGATTCGCTTCAGTCCGTGAGTGTAAGGTTGGATGGAAATAATTATTCGTATTGGAGTTATATGATGAGAAACTTTCTTAAGGGTAAAAAGTTGTGGGAATATGTTAGTGGAACTTCTGTGAAACCTAGGAATACTGATGAGGGGTATGCTGATTTGATAGACACCTGGGAAGCAAACAATGCAAAAATTATTACTTAGATTAACAATTCTATTGAGCATTTCATAGGTACACAGTTATGAAAGTATGAGACAACAAAAGAGGTTTGGGATCATTTGCAAAGGTTATTCACTCAATTAAATTTGCAAAGTAGTATCAATTGGAGAATGACATACAAGCTCTTCAGTAGAAGAACAAGAGTATTTAGGAGTTTTATTCTACTATGACAGATCTTTGGGATCAATTGGCTCTTACAAAATCTACAGAATTAAAGGCATGTGGTGCCTATTACTTGTAGAGAGCAGCAACGATTGGTACAATTTTTATTGGCACTTCACAGTGATTTTGAAGGACTTAGAGGTTCAATTTTACATCGTTCTCCACTTCCTTCTATTGACTCAATTGTCAGTGAGTTATTGGCTGAAGAAATACACCTTAAGTCTTATTCTAAAAAGGGAATTCTTTCTACTTCTAATCCTTATGTGTTAGCAGTATCCTCTAAGCCACCCTCTAATAATCAGAATAAGCCTAACATGAGGGTTGCCATTGACGAGTGCAGTTTCTGTAAGTAAAAAGGTCATTGGAAGGCTCAGTGTCCTAAGTTGAGATAACAAAACCAATCGCAACAGCAATTTCAAGCTTGAAAGCCTGGCAACCAGTCACAATCTAATGCTTATAAACCAGCTCAGGGTTACAAACCACCACAGTTTAATATTACAGCAGTTGCTTCATCAGGTTCTTTCACCGACCGTAGTACTCTGGTTGAGCAATTTCAGAAGTTTCTCTCCTTACAACCACATGCTATGTCTGCTTCTTCTTCCATGGGTCAGTTGCTTCATAGTTCTTCAAGTATGTCTCATTCTGTATGGGTCTTAGATTCTGGTGCTTCACATCATATGTCTCCAGATTCTTCATATTTTGCTTATGTGTCTCATTCGTCTTCTATTCTTGTCATGACTGCTGATGTCACTCTTATGCCTTTAGCAGGTGTTGGTTCTATTGTTACAACTAACTTGTCTTTCCCTAATGTTTATCATATTCCGAAACTCAAATTAAATCTTGTTTCTGTTGGTTAATTATGTGATTTTGGTAATTTAGTCACCTTTTCTTCTTTTTCTTATTATGTGCAGGATATGCAGTCTCAGAAGCTGATTGGGACAGGCCGTAGGGAGGAGGGACTATATATTTTGGATGAGTTAAAAGTGCCAGTTGCTGCTGGTGCTACTAGCGTTGATTTATCTTCTTTTTGTTTAAGTCATTCTTCTTCTAGTTTTTACTTATGAAATTCTCGTCTAGGTCATGTTTCGCCTTCTCGTTTAAGATTTTTGGCATCCACAGAGGCTTTAGGAAATTTACAAACTTGTGATATTTCTTATTGTAGTGGATGTAAACTGGTAATATTTTCAACTTTACCTTTTAATCGAAGTATTTCTGTTTTTTCTTCTCCTTTTGATTTGATTCATTCTGATGTATGGGGACCTTCTCCTATTGCCATAAAAGGAGGGTCTCGATATTATGTTTCTTTTATTAATGATTATACTCGTTATTATTGGGTTTATTTAATGAAACACTGTTTTGAATTCTTTGAGATATATACAGCCTTTTGGACTCTTGTCAAAACTCAACATTCTACTATTATCAAATGTTTTAGGTGTGATTTGGGTGGGAAATACACTTCTAATAAATTTTGTGAGTTACTTGCCTTAGATGGAACTATTTACCAAACTTTATGTACAGATACTCCTGAGCAAAATGGTGTTACTGAAAGAAAACATAGGCACATTGTTGAAACTGCTCGTTCTCTCTTGTTGTCTGCTTCTGTTCTTAGTGTGTTTTGGGGTGAAGTTGTTCTTACTGCTGTAAGTTTGATTAATACAATTCCATCTTCTCATATTTCAGGTTTGTCTTATTTTGAAAAGTTGTATGGGTATGCTCTTGATTATTCTTTCTTTAGAGTTTTTGGTTGTACTTGTTTCGTTCTTCATCCTCATGTAGAACGCAGTAAGTTGTCCTCTCAATCTGCTATTTGTGTCTTTCTTGGTTATGATAAAGGTAAAAAGGGGTATCGTTGTTTTGATGCAATAACTCAGAAACTTTATGTGTCTCGTCATGTTATTTTTCTCGAGCATATACCTTTCTTTTCTATTCCATCCACTACTCATAGCTTGACTAGATCTGGCCTTATTCGTATAGATCCTTTTTTCTGAGCATTCTGATAGTTTGTCATCTCAGGTTCCTAGTACTTCAAATACCCCTGCAGGTACTGACACTTTACTCTCTGGCACATTTGAAGCTTCCTATTCTCCTATGGTCCCTCAAGCTCCATCTCAGATTGTGGATCCACCTCTACGTCAATTCATATGCATTCGTAAGTCCACAAAGTTACTAGATTTTGCTTATTCTTGTTATTCTTCATCCTTTTCTTCCTTTTTAGCTTCTATTCATTGTCTTTCTGAGCCCTCTTCCTATAAAGAGGCTATTCTTGATCCTCTTTGGCAGCAAGCTATGGATGAGGAACTTTCTGCTTTGCAAAAGACAGGTACTTGGGACCTGGTTCCTCTACCTCCTGGTAAGAGTGTTGTTGGTTGTTGTTGGGTGTATAAAATCAAGACTAATTCTGATAGATCTATTGAGCGGTACAAAACTAGGTTGGTTGCTAAAGGGTACTCTCAACAGTATGGTATGGATTATGAGAAGATATTTGCACCTGTTGCAAAAATGACTACTATTTGTACTCTTATCACAGTAACTTCAGTATGTCAGTGACATATCTTTCAACTTGATATTAAAAATGCCTTCTTGAATGGAGATCTTCAAGAAAAAGTTTATATGGCGCCCTCTCCTGGTGTTTTACATGATTCTGGGTATGTTTGCAAGCTCAAGAAAGCGTTATATGGTCTTAAACAAGCACCTCGTGCTTGGTTTGAGAAATTTTCTGTTGTGATCTCTTCCCTTGGATTTGCTTCAAGTAGTCATGATTTTGATTTTTTTGTTAAGTGCACTGATGCAGGTCGTATCATTTTGTCTTTATATGTTGATGACATGATTATTACTGGTGACGATATTGATGGTATTTCAGTTTTGAAGACAGAGTTAGCTAGACAGTTTGAAATGAAGGATTTGAGTTCTTTACCATATTTCTTGGGTATTGAGGTAGCCTACTCACCCAGAGGTTATCTTCTTTCTCAATCGAAATATGTTGTAGATATTCTTGAGCGAGCTAGACTTACTGATAATAAGATTGTAGACACTCCCATTGAGGTTAATACAAAGTTTTCTTCTTCTGATGGTTTACCTTTGTCAGATCCTACTTTATATCATACTATTGTTGGGAGCTTGGTATACCTTACTATTAATCGTCCATATATTGCATACGTTGTTCATGTTGTTAGTCAGTTTGTTGCTTCTCTTACTACAGTTCATTGGGAAGTTGTTCTTCATATTTTGTGATATCTTCGAGGTATAGTCTTTCATAGTCTTTTATTTCCCTCAACCTCTTCCTTGGAGTTGTGTGCATACTTTGATGCTGATTATGATAGTGATCCCACAGATCGCAAGTCTGTTATTAGTTTCTGTATTTTTTTTTGGGTGATTCTCTTATTTCTTGGAAGAGCAAGAAACAATCTATTATTTCTCAATCGTCAACCGAAATAGAATATCGTTCTATGACATCTACTACCAAAGAGATTGTTTCGTTACGTTGGTTACTTGCAAATATGAGAGTTTCTTTCTCATCCCACTCCTATGTACTGTGACAACCTGAGTTCTATTTAGATTGCTCACAACTCAGTTTTTCATGAACAAACTAAGCACATTGAGATCGATTATCACCTTACTCGTCATCATCTCAAGCATGACACCATTACCTTGTCCTTTGTTTCTTCTTCTTTGCAGATTGCAGATTTCTTTACAAAGTCGCATTCTATTTCTTGTTTTTATTTTTTGGCTGGAAAATTCTCGATGCTTATAGCTGCCATATCGTGAGTTTGAGGGGAGATGTTAAGAAATATTGAGTTATTTTGTTTTATTGTTTATTAAGAGTAGAATAGTATTTTTTTTCCCTGTTTAGCCTATATATAGTTTCTTTATATTTAGGTTAAATTACTTTTGCATTTCAACAATCAATGAAAGCATTGTCTCCTCTTCATAAATGTTCTTGTATTTTTCTGTGAATTCTTTAACACTAACCATTTAAACTGGTCGGTCTAATCCAAGTTTCAAAACATTAGCTTTAAGAGCATTTTTTTTAGTTATGTACCATTAAATGTGTATCACTTCCACTATATCATTAAAAATATAGTTAAAATGAGATATAATGATGGCTCTATAGCTAAAGTGGTATATATTCAATGGTACATAATTCTTAGCTCTTAAGCTATATAAGTTGTACAGCTGACGTGTCCTTTGCAAATAAATAATCCTCTGTTAAAATAATTAATGATTATAAAGTTGATGAATGAATATAATATTATTAACTAACCTGAATGAATTCACAAAGCATTAATTGAATTATATTCATCAATAACTTAAATTTACACAAATTAATCTTCACTTTCAAATTATTACTAAATTTGAGATTATAAAAAAATTAAAAATATTACTTTGAAAATAAAAATTATAATTTTTTTATACAAGCAACTATGTAAAGCACGAGTAAAAGGCTAGTCGAAAATAAATTAATTGACAAAGAGATTGTACCAAAACTTTCTACACAAATTGGATTTTGTACCCGTGCGATGTACGGGCAAATTAAAAACTAAATAATAAAAATAAATATAATTATATAAAAAATAATTTTATTAAATAAAATATATATAATAATTCATCAAGAAAAATAGAATTTATAAGTTTAGATTTTGCATCCGTGCGAGAGATAGTTGATTTTTTTTTTATTTCCAAGAGACAAAAGCATCACCTAAAAACACCAAGTACCTTGTAGTGGATCACCTGGTATCGCAGCAACTCCCTCAATCAGCATCTGCATATGCAGATAATTGGAATGTGTTGACTGCTGGGAATAATAAATCTTGTCCAGGAGCTGTCTTCAAGTATCTAAGTAGATGATGGACAACTTGCAGATGAGAGAACCTTGGTTGAGACATGTATTGATTTAATTTATTAACAGCAAAACTGATATCAGGCCTAGAAATAGTTAGGTACATTAGCCTACCTATTAACCATCTGTATTAAGCACCATCTGGTAGTGGATCACTATCAGAAGCATTGATTTTAACATTAGGATCCATTAGTAAAGCAGTTGGTTTATAGTCTAGAAACCCCGTGTCCTCTAGTAAAGTTAATGCATACTTTCTTTGTGATAATGTTATTCCTTTAGAGGAATATGCCAGCTCCAGACCAAGAAAATACTTGAGCTGTCCTAACACCTTTAATTTAAATAGACCCTGTAGTTTCTACTGAACTTTAGTGATCATTTGTTGATTAGGACCAGCAAGAATTATGTCATCCACATAAACCAACAAAAACACTACATGTGTACCATTTCCAATTGAAAATAACGAGTAATCACTCTTTGACTGAGTGAAACCAGCATTGATTATAGCAGAGGAAAACTTCTGGAACCATTGTCTTAAAGCCTGACGAAGTACACAGATAGACTTATTTAACTTGCACACTAGACCTTTACCTTGACTAGGATAGCCCTGTGGAAGATCCATATACACTTCCTCAAATAAATCTCCATTGAGGAAGGCATTATTGACATCTAATTGCAACAGATGTCACCTCTGAACAGCAACAACAGTAAGCAAAATTTTAACAGTAGTTAATTTTGTTGCAGGTGAAAAAGTATTTATAAAATCCACACCAAGTTGTTGTGTATAACCTTTGGTTACCAACCTTGCTTTGTATCTGTCCAGAGATCCATTTGCTTTATACTTGACCTTATAAATCCATCTGCAGCCGATAGTATGCTTGCCAGGGGGTAAAGGAACTATTGACCATGTATTTGCTTCCATGGCCTGTAGTTCAGTTGCCATAGCTTGCCGCCATTCTGGTATGGGTTTAACTTGATGATAGAATTGTGGTTCATAAATAGAATAAACTTGACAAACAAACAATTTGTATGAATATGACAATCTATGAAGAGACATATGATTAGAAATAGGATAGGTATTGGAAATTTGACAAGCATAATCCTGCAAATAAGCTGGTGGTCTAGTGTGTCTAGATGATCTTCTTGAAGAAACTATAGGAATAGAAAGAAAGCTAACAGCAGGAACTATAGAATTATCAGGTACTGTAACAGAAATGTTTATGGGAGAGCAACTATTATGTACGGTACCAAAAAAGTCAGATACAAGCTTGGGAATAACAAAATCAGAAAAAAATCAATAGTATCAATTGGAGGGGAAATGGTAGTAAAAGGAAAAGTTGATTCATGGAAGATTACATCTCTAGATATAAAGAATCTGTCTTTTCGTAGGTCATATAGTTTATAACCTTTATAACCTATTGGATAACCAATAAACACAGCAGGGATTGCTTTAGGAGTAAACTTTGTTCTTTGTGATAGAAGAGTTGAAGCAAAACACAAGCAACTAAAGACTTTTAATGAGGAGTAATTTAGAGTTTTATAGAATAACAACTGAAAAGGTGATTTATTTTGTAAGATAAGTGAAGATAATCTGTTTATGAGAAAAGTGGCAGTAGCTAGACACTCACCCCAGAAGTTGATAGGTACCTTTGACTGAAACAAAAAAGATCTAGCAGTGTTGAGGAGGTGCTGATGTTTCCTCTTCACTACTGAATTCTGTTATAGCCTCTCAACACATGAAAACTGATGGAGAGTTCCTTGTTCGTGCATAAATTCAGTAAGGGCTATCTGATCTAAATTGCTTAATTGTTGAACCAAATTGAGTCTTAACCAGCTTGAAGAACTGAACCACAATAGCAGTAGCTTCTGACTTGAGTCTTAACAAATAAGTCTAGGTAAACTTGGTACTGCCATCAACCAATGTTAAAAAATACCTCTTACCATCATTTGTAGGGTGATGGTAAGGACCCCAAATATCAGAGTGGATTAAGTCAAAAGGAGATTGAGACAAATGGTTATGTGATACAAAGGATAATCTCCGAAGTTTGGCTAATGGACAGATTTCACAATTAAAATCAAGAGAGGAACCATAATGACTAAAAGAAATTTCATTACTTAGCAATTGTAAAATCTTTGGAGATAAATGTCCTAATCTTACCTGAAACATTACAAACACTAGGAATTGTTCTAGATGAAAAAATATTTGAACTAGGTACAACAATGTTACAATTTGCAACATTTTTATAGTTTATAAGAGGTAAAGTAGAAATGACTTTTGTTGAAGAGACACTACTCTGTGAACTTGTAGAATCAGGGGTGTACATGTGAAGTCCTCCAATTAATTCACCTTTCCCAATCATCCGAGATGGATTGCATGCCTGAATGGTGAAAAAATCAGAAGAAAAAACAATAGAAGCGGAGGAATTAGTTAACAATGAATTGACAGAAATCAAATTGACACAAAAACTAGAAATATACAACATATTATGTAAAACAAAACATTTTGATGACTGGATAGTACCAATAGCAGAAACGTGAATTTCTGATTTATCAGGTAAAGTGACAAAGCAATTTTTTGAAGGTTTGTGAAAAACAAATTGAGACAAATTGCTAGAAATATGACTTGTGGCACCTGAGTCTAGGATCCAAGAATTAGACTTAGTAGGAAAGGCAACAGTGCTAGCAGATAGAACAATACCTATTGCACTGGTGTCATTGGAATCCACAGTAGATTGAGAAGCTTGAGTGATTTGGGTTTGCAAAAGTTGCATTAATTGCTGATACTGCTAAGTGGTCAGCTACAATAATGGTAGATTATTACTTGAATCACTAGTTGAAGAGTCAGTAATCAAATATGATTCATAGAAGCAAGAACTGACTGCCTGAATTTTCTTTTTCCATAATTTGGTGGAAAGCCATGTAGTTTATAACACTTATCTTTAGTGTGTCCTAAAACTCCACAATGAGTGCACAAGGGACGATCTTTCTTGCCTTGTTTACCTTGAGGATCATAATTCTGTCTTGTAGAAGCATTCTTGACAACAAATGCCATTTGATCAGTAGAATGAAAAACAATTGTACTAAGTTCTTGCAGTTTTTCTTCTTGCACAACTAGAGAAAAAATGTTTGCAATGGAGGGAATCAGATCTATTAAGAGAATTTGACCCCTAATATGAGAATAACAATCATTGAGTCCCATAAAAAAATCATCACATACTCCATGTGATGATGTTCAGTAAAAGGACAAATACCACCACATGTACAAGTGTTAATTGGCCGATATTCACCAAGTTCTTCCCAAAGGGTCTTGAGCTTGGTGTAGAATTGACTTACTGTTAAAGAGCCTTGAACAGTGTTCATGAGCTCTTTCTTGATCTAAAAAATACGGGGACCGTTCTTTTGTTGAAAACAATCTCTGAGATCATCCCAGAGTTCAGCAGCATTACTACAATATAGGACACTAGCAGCTATTTCCTTGGTGAGAGAGTTCAAGATCCAAGAACAAACAATGTCATTATTACGCTGCCAAGAAGAAATCAGACGTAAATCATCAGTGGGTTGAAGAATTGAACCATCCACGAAGCCAAATTTGTTCTTGGCATTGAGTGCCATCTTCATTGCTCTCTGCCAAGAACCATAATTTTCTCTTATTAATGGCTGAGAAACAAGAACAAGACCATAATGATCTGAAGGATGAAGAAAAAAAAGGATTGAAAAGATCATCTGAATGATGAGTTATGATTGAAAGAAACAAAAGAGAAAGAACTTGAAGATTGAATCAATCGAAAGGAAACAGAGACGAAAATTGCAAGGAAGGAAATGGGACAAATGATACCATATTAAGAGTAAGAACATAATTTGAGAAAATAATGAATCTTATTATCTTCAATGAGATGGAGTTCATCTATATATATAGTACACAATACTAACCATCTAAACTAACTCTGTTAACTATCTAACTTTCTAACTATTAACTATCTAACTGTCTAACTAACATACATTTACACTAACTGCATACATTTATAAATACAGTAGATTGTGAAAGTTACTATATTAGTGAATATTCCAACAGATGATTAACCTATAAAGCAAATGAAGTAAATAAAAAATTATTTCATACAACAATGAATTAAAATTAACAAATCAAGCAATTTAAGAATTAAACTATACAGGAAATAAAACCAAAAAAAAGAAAGGAGAATTACTCGGAGGTTCTCACATGAATCATCATCATCTTCTAAATCCTTACATCAAACATTTTCTAGCAAAGATCAAAGAAGCTGAAGAGCAAGTGACTCTTCTCCTTTTGATTATTGTTATTAGCCTTCTTAGTGAGGTTTTCCTATGGATTGATGTCCCCAAAGGTTGAATCTTGTGCTCGATAAAGCAAAGTTGTACTCTGCTTCAACTCTACATTCGAAGTCCCATTGGCAACACATACTATTTCTAATCTCTCATACTTTGCAAGGTGTTACCGAGTGCACATGAATATAATAATGGCTAGATCAAACTGTGTGATTGACAGCAGATTCATTTTTTAATCTCTCATACTTTGCAAGGCTTCTCTGAGTACTCGTGGATCTAAATATAATTAGATCAAATTGTGTGAAAGACAAGATTTTGATTGATAGATTAGTAGTGTATAGATGTGAAAGAAAAATGGTTGGTGGTGAATGAAAAAATGACATAACTTGTAACATTTACCATAACTTGTTGTGCGCCATTGAGTGTAGGGGAAAGGAGGAGTGGTAGTTTGTCGTGGAAGATTGTATCACGTAAGAGAGGAATTCTAGACTGTAATATAAAACCCAAAAATAGATGAACACAAGGCTCCATCAAATCAAAAGATTAGCCATTTAAAAGAGTGTGAACCAAATTAGTAATGAAAATGGTAGAATGATAGTTTTTATATAGAAAATTATATTTTTTTTACTACCTGTAATTTTGAAATTAATTATAGATTTTGATTAATTTACTAATGAGCTAAAATAGGAAGGGAATTTTGATTTTTATTAAAAAATTCCCTTCCTAATCAAATATGAAATTTATTTCAATAATTATCAAATTTAACTACTTGAAATTTATTGCAAATGAACAAAATCAAGCATTAACCTAATAATGAATTAAAAAATTAAACAAATTAAAACAAATCAATCAAACATTGCAAATCATAATCATAATATTATACAAATAATAATAAATGAAAATTACTAATTGAAGCAAATCAAATATGAAATTAATATAGAAAAGCAATTGCTTTTGACTACCTACAATTTGAAATTGAATTTGAAATTAATTATAAATTTTGATTGATTTACTAATGAGCCAAAATAGGAAGAGAATTTTGATTTTTATTAAAAAGATTCCCTTCCTAATCAAATATGAAATTTATTTCAATAATTATCAAATTTAACTACTTGAAATTTATTGTAAATGAACAAAATCAAGCATTAACCTAATAATGAATTAAAAATAGAACTAAACAAATTAAAACAAATCAATCAAACTTAACAAATCGAATATTTTACAAATAACAATGAATAAAAATTATTAATTGAAGCAAATCAAATTTGACATTAATATAGAAAAGCAATTGTTTTTGACTATCTGCAATTTGAAATCGATACTAAAACTAATTACAGATTTTGATTAATTTACTAATAAGTCAAAATAAGAAGAAAATTTTAATTTTTATTGTAAAAATTCCCTTCCTAATCAACTTCTTATTAATAATTATCAATTTTGACTATGTGAAATTTATTACAAATGAACAAAATCAAGCATTAACATAATAATAAATTAAAAATAGAATTAAACTAATTAAAGCAAATCAATCAAACTTAGAAAATTAGAATATTCTACAAGCAATAATGAATAAAAATTATCAATTAAAGCAAATCAATTTAAAATTAATATAGAAAAGTAATTACTTTTAATTATCTGTAATTTAAAATCAAATTTGAAATTAGTTACAAATTTTAAAATATGAAATTAATTACAAATTTTGATTGATTTACTAATGAATCAAAATAAAAAAAATTTAATTTTTATTACAAAAAATTTCTTTTTAATCCAATATTGTATGATATGTTATATAGTAGTTATATATATGTCGTATATGAAGTCATATATCTTCTATTTATATTATTATTATATTATTATTATTATTATTATTATTATTATAGGATATATGATACTATACAAATCAACGTGGCACTAATAGAACGAAGGATAAACGGAAATCTAAGCGGAAAAAAGTGTGTAAGAGGCACGTCATAAAAACAAATTGTCTGATCAAAATCCGTCGTATAAGATTTACGAATTGTTTTCCGTGCTAGTTATTATTTAGCATTATATAAATTAATTGTATAATTATCTATATGAATTTAGATCATTTTATACATGATATCATCAATTTGTAAAGAGATTGTCGTAAAAAAGTTTGAAAAGCTTGTTTGCTTTTTGCTCCAAGTAAATGAAAAATAAATAAACAAATAAATAAACATAGTTTTTAACTTTTAATACATATACTATGAATTGAAGCAATGTATGGTTATCATTTATAAATCACAAGAGTTTTTTTTTTTTTGACAAGTTTAGGATGAGAGGAGTTTATTCCATTAGGCAAATCACAAGAATTTGGTAAGGTGATAGTAATAATAGAGAAATAAAAAAAATAAAAGGTATAGATAAAATTTTTGTCTTATAAATTTTATTTAATTAACTTATGGTTATTATAATATTTTTATATTAATTTTTATATTTTTTTACTTATTTAAATTTAAATTTTTTTTATAATTTTTATTCATTAAAGTATTAATTTTTTTATAAGAATTAGTTCTTATTATAATTTTTATTTATTAAAGTATTATTCAAGAAAGACCGAAATCACTTAAATGAATGAAAATATAAAAATCAATATAAAAATTATAAGATTAAAAACTCCAAAAAAAACAAAAATTACGGACACTAAAATTTAATTTAAACTAAAAATAATAATAATAATAAGCTTGTTAGAGCGGCTCACCAACCCCACCGTCGGACGAGGCGTGAAGCAAGCAAAGCATAACGAGAAAAGTCAATAAATCACTCCATTATTTTACAAATCACAATTCTTGCCTCTTCACATCAACTATATTGCTCGTTTATTCCACGTTCCATCAAATTATAAACATAAGCCGCAACTGACTCAGATTGACAAAGCAACACCCAATTTTTCTGTCTAGTGAGTCATTTCATTTCCAGTAATTTAAATTGCTAATTGCTACTTTCCTTTACTTTGTTGCTCGCAGATTTAATGTTACAATCATGTAAATTTTGTAACTTTTTTTTATGGAATAACAATTTGGTGTTTTCAAAATTCTTGCTTGGTGTATTTTGGTCTATTATAGGAGCTAGATGATGATGATGATGATGTTGTTGTCTTTATCTGATTTTAATTTTTCTGATTTGTTAAAGATGACAGATATCCAGAATTGCTTGATCAGTAGCACTGTTAGTGTGATGTGTTGATCAAATTTGTTGGGTTTTTTTACCGTTTGTTCAATCTTCAATGCCAATATGATGATGAAATCCAAGTTTGAGTGTGAAAACCAAGATGCTGATGGTGATGATGGAGAACCTAATTGCAATAACGGTCAGCTACTGCGTGATATTGAGGAAATAAGCAAAGCTCTTTACTTGCACAATACCCCTTCTAAGGCTTCCTTCTCCCCGGTCCATAATCAATCCAAGTCTGCTGGAAAATTCCGTAACTTAACCCCAAGATTTCTAAGGGAAGATCTGTTGCACAAGGAAAAGAAGTTGTCTTCAGCATGGAATTGGAAGAAGCCCTTGAAAGCTTTGACTCATATTGGTTATCAAAAACTCAATTGTTGCTTTAACCTTCATGTCCACTCAATTGAGGGGTTGCCTTTGAATTTCAATGGAATTAGATTATGTGTGCATTGGAAAAGGAAAAGCAGCATTTCACAGACACGCCCGTCAATGGTTTTCCTTGGTGCTGCAGAGTTTGATGAAACTTTGACACATAGATGTTCTGTTTATGCTAGCCGAACTGGGTCTAGTCACTCTATCAGGTATGAGTCTAAGCGTTTCTTGATTTATGCTTCTATTGTTGGGGCACCTGAACATGACATAGGGAACCATCAGGTTGATCTCACAAGGCTTTTACCTCTGACTTTAGAAGAGTTAAGGGGTGATAAAAGTTCAGGGAAATGGACCACGAGTTTTAGGTTGGCAGGAAAGGCTATTGGAGCTAGCCTAAATGTTAGTTTCGGTTATCAAGTAATGAAGGATGGGTTGATGGAGTTTGGTGGTAATAATCTGAATGTTCTCAACCTTATTAACTTGGAGCCAGGCAGGCCAAGCACCACAGACAATGTTGTGGATTTCAGTCCTAGCAATAGAGACATAAATCTTTGGCAGGCTGGGAGCTTTCCATGTGAACTACATAATGGATTGGTCCTCCCTTCTCATTCTGATGATGTGACGTTGTGCCATGAAGTATTGCTGAATTCTGGCTTGGGTCTTTCTAAATCAGTCAGTTTCTTATATCAAAAACTTGATGCGGGGAACTTCCATGATTCAGCATGGGCAGACCCAGAACATTTGGGACCAGTACTTAAATCCCAAATTCTTCTGAAATCAGAGTTACCTCAAGAATCAAGTAAACATAAGTCTGATGACACTGAGTTTTCCATTATTGAACAAGGAGTAGAGACATGTGAAGGGGATTCCTTGAAACTTGATAAGACAAGAATTCAAACAGTTGATGTGTCTACAGTTGAAATCATTAATGTGGATGAGATTATTAAGGATGATGACATATATGTCAACGAGAACACAAGATGTGATTCAATGGATAACATTTGCGCTAGTTGCGTGAATGGTGCTATGGCAGATGACAGCAAACATAAATGCAGCAGTTCATGTGTCAATCTACCTTGCATGAAAGTTGCGGATACAGCTCCTGAGATATCAGAATTTCTTGGCCAAGAAAACTACCCGAGTATTAAATCAAATTATAAAGCACATAAAATGGAAAAAAAGTCACATAGCTTGGATGATATCACTGAATCTGTGGCAAGCGATTTCTTAAACATGCTGGCCATGGAGAGTGGTTCATTTGGCTCAAGTTGCGATGATGATCCCCAGTCTCCCAGAGAGCAGCTTTTAAGACAGTTTGAAAAAGAGGCTCTAGCTTCAGGTACCTTCACTTTTGATTTTGATGCAAATGAGGAGGAATTGGGGACGGATACACTTGGACATAGCTATGTGGATTGTGCTGTGGATTCTGATTTGTCTTTAATTATTCAAGCTGCTGAAGAGGAGCATGCAAGGATGAGTCAGTCATTAATATATAGAAGGAAGGCTAAAATTCTTGAAGATCTGGAGACGGACTCATTGATGCAACAATGGGGTTTAAATGAGAGGGACTTTGAAAATTCTCCAGGAACTTGGTCTGGTGGTTTTGGAAGTCCAATTGAGCTACCCAATGAAGACTCATCCATATTACCTTCAATTGGACAAGGGCTTGGTTCATTTGTTCAAACTATGGGTGGAGGCTTTTTGAGGTCCATGAATCCTTCCCTCTTCAGAAATGCTAAAAATGGTGGGAACCTAATCATTCAAGCTTCTAATCCAGTTGTTCTACCTGCAAAAATGGGTAATGATATATTGGAGATACTGCTGCATGTGGCATCTACTGGAGTTGAAGAACTGTGCAATCATATTGATAAACTAATGCCTTTGCAAGATATCACTGGAAAATCCATTAAGCATATTGTGTGGGATGCTACAACCGACGGGGGGGCTCCTGGAAGGTCAGCAAGTGTGTTAGTGCCACTAATTGGGAAAGATTATGTTTTCACTTTTATCATTTCATGTTCTTTTTCTTTTTCATTTGAAGCATTTGATTTTTTTTTTTTTTTTTTGATTTCCTTTCTTAATTCTGTTGCAGGCAGGGCTTATGGCAGCATGATTTGTTTGAAGAATTTCCATTTGGTTATTTAACAGATGAAGGCATGGGCTTGGACTTTGTGTCTCTAGAAGCTATAGCTCCTATGGCTATTAATAAGATCGAATCCCTTTTGATAGAAGGGTTGAGAATACAGTCTGGCATGTTGAACGAGGAGGCATCGTCTTACATTCATCCCCAATATACAAAGATGCCTGACTTTGGAGGCAGGAGAGCCGACCTGAAAGGGTTTCCCACATTAGAAGGAGTTGATGGAGAAATTAGCAATAGTGTTGATGGATTGATGGGTCTGTCAATGACATTGGATCAGTGGCTGAGATTGGATTCTGGCATTATTGAAGGAGATCAGAATTTGGAGCAAATTTTGAAGATCCTTAAAGTACACCATTCTAAAATCACAGAATTAGATGATGAAGGGTTGAAAAATGCCATGGACGGGGCAAAAATATATGGCAGAAAGCACGGACTCTTGGGGAACCACCTAACAGTGGCTTTTGTGATCCAGCTTAGAGATCCTCTACGAAATTATGAACTAGTTGGCATTCCAATGCTGGTTTTAACTCGAGTGGAAAGAGTTTACACACATGCAATGCAGCAAGACCACAGCAATTTCCTTGAAAGACAGGAAAAGGAAATGGAGAAGGAGGCACTGCTGAATGAGACAAGTAGCAAGAGTGTGGACAATACAAATATAGATAACCAAACCCCTCAGTTTAGATTTAAAATCAACGAGATTCATCTTGCAGGTGTCCTTACCAAATCTGGAAATAGGCAACTTTGGGGTACTGCAACTCAGCAACAGTCTGGGTTCCGTTGGTTGCTTGCCAGTGGCTTGGGTAGTACTGTTAAACATTCATCTTCAAAATCAAAGGAAATTGTTAGATCATCCCCACTGTTGACCAATAAGTTGCTGACTGAGGATATCCTGTGGAGCATTTCTTATGTTAATAATAGCACGAGAGCTAATTGTAAAGAGCTGACAGCTGAAAATGTACACATTCGGAACCCTGATATCATCTTTCCAAATTGAACTATTAGATCATTTTTGACATGCTATTTTAGCCAATTTCGGATGTTTCTCCATGTAGATAGTTATACTGGTAGATTATCTAGGAAGTTATACGAGTCTACTAGCCCAAATTTTTAATGTATATTGAAATTTCTGGCCTTTTTGGTAACACGACTCTTTCTTCTTTCAATCACCTCTCCTCCTGATTTTGGAGATGTATACTCAAATTTTAGGACTAAAGTAGGATTATCCGGTATGTGTACACTGTACAGAGTCTGGCTGTATTGTATGCTTTGATATGCATTTGATAACGCTGCTTGGAATTAATAAAATGTAAACGTCCAAGTTATTGTGCCTTCAATTTTCATGGCCAACTTGTTTCTTTATAAAAATTTTCATAACCACCCTGAATGCACGATTACCATTACCAGTTGAGTAGAGGCATAACAAGATTATCAGCAGATACTGAGGTGACTTCAAAATCACTTAGGTGGGTAGGTAGGAGACAAGGTATTCCATAAGCTGACTCGATGATTGCAGAATCCTTTTGTTCATGAAAAATGCTAGATATACATCACTTTAGAATCACATTTCTCATATCTGCTTATATCACTGAATCAAGAGTATAGGTGCACAAAAAATAAGGTAGTCTCATATGCTTGGTTATAATTAAATAAGGCATTGTTGTTTGTTCATACTGTTCAAGATACGCTTACTTGGTTGTACAATCATTCTCTTTCAGGCTCCTTCTATGATATGAGCTGACCAGGAGGGTATTAGTTTCCTCACTATAGTGTTGTTTAGCTGGGCTTAGGCCCTGGAGCAAACAAAAAAGAAAAGTACTCAGTTTTGAGCACAAATCTCTTCCTAAACTGTACTGTTTAAAAGGGGAAAAAATAATTCTTAAAATGTGACATTTATAATTACTTGTGATGCCACAAACAAAAGCGGGAGGAATGTGCATAATAAGCCTCCCACCTTTTTTCTTCAATTTCTTTAATGGCTTGATAACCATTTCTTAATTTCCTGTGCTTCTTACAGTTTCAGGTTTTGACAATAAGATTGTTTGGAGAAGGTTAACGAGAAGACGAAAGAGGAAAAGATAAAAAGTGAATAATTTCTTTTACTTAGGAGTTTAAAAATTTATGAAGCTAAGAATGTGTGTTAAACCTCTAGTTCTCAAATTTCTAATTTTTGTTCTTCTGATCTACTTTGGGGTAACCACAGAAAGAATTTAATTTTAATATACTGTGAGTATAAAATAATTAAGTTTTGTTAACAAATGTCTTAAGAATACTTGTTAATGAATTAATAATAGTTTAAATATTAAATTAATAAGAAATATTTTTTGATTTCCCAAAACTTACCATTCTTGTACCAAAAAAAAAAATTTTTTTTTTACTATTTTTTATTTCTTAATAAGTATCTTTAAGGTATTGGTTAGCAAAATCCAAAAAAGTTTACACTTTATTTATTGATGTGTTGTCGTATCATTTAATAAGTGATATTTTATATAGTTGTTATCATAGTCAAGCTCCTTAAATGAAGTGTTAACACAAGATTAAATAATAATATAACATGACGTCAAAATTAATTTCTTATTATCATGAATTTAAATGTACCGATTATCTAAATGAATTCTTATTATAAATGTTATATTGAAAATTTGAAATGTTCAACTTATTATTACATTTTACCTTCTTTTCTTTCCCCCTCGTAATTAATAAGAGGGAGACAATTATTTTCTATTTCAACTCTTCCTTTTTCATTTCATCTTATCACTCTTCATCCCATCTAGGGATGGCACCTGCGCAAGACGCAAGAGAGTACCTCTTTGCTCCCTATAACCGCCTCTCAAATTTTCTTCTGTCTTCACTCCCAATTCCCGTCTTAAGGAAAAAATTCTTACGGTCTTTGATTTTCACGAGAAGGCGAATCCACAGGGAACTTAATATTTTTTTAAAGATTCAAAAAAAATTAAAATTAAAAAAATATAAAATTATAAATAATTTTAATTTAACTCAACAATCTCAACAAATTAAAACAAATTATTATGAAGTTATGTATTTTTACCTTTTTAATTTTAAATTAATATAAAAATAATATAAATAAAAATTACTAAAAAGAATAGTAATACATATATATAAATAATTAATAATAATAATAATTTAATAATTTCTTAAAAACAGAGATTCGGCAAGTCAGGGGATACGATCCCGTCTCAGTCCTTGCATTTGCCTCAAGAGAATTTTTATCCCTATCTCAATCTCATCAAGAGAAGATTTTTCAAATTTAAATCTCGAAATAAGACAGTTCCGCAAATATCCCTAAATACTGATAGATTTTGTCATCTCTAATTTCATCTCATTCTTTTGGAAACTTCAGAAAGTGTTTTGATGGTTCGACCGGTCGCATCGGTGACTAGGGCTTAAAGCAGTCTGTTCAAACATTTAGAACCGACATACCGGTTTGATCAAACAAATTGGCAAAAACCAGAAGAACCGCTGAAAGCCGGCAAATCGAAACCGGGTGGTTTTCAAGCTCACAGGTCACTACTCTTGGTAAGACATGGTCCTTTGGCTCCATTTCATCAAACAACGGCTTGTGAACTGGATTTTCCATTTCAATCGGATAGATAATAATGAATTCAGCCACTTCTTCCCATCCCATTCTTCCTCTCCCTCTCTGATCTCTGATGAGCCACCGATGTTGTTGTTGTTGTTGTTATTGTAGATGGCAAGATGGAATATGATTTATTTAAGTAAGAAGACTAATTAGGCCTTTTTTTTTACTTTGGTTTTGTTGGGCTTTTACTCTTAGAGCTCACACAGCCTTGTGCTTCCATGGTAGTAAAACCCGTAATGTGGCCTGCTAGCCTTCGTCTTAACTCTAACTGTTCAACTACTCAAAGTGTGCTCCATAATTGACTAATATGTCACAACTATATCAATTAAATATTTAATTATCTGAAATTTAATTTTGTATAATTAATTTTTATAATTATTTAATATTATTAACATGAAAAATAATAAGAATATGTTAATTTAATAATAAAAATATATTAATTCAATAATAATTTACTTAAAAATATTTAGAATATCATCTTATTAAACTGATTAAATCATGGACCACCATCTTTTTCGATTCTTAGATTTAACCATTTTTAAAACATCGCAATTCCATTCCGATCATTGTCTATGGAAGAATCCAATATAGATCTAGTACTATCAGGCTTCAAGCTTTTATAAAGCAATTAGTGGAGAGCAAAACAGAAAGAAAGTTTTCAGAGAAATAAATTTTTCTTTTTATTTCCATTGGAAGGGATTACCATTCTTTCGTACATGCATGCATTTTATTTTTAATTAATTAATTAATGTTTAATGATGAGTAGAAAACTATATTTTCGCCTCTCCTCTTTGTTTTATCGGTAGTGTAAGGTGAATTTTTGCTGCTGATAGAATGAAACCTTTTTCAGATGGACTTGGATAAACAATCACAACTGAGTCTTTCTACCGCTACTGACTTAATTTGTTAGAGTCCCTTTAATGTTCATTGCTACCGTTTAGTTTAGAACAGTCAATTTTTCATTTGTTTTCTAGTTGTCACAGGGATTTGTTCATTGGAGATCATGTTATTGTCTCTTCTTTGACATCATATGTGTGATATAGATGCGCGAAGCAGGTAGAGGACTTCAATATGTTGCATCCTCATTCTCTATGGTAAGGTTTTTTTAAGTCAAAATGACTGAGGTAAAAGTAAAATAAAGCTGTGTTTTTCTTGCATCGTTGTTACCTTTTATGGGGACAAATCAAATACCCCATTGTGGATTTGTGGACTGTGGTGCAGGGTCAATTGAAGCATCATCACGCTGCCGCCATATTTTTTGAAATTACTAATCTACCCCGAAAGTATATTTTGTTCACACTTCACCCGTGAGCCTTATTGCTTCTGCTAATTCATAACAAAATTAACACATTGAACTCCCTGCCCTATGAAATCACCAATTCATTTTTGAAGTAAAAGATCTTGCCAGGTCTCTTGGAATAGAGTGACATGTTACAAACCATATTGGGTCTCAACGTGAAAATGCGCCATACCACAAGACATATATCTAATTAATTTTCCTTTTTCCATTATATGCTCCTCATAGTTGTATCTACCTAGCTAGATTAACCTTGATGAATTGTGATTTATAGTAATTAATGATAGTGCTAGTGAGAGAAATTCTTGTATAAATATAAACTATATAAGTTAAGTATATTAAGTTAATTATATCATTAATTATGATAAATTATAATAATGAGTTATTAATTAATTATAATAGTTATTTATTAATTAATAATTTAAATGATCTAATATAATCAATTTTAGTATTATAAGTTTATGTAAGAATTTCTGAATGCTATATTCTGTTGTTTGGGATCATGGTACCTGTTCACCAAAAAGGCAAAAGAAACATGCTACCTACCAAAAACTTTTGTCGAGGAGAGAACAGAAGCATATTTTCTTGTATTTTAGTCACAGCCCTCAAAGGTCAACTACCAGAGCAGTTACCGATTCTAACATTGTTTTCGCCTTTAACACTTAGTAAGAGCACACGCAGTATTAATAAGAAGTAGTAGCGGCTGTGACCAGCAAAATTGCCAAAACTTCTTCACATTCGACCTAGCAAGAACTTGGGTGAGTGTGCATGCCTTCGTAGGTTGTTATTACGTACCTTGGATCATTCCCATCTCTCTCAACTCTCTTTTTAACAGGGCATCCCTCCACTGAACACCTATAGTAATGCCTGTAATCAGATACTCTTAATGTTAAGCATGTTACAAATGTGCCAGTATTTTATTCATAAAGAGAAAGAGAAAATGAAAAGTTCCACGAAGCATACATCTTTCTTGCTTATCTTATAGTTGTTTTAAGTAGTACAGCACTATGATCATTGGATAAATAGATAAAATAAAGCAAGTATGTGTTTATTGTTGCCCACCTTTTTCTCAATCATGTTATTTGGTTTTGTTGACATATTTCATCAGTTATGCTTATGCCTATATTGAACTGATAATTAATTGTAAGTTTAAATATGTTTTTCGTGCTAAAGGTTTAGTTCCCTTTTTTTTTGTTTTGAGTTTTTCAAATATTTTTGGTTTAGTCCTTTATTGTTATATGATATCATTCTTTACACACACTTAAAATTAATGAGAAAAAAATAAGTTTTTCACGTCATCATAAAAAACTATCTTCTCTCTCTAATTTTTTGTGAGTGTGTACAGATAAAGATGACATAAAGTATCAATGAATTTAGTCCTTTATTGTTAGTGAACATTCGTATAAATAGCCATGACATGAAGTATCAATGAGTGAAACATTCGTATGTCATGTAAGCACTTAACGAAAGTTCATTAACAGCGAGGATTAAAACAAAAGTTATTTAAAAAATTGAGATTAAAAAAAAATTAATAGAGACCTTAATTTAAAAAATATTATATTTTTAAAGAAAAAAATACATTTAAGCCTTAATTGTATTATGAACTCCAGCTTGTTGAAAAATCTATAATTATGGCTATCTTGTTTTGTAAGACTGCTTCAATATAATCACACGGTATTCCAATATTATATAATCAGCATGATAGGCATATATATATAAATAAACCTTGGATTGGGGCTGTTCTTCACCATCTTCTTTCCGTACTTCCTCCACTTGTACCCATCATACAGTATTTCAACCTCTGACTTTGTTTTGAATGCAAATCTCTCTCTAGCGTCCTTCTTCTCGCGTCCACTGCTAATATCTCCTAAGACACATTCATAACCAATGGCTATAAGCCAAAGAAAGGAAATTCATCAAGAGTTGAAGATGTTCATATGAATTACTATAGGATTGAAATTACTTATTGAAAATGGCTATAAACATCTCAAGCTACAAAACAAAACACACTTTAATTCATTTCAGGAACTTGGCTTACTGCTAGAAGAAGAAGACCCCTCAAAGTGGCTGCCATCTCTTCCAAAGTCACCTACTTCATTGGCTAGATAGACCTGGTTTGAAACATGCTCAGAAACAAATGACTCCTGATCATGGTCGACTAGCCATTGATTATCATCGAACTTCAAGTACTCAGAGAGCTCTAAAGACCACTGGTTGGTGAAATCAATGCTGTCAGGTGAATCTGCTGGTCTTTGATTTTTATCTGTCATTTTGGCACCATTGATATGAAAAGAAAGGATCACGGCGCACGCCATATATAAAGCATAAACACTCCACAGCCATAGTTTAGTGAGGCGGCTTTATGGTGACCTTCCTATGAACTATACTAAGAGGAAGTTTCAAAGGTAATGCGTTGCAGAAATGCCACGTACCAATATCAATGATTATGAATAGTGAATAGAGAGGACAAACTGAGAGTGGGGAATGCCCAGGATGACTTGGGGAAGACTTTCAGGGGAAGCTAATTGTTAATTGAACAAGAAGTCTCGTGGTTATTAGACCAACCCCTTCACAACGTCCAAAACTTGTTAGTAAGGTGTCTGTAGATTGGATTAGATAAATTTTAAAGAAAAAATTAATTGATTTTTTCATCAATTTTTTTATATTATTATTATATTAATTTTGTTTAAATGTAAATATGTTCCAATCTAAATCGATTTAGATTGATTAAATTTTATTTTTTATCTTATTATAATTTTTTAATACACAAATTGATCAAAATACATAATTCAAATTCATCAAATTACATCAAATATAATATAAACTAACTCATTAAATATTAACAAATATTAGTTCAAATTAATTCATCAAAATACAAATTTAAATTCAAAATATAAATCTAAATTAATTGATATTCCTCCTATACATGCTCAAATCTAAAAGAATAAATTAAGTTTGAGTTGAAGTACAATAGAAAAATTTCAAAATAAGTATAAGTAGCGGAATAATTCTTGAGTGGGCATTTTAAATATAATATTATTTTAAATATATATATATAATCATTAATAATATTTTTATTTGAATTAGATCAATTTTTAAATTTGAATCCAAAATTTCAATAAGAATTTCTAATTAATATTTTTTAAAATATACATATATAATTTTTGATTTAGTTTGTTAGATCAGTTAATTTGAATCCAAAATCTACAATCTAATTAATTTTTTGGTTTTTATTTTGTTTGGTTTCTAGTTTTTTGATTTGATTGAATTGATTTGATTTTTAACACATTTAATTCTTAAACAGATACATACTACATCATCCTTTAAGTACTCCATTTATCAGTTGACAAGTGTAAAAATATTTTTTAATGAATGCGTTCTTATCATAATACACACCCTTCTACATGTAATAAAATAATAATTTAATGGCATATAGTATACGATAACTATGTAAGAATAATATGTTATCTTTAAAAAATCATAAAAAATTATTTTTTTTTTTAATTTTTTATAAATATATATAAAAATAACGTGGTGTTAAATTAAGTATGTAAGAATTGCATGGTCTGATGCAAGTTTCTTCGAACCACCACTTTGAGTCATTGCTTGCATCTAAGCTACCAGATAAATGACTTCATCTACCTTGTGTTTTTCACAAGTGGAGGGTGCTCTGGCTTCTAGACTATCTGTAATGTGCCATCCAAAAAGTTTATTGCATTGCTTCATCGAAAAGCTGAAAAATGAAGACTGTGAAAGTAGTAGTCTTAATTTTCTCTCTTTAATACCGAGTAGGAAAAATAGTTAAATAAAAGCAAGGTGTATATCAAATTCTTTCACTATCTCCCATGTTTCTTGTAGCAAGTTAGTAAAAAAATGATTTGCACATCAGATTTTAACCAATACATTTTTCATCGTTCCATTGTCAGCTGTTCTAAGCAATTCCCTGAAGATGAGAGAAAGGAATAGTTCATTTAAGGGGTTATTTAAGATATACCAAATGTATCAGTGTGTTTAGTTACGCTTTTTACTGCATTTGATAAAAACAAGTTTTGATTGACAATAAAATAGATCATTAAAAATAATACAATTTTGATACATTATGTTTTACTTGGCTTCAATGATGGAATTTAGAAGAAATTTGATTTTGTTTGTAGAAGAAATTTCTTTTGTTGCCAAAGCAGATGGTATAGGAAAAGAGTTTCAAGTTTATCAGATTTTAGTCCAGTGCTTACACATTCTTGTGTCCATTGCTTTTACAGTCAGCTTTCGTTGACTCCAATTAGCTTTAATACGATTAGTGACGCACATTAGTGATCATGAGAGGAGGTGATCCTATACCAAATTCTGGTCCCAGAAAATTAAAGGTGACAGTAGTCCCAAAACCCTTACTAGGAAGTTCATAGGTATCTTCCGCGGCCTTTCTTTTTTGGGGTACAGGTGGTGGAGGGTTCTTCATTGATTCAAATTAATAAGTATAGCATATAAAAGTTGACGTAATATTATGCCAAAAAAAAAAACAGTTGACATCATATTGTCATCATTGTCTGACTCAGACTGTCAGACATGCAACATTTCTATTTTCAATACTGAATTTAGCAGGCCTTTTGACTATTCTATTCTTAATAGTAAAATTATTTATCAAATTATTATACTTTTAAAATTATACACCAAACTGTTACATTTTTAGTCATGCTAAATTTTTTTATTATTTTCATGTCCATGTAGATAGCGTCAAAGATGATGACGCTATCATTACAATTACGCCAACACATTAGGCGTTGTCCACATAGATACGCCATTACACTTGACATTATCCATGTAGAAACGTCAAATTCTCTGGCGCTTTCTATGATAAAACATCAAACGTGTTGGCATATAACATGGATAACGTCAAGCGTGATGACGTTACCAACATGTGGGTTGTGGGTTGTGGGCTGTGAGTTGTTTCAAGCATTGCATTTCCCTTGCTCTCATGCAATAACAACATGTGCTTCTAGGTCACTTAAGTGTTTTTAATATGTGCATAGGGCTTACAGATTGCAAAATATTTACAGAGCTTATGAGGTTCATTGGAGAACATTAAGGATGAACCATAGTGACCACTAGTGCTGGAGATTACATTGGTGTCTGATCGTCAATTGCTTAAATCTAAAGGTCGACCCAAATCAACTCGACTTAGAAATGAAATGGATTGACGCTAACCAAGATTGAGACAAAGATGTTCAACATGCCATGAAGAAGGACATAATTCTCGTAGTTGTCCTCGAGGTGGATCGACTTCCTTGAGGAATGACCAAGAAGGGTAATCTAGTTGATTAGGACATAATTTGATAATCATTGTATTATATTAAATGACTATCAGTGTGTAATTGAAGACTATCAGTATGTCTTAGCTAATTATTATTGTGTATCATTAATTATCAGTTTATGTTAATTCACTATCATTGTGTATTTCAAGATTACCAATGTGTGTTAGTTGACTATCATTTTAGATTTCAAGGATGACAATTTTCTATTTGATTATTTATGTTTAATCTTATTCTTACATGAGCTTTTAACACTGTCTTCTAATTTGTATTTGATAACTCATGTTTAATATATGCATTTTTTTTATAGTATGTCTTATCATTCGAAGACTTACCCATTGTTCTTATTATTTGCCTCATTACAGTGTGAGACGTGCTCATAAATTTAGGCATATGGACCCAGAGCATATTCTTCCATATCTACAGCAGACTGGGTTATCCACCATATCCTCACTCATCACAATCATGACTTTCTTCTGATCTTCCTCAAAGACCACCACTTTCTGACCCTGACCATTCTCATTGATATGTCATTACACTTAGATTAATTTATCTATCTTTTATTATATTTACTTAATCTGAAATGACTGTATATATATGTACAAATGTTTCTGTTATGCATCCTATAGGTGCTCTGTTAATTTGAAAATCTAAATATATATGGATATGTTTCATTAAACAGGATGAAATACTTTTGAGAATGTCCAATTTTTAAGAGAAATTTTGTCAATTTTTTTATAGAATCAGAATGTTTGAACTGCTAAGGTTAGTTGATTTTAATAAGCTTGTTAGGCCGGTATTCTAACCCATGAACCAATCATGATCTTGATTTTAAGTGGTCACAAATTTATCATACATTATTGTGACATACTTATATTTGTTTATACGTTTTTTTAACTTAGTCGTATGTTATAAGTAAATTATAAAATAATTTTATTTGTTGTATGATTACAAATTTTATGTTGTAAAATATAAAATTTACAACAAAACAATTGAATTCAATAAAATAATAAGAAAATAATTTTATTTGTATTTACATTTTTTTAAAAAAATAATGGCATACACTGGTAATGCCAACATTTCTAGCAGTAATATACCACGCACCCTCTCCATCATGGCAAGGTGTTCTAAATTTGTGTGAGTCTAAAACAAAGTTTTATTGTACAATAGATGCTCACAACTTTAAAAAAAATTAAAAAAATTGTACTTTAAACAAAAGTTTTAGTCGTGCAATAATAATGTCATCACGTTAAGCGTTATCTATGTGATTACAACAATACGTTTAACATTTCATTATGAAAAGCATCATAGAGTTTGATGTGTTATGTAGATAACACCAAGCATAATGACATATTCACATAAATAATGCTTAATGTGTTGATATAATTACAATAATAATATTATCATCTTTGATATTATCTGTGTAAATATAAAAATAAAAAAAATTAATATAATAAGAAAATTGTAATAATTTAATATATAATTTTAAAAATATGACAGGTAAACTAAAGGCTGGATGGTTAAACAACTGAATTTAGCAAGTATGGATTTCTCGTGGGACCATGATGAAACCAAAGGAAATTAACTACTCCGGTCTATTTCAAGTGCCCCCTATTAGGCATATGTCAAATCAAAACATCCACTTTCTCCTCAAGTATTCAACCCTTATTTCTAGGAAGCCTCGCTGCACAGCTGAGTTGAGCGTTATTCTTTACGACCTGATAATCTTATTTATTTTCAATCATATTATTTTTTATATCATTTTTTATATTATATAAAATTAATTAATAAAATACAAATTTATAATTAATAATATATAAAAATTAATTAAAAAATATTTAAAAAATTATTAATAAAAAAAAAAAATAATTAATAATATATATAAATTAATTAATAAGATTAGATTAAAAAAATTATATATTTATATATATTCATTAACTAAAAATTTATATTTTATTAATTATATTTCATGTGATATTAAAAAAAATGTAAATATTATTTGAGATAAGATAATTATTATTTTATTTTTTTATAGAGTAGAACCTTTATTTAGTTACTAATATCATTAAACAGTTGTTATTAAATGAATATCGGTAGAAAATTCAATAATCAATCATGTGGGAATAACACAAAAATTTATTATAAAAGTATTTTATTTTTAATTCTTATGGAGTCAGCGCTAGCAGGCTGCTCAATTTCTTTGACTATTTCAAGCCCAACCTGATTGACTGAATAATTGTTCATTAAAAGAAGTTAAACCATAGAAGTTAAACCATTGACATGGATCTTTGATTTTAAAACCAGTCAATCTACAACCCACAAATTATTTTTCATTTTCAATTTAAAAAAGTGTAGAGAGTACTTCTTCAAGGAAACGGTTAACATGCTTCCTCTTTTGTTATTATTACAGGAATCTATGTTATGAAGTCATAGTAGCTTAATTTTTATTTATTTTTTTATAAAATAGATATTATTATATTTTATTATATTTAATTTTAGTGATTTTATAATATTATTAATTAATTTATTTAAAGAATTTATTAATTTAATTATTATGATAATTATAAAAAATTATTACAAATTTAGATTTAACTTGTATTTTCTGACTTTACTGTTATATTTAGATTATATCTTGAATTACAGATATTAGATCAAAGTAATTCTTATGGCATTGAAAAGTTAACAGAAAATGAAACAACTCTTGTGTTGACTTCGAAAACTAATTTCGTCATCTAAGTGATGAGAAAAATAAATAAAGAAAAAGATAAAAATCTGACAATTTTTAATAAAATGAAATTAAGCTTCTTAAAATTAGTTTCCTAAATCAATCAATCAATATATTTTTATTATTTGGAGACCAATTAAGGAGATTGAGTTTCTTAAATTTAGTTTCCTAAATTCAATCAATATCTTTTTATTATTTAGGGACAAATTAAAAAGATTTTGTGTAAGATACGCTCCTATTAAGAAAAATCTCTTATTAATAGACAAAGGAGAAAAAAGAAAAATGCACGGGAGATATATATTCACGAGAATCAAAGTGGCACAACAACATTGCAGCAAAGAAGAAAAGGGAAAGTTGTGTGTAATGGAGAATATTAGTGAGATGATTTTATTGTGTTATGATTTTATCATGTCTTGCTAAATTCTCTATACTAAGGGGATAATGAAATCTTGATTATTTTAGCATTGTTATGTTGAATTGTTAGTACCTAATTAAAGGCTTTAACTTTTATTGATTCTATTTTTCTATCAAATTATATGAATGAATTTTTAGATAAGTTCAGTCATGTTTTTCTCATGCTTTCAATTTATTTGTGTTAACTGAGTGTTAATAGTAATTGTTAGATATCAATTGTGATTTTGTGCTGGAGATACATTTGATGAATTGAAAATTACTATTAATTAAGGAAATAGAATCATATATATGATTACTTGTTTTCGGTGCTTCATTGATAGATTTTTTGTGAGCACATGCTTTGCCGTTAGATGTTCGTGAGATAAATTATTTGGGTATAATAATTTAATATAATTAATGTTAAAATTAATCTTGGTAGATTCTGACCCTTAATCCTTGTACATCTGGTAGAAACTTTATCCACATACTTGCTTTCTTTCAATTTTTTTTTTAGTTATTTATTTATTTTATTTTTTGCATCTTTGGCTTGTCAATTATGCAACTAGATTAGGAAAAAAAATTCTCAATACTTAAAATTTAACTTTAAGTTTTTGTGGGAACAACCTCGTACTTGCTCAACTATATTTCGGTACTGCTCGTGCACTTGTAAGTATTTAAAGGCTTTTAAAAAAATGTTACAACAAGTTTTTGGTGCCCTTACCGGAGACTTAGTTAGTTACAAGTTAAGTATTTGTTAAAATTTTCTCTTCTACTAGTTGATTTTTTTTATCTTTCTTATTTCCCTTATCTTATTTTTATTTTTTTAATTTAATTATTTTAGTTGCTCTATTTTTTTGTTGTTGTTTGATCATTGCATGACAGCTTGGGCTCGTGATCATACACATAGACTAATGAGAGTTGATATAGAACTCATAGCAGAGATGAATGTGCCTGTGCAAGGAGATGATGTTAGACCACTTTAGGAATAATTTTTCCCAATATCTATGAAACCACCCTGATGCATTATTTTACCTACTAATACTACTACCCATTTTGATATTAAACCTCAAGTTATCAATCTGCTTCTAATTTTTCATGGCTTAGGTAGGGAAGAACCATACTTATATGTCAAGGACATTTTAAAAATTTGTGAAACATTTCAATTCCAAAATTTTTCTGCAGAATATGTTAGTTTGCATTTCTTTCCTTTTTCATGGAAAGATAAAGCAAAAACTTGGCTGAACTCTTTATCTTCTAACTCTATTACGTCATGAGAAATGTTGAGTCAAAAGTTTTTATCAAAAATTTCCCATGTCTAAAACAAATTCTTTGAGAAGGGAAATTTCAGATTTTTTTCAAGAAGACCATGAAAAATTCTTTGAAAGCTGGGAGAGGTTTAAAGATTTGCTTATAAGGTGCCCTCACCATAATTTTGAAAAATGGCTCCTTGTGTAATATTTTTATAATGGGTTAACACAATCTAATAGGGACTTGGTTGAATGTATGATTGGTGACACATTTTTTAATTTAAATGCACATGAGGGTTATCAATTTTTTGAGGATTTATTTGAAAATTCTCAACAGTGGGACTTTGTTAATCGTAGGGATAGATCAAACCAACCTAAGAAGGGAGGTTTATATGAGGTTAGTGAGGATACATATATCAAAGCTAGACTAGATGCTATAGCAAGAGAAGCTAAGTCCCTATCACTCAATAAAAGAATTGGTCAGGCTAATAATGTCCAATAAGAAAATTGTGCATTTTGTGGGAGTAATATGCATGTTTCTTCTATATGCTCTTCTTCTGCACCTAATAATGATTGTTTTGTTGATTAGGGAAACTTAATAGGGAGATTCTTTTGCTAATATTTCTTCAAATGCTAATAATCCTAATTGGCAAAATCAATCTAATTTTTCTTAGAAGCAAAATAACTTTTTAGGTAACTTAGGTGTCAACCTATGGAAAGTCAAACTCAATTCTAGTAGCCTAACCAAGGTTACCAACAATCCTCATATTTCCCAAATCAAGGAGCATGTAAGTCTAGACAATAGTCATCACCAGAGGAGACTCTTAGTCAATTTATGCAAGAGATAAGAAATACCAGCAAAGTGACTACCAATGTCATTCAAGAGATAAAGAACGTTATTCAAGTGCACACTAATATTATAGTAAAGTTGGAAGTTCAGATGAGTCAGTTGGCCATTCAGATGGCAGAAAGAGAGAGAGAGAGAGGGAGAGGAAAGTTTCCTAGTCAGCCTATCCCTAATCTCAAGGGACAATATGCAATTCATGAAACATCTAGCTCTAATAGAAAATATGAGCAGGTTCAGTCTATCACCACCCTTAGGTTTGGAAAGTAAATAAATAATCATGTTGTAGAGCCTGTAAGGGTAAATATGAAGTTAAAAGCTAGTAGTTATAAGGATAAGAATAACTCAGATGAGGATAATGTGCCTTCAAAGCTTATTGTGTTTACTCCTAAAGTTATAGACCCTGAAGTTAAGGAGTATGTGCCTAGGGCCCCTTTTCCTCACAAATTAGTAAACCCCAAGAACATTGTACAGTCAGGTGATATTTTAGAGATTTTTAAATAGGTTCAAATTAACTTGCCTTTTCTTGATGCTATTAGATAGGTGTTTACGTATGCTAAATTATTGAAGGATCTTCTTACTGTGAAGAGGAAGTCTAATGTTCCCAAGAAGGCCTTTTTGACAAAGCAGGTAAGTTCAGTGATTCTCAATAAATATTTTATTAAGTATAAAGACCTTGGATCACCCATTATTGCTTGTAAAATTGGGGATCATCATGTTGAGAGAGCTTTACTAGATCTAGGTGCAAGTGTTAATTTGTTGCCTTATTCTGTTTACTTGCAATTGGGTTTAGGAGAGTTGAAACCAACTAAGATAACTCTCCAATTAGTTGATAGATCTATTAAATATCTTAAGGGCATTGTTGAGGATGTGTTGATAAAAACTGAGAATTTCTACTTTCCTATTGATTTTGTTGTGCTTGATACTAAGCCTATTTGTGGCCCATATCCCTCAATTCATGTTATTTTACGTCACTCATTCCTTGCTACATCTAATGCATTGATTAATTGTAGGCGTTGTGTGATAAAACTATCATTTGAGAACATGAATATTGAGTTTAATGTTTTTCATATCAGTAAACAGATGTCTGATGATAATGATAATGAGGTGCATGAATTAAATTTGATTGATAGCTTGGCTCATGACTCATTTATACATTCTAGTTGTGATAATCCATTATTAGCATGCTTGAATCATGTTAATACTAATTTTGATATTGATTCAGTCATTAGGGATACAAATTATTTTTTAGATTCTATTTCTCTGATAAATGTGGATAAGTGGTAATCAATGGTCTAGCCAATCACCTTATCTTCATCCCAACTTTTGCCATCTATTGTAGAGCCATCTAAGTTAGAGATGAAGTCTATAATACTCTTAGTAACATATTAGACTTGTATATATTTGCAAAAGGTAGCATATGGCTTGTTTAACATGTCAGTGAAGTTTTGTGACAAACTGAATTCGTTTAGACACTTAGTTGCAACACAGAAGTTGAAAAGTAGTTTAAAATGACTCAGATAATAGCATAAGTTGCTAAGTGGAGGGCAATAAACATAGAAAGTTTGTTTCTAAGTCACAAATGAGTTAAGTAAGATGCAGTTAAAGTTTCTAGAGAATCTGAGTTAGTTTGGTATTTTTAGACATATTGGTTATGCATTTAATATCGAATTGACTACTAACAGATATGAAAAATCATGAAAATAGTGAAACAATAATTTAGATGAATCTTATGATTTATTCTAAAGTTGTTGGAAGTTGAAAAACTTGAATTAGTATAATTAGGGTGTCCTTAGCAGATATAAGTTTCAGCACAAGAACTTAAGTTAGTTTTCTTTTCCTATTTATCTCCCATTCTCTCGACTGAGAAGAGAAATAGAGAAGAGAAAAACGAAGGGAAGAGAGAAATGGGGAGAAAGGAAGAAGAAGAAGGAGAAGGAGGAGAGGAAAAGCAAGAGTAAGAGGATTCAAACTTCAAGATCTTCATCTTCTTCAAGAGGTAAGGGGTTTCTATTCATCAATTTCCTCTTTGATTCTGATTGAATGAGGTTGGGGTTTTTGTGTAGAAATAGGGGTTTGGAGAGCTAAATCCGAGTTCTTGGCTTGATTTTTGATTCCAAGGATTAGGTTAAGTTAGTTTTAGCCTAGTAAACCTAAGAGAATCATTTATAGCTCAAGATCAACCATTAGGATCCATAGATTTAAGAATTGGACAATGGTTGGGGTTATGTGATTTGGACCTAGATCTTTGCCTAAGAGAATCCATAGGTTGTAATTGAGTCACTATGCATAGATGAGTGCTAAAAATCAACAAGAAACCAATTTTAGATGATTGGAAGTGAGATTTGGACCATGGAATAGTATCACGATTCTGCAGAATTATGCAGAACCTGGGTCCTGCTATGCGCGCCGCGGCGTGAGAGACGTCGTGCCGGGGCATGAAGATGAACTGACTTCAAGTGTCACGACGTGAGAAGGTCACACCGCAACGTGAGGTCAATTTTGCAGCACGTGCTGCGGCATGAGAGTGATGCTACGCCCAGTAATGAGACCCGTGGCTAGGGCGCCGCGGCGTGCCCTGGTCAGTGCCGCAGCGTGAGCACCAGATAGGCTAAAAATGTCATTAATGACGTTTTGAAGCTATGAAATAGATGAGATCATTAGTATATATTTCTTAAAGTGTGTGAAGACACAAATAGGGATATTTCAAGAGAGGAACTATCACCTAGAATGAATGAGAAGTATAAGGCCTTCGAGTATTCAAAAGTAAAGGATTGCCCTAGGTAAGGACATAGCACCTTAGGCGACCTAGTGTTGCATTAGATATTATAACATTCTCTTCGCAGCAGGTTAGACTTGTATATGGTCATAAGGTACCATAACACTTATTTAACATGTCTGTTAATTTTTGAGATGTTTTGAGTTAATTTAGGCACTTTGCTACATTATAGAACGTGTAAAATGACTATTTTGACTCAGGATAATAGAATAAATGCTAAATCAAAGGAAATAAATAAGGAAAGTTTTATTAATAAGTCACAAATGTGTGAAAGAGGATGTGGTTAAATTTTGAGAATAAACAAAGTCAATTTGG
The DNA here is from genome assembly GCA_029884595.1 of Ormosia semicastrata. NCBI lineage: Eukaryota > Viridiplantae > Streptophyta > Magnoliopsida > Fabales > Fabaceae > Ormosia > Ormosia semicastrata. The sequence continues at coordinate 11,685,703 of JAQQTO010000063.1, read as the reverse complement.
TATTTTTAAGGACACTGTGAGAGTGTTTTAATACCGTATTGAGAAATAGCAGATATAAAAAATTATGAAAATAATGAAACAAGAATTTAGATAAATCTTAAGATTTATTTTATAGTTGTTAGAAGTTAAGAAACTTGATTTAGTAAAATCAAGGTGTTCTTAACTGATACGAAGTTTGACAAAATGATCATTTTGCCCTTAAAGCTTATCTATTAAAAGATGAGATTTTTCTCATCTTTCTGATTCCTCTCACGCGTCTCCAGCAAAGAAAAGGAAAAACAGAGGGAGAAAAAGGGGGAGAGGAAGAAGGAGAAAATGGAGGAGAAAGAAAGAGAATCAAGAGACAAAAACTAGAGTGGAGGTTCATCTTCAAGCTTGAGGTAGGGGTTCTTAAGTCTTTAAACTCATTTATTTCATTTTCACCATTGTTGCACAAGTGGTGCATAATATGTCAATTTGGTTTCTAGAGGTGTTTGAAGTGTATTTCTTGTTTGGATGAGTTTTTATAGTTGTTTGTGACTTGTTCATGGATTGAGTTTGAGTTAGAAACCTAGAATTTGTCATTTGGAACTTTGAATCCCAAAAATGAGAAAGTTAGGTCATGGATGAGGGTTTTGGTTTTTGGATCCAAATTGGAGGTTTTTATTTGTGATTAATGATTCCTAAGTGTTAATAAACTTGTTAGGGACCTGAAATCACCTAGAGATTAGTTTGGAGTGGCCAAAATCCAAGGATTTCCGCCCAAGGAACAGTGCCGCGACACTGCAGATTGAGCTGCAGAGTTTCTAGTTGAGAAACATGGCCTGTGTCCGAAAACACGGGGGGGAGGGGGCGTGTCTAGAGACATAGGCCGTGTTTCCCTCTGTAATGAGAATTAGCTCTTGTGGTCTTCATGAAAGTTGTAGCTCTTTCTCTTATCTTTCCAATGTCGCTGGAATCACCTTGTTTTGACTTCTATAGCTCAAGTTATGCTCATTTTACTGTGCAAAAGTCAAAGGTTGAGATTGAGTAGGATATGTTTTTTGTTAGGGAATGTATGATATTTTGACATTTTATAAGGCTAGGAGCCTTAGAGAGACCTTAGATAATCATATTGAGATCGAGTATCAAGGGGTATTGTGTTGGATTGAGGAAATGAGTTTCCCTATGTGTTGGAATCACTCATGTATACTCTTTTAAGAGTGTTAAAATACTTCTATAGGTATTTGATGAAGTGTGTGTTAAAATAATGCTTGATTGCATGATATGTTTGCTTTAAGTTAAATTAATTGATGAATTTGAACACCCATGATGAGAATGATTTAATTATGCATTATGTTGCATGATGATTTGATGGAATTATTTTCTCTCATGGGTATCCACTTTGTGGAAGTAGGCCAAGTTGAATTTTGGATGTACTTGTACTAGGGTGAGTCTTGGTTAATGGTAAGAGAATATGTGATTTTCTCTATACCAGAGTAATTAAGGTTAAGGAAGAACCTTCCTCTTTACTTGAGCTTCCCTAGTCATTAAGTGGTTGCGAATGGTGATGCGTGAGGATATAGTGATTAAAATTTAGATAAAAATTAGTTGTCAGGCCCACCAGAAAATAAAAATATTACAACTAGTTTTAGTTAGTAAGGGTTGATCCACAGAGAACCAATTCAATCAGCACTATTAAATAATTCCTAATTTAAACTCTGATTGACAATAAAAAGTAAAAAAAGGGGGTTTTGGAGTTTTGATGAACAATGAACAGCTTCAAAAACAATAACAATAAATAAACTCAAATCAACAATATACGAAAATTGATTAAGAGATTGAATCCACCACTAGATTTCTATGATGATGTAAATCCACATATTCTTTTATTCCAACATGTTCAATTATGTTTTTACGCAATTGTGAGAGTAAAATCTCTGTTTTCCTTAAGTGTTGGCTAATTTAACAACCGCTCAAATTAACTCCTAATCACTGATTAGTCATAAAGCAACCGCTCTTATAACTATCCAACAATTGCATTAAGATTTAGAAAACCAATCACACTAAGATCTAATCACACACCGAGATTAAATTACTTAGAACATATATTTCTCTAGATCTATTACCGTAACTGCGCATAATAAACCCAGATCTACCACTTTTATAACTGACAAATAGTACAAAGATAATTATACCCACATAAACATCATACATTCCGTTAGATCTACTACCGCAACCGTGCATAATAAACCCAGATCTACCACTTTGAAAGTGGGAACAAGTACAAAAACCTTCATACCAACAATAGATTCAGAAATATATGAATAAAAACATAACTGTTTTAAAATAATCAAATATGTAATATTCACAATATCAATACTAGTGGTTTCATCACCCCCTTAAGCAAGGGAGGTTTAGTCACACATAGCTAGAACAAAATCACAAGAAAAACTGAGAAAAAACATCATAAGAAACAAAGTGCAGAAGAAAAACTAAATAGCAAACGAGTTTCTGAGGATTGAGGATGATGGATCTCCGATTGCTCGAACCCGAGACTCCAATCTTTGATCCAAGACTCCCCTCTCTTTCTCCAAGGAGTTGCAACTACTCTCCTAGGTCAGAACTCCCTTCAAAACATGCCAAGAGTGTCAATATATAGGCCTCCAACACAAACTTCTCGTAGAAGTTTCAATAATTGAGTTTTTGACACAAATACACGGCCGTGCATGAATACACGGCCTAGACCGTGTATGACATTGCCTGGAGGATCAAAATTTACTATTTTAATTGCAAAAGTCAGAGGAGTACATGGCCTAGGCCGTGTACTCTCACACGGCCGTATATTTTACGACCTAGGCCCATGTCATCGACGCAGCCCCGTAATTTGACTCAGGCCCTATAATTTGACTTCCAAGCCCAATATGACCTATTAGACCTCCGAATCGTGAAAAATGTTCAATATGAAAGTTGTAGATTTGGGTCTTGAATATCAATCATCAAAATTTTAGCCCATTTGACAGCTCGTAGCTCGAGATATGTCATAAACAATACGCCTAGGTCAAGCTGTCAAGATCAGTACCCTAGTTCTTGCTTCAACTTCAATTTGAGTTATTCAAACGTGTGATTGAGCCTTTAAGGTCTTCATGAAAGTAGTAGAGAATTGTCTTAACTTTCCTACAAGACTAAAATCACATCAATCAGATATTTGAAACTCAAATTATAGCTAGTTTACTGAACACTATCAAAGAGATAAATTATGGCTAATTCATGCAATAATTCCTTCAATGATCCAATTAGGCTCAATATCATAAAATGTGTCAAAACCAACTTAATTTAAACCTAATTGAACCTTAACAAGCCTAGTGACTGAAAAGCATAATTCAATTATGAGTGCTAATGAACACATTTAAGTAAAATTTCACAGTAATGTTCCAATTAGGGTTTGATATCAGAAACTAAACTAAATGATGACAATTAAGCACAAATAGAGTTCAATGAATCAATTACAAGGCGATTAAAATATAGGAATAATCAACAGATCAATTACCCTCACACTTAGCCTTTTGCACTTCTGGGCAAAAATATACAGTTCAACACAGTTTCTCAACAAGCCAAACAAATGCAGAATAATGAGCAAAGACCTTTATGCATTTAGTTTTCAAAAAATTTAAACAATCAAGAATTCCCTTTCTTACCAATCCAAGTTGACAAGCAAAATCAATCAAATTTCAGGGTTCAATCAACATGCTAAATCCTCACTGAAATGCTTTCTCACTCATTCACTCAACCGACTCATGAGAATATGCTTTACCATAGGCTTGTCAAGCCTCTACTTCTCCACTACTCAGACCACATGCAAATAGAGATCAAAAGAACTTTATTCAGGTTGTAATGGGGTCAGGGTTAAGGTAGGATACATCAAAGATAGACAAAGCTAGACCATAGGAACTAGAAGAGCAAAATGGAAAGATATTCAATCATTACACAAAATTTCCCAATAATCTCCAACTTTAAATTCCTATTATGTACCTTATCCTTTTTTTTCTTTTTCTTTTTTGACTCTTTTTTATTTTAAGTATATATATATATATACACCTTGCATTCAATTCAACCTGACATTTTTTCAATATGAGACATTTTATACACAGACATAACTAGGCAAAAACATCATGAGTCACACCCCCACACTTCTTCAAAAGCCACTTTCCAATGCAATCTTTAAGCTCTTCTCCTCCTTAAGGTAGGGTAGTAAAATAATTTTTTTTAAGGTTTAAATTGAGCTTAGATAGAAGGAAATGGGGTCGATTAGGCTCAAAGGGGTTAATCAATATATAAAATACAAGGATGGCTATTTGGTCAATAGTTGTTTAAAAGAAAAATGCCTTTATCATTTCAAATGCATGTAGTGGTCATTAGCAGCTTAAAAGAAAATCAAGACAAGTTCTGAAAAGCACAATAATCATGAGTGGAATCATACAATCAAAGATCCAAAATGGCCTAAAATTAGCCATTCACAACAAGGCCCAAAAACTCACTAGGTTTCGATTCATCAATTTTAATTAAACCCTTTAATTTTTAGAATTTCACCTAACAAAATTGATAACTAGAAAGTTCACTCAATCAAGCTCAAAGGTTTTTTTTAAAAAAAAAAATATAGTTCAATTGCTCATCATTCACATCATTTGAAAACTCAGAAGAAAATATACACAATTAAGATCAAATACACTCACCCTAATACAATTCAATCAGTCTTTCAAACCCCAAGAGAACAATTCAGAATATCAACAGTATTCACAATAGAACATCAAGGTATCCACACCCCCACACTTAAAACAAGCATTGTCCTCAATGCTACACACATCCAGAAAAGGAAAAATAACGACAAAGAGAATGCTACACACATCCGAAAAGGAAAAATAAAAGAAATGCTACACACATCCGAAAAGGAAAACAACCAACAAAGCTATAACCTAAACACACGAAATGAAAAACATCAACTAGTAAATCAATGACCAAATACATAGTTTAAACCAAAGATCAAGACTATATATTACAATATAGTGGAATGCATCATAATGGAAACTACAGGGGTACATAAATGGGGTATGGGAAAACTCTACATGACTCGATTAACACTGAGATGATAGGAAAACTCCTATGGATGATGATGTTCTTTGAAAAACAATAAGAAATCAGTTCAAAAACACAGGTCAGGGTCTTTTAAAGTCATATTCCCAAGACTAAAACTCATCATGCTTGAGGGGATTCCCAAAAATCGACGAAGTTCATAAGGCACCAATTCATAAGAATGCGTCTCAAGATATTGACTTTTTACTCAGTCCATTCATTATGAAATACAATTTAACTTTTCAATTGAAGGAAATCATCCCCAAAGAACATGATTCAGCATTCAAAAGAACAAAACAACAATACCACAAAAGAAGTAATTCCTACAGTTTCGCTTGATTTCCATTATATTCAGTCCATACAATTATCATTCAATCAATCAATGCATTCAAACACATACTCAACAATCCAAGTCTCAATGATTTCTAAAGGTTCTCATGCTCACAATCACAAATAGATCAAGATATATTCTAAGTAACTAATAAAAACACAAAATAAAGGGGATAAAGAAAGCAAATCTGGTTAGGTTGCCTCCCAATGAGTGCTTAGTTTATTGTCCTCAGCCCGACGTTGTGACACCCTTATTGATCTTTATAATGTGGATGGTAAAAGGTCAACACTTTCACTTCCACATTTTCTGGAAGCTCATAGAAAGACTTGAGGTTGTGTTTATTGGCCTTATCAAGTGAGGTAGGTGAAAAGACTCTACCAGGATCCCATTGGTTGAAACGTGATGGCCAAGCTATAGTTGAAACAATATGAAAGCTTTCACCAGGATCCCATTGGTTGAAGTGTAATGACCAAATTAAGCTTGCAGCATGAGGGCTTCCACCAGGGTCCCATTGGCCCTTATTTTCCTTGGCTTCACCACTGAAAAGTAATATGTGCACTTTATCAGTTTCATATGCATTGTTTCTACTGAACGATGGCCTAAAAACAAAGTCCACTTCAGTAGTGACCATCATCAGGTGCTCTTCTTCCTTCTTTGAAAACTCTTCAGTGGCCAGCAATTCCACCTCCCTTTGGGTCTTAGATTCTGCTTTGTAAACAGAATCATCAACTTTCAACTCTACAGAAATCTCAGTACGACTAGCACATATGATATCAATACATGAGTGGCAATGAATATAATTATTAAAACCAATAAAATCAGGAAATTCATCACGCAAGTTATCATGTTACTCCTCCACTACATTAAGAAGAGGTTCATGATTACTTACCTTGGGGGCTTCAGAGTTTTTCCCTTCGTCATTACTTGTTTAGGCTCTTGGTCTTTCTCTATAATGGTTTGTGGAGGAGAGGTGGGTTTATCCAATGTCTTCCTACTTTGCAATGTGATAGCATTAGGATCTTCCTTCACATCTTCTTCGGGTTGTGAAGGAATTCCTTTAGAATTTAGGCTCTGCATATTGCTGAGTTCTGTGGCTAACTGCCCCAAAGAGTTTTGCATGTTATTGATTGCGGCCCTTGTTTCTTGTTGAAAGCTCGGTATATTGGCCCTTGTTTCTTATTGGAACTGCATAGTATTAATGGCAAATTGTCTTATTAGTTCCTCCAATGAAGGTTCAGATTGCCAAGGATCTTGGACTTGCTGTTGTCCTGGAAGGAAAGGTGTTCACCTATATTGAAATTCTGAAAATTCATATGCTGAAGGTTGATTCTAAGGCTGCTGTCTATAACTCAAGTTAGGATAGTCCCACCACTCTGGATAATATGTATTGGAGTAAGGGTTATAGTTATCGGAAGGTTCAGAATATCCCCATACTGCCTCTGCTTCCTCATTTGTGTCCACTAGGAAAGTAGGACACAAATCAGTGATATGTCCAGGTGATAAGCAAATCCCACAAGCATCTATGATTAATGGACATCAACACCTACAAGATACTCAGAAAGAAAGAATCAAAAATTAAAAATAAAAAAAATAAAAATAGAGTAAAAATAGGAAATAAATTAACAGTGTAATTGAAAAATTGGTTCCCTGCAAGAACACGCCAAAAATTCTCATTGCGTGAGGATGTAGTGATTAAAATTTAGATAAAAATCAGTTGTCAGGCCCACCAGAAAATAAAAACCTTACAACTAGTTATAGTTAGTAAGGGTCGATCCACAGAGAACCAATTAAATCAACACTATTAAACAATTCCTAATTTAAACTCTAATTGACAATAAAAAGTAAAAAAGGGGGCTTTGGAGTTTTGATGAACAATGAACAGCTTCAAAAACAATAACAATAAATAAACTCAAATCAACAATATAAGAAAATTGGTTAAGAGATTGAATCCACCACTAGATTTCTATGATGATGTAAATCCACATATTCTTTTATTCTAACATGTTCAATTATGTTTTTACGCAATTGCGAGAGTAAAATCTCTGTTTTCCTTAAGTATTGGCTAATTTAGCAACTGCTCAAATCAACTCCTAATGACTGATTAGTCATAAAGCAACCGCTCTTATAACTATCCAACAATTGCATTAAGATTTAGAAAACTAATCACACTAAGATCTAATCACACACTAGGATTAAATTACTTAGAACATATATTTCTCTAGATCTATTATCGTAACCGCGCATAATAAACCCAGATCTACCATTTTAATAACTGGTAAATAGTACAAAGATAATTATACCCACATAAACATCATATATTCCGTTAGATCTACTACCACAACCGCATATAATAAACTCAGATCTACCACTTTGGAAGTGGGAACAGGTACAAAAACCTTCATACCAACAATAGATTTAGAAGTATATGAATAAAAACATAACTGTATTGAAATAATCAAATATGCAAGATTCACAACATCAATACTAGTGGTTTCATCACCCCCTTAAGCAAGGGAGGTTTAGTCACACATAGCTAGAACAAAATCACAAGAAAAACTGAGAAAGAACATCATAAGAAACAAAGTGCAGAAGAAAAACTAAATAGCAAACGAGTTTCTGAGGATTGAGGATGATGGATCTCCGATTGCTCGAACCCGAGACTCCAATCTTTGATCCAAGACTCCCCTCTCCTTCTCCAAGGAGTTGCAGCTGCTCTCCTAGGTCAGAACTCCCTTCAAAACGTGTCAAGAGTGTCAATATATAGGCCTCCAACACAAACTTCTCGTAGAAGTTTCAATAATTGAGTTTTTGACACAAATACACGGTCGTGCATGAATACATGGCCTAGGCCGTGTATGACATTGCCTGGAGGATCAAAATTTACTGTTTTAATTGCAAAAGTCAGAGGAGTACACGGCCTAGGCCGTGTACTCTCACACGGCCGTGTATTTTTATGCAGCCTAGGCCCTGTAATTTGACGCAGGCCCTGTAATCTGACTCAAACCCTATAATTTGACTTCCAAGCCCAATATGACCTATTAGACCTCCGAATCTTAAAACATGTTCAACATGAAAGTTGTAGATTTGGGTCTTGACTATCAACCATCAAAATTTCAGCCCATTTGACAGCTTGTAGCTCGAGATATGTCATGAACAGTACACCTAGGTCAAGCTATCAAGATCAGCACCCTAGTTCTTGCTTCAACTCCAATTTGAGTTATTCAAACGTGTGATTGGGCCTTTGAGGTCTTCATGAAAGTAGTAGAGAATTGTCTTAACTTTCCTACAAGACTAAAATTACATCAATCAGATATTTGAAACTCAAATTATAACTAGTTTACTGAACACTATCAAAGAGATAAATTAAGGCTAATTCATGCAATAATTCCTTCAATGATCCAATTAGGCTCAATATCATAAAATGTGTCAAAACCAACTTAATTAAACCTAATTGAACCTTAAGAAGCCCAGAGACTGAAAAGCATAATTCAATTATGAGTGCTAATGAACACATTTAAGCAAAATTTCACAGTAATGTTCCAATTAGGGTTTGATATCAGAAACTAAGCTAAATGATGACAATTAAGTACAAATGGAGTTCAATGAATTAATTACAAGGCAATTAAAATATAGGAATAATCAACAGATCAGATGGTTGTTTCCCTCACTACTTGGGGTAATCCTATATCTTGGATAGTTTGAGTAACGTACCTCTCATTCTATTTTCGATGATTGATATTGTAAGATAACGTACTTTCTCCTTATCATGATGGATTGAAGTCTAATCCTAGCTTTGATATTGAGGAGACGTACTTCCTCTAAGTTAGACAAGGGAAGACTGAGCTTAGTTACCCTTAGTAGTTTTGTGTGGTGACGTACGACCATGAAGAGGTTGTTGTGCACTAACCTAAAAGCAGACTACTACCAAGTAAATGATTTTGTAATGCTAGCATGAACAAGAGATGAACCTAATGACTTGAGATATGATGAGATTTTTATCATGATATATTGAGATTAGAAAAGTGATTATGTTTTAATGACATGGATTCTAATTTAATGATTTAAGTCTTAATGACTTTGGACTTGATGTGATTTTTGACGATTACGAATGATTTTCTTAATGATAAATGGACTATCTATTTTGGGAAGAGGAAAGACCTGATTTAACTTTTTGCCACCTTCCTAGAATATTAATAATGTTCTGAATAAAAATAAGGTTTTTCCCCTGAAATAGTTAGAATTATTGTGATGATACGTTTTTAAACAAACTGCTGAGAATCTAAATTCTCACCCCCTATATTTGTGACTTGCCATGATAATTCCAGGAAGGATTCACAGTGGGCAGGCAAGATAAAGCAAGATGGAGCTTAGGTATGAGGAGATATTTTAGTTAGTTGTTCTAGATTTTTTTGTAAATAGGGCGATATATGTATATTAAGTACAGTGATGAAAACTTTGTATAGAAACTCATTTCATATTTTATTTATTGTAAGCTTCCATTAAAGGCTCATATTTTGTATAATATTAAACTGTTTATTTGAATAATTTATGGATATTCATAAGTAATGTACCAAATTTTAATTACTGATGCGTAAACCGGATATGTTATGAGTGTTAGCTTTTGGGATGTTACATGTATTACTTAAGATGTGATGAGATGGTGTAACAGAGACGAGCACACTAGGATGAATTATATGATTCACTCTAATAAGAATAAGGAAGGTATGAGCCTTAGGATATCCAAGAGTAGTGGATTACCTTTGGAAGGTACCTAGAACCTTAAGCAACAAAGAGTTATAAGTAAGAACCATTATTGTGTTAGATTCACTTGAGTGGAGATAAGATTGTGTAGAATACACAATATGATAAATGTTGACTTGTAAGCTTGTTACATTCATTAAGTATGCAAGGTTATAGTGAAATGCTCATTATTTCCTTAAGCAAGATTGAATGAGGCATTAGCTAAGATAGGCTTTTTCACTAGAATGAGTTAAGTCTATAGGAAAGTTAAGGTACTGTTTATGTAAGAGGTAAACATAGCACTACGCTTTTCACACACTAGTTAGTTAATCTAACTTGTATGTGAAAGTTTTGAGAACCTTAGTGCAACCAAGAGTAATGGTTTGCCATAGATGAGTATCTAACACCTTAGCAACATAGTGTTGCATAGAGGTTAGTTAAGAGCAATGATTGATGAGTTGGTGTTTAGATATAAGTATGTATGTCTGTGAAAATAGTCTAGTAGTATTGATCTTTGTGAGTATCCTTTGATGTTCATTCGTGAAGGCCATGAAAGATTGAAGGGTGTCTAATAGACTCAATTAAGGAAGGACATAACATTGATATTTCGTTAGTGCCAAGGCCAAATGAGATAAGTAGGGGTCCATAAGGTTCTTCAGAATCAAGATTTAGACCGAACATTTCAGTGTGCCAGGATATGTGTGATGTGAGGAGATACCTCTATTTACCCCGGGATAATATACTGAACCAATTCCTAATGACCTTCTTTGTTTTCAATATAAAACTCTGCATGTATTTCAAAACAAAATATTGCACAAGCATATCTTTAAGATTTTCTTATGCATAATCATACTACATATCATACTTATTGCATTTACAGACAGTTGTATGGGCATTGTCTGTTACTATTGATATTTACAGCTATATGGCCAGTTGTTTGTGTTTAACAGTATGTAGGCTATTGGTTTAGATCGCACTACTTAGTAGTGTGCAGTTATGAGAATTAGAGAAGGAAACACCTATGTTTGTAGTTATAACAATTGTTATATTTGTTTATACAATGTTATGACTAACTGGTATTGGAATTACTTTTACTAAGAATTGTAATTCTCACCCCAGTTGTTCTTTCATGTAAATCCAGGTAAAGACCCTGCTAAGGGAAATGAGATGAAGCATGAAGACTAGTATAGTTTTTATATGCTTTAGTAAACAAAACTTATGTATACAGTTTACATTTGTTTTGTATGTTTAAAGTAGTATGTATTACAATATGTCCTTCGTGGCTAGAGTTGTATATATATATATATATATATATATATATATATATATATATATATATATATATAAAATCTTTTAAGGCTTTCTATGATTACTCATTGTGATTATGGATATATGTATTAGTTAGTTATGTAGAAGTAACGTCTTTAGTATTGATTATCTTTATATATCTTGGTATTTCTAGGATATGTCTAGATATCTATATTAGGATGTTATAAAGCCTTAGCCGAACACCTTTAAGTATGTGTTTTTCGACACTAATGAGACATGACCTGTCATTGTAACTTTTGATTTAGATGAGTTCCAAGAACATCAGTTAGTGGATGTGTTAAAAGAGCAAAAGGAAGCTATAGGATGATTAGTTACAGATATTAAGGGTATTAGTCCTTCAGTAGTGATGTATATGATTCATTTAAAGGAGGGTGCTAAAGCTATTCATGAGGCCCAAAAGCGTTTGAACCCAATCATGCAGGAAATAGTTACAAAAAATGTATTGAAATTGTTAGATGTAGGGATTATTTATCTTATCTTTGATAATAAATGGGTTAGTCCTATGCAGGTTGTGCCTAAGAAGTTTGGAATAACTATGATTGAAAATGAAGTCAATGAGTTAGTTCTAACTAGGGTGCAAACGGGGTGGAGAGTGTGTATTGATTATAAGAAATTGAATGCTGCAACTAGAAAAGATTATTTTTCTCTTCCTTTTATTGATCAAATGTTAGAAAAACTTGCTGGTTATGCATATTATTATTTTCTATATGAATATTCAAGGTATAATCATATTCCTATTACATATGAGGATTAAGGAAGGACTACTTTTACATGTCCATTTGGTATTTTTGCATATCGTCGTATGCCTTTTGGGTTATGTTGTTCACTTGCTACTTACCAGAGATGCATAATAAGTATTTTTTCTGATATGATTGGTGAATTTTTTGAAGTGTTCATGGACGACTTTTCTATTTTTGGATCTACTTTTGATGATTGTTTGCATTACTTGTCTTTGGTTTTGGCTAGGTGTAAAGAAAAGAATCTTGTACTTAATTAGGAAAAATGTCATTTTATGGTTAAAAAGGGTATTGTGCTTGGTCACGTCATATCTAAAGATGGCATTGAGGTTGATAAGGTTAAAGTTGACTTAATTTTAAACCTTTCTCCCCCTAAATCTGTGAAAGAAATTAGATCTTTTCTAGGGCACGCAAGTTTCTATAGGAGGTTCGTCAAAGATTTCAGCAAGGTAGCAAGGCCATTATGCAACCTTCTAAGGATGTTTCATTTTTTTTTAATGATGCATGCTTGCAATATTTTAATAAGTTAAAACTTGAATTGACTTCTGCTCTGATTATTAAGCCACCTGATTGGAGCTTACCTTTCAAGATTATGTGTGATGCTTCTGATTATGCTATTGGTGTTGTCTTGGGGCAAAGAGTGAACAAGTTGCTTCATGTAGTTTGTTATGCTAGTAAGACTTTGAATGTTGCCTAATTGAATTATTCCATCACTCAGAAAGAATTATTAGCTATTGTGTTTGCTTTAGACAAATTTAGATCATATGTTGTAGGATAAAAAATTGTGATATATTATGATCATATTGCATTGAAATATTTGTTTGCTAAAGCTAATGCAAAAGCTAGACTTATTAGGTAGGTTTTACTTTTGCAAGAATTTGACCTTGAAATCAAGGATAAAAAGGGTGTTGAAAATGTGGTTACTAATCATTTGTTTAGATTGATTGTTGAGCATGATAATGGTACTTCTCTTATTGTAGAATCTTTTTTGAATAAGCAGTTATTGGATGTTTCACAAACCCTATGGTATGTTGATATTGTGAAGTATTTTGTTACTTTGTAAATGTCATCCCATTGGTCTAAACAGGATAGATTGAAGTTCATGTCTTAAGTAAAATATTTTTTTTGGGATGATCCATACATGTTTAAATACTGTCCTGATCAGATTATTAGGAGATGCATTCTTGAATGGAAACAGCAAAGCATCATATCTTTTTGCCATAATAATGCATGCGGTGGGCATTTTAGCTATAGGAAAACAATAGCCAAAATTTTTCAATGTGATTTTTATTGACCTTCTATTTTTCGTGATTCTCATGCTTATTGTTCTGCTTGTGAAAGATGCCAAAAGTTGGGGAGCATTGGTAATAAAAATATGATGCCCCTAAATTCTATTTTGATTATTTATATATTTGATATTTAGAATATTGATTTTATGGGACCTTTCCCTAACTCTTTTGGTTATCTATACATTCTTGTTGGTGTCGACTATGTTTCCAAATGGGTTGAGGTAAAAGCATGTAGAAGCAATGACCACAACGTAGTTGTCCAATTTTTGAAAGAAAATATTTTTGCATGTTTTGAGACACCACGGGTTATCATTGGTGATGGGGGGCAAGCATTTTTGCAATAGGCCATCTAAGCATTTGAAAAAGTATGACATCACTCATAAGGTAGCTACCCCTTATCACCTACAAATTAGTGGTCAAGTTGAGGTATCTAATAGGGAGAATAAAATTTTTTTGGAGAAAACTATAAGCCTCTCTAAGAAAGACTGGTCTTTACATCTAGATGATGCATTGTGGGCATACCGCACGACATTTAAGAATCCTATTGGGATGTCTCCATATAGACTTATTTATGGTAAGGATTGTCATCTCCCTGTTGAGTTGGAGCATAGAGCATATTGGGCTATCTTAATTTTGAGTAGGATAAGGCTGGTAATCAAAGGAAACTTCATCTCAATGAACTGGAAGAATTTTGTAATGATACTTATGAGTGTACAGAGTCTTATAAGGATAGGATGAAGAGAATGCATGATAGTTACATATTTAGGAAGTCTTTTCAACTTGGTCAAAAATTCTTTTTCTACAACTCTCGCTTGCATTTATTTCCAATTAAATTGAGATACAGGTGGTCTGACCCATATGTATTGAGGACCATCTACTCTTATGGTGTTGTTGAGATAGAGAATCTCAAGGATGATAATATTTTTAAGGTAAATGGTCAGCGGTTGAAGTCGTACCTTAAGTTGAAGGATCTAGATGTAAAAGAGACTTTGGTAGATGATCTTGTCTACCAAAACCGAGGTAAACTTTTAGTTTGAATTTTTGTTTTTATTAAGTCGACTTAAATGCCCCCATAGATTTCAGAACCTTTGTATGGGGATGTAAATAGTGTTGGAAAAAAATTAAAAAATAAAAATCCAAAAAAAATAAGTTTTTGTGTTTGTTTATTTCATTTAAATTTATTTTGTTTTTGTTATTTTTGTCATTGCTAACTATTGTCAGGTGTAGTTATCATCTTCTTGTCTTCTCTTTTTAATTGCTAAGCATTTCAGGTATGTGACTCCTCCACATTACTCTATTTATTTTTGTCCTAATAATTTCTTTGATGCATATTGGTAATTACTTCCTAAGTCTAGGTTTAATTTAAAACATTGAGGACAATGTTTGACTTTGATTAAGGGTGAAAGTTACTTGACTTTTAGTCATGTTATCATTATGTCACTTTTGTGAGGAAAATGATTTTTTTTTTTCTGTCGTCATACTCAACTTGTTTCACATTATTCATAGCTGCTTTTGCATGTCTCTTTGTTAAAAAATTAAAATAATTAGAAAACTTTATGAAAGCATGTGGATAGCACAATTTTGCCGAGTGAGTCTTGAGCCATTCATTTTTATTGTGAGAGTATTTTCTTGGTCATCCAATGTTTATTGTGGTGCTTATGATTTTTTTCACTAGATCATTTCATTATTGTTTTAGCTAAAGAGAAGTTTTATATCACACTTGCATTTAATCCGATGTCATGGAAGTTTGTAGAATTGTATGTTTCCTTAATAGATGATATTAGGTCATGTTTCTTATTTTGAACATTGGAATAATATTTTTATTCTTTCACATTTTGCTGCTAGTCACCCTTTTGAGCATATTTATTGAGCATTTCTTTCTTAACTCTTTCCCAAAGTATTTCAGGAAAGAAGCAATATTATTGCAATATGGGAAGGTATAAGGGGAAAAGAAAGAAGGCAAAGTGCAAGTGCAATAAAAAAAGAGAAAAAAGAAAAGAAAGAAAAAAGAGAGACAAAACTTGGCTCCAACCTTGGTTGGAGGGAGTCTCTCCAACCCTCATCTAATCTGTGGCCACATGTCCATTACCCATTTAATCTATTGTCATCCGTCAATTAACTTAATTAAATGAGATTAGAAGTAACACATGATAATAAATTAAGTGAGTAATGGACACGTGATAATAGATCAGATGGGGTTAGAGGGACTCCCTCTAACAAGGGTTAGAGTCAAGTTCTATCTAAAAAAATTTTGAAAAGCTACAAAGTTAGAAAAAATTGAGAAAAGAAGTGAAAAAAATCTAGTTTGGGATTTTTTTTAAAAAAAGTGATTTAAAGATGTTAAAGAAAATTGTGTTAAAAGTGTAGAAATCAATTTTCTAAATATTCTTGAAACACTTTTGATTTTCATTGTTTCCATTTGTCGTCATATTTTTCCTTTGCTCACATTACAAGCTTAATAAAGTTCTATTTGATCTTAAGGGATTGCATGATTTTTTCAATATATATAACTAATCTTAAAGAGTGATGTAAAGTCTTTTCTTGGCATTTTTTTTTTCATAAAACGATATTTGCTCAATTTTCTCAGCATTCTTTCTATCATTTTATATGTAGTTCCTTCATTTTGTTAGTTTTCAGTTTGTCTTGCTACCTTTCAAAATTTTAATTAACTTAAGTTTCAGACATTAAAGTTCTCAATGAGGATATCTTGAACATAAATCCCAAGGCTCCATATATATGTTTTTAATGTTCCATGAGGCTTATGCTAAAATGACAGCTGACTGTTTGATTAAGTATTTCTTTATTCAACTTTCTTTCACTCTCCCCCTGTGTGTTTAATTATTATCAAAATCAAATTTATCATTGCAGATGTGCGCTATTGTTTTGGATCCTTTCTGCTCTGGTTCTCGTACACTACTTCAAGACCAGACCATCTGCTCCCTTATTGATCTGAACGGATTCAGAAGGGTACCTGTAGAAGGTATGGTTTGGTGGTTTCCTCCTTTCTGCGGCTGCGCTCCACCGTTAGGGTCCGGCAGGGGTGGTACCTGCAAAAAGGACTCTGACGCTCAAGTCAGGTAGTGTGTAAGAATCTCTCAGTAATTCAATAATCGTTACCTCTTTTAGGTTTACTTAGCTTGATCTTTATGGAGCATGATTGGAGTCATGACATTCAATGCAGGTATTATTAGAATGTGGACGTTACAGTCATTTATTGAGAGGAGAGATTATAGAATCAGGGAGATCCAAATTAGCAGTTACGAAAGTCAGTGTCGATTCCCTAATCCTTACCAGAGTTCTGTATTCCGAGGTCCTACAGTCCTTTCCGGGGTGTTAATGGAGGGATACGGCGGAGCGTGTGCCAGGTTGATCCTTCTGGGTAGGATCCTGGTCCACGGTCCAGAACAGTTGCCCCCAGCTTGGCGCTTTGATAAGATAGCCAAGTGCCAAGGTATTTAGCTCTGTAAAGCTTAGTGGACCACGCCCTGGCTTTAGAGTCAGGTTTTGTGTCTCATATCGAGGCCGGCGTCCATTATGCAGAAATACCTCGGATTGGAATGCGATAAATCCTTACCCTTTTTCCCGGGGCTTGGATCTTGTTGCGTCTTGTGTTATTGGGAGCCTTTGTGGTGAGATCTTTTGAAACTTGATAGACATCTGAATCCTTATCTTTGGAAACTGTTGCTTCTGATTTAATTAAAAGATAAGGATCCTTTAAAAGATGATCAGTTTTGATATTTCCCAAACACCCGTTGCTCTCGTAACCAATAGGAAAGGGAGAGCATTTAATGCAGCTGATTTGATTTGTAAGGTTGGTCAAAGTTTCCATTCTATAAATATAGAAAGGTTACGTATGATACAGTCATTCCTTCTTGGAATTCCTTTGAATGTTTCCTTCTATTTTCCAGAATAGTTTTGTTGTTCCTATGCCTGTGCTTATGTTCAGAGGGAGTTAGAGAAGCTTTGCCTTCTGCGAAGGCCATCATTTTTCTGCTTTTCCCAAAATATTTGAAGATACTTCTTTTCTTGCCAAAAACTTTGTTTCATTAGGAACTTTTCTTTCCCAGCATAGTGAGGATGGGGACTTTACCTTCCCAGCGTACGAAGATATTCTAATTCATACTTCTTCGCTGGGAAGCTCTGTAGTCCCTGTCGTGTTGGACGGAGGTAATTAGAGACATAGAGCCCTTCTTGGTCCTCCTTTTAGATAAGCCAGGGGAACTATTGAGGTGGCTGCTTCCAAGCGTCCTAGAACGATCATGAAACTAGTCTACCTCCAGTGGAATGAACTTTTTCATGATAAACCCAAGCCCCGTTCAGCCGAGGAGGACTCACCCCAGTATTTTCTTATCCTTGTGAGTGGAACCGATGAATGGAGTGGCTGAAATTCCCTGATCCCGCAGCAGTGTCTTGTTCCGGTTATCTTCGATTTTTTGAAGCCTATCCACTTTTTCAAGAAGCCTCAACAGGGAAGAGACCGGTGTGAGCTCTAGAGAATCTGGATGTGAAAGTACAAGCAAGAAGTTGGCCTCCAGGCTCATCAGTGCTGTTTAACCTTTTCATATCCCATGTTTTTCTTCTCCTTGTATTGATGTATGACGATGTATGAAATGAAATGAAATATCTGGTTGCATTATCCAACAACTTCTTTGACCATCTTTATCTGTGGAATTTATATTGTGCCGGGGTGAGTCCAAAGCTCGCCCTATATAACATGTTGCCCCCAGCTCTGTACTTTGCCAAGACAGACGAAGTACAAAGCTTAAGCAATTTAACCGGGGTATTTGGTACTGTGAGGAAAATTACTGGGATATATAATGATCCGGGGTCTTTAATATTTTGTGAACGTTGTAGATACTAGGGTTGTTTTGATCTGCTGAGTAGCCGTCCCTTTAACTGCCATGACAGCGACGTGGGCCACGTGGCTTGCTATAGTTGAGAGGACGTGCATAGTACTTGGCGTGCCATAATGAACATTTTTTCAAATTCATACTGATTGGACGGAAATATCCTTTAACTATACCTTCTATAAATAGGATTTCGTCCTTCTATTTTTTCACCTTTTGCTGTTTCCGCTTAAAAATTGGTGGTCTGAGAAGGAATCCAACAAGCTTCACGGTTGTCGGCGGCGGTAATTACGTTTTAAAGCTTCTACTAGCCTTTGTTAAGGTATTTTCATCCTCTAAACACCATTATTGATAACTTGAATGTTCGAACATCCTTCTGGTGGACTATTTGTCTTTTTCTTCTGTTAATAAAAATTTTGGGAATAGTTATTTCATCCCCCTTTGCAATGGCGTTGCCTGATGTTGCACCTCCCCTACTATGCCGTGTGTGGCGGGCGGGGGTGTCCTTCCGAGGCGTAAGTCTCGGTGGGTGCAGAGGCCGGTGCGTGGGTGTTCAGTTTGCTGCTTACCCACTGCCATGTTTGGATGTTTTGAACATCATTGGTTCTGACCCTAGACCTCTGTGTGTCTTCTAGGAAACTGAATGGCCAAAAGAAGGCAGCCAAGAGTTGAAGCTCTTGCCCCAGCCTCGGATTAACAAGCCTAGCAGGCAATTAGGATTCGCCGAGGTCCATTGTTACCCTGTACATGGGTTACCGACGACGCTTATGATAGGATATCTCGTTATGAGTCTGGCGCGGAACTAGATAAGTTGAAGGAATATCTGGAGCTCACCGAGGGGGGTGAAAGGGACGATGAGTTTGTGATTTTGTTCCTGGGGAAAGAACGAGTGTGCTGGACCCGGGAAAAATGTGAGCACTTCATGTATCTTTACGAGGACTTTTTCACGCGGTTCAGACTACGGCTTCCATTAAACGATTTTCACATTGCTATTCTCCGGACTCTTCATGCTGCCCCCAGCCAAATCCATCCCAACGGTTGGGCAAACATCCTGGCCTTCGAAAGAATATGCCGGGTAGTGGGGTTGCGATGCTCTAACGGGGCATTCTTCTATTTCCACACATGGTATTCAACCCTTGGATCCCGTGCTCGACAGCAGTCTTGGCTCTCAGTTCGATCTCGGTAAAGAAGGACTGTATTCTTGCCATACTTGGAGAGTTACAAGGACTTCAAGGAGAAATTTTTCAAATTGAAGGCAGCTAGTAGTAGTCATCCTTTCTGACTGGGTAATGGTGAGGAGACAGTATTCAGCCTTTACTGGAACCCGATGGCGTGGAGCATCCCTACTCAATCATTTAAGAGGGAGATAAACCAGCTTACCGATGAAGAGGTTGAATGTGTAAACTTCTTCGAGATGTGGGTTGAAGAGGTCGGCAAGATCCGACCTAAAGATATTTTAGATAGTCCGGATGATGATGAGCTTTGGATCGTGCTAAGTAATGTCGGACAGCTGTGGTGTATATTTAAATGCCCAAAGTTTTAATGCATCTGACGACTTGTTTCTATGTTCTGTAGAGAGTTTAGCCGAGATGGTGGATGGTGATTCTTTGGCCATTTTGGAGGCGTTGAGGGCATGGAATTCTGACGTCCCAACGAGTCCTCCAGTGGGGTTCATGTCATCCCTTATGAACACGGTGACTAAGGTTCCTTTTGAGGCGGTGGACCTATCAATGTGGACGAATCTCCCGAATCACCTCGGGGACGCAAGAGAGCGGCATTGGAAGAAGGGCAGTCTAGTGGCCGGAGTAAAAGGAGAGCAACAGGAGAAACTTCTGGGCCAATAGGACTGTTTCGTGAGGAAGCCGATCATCGGGAGTTTATTGACTTCCACATTCTTGATGAAGAGGTTGGAGATTACTTTGCCCGATGTAGTCCAAAGAAAGCTCTGCTGGCTTTCCAAAATATGGGAATCCATATTGCTGCCGAGGCTCGGTTCTTAGAGCATGCCCTCGAGGAACATGAACAAGAAATGGCAGACAAGCTGGCAGCGGCAAAGAGAGGCGAAAACAAAGCTCTCAAGGACATGGAGGATTCCGTCAAGGCCAAGGATGAAGCTTTATGTTGGATACGGGAGCTGGAAATCGAAGTAGCTGCTTTGAAGGATGCCAGTAAGGCAAAAGAGGCCACCCTGACCGAGCAGCAGAAGCAGATTGCCGCGCTCCGGGCTGAGAGTGATAATTCTCGAGCCAAGTCCCAGTGGTGTGAGGCTAAAATTACCTCTCTGTAGGCCGATGTCAACCAGCTGATATCGTTGTGTACCAAGATAAAGGAAGATCAATTCCGCAACGCGGTTAGCCAAGTTCAACACTTCAACCCCGGGGTTGCATTGGTCTTAGATGGGCTTGACTCTGGGAAGGTGGTTCGAGAGGGATCTCTTGTAGCTCCCCGTGTGGCCTCTTCAAACTTGGCTGAAGACTCTAACTCCCACGGTCCAGACTCAACTGCAGATTAGGATTTTTTTTTTGAACCTTCTACGCGAGGTTTTAGTTTATTTGTACCCTGGTTTTTTGTAAACATTAACCCAGATTTGGGGCTTTATCAATTATCGTTGTTCTTGTTAATCGAGATGCCATATTCTTTATTCTTTGTTAGAACTACTTGAACCTTGGCTTAGGATCCGATGTCCAGATAAGTCCGACATTCAAGATCCGTGCCAAAGGTAAGAAATAATGTCCAAGGTCTGTTTGACTAATTTGGCTTTTTAGGATACTGCGCGACAATGTTCTAAAAGACTGGTCCTTCCCGAGGTCCTTTCGTGCTTTTAGTTTGGTGCTAGAATTTTCCTAATATAGGATTTTTCTATTGCACGAACTATCTAGCACATCTCGGTTAGTACCATGAAGTGATTGGATATTGCAAAATTCTCTTAAAAGCTTGAAAATTGAGTAGAAAAACAACAGAATAGAAAAACAACACTTACTTTATTGAATATCACTGTGCGTTTCATAACAATTGGGCAGGTCAAACAAAGTTAACTAGGAGACTAGGCCTGAAAAGGCACTTAGCTGTAGTACTTTCTAAGTTTATCTGCGTTCCAAAATTTTTTTACCGGCTTCCCTGTTAAAGTCTCTAGGGTATAAGCTCCTTTACCGGTGCTGATTACGACATGGTAAAGACCCTCCCAATTAGGGGCTAGTTTTCCCTGGGAGACATTCCTTCCGCCGACATTAGCTCTGCGGAGTACCAAGTCGCCTGGCTGGAATCTTCTCGAAATGACCTTCAAGTTATACCGGAATGCCGTTCTCTGCTTGATCGCGGCATCGCGTATGTGGGCAATGCATCTCCTTTCCTCCAACAGGTCCAAGTCTTCCCTGATTAATCCGGGGTTATCATTATGTGAGAAGTTTTGAGAATGCCAGCTTGGTTCTCCAATTTCCACCGGGATCATGGCCTCACATCCGAATGTGAGTTTGAAAGGAGTTTCGCCCGTCGAGGAGTGGGGAGTAGTTCGGTAGGCCCATAGGACGTGGTCCAACTGCTCGGCCTAGTTCCCTTTTGCTTCATCTAACCTTCTCTTTAATCCTCGGACGATGATCCAATTTGTGGCTTCGGCTTGCCCGTTTGTCCTGTGGTTCTCAACTGCACTACAATGATGTTTTATTTTTAACCCGGAAAGTAGTTCTTTGAACTCCTTGTCTTTAAACTGCGTCCCATTATCCGTAATAATTGACTCCGAAACCCCAAATCTAGTAATAATGTAGCGCCAAGTAAATTTCTGAACTCGAGCCGAGGTGATGGTGACCATGGGCTCTGCTTCAATCCACTTGGTAAAATAGTCCACAGCCACAATAAAAAATTTCAGCTGCCCCGGGAGCCTGAGGGAACGGACCCAGGATGTCCATTCCCCACTGATAAAAAGACCAGGGTATGGACTTCGTGGATAGTTCTTTAGGTGGGGCGTGATAATGATCCGAATGCCGCTGACACTTGTCATATACTTGAACATGTGCAAGAGAATCTACTTCTATTGTCGGCCAGTAATAACCTGCCCTGAGAGCCTTCAAAGCTAGGGTTTTTCCTCCTAGATGGTGTCCGCAATTTCCTTCATGGACTTCGGCCAACACATATTTGGCCTCTTTTGGCGCGAGGCACTTAAGGAGGGGTAAAGAAAATCTACGTCGGTAAAGCTGCCCATTATAGATGGTATACGTGACCGCAGTTCTCTTTAGTCTGGAAGCTTCCTTTGGGTCATTAGGGAGGCTGCCGGACTGTAAGTACTCCACCAACGGCATAGTCCAATCGCGCTCCTGTCCGTGAACCTGAAAAATTGCCATGTTGGTGATTGACAGTTGTTGGATGATCTCCTGGATCACTGAGCGGTTATTACCCGGGCTCTTAGTGCTAGCCAATTTGGACAAGAGGTCGGCCCTAGAATTCTGCTCCCTCAGGATGTGCTCTAATTGTACCGACTAAAAACTAGAGAGAAGCTGCTTTACTTTTAGCAAATATCTCTGTAAAAGTGGCTCTTTGGCTTGATAATCACCTCGGATCTGGGAAGTCATGAGTTGGGAGTCACTGAAAAGTTTAAGTTTGGTGGCCCCCAAGTCCCTAGCCATTGTTAGTCCGGCAATGCATGCTTCATATTCAGCCTGATTGTTCGAAGTCGGAAATTCGAACCTATGGGAATTTTCTATGGTGACCCCGTCGGGATTTTCTATTATTACCTCGGCGCCACTTCCTTTCGGGTTTGAGGACCCATCAACAAACACGGTCCATTGTTTTTCCTTAGCTTTGTTAGTTTCCGAGGTTAATTCAGCTAGAAAGTCCGAGAGTGCTTGCGCCATGATTGCTACTCTGGGTTCGTAGGTGATTCCAAACTAGGAAAGCTCAATGGACCAAGCAATCATCCTTCTTGCCAAGTTCGGTTTATGTAATATCTGTCGGATAGGCTGATCTGTCCTTACCACCACCGGATGGCATTGGAAGTACTGTCTCAGTCTTCTGGCCGTGACGATGAGTGCGAATGCGACCTTCTCGATCTTCTGATACTGGAGCTCGGGGCCTTGCAATACTTTGCTCACAAAATAGACCGGCTTCTGGACGCCCTCAGTTTCTCTGATAAGTACTGCACTAACGGCTTCCTCGTGAACGGAGAGGTATATGTACAGCGTTTCTCCTGGCTCAGGTCTTGTGAGAATTGGAGGGGACGACAAGATATTTTTCAAAGAGATGAATGCGTCCTCACACTCCTGGGTCCACTCAAATCTGGTCCTCTTTTTCAATAATTTGAAGAGTGGGAGGGATTTATGAGCGGCTCTAGCCAGGAAACGAGTAAGAGCCGCGATCCGTCCATTTAACTGTTGTACTTCTTTCACACTCCAGGGGCTGTGCATGTCAAGAACGGCCTTACACTTGTCGAGGTTTGCCTCGATTCCCCGGTGTGTCAGTATGAACCCCAGAAACTTTCCGGCTTGGACCCCGAAAGCACACTTCTTCGGGTTAAGCCTCATATCGTGCTTCCTAAGCTGTATAAACACTTCTTCTAGATCTGAGGTGTGTGATCCTAACGACGGGGTTTTGACTATCATATCATCGATGTAGACCTCTAGCATTCTTCTTATCTGATCTTCGAAAACCCTGTTCATCATTCTCTGGTACGTGGCTCCGGCATTCTTCAACCCAAAAGGCATTACTGTGTAGCAGTAACTTGCCTTTTCAGTGATGAACACAGTCTTATCTTCGTCTTTGGGGTACATCGAAATCTGATTGTACCCGGAGTAAGCGTCCATCAAATACAGTAGCTGGAAACTGAAGGAACTATCAACCAGCTTGTCCACATTAGGGAGGGGGTATAGATCCTTTGGGCATGCTTTGTTTAAGTCGGTATAGTCCACACACATCCTCCACTTGCCGTTAGATTTTTTGACCAAGACAACATTCGACAGCCAGGTGGTATATGAAATCTCCCTGATGAATCCGGCGTTCAGGAGCTCTTTTGCTTGCCCGCCAATGACCTGCTGCCTTTTTGGGCTAACCTTCCTCTTCTTTTGAGAGACCGGCTTTGCATCTCATTTAATAGACAAACGATGACAGATGAAAGCGGAGTCGATTCCAGGCATGTTAGCAGATATCCAGGCAAAAAGATCTTTATTCTCTTGCAAGAGTTTTACCAATTGAACTTTCTCCTGCTCGTCAAGGTTTGCCCCAATCTTGGTGGTTTGATTAGGTTTATCACCAAGCTGTAACGGAATCAAGTCTCCGTCAGGCTGGGGTCTAGTGCCTCGGATTTCCCCTCTTGCATCCAATTCGATCATTAAAACATTGACTTGGTGGGTTGGGATAGGTGTGCACACCTTCTTGTATCTAGACACCCTACCGATTTTCAAACTTTCGTTGTAACATTTGTGGGCTGTAATCTGATCGCCCTTAACCGTGACCACTTTGCTATCCCAGTTAAGGAATTTCATAGCCTGGTAGGCGGTGGAGACTACAGCGGCAATGTCGTTCAATGTAGGACGTCCCAAAATGATGTTGTAGGCTGAGGGACAATCCATAACCAAGAATCTCACTTTTACGGTTCTGTACGTGCTGTTGTCACCCAAGGTTAGCAAAGTATCAAAATATCCCACTGGGGTGGCTTTCTCTCCAGAGAAACCAGTAAGCTCGCCTTCATATGGTGTCAATTCAGACAAAGGGAATTCCAGCCTTTCAAAGGCATCCATGAACATGATATCTGCCGAACTCCCCTGGTCCACAAAAATTCGACGGACTTCGGTGTTAGAAATTATTCCAGAAATTACTAGTGGGTCGTCATGATCTCGGATAATATCATCGTAGTCGTCTTCGGAGAAGGAGATAAGAGATGCACCATTATCTCGGGCGGGTGGTCTTCGCGAGGAACTTGACACGCTTAAGACCGCCGTCCGAAGTGCCTTCTTTCGGGAATTATTTGACATTCCTCCTTCAGCAAACCCTCCAGCGATGGTATGGATTAATCTATCTTTCCGGTATCCGCCTCCTTGAGCATCTCGGTTTTGTCCTTGTCTGTTCTCCCCATCTCGGTGTGTCGGGGTTCGGGATCTTCTGGTGGGACTTCAGTTTCTTTCGGCCGGGCTGCGGGTTCTTTGCCGATGTTGCTTTAGACTCCGCCATGGACTTCGGCTTCGTCTCTAATCCCTTCTCCTTCTGTGATCTTGATTACCATGAGAACCATTAATGTACTTCTGCAGATGTCCCTCTTTGATCAGGGACTCGATAACATCTCAGAGCTGATAACAATCTTCGGTCTCATGGCCGTAATTGTTGTGCCACCTGCAATGCTTCGAATGATCCCTATGGGATTGCTTTTTAACAGGTGGTGGCATTTTGATATCCTGGAAGTCGGTTTGAAGGACCTCCTTCAAGATTATTTCTCGAGGGGTGTTCAAAGGAGTATACTCAGAATACTTGGGCCTATACCGCTCACTCTTGAAGGGGATCTCAGGGATGGCTAGAATTGTGATTCTTTTTCTGAACTGGTTCACCTTTCTCAAGGCTCTCTTTGGCCCAGGTAATTTCTTCCAGTTCAACGTACTTGTCTTCCTGCAAGTGGAACTCATCTAAACTGGCCGGCTTCTTTTTAGCTAGTGACCGAAAAAAGTCCGAATCAGTCCGTAGGCCATTTCTAGCATAGTGGAGGGCTATCCTGTCATCGAGGCTTTCTATACCCATGCAAGCATGATTGAACCTTTTAATGTATTCGCGCAAGGATTCATCACTTTTTTGGTGAATTCCCGAGAGACAGTCAATCGACTTCGGTCGTTCCTTGGCAATAGTATAATGTAGCAAGAAACATTGCGTGAGGTCCCCCCATCCTGTAATTTTCGTCCGTAAGGTAACGAACCAACGAAGAGCATCCTTCTTTAGAAAGAGCGGGAAAGCACGACATAACAATTCCAGGGTGTACCCGTAGAGCTGCATGGACTGAATATAGGCATCCAAGTGCTCTTGTGGATCCGTGGTCCCGTCGTAAGGCTCTAAGTTGTTTGGGGGCTTGAAGTTCCTCGGGACCCTGTACGCCATTAAGGCGTCAGAGAATTGCTGGTGGCAGTCGGGGGCCGGGTCATTGTTTTCTATGACGCCGGCGCCGACATGATGGGCTTCCCTTTGAACTGTGATCCGCTCTCCACCCTCATTGCCAGCCTGCGCAAACCTTTCTAAATTGTCCAAACAACGGCGTTGTTCTTCCAGCTGACGCCGTTGGTTGTCAATCAGTGCGGTCTGTTGGCGCAGTAATTCTCGAAGCTCATTCCTCGCCATTCCAGACTGCGCGTTGTCCTCATAATGCGAATGGTCAGCGTCCACGTTCAGGGTTCCCAGTCGGGCACGCGCTGGGATCCTCACTCCTTGATCTGCATTATTCTCTCCTCCAGTTAGGGGAAAAATGAGTCTATCCCGGATAGAGACCCTTCGAGAGCGGACTGGGCTTTTAGCTGATGCTGAAGTTTCGTGTCCCCCACCGAGCGTCTCCACCAAAACAGGCCTGCTCCTTACGGTGGAGGTTTCTAGTGGTGCGACGAAAGGAGGTTCACGCTCGTCGCGCTAAGCCGCTGGGCCCTGTCCATGGGTAGGGGCAGCATGCGCAACACTTCCTCTTCGCTGATTTTGCCTTATACTCACCATGATGAACGTGGGAATAATATTTTATCAGTTTCTCACAGACGGCACCAAATGTTCTGAACAGATTCAGAAGGGTACCTGTAGAAGGTATGATTTGGTAGTTTCCTCCTTTCTGCGAATGCGCTCCATCGTTAGGGTCCGGTGGGGGTGGTACCTGTAAAAAGGACTTCGACGCTCAAGTCAGGCAGTGTGCAAGAATCTCTCAGTAATTCAATAACTGTTACCTCTTTTAGGTTTACTTAGTCTGATCTTTATGGAGCATGATTGGAGTCATGACATTCAATGCAGGTATTATTGGAATGTGGATGTTACAGTCATTTATTGAGAGGAGAGATTATAGAATAAGGGAGATCCAAATCAGCAGTTACAAAAGTCAGTGCTGATTCTCTAATCCTTACCAGAGTTCTGTATTCCGAGATCCTACAGTCCTTTCCGGGGTGTTAATAGAAGGATACGACAGAACGTGTACCGAATTGATCCTTCTGGGTAAGATCCCGGTTCACGGTTCAGAACACTTATAAAGCTACAGACTACATTTAGCTCTACGTTTTGGTCTCTTATAGCAGTTGTTTGCCTTCATATTAACTTCTTATAATTTTTAGATAAGTATTTTCTATCTTAGAGACTCAAATCAATAGTTAGACATGTGATGTTGTTTGAGTAATGCTAAAAATTCACTGATATCCAAAAATAAACACATCAATTATTAATTTGAATGTTATTTTTTAACTTCTATTAACCGAAAATGCCTCAAAATAAGTTCAAATTGTAATTTATAATTAACTTGTTGATGACCTAGTTTGTTTGTCAATTATTATTTCCATATAAAATTCACTTCTTTTGTATCAAAGGTATTAAAAAATTTACATGGCACTCTCATTTCCCGGCTAAACAATGATTTTCTGTGCTATACACAATACCCAAAATTCATTCCTGAGGAGACGCATCATGACTAGCAAGATAGAGTAAACAAAACATCCAACTGCGGCTAATGATCGAAAGCAACGTAAAATTGCTCGGTTCATTCAGATACCAAACTCTGTTGTCCACATCTCGTTTCCCTCTCTCGTGGCCGGTGAATGCTTCTTTGACATTTCCTTTTCTTTCCATTTCTATTGTCATATTTTTTCATTTGTGGATTTCTAACGAAAGGAGATAGAAATCAAAAAGCAGAGCAAATGAGAATTCAGAATCCAGATCAAGAATAAACCAATTAAGTTCAATATCCAATATAATAAGCCATTAACAATGCATAACGCATTTAATCATATTACCAATTTACCAAAGCACAAGTCACAACCCAAGAAACAGAACCATTACAATACAGGCACACAACGAAACCAGAAAAAAAGAAAAAAAAATACAACTACTTATACTCCCCTGCCTCAAAACAGAGGCCCTCCCTCATGTTCACATCACATTATTCCCTTTGCTAGGGTCAGAAACCAAAACATGGGTTTGGTTCTTCAGCATTCACTTGAACCTCAAGCAATCCTAACCTCAATAGTCTTGGGTTTTTTAGGCTCAGGAGGAGGCAACTTCTCAACGGTGACAATAAGCACACCGTCTTGGCACACGGCGGAGATGGCATCAGTATTGGCATTCTCAGGGAGCACAAACTTGCGCATAAACTTGCCAACTCTTCTCTCCATCCTCAAATACTTGGCACCTTCTTTCTCTTCCTCCCTCTTCCTCTCCCCGCTTATCACAAGCACATTATCGTCTTCCACCTGAACCTTTATGTCCCCAGATTTCAGCCCCGGCATGTCGATCACGAACACGTAAGAGTTTGGATATTCTTTCACGTCCGCAGCAGTTGCAGCCATTGCCTTCGCATCGCGAACGTATGTTCTTGTTGGAGCGCTGAAATTCTTGTCGGCTGCAGTGTCGTCTGAGAGGTCCATCACGTGGTGTAGAGTGTGGAACAACGGAGAATCAAAACCCATCACCCTGAAATCCATGGCTTTGCTCTTTTTGTTTTTTTGGTTGGAGTGATTTTCTCAGGAAAATAAAAGTTGATGAGAATGTATGTGTTTTTTTTTTCCTAAGACTCTAAGGATCTTTTCGTGGAGACAGAGGTCGCGTATTTGAGAATTTATAAGGGTGAAAGAGGTTGGTGGAAGAAGAAAATGGAAGATTCTGGAGAAACAAAGAGTGTGCTTAGGAACTTCTAGCAGTTTCGGTTGCAAATTACAGGAGCCGTACTGCAAGGGGAGTACTTAGATTAGAATGAGATAGGAAGAGAGCACAAAAACAAAAATCTCCTTCTAGAGTTCTAGCAGCCTCCAGAATGTTGTGGTTGATATTTTTCTCTTTAATTAAAAAATTAAAAATATCGTACATCTTCTTGTTTGGGCCTATAGTGGGCTCAGTTAAGGTCCAGTATAAATAGTTCCTCCCTAATGTTATTTGTTTGTTAATAACATTAATTGTGAAACCGGCTGAGAACCTGAAATTATATGTTATATGGGTCAATTAATAGCCCATCCATTGCACGAGATTTTTTAAAATTTTATGTGTATTTAAAATATATTTTAAAAACTTAATTTGTAGCATATTATTTATATGTAAAATATTATGAATTTGAATTCTTCAAATTGTTAATATTTTTGTAAAATAAAAAAAATAAAAAAAATAAATTTCTATCATAATTTGAAATCAAAGAAGATGTATGAAAGAAATTAAAATTTGATTGAAGATAATTACGAAGAAAAAAAAAGACTTTTAGTTGATTTAGGAGATAATTAAAGAGAAGTTAAGGAGAAGAAAAGAAATTCCTTCTTTAAATGGAAGAACACGAAAGACAAAAAGTGAAAAAAAGTTTAAGTAAAGACATGTTGCAGATGAAGCATGGACACACCGTTGTTGAGGCGTGTCTGCGTGTCAGACACGTGTTCGTGTCAGACACATGGAGATACTCGGACGACACATGTGTCCTACGTGTCAGAATGTGTCTGATTAAAAAGATTATTTTTTTTTAATTTGGACACATCTCGGATATATTTGGATACATCTCGAACACGCTTGGATACGTCTCGGACACGTTTAGACACGTCTAAGACACGACTAGGACACGATCCATTAATATTCTTTTAAAATATTTTTCATGATTAACGTTCAATTAGTAAGTCCGTAACCTACCCAAGCTCAATCACATAAACATAACTAATGTCTGATGTAGAATTAGCAAGTGCACCAAATCGATAAAAGTAATAAAGAGTAAGTAATGTATCGTTCCCACGAGGATTAAGTTATTAATTACAAAATTCACTGAAAATGATACTATTTAAGCTAATGAAAAGAGAGTTGGTAAAAACAATAAAAAGAAAGAATAAACAACAATAACAAAAGCCAAATTTAATTAATTGAGTTGAGTTGGAAAACAATGATATGAAAATGTTATGAGTCAGATTTTACTTGAACTCTTCAAATGCAAAATCAAATATCGGTTTAATCAAGTCCTATTCCAATGATTCATGGTCAATTCTCAAAATTAATCAATATACAATCCGTTGGTATATTAATTCTCTTACACTGTTTAGAATTAACTAATTCCTTAGTCTAATCCCAAATAGAAAGGCATTATCAAGAACAAAGGAATTAAAAGAAAGACCACATAACCCACAACATCTATTCTTAGCGATTGTAGAAATTATGGTGTTTATCATAAGTTCTAAGTTCATGCAAATTTTTTCAAATCATACATAAACTCAAAAATCATTCCCAAATTGGCCAGATTTAGAAAAGCATTAAGAAAAGAGATAAACACATAAATCATAAAATAGAATCATTGATTAAACCCATAAAAGAATTTACATCATCTAAGAACAAGATCCATCATCACCTTAAAGAAAAAGGGTTTAGTTACACATAAAAAAGAAAAACACAAAGGGAAGAATATGACAAACTCCATTGTAGAAAGGTGGAAAGGTTGAAAAAAATCTCTAATTTTTAAGCCTAATTGCGCCCACACCACATTAGGATTTTTGCCTCTTGACGACTGCTGCCTTCTGTCCAAGTGTATAAGAGTGTGTAAAAAGTGTATTGTATTTGGCAAAACTTTCTTATTTAAAAGAAATTCACACTACAGTTTACGCGTTCAGCGCTCAAGCGCTAAGCTTCTAGCGCTTAAGCGCTGACCCACTAATCAGGAAACCCATCTACGCGCGTTGCACGCTCAAGCGGTGAGCGCTGAGCTTCTAAATTAATTTTCTTATTTTTTTATACTCCTCAAATGTCTAGTCTTTTCCATATGCAATTACGTACAAAAAATACATAAAAACACGTAATAAGAACACAATTAAAATAATAAAAACATAACAAGACTTGAGAACAAACAAAATAAAAAAGATTAAAAGAGAATGAAAACTCAAGATTTTTAACCATAAAAATATGAATTTTTAAAGGTTTATCACTCCCCCAAACTTAAGCTTTTGATTGTCCTCAAGTAAAAGGAAATCAAAATAAAATAAAACAAACTAAAACTGAAAACAGACTTAAATATGATAATACCGAGTATCAAAAATCATTCATATATTTAGAAATTGCTTTACAATCTAACTTCAAAGTGTCACACATGAACAACCCAATTATCACAACGTCTCTCACATGCAACTCTTATGCAAAAATGACTTCCCAAAAATATGAATGAAAGACACAATCTCTTCATAAAGTACAAACCCAGATAGGTTCATGATGCACAATTTTTAGTTTCAAACAAGTCTACAAACTTGATGCAGAATTAATTGTTGCATTGCGAACCCAAATGCAGGTTGTCTCAAGTAATAAATTTCTCGAGAGTCCGAGGTCGATCTACAGGGAATTATTGAAGATTAAAGTGAAGTAAATATTTTGTTATTACGATTAAAATTATTTATTTGGGTAAAAAGATTCACTCTTGGTAAATAAAATAAAAGTAAAATTAATTTCTTTTATAAATCAATTAGAATCCTCGCAACATGGAGGTTCCGATCGGAAAATACAACATTAAAAGTCCATTTAAAATAATATACGTAATTATATTATGTTTCCTAAAAATATTACCACCACTTATAAATGGGTTAAAGCATTCATTGTGCCAATATTTTGTCTACAACAAATCAAGAACTCCTCTTTACGAAGATGGTTTCTAAATTATAAGAAACAAATTATAATACGTATAATGGTTACTAAAAAATATAAATCATTTAAGCACAAGAGAAGAATAAATCTAACCTTACTTTATTACCAAGAGCTTCACCCTTTCACCCAAGTAAAATGAAACTTAGTTACTCATAGATAAGAAGAAAGAAAGAGAGAAGAAGAAGAAGAAGAACATGACTTTAATTTAGAACAAAGGAAAATTACTACAAGAAAACCTAGTAACAAAATGGCATCATTTTGGTAACTAACACCTAACACCCTCAATGATCTGCCAAGGACCCCTTTTATAGAGGATTAGAGATACAAAATGATAAGGGGGCTGAGTCATTAGTGGGTGGATGAGTGGAAAATGAGTGGAAAATGCCAAATGACTTTTGGTGAGTGGAAAATTATAGAGATTCCTTGTCTTTGAAATCATGCAGCTCTGAAGTCATTACATTCGTCATTTTTGAACCAAGTGGTATTCATGAAAGTTGTAGGCTTGGATCTTAGATTTCAAATGGCTTTAGTTTGAGTCCAATATCAATTCTCTAACTCCAGATACGTTCAAATTACTGCACACTACTCAGGCCCAGTCACAGCTCCTCTGTTCTGACTTCCAAGCCCAATATCACCTTCAATGAGTCCGATTCTGGAAAAGTGCTCAACATGAAAGTTTTATATATGGATCTTAGCTATTTATCATCCAAATTTCAGCCCATTTGACAACTTCTATCCCGAAATATGTGATGAACAGTGCACATAGGATAAGCTATCAGGAAAAACACTCTGGTTCTTGCTTTAACCCCAATTTGAGTTATCTACTCGTGTGATTAGGCCTTTGAAGTATCTTGAAAGTTGTAGAACTCTCTTTTATCTTTCAAATGCCACTAGAATCACCTCCAAACACTACCTACATCCCAAGATATAGCCCAAATACAGAAACAACGTAAGACGTAAATTATGCTGAAAAATTCAATTAAGTCCAATTTGAGTCCAAACTTACAAAACATAATCAAAATCAATCAATTAAGTACATGGAGAGTGTAAATGACTAAAAATAAAAGCTTATTAATGTATCAAATATGTGATCATCAAATTCTCCCACACTTAATTTTTTGCACTCTGGGCAAAACACAAGACCAAAACTAAAAAAAAAAAAAAAAACAGACTCAAAAGTTAAACACTCTAAAAGACTTAATTTCTAATAATATTTAAAAATGAAGAGCAACTAATCATTCAAGTAATCAAAACATTCATGAGGTAATATATCTTCACATCTCAAATCAACAAGCAAGGATATTTCAATTGAAAAGCATGAGTCAAGAATGATAGATTTTCACAAGATTCACTTTCAATCCCTCAAGTGTTTAAAAGGTAGGTGTTTAACTCAATTCAACCCATGAAAATTGTACTACCATAAGCTTGCTTATCTTCTACTTCTCCACTACTCAGAACACATGCACACACAAATCATGAGGACTTTATTCAAGGTTGTAATAGGGTCAAGGTAAAGGAGGAGGTAATATAGATATGACAAGTTAAATACCAAAGAATAAAAGAGCATGAGAGATGAGTTCAATTAACAAGCATGAAAGTTCATCCCAACTCCACCTAATACAAATTCCCTTTACATATTCTTTTTCTTTCCTTTATTACCTTGTTGACCCTCTTCTTTTTATATTTTTTTATTGATATTTTTTTATTTTTATTTTATTTTATTTTTTACAAAAAGAACATCATATATACATTTTTTTAACCATTCTGCACACACACCCCCACACTTGTTCAAGAACTCATCGAATGACAAAACTAATGTTCTCTTATTCCCTAAGGTCAAGTACGAACATGGTTTTTCATTTAAGGCACATAATGAGTTCGAAATAAAGAATAGTCAAATAAGCTCAAAGGGGTCAAGCAAGGGAAAATAGGTCATTTCTAATACTTTATGTTGGCAAGAATCAGAGAATTTCCAAGAAGTCATAAGAGTGCTTGATAACATATTGAGACAACATGCTGCTAAACAAGGCTAACTATTTGATTAAAGTAGTTATTTCAAGAAAAATGCCTCAATCATATTTATGTATGCATATGAAAATGTAGTCTAAAAAAAAAATCAAAGCAAGTTCTAGAGTAACAATTCCATGAGTAAAATTCATACAAGAAAGAAGAGAATGGTACAAATGTTCAATTCATTCATCAATAGGCTCAAAATCTCACAAGGCATAATTTTATCATTCTCAGTCCACCAATTCAACATTTATAACCAAGCATGTAAATTTTAAGAAAGAAGACAATTTACTCAATCATGCAAATTTTCCTGAATTTGAATTGCTACTTCCACACAAACTAGTTACTATCCCAATTACTCCTTACTCTGCCACCAATTTTTGATGCGTCTCAAGAGTAAATAATTTACTTTACTCTGCCATCCCTAATTACTTTTGTTATTAATAAATTGATGACAAACACAACAAACATATTAACAAACGCACTTTTGAAATTTTTTTTTAGTTTTTTAGTTTTTTTTAATATAAACACAATAAACATATTAACAAACACACTTCCTATTTTTTTTGGGTTTTTTTTTACAATCATCCTTCCCCCAACCAGATCACAACATTGTCCTCAATGTCAAAATATAGATAGGTAAAGGATAGAATATATTACCTATTGCTGTAATTACTGAAAAGAAAAACCTCACACAAATTTAAACAAAAACAAAGTATGATAAATAAAACTAAAGCTTGTAATTATTTAAATAGTTGGAGTGTCTTGACTGGCTTTCTTTTCATTTTGCTTCCCTCACCACTTCATTCACCGCTTCCTTCGGACCAATCTATCTGAGCTGTTACTGGATCAGGTTCATAAACAAAAGCTTCTAATTTATCAATTAACTCATCAATAGTGGAAGCAGAGATAAGGAGTCGTCTTGCTGAAGGTGTGACAAATTTCTGTTCCACAGCATGGTCAACAAAAGATAACAAATTATCAAAGAAATTATTAACATTCAACAAACCTATGGGTTTATGGTGGATATTCAATTGGGCCCAAGAAATAACTTGAAAGACTTCTTCCAAAGTACCAAAACTATTAGGTAAGGCAATGAATGCATCAGAGTTTTTAAGCATTGCCTTCATTCATCCATGCATAGAGGATACTTGAATTTCCAGTCTAATTGTCTTTCCAACGATGTTCCTTCGAGTTAAAGGTTCAGAAATGACACCTAAAACTTGACCACCTCTTACAAATGCAAAAAGTGATACAGTCCCCATTAACTCAAGGCAACCTCCCCCATATACTACACGAATGTTCCTCGCAGCAAGTGTTCTACCAATAGTGCTTGCTGCGTTTACAAACTCTAAACCCTTCCCATAACTTGTCCCACAAAATACACAGATACTAAGAAATCTAAGAACTGAAGAAGAAGTTCCCTCCATTTCTACACTCACTCTCTTTGAATGATTAAGAGTTACAGAAAAGTAAAGAAAATGGAGTGTTTAAATAGGAAAGAGAATAGAAAAAGTAATAATAGCTCCTATATGGGTAGATTGGCTGTTGTTAGAAAAGTTTGAACTTAATAATTTTTTTTAAATTTTTTTATTTTTCTTTATTTTTTTTTTACTTCAAGAAAACCATCAAGGTAAAGAAGTCTAGAAACCCCTGAAGGACCCTGCCCAAAGGATCGTCTGTCCAAAACTCAAATATAACAAAATCATACAAAGATAAAATAATAATAACAAATGATTACATACCTTTATGTACAGGTTTCATGGCAGATCTTTATACTGCGTGTCATGAGTGCAGTAATACCAAGACGGCTCAGCCAATCTAGGCATTCTTCTCCCTCCCGCTTGTGGGATATTTTGGATTGAGCTACGACGCCACTAATTAAAGTGCGTAAATCTGACAGCTACCACCAATGACCACAGCCAGTGAGAGGTCGCTGAAGAGCCCATGACATTAAATCACAGGATCCAGCTCAAAGGCATTGTCACGCGAGAATGCAAACACGGGACGCTTCTTTCTGTCCATCAGCAAGCAGAGCCTTTGGTTAAAACTTGGGAATGCTTGCGTGGCTCTTTACAGAGCATGACATACGAACCTTATTTATCGACCGACGTGCGAAGGTCCACCCGAGTCAATGACGGGTCTGCCACTGGCAGGGGCTCCTAATCTAATTAAAGACCAAGTACAACCTAAGTTTCACCCTCTTTTTTATTTTATTTTATTTATTTCTTATTTCTTTTCTTTTTTTTTTTTTTTTTTTTTTCTTCTTTTTTTTTTTTCTTTTCTTTTTTTTTCTTTTTTTTTTTTTTTATTTTCTTTTTTTTTTTGAAGATATAAAAGATAGTATATACATGTTGTTGTGATTGTAGCTCACATCTTCCTCTGGTTTCACGTCCAGAAACGGCTTAAACGCCTTCTATGAGTCGAGGATAAGCTTCCCATCCAATTTTCTTATAAATTGGCAAACAGGGTCTTTTTGAGTTAGATTTCCAAGACTATAACGCTCTTGCTCGTCTCTGAAGAGATTCCACAAACTAAGAAGTTCACGCTACACAACTCCACAAGAATGCGTCTCAAGAGTCAATAAGATATTATTTAATGACTCCTTACTCAGTCCATTCTTGATGAAGAATATTTTATCTTCTCTGTTTACAGAAACCATCCCCAAAAAGTGACATCGCGTGTTGCAATTCCATCGTGCATACTTGTAACAAACTTTCATTCTTTTTGCTCTTCTCCTTTTTGAAAATGAACTTTTACCGAGACCAGGCATGTATGGGACAAATGAATCTGAAGATTCACCAGCTAAACGAACCTTTGCTTCGATTATCCAGTGTATATCTTCTGGGATGCCCTTATACATTAACAATCTCAGTCTTTCACACCTAGCTTCATAGACTTTTGTTAGAGTATTTAGAGGGAGAGAAGGAAAATGTTTTCTTAGATTTGAGAGAATGACATCCATTTTAAAAGGAGAAGAAATCAGTTATTATGGGAAACTGAAAAATAAATCGACTTGAAAGTCACGGAGTACCGTTATCCGCCATTTAACCGAGAACACAAAGAACTGCAAAAAGAAAGAAACAACATTAAAATAAATTCTACTCATAACAAGGATTAGAAAGAGAAATGGATTCTACCTCAACAACTTGATGTTCCAGAAATGGTTTGAGTCTTTGTCCATTGACCTTAAATACAATATCATTCCTAGGATTCTCAATGTCTATGGCCCCATAAGAATACACATGTTTGACAATATAAGGACCAATCCACCTAGATCTCAATTTTCCAAGGAATAGATGAAGACGAGAATTATAAAGCAGAACTTTTTGACCAATTTCAAAAGTTTTTCTCAAAATTGATTTGTCATGAAAAGCTTTTGTTCTAGCTTTATAAATCTTTGAGTTTTCATATGCATCATTTCTTAATTCCTCAAGTTCATTCAATTGCAATTTGCGTAACTTGGAAGCATCATCAAGACTTAAGTTGAAAGCTTTAATGGCCCAAAATGCTTTATGCTCCAAGTCTACAGGCAAATGACAAGGTTTTTCATAAACTAACCGATAGGGAGACATGCCTAAAGATGTTTTAAAAGCAGTATGGTAAGCCCAAAGTGCATCATTTAGTCAAAGACCAATCTTTACGATTTTGGTTAACCGTTTTTTCTAAAATTTGTTTAATCTCCCTATTTGCCAATTCAACTTGTCTACTTGTCTGAGGATGATAAGGGGTTACAATTTTGTGGGTAATGCAATATTTGTTCATTAAGGATTCAAATGGTTTATTGCAAAAATGTGTTCCCCCATCACTGATGATAGCTCGAGGAATTCCAAATTGACTCAAAACATTTTCTTTTAAAATTTTTAGAACAGTTTTATGATCATTGTGCCGACATGGAATCGCTTCAATCCATTTTGAGACATAATTAACTGCAACCAAAATGTACACAAATCCAAAAGATGATGGAAATGGACCCATGAAATTAATTCCCCAACTATCAAAAATTTCAATGACAAGGATAGGGTTCAAAGGCATCATATTTTTTTTTAGAAATGGACCCCAATTTTTGACAACTTTCACAACTTTTGCAAAAAGTATAACTGTCCTTGAATAAAGTGGGCCAATAAAATCCACACTGCAAGATTTTCGCAGCTGTTTTCTTTGAAGAAAAATGCCCTCCACATGCTTGAATGACAAAATTTAATGACACTACTTACCTCATTGTCGGGTACACATCTCCGAAAGATTTGATCAGGACAATATTTGAACAAATATGGGTCATCCCAAAATAAAATTTTCACCTCAATCAAAAACTTTTTTCTGTCTTAATGTGTCCACTGAGGCGGCATCTTACCTGTTACAAGAAAATTGACAATGTTAGCAAACCAAGGCATGGAATTGACAGAAAATAAAAATTCATTAGGAAAAGAATCATTGATAGGTGTGCTATCAAAAGATGAGCCTGTTGTCAGCCTTGACAAATGATCTGCAACAACATTTTCGGCTCCTTTCTTGTCTTTTATTGTGATGTTGAATTCTTGAAGCAACAAGATCCACCGTATCAACCTAGGTTTGGCATCCTGTTTAGACATTAAATATCTAACAAAGAAGATGATCAGTGAAAACAAAGAAGGATCGAACCAATTAAATAAGCTCAAAATTTGTCTAATGCAAAAATTACAGCAAGTAGTTCTTTTTCAGTAGTGGTGTAATTCATTTGTGCACTATTCAAAGTTTGACTTGTGTAATAAATTACATGAAGCTTACCTTCCTTTCTTTAGCCTAAAACAGTGCCAACAACAAAATCACTAGCATCACACATCAACTCAAAAGGCAAAGACCAGTCAGGAGATTGCATGATAGGAGCAGAAGTCAAAAGACCGATTAATTTTTCAAAAGATTTCTGACAATCTTGAGTCCAATCAAATGGTGTATCTTTTGTTAGAAGATTACATAAAGGTCTAGATATGGCACTAAAGTCCTTTACAAATCTTCTGTAAAATCTTGCATGTCCTAAAAAGGAACGAACTTCTCTGACTGTTTTTTGGGGAAGGCAAATGAGCAATTAATTCAACTTTGGCTTTATCAACTTCAATTCCCTTAGAAGATATCATATGACCTAACATTATTCCTGAGGTAACCATGTAATGACATTTTTCTCAATTTAATACAAATCTTTTTTCTTCGCATCTTTTAAGAACTTTTTCCAAATTATCAAGACAATTTTCAAAAGAATTTCTAAAAACTATCAGATCATCCATGAAAACCTCTAAATAATGCTCAATCATGTCACTGAAAATACTTAGCATGCATCTTTGAAAAGTTACCGGAGCATTACAAAGACCAAAAGACATTCTTCTATATGCCAAAGTGTCAAAGGGACAAGTAAAAGTGGTCTTTTCTTGATCCTCCAATGCAATTGGTATTTGATTATACCCTGAATAACCATCAAGAAAATAATAGTAGGGATGTCTTGCTACTCTTTCTAGAATCTGATCAAGAAATGGCAAAGGGAAATGGTCTTTCCTAGTGGCTGCATTCAATTTTCTGAAATCAATACATATACGCCAACTAGATGAGACTCGGGTAGGTATTAATTCTCCTTTTTCATTTTCAACCACTGTTATTCCAGATTTCTTAGGCACAACTTGTGTAGGGCTTACTCACTGGCTATCAGAGATAGGATAGATAATTCCAACATCAAGTAATTTAAGAATTTCAGCTCTAAGCACCTCTTTCATGTGTGGATTTAATCTTCTTTGAGGTTGTTGAGATGTTTTAGCATTATCCTCTAAATGTATTCCATGTGTACAGATTCATGGATTAATGCCTTTTATATCCTTTAATGTCCATCCAATTGTACTTTTATGCCTTTTAAGTACTTCTATCAACTTATATTATTATTCTTTGGTTAGGGATGAGGAAATTATCACTGGAGAGCTTTGTTCTTCTCCCAAAAATGTGTACTTCAACCCATCGTAATGGCTTCGGTTCAGTATGGGTACTTCTTCATGGGTATCATCATTCATGGATTTTAGCTCTTGAATCTTGGCTTCCTTCCTTTGTATTCCATTTCCTGTACAAGTCAAGCAAAGAGCATATTTCAGAAACATCATCATCTAATTGTGTAGCTGAATGAAATGAATTAATTAAACAGATTTCTAATAGGTCAGAAGAACTCCTGATTTGAAGATGATTATCTATAATGGCCTCAATCCCTTCAATCTCTTCCTTTTCATCATAAACTTCTTGTGGTTGTTTGCACATGTTGAAAACATTAAGCTCCAGTGTCATATTTCCAAAAGTTAGCTTCACCACTCCATTTCTGTAATTTATCAAAGCATTAGATGTTGCTAAAAATGGGCGACCCAAAATGACAGGAACTGACTTAGAACTATCAACCATAGGTTTAGTTTCCAAGACAATAAAATTCACAGGATATATGAATTTATCAACTTGTACCAACACATCTTCTACTATTCCTTTTGGAATTTTAATTAATCTATCAGCAAGTAGAAGAGTTACAGAAGTTGGGTTTAACTCACCAAGGTTGAGTTGCTGATAAACTGAATATGGAAGCAAATTAACACTAGCACCAAGATCAAGTAAAGCTCGTTTAATTTTATGTTCACCAATAATGCATGAATCTGTAGAATAACCGGGGTCTTTATATTTCAACTCATTATTGTTTTGAATAATGGAGCTTATCTGTTC
The DNA here is from genome assembly GCA_029884595.1 of Ormosia semicastrata. Taxonomy (NCBI): domain Eukaryota; kingdom Viridiplantae; phylum Streptophyta; class Magnoliopsida; order Fabales; family Fabaceae; genus Ormosia; species Ormosia semicastrata. The sequence goes on along the minus strand of JAQQTO010000063.1, from coordinate 11,644,839 downwards.
AGTCAAAAATGCATTCTTTTTCACATTATGTTTCCTTTTAACAGTGCACAAGTCTTTCAAAAATTTGGCATAACAAGGAATCTGCTTGATAGCTTCTAACAGAGGAATATTGACCTTCACTTGTTTAAAGATTTCAAAAATGTCACTATTATGATTCACTTTACTTGAATTGTTTAATGCTTGAGGAAATGGGGGTGAAGACGAGGGTTTGATCTCCTTTTAGCTAGGTGGCTTATCAACTCCTTCCTCATCTTTGAAAATTGACTCATCATCTTTCTCAAAAAGTTCAGGAATTTGTTTTTCAATAACCTTTCCACTCCTAAGAGTTATCACTGAGTTAACTTGATCTATTTTTTGACTTTCTGAACTACCCTCATTTAGGCTAAACTGACCCTTGGGATTTGGTTGGGGTTGAGAGGGAAACTTTCCTTTCTCATGAATGGCAAGTGCAGAAGAAAGTTTAGCAAGAGTATCTTTTATGTCAATCATGGCTTGAGTGTTGTAGTTATTGATGGCTTCTTGTTTTTCCATGAATGCATGCAATGTTCCTTCAAGTTTTTTCCTATATGGTGGGATATAGGGTGCATATCCTTGAGGATTTTGATAATCTTGCTGTGCCTGAGGAGGTGATGGTTGCATGAATTGTGGCTGGTTGCTATTCCTCCAACTGAAGTTCGAGTGATTTCTCCATCTCGGATTGTATGTATCTAAAAAAGAAGAAGTGAATGACTTTTTAAAATTATTCATTGCATTTACTTGCTCATGCACAACTTCTTTAAGAACAGGCAGTTTTGGACATTCATTTGTTGAGTGTCCTAATTCATCACAAATGCCACAAATTTCTTCATTTTGCACAGATTTGATTTCTTTTACTTTCCTTGATTCCATAGCTTCAATCTTTCTAGCCAAACTAGTAAACCTTGCATTTAGATCTTCTTCTTGACTAAGATGATATTTTCCTTTACTAGCATTTGCAAGGTTAAATCTAATTGAATTTTCAGAAGGATTAGTACCATGCCAAGATTGAGAATTTTCAGCCGAATGGTCTAAATAGTCTAAAGCTTCTTCAGGTTCTTTATCAAGAAATTCACCATTGCACATTGTTTCCACAAATTGTTTGGTTTCGGGTGTTAACCCTTCATAAAAGAAGCTTATAGTGTGCCATTTTTCAAAACCATGATGTGGGCAAGAATTCAACAAATCTTTAAAACGTTCCCAACTTTGAAAATATGCTTCATTTGAATTTTGGGAAAAAATTTGGATTTATCTTTTCAAAGCATTGGTTTTATGTGTTGGAAAAAATTTCTTCAAAAACTCACATTGCATTTCTTGCCATGTGCCAATTGATCTTGGTTTCAAAGTGTTAAGCCAGGTTTTTGCTTTATCTTTCAAAGAAAAAGGAAATAATTTAAACTTAACAACCTCTTCAGTGCAAGTTTGATCATGAAAAGCAGTACATACTTCCTCAAATTCTTTTAAATATAAATATGGGCTTTCAGATTCTAAACCATGGAAATTAAGAAGTAAAGAAATCATATCTGGCTTGACTCTAAAATTGTTGGCATTGAGTGGAAAGATGAAACATAATGGACTAGAATTTCGAGATGGTTACAAATACTCATGCATGATTTGCAACGGTTGATTTTCATGTTCATCATGCACACTTTCGTTTTCAGCCATTGTGCTTAATGTGTGTGATTGTGATTCAAACAAATCAATATGTAAAGTACCTGGATTAACTCTAACCAAACGACCAGAATTTAAATCACGATACCAATTAAGCATAAACAAGTAATTTACAGTAAAAAATAAAATGTACAAGCTAGTAGTATAAATTGTACATTAAATATTAACAAAGGTGTGGTATAAACCAACCACCAAATAAGTTAATAAGCAGAAAAAGTAAAAAGTTAGATAGCTGATAAAGTAAAAAGTTAGATAGTTAGTAAGAGAGTTAGTAAGTTAGTAAACAAAAAAAAATGACAGAAAATAAATAACAAAAAAATGACAAAAATAAATACAAAAAATAAAGTACGAAAAAAAATAAAAGGGAGAGTTACCCCCACTAAGTTAATATGTACAAGAAAATAAAATGGAGAATTACCCCTACTGTACAAAAATTAAAGTGCAGAAAGTAAATTTAAAATATGAAAACTGGAGAATCAGAAGCCAATTTTTTGCTCCAGATGAGAGAGGAGAGAAGAAGAAAGATTATTTCATTAATGATTAAAGATTATAGAGAAATTAGGGAGAGTTTCCCCACAAGTTAGTATGCATAGAAATTAAAAAGGAGAGGTTCCCCGACTAGTTAGTATGTTAGTATATATACAAAATTTTTACACCAGAAATTCAGTCTTCAAATCAAGTCCCCGGCAACGGCGCCAAAAACTTGATGCACAATTTTTAGTTTCAAACAAGTCTACAAACTTGATGCGAAATTAATTGTTGCATTGCGAACCCAAGTGCAGGTTGTCTCAAGTAATAAATTTCTCGGGAGTCCGAGGTCGATTCACAGGGAATTGTTGAAGATTAAGGTGAAGTAAATATTTTGTTTACTACGATTAAAATTATTTACTTGGGTAAAAAGATTCACTATTGGTAAATAAAATAAAGGTAAGATTAATTCCTTTTAAAACTCAATTAGAATCCTCGCAACATGGAGGTTCCAATTGAAAAATACAACATTAAAAGTCCATTTAAAATAATATACGTAATTATATTATATTTCCTAAAAATATTACCACCACTTATAAATGGGTTAAAGCATTCATTGTGCCAATATTTTGTCTACAACAAATCAAGAACTCCTCTTTACAAAGATGGTTTCTAAATTATAAGAAATAAATTATAATACGTATAATGGTTACTAGAAAAATATAAATCATTTAAGTACAAGAGAAGAATAAATCTAACCTTACTTTATTACCAAGAGCTTCACTCTTTCACCCAAGTAAAATGAAACTTAATTACTAATAGATAAGAAGAAAGAAGGACAGAAGAAGAAGAAGAAGAACATGACTTTAATTTAGAACAAAGGAAAATTACCACAAGAAAACCTAGTAACAAAATGACATCATTTTGGTAACTAACACCTAACACCCTCAATGATCTGCCAAGGACCCCTTTTATAGAGGATTAGAGATACAAAATGATAAGGGGGCTGAGTCATTAGTGGGTGGATGAGTGGAAAATGAGTGGAAAATGCCAAATGACTTTTGGTGAGTGAAAAATTATGGAGATTCCTTGTCTCTGAAATCATACAGCTCTGAAGTCATTGCATTCGTCATTTTTGAACCAAGTGGTCTTCATGAAAGTTGTAAGCATAGATCTTAGCTTTCAAATGGCTTAGTTTGAGTCCAATATCATTTCTATAACTCTAGATACGTTTAAATTACTGCGCACTGCTCAGGCCCAGTCACAGCTCCTCTGTTCTGACTTCCAAGCCCAATATCACCTTCAAGGAGTCTGATTCTAGAAAAGTGTTCAACATGAAAGTTTTAGATATGGGTCTTAAATATTCAGCATCCAAATTTCAGCCCATTTGACAACTTCTATCCTGAAATATGTGATGAATAGTATACATAGGTTAAGCTGTCAGGAAAAACACTCTAGTTCTTGCTTCAACCCTAATTTGAGTTATCTACTCGTGTGATTGGGCCTTTGAGGTATTCTTGAAAGTTGTAGAACTCTCTCTTGTCTTTCAAATGCCACTAGAATCACCTCCAAAGACTACCTACATCCCAAGATATAGCCAAAATACAGAAATAACGTAAGACATAAATTATGCTAAAAAATTCAATTAAGTCCAATTTGAATCCAAATTTACAAAACATAATCAAAATCAATCAATTAAGTACATGGAGAGTGTAAATGACTAAAAATGAAAGCTTATTAATGTATCAAATATGTGATCATCAGTTCATAAAACTGCAAGTACACATCAAACCCACATCCATAGGGTTGTTCTTCAAATCTTTCTCCACTAATGTAAACAACACATAACCAAAGATTAAAAGAGACTTTATAAGTTTGTAATGTAAGGCCAATGATATGGGTTAAGAAAGAAGTGGTAGGAAAAAGAAAATAAAAATTGAGATACAAAAACATGTAAATTTCAAAATTCAAGCCTCAAAATATAAGATCAGTACAAAACGGAGCAAAAGAATCAACACAACATTCATTTTTTTTTCTTTTTCTTTTCTTTTTATGTTCAATAATCTCCACCCCCAAACTTGTTTCTTTGCAATATTTTAGGTGGACTTTTTTTTTCAATTCCTTTTTCTTTGAATTTTTCAGCTCCACTAAACTTCATGCACAAAAATAACAAAGACTTGAATAATAAAATAATACAAGATATGCACTCAACAAAGGTTATGTAAGAGAGGAAAATTCTTTTTTCATATAGGTATGGAAAAAGGAAAATGTGGGTAAAAAAAAGAAATTAGGCCAAATAATAACAAGGCTGTAAAAGGGACCTAAGGATAAACTGTCACAGGTTGACTTGAAAGGCTCAAACGGTCCAAAGAAGACCTTTATCATTTCCTTAATCATACATTGCCTAGGATTTCACCTCAAGAGAGAATCAAACAACTTCTAGATGAAAATCATTCACACACATGCAATCCTATAAACTTTCTCTAAGTTTGACATGCAATTAAATTCCAAGGTTTATCAAACATAAAGATGGAAATACATCCATACACAATTGAAACAATAGAGATAAATATAACTCATAGATTCTCATATGATATCCCAAGAAATTAGATTAATTCATAATTCAAGCAATCATTGGATATTCAATTCAACACATCGATATGCACAAAATGACTCAAAACACAATAGGGTGATGGAAACAAAATAAAATAAAAAAGAACAAATAAATAAATGCAGAAATTAAAAGCTAAAGGAAAGAAGAAAAATCTTTTTGATGGTTAACAACTATATATAAAGGTTCCGAACTCAGGGAGGCACTTAAACCGACTCAACACTAGCTAACTACAAAACAAAAATAGAAAAAATGTTAATCAAGAAAATAAGAAATAACAAAATAAAAATAAAAGAGGAAAGGGAGAGAAAATTTGGGTTGTCTCCCAAAAAGCGCTTATTTAATGTCATTAGCTTGACGTTGCCTTTTCAACTAGTCTGGCTTGAAGCAAGAGAAGTAAGATGACATTTTTCTCTAATCAGTTCTTTGCCTCCAAACTCTTTCACTGCTCTTGTAATTCTCACAGGTATTTAGAACTTGACTTAAACCTGATTGTTCTAAACATACCTTAACACGTGAAATCTCATCAAGCCATGGATGCCTCAATTTTTCAACAGATAAGGGATGAACTTGCAGTGAACCATGGATAAGGGAAGGACCCTTCTCTGTCTCAGCAATCTCAAAGATGGGAGGACCTTTCTCCTTTTCATCAACAATCTTGGAACTGGGATAGTCAACAATAATGGACGAAGAAGAGTTCTTACCATCCAACCCCTTTTGAATTTTACTTTGAATGCAATTAACAGGGGCATAAAGATCTGATATTAGGGTAGACTTATTAAAAACATTTATAGTCACTTGATCTCCATCTACCCTCAAAATAAGCTCTCCTCTAGGGACATCAATCAACGCTCCTGATGTTGCTAAGAATGGTCCCCCCAGAATTAACGGGATATGAACATCCTCGTCTATATCCAAGACTACAAAGTCAACTGAGAAAATAAATTTATCAACCTTCACTAGCAAATCTTTCACAATACTGTACAGATGTTTGACTGATCGATCTGCTAATTGAAGAGAAACCATTGTAGGCTTAAATTTATCAATTCCCAGCTTATGCAAGATAGACAAAGGCATCTGTTGATACCCAATTTTATCCCTTTTCTTTTATTTTCATTTTTATTCAATTTAATTTTTAAAAAAAGAAATTAAAAAAAAAAAGCTTTGTACGGGTCAACCCATGACCCAATTCTCTTCTCAACCCATAACCCAACTTCTTCCTTCTTGCTGCAACCCTCAAACCCTAGCCTCCACAAGCAGCATTAAAATGGCAGTTTCTTTGTTTTAATTGTTTTTGAATTTCCTAACAGTTTTGGTTCTGTTTTAATTGAGTTTTGAATGTTCAAACGGTTTAATCCTTCTGCCTTCCAAACGTAAAAAGAAAAATTAATTGCATTTGAATGAGATATCGGGCACAATAAAAGGAAAAGAAAAATTCAAAAAAAGAAAGATTTTTGGGAGCAGCGACCGAGAGAATTTGGAAGCTTTCATCACTTTTCAAAGATTCACCCCACACTTCTTCTTCCTTCACCATCAACTTCCATCACTACACCTTCTTCCCCAATCACTCTCACACACCACCGACCAAAGCGCCATTAACCATTACCTCACCTTCGTCAACCTTTATCACACACCACCAACCAAAGCCACGCTAACCATCAAGAACCCAACCGAGTCAACTCGCTTAACTAAGCACTCTCCACTCTCATCCCCAAGCTTCACCTTGACCACCATCTTCAACCTTCATCATTTTTTTCCACCATTAACAAATATCAACAACCACCCACTATTTCCCTCACCCAAAAACAAAGCCACACCATTTTACAACTTCAAACAAATTCCTCCATCCCACCATAACCATCATCATCATCATACTCAACCACCCACAAACTCAACAACCCAACCAAATCCCGCCGGCTCCTCCCCATTGCCGCTCAAATCCGGACCTCCACTGCCACCACACGAACCGGAAAGTGCCGGATCGCGCCCGGCTCGCGACCTCTGCCCAGCCGATCGAGGCCGGCGTTCACCCAGCTCCTCGTGTAACGCCGCAGCCAACTCGCGACCTCTGCTACCCGCCGCTGCACCGGCTCCATCCAACGCGAACCCCGCGACGCCGCTGCCCCGCACCGTCCGTGCCTCACCTAGCCGCGCCTGCGCGCTTGCCACTCTCACACACTTTTTTTTTCTTCTCTCGGTTCGTTTCCTTCTCACGTAGAGACCGAAAGTCTCTTTCGCTTCTCCTTTTATTTCTTTTACTTTTTTTATTTAATTTTACTTTCTTTTTATTTCTTTCTACATTATTTATTATTTAGTTATTTATTTATTTGTTTCCTTTGGATTAATATATATTTGCTAATTTAGAATTTACATTATCTATATTTTAATGTAATACACTCTTTTTTTTGTATTAATGTATTAATTAGTTATTTAAAAGCCGGCGATGACGGAAAAATTGGGAGAAGATCGGAGCGCCTTAGATCAAGTACACTCTTCCCGATCATCTTGAGGCTTTATATTGGATTTTGCCAGGAGCGGCATTGTAGGTCTAATTTTTACACTAAATTAAATAATTTTGTAAATTAAATTACATTTTTTTTAAAAAAACACAAAATAAAAATTATTTTGTAAAATAAAAATCCTCAAATAAAAGTGAACACTTTTATACGATTCAAGATCATGATTGTGGTGAATTAAAGTTCTATTTTTTTGTGAAGACTTTTTTTAAATTAATACAAAAATCTCATTGTGCCAAAAATATTTTTCTTGATTATAAATGAGATTTTATTTGGTCATTTACTTAAAGAAACATTTTCCTACCTTAAATAAATTTCTTTGAATTAAAATTTATTCATTGAAATAATGTTTTATTTGGCCATTTATTTTGAAAATTACTTCTCTTCAAAAAAATAAAATTTTGATTCACCACTTTTATACAATATGTTGTAGACTTAGAATTTGTTTCAAAATAATGGCTATTTAGCCACCCATTTAATTCGTAGTCATTTATCATTCTTGATATTATGCTTGACAAAATGGGACATGTTAAAGTAAAAATAAAAAAATATTTCTTTCTTTTTTTTTAAAAGGACCAATTTAATTAATATTGTAAATAACATTAGATTAAACAGGTAACCGTTCTTAGAACGGACGGTGTAGGGTGCTAACACCTTCCCTACCCGTAATCAACCCCCGAACCTCAAACTCTGAAACGTAGACCATCTTTTAGGTGTCCAATTGCACCATTCCATTTAATGGATAAAGCGATTGGTGGCGACTCCCAACACCCCGAGGTCCTTTCCTCCTTTTTCTTTTTATTTTCGCGACGCCCTTCGGGACGGTTGCGACAGCTGGCGACTCCACTGGGGACAATTAGAGGGTTAAACCTTATTTTAATCTTATGTGATTTGCTTTTTAATTATGTTGGTCCATTTTTGTTTGTTTATTTGTTATTTGTTTCATATTATTGTACATTTTGTTTGCATTATATGTATTGTATTTCTGCTTTGTAAATAAATTCTCTCATGTACACTTGCACACACAAGCTCTATACCCGAGCTCAGTACCTTGTAGGCTTAGATAGAGGGTGAAGTAGTGTTGTTTTGTGGGACCGTTGGTCTCCGGTTAGGCACATGAAAACCCCTCGCTCAAATTGAACTCTTTCCGCTTGTAACCTATCATGGGTGAGGATGGAGGACACTTGCTAGCCAAAGTGTTGGTGTCAGCAAGAGACAATTTGGGGACCTTTTGTTCGATAGGGGTCTAGAACCAAAGCTCTCACTTGTAGATATAATCTTAGAGCTACCATCGTTCATAGAACTTATCCTACTGAACGGGTACCAAGATTAGGTATCCCTTTTCCTCTAACATATGAGGAATTTCTGTTTGTCTTTTATTTTGTAGTTATTAACTTTTCTTTTATCTTGCATTTGCATATGTGGTCCAATCCTGTGAAGATATCGATAAACCTCAAGGATGAATAAGGGAAAGATGACTCTAATGTCTGAGGTGGCAGAGAGTATTAGGGCTGTCGGTGAAGAGTCTGCAAGAATTCAAGCCAAGGAAAGAAATAGTTTACATCGCGAGGATGTTCCTTTACCTCTCTTAAAGGGGAGCCATGACTTTGAGCAAAATGGCCTAAGGAGGCTCCGTAATGTGTGGTGTAGCATGAGAAGACAAGGAGAGTTCAATGACAAGTATGGAGATATTGCAGCTCTCATGTTCATCACCCCTGACCTCTAAATGTTGAAAGCTATGCTCCATTTTTGGGACCCCTCATATCGGTGTTATACTTTTCGACAATTTGACTTGGTGCCAACGATTGAGGAGTATGCTAGGCTTCTTAATAGAGACAACATGCCAAAGGACAAAGTGTACTCATATGACCCCAAGAAGACGCCAAGAAGGATGCTGTTCAAATTGATAGGGATTCATGCCAATGAATTGGACAAGTACATGATGGATGAAGGATGAAGTCTAGATTCGGAGTTCTTGCTTAGGCTGGTTGAAGCTCAAGTTGATCAAAGTTTTGGTTTGGTAGCACTAGCCCTCGCTATTTATGGGTTAGTAATTTTCCCGAGATGGAAAAATCAAATAGATGGACATGTGATCAATTTGTTCAAGCAGATCTAGCATGGGGTACACCCAGCCCCACCAATTTTAGCCGAGATAATTTGATCACTGAATTATTACCGAGTCCATCAGAAAGGAAGATTTTGGGGATGTGCACCATTACTTGCAGTATGGATGCTTAGTCATATGCCAACCTTGAAGTGCTTTAACCATCCAGAAATTGATCTAAAACAGTATGTCATACCTAAGCACCCGCTCTCTCTATATGGTCGTGACAATTGGCCTCCCTGAACTCCGACGATGAGGCAATGGATCAGTTTTTTCATGGAAATAAAAGAAGTGGTCTGGAGGGCCAAGTGATTTCCTCTCACTTATACCATATATAGATGTGGAAGCAAACCTTGGGTTCCACTTATTGGCCCATGGGGAGTAGTGGGCTATGCTCCAGCTATGGTCCGAAGACAAATGGCATCTCTGCAATTCATTTCGATGACTCATGGACTGTCAAAATTTGAATTCTCGTATGGCGATGAAGGAACCAGTCATCAAATAAAAAAAGTCATTGAAGATTGGAAAGACATAAGAAGTGTGAAGCCCGGTCTCCCATCATCTGAAACGACACCAGAATACCCAATTTGGCAAGCTAGTAGGAAGAAGGGGTTTCTTGCTCCCAAGGTGCAGGGTCCAGAGTTACCAATGCACCAATTTAATGAACCCAATGATTACTATGCTGAAGCAGAGGGGCGGTACGAAATCATTTATCGACAGTGGACCACTGAGAGAAGGTACTTGGAAGATCAACTTAGCACTGCAAGAAGAAAAATCCAAAGTCAAGAACAAATGGCCTCTAAAGATATTAAAATAGAGAGGTTAAGGAAAACATGTCAAGCCCTCGAAACAATCATTCAGGGGAAAGATGGTCAACTTCAAGAATTCAATAATGAAGTTAAAATCTTGAATCAACATTTGGAAAAGCATGTTGAATGGTCTACTTTCTTGGAAAGTAAGAAGAATCGGTTAGAGGATGATGTTCTTTTCTTGACTAATGAAAAGAATTTCTATCTTAATGCAAGCCAAGAAATGGAGCGGAAAGCCGAAATGGTCATTGATAATATGAGGGAAATCTCCAACCATTCAAGAAAGAGAGCAAGAGAAATCATCAAAGTGGAAGCCAAGCTAGCACTAGGAGAAAACCAAGATATTCTGACTCGGGTTAGAAAGGATCTTGACTTCCTAGGAAAATTTCACTGAAATTAGTCTCTTGTTCTAGGAATGCTGATGTAATTTAGAGTCTTGTCTTATAAAGCTAATTCCTCCATTTGACTTGAGGAGTAGCAAGAATCAACATGTGTAAAACTCTCTATGACCATAGAGCTTTTCCCTTTAAATGAATGAGGTTTATCGATATCGCTTGCTACTTTGGATCATGTCTCTACATGCATAGTTTTATTTTTGTTTGCATTTTCTTTTCCTTTTTCATATTTTCTAATAAAAAAATAATAATGAATACAGAAAGGAAAACTGTCTCTACGACACTCATATAGGGCTCGCTCTTAATCAAGAGTCATGGATGAACTGGGTCAGTCACAAGAAGAGTTAAGAAGTGAAGTAAGCCAGCTAAAAGAACAAATGGCCAAGATCTTGGAAATTCTGGAAAAAACAAGGAACACAGAGGGGACTCCTTCGAAGGCAAATGATGATCCTTCTGCCACGCCTACTCACCCGCCCGGCTTTACGCCAGTTCCTTGGCAATATCCTAGTCTCACCTCTCAAGGGGCCATGATACCACTCACTATCTACTCAAATAATCCTGAAACACGGGCATCTTCATTCCCACCATATGGCCTACCACCCGGTTATGTGCCACCATTATCCACTAATATTCTTGAGGGCAGTGCACCGACAGTCCCAACGACTTTAAACCCTCCCCAAGGATCTCAACCAAATACCAGTGAGATTCCTCAGTACCCTGTTTCTATTCCACTTTATGGCATTTCCCCTGGTTTTATGCCGTCCCAAATTACCAACCCTCTTGAGAGCGGCTCATCATTGGTAATACCTACCTCAGGGCCACAAGGCTCGACTCAGGCCCAATCTCCTTTCTACATGCCACAGTTTCCCTATAAAGTCGCTGGAACTTCTCCGCTGAACCCTTCAACTGAAGGCATTCAATCTAAGGAAAAATTAGAAGTTCTTGAAGAAAGACTGCGACCATAGAAGGAGCAAGTAGCTATGGTCTTTTAGATGCCGCACAGCTCTGTCTTGTCCCGAATGTGGTGATTCCTCCAAAGTTTAAGGTCCCAGATTTTGAAAAATATAAGGGAACCACTTGCCCAAAGAACCATCTGACCATGTATATCGGCAAGATGGCATCACACGCTCATGATGACAAGCTGTTAATTCATTTCTTCCAGGATAGCTTAGCTGGGGCAGCTTCTAATTAGTACACACACCTGGAACGTGCCCATATACGATGTTTTAAGGACTTGGCTGATGCTTTTTTGAAGTAATATAAGTACAATATCGATATGGCACCAGATAGGTTACAGTTGCAAAATATGGCTAAGAAAGGAGCTGAAACCTTTAAAGAATATGCTCAGCGGTGGAGAGAGATAGCTGCTCAGGTTGAACCCCCATTGACAGAAAGAGAAATGGTGGCCACATTCATTGACACTCTCCAGTCACCCTTCTATGACAAGATGATAGGAAGTGTGTCGTCGAATTTCTCAGACATGGTTATTATCGGGGAAAGAGTTGAAGGGGGAATGAGAAGTGGAAAGATTGCTGAAAGCTCAACGGGGACATTTAGTTCCAAAAGGCCCCCAGCAGGGAAGAAAAGAGAAGGAGAAGCCCATGCTGTGACTTTCGATCAAAGGAGTTTTGCTCAAGGGAGACATAGTCAAGCGCCTGTTAACCCTCAACCATCCTTCCAACCTCCCTACATGCCTTACTATCCATATATTGCTAATGCCTCTCAAGCTCCATACCCTCAACCTTATCATCCAATGATCCCTTATCGTGCACCATCTCCTATCCCAAACCAAACACTCCCTACCATGCCATATCAACCAACCCAACCATGGGCCCAAAATCCAAATACCAACCAAAGAAGGCCGCCAGCTAACCAAGAAAAGAAACCCGTCCAATTTGACCTAATTCCCATTACCTATACTGAACTGCTACCACAACTCTTCCGAAACTCCTTATTGGTTCCTTGCCCAATGAAGCCAATGGAACCCCCCTACCCAAGAGGATTTGACCAGAATGCTAAATATGAGTACCATGCTGGGGCTGTAGGTCACTCAACAGAAAATTACAGAGCCTTGAAGTTCAAAGTGCAAGACTTGATTAATGCCAAATGGTTAAACTTTAAAGAAAAAACTCCTAATGTAGGCCGCAATCCCTTGCCTGATCATGGAGGTCCTGTAGTTAATGCCATAGAGAAGTCTTCTGGACGATGCCTCATAAGTTGGGTAGCTGATGTGAAAACTCTCATGAGAGTAATTTTTTAAGAGCTTTGCAAATTTGGGTTGATCCAAAACCAAGCTGAGATCAAAAAGGTCAATGAAGATGAAACTGTGTGCAAGATCCACGGGGAAGTCGGGCATTCTATTGAGGAATGTGATGAATTCAAACAGATCCTTCAAAGTTTAATAGACAGTCACCTAGTACAAATAAACAATCAGTGCGATAATGGTGATGTCTATATGGTCAAAGAAGTTACGTCTCTGCCAGTTCAAGAGGCTACCAATACCTATGCAATGCATCCAATCATAGAGCAAGCTCCAGGTATACCAAGGCCATTGACGATTCATTATAGTAAAGAAGTGTCTCTGCCAGTCTCTTTTGGTCGGAATCCTATCACCATCCAAGTACTGACTCCTTTTCCTTATAAGGACACCAGAGATGTGCCTTGGAAATATGATGTACAAGTCATTGTAAATGATCTCCAAGACAATCAAATAAAAATCCCATCGGCTATCTCTAGCATATTTGGGATCGGTGGAATGACTCGGAGTAGTCGTATTTATACACCTGAAGATCTGCGTAAAGACCAAGTGGAGGAAGTGGAAAGAATTCAGAAAGGGAAAGGCAAGATGGGGGAAACTTCTACTGAAAAAGCCTTGAAAGAAAAGGAAGAACCAAAGACAACACAGCAAGAGGTCTATAAGAAAGAAGTGACTGAGGAAGAAGCTTGTGAGTTCTTAAAATTCATAAAGCAAAGTGAATACAGGGTGGTGGATCAACTGAACCACACCCCTGCAAGAATATCACTCTTATCCTTATTACTGAACTCTGAGCCGCACAGGAAGGTGCTAATGAAAGTGCTTAATCAAGCTCATGTTTCTCATGACATCACGATTGACAAGTTGAATGGCGTTATCAGCAACATCACAGCAGATAATTACATCACTTTCACCGATGATGAAATACCCAATGAGGGAAGGGGACATAATAAAGCACTTCATATCTCAGTAAAATGTCAAGACCATATCATGGCTAGAGTACTGATGGACAATGGCTCTTCCTTGAATGTGATGCCAAAGTCGACACTCTCCAAGTTGCCTTTTGATGGGTCACACATGAAATCAAGTGCGATGATAGTAAGGGCATTTGATGGCACAAGAAGAGAGGTCATAGGGGAGATTGAAATACCAGTTCAAATTGGTCCCTGCACTTTCAACATACTCTTCCAAGTAATGGACATTGCACCATCATACAGTTGTCTCTTAGGACGACCATGGATTCATTCTCATTTGAGTCAGTGCCTTCCACCTTGCACCAAAAAGTCAAATTCATAGTTGATAACAAGATGATTACTTGTCTTTGGTGAAGAAGACCTACTGGTGAGCAAGCCGCTAGACACCCCTTATATTGAAGCTACAGAAGAGGCTTTGGAGACTGCCTTTCAAGCACTCGAGGTTGTCAATACCATTTATATAAAAGAAGGAGCTACAATTCCTAAACTGCAGCCCTTTGTTGCATCTGTAATGATGGCTAAAGTTATGCTAGAAGGGGGTTATCAGCATGGAGAGGGGCTGGGCAAGAAACGACAAGGTGCCACAGGACTTTTTCAACCCTTGGAAAACAAAGGAAGATTTGGGCTGGGATACAGACCCACTAAGGCTGATAAGAGGAGGATCATGGAAGAGAAAAAAGAGAAAAGGCTGGCTCGCTTGGAAAATCGAGAACCTAAAGTGGAGGGAGTCCTCATCTGTGATATACGACAAAGCTTCCGGAGCGCAAGAGTTGTGTTTGTAGACCAAGTGACCGCAGTTGAAGATGATGACTTTGTCAGTCATACGAACCTGGTGTATGCATGTTCTTCAGATGCAAGACTCGATAATTGGGAGATCTCCGAGCTTCCCATAACCTTAGAGTCTCTTTCAAAGTAATTCTGTAGTGCTATTCCTTTAGCTCTGCCCAAGGCTTTAGGATTTCCATTTGTAAATAGGCTCACATGTTTCCTTTCCAATAACTGTTATTAATAAAATGCATTTTTTGAGTTCTCTCATTTTTCATTCCATTAGCTTTCATCCCACCATTATCATGACCTTCTATTCATTTCATTTTTCTTGTGTCAACATCACTTATTGCAGATCTGAAAATGACTCTCTTGAAAATGACAGTATCAATATCTCATCATATAATTTTGAACACCCTATTAATCATGCTGATGAGGATAATGAGGATGATTGGGAAACTTCACCTGAGTTAATGAGATTACTTGAACAAGAAGCTAAAGAAATCCAACCCCATGAGGAACCAATTGAAGTAATTAACTTGGGGACTGAAAATGATAAGAAAGAAATCAAAATTGGTACCTCGATGAAAGAAAATGAGCGTAACATGTTGATTAAACTCTTGTTTGATTATAGTGATGTCTTTGCATGGTCATACCAAGATATGCCTGGGCTAGACACTGACATAGTTGAGCACAAATTGCTACTAAAACCTGGATACCCTCCGGTTAAGCAAAAGTTGAGACGAATGAAAAGTGAGATGTCCCTAAAAATCGAGATGAAGTAAAAAGACAGCTTTGATTGGATTTCTTGCAGTTGCAAAATACCCACAATGGGTTGCCAATATTGTTCCTGTCCCAAAGAAAGACGGGAAAGTCCGAATGTGTGTGGACTATCGAGACTTAAATAGGGCTAGCCCTAAAGACGATTTCCCGTTACCTCACATTGATGTCTTGGTGGACAACACTGCTCAACATTCATTTTTTTTCCTTTATGGATGGTTTCTCGGGATATAATCAGATCAAGATGGCACCGGAAGACATGGAGAAGACTACATTCATCACTTTATGGGGAACCTTTTGCTACAAAATGATGCCTTTTGGTTTAAAAAATGCTGGGGCAACGTATCAAAGAGCTATGGTGACATTGTTCCATGACATGATGCACAAAGAAATAGAAGTTTATGTGGATAATATGATTGCGAAGTCAAAAACAGAAGAAGATCATATAATCAATCTGCAAAAGCTTTTTGAGCGATTGAGGAAGTTCAAACTTAGATTGAATCCTGTAAAATACACTTTTGGTGTCAGATCAGGCAAACTATTGGGGTTTGTGGTGAGCCAGAAAGGAATAGAAGTTGATCCTGACAAAGTTCGAGCAATACTAGACATGCCAATCCCTCGCACTGAAAATGAAGTTCGGGGATTTTTGGGAAGGTTGAATTACATCGCTTGATTCATATTCCAGCTCACAGTAACATGTGAGCCGCTCTTCAAGTTGTTACGTAAGAATCAGCCAGTCAAATGGAATGAAGATTGTCAAAGAGCCTTTGAAAAAATCAAGCAGTATTTACAAGAACCCCCAGTTTTGGTGCCTCCAGTTCCAGGGAGACCTCTCATTATGTATTTGACGGTTCTTAATGAGTCTATGGGTTGCATACTGGGGCAGCATGATGAGTCCGGTAGGAAAGAACGAGCCATCTATTACTTAAGTAAAAAGTTCACCGATTATGAGGCAAAGTACTCATTGTTAGAGCGAACTTGTTGCGCCTTGGCATGGGCTGCCCATCGATTGAGGCAATACATGTTGTGTTACACTACTTGGTTAGTATCCAAAATGGATCCTATCAAGTATATCTTTGAGAAACCCGCTCTCACTGGGAGAATCGCTCGATGGCAAGTTTTATTATCGGAGTATGAAATTGTTTATGTCACCCAAAAGGCAATTAAGGGAAGTGCCCTTGCATTATCGGCTAACCAACCTATAGAAGATTATGGGTCGATGCAATGTGAATTCCCTGATGAAGATATAATGGCTCTGTTTAAAAATGAGGAATCCTCTGAAAAAGAAAAATGGACTATGTGGTTTGATGGAGCCTCTAATGCACTGGGGCACGGCATTGGAGCCATTTTGATCTCCCCTGAAGATAAATATATCCCAATCACAGCAAGGTTGTGTTTTGACTGTACTAACAATATAGCAGAATACGAAGCGTGTGCTTTGGGTATTCAGGCAGCAATAGAATCAAAAGCAAAGATCTTGGAAGTATATGGGGACTCTGCCTTGGTCATTCATCAATTAAAAGGAGAATGGGAGACTCGTGATTCCAAACTGATCCCATACCATGTTTATATCAAAGAATTGATCAAGCAATTTGATGAAGTCACTTTTCATCATGTTCCTCGAGAAGATAACCAGTTGGCTGATGCTTTGGCCACACTATCATCAATGTTCCAAGTAAGTCATGAAATGGACCTACCACTTATAAAAATGGAAAGTCGTGACTGTCCTGTATATTGTCAAGTGGTTGAAGATGAGCCTGATGGGAAGCCATGGTACCATGACATCAAATATTTCATCAAGAATAGGGAGTACCCTGCAGGCGCTTCAGAAAATGACAAGAGGACCCTGAGGAGGCTCGCGATGGGTTACTTTCTGAATAGGGAAATACTTTACAAAAGAAACCATGATATGGTGCTTCTAAGATGTGTTGATGCGATGGAAGCAGAAAAGATTATCGAAGAAGTACATGAAGGTTCCTTTGGAACTCACTCTAATGGACATGCAATGGCAAGAAAAATTCTAAGATCTGGTTATTATTGGTTAACCATGGAAACTGACTGCTTCAATTATGTGAGGAAGTGTCACAAGTGCCAAACATATGCTGATAAGATCAATGCGCCGCCAGTCCCCTTGAATGTCCTAACAGCACCCTGGCCATTCTCCATGTGGGGTATGGATGTCATAGGACCTATTGAACCTAAGGCCTCAAATGGGCATCGCTTTATCCTTGTCGCAATAGACTACTTCACCAAATGGGTTGAAGCTGCTTCTTATGCCAATGTGACCAGGAATGTGGTGATCAAGTTCATCAAAAAAGAGTTGATATGTCATTATGGTCTACCAAATAAGATCATCACCGACAATGCAACCAACTTGAATAACAAAATGATGAAGGAAATGTGCGAGAATTTCAAGATCCAACACCATAACTCCTCGCCATACCGCCCAAAGATGAATGGGGCTGTTGAGGCAGCTAACAAAAACATCAAGAAGATCATCCAAAAAATGGTTGTGACATATAAAGATTGGCATGAGATGCTTCCCTTTGCTCTGCTTGGTTATCGCACGTTTGTCCGTACCTCAACTGGGGCAACTCCTTTCTTTTTAGTTTACGGAATGGAAGCCGTACTCCCTATTGAGGTAAAGATCCCCTTATTAAGAGTACTGATGGAGACAAAATTGGAAGAGGCCGAATGGGTCCAAGCTCGACTAGATCAGTTGAATCTTATTGAAGGTAAAAGGTTAACTGCACTGTGTCATGGCCAGCTATATCAAAGGAGGCTTATGAAAGCCTATGCAAAAAGAGTGCGCCCTCGACAATTTCAAGAAGGAAACTTAGTGCTCAAAAAGATCCTGTCAATTCAAAAAGATCATCGGGGAAAATGGACTCCAAATTATGAAGGACCTTATGTCGTGAAGAAAGCTTTCTCTGGAAGGTCCTTGATTCTTGTAAAAATGGATGGTGAAGATCTACCACTTCCTTTAAATTTAGACGCAGTCAAGAAATATTATGCGTAAAAGCACTACTTGTCAAAAAAAAAAAAGAAAAGGGAAAAGAATGGCTCGCTAGGTGGAAAACCTGAAAAGGCTACCTAGGCAAAAGTTAGAGCGACCTGGTAGGTTGAAAACTCGAAAGAGCGACCTAGGCAAAAGTTAAGGTCCAAAATAAAACTACAATAGTGCTTGATATGACAAAGGAAGTGAGACTTGGGCAGTCAAAGTCTTCATAGGCTGGTTAATGGGTGTTCGAAATCGGTTATGCAGAGGATTGACGCTGATTACGATAAAGGGTTTCACTGGAAGAACTGAAGACCTTTACCCTTATCATTGTTACCAAGTGGCTTCCAGTACTCAAGAGGGGGGGTAAATTGAGTATAAAAACTTTTTCGCAAAACCCTTTTTAAAATAAAATACAAATATAAACTTGATAAATAAAAGCACAGAAGGAACAAGAAAAAGAGAATAAACAGTAAAGAGCAGCGTAAAATAAATGTGCAGTAAATTAAATTGCTTAAATTAAAGAGATTAGGGAAAAGAGAAGCAGTACGATTTATCCTGGTTCGACCACTAACCCACTTGTGGTCTACGTCCAAATTCGAAAGTCGAGATTTTTCACTAAGTATACAAGCTTCAATAGGTGCTTGCTACCGTTACAAAATAGAGCACTTTTCACACACAGGACACTATACCCTTGTGCTAAAGTCTCAAATTTCAGGATACCTCACCCTTATACAAACCTTTGAGGGATACCTCACCCTTGATACAAATAATCGAAAATAGAGATGAAGAGAAACTCTCAAACAGAGTGTGTAATACAAGTTGAAGTGCTAATGGAGCTCTCACAAGTAATATCTCAAAGTTTTTAAGCAAGAAGAGCGTAGGGAAAAGTTTTCACAAAGACAGAGTAATCGAAAAAACATTCAATAATGGGTAATGGAAAAACGTGACCCAGAGCTTGCTATTTATAGAGAGAATTAGGTTAAGCAAATTGGGTGTAATAAAAGACATTAAACGCTGATTGAAAACAAATTTAAGTTCTGTCTGTTTCCATTTTCGTAAACTGAAGGTTCGTGTTTATTCGAATAGGCAGCAGCTTATTCGAATAAAGCTCAACGTGAAAAAGCTCATCTAAAAGGGTTATTCGAATAGCAACTTGGTTATTCGGATAACGTATTTGAAACGAAGTTCAGATAGAAACCTTTATTCGAATAACAGATGAGTTATTCGAATAACTCATTTAAAGACTTGTTTCTGAAAAACTTAGTTATTCGAATAAACAAATGTTTATTCGAATAGCCACTTTAAAAACAGGTTTCTCATGAAGACATTTATTCGAATAGGCAATGTTTTATTCGAATAATTCAAGAAAAAAAAACTGTTTTGAAATGGATTTTCAAAGAAGCTGAGTTCAAAAACAAGTTTTAACTTTCCTTTCAAAAAACAAAGAGATATTAAATGTGAGCTCCGTACAATAGATCCTAAGTCCTAAAACTAATCAAATATAAACTTGGACTTGGTCTATTACTCATCTTCATTTAATCTTCTCGTTTGTTATCATCAAAACAAGTCTTCAATGGTAAGCATCCAAACACATTCTC
Source organism: Ormosia semicastrata (assembly GCA_029884595.1). Taxonomy (NCBI): domain Eukaryota; kingdom Viridiplantae; phylum Streptophyta; class Magnoliopsida; order Fabales; family Fabaceae; genus Ormosia; species Ormosia semicastrata. The sequence goes on along the minus strand of JAQQTO010000063.1, from coordinate 11,624,878 downwards.
CCCCTTTTTGATGATGACAAACTATTAAAGAGACTATCAAAGAGAAAAGCGTTAGTGCATATAATTGAAATTCACAAAAGGTATAAAAGCTTACTCCCCCTCTTTAATTATAAGAGGTAATGTATATCGAGATATGTGCTTGCAGCTCCCCTTTCAATTTGAATCCAATCTTATTTCAATTTTACTGTCTTTTCTCAATTAAAGTCAAATGATCAAATAAATATTTCTCCCTTTTGTCATGAGCAAAAAGGAGGGGTAAGTCTCATAAACAGATAAGAATGCATAATAAGTCTCATAAACATACTCAAGTCATTTAGAACAACAGAAACTTTATTTATGCATTAATAACAGGAGAAAGATTACAAGCCAGAAAACAAATTACACAAAGTCAAAAAAGAAAAACATAGAAAGCCTAAGAATTATGGTTCCTAAAAGTAAGCATCCGGAGGTGGTGGTGAAGACGTAGGGGGTTATTTAAAGAACCCCGTGTTTATTCGAATAAACTGAGGTTTATTCGAATAAACCTTGGCAGACGGGATGTTGACGTGAGCAGACATTGTGCGCGCAGAAAACCGGAGGGTTGAAAATGTAAGGTTTATTCGAATAGAAGAGGATCCATTCGAATAAAATAACTTGGAAAGCCAAACGTGTTGGCTGGGTTTGAAAGGTTTTATTCGAATAACTATGGAGTTATTCGAATAGTAGACCCATCACCAAAATCGATAAAATGAGGTTTAGGTTATTCGAATAACCTGGGGTCTATTCGAATAAGCGAGAGATCAAGACCGAGCCTCGATAAAGAGGGGACGCTGGTTATTCGAATAAGAAGGGCTTATTCGAATAAGCAGAAGCGCGAAGCGAAGAAGCACGATAAACACAAGTTTCTGGTTATTCGAATAAAGAGAAGAGCTATTCGAATAAACAGAGACGAGAAGCACACATGTAAAGCAAAGGAGTCGCTTTATTCAAATAAACTAAGTTTTATTCGAATAAAGCGATGTTAAACACATATATTAACGAGCAAAGAAAGAATTTTATTCGAGTGAAGGCATGCTTATTCGAATAAAACTAACACGATGCATACGTTTATAACATTTAAAGCATATAATCATGTGAAAACAACCAAAGAATCAACCATACAATTTAAACATTAGATTGATCAATTATGCCCAATTCTCCTCGAATATAAAAGAGTGCTTCTTTTGCTAAGGGTTTAGTGAAGATATCGCAAGTTGCTTAGATGTTTCAACAAACTCAAGAATGCAATCCCTTTTTGTACGTGATCTCGATAAAGTGATGTCTTATCTCTATATGCTTTGTTCTTGAATGCGGTATGGGATTCTTAGAGATATTTATTGCACTAGTGTTATCACATTTTATCGGGATGCGATCAAGTCAAGATCGTAGTCTAAAAGTTGTTGCTTCATCCATAGGATTTGAGCACAACAACTCCCGGCCGCAACATATTCACCTCGTGAAGAGACAAAGCCACACTATTTTGTTTCTTACTATGCCAAGAAACTAAAGAGTTACCAAGCAAGTGGCATATCCCACTAGTACTTTTTTCTGTCCAATTTGCACCCAGAAAAATCATAGTTAGAATAACCTATTAGGCTACAAGAGGCACCCTTAGGGTACCACAAGCCCATTTGTGAAGTGCCTACTAGGTATTTCATTATACGTTTAACAAAGACTTAAGTGAGATTCCTTAGGGTTTGCCTCGATATCTCGCACACATGCATACACTAAACATAATATCGGGCCTACTAGCAGTAAGATAAAGGAGAGATCCAATCATACCTCTATATTTCGTTATTTCTACTTGATTTACCTCCTTCATCTTTATCCAAGTAGCAAGACGTGCCCATCGGAGTGGCCATGTGTTTAGCGTTTTCCATATCGAATCTTTTGATCAACTCCTTGCAAGATTTGGTTTGACTTATGAAAGTCCCTTCGTCCGTTTGTTTGATTTGAAGTCCGAGGAAGAAGTTCAATTCTCCCATCATTGACATTTCAAATTCATTCTCGCATTGACTTAGCAAAATCCTTGCAAAGGGATTCATTAGTAGCACCAAATATAATATCATCCACATAAACTTGCACAAGAAGAATGTCATGCTTTTTATTTTTAATAAAAAGGGTAGTATCGACTTTTCCTCTTGAAAAACCATTTTCCAAAAGAAACTTACTTAACCTTTCATACCAAGCTCTAGGAGCTTGCTTTAAACCATATAAAGCCTTTTTAAGTTTGAAAACATGGTTGGGCAGTTTATGATTTTCAAAACCTGGAGGTTGTTCAACGTATACCTCCTCTTGAATAAAACCATTTAAAAAAGCACTCTTGACATCCATTTGATATAATTTGAAATCCATGATGCAAGCATACGCAAGTAACATCCTAATAGCTTCTAATCTAGCTACAGGTGCATAGGTTTTTTCATAATCTATCCCTTCTTCTTGATTATATCCTTTAGCAACCAATCTAGCTTTGTTCCTAGTTATTAACCCATTTTCATCAAGTTTGTTTCTAAAAACCCATTTAGTTCCAATTATGGGGTGATTATTAGGTCTAGCAACTAATTCCCAAACTTGATTTCTTTCAAACTGATTTAATTCCTCATGCATAGCCAAGATCCAATGTTCATCATCAAAAGCTTCATTTAAATCCTTAGGTTCAGGTTTGAGAGACAAAAGCTAAGTGATTACAAGTATTTCTAAGGGAGTTACGAGTACTAACACCTTTAGATACATCACCGATGATCCGATCAAGAGAGTGATATTTTGAAGTCCGCCATTCTTTGGGAAGTTCCAAAGCTTGCGAATCTTCGTGTCTTTGTTTATCCTCTTGCTCCTTGATTTCTTTTTCTTTGCTATCCAAGTGAGTTTCCGCTAAGACTTCGCAACATCATCAATAGCAAGATCCTTTCTCGATCCACTTGGGTCGGTTTCATCAAAAGCAACATGAATAGATTCTTCAATGGTCATAGTTCTTTTATTATATATACGAAAAGCTTTACTATGATTTGAATAGCCAAGAAAAATACCTTCATCGACTTAGCATCAAACTTGCCTAAATTATCTTTTCCATTGTTTAAAACAAAACATTTGCAACCAAAAACATGAAAGTGTGAGACATTAGGCTTTCTTCCCTTATACAATTCATATGGGGTTTTCTTTAAAATAGGCCTTATAAGGGCCCTGGTTCATTACATAACAAGTCAGTATTTATAGCATCGCCCAAAAGTATTTAGGAAGAGCACCTCATTAAGCATAGTTCTCGCCATTTCTTCTAAAGAACGGTTTTTCCTTTCTACAACTCCGTTTTGTTGCGGAGTTCTAGGGGCGAGAAATTATGATTAATGTCATGTTCATCACAAGTAATTTTCAAAAACATTGTTTTCAAATTCGCCACCATGATCGCTTCTTATAGAAGAAATTTGAAAACCTTTTTCATTTTGAATAATTTTGGCAAGTCTTTTAAAAGCTAGAAATGTATCATTTTTATTTGCAAGAAATAAAGTCCATGTAAACCTAGAAAAATCATCCACAATCACTAAAGCATAGTAATTCCCACCAAAGCTCATAGTTCTAGAAGGTCCAAACAGATCCATGTGCAAAAGTTGTAAAGGTCTAGTAGTAGAAACTATATTTTTCGCTTTAAAAGAGACCTTTATTTGTTTACCCTTTTGACATGCATCACATAATTTATCTTTTATAAAATTAAGCTTGGGTAGTCCAATTACTAGCTCTTTAGAGACCAGTTTTTTTAAGTGATCCATGTGAATGTGTGCAATTCTCCTGTGCCATAACCATGAATCATCATTTTTGCTTAAAAGGCATTTCGCATCATTTGAAGATATATCATCCAGGCTAATCATATAGATGTTATTAACTCTCTGACCAATGAATTTAATATGCTTATCATTTTTATCTTCAATTATGCAACAGTTTGAATCAAATATTACCCTATTTCCTTTATCACATAATTGGCTGATACTAAGCAAGTTATGTTTCAAACCTTCAACAAGTAGCACATTTTCAATAGAGGAGTTAGGGTTCTTACCGACTTTGCCGATTCCAAGAATTTTACCCTTGTTGTTATCGCCATAAGTGACGTGTCCATGATTCTTGGGAATAAGCATTGTGAACTTTGAGTCGTCCCAGTCATGTGCTTGGAGCAAATTACATTGTCGAGATACCAATTTGAACTCCTGGCTTTCAAGCACACCTACAACACAAGTTTAGGTTTTAACTTTTGGTACCCAAATTTTCTTGGGTCCTTGTGTGTCAGTTTTGGGTATGGTACCCTTGGGAACCCAAACCATTTTTGTTCCAACTTTAGTATTTATGTTTTTCCTTGCATTACATGTTGAAGCACTATGTCCTTTTCTTCCACAATAAAAACATTTAATAAAAGGACTACTTGAAACACTAGAATGCACAAAGAAATTTTTATAGAGTTTTTGTTGATTTTTCGGGTTATAACCTATCCCGGCCTTTTGAAAAACCACTCTTTGTCTTCCTAATAAAATATTTAGGTTATCCCTTCCAAAAGTGAATTTAGAAAGAGTGTTTTTTAAATCCTCTATTTCTTTTTCAAGTATATGACATGAAGAACAAAATGAAGAAGTAGAAGCATGTGAAGAATGATTTGTGCAAGCATCAATGATCCCTAAAGTTTCGTTTTCAATTTTTAATTCTTCTATTTCTTTATTTAAAACAAGAATTTTATTTTCTAAAGAAGAAATTGTTTTCTTAGAAGAAGAAATAATTTTTGTGAGTTTTAGAGATTCTACATGTAGTTCTTCAAAAGCATCTTGTAACGCATCATACGAGGGTAGTAAAGAAGTAGTATTAGAACTTACCTCGTTTTCACTTTCTTCTTCATCTCCTTTTGCCATTAGACACAACTGAGCTTCTTCGCTATCTGAGTCATTGTCAGTTGAGTCTATGTCGTTTTCATCCCACGCTATGTAGGCTTTTCTTCCTTTTCTATCCTTGAAGGGCTTCTTTTCGAATTTCTCCTTCTTCTTTTGATAAACTGGGCACTCCATTTTCATGTGTCCAGGTTTCCCACATTCATAGCAAGTTGGAGTAGATGAAGCTCCTTCGCCTTTAAAGTGTGTCTTTTTCGGAGGGAAGGGAGGTCTCCTTTGCGTTCCCTTTTTCCTGAGAAATTTACCAAATTTTTTAACTAATAAACTAAAATTTTCTTCACTTACCTCAATGTTCTCTGAGCCTTCTTCATTTTCTTCATCATCGTTGTCGAATGTTGATGAAGTGGCTTTAAGAGCTATCCCCTTTTTCTTTTTATCATTCTCTTCACTTTGATTCAGTCTGCTCAGTTCAAGTTCGTGCTCATGAAGTTTTCCAAAGAGAGTAGCCAAAGTCATTGTAGACAAATCCCTTGATTCTGATATGGCTGTTACCTTGGGTTGCCAAATCCTGCTAAGACATCTCAACACTTTGTTAATCAAATCTTCATTAGAAAAACTTTTACCTAAAGATGCAAGATGATTAACTATGTGGGTGAACCTCTTTTGCATTTCCTGAATGCTTTCTCCTTGGTTCATTCTAAAAGTTCATATTCGCGAGTTAGAGAATTTATTCTCGACCTCTTAACTTCACTAGTACCCTCATGGGTAACTTGTAAAGTATCCCACATTTCTTTAGCGCTTTACAATTTGAAATTCTAAAAACTCATCATAACCCAAAGCAAGAGTAATAATATTTTTGGCTTTTAAATTAAATTGAACTTTTCGTTTGTCTTCATCGACCATTTATTTCGAGGTGTTTCGGTCCTTACACCATCGATCTCATGTGTGGGTATAAAAGCGCCGTTTTCAACAAAGATCCCAAACATCTAGATCAATAGCTTCGATGAAGATTTTCATTCTTTCCTTCCAATATGCGTAACCATCCCCATTGAAAAAGGGTGGTCGGTTTATGGAGGATCCTTCAAAAACCATTTGAAGAAGCCATATACTCTTGAAGCCGCTAAGCTCTTTATACAAGAGTCTAACTCGATACCACTTGTTACCAAGTGGCTTCCAAAGACTAAGAGGGGGGTGAATTGAGTATAAAAACTTTTTGCAAAACCCTTTTAAAATAAAATACAAATATAAACTTGATAAATAAAAGCACGAATGAACAAGAAAAAGAGAATAAACAAGAAAGAGCAACGTAAAATAAATGTGCGAAGAAATTAAATTGCTTAAATTAAAGAGATTAGGGAAAAGAGAAGCAGTAGGCACGATGTTTATCCTTGTTCGACCACTAACCCACTTGTGGTCTACGTCCAGTCCTCGAAAGTCGAGATTTTTCACTAAGTATACAAGCTTCAATAGGTGCTTGCTACCGTTACAAAATAGAGCAATTTTCACACACAGGGACACTATACCCTTGTGCTAAAGTCTCAGCCTGCAGGGATACCTCACCCTTATACAAACCTTTGAGGGATACCTCACCCTCGATACAAATAATCAGAAAATAGAGATGAAGAGAAACTCTCAAACAGAGTGTGTAATACAAGTTGAAGTGCTAATGGAGCTCTCACAGTAATATCTCAAAGTTTTTAAGCAAGAAGAGCGTAGGGAAAAGTTTTCACAAAGACAGAGTAATCAGAAAAACATTTAGAATAATAGGTAATGGAAAAACGTGACCCAGGCTTGCTATTTATAGAGAGAATTAGGTTAAGCAGCTGTTGGGGTGTAATAAAAGACATTAAACGCTGATTGAAAACAAATTTAAGTTCTGTCTGTTTCCATTTTCGTAAACTGAAGGTTCGTGTTTATTCGAATAGGCAGCAACTTATTCGAATAAAGCTCAACGTGAAAAAGCTCATCTAAAAGGGTTATTCGAATAGCAACTTGGTTATTCGAATAACGTATTTGAAACGAAGTTCAGATAGAAACCTTTATTCGAATAACAGATGAGTTATTCGAATAACTCATTTAAAGACTTGTTTCTGAAAAACTTAGTTATTCGAATAAACAAATGTTTATTCGAATAGCCACTTTAAAAACAGGTTTCTCATGAAGACATTTATTCGAATAGGCAATGTTTTATTCGAATAATTCAAGAAAAAAAACTGTTTTGAAATGGATTTTCAAAAAAGCTGAGTTCAAAAACAAGTTTTAACTTTCCTTTCAAAAAACAAAGAGATATTAAATGTGAGCTCCGTACAATAGATCCTAAGTCCTAAAACTAATCAAATATAAACTTGGACTTGGTCTATTACTCATCTTCATTTAATCTTCTCGTTTGTTATCATCAAAACAAGTCTTCAATGGTAAGCATCCAAACACAATCATCCCTCTGTAAATTTTATGTTAATGACTGCAATATTACTTTCTTTTCACCATTACCATTTCAATACAATATCATCATGTTTTTACCTTTGCCTCTTCTTTGACTTAATATGCATTTTTCTAATAATCATATATTGGAATGTGAAATGTGTGATATTGCTACCAAAGCATTGAGAATTGCTAATGACTTGAAAGGTATGGAAAACACAATGATTCCTGATAAGAGTGTTGATAAAAAGAAAGGACAACCAGGTCACCTTAAGGGTCATCTAAAGAGTTTTCTCATTGCTCTTATGTGTCACATCTAAATGCACACCTCAAGGGTCATTCTGGTTGGACACTTCAACCATCGGCTGAATAGACAAATGAAAGGATGCCATTAAATCCTATTCTAGTTCATCTTTGAAATTGATTACAATCATGTCCTTAGGGGTCGTGGAGACAAAAAAAAAGAGAAAAAAGAGAAAAGACAAACAAAAAAAGGTTTTCATACTCTCATACAACTGAAGCATGCATTGCATAGTGCATTTTTTCATTTTGCTAGCCTTGACCTACAAAGGTCCAACTTGCTGTTTTCAATCAAATCAGAGCCTTATGTTTATTACTTTTCTGGGTCCCTGTACCCGTTGTTTTTGGGTCCCCGTACCCATTGCCTTTAAGTTTTTGTTAAGCTTCAACGGATACCTGACTCCGTAAGCTTCTTACCTTATTTCTGTTAAGCTCCAGCGGATACTCGACTCCGTAAGCTTCATATCTTTTTGGGTCCCCGTACCCACCGCTTCAAGTTTTTTATTAAGCTTCAACGGATACCTGACTCCTTAAGCTTCTTACCTTATTTCTGTTAAGCTCCAGCGGATACTCGACTCCGTAAGCTTCTTACCTTGTTCTTGTTAAGCTTCAACGGATACCCGACTCCGTAAGCTTCTTACCTTGTTCTTGTTAAGCTTCAACGGATACCCGACTCCGTAAGCTTCTTACCTTATTTTTTCTGTTAAGCTCCAGCGGATACTCGACTTCGTAAGCTTCTTACCTTTTTGGGTCCCCGTACCCACCGCTTCAAGTTTTTTGTTAAGCTTCAATGGATACCTGACTCCGTAAGCTTCTTACCTTATTTCTGTTAAGCTCCAGCGGATACTCGACTCCGTAAGCTTCTTACCTTTTTGGGTCCCCGTACCCACCGCTTCAAGTTTTTTGTTAAGCTTCAATAGATACCTGACTCCGTAAGCTTCTTACCTTATTTCTGTTAAGCTCCAGCGGATACTTGACTCCGTAAGTTTCTTACCTTGTTCTTGTTAAGCTTCAATGGATACCCGACTCCGTAAGCTTCTTACCTTGTTCTTGTTAAGCTTCAACGGATACTCAACTCCGTAAGCTTCTTACCTTATTTTTTTGTTACGTTTCAGCGGATACCTGACTCCGCAAGCTTTTTACCTTTTCTGGGTCCCCATACCCGTTGTTTTTGGGTCCTCGTACCCATTTACCTTTAAGTTTTCTGTTAAGCTTCAACGGATACCCGACTCCGTAAGCTTCTTACCTTGTTTTTGTTAAGTTTCAATGCGGACACTGTCTCAAGTTTTTTACTTTTTTTTTTCTTGGTCCTGCACCCTTGTTTTATGTTTTCGGGTCCCCGTACCCATTGCCTTTAAGTTTTTGTAAACTTCAATAGATACCTGACTCCGTAAGTTTCTTACCTTGTTTTGGTTAAACTTTAGCGGACACCTGAATCCGCAAGTTTTTACCTTTTCATGGATAAAATTGAATCAATTCCTTTGTTTTTCATTTATTCTAAATGTAAAACAAAGGGGGGCAGCTGTTGATACCCAATTTTATCCCTTTTCTTTTATTTTCATTTTTATTTAATTTAAATTTTTTATAAAAAAAAGAAATTAAAAAAAAAAAGCTTTGTACGGGTCAACCCATGACCTAATTCTCTTCTCAACCCATAACCCAACTTCTTCCTTCTTGCTGCAACCCTCAAACCCTAGCCTCCACAAGCAGCATTAAAATGGCAATTTCTTTGTTTTAATTGTTTTTGAATTTCCTAACAGTTTTGGTTCTGTTTTAATTGAGTTTTGAATGTTCAAACGGTTTAATCCTTCTGCCTTCCAAACGTAAAAAGAAAAATTAATTGCATTTGAATGAGATATCGGGCACAATAAAAGGAAAAGAAAAATTCAAAAAAAGAAAGATTTTTGGGAGCAGCGACCGAGAGAATTTGGAAGCTTTCATCACTTTTCAGCATTCACCCCACACTTCTTCCTTCACCATCAACTTCCATCACTACACCTTCTTCCCCAATCACTCTCACACACCACCGACCAAAGCTGCCATTAACCATTACCTCACCTTCGTCAACCTTTATCACACACCACCAACCAAAGCCACAGTTAACCATCAGCAACCCAACTGAGTCAACTCAGTTAACTAAGCACTCTCCACTCTCATCCCCAAGCTTCACCTTGACCACCATCTTCAACCTTCATCATTTTTTTGCACCATTAACAAATATCAACAACCACTCACTATTTCCCTCACCCAAAAACAGAGTCACACCATTTTTACAACTCCAAACAGCTCCTCCATCCCACCATAACCATCATCATCATCATACTCAACCACCCACAAACTCAACAACCCAACCAGATCCCGCCGGCTCCCTCCCCATCGCCGCTCAAATCCGGACCTCCACTGCCGCCACACGAATCGGAAAGTGCCAGATCGCGCCAGCTCGCGACCTCCGCCCAGTCGATCGAGGCCGGCGTTCACCCAGCTCCCTGTGTAATGCCGCAGCCAACTCGCGAACTCTGCTACCCGCCGCTGAACCCCGCGACACCGTTGCCCAGCACCGTCCGTGCCTCACCTAGCCACGCCTCTGCCTTGCCACTCTCACACACTTTTTTTTCTTCTCTGGTTCGTTTCCCTTCTCACAGAGACTGAAAGTCTCTTTTTGCTTCTCCTTTTATTTCTTTTACTTTTTTTATTTAATTTTACTTTCTTTTTATTTCTTTCTACATTATTTATTATTTAGTTATTTATTTATTTGTTTCCTTTGGATTAATATATATTTGCTAATTTAGAATTTACATTATCTATATTTTAATGTAATACACTTTTTTTTGTATTAATGTATTAATTAGTTATTTAAAAGCTGGCCGATGACGAAAAAAATTGGGAGAGGATCGGAGCGCCGATCAAGTACACTCTTCCCGATCATCTTGAGGCTTTATATTGGATTTTGCCAGGAGCGCTGGCGAGGTCTAATTCTCACACTAAATTAAATAATTTTGTAAATTAAATTACATTTTTTTAAAAAAAACACAAAATAAAAATCATTTTGTAAAATAAAAATCCTCAAATAAAAGTGAACAATTTCATACAGTTCAGCATCATGATTGTGGTGAATTAAAGTTCTATTTTTTTTGTGAAGACTTTTTTTTTAAATTAATACAAAAATCTCATTGTGCCAAAAAATATTTTTCTTGATTATAAATGAGATTTTATTTGGTCATTTACTTAAAGAAACATTTTCCTACCTTAAATAAATTTCTTTGAATTAAAATTTATTCATTGAAATAATGTTTTATTTGGCCATTTATTTTGAAAATTACTTCTCTTCAAAAAAATAAAATTTTGATTCACCACTTTTATACAATATGTTGTAGACTTAGAATTTGTTTCAAAATAATGGCTATTTAGCCACCCATTTCTGGTCGTAGTCATTTATCATTCTTGATATTATGCTTGACAAAATGGGACATGTTAAAGTAAAAATAAAAAAAATATTTCTTTCTTTTTTTTTAAAAGGACCAATTTAATTAATATTGTAAATAACATTAGATTAAACAGGTAACCGTTCTTAGAACGGATGGTGTAGGGTGCTAACACCTTCCCTACCCGTCATCAACCCCCGAACCTCAAACTCTGAAACGTAGACCATCTTTTAGGTGTCCAATTGCACCATTCTATTTAATGGATAAAGCGATTGGTGGCGACTCCCAACACCCCGAGGTCCTTTCCTCCTTTTTTTTTATTTTCGCGACGCCCTTCGGGACGGTTGCGACAGCATCAAATTAATGCTAGCCCCTAGATCACATAAGGCCTTATCAATGCTCAACTTCCCAATTGTACAAGGGATATTAAAACTTCCTGGATCCCTTAACTTTGTTAGAAGCTTCCTCTGGATAATGGCACTGCACTTCTCAGTAAGTGCTACAATCTCATCTTCTTTTAACTTCTTCTTCTTTGATAGCAAGTCCTTCATGAATTTTGCATAGGAAGGCATCTGCTCAAGTGCTTCAACAAAAGGGATGTTTATCTGTAGCTTTTTGAAAACTTATAAGAACTTGGAGAATTATTTTTCTTGAATCTTCTTCTTAAACCTTTGAGGGTATGGAAGTTTAGCATAAAGTGAAGGATCAACTATTTTCTTCAGCTCCAAGTCTTTCTTTTTTCTCTACACTCTCGATTGTTCCTCTTTAACTTCTTCAATATAGCACTCTTGAGTTAAGACATCCACAACAGGAACGTCAATTTTTTCATTTCCTACTGAATTAGGTGCTTCTTTCATTTGTCTTTCCAAAGTCTTACCACTTCTCAGTATAATTACATGACATTTCTCCTTTGGATTGATAACAGTATCACTCGGTAAGGTACTTGGAGGTATTTCTTAAAGCTGTTTCGCTATCTGCCATACTTGATTCTCAAGACTTCTAATAGCGGCCTCATAATTCTTGAAATTAGTTCTTGATTCCTCAATAAAAGCTTAAGTCTGTTGCACAAAAATAGAGATCTGCAGAGAAAGTTTCTCCATTGCAATCTCAAGAGGAGACTTCTAGCTGAGCATTCAATGGTATAACTTGATTTTTCCAAGAGAAATTGAGATAATTCCTCCAGCCTGAATTGTAAGTACTAGAATAAGGATTACCTTGTGACCTTGAAGGGTTTCCCATATAGTTCACCTGCTCTAGAATGTTGACACCTGAATTCCCTGGCTTACATTGACCATTGACATGGTTGCCTCCACAAAAATCACAAGTCAGACCTTGATGATTAACTGCATTTGCCTGTAAATTTCTAACTTGCTTAGTAAGGTTGACAATGTGTTACATCATAGTCTGATTCTGTGCAAGTATAGTATCAACAACACCAAGCTCCAATATTCCCTGTTTGACTGTAGCTTTTCCACTAGGAACCTAATACTCATTAGTGGTCATTATCTCAAATAATTCTTGAGCCTCTTTAGGAGTTTTTGTGTTTAAAGATCCACCTGCAGATGCATCCACCATGAGTCTTATAGAATGATTCAAACCATTATAAAAAATTTACACTTGCTACCAAACCTCAAATGCATAGTGAGGACATCTCCTTAATAGCTTCTTAAATCTCTCCCAAGATTCATATAATGACTCCTCTTGATTTTGAGTGAAACAAGCTAGTTCATCCCTCATCTTCACAAACATTGATGGAGGAAAATATCGAGTCAAAAATTTGCTAACCCGGTCCTCCCAAGTAGAAATGCTACCTTGTGGCTGGGCTTGTAGCCAACTCTTTACTTTGTCTCTGAGAGAAAATGGAAACAGTCGTAATCTAATGACATCATCAGTAACGTCATTATACTTAATAGTATCGCAGAGCTACAAGAAATTGGTAATGTGCAAATTTGGATCTTCTGCTTGACCTCCCCCAAATTGATTTTGCTGCACCAGCTGTAGAAGTTCTGGTTTGATCTCAAAGTTATTGGCTTGAATAGCAGGACGCACAATACTGGTAGAAATATTTTCAGCAGATAGAGTAGCATAGTCAGCCAATGTGCGTCTTTGCTCTGCAGTTACAATTATTTCTGTCATCTTTGCTTCTGTTTCTTCAAGCTTCTTCCTTTCTCTAGCTGCTTTCCTGTTTGTTCTAGCTATTCTCTCTATCTCTGGATCAAAAAGTAATTCTTCTGACTCTAGAGAACCTTACATAAACACACAAACAAGCAAACTAGAGTGAAGTAAAGAAAAGAAATTAAAATTAAAAATAAAAATAAATTACTAATAAAATTAAACTAAGAAAACAACGAAAAAAATTAAAAAGAAAATTTAAAGAAAATTTAAAATTAAAAATTAAAATTAAAAATTAAAAAGAAAATTAAACAAAGAAAAAAATGCTTAAATTAGTGTCTTTTCAACTACTAATTAATATTAATAACAATAATCCCCGACAACAGCGCAAAAAACTTGATGTGGAATTAACAAGTGCACCAAATCGACAAGAGTAATAAAGAGTGAGTAAAGTATCGTTCCCACGAAGATTGAGTTATTAATTACTGAATTCACTGAAATGGTACTATTTAAGCTAACGAAAAGAGAGTTGGTAAAAATAATAAAAAAAAAGAATAAACAAAAATAACAAAAGCCAAATTTAATTAATTGGGTTGAGTTGGAAAACAATGATATGAAAAGGTTAGGGGTCAAATTTTACTTGAACTCTTTAAATGCAAAATCAAATATTAGTTTAATTAAGTCCTATTCCAATGATTCATGGTCAATTCCCAAAATTAATCAATATTCAATCCCTTGATATATTAATCCTCTTACATTGTTTAGAATTAACTAATCCTTTAGTCTAATATCAAATAGAAAGGCATTATCAAGAACAAATGAATTAAAAGAAAGACCACATAACCCACAACATCTATTCCTAGCGATTGTAGAAATTATGGTGTTTATCACAAGTTCTAAGTTTATGCAAATTTTTTCAAATTATACATAAACCCAAAAATCATTCCCAAATTGGCCATATTTAGAAAAGCATTAAGAAAAGATATAAACACATAAATCATGAAATAGAAACATTGATTAAACCCATAAAAGAATTTACATCATCCAAGAATAAGATCCATCATCACCCTAATGAAAAAGGGTTTAGTTACACCTGAAAAAAGAAGAACACAAAGGGAAGAATATGACAAATTCCATTGTAGAAATGTGAAAATGTTGAAGAAAATTCCTAATCTTCAAGCCTAATTGCACCTACATCACATTAGGGTTTGTACCTCTTGACGACTGCTGCCTTCTGTCCAAGTGTATAAGAGTGTGTAAAAAGTGTGTTATATTTGGCAAAACTTTCTTATTTAAAAGAAATTCACGCTACAGTTTACACGTTCAGCGCTCAAGCGCTAAGCTTCCAGGGTTTAGGCGCTGGCCCACTAATCAGGAAACCCATTTGTGAGTGTTGCGCGCTCAAGCGGTGATGGCCCAACGCTAAACTATTTTCACACATCAGTATTTTAAATTTTATCTTTTCATACATCACTATTAGACTTTTAAGTTTTATCTTTTTACACACTACTATTTTTATCTGCTCCTTCTACCTTTACTCGTACCAAATCATCCACTTCGTCATCACTGAAACTTGCTTCATACTAATATTCCCTCTAGTTAATTTTTTTTTTATGCACATGTACTCATTCATGGTTAGTTCTATTAGGAGAAGTTGATTTAAGAGATTTTTTAGAATATATCAATAGAAATTATGTTCCATATTTTTTAAGAGGAACTTATTAGGTAACAAATATTAGTACATATGACATATATTAAGATATTATAAATCTTCAAGTTTATAGAAATGATATTAATGAATTATGAATCTTTTTACTTAAATTTTGTAATTATATATATATATATATATATATATGTGTGTGTGTGTGTGTGTGTGTGTGTGTGTGTGTGTGTGATCGTGTCCTACAATTTTTAAATTTGATGTGTCTCCGTGTCCGTGTCATGTCCCGTGTCCGTGTCTGTCTCTGTGCTTCATAGGTTGCAGTCATATAGGAAATAGACGTGATTACATGAGAAGGAGAATACAATTCAAATTCCACCACTCTTAACAAAATAGTATTCAATATTCTCATTTATAATGTAGAGTGGATGTTAAGTTATCAAATCACTTAATAAATCCTATGCAAATATTAAAAAAAAAATTGTGTATTAATATAAGGGTTTAAGACATTTGTTAAAGAAAACAAAATACAAAGTTTTAGATGAAAACAAGACATTCAATGTTTTGGAAGTTGAAAAAATTTGATTTTTACATTTAAAACTTTCTATTTTGGTATCTTTAAGGGCACTTGTTAGCAAAAATATTAACATAAAGGGTTTTGTTGGTATTTATTAAAAAGTCAAAATAGAAAGTTTTAAATAAAAGTAAGATATTTAATATATTAGAAATTAAAAAAAATTACTTTTTATTTAAAACTTTCTATTTTATCTTCCTTTACAACTGCCCTAAACAAAACTCTAACATAAATTATACTTTACTAAATATCTACTCTTTTCAAGCCTAGAAAAATAAATAATATAAACTATAGGAAATCCATATGCAATATTCGTCTTTTGGTTGAAGGTGTGAGTTAACTCAATTAGTAATATAATTTGTAAGTGAATGCAAGAACTTCAGATCAAACTCTACCTTCATATCTTTGAAGTCATTTGAGCACAAAGTTTACGTGATTTGTTCTCTCCATATGTATAGTGTGTGTACATTGATGTATGTTTTTGAGTGAGTGTTGTGTATTAATAATTAAAATGTCTAGGGTTTTTCTAGATCTTGTATCTCTAAAAAAAATCAACCGTCTTTGGTTCTCATAAGAGTAATGTGCAATGTTATTAATATTTAAATTACGTAACTACTGCCAATTTCATTTGTCGCTGCTTTTATGGGTTCTTTTTTCTTATTTATGCCTAGAGAAATGCTAGCAATATACTCTTTTAGATACTCATTTCAATACTTGCTTTATTGTTAGTCCAAAAGCAAGTGTTGCTAGCATTCCTTCCCTAATAATCCTTTTAAGTATATGAGATGGACCAATAATAAAGCAAGTGTTAAAATGAGTATTTAAAAGAATGTGTTGTTAGTATTCCTCTTTATGACTATTTTTTTTATTACAAATAATGGAATGGTTTCTCATCATGTAAGCTTTCATTATCCTAATATTTTCTCTCTTTTTTCCCTTGTTTCATTTTTTAGGTTTGTGCGGTGACATTAAATAATAATTGAAAATAAAAATATTTTAAGATTGATTTGACTATTAAATTAAATTTTGATCACAAAATTGAAAATAACCCTTTCAATTAAGATGTTTTAATTAGTTTTGTAGGTCAAAGATAACTTGAAGGCAAGGGATGACTTCTCAAAGACGTGTTTCGATTTGACAAAGGGAGACAATTGCTAGAAGTCACATATGAGATCGAAGCAAAAAATGATAACACTTAAGCAAATTTCCAAGATTTGCGAAGGACCTCTTTCAAGTTCAAAGGACCTAGAAGTAGACTCAAGACAGTTGCACTTAATTTAAATTCAAATTCAAGTATTAAAATTTGAATTTAAGAAGTTTCTAACAGTTGAGTTTATAATACTAAGACAGACAATCATTATTATTAGATTAAGAAGTTATTTTTATCAGGACACTTGTCTTAATCTTGTTAAAAAGTCAATTACTTCATTTGTTTATAAATATTGAGAGGGTGAAGACATTTAGGCAGTTAGAAAATATTTGCACAAACTTTCTCACAAATCATATCAGGTTTATTGCATACTTTAAAGGAAACACATAGAGATTAGTCAAGTATGCTTTCTATCCTACTTTATTTTTGTAATCTTTATCATTTAATGCAAGTTTAAAGTCATTCTCATTCCTTTTCATTTCTTGCAATTATTTCATTATTCTAATCAAGTTATTCTTCGAATCATTTGATTTTTTTTACTTGCTTTTTATACTTTTTTGTAAGTTTACCTTTCTGTTAATTTTACTTTTTTGTACGTCTATTTTTTTCTTCTACATCTTTATTGTTTTTTTTATTGTTTTCTTTACTTTGCTGCAATTTTAACTTTTGAACAAGTTTATTTCATTGCATCTATATTACTTTTCATTTATTACTTTCTTGGCATGTCTTTTTTGCTTTCATTTTAAATTCTAGTTGAATTTATTCTTTTGCAAGTTTAAGTTTCTTATTTTCTTTATATGTTCTTTACTTGCTTTATTTTATTTCTGTATCAAATTCGATTACTTGTTAATTGCATTTATTACTTTTACATTCTAATTCAAGCACCAATTTGCGTTTTGATTATTATTTTAATTGTTTACACCTGTACTTATATTTTACAATACTTTTCTTATTAAATTTGAAGTGAATTTGTGACAATCTTTTGATTTATAAATTACCAAGTATTTAAAAAATTTGAGAGAAAGAGATATCCTTCTCTGAATGATAAATAGAATCGAGATTTTTCTTTAATAAAATTTACTGTAAACAATAACAAAGGAGCAAATTAGAGCATTTGGCTCATCTTCTTTTAGACATTGCTAGTTGGTCCTTACTATTACTAAAATTGGCTATTTTTCTTAATATGTGAAAAAAGTTGTGCTTCTTTTACTCCCTCTTTATACACTATTTTATTGTTGTCATTTGTTTATATACTTTATATGATTATATCCTTATAATTTTAGTTTACCCACAAAAATTATATCGTTATAAGTTTGATCCAGATACAAATGTTAAAAGGAAAAATAAAGTTTGACCCAGATAGTTAATTTCAACCACGCTTTTGGGATTTTGAATCTTTTTCAGTAGTTGGGGTTGTTGGAATTAAATCTAGTGCTGAATCTTGGATTTTTAACATAAGTTTCATGTTGTCTTTTAGTCATCTAATCTAAGTTTTACTAATATTTTAGTGTCTCCCTATTGCATTAAGATAATTTTCGTCTTAGACCCGTCCATGAACTGAATTAGCGGCATGGTTCAATAGTCAAATTGTTGCCCGGTTGGAGTTGAAGAGACCGTTTAATGATAATAAAACTAAAAGCGCTGGCTCTACTTTAAGACATTTTGGATGTCAATATAAAACCTATTTGAAGAAAAAAAAAGATTATTGCGGTTTAATTTGTTTGTAGTATTTCTGCGTCCCCCTTGATAAACATTGATTTTCCGTGTTTATAGTTTATACACAGTACCAAAAGTTTTGAATTGATGAGAATCAAGAGACAGTAAAACGACCAACTGCATGCAAAATTGAAAGAAAGCACAATAAAAATTGCTTAGCTCATTCAAATACTTCCTGTGGTCACCTCCCCTTCCCCTATCCATTTCTTAGTTTCCGTCTCTCGTAGGCAGCGAATAATGTGTTAGTATTTTATTTTCGTTTCCTTTATATTGTAAAGTTTTGCTATCTTTAGGTTTCTCTCATCAAAACACAGAATTGTGACTAGATGGTAACAGAAGTAGATAGAAATTAGAAAACAGAGTAAATGAGGAGAATGAAAATACAAGATCAGGAATGACCAATTAAGTAATATATCATCACATTATCATATCACAAGAAATAACCAAAGCCACAAAATCTTTGCAATACGGATGAAACCAGAAAAAACTACAACAACTTAAACCTCTCTGCCTCTAACAGAGGCCTTCCCCTGACCCTACACACAACATTATTCCCTCTCAACCTCTTTGAAAGCAAAGCGTAAGTTAAACAAGCTCAAGCAACCTTAACCTCAATAGTCTTGGGCTTCTTAGGCTCTGGAGGAGGCAGTTTCTCCACGGTAAGAGTGAGCACACCGTCTTGGCACACGGCGGAAACAGCATCGGTATTAGCATTCTCAGGGAGCACAAACTTGCGCATAAACTTGCCAACCCTTCTCTCCAGTCTCAAATACTTGGCGCCTTCTTTCTCTTCGTCCCTTTTCCTCTCCCCGCTTATCAGAAGCACGTTGTCGTCTTCCACCTGAACCTTTATGTCCCCAGATTTCAACCCCGGCATGTCAATCACGATCACGTAAGAGTTTGGATATTCCTTCACATCCGCAGCAGTTGTAGCCATTGCCTTCGCATCGCGTACGTATGTTCGTGTTGGAGCGTTGAAGGTCTTGTCCGCAGCAGTGTCGTCTGAGAGGTCCATCATGTGGTGCAGAGTGTGGAACAATGGAGAATCCAAACCCATCACCCTGAAATCCATTACTTTCGGGAAAATGAAAGTTGCTGAAAAAAATTTTCTTGGGAATATGGAAGTTGGTGAGAAAGTATCAAATGTTTTTTTCTTGTGCTTCTGTTTTGCGATTCTGCTTTGAGTTCCTTCTGTGTGGATAGACGAGGTGGAATTGAATATTTATAAGGGTGACAGAGATTATTCGAGAAAGAATATAGAAGTTTCTGGAGAAACAGAAAGTGTGCTTGGGAACTTCCAGTAGGTTCGGTTACAACTCTCAATCCTTCTAATAGCGTCCAGAATCTTGTGGATAATTTTTATTTTCTTTTTTAATTTCATAAATTAAAAAAAATTGGTCTGAGATGCTTAAATTCATAGATGTAGAGGTAGAAAGGCCCAAGTACAGTAAGTTCAGCAGGTAACCTAACAAAAAGTACATAAACATAGCAAAACCTACCTTATTACTAGATCTAATCCTAGATTTTAGAGAGATAAGGATGTCCTTTTTGCCTTTACAACCGAAGCTACATCTGGAGGTAAGTTCTAGATCCAGTTTGATGTGAGGTTCCTTCTAGCTGCTTCTTTTGCTAACCGGTGTGCTGCTTCGTTTCCTTCCCTCTTTGTCAACACAAAGCCGCAACACTGAAAGGAAGATTTGAGAAGCAGGACATCCTCAATAATGGTCAGGATCTCCCAACAAATGGAGCCTCCTTTGCAAGCTTCAATGACGTCTTTGTTTTTAGCTTCCATGATCAGGTTGTGAAAACCCAAATTGTGAGCCGTTAAGATTCCTTTCCTCAAAGTTGCTGTTTCAGCTTCTAGGCTTGATCCGACGCACAAGGGTAAGGTAAAACCCAAAATCACTCCCCCCCTTTTCATCAAGTATTATCCCAGCTGCCATACCTTTTGACAAAATTTTGTCATATGCAACATCAAGATTGCACTTTACCCATCCTGATGGTGGCTTCCTCCAACAAGATGCAATTCTTCCTCCATTCACTGCAACTGGAGCAGCTTCTATCTGAATAATTCGTTTGGTGAAAATGAGCATTTAGCATTTGGGCTTTTTGAATGGTAGCCATAGGGTTAGGACTCTTGTTACGGAAACAAGCTTCATTCCTTCCTTTCCAGATTTCCCACAAGAGATTAGCAATTAGGGCCAGGCTAGAGTTATAGAACTCTTTATCTCCCCTATAGGTTTGAACCCTCTCCCACGACCAAACATCAATTCTAGTAACTAATTGAGGTGTAGGAAGACACTATACCTGCGCCCCAAACCAAACTGCCTTGGTCCAGGGGCAAAGCAACATTGCATGCTCTACAGTTTCTGAGCTTTCTGAACAATGAGGACAACAGGGATCTCTAACCACTCTCCTCTTGAATAAGTTAGCTCTGACTGAAATAGCATTGTGGCAGATTAACAAAGGTCTTAATTTTCTGGGGTACCTGAAAATTCCAGATGCCGTTCCATAGATCTTTTGGTGTGGACATAGAAATACCTTATACCGGGCTGCGTTAAATAGATGATTGGAAGCTTGGGAGTTTGATGTGGAAATGCCAACAATGGGCTTTGGTTTTATGGAGAATGACACTACAATAGGCTACCGATATAGATGGAAATGGAAAATGGGACAATTTTTTCATTATAAAGTAATGACCAAGAAATGCCTGTAAATTGTGCTTTATAGTATTATTGATAGTGTAGAAGAATAATAAAGAGATATTTTTTTATTTTTTTATTTTTTCTTTGACAAAATCCAAATATATAAGATAATTATAAAAGTAAAAGAGATTTTATATATTTTATAATTTTCTCTAATTAATAATAATAAATTTTCTTTTAACTTATGAAATAAAATATTTTATAAATACATAATTCTAATAAAATAATTCTTTCTAATAACATATTATAATTCTTTATTATTCATAAAATAATTTTTATAATTCACAATAACTACTACATTAAAAATTACATAACTACAAAAATTCTATTAACTTCGCATTACTATTTTTAATCAACATTACTACATTTAACTGCTGTCTTATTTCGCCTATCAATAATAATACTTCAATTGCCAAATCCACCTACATGTCATACAACTTGAATAATTCTATTCAATACAGGACCAAAATACAGTTAGGTATACTTACACCTCCCTCGAAGGATTACTATCTTTTTCGTTGGTGAAGGTGAAGTCATAACTGCAGTATAAGTTAAGTCAAAAATAATCTTCTCTACACTTAAAATACATAAGTATTTCTTTATTCATCTCTCTTTAAATCTCCCCCTCTGTGTTTAATTATTATCAAAATCAAATTTATCATTGCAGGTGTGTGCTATTCTTTTAGATTCTTCCTGCTCTGGTTCTCGTACACTGCTTCAAGACTAGACCATCTGCTCCCTTAGAAAGCTGCAGGCTACATTTAGCTCTACGTTTTGGTCTCTTATAGCAGTTGTTTGCCTTCATCTTAACTTCTTATAATTCTTAGATAGGTATTCTTTATCTCAGAGACTCAAATCAATAGTTGACATATGTGATGTTGTTTGAGTAATGCTAAAAATGCACTTATAAAAAAATAAACACATCAATTATTAATTTGAATGTTATTTTTTAACTTCTATTAATCGGAAATGCCTCAAAATAAGTTCAAATTGTAATTTATAATTAACTTGTTGATGACCTAGTTTGTATGTTAATTATTATTTCCATATAAAATTCACTTATTTTGTATCAAAGGTATTAAAAAATTTACATGGCACTCTCATTTCCCGGCTAAACAATGATTTTCCGTGCTATACACAACACCCAAAATTCATTCCTGAGGAGACACATCATGACTAGCAAGATAGAGTAATCAAAACAATTAACTGCGGATAATGATTGAAAGCAATATAAAATTGCTCGGTTCATTCAGATACCAAACTCTCTGTTGTCCACATCTCGTTTCCCTCTCTCGTGGCCAGTGAATGCTTCTTTAACATTTCCTTTTCTTTCCATTTCTATTGTCATATTTTGTCACTTGTGGATTTCTATCGAAAGGAGATAGAAATCAGAAATCAGAGCAAATGAGAACCCAAAATCCAGATCAAGAATAAACCAATTAAGTTCAATAACCAACATAATAAGCCATTAAGCAATGCATAATGCATTTAATCATATTACAAATTTACCAAATCACAAGTCACAACCCAAGAAACAGAACCATTACAATAGAACCACACAACGAAACCAGAAAGAAGAAAGAAAAAATTACAACTACTTATACTCCCCTGCCTCAAAACAGAGGCCCTCCCTAATGTTCCCATCAAATTATTCCCTTTGCAAGGATCCGAAACCAAAACACGTGTTTGGTTCTTCAGCATTCACTTGAACCTCAAGCAATCTTAACCTCAATAGTCTTGGGTTTTTTAGGCTCAGGAGGAGGCAACTTCTCAACGGTGACAATGAGCACACCGTCTTGGCACACAGCGGAGATGGCATCAGTATTGGCATTCTCAGGGAGCACAAACTTGCGCATAAACTTGCCAACTCTTCTCTCCATCCTCAAATACTTGGCACCTTCTTTCTCTTCCTCCCTCTTCCTCTCCCCGCTTATCACAAGCACGTTATCGTCTTCCACCTGAACCTTTATGTCCCCAGATTTCAGCCCCGGCATGTCGATCACGAACGCGTAAGAGTTTGGATATTCTTTCACGTCCGCAGCAGTTGCAGCCATTGCCTTCGCATCGCGAACGTATGTTCTTGTTGGAGCGCTGAAATTCTTGTCGGCTGCAGTGTCGTCTGAGAGGTCCATCACGTGGTGTAGAGTGTGGAACAACGGAGAATCAAAACCCATCACCCTGAAATCCATGGCTTTGCTCTTTCTGTTTAATTGGTTGGAGTGATTTTCTCAGGAAAATGAAAGTTGATGAAAATGTATCGTGTTTTTTTTTTTTCCAAGACTCTAAGGATCTTTTTGTGGAAACAGAGGTCGCGCATTTGAGAATTTATAAGGGTGAAAGAGGTTGGTGGAAGAAGAAAATGGAAGATTCTGGAGAAACAAAGAGTGTGCTTAGGAACTTCTAGTAGTTTCGGTTACAAATTACAGGATCCGTACCGCAAGGGGAGTACTTAGATTAGAATGAGATAGGAAGAGAGCACAAAAACAAAAATCTCCGTCTAGAGTTCTAGCAGCCTCCAGAATGTTGTGGTTGATATTTTTTTTCTTTAATTAAAAAATTTAAAAATATCGTACATCTTCATGTTTAGGCCTATAGTGGTTAAGTCCAGTATAAATAGTTCCTCCCCAATGTTATTTGTTTATTAATAACATTAATTTTGAAACCAGTTGAGAACCCGAAATTATATGTTATATGGGTTAATTAATAGCCCATCCATTGCACGAGATTTTTTAATTTTTTAATGTGTATTGAAAATATATTTTAGAAACTTAAATTTTAGCATATTATTTATATGTAAAATATTATGAATTTGAATTCTTTAAATTGTTAATATTTTTTAAAATAATAAAAATAATAAATAATAAATAAATAAATTTCTATCATAATTTGAAATCAAAGAAGATGTATGAAAGAAACTAAAATTTGATTAAAAATAATTAAGGAAAAAAAGAATTTTATTTGATTTAGGAGATAATTAAAGAGAAGTTAAGGAAAAGAAAAGAAATTCTCTCTTTAAATGGAAGGACATGCAAGAGACAAAGTGAAAAAAAAAGAGTTTAAGCAAAGACATGTTGCAGTCATATAGGAAATAGACATGATCACATGAGAAGGAGAATATAATTCAAATTCTATCAATTTTAACAAGAGAGTATTCAATATTCTCATTTATAATATAGGGTGGATGTCAAATTATCAAATGACACAATAAATCCTATGCAAATATTAAAAAAAATATTTGTGTATTAATATGAGGGTTTAAGGCATTTGTTATAGAAAACAAAATACAAAGTTTTAGATGAAAATATGGCATTCAATGTATTGGAAGTTGAAAAAACTTGATTTTTATATTTAAAACTTCCTATTTTGATATTTTTAAGGGCACTTGTTAGCAAAACTTTGAACATAAAGAGTTTTGTTGACACTTATTAAAAAAGTCAAAATAAAAAGTTTTAGATAAAAAATAAGATATTTAATATATTAAAAATTAAAAAAATTACTTTTTATTTAAAATTTTATATTTTTCTTCCTCTACAACTACCTTAAACAAAACTCCAACATAAATTATACTTTACTAAAATCTCTACTCTTTTCAAGCGTAGAAAAATAAATAATATAAACTATAGGAAATCCATAGGCAATATCCGTCTTTGGTTGAAGGTGTGAGTTAACTTACTTAGTAAAATAATTTGCAAGTGAATGCAAGAACTTAAGATCAAATTCTGTCTTCATATCTTTGAAGTCATTTGAGCACAAAGTTCACATGATTTGTTCTCTTGTAGGTATAGCGTGTGTACATTGATGTATGTTTTTTAGTGAGTGTTGTGCTATTAGTAATTAAAATCTCTACGGTTTTCTAGATCTTGTATCTCTAAAAAAAAAATCAACCATCTTTGGTTCTCATAAGAGTAATTGTGAATGCTTATGTCCTTAGAGTATATCAAATGATTTTTTATGATAAAAAAGTCAAAAGTGAATATCAAGTGCAAAAGTGAAGATCAAGTGCAAAAGAATAGATTAAGATCAAAGAAAAAAGTCAAGAGGTATATCTAGTCATAAGACTTAGAACATTAATGTTAAATGCTCTCAAGATTTCTCAAATGGTTTTTCATTATATGATTTCCAAATAAATGGGAAAATTCAAAAGCTAAACATGTTTTTTCAAAGAAACTTGAGTTTCAATCTTAAATCTAACACTCATAAAAGGATTTATGTTTTATCAAATGTCTTGAGGTGTTAGAAATGGCTTACAAGCTTTATTGGACTTGAAAAATGTGTTCAAAGGTCAATGTAATCGATTACATGATGTTTGTAATCGATTACACAGCAAACAGAGGCCTTGTAATCGATTACATGAGCAATGTAATCGATTACAAGCAAGTCAGAGGCCATGTAATCGATTAAGCCCAGAAAGGCAAGAACACGTTCAAAGAGTCATGTAATCGATTACATGGATATTGTAATCGATTATACAGTAAGACAGAAGTCATGTAATCGATTACATGGATATTGTGATCGATTACAAGCAAGTCAGAAGCCATGTAATCGATTACACCAGTAATATAATCGATTACACAGAGCCCAGAAAGCCAAGAACACGTTGGAACAACAATGTAATCGATTACATTTGTTGTGTAATTGATTACATGCATCCTGACAGTGTCCAACGGCTATATCAAATGCATTTAATGCTTGGCTAAAACCCTCCAACGGCTCCATTTATTGCAAAACTTATAAATACCAATGTTGGGTCTTCATTAGAGGTTGACCTTGAACCAAAAACTGATTACCAATACTTCAAAACATGATTCAATCCTCAAATCCATTCTTGCTCTGTTTTTGTGAAAAACGTGGGTTAATCTTTGAGAGCATATTAGAGCTTCAATTTGTAATCATCTACTCTAGTGAGAGTTTCATTCAATCAATCTATATTGCTTTGTAAAGAGGGTGAGACATCCTTCCAAAAGTGTAAAGGGTGAGATATCCCTTAGTTGAAGAGACTCAAGCTCCAAGGGTGAGGTATCCCAAAGTGTTGAGTGCTCAAGGTTGTAAAGGTTATCAAGCACCTATTGAAACTTGAAGAAATAGTGAAAAATCTCTAGCGGTTGCTTGAGGACTGGACGTAGATAACAAGTGGATTGGTGATCGAACCAGAATAAATCATTGTGTTTGTTTTCTCTAAACCCTTCTCTTTATATTGAGTAATGTTTTATTAAATTGCATTGAATATTAGTCCCTTTGGCTATTGCATTTATAAGTAAAAGTGTTTATATCTTATATCCAATCATCTCTAGTCATCAATTAGCTTCAACGAAAATTGTTTATCAAACGATTTGCGAAAGATTTGCGAACTTGTTTTTCATACTCAATTCACTCCCCCTCTTGAGTATTGAGACCACTTGGTAACAGTAATGTGCAATGTTATTAATATTTAAATCACGTAATTACTGCCAATTTCATTTGTCGCTGCTTTTATGGGTTCTTTTTTCTTATTTATGACTAGAGAAATACTAGCAACATATTTTTTTAGACACTCATTTCAACGCTTGCTTTATTATTAGTTCAAAATCAAGTGTTGTTAGCATTCATCTCTTAATAATCTTTTTAAGTATATGAGATGGACCAATAATAAAGTAAGTGTTAAAATGAGTATTTAAAAAAATGTGTTGCTAGTATTCCTCTTTATGACTATTTTTTATTACAAATAATGGAATGGTTTCTCATCATGTAAGCTTTCATTATCCTAATATTTTCTCTCTTTTTTCCCTTGTTTCATTTTTTAGGTTTGTGTGGTGACATTAAAGAATAATTGTTAGTATAAAAATAATCTTTTTGATTTGTAAAAGAAATATGTTAGTAAATAAAATATTTTAAGATTGATTTGACTATTAAGTAAAATTTCGATCACGAAATCGAAAATAACCCTTTCAATTAATATGTTTTAACTAGTTTTGCATGTCAAAGGTAACTTGAAGGCAAGGGGTGACTTCTCAAAGACGTGTTTCGATTCGATAAAGGGAGACAATTGCTCGAAGTCACACATGAGATTAAAGCAAAGAGTGAAAACACTTAAGCAAATTTTCAAGATTTTGCAAAGGACCTCTTTTCGAGTTCAAAGAACCTAGAAGTAGACTCAAGACAATTACACTTAATTTAAATTCAAATTCAAGTATTTGAATTTGAATTTAGGAAGTTTCTAACAATTGAGTTTATAATACTAAGACAGACAATCATTATTGTTAGATTAAGAAGTTATTTTTGTCAGAGACACTTGTCTTAATCTTGTTAAAAAGTCAATTACTTCATTTGTCTATAAATACTGAGAGGGTAAAGGCATTTAAGTGATTGAAAAATATTTGCACAAACTTTCTCACAAATCCTATCACGTATATTGCAGACTTTAAAGAAAACACATAGAGATTAGTCAAATATGCTTTTTATTCTACTCTATTTTTGTAATCTTTATCATTTAATACAAGTTTAAAGTAATTCCTTTTCATTTTTCGCAATTCTTTCCTTCTTTTGATCGAATGATTTTTTGAGTCATTTGATTTTCTTTACTTACTTTCTTTACTTTTCTGCAAGCTTTCTGTTAATTTTACTTTCTTGCATGTGTATTTTTTTCTTCTGCATCTTTATTGCTTTTTTTATTTACTTTCTTTACTTTGCTGCAATTTTAACTTTCGAGCAAGTTTATTTCATTGCATCTATATTGCTTTTCATTTATTATTTTCTTTGCATGTCTTTTTTGCTTTCATTTTAAATTATAGTCGAATTTACTCTTTTGCAAGTTTAAGTTTCTTATTTTCTTTATATGTTCTTTACTTGCTTTATTTTATTTCTCTATCAAATTCGATTACTTGTTAATTGCATTTATTGCTTTTACATGTTAATTCTAGCACCAATTTGATTTTTGATTATTATTTTAATTGTTTACACCTGTACTTATATTTTACAATACTTTTCCTATTAAATTGAAGTAAATTTGTGGCATTCTTTTGATCTATAAATCACTAAGTATTTAAAAGTTTTTGAGAGAAAGAGATTTCATTCTCTAAATAATAAATAGAATTGAGATTTATGTTTGATAAATTTTACTGTAAACAATAACAAAGGAGTAAATTAGAGCATTTAGCTCATTTCCTTTTAGACATTGTTAATTGCTCCTTACTATTACTAAAATTGGCTGTCTTTCTTACTATGTGAAAAAAGTTGTGCTTCTTTTACTTCCTCTTTATACACTATTTTATTGTTGTCATTTGTTTTTATACTTTACGTGAATATATCCTTATAATTTTATTTTACCTACAAAAAGTATACCCTTATAAGTTTTATCCAGATACAAATGTCAAAAGGAAAAATAAAATTTGACCCAGATAGTTAATTTCAACCTTCCTTTTGGAATTTTGAATCTTTTCCAGTAGTTGAGATTGTTGGAATTTAAATCTAGTGCTGACTTCTGGATTTTTAACATAACTTTCATGTTCCTTTTTAGTCATCTAATCTAAGTTTTACAAATATTTTAGTGACTCCCTATTGCATCAAGATAATTTACTTCTTAGACCCGTCCATGAACTGAATTGGCGGCATGGTTCAATAGTCAAATTGTTGCCCAGTTGGAGTTGGAGGGGACCATTTCATGATAAGAAAACTAAAAGGGCTGGCTCTACTCTAAGACATTTTGGATGTCAATGTAAGGATGATGATCATCTATCCATTTCCTTGTCTCTTTACTTAAATTTTGACAAGTATTTTAAACTTAATTACATATTTTTTTTACTTAATTTATTTTATACTTGTTAAAATTTAAATATAAGAATAAGAAATGAGACAAAAAATGAGGACAAATGATCTCCATCCGACAATGTAAAACCTATTTGAAGAAAAAAAAAGATTATTGTGGTTTAATTTGTTTGTAGTATTTCTACGTCCCCCTTGATAAACCTTGATTTTTCATGTTTATAGTCTATTTATAATAACATGAGAGCTATTTTGAGTTCACTGTAGATTTCCTGTTGCACTCACGTGGCCAAATTATAGGGGTTTATTCCCCACTCTCCTGTTTTGTATGTTGACTACCCATACCTATACCCATATGTAAAGACAAATTTGAACGGAACGCTTTGAATGCGTGTTAAAGAAGGTTTTCGGTAAGTGAAGTAATGACGTAATCTACAGAGTATCCACAATGTCTTAATTTGTTGTAAATACATTTAATTTAATATATTTAATAAATAAACAAACTTTACCATTTTTTTCCATCATTTTTGAAAAAACTCAATCCTTATTTTATGTAAATTAGTTATTATAAAATATAATTAATTTTAATACATAATTTTAAGCTTTTGTTTTGATTTTTAAATTTTATATTTAATTATTAAATATTCTCTGATGCTCATAAATACTTGTCTTCTTTACAAAAATTATAAAATAGGTACTTATAATTAGTGTGTGGGAAGTATTATTTACTCTTACTTTATCCCATTAATAAAATGAATTTTTTAATACTACACAATAGTAATATATAGGATTCTTAATTAGATGTCACGTGAGTACTTTTACTGCAAGTGATATAAATTAGATGTGAACTTTTAAATACATTATTCTATTACCAAAATAAATGAGATATTTTTTCGTTGTACATGTATAACATTATTTTTTATTTTTTTATTTGTTTAGGTTACTGTTCATCAAAGTCCAAATCAAGTTAGCAACTTTTTTTTTTTAAATCTCCTACGACAGGAGTCCTACCTATTCCTATTCGTACTTGAATATCCTTATTTTTTTCTCTATCTCTTCTCATCATCCCCAAGGCTCCACCCCACCCCCACCCCCACTCCCACCCCACTGACCCACCTCTACCCCCTCCCATTTACCCCTTCCTATTCCCCTGTTTTCCCAGTCCGTAGCGCCCTTCCCCCACAAAATGAGAGAAGTCATAAAGGGTATGGTATTTAGGGTATGGTATATTTCGTAACCCCTCCCTCGCAGAAATCTAGCATAATACAGCCCAAATCAAATGCTCAAAATTCCATATATTTCGCAGCACAACAACAGATCACTCCAAGATTTTCTCCCAAATGAAGATTTCTGCACTCACCATTCCATCTGCCATTTACAGGGTATGGTATTTTCACCTAATGTTATTGTTATTTGTCAGAGGCTGTAGTGATGGGGTTGTTGTATAAGTTCTTTACCTGGGGTGGTTGGAGGTCCATGCCGATTTGTACTATTTGATGGATATAATCAACTTTGTGATTGTACTTTGTGGTATGGATAGTTTCAGATGATATGTTATAGATGATAGGTTTATGTTTCCCGCTAATTTATTTCAAAATTGAAATTTGTTGCTGACATTTTCAATTTTTTAATGTTCAATATATGAATGTTTCCTCATCTATAAATAGATGTTGGTTTATGTTGATTCATACGCTACTTCATCTGTTATCTGATACCTCTTACATATTGTGTTTTTCTCTATATTCCTGTTGTTTCTATGGCTCCCCAAATTGATGCTTTGGAGAAAATTACCCCTGACCGTGAGGCTTGGAAGGTTAAGGCCCGTATTGTTCGCATGTGGCTTCTGCCCAGTTATACCATCCCTTCTGTCCCTGTTGCAATGGAGATGGTTTTAATGGATGAGTTTGTAAGAGTTACAATTTCCTTTTTGTGAGCTTAATTTGTTGTTATCATATTTTTTGAAGTTTTTTTTTTGTGGTGATACAGGGATGTAAGATGCAAGCAACTGTCAAGAAGACGCTCATCTATAAATTTAAACCTATTTTTGTGGAGGGTGGTGTCTACCAATTTGCATACTTCAGTGTCGTACCAAATACTGGATTTTACAGAACTACAAAGCATGAATTCCGCCTTATTTTCCAGTTCAAGACCATTGCGAAGCCATGTGATTCTGTGCTGATTCCTTTACATGGATTTACATTTACTCCTTTAGAGGAAGTTATCCATACTGATCCTGAATCTCCATTTTTAGTTGGTAATATCTTATATATTATACCAATTCTAATATTCTTATTTTAAGTTATTTGTTTTGTAACTATGTTGATATTTTGTTCACTAATATTTTCCTCTGTGAGGATGTTATTGGCTTGCTAACAGTAGTTAGGACTGAAAAGGTATATGAATAGGATGGCAAGATGACTAAGATGATAGTAATTGAGATATCTGTCGAGGGGTAAACATTTTGACCTTGGGATGTCATATGTTTTCTATAAATGATTATATCAAACCAAGTCTAACATTTTTCCTTTACAGAGTAAATTATTTAAATTTAATTACTACCATTCTATCTTTTATATTGATGTCATTTTTTAATGTGATGTTGAACAGTGTGAAGCTTGAGTGTGCTCTTTTTGGGGACTATGTGGATGAGCTGAACGACTTTATTGCTGATGGAAATCTTAATCGTCCTGTTGTTATTGTACAATTTGCCAAAGTGAAGAGTTTTAAAGGTTTTTACATATTTGTCTTTAATGGAATCTAATTGTAGTTGATTTACTTTGATTTTACTTAGATTATGTTCCATTAATTTATTTATTTTTTGCTAATGCTTCAGGCAAGATAATTATTCATAATGTTCTTTACGCAAGCAGAATTCTGTTCAATCCAGACATAGCAGAGGCTATTGCCCTCAGGGGACAGTAAGAATATTTCTTTTTTAAAGTGTTAATTATTTTCATTATTCTTCTTTTTTGAATCCTATGGTTGCTGTGTGTGTAGGATTATTGAAGACAACATTGTGGGTTTACAGAATATACCAGTGTTGGGTGATGGTACTCGGTATTCAATTCATGATGATTTTTTGCAATTGAATCCTGGCAGAACTGTTCAGCAACTGATTGACTGTACTGAGGTTATTATTACTATTAATAGTAGTTTACTATTTTCCTATTTTGGATATATTTTTGGATGTAATGTTCAAAGTTATTTAAAGTTTGTTTGTTTGTTTTCTGTCAGGAAGGGTTCTACATTGTTTTGGCTACTATCAAAGAGGTCATTAAGGATGGGATCGGGTTTTACCACGCATGCGTGTAATAAAGCTATGATGGTGACTCGGGCATGTATTACTGTGATCGTTGCTTCTGTCATATAGTGAATGTTGTCCCTAGGTATTTATTTAGATTCACAAGTTTATTTAGATTTACTAATCCTAAGTTAATTTTGGATGGTACAATGTGCTGTAAATTAACATATATTTTTCTTGACATATTATACTGTGTTTGAGTTTCAGATATAGGATCAAGGTGAGGGTTTGTGATAACACTACAAGTGCGGTCTTTGCTCTTTTTGACCGTGATGGTTATTATATGTTAAAAAAGTCATGCCCCGATATGGTTACTGAGCTGAAAAAGGTCTTCCTTTAGCCTGTATATTGTTGCTTTTTCTGTGATTGAGATCTTTATGTTACATGCTAATTGTTCACTTCTACATTTGGAATATTCTTTATATTGTTACCTATTTCTGAGTTGTTGTGTTTTGTCTTTTTTTTAGCTTGGAGTTGTGTGCAACTATCCATCTGAGTTGGATAGTTGGGTAGGGAAGACTTTACTCTTCAAAGTTGAGATCAAGGGTGGCTCATCATCTACATTTGATAGTTCCTACATTGTCTGGAGAGTATATGACGATGAGATTGTGCTCAATCTTTTTGGCTTCGATGGTCGTAGCTCACTCATGACAAGGTTCTGATATCTTTTACTTTTGTCCTTATTCTTTTCTTATTAAGGATTGATATAGTAATTAGTTCTTTATTGATATGTGTTTACATGTTGTTTACGTAAATAATCATTTATTTAAATATTTTACATTTGCTTTGTTAACGAAGGATGTTTTCCCAACTTCATTTACTTAGGTCTCCAACTTGAAGCATGATGGATTTGATGATACAATTGTGCTGGGGAAGGTATCTTTTATTCCCTAAGTTATGTTCACTTTCAATATGGTATTCTTTAATTGTCAGTTGTTACTGATTGAATTTATGCTTTTACTTTGTCATTATGTTCATTTCTATATATTTTCATGCAGAGCTTGATGCCAAATTTTGATGAAGTTAGAACATGTGGAGGGTCTGTTGGTGAGTCATCAAGTGTTGAGGTAACATCAGCCAAAAGGGCTATTGTGGCAGACACTGATTCTACAAGTAGTGACACCAGACTGCCTCTGTTGAAGCGTGTCAAGATTGAACAAATCTAAGTTGTGGCCTGACGAGCGCCGAACTCAGTCAAAATTATAACCGAAGTTATTACCTAAGCTTGTAGCACAGTGACAACACCGGATCATCTCCACGAGGATTGTAGATGCAATTTAATCAAATCAAGTGAAAGTTAGCAAATGGGGGTTTGACAGTTTAAGATCGCACTTAATAAAATTAAAGGAAGAAATAACAATTAAAGAGCAGTCAATTTAGAAACCTATCCAAGATTGGGTGGATTCAATCATAGACCTTTCATAGAACACTTGAAGCGCAATTGAATTGTTAATTTGGATCTAACCGAGATCTCTGCATCAAATCCAGAATTCATACTAGACGATTGTCTAGAATTCAATTAACAAGTGATAAACACAAATCCGCAATCACACCATTCATGAAGATCTATGTTAATTTCAAGTACCGAATTCAATTAACTTAGGCACAAATCAGTAACCTAACCTTTTCAATTCTGTGATTAATTTAGATCAATCAGTTATAAGTTTCATCACAAATCTCAATCTTCATTTATGTGATTAGTTTAGATCAATCAGTTCTAAGTTTCATCACAAATCTCAATCTTAAACCAAGATCAAATCAGATCAACATAAATAGAATCACCATTCATGCATTCAAAATCAAGAAGAAGAAAGAAGAAGAAGAAAAGAGAAATTCAATTACAAATCAAATACAATACATAACCAAGGTCTCAAGAATCCAAACCACAATCTCTTCAAGAGTTCTAAATTGACCGAAAGTAGCTTAGCCCTCCATTACCACGAAGGGGAGCATCAAAATATACAAAAGCTATGAGAAACTATAAAGAAACAAGAAGAAACTATGAGAGAAATGAAGGAGAATACAACTTGTGTCTTTCATGATAACCAATAGTGCCTTTTATAGAAGTCTAGGGTAACAAAATGACAAAGGGGAGTGGGTGGATGAGTAGAGTAGTTGAGAGGGTTGGTGAGTGGAGTAGTTGAGAGGGTTGGTGAGTGACGAAAATTTCTTGTCTGACTTGGAAGCCAAACTGACCTATTAGACTTCATTTTTTCAAAAAGTGTTCTTCATGAAAATTGTTTATTTGGATCTTAACTATCAAGTATCCAAATTTCAGCCCATCTCCATTATTACAGCTTGAGATATGATTTTATGAGTGCACACCGTTCGGATTCTAGTGACAGAACCTGTATTCTGACTTCCATGTAAACTTAGGTCCCTTAGACATCTATTTAAGACTTCGAGCTCTTCATCAAAGTTGTAGAGTTTCCTTTGAGCTTTCCTACAAGGTAAAATTCATGATTATCAGATATCAGGAACTCAAGTTATGGCCAAAATATAGAAACAGTGTCAAATCTCAATAATGCTGAAAATATTCAATTAGGACCAATTTGAGCTCAAACTCACAAAATCATACCAAACTCAATCAATTAAGAATATAGAGAGTGTAAATGACTAAACATAAGGGTTTCTTAATGAATAAAATATGCGATTATCATGGCCGTCAGTTAAGTTTGTATTTTTGGTGTGTATTTAGGATGCTGCTTTTGCAATCTTTTTGGGAGTTTTACTATCAAATGTTATGGAACTTCACTATGTATTAGGGAAATGTTGACTTCTTAGTCACTAGGGATTTGTAGTCTTTTGTTCTTTTGGGATGTAGGTATTTAAAGTTGATATGTTCCACCGAATCCTATTCTGGAATCATTAGACATCTAGGTGTTCAATGTATCTTATGATCCCAGAATATGTTTTGTATTTAAACTATGATGAATTACAATATAGGGTGTAATCCCTCTTTTTTAAGTTGATTGATTTAGCTTATAATATATTGGTAATGACTTTATTTTTATTAATTTTATTGTGTATTGTTGTTAGTTTTATTGTCTATATGGGTGGATAATGCTCAATCATAATTCATAAGTTATTAAATTTGTTATATTGGATTATACATCAATATTGTTGATTTGAAATGATTTGAAAAATTAAATAGCCTTAATAATAGATGTAAATTTGTTTTCAAATATAGTTCAATCGTTTGGAAATTATACATATAATATGAATTTGTTGAATTTAAGATTTTTATGGCACTGCATTATGAGTTCCAATGTCTTACATATATTTAAGTGTGATATATAAATAGCTTCGTTTGTCCCACAAAAGTTCCAATTATTTATAATTGATAATTGTTATTGTTTTTTTTAATCTCAATTGTTCTTTTGTTTTTAGTTATGTTACTAAAATAATTTGTACCTATCAAAATATTCACCTTCTTTTAAATAGTTGTTTAATTTCTTATTTTCCTTCATGTGAATTGTTATTTGTTTTCCTTATTCTTTATTCATCAATTAATAATGTTTATTTTAATATATGTTGATCACTTACTTTTTTAAATATCTTTTATGTGAGTTTTGTTGCTTTATTCTTTATTTTTATTTTTTTACTTATTTCAAATTTGAATTTTTTTTCTTGTGGATAAAATTGAAGGAATCAATACTTTATATTCCATTGCAACCTGATTGTAAAGTTGGCATAAATTTGCATGATGGGGGTTAGCTAAAAAAAAAATCATTTTTGCTTGATGGGGATTAAAATTTATATATTTATTTCTTTGTATTTTGTATTTTTTATTAATAAGTTGACATTGATAAAAGATTTTTACTAATGTTATTATCAATTTGTATAATGCATCACTATGACACAAGGGACAATTATTTCTTTATGAGTTATTACCTACAGATAGTTGGTCATAACATTGTTCACTTATAATTAATGTTTTTATCGATATTTTCAGATTAAAAAAAATTCTTATTAATTATTATTTACGTGAAACATTACTTTGTACGATAAATAAGATTTTAATCTTCTAAAATCATTTCTTAAGTATACACTTTTTTTAAATTACTAAGTTTAATTTTTGTAATTTAGCAAAAAATTATACCACTTTTATTTTGTGTGTTGACTAATACGTGTAGAAGGAAAATTTTGAAAGGGGCATTTTAAATGTGTGTTGAAGAAGCTTTCGAGTAGGTGAATCAATGAGCAGTAATCCACAGACTACCCACAATATCTTAAGTTGTAAGCATGTATTTTATTGTAAATAGATTTGATTTAATATATTTAATAAATGATACAAACTTTATTACATATTTTTTTCCATTATTTCTGAGAAAACTCATTCTTTATTATATGTAAATTGATTATTATAAAATACCATTGAATTCAATACATTATTTTTAAGTTTTAATTCTGAATTTTTAAATTTTATATTTAATTATTCAATATCCTCTAATGCTCATAGGTACATGTCTTTCTTACAGGGATTATAAATAGGTACTTGTGATTTGTATGTGACAAGTACTATTTATCCTGTCTTTGCCCCCATTATATGGGGACGTATGCATAATGTAGAAAGTAAAATAAGAATAAGAATAAGATTAGCAATGTAGTTAATAACACTGTTCTTTATTCGACAACAAACTGATCTTCATTCGACAGAAGTGATCTTCATTCGACAAATCTGATCTTCATTCGACAGAACTTGACTTTTAGCCATTCTTGTCAAATAATGTTCTCCTGTCAGCATTGATTCTGTCAAATTGTAACTTGGCCATTTTCATCACAAGTCCCATTATGGCTGACATCTTTCATCATTCTCCGTCATGTCATGTTTTGTCGAAAAGTAACCTCACATTTATACACATGAGGCATTTTTTCTGTCGAATCCAAAATTAAGATTTATCACCTAACAGATGCCCCCCAAAGTTTTGGTTTTCGATAGCTTCTGGAGAATGACAAAATTTTATAACAGATAACTCAATTTTCAACAAAATATTCAAAGTGATTTCTGTCAACTAGGAAGTAAAGTCAAGGCCATTGGTACCAAAATACAATCTCTGAAGCCTGACTACCAGTCCACTTTAGCTGGCAGAGAATCACTATAAACTTCTTGTGAAGCTCTAAGGAAGATGCAACCTTGGAATATATTTAGTATCTGTCGGTTTAGCCTACCCGATAAACATTTGTGTTTTTTGTTGACTTAAGATTATCTCGACAATATAACTTGTAATTGCCAAGTATCTTGAAGGAACAAAGAAATTTTCCTTATTTATTCCCTTCCAATCTTTACTTCACACATTGTCGGTTTATATGGCTTTTAATATTTGCCATTTGTAAATTTAATCCTTAAACCAGAATATACGACTATTCGAAAAACATAAAAAATTTGGTTGGCTTTTGTAACATTAAACAAATATATTTTTCTATTAACATAATTCATTTTCTCTTTATTTCTTCTAGGCTATAGAGCCTGACAAACATAAGGAGGACCATTTTTCAACTCAGCAAGGTTTACTTCAAATTCGTCAGGACTTATAACTTATTCGTCGGATTCTTCTAATCCGACAGAGTTAATTTTCTCTCTTTTAAGAAATTCCTTTGCCTTTGTAACTTTTCAGTCTTTAATTGCTCAACTTTCCTGACTTTCTCTTCTAACTGAGCTAGATCAATAAGGTGCTGATTGACAAACTTTTTCCAGACATAATAATCCAATCCCCCAGCATATCTATTTTCGCTTCAAGGAATGGTGTGAAACACCTACTTCTCATTTGTTTGAATCTAGCAACATAGTCATCCACAGTTTAATTGTACATCCTTTTGATATTAAAGAGATCTGTTAATCCTACTTTCAAATCTCCTCTAAAGAATTGATCATGAAAGCTTCTTTCCAATTGAGCCCAGGAGTGGACTGAATTTGGTCTCAATGTCGAGAACCAGGAAAAAACATTCTTTTGTAAGGGAACTTGGGAATAATCTCATTTTAAGGCCTTCAATAGTGGCCAACTCCCCCATCTCTATCGTAAATCGTGCAATATGTTCGACGGTCGATTCTCCACTTTCTCCCGCAAATTTAGAGAGTTTAGGAATCTTAATTCCTCTAGGCATTTCTGCCTGTTGAACCCACTCAGGAAACGCTGATACGAAATATGGCTGGTTGGCGTAGCCAACGTTAAAGCCAAATCTGTTCAAACTTGCTCCACTACTTGGTTTACATTTTGTTCAACCACTTGGTGCCCCCCAAGATTTTGTCGAAGCAATCTCATGGCTACATCATTTCTAGCCATTTTATCTTCATTTCCTCGATGGAGCATATGGACATTTCCATATTCCAAACGTGCCTGATCATTCTGCCCAGGTTGATCTAAGTTTTGTTGATTTTGCCCTATATTTGCCTGAGGTGCAACCACTTCTCTATTTACCCCAGACTGGGCTTCTTGATCATTGTCATTGGCCAAATCACCCACTCCCAAGGCTTGGTTTAGCCTTGCCATTTGCTGAGCCAATGCGCTGCAAGCATTATTCGTACTTTCCATCATTGGCGTAATCACAGCACCCATTTGCTGAGTAAACATATGCACCATGTCATGGTTGCTTTCATCCATTTATTATCGAAAGCTGGTCAAAAAATTTATAGTTGGCCCTATTACACTTTGGGAATTATCTCTCGACATATTTGGGAAAACTGGTCCCAAATTAAATCTTTCTTGTCGAAAGAAAGTTGGATTGCTTGTACCTACAACCCCTACTCCTTGGCTACCAAAAGTCGAGGGTGGCATAGTAATGGCTGTCGAAGGTATATCTGACGCCTGACTACTTACATTACTCATGATTTGCGTATTTTGAGAAGAGTAGATAAATCTTCCACTTCTTAAACACATGAAACCATTTCCTATAGCATTACGAGTTACTCTAAACTTGTCCCACTGGGCGTGCCAATTTGTTTACGGTGTTTTTTGGTTAAGACCAAGTCCAAAAAACAAATAGTGAAAATCAGAGGAATGTGGGTTTCGAGTTATGTGGTAATCTCGTAGGTTTTGAAAATTAACTTAAAAAATAAGCTTTAATGCAAGTTTTAAGGAAATAAACAGAAGTTTAGAAAAGAAAGCTTTGATAAATTAAAGAAACTAATGCAGCAAATTAAAGAGCAGAAGTTTAAAAGAAAGAATGTAAATGGCAATAGAATGTAAAGTGCAAGGAAAATAAAGTGCAGAAAGTTTAAATGTGCAGTAAAAGTAAAGAATGTTAATGTAAAATGATGTGAATTTAAAGTGCATGAAAAGTAAAGGAAATATAAAGGACAAGTGTAGAAATGTAAAAAAAAAGTTGAATGTAAATTGCATTGAAATTTAACTTGCTTGAATGTAAAGAGTGGAAGGCATACTTGATCTATATCCGTGTATCTGCTTGAGTGAGATGTTTAGGATTTCAATCAAGTATCCAACCCTTTGTACATCGTGAATCCTAATATTTATAGGTAAACTATGAAAATAACTGACTCCTCAAAATTAGATACGTATACGGCAGTTATATGTCACATATTCGACACTTGTACTTGGCTCAACTTTTGACAAAACTAACTTCTGATCATTTAGTATTTTTGTCGGTTCAACACTTAGAAGATTTTTTCATTACCAACATATATCCGTCGAATTAGAATTTCTGCTGATCTTCTACTATCTTCGACAGATTTATACTTCATTCGACAGAACTGATCTCCATTCGACAGAATTAGTCTTCATTCGACGGAACTGATCTTCATTCGACAGAATTGGTTTCATTCGACAAAGCTGATTTTCATTCGACAAAATTGATCTTTATCGACAAAACTGATCTTCATTCGACAGAACTTGACTTTTAGCCATTCTTGTCAAATAATGTTCTCCTGTCAACATTGATTTTGTCAAATTGTAACTTAACCATTTTCATCACAAGTTACATTATGGCTGACATCTTCCATCATTCTCTGTCATGTCATGTTTTGTCGAAAGGTAACCTCACGTTTATATTATCAAAATAATAGTAAAATCTTTTAGACATTATAAAATTTATAAATTAAATAATTAATCATCTGATCAGCGGGTCGATACAAAATCAAGCTGACTTACTTTGATTAAAATTGATTTTTATGTTTTTTTCCAACTTATTCATTTTATCAGATTATTTGGATTGAATTCATTCCAACTCCTTTTAACACCCTTAAATAAGTCGTGTTAATGCATGATTAAAAGCCTCGAAATCATTCTATTTGGACTACTAACTATTCATCATTAGTTATGTCTAATTTTAAAAATACGATTAGATGTTTTAATAAAAAAATTCAAACAAGTGCAATAAGTTTTACTCTGACTTTCGTGTTTTACAAGAAAATAGGCTAATATTAGATAGCTTTTTTTTTTTCTGAAGCTACTCTACCATTTTCTTGTCATATCTATCATTCTACGTCATGTCTTTCATCTATAATTTTATCTTTATAGAATGAACTTTTTAATACTTCACAATTATAATATACATCATTCTTAACCAAATATCACATGTGCAACTTTTTTTTTTATTTAAAATCTCCTACTTACTCCTATTTGTACCAGCATTCTTTTGATATTTTTTTATTATATATTATTCGTAAATAAATATATTTGTCTATATTTAATCAACAAACCAAAGTTTGCCATATAATTTTTCCCATCATTTATGAGAAAAATCACTACTTACTATTTTTCTCTATCTCTCCTCAAGATCCCCCCGGCCCCACCCCCACCCCCACCCCCACCCCCACCCCCACCCCTCCCATTTGCCCTTGCTATTCCCTGTTTTCCCGGTCCCAGGCGCCCCCCCATAAAATGAGATAAGTTATCAAAATCACTCATTTTCTCGCTTTCCTATTTTTTTTCCTCTCATATTCTCTCAAACCAAACAAAGTGGAAAGGTTTATCCCAACTGTAACTTTGACCCCACTTTATTATAACTTGCACGTGAGGTAGTAGTGGTTCAATTGAGATATGGATGAGGAATCCTCTATAAAGGTTAAGTTGAACTTCAACTTCATTTGGGAGAAAATATCAGAGTGATATGTTGTGCTGTGAAATATGTCGGATTCTGAGCATCTGATTTGGCCTGAATTATACAAGATTTCTGCACTCACCATTCCATCTGCCATTTACAAGATATGGGATTTTCACCTAATGTTATTCTTATTTGTGAGAGGCTATAGTGATGGGGTTATTATACGACTTCTTTACCTACGGTGGTTGGAGGTCTTTCTTGGTTTGTACTACTTTGATGGTAATAATCAACTTTGTGATTGTACTTTGTGGTATGGGATTTTACTTTATTATTATTATTATTATTATTATTATTATTATTATTATTATTATTATTATTACAAGTACAATGTGGAATCTATCTCTGAAACTTGAGTTACTTTTCGTTACCTTGAATGCCATGTTATGATAGTTGGATTTACTTTTGTAACCCATGCTTTGGTATGAGTAGGTGTACTACTTTGCATATCAATATACTGTTTATTAGTCTTTGTGATGTAACTGTCTTCATTTCTCACGTTTCCTAAACTTGTATTTTTTCACTCAAGTATTTAGTTTTTGTCAATAGATAAATCTTGGGTCATTCACATTTATTTACATGATTTTATTTTAATTTATTAATTTTATTATTCAATTCTTTATTTTTTACATTTCCTAAAAAAAATGTGATGTGTTTGTAGTGATTGTGATAATTGATATATTTGGTAAGTGATTGATGCATTAGGCATGGTTTGGTTATGTGTGGTACTTAGAAGTTAAGGGAGGGAGTTTTCCCTCTTAACCGTGCAATTCAAAGCCACAACTTTGACTTATATATATGACTTTCATATGAACTTAATAAGCTTGTGTGCTTTTTTCAACATCTTTTCCTATCAGCTGATTTTCTTCTTCAACCTGCTTAACGTTTTTCTTTTAGTCTTTTGGTATAATGGATTTTTTGTATGATCCAATTAGTGGGATAAACCCAAGCAAGAGTAAATGGAAGCTTAAAGTTCGAGTGGTTAGCCTTTGGGTTACTCCTACTTTTCAAAGTCCAATGATTCCTTTATCTGTAGATATGGTATTGATGGATAAATCAGTAAGTCTCGTCATTGGTTTTTCATTTATTTAGCCTTCTTTTAAAGCTTTTATTATACTTCATATGTTGTTAATTAGTTCTTATATCAACTGTTGGTTTGTTTTATTTTTCATAGGGAAGTAAAATCCAAGCCTCAATCAGGACACCATTGGCATACAAGTATATGCTTCTATTGAATGAGAGTGGTGTTTATATCATGTCCAATTTCACTATTATTCCAAATGATGCTTCCATCCGATTTACTCATCATAAATACCGCTTGATCTTTCAGTTTAAGACCTCTGTTACAAATACTATATCTGACACTATACCTTACCATGGATTAAGTTTAGTATCCTTCCATGATGTGTTGAAGTCTAACAGTGAAAGTAATTATTTAGTTGGTATACAATTTTACTATTAATGGTTTCTGTGACAAGTTTTAATTTGTTTTATACATTTTTTTTATTCTTCACTTCCTAATTTTGTATTCTTTCAAATTTTCAGTTGATTGTTGAATGCATTCAGTTATTTGAAATCTTTTCCATTTTTTTTGGTATTAATAATGACTACAGATGTAACGAGCTTATTGATTGGTGTTTCACATGAAAGTAGTTGCATGGTTGATGGAAATCAGACAAAAATGATTGTGATGGAGCTTTTGGTAGAGAGGTATTGGTGCACTTAATCTTTTTTTTTAATATCTCTTATTTTAATATCTATGCGTATGATGATTCCAATTTATTTATGGATATGTACTAATACAATTTTATCCAATGATGGAACTATACCTCTTTATCATTGATCAGTCAGAAACTTGAATGTGTTTTGTTTGGTCAATACGTTAAATATTTGAAGGCCTTTGTTGCTTCAAATGAGTTGAGCCAACCCGTTGTCGTTCTACAACGTGCAAAAATCAAGATTTTAAGGGGATAGTTCTTATACTTATTTATTTAACAGGATGCTATTACATTCTTAATTTTTTTTATTAATGTGTTGTATTTCATTTGAAGGCAAGGTTACGCTTCAAAATGTCATGAATGCCACCAAGATTTTGTTCAATCCTAATATAACGGAGGTGACCGAACTTAAGAAGGAGTAAGTATACTTCTATTAAAATTTGTGATGTGTAGCTTATTATCTATTGTGAATGTTGAAACTCATGTTCATACTACACTTGATATTTAACATGTAATCTACTTTATGATATTTGAAGACTAACTCAAGAGGACGTACTTGCTTCTAAGGCTGTTTCTATCATGTCTGCTATTGCTAATATACCCACTGAAATTGATTTCATGAAAGTTACTCCAAGAAGTACCATTGCAGAATTGGTTGTCAAGCAGGAGGTTTTTTTTCTTTCAATTTCCCTTCAAATGTTGTCTTCTTTCATTATCTACACATGTTATAGTCTATTTTTTTTTCATTTAAAGTGGAACAATTATATAGTTCATATATTTTCTCTTATTTGATTCATTATTTTTGGGTCCAACTTTGTACTCTAGAATGGCTTCTTCATTTTGATTGCCACTGTTAAAGAAATTCTAAATCAGCTTGACTGGTGGTTCAATGCTTGCCAATGCAATAATCCTGTTATAGCTAATTCAGGACTTTACT
Organism: Ormosia semicastrata; assembly: GCA_029884595.1. Taxonomy (NCBI): domain Eukaryota; kingdom Viridiplantae; phylum Streptophyta; class Magnoliopsida; order Fabales; family Fabaceae; genus Ormosia; species Ormosia semicastrata. The sequence continues at coordinate 11,581,191 of JAQQTO010000063.1, read as the reverse complement.
ACTGTGTATCCTGTTGCTGCCATGTTGTACTTGTAACCCCTAGGTGTGTTTCAATTTAGAATATATATGCAATTGAATTATCCAAATTGCTAAATTTTTAACTTGTGTTTCTATATGTTTATAATTATTTAGTTTATCAAATATGTGATTAAAAGGTACAATGTACAAATTAAAGTTGAAGATGAAACTGAGAGTGCTCTTTTTGTTCTTACCGATCTTGATGCACAACACTTGTTGAAAAGATCATGTGCTGACTTAGTCGCTAAAGTTGAAAAGGTCTTATAAACATACTCATTGTTTTTGAAATATGTCTCATGTTGTAGTATACAGACTGAAAATCTTATAGTAATATATTTTTTTCAATTTTTTTCAGTTTGGATTTGGTGCAAATCCCACACTTGCCTTAGAAGGATTGGTTGGTAAAAAACTTTTATTTAAAGTTGATTCAACATCAAAAAGCAACTCACTCTGTCATTCTTATTATCATGTTAATCGAGTTTCTGATGATGAACACATTCTTTCAATGTTTGAGCTTGATGAATTAGTAGATATTACTCCTGAAAAAGTAAGCCAAACATTTATAAATATGGCTTCTATTATTAAAAAATATTTATTTCTTAGTCCATCATGTATTATTGGACTTATATAGATTAGTATTTGTTTAATGCAGTATGTATTTGCTCCACCATTTCCTGAAATGTTCAATGCTGATCATCATACCTTTACCACGCATCCTCTAGATGATAAGGTTAATTATATATATATATATATAATGATGTCTTGCTTTTATCTTTCGAAATGATTGTGTTGTTGCTAATTTAACTATTCATTGTGTTTTCTGATAAGTGTCTTACCATTTTTTTAGCTTACAAAGATTCCTATCAAGCGAAAGCTAGAAGATGGCCTTATGTCGGACATAAATGATGACTATACTCATAATCTTAAGATGATTAAAGCTGAGAAAGATTGAGTCCATGGGGTGGCGTGTTTTGTGGCTTCTACAATGGTTTCATTAGATTTTATATATGATTTTGTTATATGTATTAATCACTGAAACAATTTTGTAATATATTAACGGTTTAAACATGCTTCTTTGCTTTTTTGATAACATGCTATGTACTTGGGGTTGAACGAATGTAGTTTGCATTTTGGTTTATTGTTTTCACTACTTTTCCCGTTTACTTGTTGTGCAATAAGTTATCTTTGATATTCTTTAATCATATAGTTACTAATATAAGTGAAAAGTATTTAACCCTATCTAATTATATGAGTGGTTTGTTAGCATTAAACTTTAACTCAATCCTTATGCCTCATTTGTATTTTTATTTAATAAACCGGCAAAAGGATCTCCATTAGTATGTATTATATGTATGATATTATTATTATTATTATTAATATACAAATATCTTTGTATAAAAAGATTAAAAAAAAAGGTTACTACACACTTATTGAATATTATTCATTTCAAATATATTGATTATTTTGATGTATCAATTTTGTCATTCTCACTGATACTTATTTGAGTAGTCATATCAAACTTGATGGATATTTTTCTATTGATATTTAACACATTTCTTATGGATTATACCCATCTTATAGTTGACAGACTCAAATATTAGGATAGGGTCAACTAAGAAAGCATTTCTAATAATTTTGTGATACATATGAATATATGAATTATGTGATTGAGTACATAATTATTTATATGATTTTTTAGGGTTTAAAAATCTATGCTTAAATATAATACAAATCTAATTTAATTCTTTATTAACTTTTAATCATTCAGTAAACATTTTTTTAGTCTGCTCATCTTCTTTTTAATCTATACTTTCATTCTTTCTTATTTTCTTTATTTCTAAGATAAATTATTACATTATATGAATTATTATTTTTCCATGAAATTGGTATTATTCTAATAAAACTTTTTTCAAAATATTTATTGCTACTTTTTTTTACTTTCATTCTTATTTAATTTAATTTTTATTTAAAATCATTCATTCATTTTTATTTATTACTTTAAATTTGTTGATGACATTGATATATAAATTCTTGTGTAAAAAAATTATTAAAAAAGTCTTTAATTAGGTGCTTCATAATATTCCATAAAATTAATTTCTTACTTTTCAAGGATAACAATTCTATAGGCAAAAAATAATAATTTTCTTAATTAAAAATTCAAACATTACAACTGGAATAAATAAAAAGTTATTGCAATTGATATTCTTTTAAAATCCATTTACATTTGACAACTCCATTTAACATAATCTACCATGCCTTTCCTTTCTTCTTTTCCATTCAGTTTTTCTTATTGTGCTTTTATATTTATACGTTGATGTATTTGATTGAGCATTTGTATTTCTTATATTTGATCTCAAAATTAAAGGGTAAACTCTCACTTTAATTCTTAAAATTATTTATTTCAGTTACTTTAGTTTTTAATTTTAAAATATTGATATATTAGTCCATGAAATTATATTACTAATTTGATAGACAAATTACAATTTCATTGACGAATTTGTTAATTTACAAAAGTTAAAAACTAAAGTTATTATTACATATATAACTTTATAAACTAAAGTCAAAATTTACTTTAAAAAATCATATTTCATAAGCATAATTGATTTCTCACTTAACAACAGTACACATTTATTACCCATCTCTATCACAATTAATCCATTATTGGATTATTTACACACACACACTAATGCTAATAAGCTACAATTGGGAAAAGATAAACCCATGTCCAATATTTTTCATTTCTATTATGTATATTACCGTAAACAATTTGTATTATAGTTTTTATGAAGATTAAGTCATTTTGTATTATGAAAATTTTTGTACAATATATATTATTGTCCTTCAATATATCATCAGTTTTATAATGTAACCTACTCAATTAAAGTAATTGTTTACTCTTTCATTACAACTATTATCAGTCGTAATTCTACACTCATATTTCTCATATTTTTTATCCTTTTCATAGGATTCTTTTGATTGTTACTAAATATATAACACAATAATTAATAGCAGAAGTTTAAATAGTACGGTTGAATAGTTTAGATGAATTACTATTTAATCTTATCTTAATCATACTGATTTAATAGCATGACAGTTTTCCCGTGCATTGCACCGGTAATTTAGCATTACCTAGTTTATAATTGATGAGAATCAAGACAGAGTAAAACGGCCAATTGCGTGCAAAATTGAAAGAAACCACAATAAAAAATCGCTTACCTCAATCCAATACTTCCAGTGGTCACCTCCCTTCCCCTACCCATTTCTTAGTTTCCATCTCTCGTAGGCAGCAAATAATGTGGTAGTATTTTACTTTCGTTTCCTTTTTACTGTAAAGTTTTGCTATCTTTAGGTTTCTCTCATCAAAACACAGAATTGTGACTAGATGGTAACAGTAGTAGATAGAAATTAGAAAGCAGAGTAAATGAGGAGAATGAAAATACAAGATCAGGAATGACCAATTAAGTAATATGTCATCACATTATCATATCACAAGCAATAACCGAAACCACAAAATCATTGCAATCGGACGAAACCAGAAAAAAAATATCTAATCCTAGATTTTAGAGAGAGAAAGATGACTTTTCTGCCAACCGAAGCTACATCCGGAGGTAAGTTCTAGATCCAGTTTGATGGGAGGTTCCTTCTAGCTGCCCCTTTTGCTAACCGGTGTGCTGCTTCGTTTCCTTCCCTCTTTGTCAACACAAAGCCACAACACTGAAAGGAAGATTTGAGAAGCAGGACATCCTCAATAATGGTCAGGATCTCCCAACAAATGGAGCCTCCTTTGCAAGCTTCAATGACGTCTTTGTTTTCAGCTTCCATGATCAGGTTGTGAAAACCCAAATTGTGAGCCGTTAAGATTCCTTTCCTCAAAGTTGCTGTTTCAGCTTCTAGGCTTGATCCGACGCACAGGGGTAAGGTAAAACCCAAAATCACTCCCCCTTTTTCATCACGTATTGTCCCAGCTGCCATACCTTTTGACAAAATTTTGTCATATGCAACATCAAGATGCACTTCTTCCTCCATTCATGCAACTGGAGCAGGGACTCTTCTATATAAAAATTCGTTTGGTGAAAATGAGCATTTAGCATTTGGGCTTTTTGAATGGTAGCCATTGGGTTGGGACTCTTGTTACGGAAACAAGCTTCATTCCTTCCTTTCCAGATTTCCCACAAGAGATTAGCAATTAGGGCCAGGCTACAGTTATAGAACTCTTTATCTCCCCTATAGGTTTGAACCCTCTCCCACGACCAAACATCAATTCTAGTAACTGATTGAGGTGTAGGAAGACACTGTACCTGCGCCCCAAACCAAACTGCCTTGGTCCAGGGGCAAAGCAACATTGCATGCTCTACAGTTTCTGAGCTTTCTGAACATAGAGGACAACAGGGATCTCTAACCATTTTCCTCTTGAATAAGTTAGCTCTGGCTGAAATAGCATTGTGGCAGATTTTCCATAACAAGATCTTAATTTTCTGTGGTACCTGAAAATTCCAGATGCAGTTCCATAGATCTTTTGGTGTGGACATAGAAATACCTTATACGCTGCGTTAAATAGATGATTGGAAGCTTGGGAGTTTGATGTGGAAATGCCAACAATGGGCTTTGGTTTTATGGAGAATGACACTACAATAGGCTACCAATGGAAATGGAAAATGGGACAATTTTTTCATTATAAAGTAAAGTAATAACCAAGTTTGTATGTGAATTATTATTTCCATATAAAATTCACTTCTTTTGTATCATAGGTATTAAAAAATTTACATGGCACTCTCATTTCCCGGCTAAACAATGATTTTCCGTGCTATACACAATACCCAAAATTCATTCCTAGGAGACACATCTTGACTAGCAAGATAGAGTAAACAAAACATCCAACTGCGGATAATGATTGAAAGCAATATAAAATTGCTCGGTTCATTCAGATGCCAAACTCTCTGTTGTCCACATCTCGTTTCCCTCTCTCGTGGCCAGTGAATGCTTCTTTGACATTTCTTTTTCTTTCCATTTCTATTGTCATATTTTGTCATTTGTGGATTTTTAATGAAAGGAGATAGAAATCAGAAAGCAGAGCAAATGATAATTCAAATTCTAGAACAAGAATAAACATCCAATATAAAAAACCATTACCAATGCATAATGCATTTAATCATAATACAAATTTACCAAATCACAAGTCACAACCCAAGAAACAAAACCATTACAATACAAGCACACAACAAAACCAAAAAAGAAAGAAAGAAAAAAAAATTACAACTACTTATACTCCCCTTCCTCAAAACAGAGGCCCTCCCTAATGTTCCCATCAAATTATTCCCTTTGCAAGGATCCGGAACCAAAACATGGGTTTGGTTCTTCAGCATTCACTTGAACCTCAAGCAATCCTAACCTCAATAGTCTTGGGTTTTTTAGGCTCAGGAGGAGGCAACTTCTCAACGGTGACAATGAGCACACCGTCTTGGCACACGGCGGAGATGGCATCAGTATTGGCATTCTCAGGGAGCACAAACTTGCGCATAAACTTGCCAACTCTTCTCTCCATCCTCAAATACTTGGCACCTTCTTTCTCTTCCTCCCTCTTCCTCTCCCCGCTTATCACAAGCACGTTATCGTCTTCCACCTGAACCTTTATGTCCCCAGATTTCAGCCCCGGCATGTCGATCACGAACATGTAAGAGTTTGGATATTCTTTCACGTCCGCAGCAGTTGCAGCCATTGCCTTCGCATCGCGAACGTATGTTCTTGTTGGAGCGCTGAAATTCTTGTCGGCTGCAGTGTCGTCTGAGAGGTCCATCACGTGGTGTAGAGTGTGGAACAACGGAGAATCAAAACCCATCACCCTGAAATCCATGGCTTTGCTCTTTTTGTTTTTTTGGTTGGAGTGATTTTCTCAGGAAAATGAAAGTTGATGAAAATGTATCAAGTGTTTTTTTTTTTCCGAGACTCTAAGGATCTTTTTGCGGAAACAGAGGTCACGTATTTGAGAATTTATAAGGGTGAAAGAGGTTGGTGGAAGAAGAAAATGGAAGATTCTGGAGAAACAAAGAGTGTGCTTATGAAGTTCTAGTAGTTTCGGTTACAAATTACAGGATCCGTACTGCAAGGGGAGTACTTAGATTAGAATGAGATAGGAAGAGAGCACAAAAACAAAAATCTCCGTCTAGAGTTCTAGCAGCCTCCAGAATGTTGTGGTTGATATTTTTTTTCTTTAATTAAAAAATTTAAAAATATCGTACATCTTCATGTTTGGGCCTACAGTGGGCTCAGTTAAGGTCCAGTATAAATAGTTCCTCCCCATTATTATTTGTTTATTAATAACATTAATTATGAAACCGGTTGAGAACCCGAAATTATATGTTATATGGGTTAATTAATAGCCCATCCATTGCACGAGATTTTTTAAATTTTTAATTTGTATTTAAAATATATTTTAGAAACTTAAATTTTAGTATATTATTTATATGTAAAATATTATGAATTTGAATTCTTTAAATTGTTAATATTTCATTTTAAAATAATAAAAAATGACAAACAAATAAATAAATAAAATTCTGTCATAATTTAGAATCAAAGAAGATGGTGTGAAAGAATTTAAAATTTGATTGAAGATAATTAAGGAAAAAAAAGAATTTTGGTTGATTTAGGAGATAATATTGAGGAGATAATTAAAGAGAAGTTAAGGAGAAAAAAAAATTTCTCTCTTCAAATGGAAGCACATGTAAGAGAAAAGATGAAAAAAAGTTTAAGTAAGAATATGTCGCAATCATATAAGAAATAAATGTGATCACATGAGAAGAAAAATACAATTTAGATTTCACCACTCTCAACAAGAGAGTACTTTCATTTATAATATAGGGTAGATGTTAAATTATCAGATGACATAATAAATCCTATGCAAATATTAAAAATATTTTTGTTTATTAATATAAGGATTTTGCTAATAAGTACCCTTAAGACATTTGTTAAAGAAAATAAAATAAAATAAAAAGTTTTAGATGAAAATAAGGCATTCAATGTTTTGAGAGTTGAAAAAACTTGATTCTTACTTTTAAAATTTTTTATTTTGGTATATTTAAGGGCACTTGTTAGCAAAACTCTTAACATAAAGGGTTTTGCTAGCACTTATTAAAAAAGTCAAAATATAAAATTTTAAATAAAAATAAGATATTCAATACATTAGAAATAAAAAAGTTTTTACTTTTTATTTAAAACTTTTTATTTATCTTCCTTAACAAGTGTCCTAAACAAAACTCTAACATAAATTATACTTTACTAAATCTCTACTCTTTTCAAGCCTAGAGAAATAAATAATATAAACTATAGGAAATCGATATGCAACATCTGTCTTTAGTTGAAGGTGTGAGTTAACTCAGTAAAATAATTTGTAAGTAAAATGTAAGGACTTGAGATTAAATTCTGCCTTCACATCTTTGAAGTCATTTCAGCACAAAGTTTACGTGATTTGTTCTCTTTGTAGGTTTAGCATGTGTACATTGATATATGTTTCTTAGTGAGTGTCGTGCTATTAGTAATTAAAATCTCTAGGGTTTTCTATATCTTGTATCTTTGGGAAAAAATTAATTATCTTTGGTTCTCATAAGGGTAATGCACAATTTAGTCAATATTTAAATTACGTAATTGCTACCAATTTCATCTGTCGTTGCTTTTATGAGTTCCTTTTTCTTATTTATGGCTATTTTCTATTACAAATAATGGAATGGTTTCTTGTCATGTAAGCTTTCATTTTTCTAATATTTTCTTTTTTTCCCTTGTTTCATTTTTCAGGTTTGTGCGGTGACATTAAAGAATAATTGTTGGTATAAAAATAAACTTTTCGATGTATAAAAGAAATATGTTAACAAATAAAACATCTTAAAAATGATTAGACTATTAAGTTAAATTTCAATCACGATATCGAAAATAACTCTTTCGATTAAGATGTTTTAACTAGTTTTGCAGGTCAAAAGTAACTTGAAGGCAAGTGATGAGTTCTCAAAGATGTGTTTTGATTCGACAAAGGGAAACAATTACTCGAAGTCACATATGAAATTGAAGCAAAAAGTGAGAACACTTGAGCAAATTTTAAAGATTTGCAAAGGACTTCTTTCAAGTTCAAAGGACTTAGAAGCAGACTCAAGACAATTACACTTAATTTAAATTCAAGTATTAGAATTTAAATTTAGGAAGTAGTTTCTAGCAATTGAGTCTGTAATACTAAGACAAAGCAATCATTATTGTTAGATTAGGAAGTTATTTCTATCAAGAACACTTGTCCTAATCTTGTTAAAAAGTTAGTTACTTCGTTTGTTTATAAATACTGAGGGGGTGAATGCATTTAGGTGATTGAAAAATACTTGCATAAACTTTCTCACGAATCTTATCACGTCTATTGCAGACTTTAAAAGAAACACACAAAGATTAGTCAAGTATGTTTTACACCATGCTCTATTTTCCTAATTTTATCATTTAATGCAAGTTTAAAGTCATTTATTTTCATTTCTTGCAATTCTTTCCCTTCTTCTGATTGAGTGATTCTTTAAGTCATTTGATTTTCTTTACTTTTCTATAAGTAGTTTACCTTTCTGTTAATTTTACTTTCTTGCACATCTTTTTTTTTCTGCATCTTTATTGTTTTTTTTATTGTTTTCTTTACTTTGTTGCAATTTTAACTTTCGAGCAAGTTTATTTCATTGCATTTATATTGCTTTTCATTTATCACTTTCTTTGCATGTTTTCTTTGCTTTCATTTAAATTCTAATCAAATTTTCTCTTTTGCAAGTTTAAGTTTCTTATTTTCTTTATATGCTCTTTACTTACTTTATTTTATTTGTCTGTCAAATTCAATTACTTGTTAATTATATTTATTGTTTTTACATTCTAATTCTAGCACCAATTTGCCTTTTGATTATTATTTTAATTGTTTACACTTATATTTGTATTTTACAATGCTTTTCTTATTAAATTCGAAGTGAATTTGTGACAGTCTTCTTATTTATAAATCACTAAGTATTTAAAAAATTGTTGAGAGAAAACAATTTCTTTCTCTAAGTAATAACTAAAATCGAGATTTATTTATGACAAATTTTACTGTAAACAAAAACAAAAAAGTAAATTAGAGCATTTGACTTATCTCCTTTTAGACATTGCTAGTTGGTCCTTACTGTTACTAAAATTGGCTGTCTTTCTTACTATGTGAAAAACGTTGTGCTTCTTTTACTTCCTCTTTATACACTATTTTATTGTTGTCATTTGTTTGTACACTTTATATGATTATATCCTTATAAGTTTAGTTTACCCACAAAAAATATATCCTTATAAGTTTGATCCAAATACAAATGTCAAAAGGAAAAATAAAGTTTGACCCAGATAGTTAATTTCAACCTTGCTTTTGGGATTTTGAATTATTTTTAGTTGTTGGGATTGTTGGAATTTAAACTAGTGCTGACTTGTGGATTTTTAATATAAGTTCCATGTTCCTTTTTAGTCCCCTAATCAAAGTTTTACTAATATTTTAGTGTCTCCCTATTGCATTAAGATAATTTACGTCTTAGACCTGTCCATGAACTGAATTGGCGGCATGGTTCAATACTCAAATTGTTGCTCGGTTGGAGTTGGATGGGACCGTTTCATGATAATAAAACTAAAAGGGCTGGCTCTACTTTAAGACATTTTGGACGTCAATGTAAAACCTATTTGAAGAAAAATAAAGAGATTATTGCGGTTTAATTTGTTTGTAGTATTTCTGCATCGCCCTTGATAAACATTGATTTTTCGTGTTTATAGTTTATACACAATACCAAAAGTTCTGAATTGATGAGAATCAAGACAGAGTAAAACGGCCAACTGCGTGCAAAATTGAAAGAAAGCACAATAAAAAATTGCTTAGCTCATTCCAATACTTCCTGTGGTCACCTCCTCTTCCCCTACCCTATTTCTTAGTTTCCATCTCTCGTAGGCAGCGAATAATGTGTTAGTATTATACTTCCGTTTCCTTTTTATGGTAATAGAAATTAGATGGTAATATATCATCACATTATCATATCACAAGCAATAACCAAAGCCACAAAATCATTGTAATTCGAACACACTACAAAAAACACAGTAAATTGCGGTGATTTTTTTGTGGGGGTTATCAAACTCCACAAATGAATACATATTACGGGAGTTTTTTTACCTTTTAACAGCGGTTATTAACCCCTGCAAATTAAACAATGCTAAATGTTACTCACTCTCCCTTTTCCTCTCACTCTGTCACTCTCTCGCTCTCCTTCTCACTTTCTCGGCCTCCCTCTCACTTTCCCTCTCCCTCTCATCAGCAAGATCTGGTGCGAAGGCACCACCACGAACCCAGATCCGCCTTGCACAGTCGCGCACCTCTCCCTCTCACTCTCCCTCTCCCTCTCATCAACAAGATCTGATTCTCCATTCAACTAATTAGAACCCTCTGTTCCTCTCTCTCTCTCTGTTCCCGAAGAAGAACTTTCTTAAAGGTCATCATTCTCGGTGACAGCAGGTTCGTCTCTCTCTCTCTCTCTCTCTCTATCTATCTCATTTTCTCCCTCTGTTATTTCTATGCAACCCTTCCTTTTCAATTTTTCTAGGTTTTATATGTTGCGCTGATTCTTCAGATATTTATAGCCTTCATCCTTTTCAACAATACTCTAGGATTTCCTTTTAATTTTTACTACTTCTATTCATTCCATTTCTCCCAAGATTTTTGTCCCTTTCTGCTTATTTTTTTTCTCCTGTTGCGAATCGCTGTTTATTTAAACTCCTTTAATCATGTTCTAAGTGCAAACACGTGATTAGATCACAGTGTAAAAAAATTTACTATATATGTTTCCTTTGTTTGGATCATAACAAACATAGCTACGGTAATTCAAATCATTTGGACACTTGCAATCAGGCTAAATTGATTTATGAGTTACACAGATTTTTAGTTTCTACCAGTGTTTTTTTTAGTTACAATGTGGATGCTTTGCAGGGTGGGGATGACATCTTTGATGAATCAGTATCCTTCGGTTCTTGTTCTTTACTTTTTTTTTAAATTTTCAATGCTATGTTTCCTATTGTTCATTACTGTACAAGGCTAATCAATGGCAGTATTTGAGCTACTATTAATGGGATCTCATTTCATAAGCCTAGAACTGTTAATATGTCTCTTTATCTGACTATTACATTAGCTTAGGCATTAGTTTTCTTATCGAGTTGCCATTCTAGATGACATACCATTCCGGCTTGCTGACCAGCATCAATTAAGAGGAATTTATAAGCTTGATTTTCCTAGTAAGCCAATGAACAGAACACCACTAATAGACAGATCTATTATTAATGCTACTTATAAGGGATTCATTGAGATTGTATTGCAAAACAATGACACCACAATACAGAACTTTCATATGGATGGCTACTCCTTTTTTGTAGTTGGGTAAGAATTCCTTTTCTTTCACTCTTTCTGTCTTTAGAGTACAATATTTTTTGTGATCACAGTTCAGAAATTGATTTCTTGAATTCAGGATGGACTATGGTGATTGGTCAGAAAATTCTAGAGGTTCTTATAATAAGTGGGATGCAATTTCTCGCTGCACAACTCAGGTGTGTGTTCCTTAGGAAATTGTCACTCTAAATGTACATGGTGAAGGCCATCTCTTTTCCTTTTTCCCTTCTGGCTATTGGACATGGCTGTCTTGCTATTCTTTTTTGCCAGAAGGTGATGGGATTACCCAATTTATATAATATGTTGTAGACTTTGAATTTTGTTCTAAAATTCAATAGCTATTTAGCTTTTACAGTTGAGTTGATTTATCAATTTTTTTTTGCTTTTTTTTTCTTCTTTTTCTATTTGTATGAATTTCTTCCCAATGTCTGTGAAAACTAGAAACTTTGATGGCTAAAAGACTTGATCTGAAAATTTTTCAGCAACTGTAAATAAACTTGATTTTCTAGATCTAGCTGATAAGTTGAACTTAGAACATGCTAGAACTAGTTAAATGGTTTCTTTAGTTTTTACAAATGCTTTGTACATGCTAGCTTAGGCATGAAGACTTATATGTTTAATGGATGTTGCCATTCTAGATATTCAATCACTGAGGGACTTGATTTTTAGTATGTTTATCTTGGGTGTTTAATGTGTCCATCTTACCACAAAATAGGTTTTTCCGAGAGGATGGACAGCGATCCTTGCATCTCTTGAGAATGTTGGATCATGGAACCTGAGAGCAGAAAACCTTAACAGATGGTACCTAGGCCAAGAAACATATCTGAGAATTGTCAATCCTGAAGAAAATGGTGAAACAGAGATGGCTGCACCAGATAATGTTCTATATTGTGGTCCCCTCAATTACTTGCAGAAGTAACATCTTGAAACACATTAAATTTCTCATGCTTGCAATGACATTGTTTTAGCCCTTTTGTTTAATTTTTTTTATACAATCTCTTTTATTAAATTTACTTTCTTCATACCTGCAGGTCGCAGCCCCATTCTTCTGCAGCTTCTACTATTGCAGTTAGCTTGAACCTTTTCACATTTCTGCTGGCACTTTTTACTGTGATTTTCATAACTAGCTAAGCTTCTGTTCTGCTGCTCGGTTAGCGTTTTTAGAGTTCCCAACAATGTAGTTGTAGGCCTATCAGAAAGGTTGATTACTAATTTCTTGGTCTAAAGAAAGAATACCTGCGTTTGTTTCTAATTATGTCAAGCTTTGTACACATATTTTCATTGTTTAGATGTTTATTGCCAAATTTAGGCTACCTGGGTTTGGTCATTCTTAATCCATGTTTAGTTTAAAAACTTATGAGTTACTCAAATTTTAATACAATCCAATCATTTTTTACTCAAATTTGGATGCATATCATTTGTTAAAAGTTCTGCGTGCCGCATTGGTATGATTCGTTTGCAACAATTTCTGATCTTATTCTCCTGTGTTAGTATGCAACTTTACTTTCTGCCTATAAACGAAATTGCTCTAAGGAATGTTTTCTTCTATTTCTTATTAAAAGCCTTATTTACGAAATTAACTTTACTTTCTATTGCTCTAAGACAATTATTTTAGTTGAATGTAAGCAAACAAATTAACAAAAGTTCTATTAGAAATGTAATTTAAAGTAAAAATAATTTAAGAAAATACAATCCTAGTTTATCTTTTACATTTTATACTCTTTTTCTTTTCTTTTTTTTAGTTTCTCATAATATTCTCTTATCTCATAATACTCTTTTCTATTGCTCACGTGATGTTTGTATTAATTATCACCATTTTCTATCATATCTCTTGTTTTCTCTGCTTCCTAAACTCTTATGGCAGCAACAAACAGGAATTATTGGATAAATCATTTGGCTCTGATTAATGCATAATGCATTTCTCTTGCTTATTATCTTATTTCTTCTGTTGCTAATTATCCTTGCGGTATTTTTCTTGGCAGAACTACATTGGCAAGCAATCTTGCTTGGTAACTGCAGCTCCTGAAGTGTTTGGGGGAGATCCATGTCTAAGAACTGCAAAGAAGTTCTCAGTTGAGGCCCTATGTAGCTAGGGTCCAACAATATACTAAATAAATGTGGTGGGGATCTTATTAGGTTCAGTATAAAAAGTATTTGAAATTTAGTGTTAATTTTTTATGTGCATTTATTATGGCACTACTTTAGGTTATTAATTATTTTAAATTGTAAGTTTAAGTTACAGGGGATGAATTTATTTAATTTATTATGGATTCGAACTTGTGATGTTGTATGTTACTATGAATATTTTTAATGTAATTTGATTTACATTCATATCAATAATTTTATATTTAGTAATTTTTTTAAAAAAAAGACATGTTAAATAGCGGCAATTTTAAACTTCTATAATTTTTTAGTAAATAGAATCAGACAATTAGATAGTGGAGGTTAGAAACCTCCGCAAATTGAATAAAAACTCGTGCAAATTGTGGGGGTTTTAAACCGCCACAACTTATTCATTGTTGTGGGGGTTGCTTAAAAACCGCCACAATATATTGCGGCCAACGTAAATGCAGCGGCTTTAAAAATCACCACAATTTAATTTACGGGGGTTAAAAATCGCCGCAAATTGAAAAAACCCCCCCGCAATTTAACGCATTTTTTGTAGTGACAAAACCAGAAAAACTTACAACAACTTAAACCTCTCTGCCTCTAACTGAGGCCCACTCTTGACCCTACACACAACATTATTTCCTCTCAACCTCTTTGAAAACAAAACGTAAGTTAAACAAGCTCAAACAACCTTAACCTCAATAGTCTTGGGCTTCTTAGGCTCAGGAGGAGGCAATTTCTCCACAGTGAGAGTGAGCACACCAGGGACGGATGGAAGGGGGTGTGCATGGGCCATGACCCCCCCCCCAAAGAAAAATAAAAAATAAATACCTATAATTTCTATAAAATAAAAAAATTATTAGATATTTATAATGTGAATAATAAAGTTTATCTGATAACAAGAGTTAATATTAAAAAATTATTTTGGTAAAAGGCTTAAAAAAAATAAGTGAGGCCCATCAATCTTATTTTTATGTGGGCTTTGACAAATAGATTCTTATTAATAGTAAGTAACTAAAGTCCTATAACTATAAAAAAATATTTTAAAACTAAAAAGAGACTTTTCAATTTTCAATTTATCTCTCTGATTGACTATCTGTGACTGACGCTAACTCTGCCCTCACAGCTCACCCACTGGTTGTGGCATGCGGCATACGGCAAAAAGCAACTTGAAGGAGCAGTGTCTCATTTCTTCAAGAGATATAATGATTTTTGTGATATATATATATATATATAATATATATATATATATATATAAAATATAATATAATATAATATAATACAATATAATATAATATGACTTAATATTATTGTCTTCTATTTTGAGTTTTGCAGCATGAAAAAAGGTATGATCGTGTAAGTGTGTAACCAGAAAAAGACAACTATGGAGCTATAGACAATAAAATTAAAAAAATCATTTGGCAGTTTCTACCTTGGGATTTGGTTGTGTGAGTATGACCCACCAAGGCACCAACTCAAAGTGGATTTGTTTCAAACTTTCAATTGATTATTTATCTCACTGAGTCACCATCATCGACTGGGATTTGGTAATTGGCTGTGTAACCAAAAAAAGGTAAGACCTCTTTTCACTATGCCTTTTCATTTTTTTATTTCTTTAATATTATGTTAATTTATTTAGTTTTAGTTAATTTAAGTTTTTGTTCATTTGTTCTTCTATGCATATTTAAGTTGTTAGTATTAGTTTTATATTATTATATATGATAATACAGGAGAATAAGAAAAAAATAAGAAACTTCAATAATGGGAAAGCAATCAAAAATAGATGCACTTTTTAGGAGGCAAGCTACACATAATCTTGAAGTTCATTTCAGTGAGTCCTCCATTCCTGCTTCAAATGCACAATTGATCAATGATGAACAACAAAAATCTAAAGAGCCAAGAATTGAAAAAGACGAAATTGATATCTCCTTACTAGAACAAGATCCAGGAAAGCGATGTCCAATTTGTAAATATCATGTTGATCAACATGATAAGGTTCGTAGAGCTTATATAAAAGTTGGACCATATCAACCAACAAATATTAAATATCCAGCTTCTGGTAAAGATAATCATCGTCGGCATTTTCAATCTTCTTGGTTTAAAAAGTTTCCAAGTTGGTTAGAATATTCACCAGAAAAAGATGTTGCTTATCGCTTGCTATGTTACTTGTTTAATAAAAATTATGGTGATCGCAATGATGGAAAGAATGCATTTACAGAGTTAAGATTTAGAAATTGGAAGAAAGTAAATGATGGGAAAAATTGTGCATTTCTATGTCATGAAGGCTTTGGTCATAATTCTCCACATAATATAAGTGTGAAATGTTGTGATGATTTAATGGCCCAATCTCAACATATAGATAAAGTTTTTCATAAGCAAAGTGCCGAACTTATTGCAAATAACCATTTACCGTTAAAGACTTCCATTGATGCAATTCGATGGCTTACATTTCAAGCATGTGCATTTAGAGGCAATGATGAAAGTCTTCAATCCTTGAATAAGGGAAGTTTTATTGAGTTGGTTGAGCTTTTAGCTTCTTATAATCAAAATGTTGCCAATGTTGTCCTTGGAAATGCTCCGGGAAATGCTCAGTATATATCTCCTAGTGTTCAAAAAGATATTTTGCATAGTTTTGGTAGAAAAGTGCATGCAACAATTCGAAAGGAAATTTATGATTCTAAATTTTGCCTAATTATTGATGAAGCTAGAGATGAGTCTAAACGAGAACAAATGGTTGTGGTTTTGAGATTTTTGGATAAACATGGTTATGTTCTAGAAAGATTCTTTGATCTTGTTCATGTTTCTGATACTTCTTCTTTGATATTGAAAAAAGAAATTTCATTGGTTCTTTCACATCATAATCTTGATATTCATAATCTTAGAGGTCAGGGGTATGATGGAGCTAGTAATATGCATGGTGAATGGAATGGATTACAAGCATTGTTTTTGAAAGATTGTCCTTATGCATATTATATCCATTGTCTTGCTCACCGATTGCAATTGGCACTTATAGCAGCAGCTAAGGAAGTTAGTTATGTTTATCAATTTTTCTCAAAGCTTGCATTGATCGTGAATGTTGTGATTGCTTCTCCTAAACGTCATGATCAATTAAGGGTTGCTCAAACAACAAATAATGCAAATTTGATAGCTAATGATGAGATTGAGACAGGTAGTGGACTTAATCAGGTAGATACTTTGCAACGAGCTGGAGATACTAGATGGGGTTCTCACTTGAATTCTATATGTAGCTTATTATGCATGTTTGATGCCACTTGTGAAGTACTTGAAAAAAACACAGAAGAATGTAATTACTCTATTCGTGGTGAGGCTACTGCTGCTTATGATGTTGTTATATCTTTTGAATTTGTCTTTCTTTTACATTTGATGAGAGACATACTGGGAATTATTCATGATCTTTGTCAAGCTTTGCAATAGAAAAATCAAGATATATTGAATGCAATGGCTTTCTTGTCTACTACCAAGACTTTGATTCAAAATATGAGGGAATCTGGTTTGGATTTTTTTTTCCGAAGAAGTCATATCATTTTGTGAGAAATATGAAGTTAATGTTCTTGATATGAATGTATTGTACATTTCAAGAAAAGGTCGAACTTGTAAAATTGTTGATCAAATTTTAGTGGAGCATCATTATCGTGTTAACTTGTTTCTTACTATTATAGATACTCAATTGCAAGAGCTTAATAGCAGATTCAATGATAATATGGTAGAGTTACTTACTTTAAGTTTGACTTTAGATCCTAGAGATAACTACAAATTTCTGGATGTTGATAAAATTTGTGAATTAGCAATAAGATTTTATCCTGGTGATTTCACTTAACAGGAAAAATTGCACATTAGAATACAAGCTCAACATTATAAAATTGATGTTCCTAATCATTCTGAATTAAGTAACTTGTCAACAATTTCTGAGTTATGCCAAGGGTTGATGAAAATAGGAAAGTCTTTATCATATCATTTGATTGATCGTTTGATTCGCTTAGTGTTGACTCTTCCTGTTTCAACTGCTACTACTGAGAGATCTTTTTCAGCTATGAATATTGTGAAGAATAGGCTCAAAAATAAGATGAAAAATAACTTTCTGTCTGATTGTCTAATCACTTATATTGAGAGGAGGATTGTTGAGAAGTTTGATATAGAATCTATCATTGATGAGTTTTATGATATAAAGGAACGTCGTGCTCGACTTCGATGAATATATTATATATTATTTTTTGTGCTATAATATAAATTTTATTAGTAAATACTATGATATAATTTGATAATGTGATTCATAACTTTTGATCCACTCACTAAATATTTTTTGGATCCGTCCCTGAAGCACACCGTCTTGGCACACGGCCGAAACAGCGTCGGAATTAGCATTCTCAGGGAGCACAAACTTGCGCATAAACTTGCCAACCCTTCTCTCCAGTCTTAAATACTTGGCACCTTTTTTCTCTTCGTCCCTTTTCCTCTCCCTGCTTATCAGAAGCACGTTATCGTCTTCCACCTGAACCTTTATGTCCCAAGATTTCAACCCCGGCATGTCAATCACGATCACGTAAAAGTTTGGATATTCCTTCACATCCGCAGCAGTTGTAGCCATTGCCTTCGCATCACATATGTATGTTCATGTTGGAGCATTGAAGGTCTTGTCCATTGCAGTGTCGTCTGAGAGGTCCATCATGTGGTGCAGAGTGTGGAACAATTGAGAATCTAAACCCATCACCCTGAAATCCATTACTTTCAGGAAAATGAAAGTTGCTGGAAAAATTTTTCTTGGGAAAATGGAAGTTCGTGAGAAAGTATCAAATGTTTTTTCTTGTGCTTCTATGCTGCGATTCTGCTTTGAGTTCCTTCTGTGTGGATAGTCGAGGTGGAATTGAATATTTATAAGGGTGACAGAGATTATTTAATAAAGAAAATAGAAGTTTCTGGAGAAACAGAAAGTGTGCTTGGGAACTTCCAGTAAGTTCGGTTACAACTTTCAATCCTTTTACTAGCATCCAGAATCTTGTGGTTGGTTTTTATTTTATTTTTTTATTTCAGAAATTAAAAAAAATTGGTTTGAAATGCTTAAATTCATAGAAGTAGAGGTAAGAAGGCCCAATTACAGTAAGTTCAGTAGGTAACTTAACAGAAGTACATAAACATAGCAGAGCCTGCTTTACTACTAGTTCTAATCTTAGATTGTAGAGAGATAAAGATGACATTTCTGCCTCTAGAACCGAACCTACATCCAGAGGTACGTTCCAGATCCAATTTGATGGGAGGTTCCTTCTAGCTGCTCCTTTTGCTAACCGGTGTGCTGCTTCGTTTCCTTCCCTCTTTGTCCACACAAGGCTGCAACGCTGAAATGAAGATTTGAGAAGGAGGACATCCTTAATAATGGTCAGGATCTCCCAACAAATGGAGCCTCCTTTGCAAGCTTCAATGACGCCTTTGTTTTCAGCTTCCATGATCAGGTTGTGAAAACCCAAATTGTGAGCCGTTATGATTCCTTTCCTCGAAGTTGCTACTTCAGCTTCTAGGCTTGATCCGATGCATAAGGGTAAGGTAAAACCCAAAATCACTCCCCCTTTTCATCATGTATTATCCCAGCTGCTATACCTTTTGACAAATTTTTGCCATATGCAACATCAAGATTGCACTTTACCCATCCTGATGGTGGCTTCCTCCAACAAGATGCACTTCTTCCTCCATTCACTGCAACTGGAGCAAGTACTCTTTGTTAGGAAAAGATAACAAATATTAACAACAACTAGAAGCAAACTGGATCACTTTTTCCCCCTGTGCAATTAACAATAGCTCTGGAAATTTATTCGGTAACAAACAATAATTTTAGGCAAATAATAGAATGCACAGACCAAAAAAATAAAATCAATAGGTACCAGATTTTTAACGTGGGAAAACCCCCAATATGAGGAAAAAACCCACGGGACCTAATCCAGTAGAAAATCCTCCACTAATAAAATTAATGGGTACACCACAAGTCCTCCTAGAACCACCAGGGATCAACAGAAAAATTAATCTTCACCAATAAGGTGGATAATAACACAATAAACCCATCAATGAGTATCTAGCCAAACAACAGAGAGAACCTAAAATAGAGAGATATTAAAATCAAATAAAGCTCACACTACCAGGATCAACATATCAAGAATTCAGAAGTAATGGAGTACAATTATACTCCTAAACATCTGATAGAAGAGCACAACTTTCTCCCCTTGTTTCTTCTGGCCGCACTACGCTGTTCTCATTTTTTCTTTCTTTCAAATTCTTTTTCTCTCTCGGCTACCGAACACAAGAGGCACACACACTGTATATCAATGTAACAAAAATAATGGACCTTTTAGGCCTATGCCAACGTAACCATTTTCTTTTTTTTTTAAATTATAGTCAGCGTGGACCTACTTTTTGGTGACCCACCTGACAATTCTCCCCCTCACCAATCAAGTGGGGCCATAGTCAACCAAACTCACTTTCTCTTTGCAAGTAGCAAACTTTCATGTGGGTAAAGTCTTTGTCATCATATCTGAACCATTCTCATCAGTATGAATTTTCTCTAATGATAATTGCTTCATCTCCAGCGCATCCCGTATCCCGTGATACCGAACCTCAATATGCTTAGACCTTGAATGAAAGGTCGAGTTCTTGCTGAGATGGATTGCACTTTGACCATCACAGTACAAAACATATTTTTCTTGTGAAAGACCCAACTCTTGTAGGAATTTTTACATCCACAATAGTTTCTTAGCAGCTTCTGTAATGGCAATATATTCTGCCTTTGTAGAGGATAAAGCAATACAGTTCTGTAACCTGGACTGCCATGACACTGTTCCACCTGCAAAAGTCATCATATACCCAGAAGTAAACTTCCTGGAATCCACATCACCAGCCATATTTGCATCTGTGTACCTATTCAACACAGGCTTACCACTTCCAAAGCATAAACAGACTCCAGAAGTACCTCTAAGATACCTGAGTATCCATTTCACAGCTTGCCAGTGCTCTTTACCAGGATTGGAGAGGAAATGACTAACAACGCCAACAACATGAGCAATATCTGACCTTGTACATACCATCGCATATATCAAGCTACCAACCACAAATGCATACAAAATCTTCTGCACTTCTTCTTTATCTTTCTCACTTGTAGGACATTGCGTAAGGCTCAACTTGAAGTGACCTGCAAGTGGAGTACTAACAGATTTAGAATTGCCCATATTAAATCTCTCCAATACCTTCTCAATATACTTTTGTTGTGATAACCACAATTTACCATTCTTCTTGTCACGAACAATTTTCATGCTAAGAATTTGCCTTGCAGAGCCCAAATTTTTCATTGCAAAGGACTTATTCAACTCTCTTTTAAGATTTTGAATCTCTTTAATGTCATGGCCAACAATCAGCATGTCATCCACATAAAGCAAGAGAATAATAAAATTTCCATTAGGAAATTTCTTCACAAACACACAATGATCAGAAGAAGTTTTACTATACCTGTGATCCATCATGAAGGAATCAAATTTCTTATACCACTGTCTTGGAGCTTGTTTGAGCCCATACAAGCTCTTCTTTAATCTACAGACAAGCTTCTCTTTGCCTTTGACTGCAAAACCTTTAGGTTGCTCAATGTAAATTTCTTCCTCTAGGTCACCATGGAGGAAAGATATCTTCACATCAAGTTGCTCAACCTCTAAATTCAAATTAGCTACTAAGCCAAGCACAACTCGTATTGAAGACATCTTGACCACAGGTGAAAATATTTCTTCAAAATCAACTCATTTCTTCTGACTGAAGCCTTTCACAACCAACCTTGCCTTGTACCTTGGCTGTGAGCAATTCTCCTCTGATTTTAGCTTGAACAACCATTTATTCCTAAGTGCTCTTTTGCCCTGGGGCAACTTCACTAACTCAAACATATGGTTCTCATGTAAGGATTTCATCTCCTCTTGCATGGCTTTATACTACTTGTCCTTCTCTTTATGTGACATAGCTTCTTCATAGCTCTCTGGCTCTCCCCCATCAGTCAACAACACATACTCATGTGGAGGATATCTCTGTGAATGATGATGCTCTCTTGCAGATCTTCTCACCTGAGGCTCTAAAGGTGGTTCTTGTGGAATTGGCTCAATTGGTTCATTGACTTGAGGCTCAGGCATATCAACTGTGTTCTCCACATCTGCATTTACATCTCCCCCGTTATCAGTGACCCTGATAGGAGGCTCTGGCTCCACATAAATGTACCCATGAACAACCTATTTTGGTTTATCCTTCTTATCAATATCTTCAATAGTCTGGTCTTCAAGAAATATAACATCTCGGCTTTTGATAACTTTCTTATCAATCGGATCCCAAAACCTGTAACCAAAATCATCACGACCATAGCCCAATAAGATACACTGTTTAGACTTACCATCAAGCTTGGACCTTTCATCTCTGGGAATGTGAACAAATGTGTTGCAGCCAAACACACGCAAATGATTATATGAAACATCTTTCCCCGTCCATACTCTCTCAGGAACATCACCATTAAGAGGAACAGAAGGAGAAAGGTTGATTAAGTCTACTGCAGTTCTCATTACTTCACCCCAGAAGGCTTTAGACAATTTGGCATGAGAGAGCATGCATCTGATTCTATCATTAATTGTGCGGTTCATTCTCTTTGCAACTCCATTGTGTTGAAGGGTCTTTAGAATTGTCTTATCAAGCTTGATTCCATGGTCCTTACAATACTGCTCAAATGGACCCCTGTATTCACCACCATTATCTGCTCTAACACATTTCAGCAATTTACCTGTTTCTCTTTCCACATTTGCATGAAAGTGTTTGAAGATGTCAAGTACCTGGTCTTTGGATTTCAAAACAAAAGCCCACACTTTTCTAGAATGGTCATCAATAAATGTAACAAAATAAGAGTAACCACTAAGGGATTTAACATCCATAGTGCAAACATCAGTGTGAACTAAATCCAAGATATGTGGCCTCTTATGTGGAGAATAAGTGCGGAAGGAAACTCTATGTTGCTTACCAACAAGACAATGAGAGCAAGTTTTAAGAGATGTATCTCTAACAGGAAGTAACTTTTGCCTTGCAAGAGTGTCAAGGCCCTTCTCACTCAAGTGACCCATGCGTTTATGCCATAGCTCTGTAGAGCAATCCTCAATTGCATTCACTTGAGGTGTAGATAACTTTGCTGATGTCCAATAAAGAGTATTCCGCTTCACTCCTTTTGCTACCACCAAAGTCCCTTTGGTGCACTTCCATTTACCATCACCAAAAGCATTATGATAGCCATCTTCATCAAGTACATGTACTGAAATCAAGCTGAGGCGCATGTCAGGAATGTGCCTAACATTTTTCAAGTGCAGCTTGCATCTAGCATTAGTCTCTAACCATATTTCTCCAATGCCAGCAACCTTGCTTACCCCTTGATTTCCCATCTTCACTTGCCCCAAATTCCCAGCAGTGTAGGATGTAAAATACTCACGATGAGGTGTAACATGGAATGAGGCAGCAGAATCAATAACCCATTCATAGTCTTGGCACGTGAGATTAATGGAGTCATCATCATAAACAATGACAACTTCACCATCAGATACAACTGCAGTAGTGTCTTTGTCTTCTCTTTTATTATTGCCTCTAGTCCTTGATTTTTCCTGCTTAAGGAACCTGCATTCTTTAATCATGTGTCCCATTTTATTGCAATGGAAGCACTTGATGTCTTTTCTGTTCTTTGACCTTCCTCTTGACTTGCTGCGGTCTTCAGATCTCTGAAAATTTCTATGTTGGCTTCTTCCCTGTGACTCCACAACCAAAGCTTCATTCTGAGTCGAAAAGCTAGCCATACCATGTCCCTTCCTCCTAGTTTCTTCATTCAAGAGACTATCTTTCACCATATTGAAAGTCAACTTTCCATTAGGAGCAGAGTTACTCAGAGATACCACCAGTGTTTCCCAGCTGTCTGGTAATGAGCTAAGCAACAACAGTGCAAGCAGTTCATCATGTAACACAACCTCCATAGTATTCAACTGATTCACAACATTCTGAAAACTACTCATATGCTCAGCCACCGAGGACTCATCCCTTTATTTCAAGTTTACTAACTTCCGAATCAAGAATGCCTTGTTCTGTGCATTTTTAGACTCAAACAAGTCGCTTAATTTCTTCCACAAGCTATGGGCACTAGTCTCACTAGATAGATGGTGATAAATGCTTTAGTCTATCCATTGTCTGATCATGCCAATAATCTTCCTGTTTATTCTCTTCCATTCTTCATCAGATTTATCTGCTGGTTTAGTACCATCACCCTTAATGGGATCATACAGGTCTTTGCAAAATAGCAAGTCTTTCATTCGAGATTTTCATATTGAGTAATTGGTAGAATCTAATTTAATCATAGTACCAACAACATCGCCTTATCCCATTTTAAGAGCACAAACCAGAGCCCCAACCAAAGAGCTCTCTGATACCAGTTGTTGGGAAAAGATAACAAATATTAATAACAAGCAGAAGCAAATTGGATCACTTTTTCCCCCTGTGCAATTAACAATAGGCTCTAGAAATTTCTTCGACAACAAATAATAATTTTAGGCAAATAATAGAATGCACAGACCAGAAAAATAAAATCAATAAGCACCATATTTTTAACGTAGAAAAATCCCCAATATGAGAGAAAAACCCACGGGACCTAGTCCAGTAGAAAATCCTCCACTAATAAAATTAATGGGTATACCACAAGTCCTCCTAGAACCACCAGGGATCAACAGAAAAATTAATCTTCACCAATAAGGTGGATAACAACACAATAAACTCATCAATGGGTATCTAGCCAGACAACAGAGAGAACCCAAAATAGAGAGATATTAAAATCAAATAAAGCTCACACTACCAAGATCAACATATCAAGAATTCAGGAGGAATGTAGCACAATTATACTCCCAAACATTTGATAGAAGAGCACAACTTTCTCCCCTTGTTTTCTTCTCACCGCACTACGCTGTTCTCGTCTTTTCTTTCTTTCAAATTCTTTTTCTCTCTCGGCTACCGAACACAAGAGGCACACACACTGTATATCAATGTAACAAAAATAATGGACCTTTTAGGCCTATGCCAACGTAACCACTTTCTTTTTTTTTATTTAAATTATAGTCAGCGTGGGCCCACTTTTTGGTGACCCACCTGACAATTTCTATCTGAAAAAATTGTTTGGTGAAAATGAGCATTTAGTATTTGGGCTTTTTGAATAGTAGCTATAGGGTTGGGACTCTTGTTATGGAAACAAGCTTCATTCCTTCCTTTCTAGATTTCCTACAAGAGATTAGCAATTAGGGCTAAGCTAGAGTTATAGAACTCTTTATCTCCCCTATAGGTTTGAACCCTCTCCCACCACTAAACATCAATTCTAGTAACTGATTGAGGTGTCGGAAGACATTGTACCTGCGCCTCAAACTAAACTGCCTTGGTCCGACATTCCATGCTCTACAGTTTCTAAGTTTTTTGAACATAGAGGACAACAAGGATCTCTAACCACTCTCATCTTGAATACGTTAGCTCTGACTGAAATAACATTATGGCAAATTTTCTATAAGAAGATCTTAATTTTTTGGGGTACCTGAAAATTCCAAATGCAGTTTCATAGATCCTTTGGTGTGGACATGGAAGAAGAATGCAAAACAAGAATAACAGAGGCAGAAGATTTAGCTTTGTAGTACGCTGATTTAACAGTGAGTTCTCCAGTCTTAGTGTTGGGCCAGATGAACCTATCCGGGCATTGGAACTTTCTTAAGGGAATTTTGTACCACTTTAATTTCCATCTCAGCTGGGAGACGAAGTCTAAGTTCCTAAACATTCCAACATCTATTATTCCTGTCAATTACAGTGTCAACTGTCCGTGCCTACTGAAAATTTCTTCTTGTTCAGAATTGGATTTTGAGGGTTACTTAAGAAGGTAAATGTTGGTGTTTTCCTTCATGACGTAGCCGCAACAACAATAAGAGAGGAGGTAAGTGCTTGTAAAAGTCTCTCTAACGTTCAAGTCAATAGGTGCGCAAGGAGGGTATATTGTTTGTTGGGAATTAGGTCATACATTTGTCCTCTTACTGAATACCTTTATATATAAGCGTCTTAGGGTGTGAAATATCTGAGCATTCAGTGTGTATTGAACGTTGTCCCCTCGGATCATGGAAACGTTATTCCTTGTCATGATTCCCCTCTTTATGCGGGGCACGATGAGGGTTGATTTCTGTTGAGGGGGTTACGGCTTGCACATAGGCTGTTTCACGTGCACAGTAATGTTAGGGTGCCAGCCTAGTGGGTCGGGTTGCTCCAAATTCATGGACCCTTTACCTGGCCTAGAATAATTGCCCCCAACTTGGACATTTGATAGGATAGCTAAGTGTCCAGATACGAGTTCAACTAGAGCACATGACACACAATGAACAAAGGGATCCGAGTTGTGATGTTAGCGTCAGATCTTGTGATGTTTTTCTCAAAGGGCCGAGGTCTGTGATGTATCTTAGTAGGCTTCCCAAGATTAATGAGTAAGGTCAGGATTTGAGCTAGATCGCTCTGCCTATGTCATCATTCTACTGTCTGAGGTATGTAGTAAGTTGCCCTTGCGTGTAGTTTGTGGGGTCTATTTTGAATGTACCTCAAATTTGGACCGAGATCCATGGTGTTTTTATATCGTGGTGTCTCAACAAGGGTCCGTGATCTTAATAAGGTGTTCTGAAATGTTTCGCATCATTTTAATTTCAAATGTTCTGTGCGTTGTCCTTTTGGATGCATTTGTTCAAAAATAATACACCATGTGGTTGGAGGGCAGTGGAAGCCGTCGTTTGGGGTTTGTAGCATCATGATTATCTGTTTTCAAATTTTGAAAAGGGGGCATCATAATGAGGTTCTTTAAAGAAAAGCCATTAATGGCGACGATTTGGGGGGTGACTTTCTGTGCTTATAAATAGGGAAGGGGTTTAGCACTTCCCACTCTTTGCTCATTCTTACACTCTAGATTCTCTTCTTCAGTGACTCAAGCAATTCCTGGTGTCTTTTGCAGTGATCGTTGGTGGTTCAAGGCTATTTCAACGCTTTCTTCACTGTTCAAAACCTCTCTTTCCCTTCTAAAC
The DNA here is from genome assembly GCA_029884595.1 of Ormosia semicastrata. NCBI lineage: Eukaryota > Viridiplantae > Streptophyta > Magnoliopsida > Fabales > Fabaceae > Ormosia > Ormosia semicastrata. The sequence goes on along the minus strand of JAQQTO010000063.1, from coordinate 11,554,497 downwards.
TCAAGGTACCCATTTTTCTCCGTTTTCATTTCTGCCATTTTCTTTGAGCATTTAGTGGGGAAAAATATCTGAAAGCGAGGAGATGGTACAGAATAATGGTCCATCAGTGGAGGTTCTGTGTCCTCCGTTATCCCCTTCGCCATAACCGTGATAGAGGCTTCAAGTCCACAGTGGGATTCTGATGAAGGTCTGAGTTCCTGGGTCAGGGTGAGGATCCTGGAGGCACTTTGGAAGGCAGATCAAGCCAAAGAGTTCGCTAAGCATGGTCCTGCTCGTCTGCTCTCTGAGCTTCTAAAGGTGGAAGATATGGTGGTTGTTTGTGAGCCGTCTGATCTCATTCTCTTCCTCGAAATCATAGAGGCACACAGCGTAGCTCTCTGCCAGAGGCTCCACCAAGTCGGAGAACTTGACCATCGGCAGTATTTCCAGGATCTGGAGGGCAGAGACGAATTGGAATTTCGGTATCTGATCAGAACAGGTCATGTTGGGTTCAAGGAAATCATGGAGACCCAGATATCGGAAGAAGATGCAGATGAGTTTTCTGATGAAACCCAACACGAAAAGGATGTGCAGAAACACTTTGGTAACAGAAGCTCTGTATACCTCACTAGAAATCCCATGCTTTCGCTGTTATTTTGATTGCTATGCCTTCTAAGCTTCTTGTTGGTATTGTGATTTGTAAGTATGAAATAACTATGTATGTTTGTGAATATATATATATATATATACAGAGAGAGAGAGGGAGAGAAAGAGCAATACCTTATATTAGGCTGTGTTAAATAGATGATTGGAAGCTTAGGAGTTTGATGCGGAAATGCCAACAATGGGCTTTGGTTTTATGGAGAATGACATTACAATAGGCTACCGATATAGATGGAAATGGAAAATGGGACAATTTTTTCATTATAAAGTAAAGTAATGACCAAGAAAAGCTTGTAGATCGTGCTTTATAGTATTACTACCTTTAACTGCTGTCTTATTTCGCCTATCAATAATCAATAATACCAAATCCACCAACATGTCATATAACTTGAATAATTCTATGTCATACAACTTGAATAATTCTATTCAATACAGGACCAAAATACAGTTAGGTACACACATACACCTCCTGTGAACACTCAATTTTATCCGGGACATTTAAAAAAAAGAAAAAAAAAAAAAAAAAACCAAACTTTCACCTATAACCCATTATCCAACCCATGACCCATTTTACCATCTATGACCCATGAACCCATAACCTGACCCATTGACCCATTATTCATCTCATAACTCATATGTCATTAAACTTATCCTAAACAAACCTTGGCAGTTATCATCCTAAACAAACTCATCCTAAAACAAACTCATCCTAAATAAACTTATCACCATCACTTTCTAAACTCTAATTTTCTCTATAAATACCCATCACCTACACACTTTTGACACAGACTTTTGCCTACAGTTAATTCTCAAGTGATATTTGTTTCTCTCCATCACGTTCAAACTCTTCACCAGCCTTCACACATCCAGCCTTCACCCCACCATATTCCATCACTTTCAACCACATCTTAACAACCACATCGTATACCCTCTTCATCCTTAACCAATTAAATCACTCTATCACCCATAACAAGCCCCTCTGTCAAACACTATCCCCTTGCAACCACTTCATCTCCTTCCTTCCATAACTAACACACCACCACATACACGTCCAAACTGTGACTCCACCGGACCTTCACCATGCGTGTAACCACCACAACACTGTGAACAACCCAGTCGGGCCCAACCATCAACAACCAAACCACCAAGCCACACTAAACAGCCCCCCTCCAATGCCCCCAACTCGCAAATCACCGAGAACAAAGAACACACCACCACCCAACCGAAAAAACCACCATCATCTTCACTCTTCACCAGTGTTTGCACACCCTTGGATCGCGAAACCACCACATCCAGAGCCGTCCAAGCGCAACTCCCAACCGCGTCTAGCCAGTCACTAGCGCTACGCATCTTCGCCATCCTCTCTCCTCCGCTCTACCAACGAATCGAGCTGTAGAACCAAAACCACGGACCTGCACTCTGTGACCGCGCACCGTTCCTCACACCATATCCAAACATCTGCTCTGCTAGCACGCTCTGCAACCATCTTCGCCCACCGTCGTCCTCCATACCAACCCTGTCTACCGCTCTTGCAATTCGAACCACTCCCTGCAATTATCCCTTAAAACAAAACTATTTTTCCTTTCCTTCTTTTTCGTAAGCCATTGTTTGTTTGTTTGTTTTGTTTTTTGTTTTTTCCAGTTTTGTTATTGTTTTGATAAGGAAAAAAAATAAAATAGAATAAATTAAAAAAATTAAAAAAAATGATAAATAAAAAAATGTAAAATGATTGAACTTTTTTTTAGAAAAATAAAATAGGATTATATGAGTTGTGACAGTTTGTTAATCTTGCAACTTTTATAATCATCTGGGTTGTGACAACTTGACAATTCAAATTTTTATTTTATTTTTTTTATTGTTTTTTCTTATTAATTATTATTATTATTATTATTATTATTATTATTATTATTATTATTATTATTATTGTTATGTTAAATAAAAAAAAGCACTAGTCAATAAAGACTCAAAATTCATTTTTTTTCTAGATAATTTTAAATAAAAAAAATTTCGTAACAAGCTTGATAATCAATGGGTGACGTTTTTAGCGTGACGCTGAGCTTCACCTATTCAAATCTTAACAGGATTAACTGAGTCGCGACGACTTGTTAATTCAAATTTTTAAAATAAAAAAATATTTTTTTTATTAAAATTAACTAACCCACAATTAATAGTTGATGTCTCTAGCGTGACGCCGAGTTTCACCTATTCGAATCTTAATAGGACTAATTGAGTCGCGACGATTTGTTAATTCAAATTTTCAAAATCAAAAATCATTTTTTTATTAAAATCAACAAACCCACAATATTTTCTAGAGAACTATGTGACTTTGAGTTCCTCATTACACCCGAGGATACATAGGAGTGGAACTCCTATTCCATTAAGTTAAAAATTAAATTTTCACAAATTATTTATTTTTTAGTGTTTTTAATAAAAGGGGTGAAACAAATATATTTTGACATTATCCATTTTACACAACCGACTTAAGGTACCGTCTCAAGACGGGTGTATTAAGGGTGCTGTGGGATTAAGTTTCCACCCTTCCCTATACATAACTAACTCCCAAATCCAATCTGGTTTCAAATACTGTTTTCAAGGAAATGTTTTCCAATTTTTCATATTTTAAATAAAATTGGTGGCCACTCCTAATTTTTTTTAATTTAAATTGCTATTCTGCCGTGATCACGGTCGCAACAGATGATAACTCCACTGGAGACACTTGAGAGTCAAGCCAATAAAAGTTAGTTATGCAAATATTGTGATCTCTATATGCTTGTTTTACCCTTTTTCATTTTTTTTTTTTTATATATTTGATTTTTTTATGTTTTATTATGTAAACCTTAGGGTAGAAAACTTTTGGAGTTTATTTTGTGTTTGCTTTGTTTTGCAAGATATAGGTAGTCTTTAGGATTGTAAATGTTTGTATGCTCCCTACACCCACTGTACCTACACGTTTATCACACACGTCCAAGTGAGGGCCCTATACCCGGGTCTGAGTGAAGCCTAAGTTAAGTAAATGTTGCGTAGTGGTAGCCATTTTGGATATACATCTTGTTTGGTTATTGCGAAAACCTCATTTAGAGTGTACTTTTTTCACGAATGTGCCACACCTAGTGGTTTACCCACTGTTTGTGGTTAACATTCTGAAATGGGACTTAGCTTTAGAGGCTTTTAGAATAGAAGAGCCACCAAATGAAGGTTCTCACAAATCATAAGGACCCATAGATCCTTAGGATAGAAATCCTCAAGTTTAAGGCAACCTCATTGGGACATGAAGGGAGTGTACTTCTTCTTTCCTCATATCATTTATTCTTGCATTTAAAAAAAAAGCTTCAAAAAAAAAGAAAAAAATATATCATCTTGCATTTTTATGGTATTCCTAACATTCTTCAAAAGAAAAAAAATATCATCTTACAATTTCATGGCATTCCTAGCATTAAAAAAAAAAACATCACCTTGCATTTTCATGGTATTCTTAGCATTTTTTTAAAAAAAAAAAGAAAAAGAAGAGAAAATATTTTCATCACAAAGTTCACTCATTTCATCTTATGCATCTCATTCATTTCATCTCATTCTTTGTCTGATGTTATTTTGTTTTGATAAATCAATCAGAATGAACCATTGCGCAACCAAGGAAAGAAGACAACAATCAAACTCAAGTTCACAACACAAGAGCTTGAGCAAAGCTTGTAGTGATGGCAGCCGAGAGCGAAGGAAGAAATTTGAGTATGGAAGTAGATGAGATGAAAAGGATGATGAGTGAAATGACAGAGTCTCAGAGAAGAATGGAGGAAATGTTATCAGCCATGAGGGAAACCCTCATCGTGATTGGGGCAATCGAAAATATAGTAGTGAGTAGGGCGCATTCGCACCCGCCAACTATCACTTCCATGGGGACAAACCCTAGGGTCACCACTGAAATGTCTTTTGTGGAAGGAACCTCAAATACTACACTGCTAGTGATTCCTATTGGAGAATAGTATCATTCATCTGAAGTTACTCGAAATGAGGTTCATGATAACACTGAGTTCACATGGGAAAAACTGCATGCGTCAATCCCAGTGTCAACAGGATTTCCTGCTGGGACTGGTCATGCAATCATTCAAAAAGATAAGATGAAGAAAGAATGGATGGAAAAGATGGAAGAACAAATCAAAGCAATCAAGAGTCCCAACATCTATGGTCCCCTTGGGGTAGAAAAGTTGTGCCCTACTGCTAACATTATCATCCTAAAGGACTTTAAGGTTCCAAAATTTGACAAATATGATGGAAGCACCAACCCATTTTTCCATCTATAAACATACATTACCAAAATGTCAATTTAATCAAAGGACTGGAAGTTCCTTGTCAGCTTCTTTCATGAAAGCTTGATTGGGCCTGCTTTAGAATGGTGTATCCAACAAGACCTCTCTAAAATCTCTTCTTGGGATGACTGGGCAAACCTGTTTATGGAACAATATCGGTTCAACCTGGAAACAGTCCCAACTTGGGAACAGTTGAGCTCAATGCAGAAAGGAAATAAGGAATCTTTCAAACAATATGCACAAAGGTGGAGAGACTTGGCAGCTCAAGTTCAACCCTCATTGACACCGTTTGAGATGAGTTCATATTTCTTAGGAACTTTGGGAAATCCTTTTATCGAGGTAATGGTCAGAGCAGCCTATAAAGATTTTACTGACGATCACTGTGGGAGAAAAGATCGAGATTTTAGCCAAAGCTGGAAAGTTGCCAGTGAGTATTATAGAGGATACCATTCCTAAGAAAGGATTCCAGTCAAAAAAGAAAGAATCTGAAGTGAATTATGTCCAACACTAACAGACCTTCAGACATTGATATTCACCATAATACCCAAGTCATCAACCACCATATAACCCTAACATTCACTTTCCATACCAAACACCTATATTTCCTTATTATCCACCCTACCAAATTGTGTTAACCACAAATATCACCGCAATCCCATAATTCCACATCAACAATGTTCCCACACCATAATCATATGTACCAACTCGCTAACCTATACCCAATATCTACTTATACCTTCATAAAATTTCCTAAATCACCCTCAACCTCGGTCAAACTTCCAAAACCAAGGCCGCTCTCGTCCCTAAAACCTATCCCTTTCCCAATATTATCCATTTCAAATGCAGACTTATTCCAAAGACTGTTTGATGCTCACCTCATAACTGGAAATCCTGTACATCCCTTAGAACCATAATTTCCCAACGTGGTATAACCTAAATTTAACTTGCAAATACTACAGGGACATTCTAGGACACTCAATTGAAGATTGTAAATCTTTTAATACTGCAATAAGGAAGCTAATTGCTTATGGGAAACTTGACATTCAAGAAGTAGCTGGACCAAGTATTGTCAATAACCCAATTCCTAATCATGATGGAAGGAATGAGGTAAATGCTTTGGAGATAGAAGGATCACCCATAAGAAAGGTCATGAGCTTGCGTACACCAATGGCTAAAATATTCGAGGGGTTGAAGAAAGCAAGTTATAGTATCACTGCACCAGCTGCAACAATGAAAGAAGATGAGAAGCAGGATGAAGACTCAAGTTGTGCCTATCATTATGGAGGAATGGGACATGATATCAAGAACTATCAAGACTTTAAGGTTCGGATCCAAGAATTGCTCATTTCAAGGGTAATACATGCTAAACAAAAAGTAGCTTCCTTTGAAGAGGTCCATGTAGAGTTGGAGAAAATAATGGGGTGCATAACTCTGGGAAAAGAAAATGATGCAACACATTCCTCACCTGAGGGGAATATTTCCAGCACCAATCGAGATAATCATATATGAAGAAGTCATTCACCCTCTAGCAACTCGAAACCTCTGAACAATTGGAGATCTGAGGCGTTTAATTGAAGTGATTGCCATAAAATAATTAGTGATGTTGAACTCAAGTTAACTTTCTTGAAGCATTAATGTAATGAATTTGCACGGGTACCTTATTTCCTTTTATTTTCATCACATTGTCTTTCTTGACATTTATTCTCTTTCATTTTTTCAAAGTGTCTTTCTTGTATTTGGACCCAATTGGACTCCAATTCTAGGAAATTTGCAGTTTGGTAGATGTTAATAAAATTCGCGTGTGCAAGTGCCTATTGTAAAAAAAAAAAGAATAAAATAAATAAAAAAAGTAAAGAAGTAATCACTTGGTGTGCACTATCTTTTTGTCTCAAAATTAAAGTTTTGAAAATAAACAATCATGATTTGAAAATGAAGATTGGCTATTTTTATCTATCTTTTACAAAATTTCATTATCTTTATCCCTTGTTACCCTTTTTGAGCTTGAAATTTTTTTCAATAAACCCTGGATAAGGATCACACCTACACTAGGGGATAGCATAAAACGAAGGTTGATTGCCATGGTAACTATTTTGAAGCATAATAGAAAAAGAAGAAAAGGTGAAATGGGCAAGAAGTAAAAAAAAATGATGAAAAAAAAGAGATGGGAAAGAAAGAAGAAAGAAAATAAAATAAAATGGGAAAGAAATGGAGAACGATAAGAGAAAAGTGTGCTTGAAAATACAAAAGTAGTTGACAAAGTTTAATTTTGATCAATGATCCTTAGTCTCATTCAACCCTTAAACACTTATTTGGGCCTTATATCTTTCCTTTCATAACCCCTAGCAATGGCCACATTACAAGTCTCAAAAAGTCCTTTTTGATCAATGAAGGGGTTGTTGTCATTTTCGTTAACTTTAATTTTAAGACAAAAGTTATGCTCATCCAAGTATCTAGTTCATTGCTCCTTAAAAAGAAAAAAAGAAAAAAAAAGAAGAGGAAAAGAGAAAAAAAAAAGACTTACACCTGGGCAAGTTTCTACCTTGTTTGAGTTGGCCCTACATTGGAGCATTCTTTTCCTTGGTTCAATTTAACTTACACTGGGGCAAATCTTTCGGTCACAGGGGTAAGTCTCTGCCCTATTCAATTCAGTCTTAGACTGGGGCAAATTTCTCTTTGGCTCAATTTGGCCTTACATTAGGATAAGTTTCTACCATGTTCGATTCGACTCTAAACTGAGGCAATTTTTTTCTTTTTCGTGGTTCAATTTGACCTACATTAGGACAAATCTTTTGGTCATTAAGGTGAGTTTTTGCCCTATTTTATTCAATCCTGGACTAGTGCAAATTTCTCTTTAATTCAATTTGGCTTGATGTAGATGCTCAGCAGAAGAAGATTCTTAGTCATAATGGCTAGTGGGCAACTAAACATCATTTTTATGAGGATCAAATCAATCCATATTAGGGCAACACCGCTTTGAATTTCATACCATCGTTTGTGTCTTTTTTCATATATACCATTTTGTGTAGTCAAACCTCCAAGACCATTCTGGAAGTTGTTCACTTAATAAATTTCTTTTCTATTGCACTTTTGAATTCATGTTTGTCTGTTACGTAATGCTTCAAGTAAGGTGAACATGAGTACAATATTATGATTTGATCATCTAATGGTAATCCTCTGATGAACAATTCAGACTGAAAAGACTTAGAAAGGGAAAATGATATCACAAGAGATAATCCAGAAATAAGAGGTACCCGAGTAAAAAAGAAAAAGAGTCTGTTAGACTGAAAACTCAAAAGGGTGGTTTAAGCAAAAGTTAGGGCTAATGAATTGGAATTTCTTAAACTAGGGCAATTTTTTTTAGGCAACTTTGTTTGCATTCAATTGGCCACATTGGGGCAAAATTTCTGAAGGACTAAGGAGAAGATGTGTTGAAGGAAGTAGCAACAAAGATAGCGGTTGAGTTATGAAGCAGTTGCAGGGAATCAACTAGATGAGGGACAAAGTTAAATACTGGGGTAAAATTTTCTCTCAAGGACTCATCTCATTTCTCAAAAGGAGAGTAGAAAGCAAAAAATAGGAAAAGAGATAGAGAAAGAGAGAGAGAGATAGAAAGAAGAAGAAGGGGGAGAGAAAGGATGAGTAAGTAGGATCAAGGCTAAAACACGTGAACAAGGGGTTTGATTGGTCAAAACTTTCCAAAAGTCATCGTTAGTTCAAAGGACTTAAGGAAAAGAAAAAGGAAAAAGAGAGAGAGGAAAACAAAGAGAAAAAAATAAAAAATAAAAATAAAAAAGAGAAAAAAATTAAAAAAAGAAGAAAAAAGAAGAAAAAATCTTTTTGGGTCAAAATGCCTATTGCCTTTTAAAATTTATGTCTTTTAAATTTTGGAAGGCAGTAGCTCATTGCCTTTTAATTTTTTGGATGCAATAGCCCATTGTTTTTTAATTTTCGGGATGCAGTAGCCCATTTTGTTTTAATTTTTGAAATGTAGTAGCCCATTGTCTTTTAATTTTTGGGACACAGTAGCCCATTGTCTTTTAATTTTTGGGATGCAGTAGTCCATTATTTTTTTAATTTTTGGGAAGCAGTAGCTCATTGTCTTTAAATTTTTGAGACGCAATAACCCATTATTTTTTAATTTTCGGGATGCAGTAGCCCATTGTCTTGTAATTTTTGGGACGCAGTAGCCATTATTTTTTAATTTTTGGGACGCAGTAGCCCACCATCTTTTAAATTTCGGGACACAGAAGCCCACTGTCATTTCATTCATTTTGAGCGCATTGGCTTCATGCATCATTTTTTGAGTGCATCGACTCCATGCATACTTTAGGGCATCAACTCCATGTCATTTTGAGCGCATCGGCTCAATGCATTTTTTAGCGCATCGGCTCTATGTCATTTTGAGCACATTGGCTCTATGCATCATTTGTTAGCGCATCGGCTCCATGCATTTTTGAGTACATCGGCTCTATGTCATTTTAAGCACCGGCTCCATGCATTTTGAATGCATTAGCTCCATGCTTCTTTAAATTTTTGTCACTTATTTTGAGCGCATTGGCTCCCTACATTCTAAAAGCTTTTGAGCATATCAACTCTATGCATTTTTTTAGAGCATCGGTTCCATGCTACTTTAAAATTTTTTGTCACTTATTTTGAGTGCATTGACTCCCTGCACTTTTAAATTCTTTTGAGCTCATCAGCTCCATACATTTTAAATTCTTTTGAGCGCATCGACTCCTGTCATTTACTTTTGAGCGCATCAACTACTGTCATTTAAATTTTTGTCATTTACTTTTGAGCGCATCGGCTCCTGTCTTTTACTTTTGAGCGTATCGGCTTCCTGTCATTTAAATTTTTGTCACTTATTTTGAGCGCATTGGCTCCCTGCATTCTAAAATCTTTTGAGCGCATTAACTCCATGCATTTTAAATTCTTTTGAGAGCATCGACTCCATGCTTCTTCAAAATTTTTGTCACTAATTTTGAGCGCATTGGCTCCCTACATTTTTAAATTCTTTTGAGCGCATCAGCTCTATGCATTTTAAATTCTTTTGAGCGCATTGACTCTTGTTATTTACTTTTGAGCACATTATCTTCTATCATTTAAATTTTTGTCATTTACTTTTTAGCGCATTGGCTCTTCGTCTTTTACTTTTGAGAGCATTAGTTCCCTGTCATTTAAATTTGTGTCATTTATTTTTTAGCGCATTGGTTCCTGTCATTTAAATTTTTGTTATTTACTTTTGAGCGCATCAGCTCCTGTCATTTAAATTTCTGTCATTTGCTTTTGAGCGCATTGCTTTTAGCATTTCTTGTTCTCGCATTGTTTTGTTTTTGTTGCTCCTGAACAAAATTCGAGTTCATGTCCTTACTCGTTCTTTACAATGATAAAATGAAAAGTTACGGTTATTCTTTTTATTTAGTAAGAAATAAGTAAAGAGTGGCAATTGTGAATACATAATTTTATTTGGGCATTTTGTTAAAAAAAGAAAAAAATAAAAGGGGCAATAAAGAAGAAAAAAACCAAACTTTCACCCATAATCTATTATCCAACCCATGACCCATTTAACCATCTATGACCCATTAGCCCATAACCTGACCCATTATCCATCTCATAACCCATATGTCATTAAACTTATCCTAAACAAATCCTGACAATTATCATCCTAAACAAACTCATCCTAAAACAAACTCATCCTAAACAAACTTATCATTATCACTCTTCAAACTCTAAATTTTTCTATAAATATTCATCTCCTACACACTTTTGACCCAGGCTTTTGCCTACAGTTAATTACAAGTCATATTTGTTTCTCTCCATCACGTTCAAACTCCTCACCAACCTTCGCATATCCAGCCTTCACCCCACCATCTTCCATCACTTTCAACCACATCTTAACAACCACATTGTATCCCCTTTTCATCCTCAACCAATTAAATCACTCCATCACCCATAACAAGCCCCTCTATCAAACACTATCCCCTTGCAATAACTAACACACCACCACATACACGTCCAAACTGTGACTCCACTGGACCCTCACCGTGCGTGTAACCACCACAACACCGTGAACAACCCAACCAGGCCCAAACATCAACAACCAAATCACCAAGCCATACTAAACAACCCCCCTCCATAGTGTAACACCCTCCTTAGGGCGCCACACTTCATGTTACTCAATTACCAAATTACCCCTTCATTGGAAATCGCCCTTGTAATGTAAATAAAAACATAACAATATTGTCACAAATTATTTACATCGTATATACACAAGTCCTAGTATTGTCATATTTTAATATTTACAAACTAGACTCTCAAAATATTTAAACTTTAATTTAAACTAACATACTGCCCAAGTATTACTACACAGCAGAACCCTCAGACGGGTCCTCCTCAGACTCCTCAGAAGATAGAAGTCCGACTTGACGCGAAGTCCTACGGACAGGTGTCCGCGCAGACAACACTATACTAATCGCACTAGGAGTACGATAGTATACTCCCCAATACTGTCTAATTGACAATGGAAACTCTAGGTGTACATTAATATTCACCCTAATTTTCAAGATACAGCCTATTTAAAATAATATTTAAGTCTCCTATGTAGCAAATACGTTCTCTTTCTAGGTCGGCGAGCCACGCCTCTAATCCTCCACGAAACGTCAATCTAGTATACCCAAGGAAACAAGGCACCTCCATTTTCTAGAACTCAGCGTCCTTTACCGAAATCTACTCTTCCTCAGCTTCTTGCTCAAGTTCTCGCTCAACGTCTTTAAAATTATAAATACAATATAGATAGACATACAAAGAGGTGAGATCACCTACGCCAATACCAGTATGGTAGCAATGAAGATAAACACATATAATATCTCATACCAGCACATCATACATAATTACAATTATGCCACCAACATCATTTATCATCATAACTCATGCAATAAGCAATAATTACAATCATGCCATTACCAATATTCAAACACTCAACATTTCAATTATCATAAATCATAATTATGATAATACCCTTAATAATTATGCATATGCACCTAGACTCAATTTCTCACTCCATGGAGCTACAACTCAGATTGGAGAAAGTGATCGAAAAGATCTGTCTACACTAACATGCCTCGGATCACGTGCTCAATTTTTGCACATTTAGCATATGCACCACAGTCTTTATCAAATCTTGATTAGGGATAGTGTCTCGGTCCGGATCATCGGTGTGTTGCATCGGTCTAACCTACAGTACAGAAGCGTTGTCATTTGCCCATTGTAGGCAACCCGCACCCCGATGCCCCCAAGGTCAACGAGTGACCTACACTACGCATATCACATCCACTTAGGAGGTGTATTCTCTCCTAGGCAATCAGCCCTATTCAGTCCATCGGACCTTTCAAATGCATGTACTATGCACCCTTCACAATTCCAATTCATTGTATCATGTTCTCAATTCAATTCCTTTATCTCATATTCGGGGTCCTCATATTAGCCAAACAGTATCATTATTGTAATTTCATCGCGAAACCATATTTTTGTATTTTCTCAATCCCATAAAATATTTTCCACCCGTTTTAAATCAAAAATACTATTTTTCTCATTTAAAACCAAAATTTAACTTTATTTTTCATATTTGCATAATAACCCCTCAAAATATAATATTTGCGTTTTAGTCTTCATTTAAATAATATTTTCACAACAGTCCTTCATAAAGTTCATATTTATGAAATAATCCCTTATAAAATTCATATTTACAAAATAGTCCCTCCAAAACATAATATTTACGTTTTAGTCTTTTTTTCAAATAATAATTTCATAATAGTTCCTCATAAAATAATATTTACGAGATAGTCCCTCTTTTATAAAATATTTATAATATAGCCCCTCTAAAATCAATAATTACAATTTGGCCCAATTAAAAATAAAAATTACAATATTACCCCTCTAAAAATCATATTTATAATATGGCCCATTTTAAAAATGAAAATTATAATATTACCCCTCTAAAAATTGGTATTTGCATTGTTTCCCCAAAAATGTTATTTCTTTCATTTACTTCACATATTACAGCTCAAATTTTACAAACGCACCTCTAAACCCGTAGGGTGAGCCATACGTCAGTAAAATTCAAGTATTGACACTCGAATTAATTTCATAACTCATTTATTAAATCAAATTATTTTCTCAAAATCATTTTACTTTATTATACTTAAACTTTTCCAAATTCAATCCCTTTTCATTTCAATCTTTAATTCTCATTTAAATCCATCATTTTTCAGGACTTTGGTCTTCTTGACCCTAGTAAGGCCGTAAGCCTCAAGCTCTTTGGAGCTCTCATAAAATCGGTTCATCATATTATTCACATCCTAAATTACTCATACATTCTCATGCTTTCATAATTATACATACACACATAATATCAAAGCTTTAAGCATTTTATCACACATGCAAGCATAGAAACACAATCATACACAACACAAACACAATCAAATAGCATCAAACAATCGGTGAAGAACCCTTATGGATTTTTCACCATAAAAAACCATCCCCACACCACCAAAACTTGGTTGGTGAGGTTAAATCTCCCTCTTACCTCTTGAAGACAAGCTTTTCAAGCTCATCTCCTTCTCCTTGTTTTCGTACTAGCCACAAACAATTCCTAACAATTCTAAAACAATTAGTAAAATCACAAACAAAGTTCAATAATAACAAATCATGGAACAAACATGGCTTAGAAAATCATAAACATGAATTTAAACTATAGAAATCCAAGTTTACCTTTAAGGAAGTAAGGTAGAAGTTGGATTTTGAAGCACTTAGAGTGGGATTTTGGGAAAACTTTCTAAATGGAAAGTGTTTAGAATGTTGTTTAGCTTTAGGAAATGGTGAGAGTGAAAATTATAGGTGGTGGATGGTGTTTGTAGGGTGCTTGGCCGAACCAATGGAGAGAAAAGGAAGGAAAAATGGTGCTTAGGTTCTTGGGATTTTTGAGAGAAAAAGATGAATGCTTTTGATGTGAGAGAAAATAAATATTGTGTGAGTGAAAATAAGTGGGCTACTATACCGTGGGATAAGCATAGAGAAATTAGGATTTACTTTAAGTAAAATATCCTATTTTGAGTGCACATGGACTAGCACATGGCATATGTCATCAACTTGACTTTGCATGGCTATTTGAATTGTTTAAGAATCATGTAGAAGCCTCCCCAAGCTGCTGCAAAACCATGGGACTCAAGGGCATTTAGGAATTCAATTTGCTTTTAATTCAAGTCTAATTACTTACTACTTAAATAGCTAATTAATTAGGTTTAGTTTCCTAACCAATCTTAATTAATTATCCAACTATATATGCCTCTACTGTACAATTGTGAGGCTACCTTTCGACGAAAAATAACATGACAGAATGATGTAAGATGGGAGAACCTTATTTCACAAGAATGGCTAAAAGTCAAGTTCTGTCGAATGAAGATTCTATCGAATGAAGATAAAAAACTGTCGAATATACTAGAAGGTCAGCAGAAATCCTAATTCGACTGACGGGTGTTGACGTTGGAGAAATCTTCCAAGTGTTGAACCGACGAAAGTACTATATGGTCAGAAATTATAATTCGACGGATATTGACATTAGAGAAGTTTCTCTACTGAATGGTCAGAAATTCTAACTCGACGGATGTTGGCATTCTAACTCGACGGATATTGACATTCTAACTCGACGGATATTGACATCCTAACTCGACGGATATTGACAGATATTGACATTCTAACTCGACGGATATTGACATCCTAACTCGACAGATATTGACATTGTACTAAATGGTCAGAAGATCAAATTCGACGGATATTGACATTGTCCTAAATGGTCAGAAGATCAAATTCGACGGATATGGGCAGAAGTTCAAATTGTTACAATTGTTCACAATGATTAATTAATTAGTTTACTTAGCTTGTTAATTAGGCCATTAGATTAACCAAATTAGGTTTAATTAGTTACTAATCAAAGTCAAGCCACTATTGTTGACTTTATCTTAGCCATTGAAATCAACTTGGTTTCCTATCCATTTATCTTATCTACGATGGATATTACTTAGTGGTTTTATTAGGATTCGTTTTACACCATTGATCGGATCAACGGTTATGATCAAAAGCATCCAAATTATGCTTTTCATCCAAGGGTCCATATTGAAGTCTATGCTTCTTTATTTGACTTCTTCCTATTGGTTTAAAATAGTCAAGCCACCTATTTTGATTGATTCTAATTGGTTCAAAATTCTGTCCAGTCAGAATTGTTGACTGTTACACTAAACGCGGGTCTCATAGACTTTTCGGGTCCATGTTAAGCATATTTTTACTGTTTTTAAGACAATAAGTACTGTCATATAAAATAATATTATAATAATATAAAATTATTTTATTACACAGATTAAATCCTAAAAATTATAAGATTAATATATATATATATATCAAATTGGGTTTAGTAAGATCCTCCACTCAGAATAATTAAAATAAGAATTTTCCCGACTCGAAAATCATTATTTTCCTGACCCGGAGCAAATCACACAAAACAATAAAAAATAATATTAAAATAATTAAATTATTTTTATATTGCATAGAAAATACAAAACAAGTGTAATTTACATCATTACGTAAACATAGTCTAAAATTTGGGGTGTTACAATACTCCCCCTCTAAAAAGAAGTTTCGTCCTCAAAACTTGACATACACTTACAACAAAAATAGATACTAAATTGAGATCTTCAGCATATTCTTTCGAATTTTGAGAATAAGTTAAAATATTGACAATAATGACAAATTTGCTTAGTTAAGAAAGAACAATCCTATTTATATAATTTATGAATATCGCAAAAACATCCTTTACCCCGAATGGTAATATTAAATACTCATAGTGTCTATAATGCGTCCGCAAAACTGTCTTGGAACATTCTCTACTTTTATACGAATCTGATAATAATCAGCACATAAATTGATCTTGGAGCAAACAACGATTTCCTTCATTTGGTCTTCTAGCTCCCCTGTTGTCACATCATTCCAGATTTTCTTCATCACAATAAGTTGTTCTACTTGCCTGTTTTTAATCGTAACAGAAACTGTCTCATATATCAAGTTTTCTTTTAATCACACCGTATTTGGTACTATGACATAAGTTGAATAAAGAATAATCCTTCTTAATTGATATACATGAAATATACCATGAAGGTTATAAGAAAAGTAATAATAAGACTATTCGGTAGGTTACCAGATTAGTCCAACAAAGAATTTGAGATGGTCTAATAGATTTCGAAATGAACATGGTCCAATAATTTTAGAAATGAACTTTTTGGATTCAAATCCAAAAATCTCAGGTCAAGGAAACACTAAAGTTACATTGCAACAATCTAGTAGGATATGGTTGAAAAATAACCAATCCATTTAAAAGGTCAGGCTCTCAAATAGATGTAATTTTAGATAAACAAATCAAATCAACAGAAAAGATTTGATATTCCATAGATATAGGGTAAAGTTAGAAAACTTGAGTATAAACAACAAGTTTAACCGAAAAGAATAGAAATACTCAGATCACATTATAATGAAGACACGAATAAGTCAAATTGATTTACTCAGTCAATTTGAGAAAGAAATAGACAAACCAGATCAATAGAAAAGGTTCAAACTCCAATAGTAATAGGATAGTTTCAAACAGACTCGAGTAGTAATAACAAGTTTAGAAGTTGGAGTAGCATTATAAAAAGAACAAAACACAGATAACCCAAAAAGACTTACACAGTCACAGATCACAAGAGACTGGGTTACCTTTTGCATTATACAGTACAGTTTTAAGATTACCCTCTATGGCACAACTTTCTTGCTCCTTAAGTTTTTGTATTTGAATGTTCTCACTACACTCTTTGCACCGGCTCTTTCTTCTTCTTGAGATTTTGAAATACGTGTATCACTAATAGAAGGTTCCATCTTTAGTTGATCACATTTCCTGGAAAAATGTCCAGGCTTCCCACATTGATAACAAATAATCCCTTTATGTTGACAATTTTTGGTGAGATGATTTTTCCCACACTTGAAACATTTCATTGATGATGCCACAGTCTGACCAAAATCGTTGCCACTAGTACTTCCTCTCTTTGTTCGTTGTTGCTTCCCCAGTGGTTGTACATACGGCTCTCGTTGAAAACGATTGACCTTACGCTTCCTTCCATCTTGGATTATCGAAGGTTCTAAGCTACAGCTTCTCGCATTCGGTGGTTGTTCCAATCCTAATAAGCTATGAAGTTCGATTATCAGTTCCTGCTGCTGAGCGGTCATTTGTCTCTGTTGTACTGCTACTTTAATCATCTTTTGCATCACACTTCTAGCTGCGGCTATACGGTCTTCATCACGTCTCGCGTCCACATGCTCATGTTCGCTACGTTCTATTCTCTTTCTTCAAAGACGAACAAAATCAAAACACGATGAACTAAACGTAATTATTTCACACAACATCGTCTCCTTTCGGAAACCAAAATATATCTCTGTATTCAGTGTCAGAGATTCACACAGCACAAACAAGACAAACCTACCCACAAACCCAAAAGACTCTAACTTGGGCTCTGATACCAACTAATGTAACACCTTCCTTAGGGCGTCACACTTCATGTTACTCAATTACCAAATTATCCCTTCATTGGAAATCGCGCTTGTAATGTAAATACGAGTTATAAAATTTCTTTGATGATAATAAGATAAACTTAACAGAAAATAAAAACATAACAATATTGTCACAAATTATTTACATCGTATATACACAAGTCCTAGTATTGTCATATTTTAATATTTACAAACTAGACTCTCAAAATATTTAAACTTTAATTTAAACTAACATACTGCCCAAGTATTACTACACAGCAGAACCCTCAGACGGGTCCTCCTCAGACTCCTCAGAAGATAGAAGTCCGACTTGACGCGAAGTCCTACGGACAGGTGTCCGCGCAGACAACACTATACTAATCGCACTAGGAGTACGATAGTATACTCCCCAATACTGTCTAATTGACAATGGAAACTCTAGGTGTACATTAATATTCACCCTAATTTTCAAGATACAGCCTATTTAAAATAATATTTAAGTCTCCTATGTAGCAAATACGTTCTCTTTCCAGGTCGGCGAGCCACGCCTCTAATCCTCCACGAAACGTCAATCTAGTATACCCAAGGAAACAAGGCACCTCCATTTTCTAGAACTCAGCGTCCTTTACCTGGAATCTACTCTTCCTCGAGCTTCTTGCTCAAGTTCTCGCTCAACGTCTTTAAAATTATAAATACAATATAGATAGACATACAAAGAGGTGAGATCACCTACGCCAATACCAGTATGGTAGCAATGAAGATAAACACATATAATATCTCATACCAGCATATCATACATAATTACAATTATGCCACCAACATCATTTATCATCATAACTCATGCAATAAGCAATAATTACAATCATACCATTACCAATATTCAAACACTCAACATTTCAATTATCATAAACCATAATTACGATAATATCCTCAATAATTATGCATATGCACCTAGACTCAATTTCTCACTCCATGGAACTACAACTCAGATCGGAGAGAGTGATCGAAAAGATCTGTCTGCACTAACATGCCTCGGACCACGTGCTCAATTTTTGCACATCTAGCATATGCACCACAGTCTTTATCAAATCTTGATTAGGGATAGTGTTTCGGTCCGGATCATCGGTGTGTTGCATCGGTCTAACCTACAGTACAGAAGCGCTGCCATCTGCTCATTGTAGGCAACCTGCACCCCGATGCCCCCAAGGTCAACGAGTGACCTACACTACGCATATCACAGCCACTCAGGAGGTGTATTCTCTCCTAGGCAATCAGTCATATTCAGTTCATCGGACCTTTCAAATGCATGTACTATGCACCTTTCACAATTCCAATTCATTGTATCATATTCTCAATTCAATTCCTTTATCTCATATTCGGGGTCCTCATATTAGCCTAACAGTATCATTATTGTAATTTCATCGCGAAACCGTATTTTTGTATTTTCTCAATCTCATAAAATATTTTTCACCCGTTTTAAATCAAAAATACTATTTTTCTCATTTAAAACCAAAATTTAACTTTATTTTTCATATTTGCATAATAACCCCTCAAAACATAATATTTGCATTTTAGTCTTCATTTAAATAATATTTTCACAGTCCTTCATAAAATTTATATTTACGAAATAATCCTTATAAAAATTCATATTTACAAAATAGTCCCTCCAAAACATAATATTTACGTTTTAGTCTTTTTTTCAAATAATAATTTCATAATAGTTCCTCATAAAATAATATTTACGAGATAGTCCCTCTTTTATAAAATATTTATAATATAGCACCTCTAAAATCAATAATTACAATTTGGCCCCATTAAAAATAAAAATTATAATATTGCCCCTCTAAAAATCATATTTATAATATGGCCCCTTTTAAAAACAAAAATTATAATATTACCCCTCTAAAATCAGTATTTGCATTGTTTCTCCAAAAATGTTATTTCTTTCATTTACTTCACATATTATAGCTCAAATTTTACAGACGAACCTCTAAACCCATAGGGTGAGCCATACGTCAGTAAAATTCAAGTATTGACACTCGAATTAATTTCATAACTCATTTATTAAATCAAATTGTTTTCTCAAAATCATTTTACTTTATTATACTCAAACTTTTCCAAATTCAATCCCTTTTCATTTCAATCTTTAATTCTCATTTAAATCCATCATTTTTCGGACTTTGGTCCTCTTGACCCTAGTAAGTAGTAAGCCTCAAGCTCTTTGGAGCTCTCATAAAATCGGTTCATCATATTATTCACATCCTAAATTACTCATACATTCTCATGCTTTCATAATTATACATACACACATAATATCAAAGCTTTAAGCATTTTATCACACATGCAAGCATAGAAACACAATCATACACAACACAAACACAATCAAATAGCATCAAACAATCAGTGAAGAACCCTTATGGATTTTTCACCGTACAAAACCATCCCCACACCACCAAAACTTGGTTGGTGAGGTTAAATCTCCCTCTTACCTCTTGAAGACAAGTTTTTCAAGCTCCTCTCCTTCTCCTTGTTTTCGTACTAGCCACAAGCAATTCCTAACAATTCTAAAACAATTAGTAAAATCACAAACAAAACTCAATAATAACAAACCAAGGAACAAACATGGCTTAGAAAATCATAAACATGAATTTAAATCATAGAAATCCAAGTTTACCTTTAAGGAAGTAAGGTAGAAGTTGGATTTTGAAGCACTTAAAGTGGGATTTTGGGAAAACTTTCTAAATGGAAAGTGTTTAGAATGTTGTTTAGCTTTAGGAAATGGTGAAAGTGAAAATTATAGGTGGTGGATGGTGTTTGTAGGGTGCTTGGCCGAACCAATGGAGAGAAAAGGAAGGAAAAATGGTGCTTAGGTTCTTGGGATTTTTGAGAGAAAAAGATAAATGCCTTTGATGTGAGAGAAAATAAATATTGTGTGAGTGAAAATAAGTGGGCTGCTGTACCGTGGGATAAGCATAGAGAAATTAGAATTTACTTGAAGTAAAATATCCTATTTTGAGTGCACATGGACTAGCACATGGCATATGTCATCAACTTGACTTTGCATGGCTATTTGGATTGTTCAAGAATCATGTAGAAGCCTCCCCAAGCTGCTGCAAAATCGTGGGACTCAAGGGCATTTAGGAATTCAATTTGCTTTTAATTCAAGTCTAATTACTTACTACTTAAATAGCTAATTAATTAGGTTTAGTTTCCTAACCAATCTTAATTAATTATCCAACTATATATGCCTCTAGTGTACAATTGTGAGGCTACCTTTCGATGAAAAATAACATGACAGAATGATGTAAGATGGGAGAACCTTATTTCACAAGAATGACTAAAAGTTAAGTTCTGTCGAATGAAGATTCTATCGAATGAAGATAAAAAATTGTCGAATATACTAGAAGGTCAACAGGAAATCCTAATTCGACTGACTGGTGTTGACGTTGGAGAAATCTTCCAAGTGTTGAACCGACGAAAGTACTATATGGTCAGAAATTCTAATTCGACGGATATTGACATTAGAGAAGTTTCTCTACTGAATGGTCAGAAATTCTAACTCGACGGATGTTGACATTCTAACTCGACGGATATTGACATTCTAACTCGATGGATATTAACATCCTAACTCGACGGATATTGACATTCTAACTCGACGGATATTGACATCCTAACTCGACGGATATTGACATTGTACTAAATGGTCAGAAGATCAAATTCGACGGATATTGACATTGTCCTAAATGGTCAGAAGATCAAATTCGACGGATATGGGCAGAAGTTCAAATTGTTACAATTGTTCACAAAGATTAATTAATTAGTTTACTTAGCTTGTTAATTAGGCCATTAGATTAACCAAATTAGGTTTAATTAGTTACTAATCAAAGTCAAGCCACTATTGTTGACTTTATCTTAGCCATTGAAATCAACTTGGTTTCCTATCCATTGATCTCATCTACGGTGGATATTACTTAGTGGTTTTATCAGGATTCGTTTTACACCATTGATCGGATCAACGGTTATGATCAAAAGCATCCAAATTATGCTTTTCATCCAAGGGTCCATATTGAAGTCTATGCTTCTTTATTTGACTTCTTCCTATTAGTTTAAAATAGTCAAGCCACATATTTTGACTGATTCTAATTAGTTCAAAATTCTATCCAGTCAGAATTGTTGACTGTTACACTAAACGCGGGTCTCATAGACTTTTTGGGTCCATGTTAAGCAGATTTTTACTGTTTTTAAGATAGTAGGTACTGTCACATAAAATAATATTATAATAATATAAAATTATTTTATTACACGATTAAATCTAAAAATTATAAGATTAATATATATATCAATCAATTGGGTTTAGTAAGATCCCCAGCTTCAGAATAATTAAAATAAGAATTTTCCCGACCGAAAATTATTATTTTCCTGACGAGCAAATCACACAAAACAATAAAAAATAATATCGAAATAATCAAATTATTTTTATATTACACAGAAAACACAAAACAATGTAATTTTGTCAGTTCTGTAACATAGTCTAAAATTTGGGGTGTTACACATAGCCCCCAACTCGCAAATCATCGAGAATAGAGAACACACCACCACCCAACTGAAAAAACCACCATCATCTTCACTCTCCACCAGCGTCCGTACACCCCGCTAACACGAAACCACCATATCCTATAACACGAAACCACCACATCCCGAGCCGTCCAAGCGTAACTCTCAATCACAACTTGTTAATCTGAACATAATCATCTACGTTGTGACAACTTGACGAAATTTTTATTTCAATCATTGGCGCTACGTGCCTTTGCCATCCTCTCTCCTCCGCTCTACTAACAAATCGAGCCGTAGAACCAAAACCACTGACCTGTGCTCCATGACCGCACACTGTTCCTCACACCATATCCAAACGTCAAAAATTAAATTTTCTCCGCTAGCAACGCAACTTCATCTTAGGACGAAAGTATTAGCAACCATCATCGTCCACCGCCGTCCTCCATATACCACCCCTGGATTACTATCTTTTCTACTCTCCTGCAATTCAAACCACTCCTCTCTTTAAATATCCCCCTGCAATTATCCCTAAAAACAGAGCTTTTTTTCCTTTCCTTCTTTTTCGTAAGCCTTTGTTTGTTTGTTTTTTTTCAGTTCTGTTATTGTTTTGATAAGAAAAAAAATAAAAATAGAATAAATTAAAAAAATTAAAATAAATGATAAATAAAAATGTAAAATGATTGAACTTTTTTTGAGAAAAATACAACATGATTATCTGAGTTGTGACAACTTGTTAATCCTGTAACTTTTATAATCATCTACGTTGTGACAACTTTTGTATGTCATTTAAATTTTTTTTTGTTTTATTTTGTTTTTTACTATTATTATTATTATTATTATTATTATTATTATTATTATTATTATTATGTTAAATAAAATAAAGCACTAGTCAGTAAAGACTCAAAATTCATTTTTTTGGGGATAATTTTAAATAAAAAAAATTTCGTAACAAACTTGATAATCAATGAGTGACGTCTTTAGCGTGGGACAAATTTTGCTTGAGTTGTTTTTATCAGTTTTTGCCTACCTATTCGAATTTTAATAAAATTAACTGAGTCGCGATAACTTATTAATTCAAATTTTTAAAATTAAAAATTAATTTTTTATATTAAAATCAACCAACCCACAATCAATGGGTGACATCTCTTGCGTGACACTGAGTTTTACCTATTCGAATCTTAACAAGTTTAACTAAGTCACAATGACTTGTTAATTCAAATTTTTAAAATCAAAATTTAATTTTTTTATTAAAATCAACCAACTCACAATATTTTCTAGTGAACTACGTGACTTTGAGTTTCTCATTGCACCCGAAGATACGTAGGAGCGGAACTCCCATTTCGTTAAGTCAAAAATTAAATTTTTACAAATTATTTATTTATTTTAATGTTTTTAATAAAAGAGGTGAAATAAATATATTTTGAAATTATCAATTTTGAACAACTAACTTAAAATATCATCTTAGGACGAGAGTATTAGGAGTATTGTGGGATTAAATTTTCATCATTTTTTATACATAATCGACTATCGAATTCAATCTGATTTCAAAGATTATTTTTAAGAAAATATTTTTTAATTTTTCTTATTTTAAATAAAATTAATGACGATTCCTAATTTTTTTAATTAAAGTTACTATTCCATTACGATCACGGTCATGACACCGCCCTCCAAGGATTACTATCTTTTTCGTTGGTGAAGGTGAAGTCACGACTGCCGTATAAGTTAAAGTCCAAAATATTATGCTCTACACTTAAAATACATAAGTATTTCTTTATTCATCTCTCTTTAAATATCCCCCTCTGTGTTTCATTATTATGAAAATCAAATTTATCATTGCAGGTGTGTGCTATTCTTTTGGATCCTTCCTGCTCTAGTTCTCGTACACTGCTTCAAGACTAGACCATATGCTCCCTTATAAAGCTGCAGGCTACATTTAGGTTTACGTTTTGGTCTCTTATAGCAATTGGTTGCCTTCATATTAACTTATAATTCTTAGATAAGTATTCTTTGTCTTAAACACTCAAATCAATAGTTCACATATGTGATATTGTTTAAATCATGCTAAAAATGTACTTATATCAAAAAATAAACACATCAATTATTAATTTGAATGTTATATTTTAACTTCTATTAATCGGAAATGCCTCACAAGTTCAAATTGTAATTTATAATTAACTTGTTCGATGACCTACTTTGAATGTCAATTATTATTTCCATATAAAATTTACTTTTTTATATCGTAGATATTAAAAAATTTACTTGGCACTCTCATTTCCCTTATAAAGCTGCAGGCTACATTTAGCTTTACGTTTTGGTCTCTTATAGCAATTGATTGCCTTCATATTAACTTCTTATAATTCTTAGATAGGTATTCTCTGTCTTAAAGACTCAAATCAATAGTTGACATAAGTGATGTTGTTTCAATCATGCTAAAAATGTACTTATATCAAAAAATAAACGCATCAATTATTAATTTGAATGTTATTTTTTAACTTCTATTAATCGGAAATGCCTCACAAGTTCAAATTGTAATTTATAATTAACTTGTTCGATGACCTAGTTTGTATGTCAATTATTATTTCCATATAAAATTCACTTCTTTTGTATCATAGGTATTAAAAAATTTACATGGCACTCTCATTTCCCGGCTAAACAATGATTTTCCGTGCTATACACAATACCCAAAATTCATTCCTAGGAGACACATCTTGACTAGCAAGATAGAGTAAACAAAACATCCAACTGCGGATAATGATTGAAAGCAATATAAAATTGCTCGGTTCATTCAGATGCCAAACTCTCTGTTGTCCACATCTCGTTTCCCTCTCTCGTGGCCAGTGAATGCTTCTTTGACATTTCTTTTTCTTTTCATTTCTATTGTCATATTTTGTCATTTGTGGATTTTTAATGAAAGGAGATAGAAATCAGAAAGCAGAGCAAATGATAATTCACATTCTAGAACAAGAATAAACATCCAAATATAAAAAACCATTAACAATGCATAATGCATTTAATCATAATACCAATTTACCAAATCACAAGTCACAACCCAAGAAACAAAACCATTACAAAACAAGCACACGACAAAACCAAAAAAAAAAAGAAAAAAAAATTACAACTACTTATACTGCCCTGCCTCAAAACAGAGGCCCTCCCTAATGTTCACATCAAATTATTCCCTTAGCAAGGGTCCGAAACCTAAACATGGGTTTGGTTCTTCAGCATTCACTCGAACCTCAAGCAATCCTAACCTCAATAGTCTTGGGTTTTTTAGGCTCAGGAGGAGGCAACTTCTCAACGGTGACAATGAGCACACCGTCTTGGCACACGGCGGAGATGGCATCAGTATTGGCATTCTCAGGGAGCACAAACTTGCGCATAAACTTGCCAACTCTTCTCTCCATCCTCAAATACTTGGCACCGTCTTTCTCTTCCTCTCTCTTCCTCTCCCCGCTTATCACAAGCACATTATCGTCTTCCACCTGAACCTTTATGTCCCCAGATTTCAGCCCCGGCATGTCGATCACGAACACGTAAGAGTTTGAATATTCTTTCACGTCCGCAGCAGTTGCAGCCATTGCCTTCGTATCGCGAACGTATGTTCGTGTTGGAGCGCTCAAATTCTTGTCGGCTGCAGTGTCGTCTGAGAGGTCCATCACGTGGTGTAGAGTGTGGAACAACGGAGAATCAAAACCCATCACCCTGAAATCCATGGCTTTGCTCTTTTTGTTTTTTTTGGTTGGAGTGATTTTCTCAGTAAAATGAAAGTTGATGAGAATGTATGTGTTTTTTTTTCCCCCAAGACTCTAAAGGATCTTCTTGTGGAGACAGAGGTCGCGTATTTGAGAATTTATAAGGGTGAAAGAGGTTGGTGGAAGAAGAAAATGGAAGATTCTGGAGAGACAAAGAGTGTGCTTAGGAACTTCTGGTAGTTTCCGTTACATTTTACAGGATCCGTATTGCAAGGGGAGTACTTAGATTAGAATGGATAGGAAGAGAGCACAAAAACAAAAAATATCCTTCTAGAGTTCTAGCAGCCTCCAGAATGTTGTGGTTGATATTTTTTTTTCTTTAATTAAAAAATTTAAAAATCTCGTTCATCTTCTTGTTTGGGTCTTTAATGGGCTCAGTTAAGGTCCAGTAAAAATAGTTCTTCCCTAATGTTATTTATTTATTAATAACATTAATTGTGAGGCTGAGAATACAAAATTATACGTTATATGGGTTAGTTAATAGCCCATATATTGCATGAAATTTTTTAAAATTTTAATGTGTATTTAGAATATATTTTAGAAATTTAAGTTTTTGCATATTATTCATACGTAGAATGTTATGAATTTGAGTTCTTTAAATTGTTAATATTTCATTTTAAAATAATAAAAAAGATAAATAAATAAAATTCTATCATAATTTGAAATCAAAGAAGATGGTATGAAAGAATTTAAAATTTGATTAAAGATAATTTAAAAAAAATTAGTTGATTTAAGAGATAATATTAAGGAGATAATTAAAAGAAAGTTAATGAAAAAAAAAAAAAGTAATTATTTCTTCAAATAGAAGCACATGTAAGAGAAAAGATGAAAAAGAAGTTTAAGTAAGAACATATTACAATTTTATAAGAAATAGATATCATTACATAAAAAGAAGAATACAATTTATATTCCATCACTCACAACAAGAAATAAATTTTGAATGATTTTCAGTTGTTGGAATTGTTGGAATTTAAATCTAGTGCTCACTTCTGAATTTTTAACATAAGTTTCATGTTACCGTTTAGTCATCTATTCTAAGTTTTACTAATATTTTAGTGTCTCCCTATTCCATTAAGACAATTTACGTCTTAGACCCGTCCATGAACTGAATTGGCGGCATGGTTCAATAGTCAATAGACAAGTCTCATAGTTGTTGCCCGGTTGGAGTTGGAGGGGACCGTTTCATGATACAAAAATTAATAGGGCTGGCTCTACTCTAAGACATTTTGGATGTCAATGTAAAACCTATTTGAAGAAAAAAAATGATTATTGCGGTTTAATTCGTTTATAGTATTTTTGCGTCCCCCTTGATAAACATTGATTTTCCGTGTTTATAGTTTATACACAATTCCAAAAGTTCTGAATTGATGCGAATCAAGACACAGTAAAACGGCCAACTGCGTGCAAAATTGAAAGAAAGCACAATAAAAATTGCTTAGCTCATTCCAATACTTCCTGTGGTCACCTCCCCTTCCCCTACCCTATTTCTTAGTTTCCATCTCTCGTAGGCAGCGAATAATGTGTCAGTATTTTAATTTCGTTTCCTTTTTATTGTGAAGTTTTTCTATCTTTAGGTTTCTCTCATCAATACACAGAATTGTGACTAGATGGTAACAGAAGTAGATAGAAATTAGAAAGCAGAGTAAAAGAGGAGAATGAAAATACAAGATCAAGAATGACCAATTAAGTAATATATCATCACATTATCATATCACAAGCAATAATCAAAGCCACAAAATCATTGCAATTCGAACAAAACCAGAAAATCTACAACTACTTAAACCTCCTCTTGACCCTACAGACAACATTATTCCCTCTCAACCTCTTTGAAAGCAAAACGTAAGTTAAACAAGCTCAAACAACCTTAACCTCAATAGTCTTGGGCTTCTTAGGCTCAGGAGGAGGCAATTTCTCCACGGTGAGAGTGAGCACACCGTCTTGGCACACGGCGGAAACAGCGGCGGTATTAGCGTTCTCAGGGAGCACAAACTTGCGCATAAACTTGCCAACCCTTCTCTCCAGTCTCAAATACTTGGCGCCTTCTTTATCTTCGTCCCTTTTCCTCTCCCCACATATCAGAAGCACGTTATCGTTTTCCACCTGAACCTTTATGTCCCCAGATTTCAACCCCGGCATGTCAATCACGATCACGTAAGTGTTTGGATATTCCTTCACATCCGCAGCAGTTGTAGCCATTGCCTTCGCATCGCGTACGTATGTTCGTGTTGGAGCGTTGAAAGTCTTGTCTGCTGCAGTGTCGTCTGAGAGGTCCATCATGTGGTGTGGAGTGTGGAACAATGGAGAATCCAAACCCATCACCCTGAAATCCATTACTTTCGGGAAAATGAAAGTTGCTGGAAAATTTTTTCTTGGGAAAATGGAAGTTGGTGAGAAAGTACCAAATGTTTTTTCTTGTGTTTCTGTGTTGCAATTCTGCTTTGAGTTCCTTTTGTGTGGATAGACGAGGTGGAATTGAATATTTATAAGGGTGAACGAGATTATTCGAGAAAGAATATAGAAGTTTATGGAGAAACAGAAAGTGTGCTTGGGAACTTCCAGTAGGTTCGATTACAACTTTCAATCATTCTACTAGCGTCCAGAATCATGTGGTTAATTTTTATTTTCTTTTTAAATTTCAGAAATTAAAAAATATATATTTTGGTCTGAAATGCTTAAATTCATTAAAGTAGAGAGGTAAAAAGGCTCAGGTACAGTAAGTTGGGCAGGTAACTTGACAAAAGTACATAAACATAGCAGAACTTGCCTTACTACTAGATCTAAAATCTAATCCTAGATTCTAGAGAGATAAATATGACCTTTCTGCCTCTAAAACTGAAGCTACATCCGGAGGTAAGTTCTAGATCCAGTTTGATGGGAGATTCCTTCTTGCTGCTCCTTTTGCTAACTGGTGTGCTGCTTCATTTCTTTCCCTCCTTGTCCACACAAAGCCGCAACGCTTAAAGGAAGATTTGAGAAGCAGGACATCCTCAATAATGGTCCTGATCTCCCAACAAATGGAGCCTCCTTTGCAAGCTTCAATGACGTCTTTGTTTTCAGCTTCCATGATCAGGTTGTGAAAACCCAAATTGTGAGCCGTTATGATTCCTTTCCTCAAAGTTGCTGCTTCAGCTTCTAGGCTTGATCCGACGCACAAGGGTAAGGTAAAACCCAAAATCACTCCCCCTTTTTCATCACGTATTATCCCAGCTGCCATACCTTTTGACAAATTTTTGTCATATGCAACATCAAGATTGCACTTTACCCATCCTGATGGTGGCTTCCTCCAACAAGATGCAGTTCTTCCTCCATTCACTGCAATTGGAGCAGGTACTCTTCTATCTGAAAAATTCGTTTGGCGAAACTTAGCATTTAGCATTTGGGCTTTTTGAATGGTAGCTATAGGGTTGGGACTCTTGTTACGGAAACAAGCTTCATTACTTTCTTTTCAAATTTCCCACAAGAGATTAGCAATTAGGGCCTAGCTAGAGTTATTGAACTCTTTATCTCCCCTATAGGTTTGAACCCTCTCCCACCACCAAACATCAATTCTAGTAACTGATTGAGGGACTGGGATCCTCTCCTGTCCAAGAGAAACAGGATACTCTTCTGTTCTTTAAATCCTAGCCTTACATCCTTATTAAACTCTTATCTATGGTCCATATGGTGACGTCTCACCAAACCTCTCTTCTTCAATGTGTTAGAATTTGTTTTCACTTCAAGTACAGTTCATGACAATAACAGGTGAAGGGCAATTTCCTGGTATATATGTTTAGCTGTGCTGTAAACCTGCAACACCATATAATATAGATTGCAACTGTTGTCACATACAAAGTCAACTGAAGGAATATCAAAGCCATAAACAATCTACTTCAAATACTATGTTGTAATCCTTTTCATTTAATTGTGGTTTACCATGTGGGTTTATGAACGCAAGGCTTTATAGTCAGTACTTAGCAAAGCCATTTTCTTCATTCAATGCTAATTGTTATTCCTTTCTGGTTCAGAAATGGAATTTATGTAATAAAAATAGACTTTTAATGCTTTCCTTTTTTCCCTTTTAACTCCAAGCCGCAACACTTATACTTTGGTTAAGAAAACTTAATACTCTAAAAACGTAAACAACAATCTAAAAGTGTTGGAAAAATTTTCTTACATCTCATGATTGCTTCCTGAATAATGTTCACACTATGCTGGAAAATTTTTAGTCACACACTAACACGTGAAGCAACAAACTGGGTAAGTAACAAAATATTTGAATGTATGGAGTCCTTGGATGCAACCTATCTCAAACAGAATTGCAGGCTTATATATATGCAATAAGATTTATTCGTTAGGCTTACGAGCTTTTGCAATCAGAATGAAACAACATATTAACTCCTCCAATACAAAACTACTTTGTATATTAGATGGAGCTTTCTACAATACTCAAAAATGTTTAGAGCATCCATGCTCCATGAAAATCCATGCTCCATGAAAATGACACGTAAGAACAGGTCACAACCAGTATCATATTTATTATAATTTAACCCAAATATTGAAGTTTATTTCATTTTAATCCTTTCCCTTTTTTTTTAAAAATGCAATTTAAGCTACACAAATCCTTGCTGATGATTATTAACCAGTTTACCACATTCAGAGGAGGAACTCGATCCAGCCTTTGTGATTTCAGTTGGAGACAAGCCCATATTAGATTGGCCTTATCAATTCTGTCCAAAAGGCATATAAAGAAGATACTCCAACTAGTTAGAAAGGATATATAAACTTATCAAATCTTATGTTCTTGCTGTGCATTCTGTCAAATATTCTGTTAAAATAACCAATAGCTCCAAATTTGTCAATTGTCATACATGTTCTTTAGTGAGTTTAAGTAACGCTACATAAGCTTTCATCCTCACTTCACAATCTGCCCATGTGTCTCCTTGCCACTATAAAGTGCATTTAACATGAGTACAAATTGCCAATATTATTGCGGGTAACCCAATTGAAACCGATTTTTTCTCTCTTTGTAAGGGACGTTTACGATGCTCCTAATAAGTTTTTGAGCATCAATACTCTAAAGAAATTACCTATTTTAACAGGTAATTCACCGTTGACTTTTTTTTAACAAAAAATTATCACATTTACTCCTTTTTTTATTTTCTTTTCTTTCCACCTCGCAATGGAGGACGACGACACAAGGGGGCTGGTCCGACGCAGTTCTGGGTTGGTTGGCTCGTGGTGGTGGTGACTGAATGCTTGGGTGAGGCAAGGTGTCAAGGAGGGGCGAAGGTGGTTCTGGGTGTTAGATCTAGCGGATCTAGTGGTTTCGGTAGTGCGACGTTGTGCATGGCATAGTGGCTTGGACAACGGAAGACAACTTCTCTAGTGCATATTGGTGCGTAGAGGGGGTAGAGTTGCGCGACTCGCGATGGAGATGGCTTGGCTGGTGATGGTGGTTGACGATACGCTTGCCGACGAACGCAACCGCACCATGACCAACATGTTTTTTTGTCTTTTCTTTGGAACACTTGTTTCAACACATTGTTCATGCTTTTGGAAGAGAATCTCCGGCACTGGCAAAAAACTCCGACGATTTTGACCTTGTAGAGTTCGGAGTTTTTCTCGATGATGAGGTGGACGACGTCTCTGGTGGTGTAGAGAGGCCTCCCAAAACTGTCGTCGGTGGTGATCATGGTGGCTTGACAAAGAAAGTGAAGGGAGGTGACTCTGAAAAAGAAAAAAGAGGAATTTGAGAGAGAAAAAAAAAGGAAGGAATTTGTTATTGTTTACCTATTAGCAAGGTTGTAGGTAAAACACAATCACCGTTGATTGATTTTTTCACAAAATCAATTAATTTTTCCACAAAATCAATAGTGATAGAATGTGGAGCATCCATGCTCCTAATTCTTTTAAGAGTATTTAAAATGTCTCCTTCTTTTTAACTCTAAATGCATCAACATCAAGTGTTTCAAACACACTATCTTAATGTGCAAAACTTCCTTTTAAAGTGTTCTAATACACCATGTTTTGTTGAGGCATTACCTCAAACATTGGTAGGACCTCATCAAAGCATCCACATATACTCCATATAGAACCTCAAAGTAAAGAAGCAACCAACCCTATGCCAGTTCTCGCTCAAATCTAAGGTGATAGTACGCCATTGAAGCCATCACTAGCACTATGCTAGCGTTTCTCCTTCTTAGCCATTGGCCATTGCAGCTCAAAGTTCAATAGTTTTTTTGGCACCATCTTGCCTTTCACCTGTTATCATCTTTGTTAGTTTGACTCGATCCCAGTTACTCAAGCTTCTTCAATATTCGGAATACATTGAAGAAGAAGAGAGATTTAGTGATGTGTCACCATATGAACCGTAGATAAGAGTTTAATAAGGATGTAAGGCTGAGATTTAGAGAACAAGAGACTGTCTTGTTTTTCTTGAACAGGAGAAGATCTTGATCCACGGATTGAGTGTGTAGGAAGACACTGTACCTGTGCCCCAAACCAAACTGCCTTGGTCCATGGGCAAAGCAACAATGCATGCTCTATAGTTTCTGAGCTTTCTGAACATAGAGGACAACTGGGATCTCTGACCACTCTCCTCTTGAATAAGTTAGCTCTAACTGAAATAGCATTGTGGCAGATTTTCCATAACAAGATCTTAATTTTCTGGGGTACCTAAAAATTCTAGATGCAGTTCCGTAGATCTTTTGGTGTGGGCATAGAAATACCTTATACCAAGCTGCGTTAAATAGATTATTGGAAGCTTGGGGGTTTGATATGGAAATGCCTACAATAGGCTATCGATATAGATGGAAATGGAAAATGGGACAATTTTTTCATTATAAAGTAAAGTAATGACCAAGAAACACCTGTAGATTGTGCTTTATAGTATTATTGTTATTGTAGAAGAATAATGCAAGAGTTACTTTGTAATTTTTTTTACTTTTTGACAAATTCTAAATACATAGGATACTTATAGAAGTGAAAATAACTTTACACATTTTATTACTCTCTCTAATTAACAATAATAAATTTTCTTTTAATTCATGAAATAAAACATTTTATAACTATATAATTCCAATGAATTATTTCTCCCTAATGACACACCATAATTTTTCATTACTCATAGAATAATTCTCATAACTCACAATAGCTATCACATCAAAGATCACATAATCACCAAAATTCTATTAACTTCAAATTATTATTTTTAATCAATACTCTCCCTTAATTTGAAGTATTCTTCTTCATTCAAAGTCTTGCTCGCAATTTTGAAATTCTTTAAACTTGAGAGGCTTAGTAAAAATATCAGCAATTTAATCTTGTATCTTCACATATTTGGACTTAATCACCTTGTTGTCAACATACTCTCTAATAAAATGGAACCTTATGTCTATGTGCTTGCTTCGAACATGGTACACTAGATTTTTAATAAGAGATAGCGCAGACTTGTTATCAATACAAATCTTTGTTGCTTCTTCTTGTGGTAAATAAATTTCTTTCAACAACCTTCTAAACCATGTAGCATGACAAGTGCAGGAAGTTGCCGCCACATGCTCAGACTCACAAGTTGAAAGTGTGACAATAGATTTTTTTTAAAACTCTATGAAATAGCACAAATTTCCATAAAGAATACAAAATCGGTAGTGCTCTTTCTATCATTATCATCTCCCACAAAATCACTATCACAATATCTCACAAGCTTGAAATCATTAGAAAATAAATAAAATAGCCGAAAATCAGTTGTACCTTTTAGGTAACGAAGAATCCTCCGAGCAACTTTCATATGGGTAGAAGTAAGAGATTCCATGTAGCGACTCATTACTCCAATTGCAAAAAGAATATTGAGTCCTGTCGAAGTCAAGTATCTCAAGCTTCCCACAAGGCTTTTGAAAATGGTAGGATCTTCTTTCACTCCATTATCAAACTTTCACAATTTAACTCCACATTCTATGGGTGTGTTCACAGAGTTACAATCAAACATGTTGAACTTCTTCAAAATCTCATTTGCATAGGCTTGTTGAGAAATAAAAATTTCATCCTTCACGTGCTTCACCTCTAGGCCCAAATAGTATAACATGAGCCCAATATCGGTCATCTCAAATTCATGTGTCAATCACTTCTTGAATCCTTCAAATAAAGTAGGATTAGATCCGGCGAAAATAAGATCATCAACATAAAGACAAATAAGAAAAATATATCCATTGTCATATGCTTTAACATAAATAGCATATTCATGAACACATCGAACAAAGCCATTATCTTGAAAATACTGTCAACATGACTATTCCATGTTCTTGGTGCTTGCTTCAACCCATATAATACCTTCTTTAATCTCAAGACTTTATCTTCATGTCCTTTTACCACAAAGCCAATTGGTTGCTCAACATATACCTCATCTTCTAGATAACCATTCAGAAAAGCGGACTTTACATCAAGTTAATAAATCATCCACCTCATTTGAGCCACTAAAGTAATGATCAAACGAATTGTCTCCATGCGGGCAATGGGTGAACACTTCTTCATAGTCAACTCCATGATTTTGCTTGTAGCCTTTTACAACGAACCTTACTTTATATCTCTCTACATCTCCTTTGACATTCTTCTTTATCTTGAACACCCATTTGACTCCAATTGCCTCATGACCCTTGGGAAGAGATGATAACTCCTAAGTGTTATTCTTTTCAATGGCTTCAATTTCTTTTTGCATGGCTTGTCTCCAACTTTTGTCTTTGAAAACTTCATCAAAGTCTAAAGATTCACTGTTAACAAGAAGACAAAACAAATCAAAAAGCTCAGTTACATCATATAATTCTTCAATATTTCTCATTTTTCTTGGCCTTTCACTAGAACTTTCTTCGGAATATGAGGATGCTTCATGAATGGGAGATGGTGGTGGAGTTTCTTCTTGGGTAGGCATCATGGTTTCTTCCTCTTCATCTTCAAAGTATGCAAAGAAATCATAACTTCCTTCTTCTTGTGCTTCCCATCTCCAAGTGGCTTTTTTTTATCAAACTTCACATCTCGACTCGCAACAATCTTACCATTGTTTGGGTTGTACAACTTGTAGCCTTTGGAATTTGGATCGTAATCAATAAAAACATGCTTCTCACTTCGATCATCTAGCTTGGATCTCCTTTGGTCGGGTACATGAACATAAGCAACCCTTCCAAAAATTTGCAAATGATTAACATTAGGTTTGGTCCCTGATCTGCTAATAATTTCAGCTCTTGAATGTTCTTTGTTTGATCTAATTGGATTCCAAATGTGTTTAATTGCTGACATTTAGTTAAGTTTCTGATTTAGAGTTGTCTTTGGATGTTTATTGTGAAACTTTGCTTAAATGAGGTTATAGACACTCATAAACGTATTGTGATTTTCAGGAGATCTATGAGTGATGGAGTCCATTGGTATTGAGCTGTTGAGAAGAGAGTTAAGAGACTTAAGGGAATCGATCAACCTCTAGAAGCAAAGGAAGAAGAGCATTCATGAAGAATCAAGGCTGAACTCGAAGAAAGTGATTAACACGGCCCGTGTGAATTGACACGGGGTAGGCCGTGTGTCATTCTGACTTTGAAGACTGGAAAGTTTTGATCAACACGGTCCCCGTGTCAATTGACACGGGGTAGGTCCGTGTACGCCTCGACTTCACGAGGAAGGATGATTTGAAGCCTTGACCGAGAACACGGCCCGTGTCAATTGACACGGGGTAGGCCGTGTTCCTTTCTCGACCTTGGAATAGCTGAAAATTTGTCTCCGAGAATCGACACACGGGTTGGGCCGTGTATAATGACATGGCCCGTGTCGTCGCACTGGAAGTTAATTTCGTGCTTTAATGTTAAATTAGGTTCCCAAACCTATAAATAGTGTGGCTTAGAGCCCTTTAAGGTATTCTGACGTAGAGAGATGTGAAGGGAACCGAGAGAAACACAAAGACCAAGAAGGGAAGGATTCGATCGAGGATTGGAGACTCGGATTCGAGCGATCAAAGATCAATCACTCTCAAGCCTTGGAAACTAGTTTGATCTTTAGTTTTTCTTTTCTTCTTTTGTTCAGAACAATGTTTTCTTTTAATTCTTCTTCTGTTTTTGAATTTGCCATGTGTGGTTAAACTTCTTGATTGGTTAAGGGAGGATGAAACTCTAGTTTTGATTATGTGAATCTTGCATACCTCTTTATATCAATACAATTATGTTTTTATTCATATGTTTCTGTTCATAAATCAATATAAAGGTTTTTATATTCTTGCCAACTTCGAAAGTGGTAAAACTAGGATTGCTATGCGCGGTCATATGTGGTATGACTAGCGAAACATATGATCTAAGCAATTTAATCCCTGTGTGATTAGATCTTAGTGTGATTGGTTTTCTAATTCTTAATGCAATCATTAGGTAAGTGTAAGAGCGGTTGCTTTACAAATAACTAATGGTTAGAGTTTGATTTGAGCGGTTGCTGAATTAAGCGAAACTTAAGGAAGACATAGGATTTATCTCGCAATTACATAAGAACATAATTGATCATGTTGGTATAAAGGATATGTAAGTTAGCATAATCATATAAATCTAGTGGTGGATTCCATCTCTTAACCAATGTCTTTAACTTGGTAATTCAATTTGTGTTTACTGTTTTGGTTTAAGTTTAATTT
The DNA here is from genome assembly GCA_029884595.1 of Ormosia semicastrata. Taxonomy (NCBI): domain Eukaryota; kingdom Viridiplantae; phylum Streptophyta; class Magnoliopsida; order Fabales; family Fabaceae; genus Ormosia; species Ormosia semicastrata. The sequence continues at coordinate 11,518,018 of JAQQTO010000063.1, read as the reverse complement.
CTCTTTTTAGTTTTAATCAACAAAACCCCCCTTTTACTTTTACTGTTTATTTTTCATCAGAGTTTAATTTAGGAATTGGATTGATAGTGTTAATTGAATTGGTTCTCTGTGGATCGACCCTTGCTTACTACAACTGGTTGCAAGGTTTTTATATTTTTGGTGGAACTTGGCAACTGTTTTTAATATTAATTTTTAATCGCATTCCACACCACACCAAATTTTGGCGCCGTTGCCGGGGAACTAATTTTCTAATTGCGCTATTAATTTGTTTCCTATTTTTCTCTCTGTTTTTGTTTTAATTTTAATAGTTTATTTGTTCTCTTCAACTATCTTGCAAGCGTTCATGTCCAGTGAAGAGGTGAACGAGCAATTGAGAAATCTCGAGGCATTACTTTGAACAAATCACTCGCAATTCACATCCGCCGACGTTGAAGCTACCCGTCACATAGATCTTTCCGGTTCGCAAAGATCCGAGATATCCGAACCACCTAAGAAGAAGAAGTGATGGCGTAGAAAATACACTAAGGATGTTGGGTGCTCCTGGACTTAGACCAACAACCTCTGTGCATAGAAATTCCTGAGAATGAGGAGGCATTTGAGTTGAAATGCCTAATCCATCTTTTGCCATCTTTCAATGGGCTAGCCGGAGAAGATCCGAACAAACATTTGAAGGAAATCCATGTTGTGTGTTCTAGCATGAAGTCTCAAGGGAATTTCGGTGGAGCAAGTCAAGCCGAGAGCTTTTCCATTTTCTCCGAAGGATTCTCGCAAAGGAATGGTTGTACTACTTGCCACCCGATCCATTCGGACATGGCGGACATGGCTCGGGCTTTCCTAGACAGATATTTCCTCGCATCAAAGGCCGCAACCATCGAAAAGAAATTTGCGGCATCCAACAAAGACATGGGGAATCACTTCACGAGTATTGGGAGAGATTCAAGAGATTGTGTGCTAGGCGCCTCAAAGATCAAATCGGTGAACAACTTCGATACAAAGATTTCTATGAAGGTTTGCTAGTGATGGACCGCAATATGATTGACGCTGCCAAAGGAGGCGCCTTAGTTGATAAGACTCCTCGAGAAGCTAGGAACTTGATATCTAGAATGGCTGCGAACACTCAACAATTCTTCACTCGGAATGATACAGGGGGTGAGAGAGCGGTTAAAGAAGTCGACACTACTAGTTTGCAAAGATCAAATGACTCAATTGACCGCCATGGTCCGTGTTGATGGACAATGGGAAAGCACCAAGACAGCATGTGGGATATGTTGCTCTTCAAGACATCCCATCGATATGTGTCCCACTTTGCAAGAGGACACAAATGAAGAGGCCAAGGCGGTGGGGGATTTTCTCGCTCCATCTAAGAATTACAACCCCTATTCCAACACATATAATCCGGGGTGGAGAGATCATCCTAACTTTAGCTATGCGAAGCGACCCCAAGCTCAAGCGCAACCTCAAACTTATGGGCCTCCAGGGGTTTCAAAGAAAGGCAAGCACCCTTTCCTCCGAGGCAACCACAAGTTCAGCCCCTAGGCAACCTGAGCCTTCGTTGGAAGATCTAGTGAGGCAAATGGCCACTAGCAATATTCAGTTTCAAAGCAAGAAACAAGGGCCACTATCGACTTTGCGTAACCAAGTGGGACAGGTTGGCTACGAGATCAACAAGGTGCAGAGTCGATTGTGGAAACTTCCTCTCGCGAGGTGAACCCAAGAGAAAATGCTAGTCTTTGTCACCTTGCGAAGTGGGAAGACACTTGAAGGACCCGCATCTTCCCAAGTCACTGAAGACAAAGCTCCAAATCCTAAGGAAGTAGATGAGGAGGGGATCAATTCTAAGACCCCTAAGGTAAGTGTTTCTGACCCACTTTCTAAATATGTCACTAAGGCTCCTTTTCCGAGCAGGTTGGTTCGAAATAAGAAAGAAGAAGCGGATAAAGAGATCTTAGAGACTTTCAGGAAAGTTGAAGTTAACATTCCTCTGTTAGATGCAATAAAGCAAGTGCCTAGATATGCTAAATTCCTAAAAGAGTTATGCACTAACAAAAGGAAGTTGAAAGGTAATGAACGGGTCCAAGTGGGAGCAAACGTTTCACTGCTTTTTAATAAGAAGCTCCCAACTAAATGTAAAGATCCCGGCACATTCACTATACCATGCACTATCGGTAATGCCAGTTTGAGAGAGCTATGCTAGATTTAGGTGCATCCATTAATGTCATGCCCTTTTCTATTTATGCATCTTTACATCTAGGACATTTAGAACCTACTGGAGTTATCATTCAACCGCGCATGTGTCTAATGCATACCCTAAGGGGGTTGTTGAGGATGTTTTGGTGCAGTCAACGAACCGGTGTTTCCCGATTTCTATGTGCTGGACATGGAGGAGGACAAATCTCCCAACTCGCCCCATTCTGTTGGGGAGGCCTTTCCTCAAGACCGCCCGAACTAAAATTGATGTGCATTCGGGAACATTGACTATGGAATTTGATGGAGAGTTAATTAGATTCAACATCTTCGAGGCTATGAGATACTCGAGTGATGTGCACTCTGCCTATGTTGTTGATTTTTTTGATGTTGTTGAATCTTTAATTTCTACTGTTTTGAGTCCGATCAATTTGATGTTCTTGATACAATTATGACTCGCAGCTTTATATTTTCGTGATCCAAAGAAGGATGACCAAGGGGAGCCATGGAGTGAGGAGATTAATGAAGTGGTGGCAGGCCTCTTTGCATACACTTTCTTCCACCTCGAAGGACATGAGGTATCGTATGTTGAATTATCCTTTACCACCGATGTCCCTAAACCTTCACAGTGCACCGTAGGCCGGAATTGAAGGAGTTGCCCTCCCATTTGAAATATGTTTTTCTCGGGTGAGAAGGAGACACTTCCTAATAATTGCTAAAGCCCTCACCAAGGAGCAAGAGGAGAGTTTGATTTCTGTGTGAAGGAACACAAGACACCATCGGATGGACTATTGCGATATCAAAGGAATTAGCCCCTCCATTTGCATGCATCGAATCTTAATGGAGGAGGGGCTAAGCCGTGAGGGAACCACAGAGGAGGTTGAATCCCCCGATGATGGATGTTGTGAAGAAGAGATACCGAAGCTCCTAAGTGTGGGGGTCATCTACCCCATTTCGACAAAGAAGTGGGTAAGCCCTGGTCCCGTGTAGTACCAAAGAAATCTGCATTACTGTGGTAAGAAATGCCGAGAATGAGCTTATTCCCACTAGATTACAAACAGGGTGGCGTGTTTGTATAGATTATAGGAAATTGAATGCTGCCACCAGAAAAGACCACTTCCCTTTACCCTTTATTGATCAAATGTTAGAGAGGTTAGCTGGTCATTCTCATTATTATTTTTTAGATGGATTTTCAGGATATAACCAGATTGCAATTGCTCCAAAGATCGGACAAAACCACTTTCACTTGTCCTTTTGGCACCTTTGCTTATAGGCGAATGCCTTTCGGACTTTGCAATGCGCCAGGGACCTTTCAGAGATGTATGGTGAGTCTTTTTTCTGATTACATAGAAAACATCATTGAGGTCTTCATGGATGATTTTAGTGTATTTGGGAATGGTTTTGAGAAATGCTTGAAACATTTGACTTTGGTTTTAAAGAGATGCATTGACACTAACCTTGTTTTAAATTGGGAAAAGTGCCATTTCATGGTAGAAGAAGGTATTGTGTTAGGTCATGTAATCTCTTCTAGGGGCATTGAAGTTGATAAAGCTAAGGTAGAACTTGTGCGTTCATTACCCCCGCCCACTAGTGTGCGGGATATTCGCTTTTTCTTGGTCATGCAGTTTCTATCGACGCTTCATCAAAGATTTCTCCAAGATATCGCCCCTTCGCACACTTCTCCAAAAAGATGTGCCGTTTCAATTCAATGAGAAGTGTATGAAGGCTTTCCTTACACTTAAGGAGTTGATGACCGAGGCACCTATCATTAGGCCGCCAAATTGGGAGCTTCCATTCGAACTAATGTGTGATGCGAGTGACTTTGCGGTAGGGGGTCATGTCCTAGGACATCGAGTTGATAGGGTTCCTTATGCTATTTACTATGCATCAAGGAGGACCCTAAATGATGCTCAATCAATTATTCCACAACCGAGAAAGAACTCCTTGTCGTTGTTTTTGCTTTGGAGAAATTTAGATCATATTTAATTGGCTCTAAAGTAATTGTTTTTTCGATCATGCACTTTGAAGTACCTACGGCAAAGAAGGAGGCGAAGCCAAGATTGCTCCGATGGATTCTGTTGCTCCAAGAGTTTGACTTGGAGATTAAAGATAAAAAAGGGAGCGAAAACTTGGTGGCACTACCATTTGAGCAGATTGGTGATCAAGAGGAGGATATACCTATTCCGAGAGCTTTCCTGATGAGCATTTAGTGACTATCGCAACCACCATTCCGTGGTATGCTGATATTGCCAATTATTTGGCCACCAAGGATTTTTCGGCAGGCCTAAACAAGGCACAAATGAGATAAGCTAAGGAGTGATTGCAAGTACTATATTTGGGATGATCCTTACCTTTGGAAGCACTCACAGAGATCAAGTGATTCTGAGATGTATCCCTGATTCGAGACTCACTCCGTTTTCTCTTTTTGCCATACCTATGCCTCGTGGAGGACATTTCGGCATGAAGAGGACAAACACCAAAGTGCTTGACAAAGGATTTTACCGGCCTACCATTTTTAAGGATGCTTATAATTTCGTAAGTCATGTGACCGTCAAAGAACAGTAATATTGGTCCACGAATCAAATGCCTCAAACTCCAATAATCTTTGTGGAAATCTTTGATGTTTGGGGCATTGACTTCACGGGATCATTTCCTCCTTCTTTTGGTTTCTCCTATATTCTTTTAGTCGTGGATTATGTTTCAAAGTGGGTGGAAGCTAAAGCCACTAAATCTGATGATTCTAAGACCGTTGTGGATTTTGTGAAGTCCTTTATCTTTTCCAGGTTTGGCACTCCCGCAGCCATCATTAGTGACCAAGGACACATTTTTACAAAAGTAATCTTTGAATCCCCGTTGAAGAAATATGGTGTGGTGCACCGGACCTCTACCCCTTACCATCCGCAGACGAATGGCCAGACTGAGGTATCCAATCGGGAGATCAAGTCTATCCTTGAAAAAACTGTGAATCTCACGCGCAAGGATTGGAGTACTAGACTTGCTGATGCCTTGTGGGCTTATCGGACAGCATACAAGACTCCTATTGGCATGTCCCCTTTCCAATTGGTTTATGGGAAGCCCTGTCACTTGCCAGTGGAGCTGGAGCATCGTTCCTACTGGGCTGTCAAACAAGTTAACTTAAACTTGGAAGGTGCTGGCAAACAGAGAAAAGTCCAAATTCAGGAGTTGGAAGAATTGAGGAATAAGGCCTTTGAGAGTGCCCTCATTTACAAGGAAAAAACCAAAGCATTTCATGATCACATGATCTCTAGGAAAAGTTTCCACCAAGGCCAAAAAGTGTTACTGTACCAATCCAGACTCAAATTATTTCCAGGTAAGTTGCGCTCTAAATGGATTGGCCCATTTGTAGTAACTACTGTTTTTCCTTCTGGTGCAGTGGAAATCATGAACGAGGCTTCTAGAAAGGCGTTTAAGGTTAATGGGCACCGTCTCAAGCCTTACCATGAACTTCCGGAGAATGCCGAAGTTGAAAACATGCCTCTTCTCCATCCATCTTATGAAGAATCCTGAGGAGCATCACAATGTCTGGCTGAGGACAATAAACCAAGCGCTTATTGGGAGGCAACCCAATCAGATTTGCTTTCTTTTTCCTTTCTCTTTTACGTTGTTTAGTTTCTTAGTTTAGCCTATTTTTAAATGTTTCTTGCTTGATCTCTGTTTCCTTGTTGATATTTGTGTTTGGACTTGCTTAGTTTTTAGCTTGATTACTTGTGTTCATGGTTTGTTGAGTGTATGCAGTCCTTAGGAAACGTTTAGAGTGATTCTTGTGAGTCAGCAAAGTACATGGGGTGGGCCGTGTCCACTCACACGACCCGTGTCCTCATGACAGCAACCCCATTTCTGCAGCAAACTACACGGGGTGGGCCGTGTCATGTGACACGGCCCGTGTTTTCGAGGATAGGACGTCTGTGATGTTTTCCAGAGAAGTACACGGGGTTGGCCGTGTCATATGACACGGCCCGTGTTGTCTTGATCCTCAGGAACCCTGTTTTTCCAAAGATGTACATGGGATGGGCCGTGTCACATGACACGGCCCGTGTTATCGTGCGCACCTGCTCCCTAAGTCAGCAGAGTACACGGGTTGGGCCGTGTCCATGTCACATGACACGACCCGTGTACTCGTTTCAGCGCCCAATTAAAATCCCCATTTAGGGCTTTCTGCCCTAAATTTCTGCCCCAATTCCCCATTCCTCTTCTTTCTCTCTCTCTCAGCCCATCACACTTCACCCTCTCACCCTCTTTTCATCACCATTCTCCACCGTTCTTCACTTTGTTACCCAACCCCATTCCCTCCAATATTCACCATTTTTCACCGTATTTCACCATCACCATTCTCCACCTTCCCCTACGCGCAGCCTCCTCTCCATCCTCTCCATCAATTTTCTCTTTTATTCTTCATTTCTTTTGTTTCCTCCATTGATGGGTCCTAAAAAGCGTGTTAAGACAACTGCTGCGTCCTGCTCCCTCCATCCCCATCGTTCTGGCTCTAGGCGTGCTCGGTCTCCATCACCCCCACGTGAGCCCTCACCCCCTCAGGTGCCAGTCAATCCTATTGACAGAAAGGTAGTGGTTCCCACTCGTTTTTTAGATGTTGATACCCTTAGGGCTATAGGGTTATATGATGAGGTGTTTGCTCATTGGGTAGAATTGGTTGGGTTGATTTTGCATTGTTACAAAAGCCTACTTTTGCTGCATTGACTAGGGAGTTTGTTTCTAGTTTTAATCGTAAGCTTTACCCTCTGTCTGATCAAACTAGATGGCCTGGTGAAATCACCTTTAGGTTGCTCGGTAATTCTCATTCTGTTAATATTCATATGTTTAGAGCTATTTTTGGTTTTCCGAGGGGGAAAATATGTTACCCCGTGATTTTAATGCTGATCATGTGTGTCTGCCCTCACCGTGCCCTCGAGTCCGATAACTATGATCCTAAGATGTCTAAAGCTTCTCAGCTTAGGTCTCTTGCCCATCGCTATATTCAGAAATAGTTAGCTAATACTCTGTGTGGTCGGGGAGAAAGTCAAGGGACAATTAGTCGTTCTGAGTTATTTTTCTTGCACTGCATGATTGAGGGAGTGCCTGTTAATGGGGGGTATTGGCTCTGTAATCGCTTTCATCATGCCTGGGACCACTTTAGCCGGCCGTATTGTGTTAGGAGGATATGTGACCGCCATTGCCGATCACTTTGAGTATTTGGATTTGGTGGAGGAGGCACCCTGCTCGTGGTCCCAATGCTATTGATGGGGCCATTCTCGGTGTCTATGAAGCTCGCACTCGTCTTAATGGTGCTCTCGTCTTGCTTGGCACCGATGGAGCTGCCTTGCCTAGGGCTGATCCGGCCCCTGAGCCACATGAGGATATCGCTGTCTCCCCTCCCCCCGAGTTTGCTAATGATGCGGGCCCTTCCACTCAGCCTGGCGCAGCTTCTTATGATGCTATCTTGGCCCGTATTGATTGCCTAGAGCTGGACCATGCTTTGCTCGCGCTTCCGGGCCGCTAGAGGATCGCTTTCGTGGCTCGGAGGAGGCACGCGATCGAGAATGGATGTTATTGATGGCAAGCTTGATCTTCTCGCTTCAGCGTTTTTCATATCCCCTCCCCCATCTTGATGTATTTTCATTTTAAGGCTGTGTCCTTCATTTTGTCTTAATGAACATTGTTTTGGTTACTAGTGATTTCTCTTTTGTATTTGCTTGGATTTCCTGTTGCCGGACTCATTTGGTTGCATATACTGCCTTTTACTTGTGGAATTATTTTATCTCAGTGTATGCTTTGACATTGAGGACACCGTCTGCTTTTAAGTGTGGGGGAAGTTTGAAGTTTGATTGCACATTCTGGTCTTAATGGTATATCTGGTGCATATCTTTCTAATTGGTTTTGCGAGTATATTGAGCAATGAGCAAGCGGTTGATTTTTATTGACAAGTTTTTAAGCCTTAAGGAATTAACTTTCTTGATTCTAAACTTGCACTGAGAGGTTTTGAAAATTGAAAGGGTTTTGCGAATATGATAAAATTGGACCTAGTGAGTTTTTGGCCTTGATGTGAATGACTAATCTTAAGTCATTTCTGTTTTTGTTGTGTGATTCCACTTGTGATTATATGCTTTTCTAATTTGATTTGACTCTCTTTAAATTGCAAATGATCACTTTGCACATTTTTGAGATGATAAAGGCATTTCTTTCTTTCAGCCACTGGCCAAATAGCTAGCCTTGTACTTTGATCCATTGTTTCACCCCTTTGAGCCTGAATTATATCCTTTCTTTTTATTATAGCTCAATACAAGCCTAATAGTGAAAAACCATTGCTACCCTACCTTAGGGAGTAGAAGAGCTTAATAATTATGTTGGGAATTGTGTTTGAATAAGTGTGGGGGTGATTACACTGTTTTGCTATGTTTTTAAAAAAAAGAAAAAGAAAAAAAAAAGAAAAAAAAAAGGAGCGAAAAAGAAAAGAAAAAGAGATTGATAAGTTGGTTGATAAATGGAGAAAGTCAAGTAAAAGATGAAGATGGATTGAAAAGTGTTGGGGTAATTGTGCAAAAGTGTTTGGTTTTTATTCCCCTTGGCTCTTCTATTTTCGATGGTCTAACTTTGTTTATCCTTGATATATCTTACCTTGACCTTGACCCCATTACAACCTGATTAAAGACCTTTTGATCTTTGTGTGCATGTGATTTAGGTGGTGGAGAAGTAGAGGCTTGTCAAGCCTATGGTAAGGCATGTTTTCATGAGTTGGTTGAGAGTAAATTTAAGCCAAAATACTTGAGTGAAAGGGAGTACATCTGTGAGGATTTATCATGTTGGCTTAACCCTGATTTTGGATAGACCTGGCTTGTTGATTTGGATTGTTGAGAGAGGGAATTCCTGAATGCTTAGATTCCTTGAAAGAACTGATGTGTATAGATTTTTGCTCATTGTTCAATACTTTTGTTACTTTTTGGGAAGCATGTGCTTGGTTTTATGTTTTTGCTTAGGAGTGCAAAAGGTTAAGTGTGGGGGTATTTGATCTGTTAATAATTTCAGCTCTTGAATGTTCTTTGTTTGATCTAATTGGATTCCAAATGTGTTTAATTGCTTGACATTTAGTTAAGTTTCTGATTTAGAGTTGTCTTTGGATGTTTATTGTGAAACTTTGCTTAAATGAGGTTATAGACACTCATAAACGTATTGTGATTTTCAGGAGATCTATGAGTGATGGAGTCCATTGGTATTGAGCTGTTGAGAAGAGAGTTAAGAGACTTAAGGGAATCAGTATCAACCTCTAGAAGCAAAGGAAGAAGAGCATTCATGAAGAATCAAGGCTGAATTCGAAGAAAGTGATTAACACGGCCCGTGTGAATTGACACGGGGTAGGCCGTGTGTCATTCTGACTTTGAAGACTGGAAAGTTTTGATCAACACGGCCCGTGTCAATTGACACGGGGTAGGCCGTGTACGCCTCTGACTTCACGAGGAAGGATGATTTGAAGCCTTGACCGAGAACACGGCCCGTGTCAATTGACACGGGGTAGGCCGTGTTCCTTTCTGACCTTGGAATAGCTGAAAATTTGTCTCCAGAATCAGACACGGGTTGGGCCGTGTATAATGACATGGCCCGTGTCGTCGCACCAGGAAGTTAATTTCGTGCTTTAATGTTAAATTAGGTTCCCAAACCTATAAATAGTGTGGCTTAGAGCCCTTTAAGGTATTCTGGACGTAGAGAGACGTGAAGGAAACTGAGAGAAACACAAAGACCAAGAAGGGGAAGGATTCGATCGAGGATTGGAGACTCGGATTCGAGCGATCAAAGATCAATCACTCTCAAGCCTTGGAAACTAGTTTGATCTTTAGTTTTTCTTTTCTTCTTTTGTTCTGAACAATGTTTTCTTTTAATTCTTCTTCTGTTTTTGAATTTGCCATGTGTGGCTAAACTTCTTGATTGGTTAAGGGAGGATGAAACTCTAGTTTTGATTATGTGAATCTTGCATACCTCTTTATATCAATACAATTATGTTTTTATTCATATGTTTCTGTTCATAAATCAATATAAAGGTTTTTATATTCTTGCCAAACTTCGAAAGTGGTAAAACTAGGATTGCTATGCGCGGTTGCGGTGGTATGACTAGCGAAACATATGATCTAAGCAATTTAATCCCGGTGTGTGATTAGATCTTAGTGTGATTGGTTTTCTAATTCTTAATGCAATCATTAGGTAAGTGTAAGAGCGGTTGCTTTACAAATAACTAATGGTTAGGGTTTGATTTGAGCGGTTGCTGAATTAAGCGAAACTTAAGGAAGACATGGGATTTATCTCGCAATTACATAAGAACATAATTGATCATGTTGGTATAAAGGATATGTAAGTTAGCATAATCATATAAATCTAGTGGTGGATTCCATCTCTTAACCAATGTCTTTAACTTGGTAATTCAATTTGTGTTTACTGTTTTGGTTTAAGTTTAATTTCTCTTTTTATTTTTAATCAACAAAACCCCCCTTTTACTTTTACTGTTTATTTTTCATCAGAGTTTAATTTAGGAATTGGATTGAAAGTGTTAATTGAATTGGTTCTCTGTGGATTGACCCTTGCTTACTACAACTGGTTGCAAGGTTTTTATATTTTTGGTGGAACTTGGCAACTGTTTTTAATATTAATTTTTAATCGCATTCCACACCACACCAGTCCCACTCCATGCTTCTTGTAGTGTTAGATCTTTCACATTCTTTGTTGGAGAGTGATTGAGCAAATAAACTGCACAAGAAACACCTTCAGCCCAAAATTCCTCTGGCATATTTTTGGCTTTCAACATACATCTAGTCATATTAAGAACAATTCTATTTTTTCTCTCTGTTACACTATTTTGTTGTGGTGATCTAGGAACCGTTAGAGGGCGGCAAATTTCATTTGTTTCACAAAATTTATTAAATTCTTCAGATGTAATTCGCCTCCTCTATCGGATCTTAGATATTTGATTACATAATCACTCTCCTTTTTTACAAGAGCTTTGAAATTTTTAAAACTACAAATACTTCAGATTTTTGCTTTATAAAATAAACTTAAGTCTTTCTACTATAATCATCGATAAAAAGCAAAAAAAACTATTTTTACTAAATGAGAAAGGATTGATCGGGCCACACACATCAATATGAACAAGTTGCAATGACTTGGTTGCTCTTGTAGTTGCCTTATTTGTAAAGCTTTCTCTTGCATGTTTGTCAAGGATACATGTTTTACATAATTGATTGGGATGATTAATTGAGGACATTCATTTCACCATCTTCTTTTCTCCCAAGGTTTTGAGTGCTTCAAAATTCAAGCTACCAAATTGCATATGCCAACACCATGCTTCATCTTCAACATTAGCGTTCAAACACTTTGCTTCAATTGTATTGAGATTTAACATGAACATTCTATTTTTTGTCATAGACACCTTAGCAACCAAGTTAACATTATGATCTCTAAGCCAAAGATAACGATCTTTTATATGAATTTCATATCCCTTCTCAACAAGTTGTCCCAAACTCAAATATTATTTTTTTAATTTGGGTACATAGTAAACATTGGTAATTAACTTGTGACCTCTATCTTTAAGATAAATTAAAATGACACTTTTGCCTTGAATTTGAACTTTTGAGGTGTCTCTAAATAAAACATTGCCCTTCACCTTCTCATCAAGCTCCACAAATTTTTCTTTGTAGCCACACATATAATTGATTGCACCATTGTCAAGATACCATGAGCTCTTGTCATCTTTTTCATCATCTTTAAGTGCTAACAATAAGGTTGACTCTTCAACTTCTTATTTGTCACTAAGGTTGGCTTTTTCTTCAACACCATTAATACCATAACGACAGTCTGATGCATAATGCTCAAATTTATGACAATTGAAACATCCAATATTGGACTTGTCATACCTCCTTTCATTTGTTCTAGGATAGTTGTCTCTTCCTTTAGTCACTACTCTTCCACGACCCCTAGTTGAATGATGGCTTGTCTCGATTGTTGGAATTGTCACGATTGCCTCTTCGTTTTCCACCTTGGCCACGACCACGCCATCCTTCTCGTCCACGTCCACGTCTTCTTGGACTCTTGTCTCCTCCATCATCTTACAATGAAACCTTGGCTTTGAGGGCTTGCTCCAAAGGCTCATTTTGCCTTTTAAATAAATTTTCTTCTTCGGCTAGTATAGCCCCAAACAACTCATCAATAGTGATGGTGTTTAAGTCATTTGAATTTTCAAAAACACAATTCACCTAATCAAACTTTGGAGTCAAAGAGCGAATGATCTTATCTTTCACACGAACATCTTCAATGTTTTCACCATACCTTTTCATTTGATTAACATTGGCCAACAGATTTGAGCTATAATTCGAAAAAGTTTGAGATTCCGTCATGTGCAAAACTTTAAACTCACGTCGTAAAATTTGAAGATGTTTCTTCTTCACCTTATCTACACCTTGGAGAGACTTTTGTAAAATTTCCCAAGTTTCTTTTGCGGTGGACACATTGCTCACCTTCTCGAACATCAAATCATCCGAACCTTGATGGATGAAGGACAAGACTTGTTGGTCCTTTTTCTTTAACTTTGCCAATGCTTCCTTCTCATTTTGAGACAAAGTGGTCTCGTTTTGTGGCTTAGTGTAACCACTCTCTACAATCTCCCAAGCATCTTATGATCCAAGCAATGCCTTCATACGACGAGACCAAGCTTCATAGTTATCTTTTGTAAGACGAGGGAACTGAAATGAAATCATTCCATTATTTGCCATCACTCAAATCTCACTAGCTGTTGATACCACTTTGTTAGTGTAGAAGAATAACAGAAGAGACACTTTGTAATTTTTTTTATTTCTTCTTTGATAAACTCCAAATACATAGGATACTTATAGAAGTAAAAGACACTTTACACATTCTATAACTCTCTCTAATTAACAATAATAAATTTTTCTTTAACTCGTGAAATAAAACATTCTATAACTACATAACTCCAATGAAATAATTCTTTCATAATTCTCTCTAATACAACAACAACCAAACATTTTCTCACTAAGTGGGGTCGGCTACATGGATCAAACGACACCATTGTGCCCTATCATAAACCAAGTCTTCAGAGACGCTATTCAGATCGAAATCTTTTTTAATCTTTTCACTTATACTCTTTCTTGGTCTTCTTTTACTTCTAGCTATTAGGCTATTATCTACCTGATCTACTCTTCTTACAGGAGCTTCTAAGGGTCTTATCCTTACATGTCCAAACCACCTAAGGTGAGATTCTCCCATCTTTTCCACAATAGGTGCTACCCCTACTTTCTCTCTAATGCATTCATTCCTAATCCTATCTTGTCTTGTATGGCCACACATCCAACGCAACATCCTCATCTCCGCAACACTGATCTTATGCTCTTGTTGGCTTTTTACCGCCCAACATTCAGTACCATATAACATCGTGGGCCTTATAACTATGCGATAAAATTTACCCTTAAGCTTGAGAGGCACTTTTCTATCACAAATAACTCCTGAAACACTCCTCCATTTCATCCATCCAGCTTGAATCCTATGGTTTACATCTCCTTCTATCTCTCCATCATTTTGTATGATAGATCCAAGGTACCTAAGTTGTGTGACTTATGTTATTGTATGATCTCCAACTTTCACCGCTAACATTAACACGCCTCTTACTAAACTTATATTCCATATAATCTGTCTTACTCCTACTTAGACGAAGGCCATGTTCTTCCAAAGTTCGTTTCCATAGCTCTAGCTTCCCATTTGTTTCCTCTCTCGACTCTCCAACTAAGACTATATCATCTGCAAAAAGCATGCATTGTAGCATTGGCTCTTGGATATGGGCAGTAAACACATCCAAGACCAAGGTAGAAAGATATGGACTTAAAGCTGACCCTTGGTGCAATCCTATAGTTATAGGGAAATCTTCTGTGACCCCACCCTGTGTTCTCACACTAGTTTTAACCCCATCATACATATCTTGGATTGCTCGAATATAGGCGATACGAATTCCTTTCTTCTCCAAAGTCTTCCATAGGACCTCTCTCGGTACCCTATCGTAGGCTTTTTCCAGATCAATGAAAACTATGTATAGGTCTTTTTGCTTCATCTGATACCTCTCCATTAATTTTCGTAGAAGATAGATTACTTCCATGGTTGACCTCCCAGGCATAAAACCAAATTGATTATCTGAAATATAAGTCTTTTGTCTTAATCTCTGTTCAATTACTCTTTCCCATAACTTCATGGTATGACTCATGAGCTTAATTTCTCTATAATTTACACAGTTTGTATATCTCCCTTATTCTTATAAATAAGGATTAAAGTGCTTCTCCTCCATTCGTTTGGCATTTTCTTAGACCTCATTATCTCGTTAAACAGCTTTGTGATCCAACTTATACCTTTCTCTCCTAGGCACTTCCATACCTCGATAGGTATATTATCCGGTCCGACCGCTTTTCTATTATCCATCCTCTTCAATGCTTCTTTTACCTCAAACTCCCAGATTCTACGATAAAATGTTTTATTTTGGTCCTCCTCTCTAGTGTTTAGAATGTCCGAGTCCCCTAATGTCTCATATTCCTCATTAAATAACTTGTGAAAATAACCCTTTCATCGATCCTTAATGTCTTGTTCCGTAACTAAGACTTTACCCTCTTCATCCTTAATGCATTTCACTTGATCCAAGTCTCTTGTCTTCCTTTCCCTACATTTAGCAAGCCTGTAAATATTCATTTCTCCGTCTTTGGTGCCCAACGATTGATATAACTCATTGAACGCTTTAGCTTTCGCCTCGCTCACCGCCTTCTTAGTATCTTTTTTAGCTGCCTTATATTTTTTCCAATTTTAATCATTTTTACATACATGTCAAGCTTTATAACATTATGTTTTAACCTTAACATTATCTTGTACACTTGCGTCCCACCATCAAGATTCTTTATCCTTGAGTCCAAAGCCTCTTGATTCACCAAGTGTCTCTTTTGCTACCTTCCTAATCCCTTCAGCCATCTCGTCCCACATATCATTAGCACTTCCTTGTACTTCCCAAATTTCTTCCTCCATAATCCTCCTGTGAAAGAGCATTTGTTTTCTTCCCTTTAATTGCCACCATTTGATTCTTGACTCTCTGTCTCGACAATTTCTCTTTACTCTCATCTTGACTCGTACATCCATAACCAAAACCCTGTGTTGGGTAGTCAAGCTCTCTCTAGGGATGACTTTGCAGTCCATGCAAAGCTTTCTATCAGATTTCCTTATTAAAAAGAAATCAATTTGAGAGCAAGAACCCCCGCTTCTATATGTGATCAGATGCTCTTCCCGCTTCTTAAAATAAGTGTTAGCTATTGTAAAATCAAACGCTACCGAAAAATCTAAAATCGCTTTACCCTCTGCATTAACTACTCCTAGACCATAATTCTTCATTACTCATAGAATAATTCTTATAACTCACAATAGCTACCACATCAAGAGTCACATAACCACCAAAATTCTATTAACTTCAAATTATTATTTTTAATCAACATTACTACCTTTAACTGCTGTCTTATTTCGCCTATCAATAATCAATAATATTACTTTAATTGCCAAATCCACCTATATGTCTTACAACTTGAATAATTCTATTCAATACAAGACCAAAATAGAGTTAGGTACATACATACAGCTCCCTCCAAGGATTACTATCTTTTTCGTTGGTGAAGGTGAAGTCATAACTGCAGTGTAAGTTAAGTCAAAAATATTCTTCTCTACACTTAAAATACATAAGTATTTCTTTATTCTTCTCTCTTTAAATCTCCCCCTATGTGTTTAATTATTATCAAAATCCAATTTATCATTGCAGGTGTGTGCTATTCTTTTAGATCCTTCCTGCTCTGGTTGTCGTACATTGCTTCAAGACTAGACCATCTGCTCCCTTATAAAGCTGCAGGCTTCATTTAGCTCTACGTTTTGGTCTCTTACAGCAGTTGTTTGCCTTCATATTAACTTCTTATAATTCTTAGATAGGTATTCTCTATCTCAGAGAGTCAAATCAATAGTTGACATATGTGATGTTGTTTGAGTAATGCAAAAAATTCACTTATATCAAAAAATAAACACATCAATTATTAATTTGAATGTTATTTTTTAACTTCTATCAATCGGAAATGCCTCAAAATAAGTTCAAACTGTAATTTATAATTAACTTGTTCGATGACCTAGTTTGTATGTCAATTATTATTTCCATATAAAATTCACTTATTTTGTATCAAAGGTATTAAAAAATTTACATGGCACTCTCATTTCCCGGCTAAACAATGATTTTCCGTGCTATACACAACACCCAAAATTCATTCCTGAGGAGACACATCATGACTAGCAAGATAGAGTAAACAAAACAATTAACTGCGGATAATGATTGAAAGCAATATAAAATTGCTCGGTTCATTCAAATACCGAACTCTCTGTTGTCCACATCTCGTTTCCCTCTCTCGTGGCCAGTGAATGCTTCTTTGACATTTCTTTTTCTTTCCATTTCTATTGTCATATTTTGTCATTTGTGGATTTCTAACGAAAGGAGATAGAAATCAGAAAGCAGAGCAAATGAGAATTCAAATTCAAGATCAAGAATAAACCAATTAAGTTCAATAACCAACATAATAAGCCATTAAGCAATGCATAATGCATTTAATCATATTACAAATTTACCAAATCACAAGTCACAACTCAAGAAACAGAACCATTACAATACAAGCACACAACGAAACCAGAAAAGAGAAAGAAAAAAAAATTACAACTACTTGTACTCCCCTGCCTCAAAACAGAGGTCCTCCCTAATGTTCCCATCAAATTATTCCCTTTGCAAGGATCCGAAACCAAAACATGGGTTTGGTTCTTCAGCATTCACTTGAACCTCAAGCAATCTTAACCCAATAGTCTTGGGTTTTTTAGGCTCAGGAGGAGGCAACTTCTCAACGGTGACAATGAGCACACCGTCTTGGCACACAGCGGAGATGGCATCAGTATTGGCATTCTCAGGGAGCACAAACTTGCGCATAAACTTGCCAACTCTTCTCTCCATCCTCAAATACTTGGCACCTTCTTTCTCTTCCTCTCTCTTCCTCTCCCCGCTTATCACAAGCACATTATCGTCTTCCACCTGAACCTTTATGTCCCAAGATATCAGCCCTGGCATGTCGATCCCGAACACGTAAGAGTTTGGATATTCTTTCACGTCCGCTGCAGTTGCAGCCATTGCCTTCGCATCGCGAACGTATGTTCGTGTTGGAGCACTCAAATTCTTGTCGGCTGCAGTGTCGTCTGAGAGGTCCATCACGTGGTGTAGAGTGTGTTTAGAATGTAAAATAATAAAAAATGATTTAGTTTGTAAATTAAATTTAATTAAATTTTGTGTTTAAAATATTAAAAAATAAAAAATAATTTAATTTTTAAATCAATTTAATTCTTATTTTTTTTTAAAGTTTTAAACATAAAATTTAATTTTTAAATCAATTCAATTCAAATCAAATTAAATCATTTCTCATTTTAATTCATTCCAAACATAACCTAAAGCATCTTCTTGTGGAGACAGAGGTCGCGTATTTGAGAATTTATAAGGGTGAAAGAGGTTGGTGGAAGAAGAAAATGGAAGATTCTGGAGAAACAAAGAGTGTGCTTAGGAACTTCTAGTAGTTTCGGTTACATTTTACAGGATCCGTATTGCAAGGGGACTACTTAGATTAGAATGAGATAGGTAGGAAGAGAGCACAAAAACAAAAATATCCTTCTAGAGTTCTAGCAGCCTCCAGAATGTTGTGGTTGATATTTTTTTTTCTTTAATTAAAAAATTTGAAACTCTCGTTCATCTTCTTGTTTGGGTCTTTGATGGGCTCAGTTAAGGTCCAGTAAAAATAGTTCTTCCCTAATGTTATTTATTTATTAATAACATTGATTATGTGGCTGAGAATACGAAATTATACGTTATATGGGTTAGTTAATAGCCCATATATTGCATGAATTTTTTTAAAATTTTAATGTGTATTTAGAATATGTTTTAGAAATTTAAGTTTTAGCATATTATTCATACGTAGAATGTTATGAATTTGAGTTCTTTAAATTGTTAATATTTCATTTTAAAATAATAAAAAATAAATAAATAAATAAAATTCTATCATAATTTGAAATCAAAGAAGATGGTATGAAAGAATTT
Organism: Ormosia semicastrata; assembly: GCA_029884595.1. Lineage (NCBI taxonomy): Eukaryota > Viridiplantae > Streptophyta > Magnoliopsida > Fabales > Fabaceae > Ormosia > Ormosia semicastrata. Next base: position 11,499,648 of record JAQQTO010000063.1, on the reverse strand, counting down.
AAAATTTGATTAAAGATAATTTAAAAAAAATTGGTTGATTTAAGAGATAATATTAAGGAGATAATTAAAAGAAAGTTAATGAAAAAAAAAAGAAATTATTTCTTCAAATAGAAGCACATGTAAGAGAAAAGATGAAAAAGAACATATTACAATTATATAAGAAATAGATATCATTACATAAAAAGAAGAATACAATTTATATTCCATCACTCACAACAAGAAATAAATTTTGAATGATTTTCAGTTGTTGGAATTGTTGGAATTTAAATCTAGTGCTCACTTCTGAATTTTTAACATAAGTTTCATGTTACCGCTTAGTCATCTATTCTAAGTTTTACTAATATTTTAGTGTCTCCCTATTCCATTAAGACAATTTACGTCTTGAACCCATCCATGAACTGAATTGGCGGCATGGTTCAATAGTCAATAGACAAGTCCATAGTTGTTGCCCGGTTGGAGTTGGAGGGGACCGTTTCATGATACAAAAACTAAAAGGGCTGGCTCTACTCTAAGACATTTTGGATGTCAATGTAAAACCTATTTGAAGAAAAAAAATGATTATTGCGGTTTAATTTGTTTATAGTATTTTTGCGTCCCCCTTGATAAACATTGATTTTTCGTGTTTGTAGTTTATACACAATACCAAAAGTTCTGAATTGATGCGAATCAAGACACAGTAAAACGTCCAACTGCGTGCAAAATTGAAAGAAAGCACAATAAAAATTGCTTAGCTCATTCCAATACTTCCTGTGGTCACCTCCCCTTCCCCTACCCCATTTCTTAGTTTCCATCTCTCGTAGGCAGCGAATAATGTGTCAGTATTTTACTTTCGTTTCCTTTATATTGTGAAGTTTTGCTATCTTTAGGTTTCTCTCATCAAAACACAAAATTGTGACTAGATGGTAACAGAAGTAGATAGAAATTAGAAAGCAGAGTAAAGGAGGAGAATGAAAATACAAGATCAAGAATGACCAATTAAGTAATATATCATCACATTATCATATCACAAGCAATAATCAAAGCCACAAAATCATTGCAATTCGAACAAAACCAGAAAACCTACAACTACTTAAACCTCTCTGCCTCTAACAGAGGCCCACTCTTGACCCTACACACAACATTATTCCCTCTCAACCTCTTTGAAAGCAAAACGTAAGTTAAACAAGCTCAAACAACCTTAACCTCAATAGTCTTGGGCTTCTTAGGCTCAGGAGGAGGCAATTTCTCAACGGTGAGAGTGAGCACACCGTCTTGGCAGACGGCGGAAACTGCGTCGGTATTAGCGTTCTCAGGGAGCACAAACTTGCGCATAAACTTGCCAACCCTTCTCTCCAGTCTCAAATACTTGGCGCCTTCTTTATCTTCGTCCCTTTTCCTCTCCCCACATATCAGAAGCACGTTATCGTTTTCCACTTGAACCTTTATGTCCCCAGATTTCAACCCCGGCATGTCAATCACGATCACGTAAGAGTTTGGATATTCCTTCACATCCGCAGCAGTTGTAGCCATTGCCTTCGCATCGCGTACGTATGTTCGTGTTGGAGCGTTGAAGGTCTTGTCCGCTGCAGTGTCGTCTGAGAGGTCCATCATGTGGTGCAGAGTGTGGAACAATGGAGAATCCAAACCCATCACCCTGAAATCCATTACTTTCGGGAAAATGAAAGTTGCTGGAAAATTTTTTCTTGGGAAAATGGAAGTTGGTGAGAAAGTATCAAATGTTTTTTCTTGTGCTTCTGTGTTGAAATTCTGCTTTGAGTTCCTTCTGTGTGGAGAGACGAGGTGGAATTGAATATTTATAAGGGTGACACAGATTATTCGAGAAAGAATATAGAAGTTTCTGGAGAAACAGAAAGTGTGCTTCGGAACTTCCAGTAGGTTCGGTTACAACTTTCAATCATGATTCATTCTACTAGCGTCCAGAATCATGTGGTTGACTTTTATTTTCTTTTTTAATTTCAGAAATTAAAAATATATATATTTTGGTCTGAAATGCTTAAATTCATATAAGTAGAGGTAAAAAGGCCCAGGTACAGTAAGTCCGGCAGGTAACTTAACAAAAGTACATAAACATAGCAGAACTTGCCTTACTACTAGATCTAATCCTAGATTCTAGATAGATAAAGATGACCTTTCTGCCTCTGCAACCGAAGCTACATCCGGAGGTAAGTTCTAGATCCAGTTTGATGGGAGATTCCTTCTTGCTGCTCCTTTTGCTAACTGGTGTGATGCTTCATTTCCTTCCCTCTTTGTCCACACAAGGCCGCAACGCTGAAAGGAAGATTTGAGAAGCAGGACATCCTCAATAATGGTCAAGATCTCCCAACAAATGGAGCCTCCTTTGCAAGCTTCAATGACGTCTTTGTTTTCAGCTTCCATGATCAGGTTGTGAAAACCCAAATTGTGAGCCGTTATGATTCCTTTCCTCAAAGTTGCTGCTGCAGCTTCTAGGCTTGATCCGACGCACAAGGGTAAGGTAAAACCCAAAATCACTCCCCCCTTTCATCACGTATTATCCCAGCTGCCATACCTTTTGACAAATTTTTGTCATATGCAACATCAATATTGCACTTTACCCATCCTGATGGTGGCTTCCTCCAACAAGATGCACTTCTTCCTCCATTCACTGCAACTGGAGCAGGTAGTCTTCTATCTGAAAAATTCGTTTGGCGAAACTGAGCATTTGGCATTTGGGCTTTTTGAATGGTAGCTATAGGGTTGGGACTCTTGTTACGGAAACAAGCTTCATTCCCTCCTTTCCAAATTTCCCACAAGAGATTAGCAATTAGGGCCTCCCTAGAGTTATAGAACTCTTTATCACCCCTATAGGTTTGAACCCTCTTCCACAGCCAAACATAAATTCTAGTAACTGATTGAGGTGTTGTAAGACATTGTACCTGCGCCCCAAACCAAACTGCCTTGGTCCAAGGGCAAAGCAACAGTGCATGCTCTACAGTTTTCGAGCTTTCTGAACATAGAGGACAAAAGGGATCTCTAACCACTCTCCTCTTGAATAAGTTAGCTCTGACTGAAATAGCTTTGTGGCAGATTTTCCATAAGAAGATCTTAATTTTCTGGGGTACCCGAAAATTCCAGATGCAGTTCCATAGATCTTTTGGTGTGGACATAGAAGAAGAATGCAAAACAGGAGTAACAGAGGCAGAGGATTTAGCTTGGTAGTACGCTGATTTAGCAGTGAGTTCTCCAGTCTTGGTGTAGGGCCAGATGAACCTATCCGGACACTCAAACTTTCTTAGGGGGGTTTGTACCACTTTAATTGCCATCTCAGCTGGGAGACGAAGTCGAAGTTTTCTGAACATTCCAACATCTATTATTCCTGTCAATTAAGGTGTTAACCGTCCGTGCCTGCTGAAAATTTCCTCTAAATTGTTCCCAGTCTCCATCAAGCTAGTTGTCTTCCCAAATGTCTACAGATTCACCATTCCCAATCAACCATCTACATTTGCTTCTTAGGAAGTCTCTACATTGTAACATGCTATTCCACACCCATGAGGCATTCCTTTTCAGGGGAGCCAAAGTCAAGGTTGGGAAAGTAAATTCCCTTAGAGTGTGTTTGGAATGCTAAAAAATGAGAAATGATTTGATTTGTAAATCAAATTTAATTAAATCTTGTGTTTGGAATATTAAAAAATAAAAAATAATTTGATTTCTAAAATTTCACGAATTTCAATCCTTTTGTTTTAAAAATTTCATTAAATTTGATAGGATTTTGTAGGATTTGATTTGATTTGAAATGAATAAATTATTTTACCCTTAATAATTATCTCTAATCACCTCTCATAAAAGTTAAAATGTAAAATAATGAAACCAAATCAAATCAATTCTTATTTTAATGAATTCTAAACACAAAATTTGATTTCTAAATCAATTCAATTCTTATTTTTTTTTTAAAGTTTCAAATATTAAATTTAATTTCTAAATCAATTTAAATCAAATCAAATCATTTCTCATTTTAATTCATTCTAAACACAACCTTAATCACCATAACCCATAGGGAGTTTGTGTTCTGCACAATCCTTCAAGCTTGTTTTGCTAACAAGGTTGTATTCATATGAGATCCTTGAAGCCCAATCCACCCTCTTTCTTGCTTTCTGTCGAGACCTCCCAATCCAAAAAATTTGTTAGATTGTAGTTGAAACAAATTATTAGTTTACTATCTCCTTATTTGGGCCTATGACTTAGTGGGCTCATTCAAGGACCAGCAATAAAACAAACCCACTTTAACCAAGGAATTATGAAATTATTTTTATTTTTTATTTATTTCGATTGTCACATCTATAATATGCTGACAATATGGTGAGAACGGGATTTAGATCCTCTCTCATATGAAAAGTGAGAAGTCATGTTGCGGGATTTGGATCCTCTCTCATATGAAAAGTGAGAAGTTATGTCATGTCAAAAAGAGAAAAAAACACAAAAGAAAGACAAAAACAATTATAGTAAGACTTACAACTATTCATGTTGGATCCATTTCTCTCTCGAGATGAAATAATCATCCAAATTCCATGTCACCATAAGATTGCAATGCATATGGATCGAACCCAAAACTCGGATATAAAATTATGGGGTGTTAAATATTCTACTCGTTTGAATGACTCTTCTTGACCCAAAATTAATTTAGACTGATTTGTTATGTTTTGAGTTATTCTAACTTAATTTGATATTATAAAATATTTTAAATTTTTTTGACAATTAATGATAAATAATAAAAATTTTAACTTAAATTTATATTTTTTATATAACATTATAATAATATTATAATATATTTATATTAATATGAATTATTTCAAAATATATTATAAAATATCACATATTTTTAGTTTCTATTTTTAAAATATCATAACTTAGTTATACAAATATTTATATTTATATAATTTATTTTATTATCAAATAAACTTGATCTTAACTTAATCATTTGTCAGATTATAAATGAACCGAGTCATGAATTAAAAAATTGATCTGATTAAAATATTAGATCGAAATCAAAATAAACTCGTCCCATGATGTATACTGTATAAAACAATTGAGAAGCCGAAATTGCTTCATGTTATGGATTTATCAACGACCAAAAAATCCTAAACAAATATTAAAAGGTATTTGTGCATTAACCTTAATTATAGCGTAGTACTAAATCAACACACTTTCAGGCGTAGAAAAATAAATAAGGGAAGCCATTCCATATATAGACATTATCCATCTTTATTTCTGTATGTAAAATATTGAACAGAGCTGCAGACGCTGATACATTTTACACAAGAAAACATATACATTTACTTAAGTAGTAATACATATCAGACACTTTCAATGACATGTCATGCCACACTTTAAAAAAAACAAACAAACAAAACAAAACAAAAACACATGACAGTACAATGTATGCATAAACTTAACAACAGGTTGTATATCAAATCAAAAAGCATATATTGCACAAGGAGAAACAAGATCCAGGTATATATAATGATCCTCGATGAGAGTCATAATCAACCCTTGTTCTCTTGGTCCTCCAGGTCTTGGGATGGTGCAGCATGGGGTTGGTTTTCGGGGGAGCCTACTTGAACCCGAATGATCTTGGGTTTCTTGGGCTCCGGGGGTGGCTTCTTCTGAACCGTGACTGTGAGCACCCCATCCTGATAACAAGCACAAATATCTTCAGAGTTTGCGTTAACAGGGAGCTGGAACTTCTTGAGGAACTTGCCGTGCCTACGTTCCATGCGGATGTATTTGACCCCTTCCTTGTTGTCCTTGTCCTTGTCCCTCTTCCTTTCCCCACTCACCACCAGCGTGTTGTCCTCCATCTGCACGTTGATCTGGTCGGACATGAGCCCTGGCAGGTCCACCACGAACTTGTAGGCGTTCGGGTAATCTAGTATATCAGCGTAAGTGCTTGCCATTGCCTTGGAGTCTCGAACATAGGCACGAGATGGCGCATGGTGGGACTTGGTGTCAGTTTCGTCAGAGTAGTATATGTGGTCAAGGATAGACTCCAGCAGACGAGGATCGAACCCAATGTCCCTTAAATCCATGATCTCCATATTGTTCTTTATGTTTCCTTTGTTGTGTTGCATATATATGTGAAGGGAGGTGCATGTGTCAGTGGCATTTGGGTGCCTAGTGTATGTTTTATAATGCAAAGGTGGGTTTAGCTGTCTGGCTTTGGAGGATTCAGGTAAGTCTAATCTTAGTTATCTCGGTGATTTTTGTTCGAATGTTTGCTACGTGGTTGTCCATAATGAAGGCTGAGTCCACCTGTCTAATGGACGTGGCAGCCACTGGCCTCTCTTATTTTCAAGTTATTACATTCTTACTTATATCAACTTTTAACCATTATTATGGTTTATTCATTTATCTATTTATCTGGCCGTAAGAATTGGTTTATTTCTTGTACAGAGAATCTATTACGTCTTTAAGCGTTAGTTTACAAATCAATTTCTATGTAGGAATATTGTGTGAAAAAAAAATGTGAAAAATATAGTTTATGGAAATCAAATTATAACCATAGACTATTTATTTATATAATTATTGAGGTAGAAGATTGATAGTATTTCTTTTTTTTAAAATCTAAATTGATAGTATTGATCTCACCTTCGATTTTTATTTATATTTAAATTTGATTAACCTTGCTTAAAGTGAAGTAATGCATAAAACTAACAAAATAGGCTGACCTAACTGATCGCTGAGTCACATCTGATTGAGTTATTTTTGAGTCAGATCATTTTTGGATCAGATCAAATTAAGTTAAGTATGTTTCGAGTTAATATCTTGTTAGCCTAACTTAACCCGTTATGGTTGCAGGTTAGGCGAATCAACTCACTAACTCAATAATTTTTTTATTTTTTAAAAAAAATATTTAATTTAATCTTAAAAAAATAAATAGTTCAAAATAAAAAATTTAGATTACTTAGTTTTAGATTAATGATAAATAAAATTAGATAACTAATCTAATTATTAATTGAGTTTTAATTTTTCAAATAGAAAAATAGTAATTTTTTTAGGTGTATTTTATTATATTAAAAAAATAATTAAAACTCAGTCCAACAAGTCAACACTGCCCAAAGCAGGCCATCCCAGTTTCAAGCCGGATCGTGTAGGACTATATTAAGTTTGGACTTGAATTTCTAACCCAATTTATATTTTTTGTCGGACTATTCGAGTCAGCTCATCAAGCTTTGCTCATTTTAACAACTTTAATAAGCCACCCTATATATAAATGAGAGTAATCTCTCTTAAGAATGGTGAAATTTGAATTATATTATTCTTCTCATGTGGCCATATATATTTTTTATATTATTGTCATGTGTCATTAGTTAAGCTTTCTTTTCACATTTCCTCTCAATATGTGCTTCCATTTCAAGAGAAAAAAATTTTCTCCTTAATTATCTTTCTTTTTTTCTTTAATTATCTTCAATCAAATTTTAAATTCTTTTATACCATCTTCTTTGATTCCAAATTATGATAAAGTTTTATTTATTTATCTTTTATTTTTATTTTTTACTTTAAAATAAAATATTAACAATTTAAAGAGTTTAAATTCATAACATTTTATATATGTATAACATGTTAAAAATTAAGTTTATAAATCAATAAAAAAATTAGTTTCTAAAATATATTCTAAACACATTAAAATCTTAAACAATCTCATGCAATGCACAAATTACTAATTAGTGTATTATAATGTGATTAATATGAAACTAAATTTGATTAAAATTCAAGAGTATTAACACCATTTTTTACTCTAATTATATTCTAAAATCACTTTCAAGTATAAATTGATGAGTAATGTTACACGTCTCAAGAATTGTTTCAATATTAAACTCAGTTATGTGGGTATTATTATGCTATGGAGACTTCACGGTTGAAGTGCAATTTGGTAGCTTACTATAGATAGAGAATTAAATAATCAATTATGCTACATTGAGTTCAAGGATGACCAGTGCTACGTGGACTAATCAACACCATAGCAATGACCCCTGTTTGTTGAAGTATTAGATTAGATTAGATTGCTGTAAATAGGATTACAGCCATATGGGGCCAATTATAGCTCGTTCCAAACTTTTCCAATATCTTCCTTTGGGTCAAGCTAAGATTTGGATCTCTATTGGACTCTGAAGAAACAAACATAACCGAGGATCCAAAATAGTGAAATAAATTTATGCAGACTGTATTGAATTTGATGTCAAAACGAAAACGAAAACAAAAATTGTACTGAATTCAGAGGAAAAAAACTGTATTGAATGATTTCTTACCACCAGTTTATTCTTTGGTTCATAAAGTCATATGTAATTTGCCCTGCTTTCTTATTGCGATTATACCATCAAGACTAGCAAGCTTAACCTCAAACGGGATAATAACAAAAATCGAACATTTTTAGAGACTGAGTCCACGTATTGAGTTAGAAAGGTTTTTTTCTCATGATGATTCATAAAAATAAGTAATGTATGTACTTTTCTAATATCATTGAAACATCCGATTGGGAAAAAAAAATTTCAGTCATATTGTGCCTTTTTTTTGGGTTGAATTTGGGGTTATGAAATCTATTTAGATTTATGAGTTTTGTAAATTATTGTTATAAATTACTTGTTAAGGAATAAAAAAAATAAAATATTAAATAAAAAGTAAAACTTATTAAGTTTTAATGTATAACGTTTTACTTTTTATATAATCTTTTATTTAAGATTTTTTAACTAATATTGTTTTGAGTCATATTTATTTATTTATAATATATAAAAATAGACTTGCAGACTATAATAGAGAAATTCTTTTCTATACTTAGGACAGATTTTCTTCCGCCATAAAACATTGCAACCATTAAATATACTTAAATTGTGTTAAATGTGTGAGTCCTAATAAAAATTTAAATGCTAGGATCTGCAGGGAGAACAAACTTCCTCTCAGAGGATATAAAAATAAAGAAATTTTTAATTATATATAATTGTATTATATCATTCTTATATATATTCATAAAATATTAAAAAAAAAAGATAATTTTTTATGATAAGTAAGTTTAGAGAATCTTATTTTTTTCACTTTGATAAGTAAAATTATGTTAGAATTCTTAAGACAGCGTCAGCTTTTCCTTGTCCCCTCATGCTATCTCATCTTTCTCTTCAATTCTTACTTTGTGCTATGTCTGCATTTTTTTTTTCTTTGCCACAAGCAAAATTTATTTAATTTTACATTTTTTAATGTCTTTTCAACTTTCTTTTTCAATACATATAAGTGATTCTCCATAATAAATTACATTATTATTCCTTTATTATCTTTTCAATTTTCTTCACTCACTTTTCCTCTTAGTATGAATAATTAACTCTAGATCATAAATATTTAACTCACGTTAATCAAATGACATTTTGCTCTAACTTTACCCCTTAATTTAACATAGAGGTGATAGAAAGTGGGTGTTTTTTAATTATTGATTTCTCTTAATAGTATATGATAATAAAATTATAAATAATTGTTGACAATAATATTATTTAATGCGAAGTGATTCACACGAAGTTGATTACGAAAGATGACATACATAACAATTCATGGATAGTCCAAATAAAAAGTGAGTTTGGAAATAACTACCATGTTTTCAGCCACATTTTTTATCCATTGCCAATATACCACTTCACATCCGTGACATTTTAAGGAAGATCTTTTTGTACAAAAGAAGCATTTTCCTTTAATTTATCAATCTGCACAACGAGCATTATGGGGAGTTCTTTCAATTCTTAATGCATTAAAAATTCTACTTTTCATAAAAATATTTCTATTTTGAAACTTTAATAAGTGTTCTTATATTTCATATTCTATCTAAGGGGTGGTCACCTGAGAGCCCCACGTTGATCGTCCAACAGTTCATTAGTTGGAGACAAAGTGGAATATTCGCAAAGGCACTCTGATCTCTTAGTCTCGGAGTAAAGATGATGATGAAGGTATAAGTAGAAAAAATTGAACATGCATGGTTTCTGCTATCAGAGGTGCTTAAATAGGAGTCTCGGGTGTTGACTGGGCTTATCAAATTTATTGAGGAGCCCATGCAGACAAATCATTTGGGGCGAGGCTAAGTAGGCTTATCAGAGTTTTTTGGGTTTGGACGGTCCACAGCCCCCTAGTTTGGGTAATTAGTGATGATAACTCGACCTTGTATTAGCAATCATTGGACTTATCTAAACTTATTGGGCCTAAACAGTCCACAGTCCCCCATTTGGGGTAGTCACAAGGTGAATAGCTGAGTAAGCTTATCATAATTTTTCGGTTTTGTCCCTAGGTAACCTCCCGAGGTGAGTGGTGAAATGAACTGATTTTGCTCTTGGCGTTTCTAGTTTCTAATTGTTCTTTTGTTAATACTTGGTTACTTGTTTCAATGTATTTTAAAGAACAACTCAAAAATACCAATTGTATCGAGATAAGGAAATACTAGTTTTTCCAAGGTTTTTTTGACTTAGTCAATTTCTCTTAGAAACTGAGGTCTTTTATGTATGTATTTTTCTAGGACTTAGGTAATTTTCCTCTAATTATTGGTTTCCGCTTCCAATATGAGGTTATATTTGCTTCTAATATGAGGTCACATTTTCCTCTAATTTGAGGTCTTATGCCTCTAATCCAAGACATTTTGCATATAACCTAAAGTATACTTTGCCTCTAATTTGAGATCTTTTCGCCTCTAATCTGAGGTTATATTTGTCCTTAATTCGATGTCTTCTTTGCCTCTATGCAAAGTTTTTTATCTCTAATATGAGGTTATCTTTGTCTCTAATCCAAGGTTTTTTGCCTCTAATCTGAGGTCTTCTTTGCCTCTAATCTGAGGTTACTTTTGCCTTTAGTTTGAGGTCTTTTGGCCTCTAACCCGAGGTCACATTTGCCTCTAATCTGAGGTTTTTTTGCCTCTAATTCGAGGTCTTCTTTGCTTCTAATGCAAGGTCTTCTACCTCTAATCCAACTATCCAAGGTCAAATTTACCTCTAATTCGAGGTCTTCTGCCTTTAATCCGATGTTAACTTTGCCTCTAATCTGAGGTCTTCTTTACCTCTATTGAAGGTCTTTTGTCTTTAATCTGAGGTTTTTTTGCCTATAATACAAGGTCATATTTGCCCTTAATCCGAAGTCTTCTTTTCCTCTAAGTCGAGGTCTTCTACCTCTAATCCAAGGTCTTTGGCCAAAAACCCTAAAAATTTCTCCAACAAATAGAGTTGAATTTATGGCTCCCAATAAAAACTAAATAAATAAAATAATAACTTTATTTAGTTGTTATCTATTTTTTTCTTGCAACTCTTAGAGTGTGTTTAAAATGTAAAAAAAAAAGAAGAAATATTTTGATTTATAAATCAAATTTAATTAAATTTTGTGTTTAGAATGTTAAAAAATAAGAAATAATTTAATTCTAAAATCACATAAATTTTATTTTTTTATTTTAAAAATTTCATCAAATTTATTAAAAATTGATTTAATTTAAAATAAATAAATTATTTTACTTTTAATAGCTATATCTAATTACCTTTCATACAGATAAAAATATAAAATGACACCAATTCAATTTCTATTTTAATAAGTTGCAATTAATTGATTCTAAATACTACCTTACGGTCTTACCCATGGTACCGTGCCCGCTGAATTTCGTTGTTGGTTTCTTCAACTAGGAGGCTCACCCACAGCAAATGAAGGAAGAACAGTAGTGTCTGCTATAGCACATTCTATTCAATCCCTTTCCTTTCTCTTCCATACTTATCCTTTCTTTATTATACCTAATTGCTCACACACAGACCCAACCCACCTATTAGCTTTCCTTTTCTGTATGATATTTTATTTTCTGTCTTTATTTCTTTCTCTTGTTATATCCTATTAGCCTTGTTAAGCTTTCTTCAAGTTCCTAGATTAACAGATGAGGAAGTGAAAAAACAAAAATGATCAACGCCCACATGAATATTTGGTAAGAGCTGTAATTTACACCGAGTCTCCCTGCTCTTGCATCAAGAAATAGCTATTAAAGTGGTGAAGATGAATTTGAATGGAACCGAGGATGATCAAGCTTTAGAAACTCATGTTCATGTCCCATCAGAGATAGAGTGGCACATGCTTGACAAGTCCAAGTTCTTCTTCCTAGGCGCAGCCTTATTCTCGGCTCTATCAGCTGCTCTTTACCCTGTTGTTGTGTTGAAGACACGCCAGCAGGTTTCCTCAGCACAGATCTCTTGCCGCAACATGTCTTCTGCCATCATGCGCTACGAAGGTTTCAGAGGTTTCTACAAAGGTTTTGGCACTTCTCTGATGGGAACAATCCCTGCACGTGCACTTTACATGTCTGCACTTGAAGTTACCAAGAGCAACGTTGCCACTGCCACTGTTCAATTGGGGTTTTCAGATACCACTGCCACTGCCATAGCTAATGCTGCTGGAGGTGTGGCTTCTGCTATGGCTGCACAGTTAGTTTGGACCCCAGTTGATGTTGTGAGCCAAAGACTTATGGTTCAAGGCAACAAAAATAATGTACTCACAAATCTTAACTCTGGGAGTTACAGGAATGGTGTTGATGCTTTCAGGAAAATTCTTTGTGCTGATGGACCAAGAGGGTTCTATAGGGGATTTGGGGTTTCAATGGTGACTTATGCACCATCTAATGCGGTTTGGTGGACTTCTTATTCTATGGTACATAGGCTCATCTGGGGTGCTTTTGGTTGCTATATGGGTCAGAAGGATGAGAGTGGTTTGAAAAATGGCTGTGGTTTTAGGCCTAATTCCAAGGTAATGGTAGCTGTCCAAGGGTTGAGTGCTGTTATGGCTAGTGGGGTTTCTGCAGTTACAACTATGCCCCTTGATACAATTAAGACAAGGTTGCAGGTGTTAGATGCAGAGGAAAATGGACGAAGGAGGCCACTTACTTTTGTGCAGACAGTTAGGAATTTGATGAAGGAAGGTGGACTCCTTGCTTGTTATAGAGGATTTGGGCCTAGGTGGGCTTCAATGTCCATGTCTGCAACAACCATGATTACTACCTATGAGCTCTTGAAACGGATGTCTGCCAAGAGTCAAGACAAATTAAGTGCATAATAACTCAAGCAGTAAAGATAATATAGCAGTTAGGATATATATCTATTGGATTTTTTTCAAGTTTTAGTTTGTAATAACCTGCTTCATTAGTCATCACCAATGTGATGAGATTAAAAACAAAGGCCAAATCACCAAACCAATATGATGTGTTTCTACTTTAAATTTGCCAAAGAAAAGATCTATCATTTTTATTTATGTTTTTGAAGATTTGTCTTTCACATATAGGAGACCATGGAAGACTCCTGTAAAATAGTATTGCAGTAGTGGATGTTTTCACCCTTCTAACATTGGAAATTTAACAGTGCCCTAACGGGTAGAGATATTTCAAGTTGTACTCAAGAAATTGCAATGAATCTACTCACATGTTAGAGGATTGGAAAGATGGGGGATCTGGCCTTTACGGCCTTCAAAGGACATCGAGACACAGGTCATATTCATATAACACATTGGGAGATCTGCCAAAATCCGACCAAAAACTAAAAGTCCAATCTTTTTTTTAGTATGGTTGTTTTAATTGTTTTTTTCCGTCTTCAGTTCTCAAGGTGATCAAGATTCGGCCCGGTCCAATAATTTGACCCTGCCCGAAGTTAATTAGGTTCAAGTTGGATTTGGATCTAAATGTTAGACTTGATGTATTTTTTTAGTCAAATTTGGGTCATGTTTCAATTTGGATCAATATGTACAATATTACAAAATATTTTAAAGCTTATAATATTTTTTTTAAAATTAGTGATAAATTATAATATTTTTTTATTTAAATTAATACATTTTATCTAACATGATAATATTTTTGTATTGCTATAATTTGTTTTAGTATATCTATTGTATAACATTTTTTAATTTTTGTTTCATACTTTTAAAATTTTATAACTTAATTATACATATTCTTTAATTTTGTACATTCTGCTTAAATATCAAGTTGGCCCGTCCCGGTTCGGTCATTCGTCGGGTCACGATCAGGTCGAGTTCGGGTCCTAAAGATTGACTCATACAAAATTTTAGGCCCGATTTGAAGTTAAGTTAAACTTGACCCATGAGTATCTCTAGTCTATTCTAAATGCAAAATCACACCCAATCTTTTTTTGATACATTTTTTTTTTTGTTTCCTAGATTATTCCCTCACTCGATAAATGAGAACATAGTTATATAACTGGATCGAAGGTTGACTCAGTTAGAAGGTCGAGTCACTAGGTCAGCAATCCGACCATAGGTTAAGTTGTCAAACTAGAAAACCTAGACAAGTTTTTTTTTTACAAAAATTATATGAAAAAACTAAAAAATATTACATTAAAAAACAAAAAAATAAAAAAACTATATATAAAAAAATGCCAAATTAGCAATGATAATAACATATTGGATAGATAATAATATAAATTTTAAAACTGAGCACATTACTTAACAAGATCATGTTATTTAGTGGTATAATACATTTCATGATAACGGCTATTAATATTATGTTCAAATTCTATAAGGTACATTTTTTAAGTTTTAATTAAAAGGAAGAAAATTGGGTCAAATTGGACCAACTCGTTTGGGTGGAAGACTCTGTACACATGAATCTGAAGATCGAATCCATAATCACATGCTTAAGAAACTAAAAT